>OW569321.1:28456822-29817447 GCA_937595015.1 Polyommatus icarus | reverse complement strand
AATGTAATTTTTATTTTGTAGCTGTTTAGATTTATGTAAGCATTTTTTTAATATTAAAGCATACCTTTTATATACTTTATAGTTGTTATTTTTTATTTTTAGGCATTTTAAAAATAGTAACCTTTTTTTTATGCAACACTTTTTTAGGCCTTTAGTTAGCCACGTGTTTTTCGATCTTGTATTACCGTATTTTTTATTGTATAAGTTGGGAAACACAAATTAAAAAATAAAACGAATAATTCGTGAAATGTATTAAATGATTCCGTTAGAGTATGTTGTTCATATACTTCAGAGAATGAGATTGAGGAGATAGCGTCACAGAATTTCTTAGCGTTTTGTTTGTTTTTATTCCAGCTGGTTAAATGTATTTTTTTGTTAGTGTTTAAAGTAAGAATTTGGCATGTTTCATGGTCTGAGAGACCTAAATGAGAAATTTCGGTTTTAATTTCTTTAATATTGCTCGCGATCTGGTCGAGACACGCATTTTGACGAGTTGCTGATTTTATACGCATGTGTATGTTGAAGTAATTTAGGATACTTATTAGGTCGTAGCAATTTTTATTAGGCTTTAAGGTGTCGAAATTCCAGTCTCCGCACAAGATGATCTTTTTGGATCGATATGACATTTTTGTGAGAAGTTGTTCTAAGTTCGATATGAAAATATGGGGGTTACTATCTGGAGTTCTATAAATACAAATTACAGTTATCTTGGGTTCTAATAGTTCGATTCCGCAGCACTCAAATTCAAAATCACAGGAATATTTACTAATACAAGTTAAAACTTTGAAATTCATAATGTCGTTCTTTAAAATAATGCAGGATCCTCCTCTTTTGGCATTACGCGAAAATGATGCGACTAATTTGTAGCCATTTAGCTTCAAAAGATTTTCACTCCCTTTTTTTATGAAGGTTTCAGTCAGACAAGGATAATGTAGACTGATCACCTGATTGTCTGACAAGTAAGATGATCCATTCGTCGGACGGGCATGTAAAAAGTTTGTCCTGCGCCTGATCTCTCGCTAGTCGTGTCGGTCTTCCGTCCTACTGGGTTATGAGAGTAAAAGGAATAGAGAGTGCTCTTGTGTACTGTACTGTGTGCGCACACACTTGGCCACTATAAAATTACTCCTGCGTAACTGGCCTTGGTTTCAATGAAATCGGCCACCGTCACCGACACCGGTGTGGGAGTTATTATTATTATTATTTTTGGTTCTCAAATCTAAAGGAAGATTATTATTTACATACGTTGTGAGAAATAGCTACAAAGCCCTGGGAGCCTATACGACCTTAAACCGAGAAAAATTCTCGAGGGAATAAAGTCCTTACATAAGCTTAAGAGGCTAGATAAAAACTATAACAAAGGAAGTTAATATTTTATATCATTTTTCTCGCGCATAATCGGATTCACGTCGCCGCCAGGCGCAGAGGGGGGCAGCCTCCTCCCCGGGAGACAACTGTCCCCCCTGTCCGGTGATTACCGTGACAAATGGTGGTCGTGACAGCTGCGACACACGGCGCTTTCAATTGGCACTGCCTGCGCCTACCTGGTACGGAATTGTACCATCGAGGAAATTGATTCCTACGCAGTTGACAGACCAACGTGATTTGGTCGTATCATGTCAATTCGATGTTAATATAGGTCTACCAGGATTTAATAGCAAATTTGGATGGAAGATTTTGAAAAAATTTCCTTAACCATTGGATATTTTTTTTACATTTGCATACGTATCACACACCTGAGAATCAGCCGCTATAAGGAAAAAAGTATCAAACACTTTGCTCCAATTTCCCCAGTATAGGTAGCGTCAATTTCTTTTTTCCCTTTTATGCCAGCAGATCCTGGTAGACTGATCTGTCGGCTGGGTTTGACATAACGCGACTAAACTACATAGGTCCCCCATCTGCCTAGGAATCAATTTCCTTGATGGTACATTTGGATAATTGCTTACTGCCTTGTGAAACTGACTGCCAGCGAAATTTCGCCTTAATAAGGCTGGTTAGAGGAGTAGCTTGTCCTAACTTATGGCCATGATAGATCATTTAAAGACCACAAGACCATACAGAGTTACGAAAAAGTAGAGAGGGCATATTGGTATTCAACTGACCATGATCAAGGTCTATTAAAGACGCTGTAGACAGCTTCGCAATCATGGTAATTCATCATGAGTCATGAAGGTATAAAGGTCCCACTTTACGATGGGTTATGAATCATGACCCATCGTGAAGTGGGACCTTCATATTTATAATTGTTTGTGTTTTATATGAATGTCAGTCGGTTTTTTAGGTTTATTTCAACTGTCAACACTCCGCAATAATTATCATGCTGTTATAAATTATAATCCATTGTATGGGCCACAATTATATGTGTACCTTAAATCTTAATCCCCGTGCTACTGTAAACTTATTGTGAGGTGCACAAAAACGTCCCCATTCAAAGCCTTTGTGAGACCTCCAAATTGCGAAAAATCATCGCATTATGAGTTTGGCGGCGGGCCATTGTGCGTGGAGTGGGACCGTTTGACACCTGTATTGTGACAATTTGCCGCGTAATAGCCTGACGAGGGTGTGGGGAAGGTGCGGGGAAGGTGCGGGAGGGTATGGGGGGAACACCTGGTGCTAATGGACGGCCGGCGTGTGACTGCGACGCACACGCTTGTGGAGGACAATATGCCTGATTAATGTACCTATTTTAATTACTAATTAGGTCTAGCGAGCAGCCTTTATTTAAATGAGTGGTACATTATAGGGCGAACTTCCAGTAACTAAAAGCCATAATAAATTATTTATTTACTTATTATTTGTAATTATTTATTTATTGTTTATTTATAAAGTATTTGTTGACTAATCTGCAATATTATGCAATTATATTCTACTGACCTAAATACCCTGCTATTACATCTCCGTAAGTCGTAACTGCCTTGGAAAAGTTAAGCTTCAATTTTCCAAATGGCTTCCGTCTTCAATTTAATTAGCCGAAAGGCACCTCAAATATGCAAATCCGGAGATTGAACGGGCTTTGGCCCACCACACATTCCCACCACTGTATCTCCTGTGTCGCCAGGATCGACAGCGGTATCCAACCACGAAAACCCTTTGATATGATCTCAGGGAGCCCGAGGGACATGCTAAAACTGTCTTGGAACCCGCAACGAAATTAATCAGAAGAAAATAGGAGGAGTAGGAAGATTCCAAATCCGGAGATGTGGAAGATAACCTAATTGAAAACTCCGTGACGCGTCGCCATTACTCGCGGCCTTGTTGGCCCCCTGGGGGCCTAGCGGGGGCCTCCCGAGGACCAGCTATGGGCTCTTAAGTACCCACTTACGGGTAATACTAACATTAAAAGAAACTGCGGGTAACGTTAACGAATTTCGTATCAGACATTTCCGCAAAAGAAAATTTTCTTTCCAATGTTAATTTTTGCGAATCGACGTGGATCGTATTTTCCCCGTGAAAATGTAATTTTATTCCGCGTTTTGTTTTTATTGCGCGTTTTTTTGAGAAAAGCTTCTTTAACATCGAGGAATTTGAGAGGGGACACGCCAAAAATGATCAATTTAAAAATATTACGCAAAGTATAGTGAATTTAATAGTTTGAATTTATAAAGTTATGACTTATGATGTGCTTATTGCTTGTCAAGCATTACAATAAGTAGCCACATATAAATTTTACTTTTATTCGACTTCAAACACGGGAGACAGGCCAAAAGTTAGGGCCTGTACAAAAGTTTAAAATTTAAGTTAAAGAAAAAATCACAACATATATGGTTTAATACACAATGTAAGAAACTGAGATTGATTCCAAACAACATTCAGATTAGATGCCGGATGTCTAAACCATATATTGATAAATTTATGACACGAATAAATTTTGAATGTCTGGAAGCAGAAATTCATCACTTATACAAGCAAGGAGATAATCTCGGATACCATTTAAAAGTATTGCATATTGAACTAGCTTTAAGAATACACCCTATTGAACTAGATTGGCTCCAGAGAGAAACACATGAGTACATAAAAGAAAAAATTCAAGAGCAATTCATTGTAGAATGTAAAAAACTTAATTACCTAGTGGATCAACAAAAATTTAAAAACTCAAAACACATAAATACGAAAACTACATTCTACCTAAAACTAGTAAATAAAACTTCTACAACCTTTTCTAAAAGATAAATAAATTTATTAGAAAAAGGCCTCAAGCATTGCCCAAATACCGAAATCACGAACAAACAAATAGACAATCTCGCAGCGGATCTTGAAATAGCATCAAAGGATAATAAAATTGTAAAACAGTCATGCGCTCTTACCTTATATAAAATCAAAAATGATCGAGCATTCACAACCATCCCTGATGAGTCTGGTTTGATAAAAGGTCTTAAGAGGAAGATTAACAAAAATGACTTAGTAATCACAAAAGCAGACAAAGGCAACACAGTAGTAATTGTTACAAAAACAGATTGTGACAATAAAATAATGGATTTCCTAAATAACAATGATTTTAAAAAAAGATCCAACCGAAACATATAATAACGAGGTCAAAGACATAGCTCTACGGACAGTATACTTAAAAATATTAACCTAGCATCAATTTTATCCATGAACCCCTTGCCACCGCGATTGTATGGATTTTACAAACTACACAAGCAAGGGGAACCTATAATACCAGTGGTTTCATACACAACGGCACCAGCTTACAAACTCGCTAAGAAGGCAAATACTATTTTTCAAAATTTATCAAAATTTAAGCCGAAGTACACAATAAGTAATAGTCTGGAATTAATAAATAAAATTCAAGATTTTCCTGTTCCGAAAAATGCGATTCTGGTTTCCTTTGATGTAAAAAACTTATTTTCCAACATACCCATCAAAGAATGTTTAAATATTACCGACGAAATTTTATGCACTTCAAATTTAGACCCACAAAGGTAATAGACTTAAAGGCCATATTGAAGGTTTGCCTAGATCAAAATTATTTTATTTATAATGGTAAAACTTATAAACAGAAGGATGGATTGGCGATGGGTAGCCCCTTGTCTCCTCTCTGTGCAGACATTTTTATGGATAATTTTGAATCAAGGATATTGGAAACCTCATATAAAGAATATATTATTTATTGGTACAGATACGTAGATGATAATATAATATGTTTATGGAATGGTAAAGTTGAAATTTTAAATGAATTTTTTAATTATTTGAATACAATTAATAATAAAATACAAATGACATTAGACATAGGCAACAAAGTATTAAACTTCCTGGACTTATCTATAGATATAAATCATGGTCATCATACATTTAAAATATTTAGAAAACCTACATATAGTGAAAATGTCCTTCATGCTAACTCCTCTCATTCGCGCCAACACAAACACGCCGCTTTCCACGCTTTTGTTCACCGTTTGCTAAATGTACCCCTACAAAGAAATGATTTCAGGACAGAACTAGACACGATAAGACATATCGCTGTAAGTAATGGTTACAAAAGTGAACTTATTGACACAATCCTTAAAAAAGCTAGGAGAAGGATGGCCGAAAGACTGCTATACGACAATTCAGGACTTAAGGAAAAAGAAAATAGCACTTGGGTTAATACCTTATCCCCTTGCTCTGCTCCCTTGCTTGCTTATGCCCTTTATCGTATAGGTTTCAAAGGATCTTACAAAACAAGGAGACCAGAGTAGCATTTTACACTACGGGTTCCCTAAAAAGTCTGTTATGTAATAACAAGGACAAGTTTAACGTCACGGACAATAGCGGAATATACAGCCTTTCTTGCGAAACATGTGGAGGTATATATATAGGTCAGACAGGGCGGAAATTTAAAACCAGGATAAAAGAACACATCACAGCTTGGAAAAGGAAAACAGAAAGATCTACGTTTGCTGAACATTTAAATAATAATGACCATAATTTTGAACCTGACAAGAACATTAAATACCTACATGTTTTACCCAAAAGCAAGAAAATGGACGCACTGGAAGCACTCGAAGTAAACAGACACAAAAAATATGGGAACTTGTTAAACGACCAGACATGCCTATCAAATTCAATTTTATTACAGGACATTTAAATTATTACTACTTATACATTAATTTACATTTCACCGCTAATTTAATTTATTGACACGATATTTATTAATTGTATATAATTTTATGGACATTATATTTTATTTATTGACATGATATTTTAATTTAGTTTAATTTATTTGACATTCATATAGATATTAATTTTTATATTTTTAATATTATGGACAATTAAATTAAATGATTGGTGATGAAATTAGACAATTATATCGTCTTAAGTTTTATTATTGTTAGTTTGACATCGTTTATATTAATTTATTTGACATTTAATAATTTTATATAAAATTTTTGTGACATATTTTAATTATAATTTAGAAATTTAACAATTATTACTTAATTTTAGGCTCTGAAATCTGTATATGTGACATTACCAGCATAATATTATTACTTTATCAATATAAAATAGATAAATCCAACTAAATATTAATTTTAACATTAGTAGAAAATACTCTTATTTGGAATAAAAATTCTACCAAATTGTAAAAAAATACCATGATGCTGACAACCCTAATATTTGTTTTGATTATATTTAATTATTTAAAACTACCGACGTTAAACTTACACCTGATGAAGAATTATTTCAAAACCGGTCGTGTAATTTGTTAAAAAGTTATAATAATATCTTAATATAGTGGATAAAGTGCAAGAAAAAGTGTGTTTTATTAGTGTTCAAAAGTTAGGGGTACACTTTTTTTGAAAACGCTCACCATTATGGCTGTTAAATCGTTCTGCTGCGGGAAAACAACCACTAAAATGTCACGTTGTACATATACAATAATAATCAACAATGTATTTAAATTATTTAATTGAATAAAGATTATTGCCGTATTGGTTAAAATAGCTTCGCAAATTAGACATTATTTATTTTGTCGTAAAAAGTAAATGATCAAAAAATGTTATCCCACCAAAACATGTAAAAGGAGCCAAGCAAAATATTGCATAGCTATGCAATACTTCTGTCGTAAAAAGTTTTCAAATCACATTCAAGCCAAGCCTTCAACTTATTTTGCAATTGAAATCAACATTCAGTGAATGCATCAATAGTTTTCTTTATTTTAAAATTATTATAGTGGCTCGGCAATGAGCACATAATTATTAAGAAACAAATATAAAACTGCATATTTGGAGGAATTCATACACAGACGGCAAGCGTAAAGTGTATTTTTAGTTTATCGTAACGACGCATCTGGTCGATGCAGGTACCCATATAAATCCAATTAGTCGCTGATCAACAATCAACATTCAGTGAATGTATCAATAGTTTTCTTTATTTTAAAATTATTATAGTGGCTTGGCAATGAGCACTAGAGAAATCTCTAGTGCTCAAAACTATTAATACATTCACTGAATGTTGATTGTTGATCAGCGACTAATTGGATTTATATGGGTACCTGCATCGACCAGATGCGTCGTTACGATAAACTATTATTATAGTGGCTTGGCAATGAGCACTAGAGAAATTTCTAGTGCTCATTGCCAAGCCACTGTAATAATTTTAAAATAAAGAAAACTATTGATACATTCACTGAATGTTGATTTCAATTACAAAATAAGTTGAAGGCTTGGCTTGAATGTGATCTGAAAACTTTTTACGACAGAAGTATTGCATAGCTATGCAATATTTTGCTTGGCTCCTTTTACATTTAATGGTTTGGTGGGATTTAATTTCTTTTTTAGGGTTCCGTACCCAAAGGGTAAAAACGGGACCCTATTACTGAGACTTCGATGTCTGTCCGTCTGTCCGTCTGTCTGTCTGTGTCTGTCTGTCTCCAGGTTGTAACTCAAGAATGGTAATAGCTAGAGAGTTGAAATTTTCACAGATTATGTATTTCTATTGCCGCTATAACAACAAATACTAAAAACAAAATAAATTAAATATTTAAGATTTTTTTGCTTTTTTTGCTCTATCTTCGTAATGGTAACAGATTTTTGGAAATTTCAGAAAATACTCAATTGTATTTCAATTTTAATAATAAATAATAAAAATTAAATAAACCTTTTATTTAAGGGGGGCTCCCATACAAATTTATGGTACAGAACCCTATCTACGCCAGTCCGACTCGAACTTGGCCGGTTTCATAAGTTTTCCTTTCATTGTGAATGAACCTTAGACCTATCCGGGTACCAAATTTCAAGGTTCTAGTCTGCTAGAAGCACCTTAGAATTTTGATGATCTGTCAGTCAGTGACAAAACATAGTAACTTTGACCATCCGTAACTAGTAAACTATTAATCAGAATATAATGTAATTTGGAGGTTAAGCTAGTTTTAATACTTGCTCCTAGTCATCGAAATTCTAAATCTCTCTCTGTTGTCAACATCGAAGATAAGAAGGGTGTGAAATAGCCGCGAACCGCTACGAGAAAAGTATGGTATGGCCTAGCCTTTGCTAAAAAGCTTGGCTGGGGCACTGCCGTGCCCCCAGATTATGGGATATCCCTAAGAGATAGACATTATATACCATCGCGGAGTTTTCTAAAGACCTTTTCAATGTGTTTAATACTTAGTAAGTTCATTATTTTGATAAATCTCGTACGGTTCAGCCATGCCTTTGCAATGTAAGCGGAAATAAGATGTAATCATTTACATCACAATAACAGTATTTTTCTACTATTTAATGAATGTCATTATACTTATAAACCTTCCTCTTTAATCACTCAATCTAATAAAGAAAACCGCATCAAATTCCGTTGCGTAGTTTTAAATATTAAAGGGAACATAGGGACAGAAAAGGCGACTTTGTTTTATTACTATAATATTGTGATTTGAGATTGATATTACTGTCGGTTGTCGGTGAAAATTCATGTTGAACACTGATAAAACACAATTTAAGTTTTTCCAATATATTCAGTAATTATCAATTTTAACGAAATACATGACAGGTTTTAGGCATTTTAGCCAAGATCTTTTCTTTATCGCTTCTTCATAGAATTGTCGATGAAAATCCAATAACATCGTCATAATATTCCGTAGGATTTCACCCCCTATTACGGCCCATCCACCGGCGGCATGCATCTCCCATCTGGAGTCTTTTTTAACCCCGTCGGACAGTTGTCGCCGGCGAAGTTAGCCACGAACCTCCGGTCTGCCGGCTCGCACTTGCCCTCCGGGGTGAACTGGAACCCCGCCGGACAGGACGCCGCAGCAGCACCCAGGAAAGTGATAACCATCAGCACCACCCACAACTTCATAGTGACGAGGATAAATGTGTTTCGATCTAGCTCTCCTATTTATAATTGCTTTTATCGCTTTTGATAAATTATATTATAATCAAATTATTTTTCATTCTGTACGACACTGTACGGTAAATTGAAACCTCTAAATCCATTTATTTTCACTTGCATATTTTTTAAATTGAATACAGACTAAGAACATTTTTTTTATTGCTATCAAGCAAATTTTTTGAGAGCAGCTTCATTTTGATAAACCCTAACCAGCTGATTTTTTGTATATTGAATATTGATAGGTTGGTTATATAATTTAGAGTAACATTGTCCTACAATAATAATAAAGAACAATCCATATAGGTATTTTTAGGATCATCAAGTCAAAGTAAGTATGAAATCCTTTCTATCTTAAATAAAATTGTTGTTCGTCGTATCAAAAGGAAGCTACTCACAAAAAAGTAGCTTGATAGTAATAAAAAATATATCAAGGGAACCTTGACAATATTTAGATGTACTTATTTTAAATTTTAGTTAAAAAACCATATTATTTTCTCTTGACTTCCTACTTAATTTCTAACAACAGCTAATTCTTCTCTATTAACAATATCATGAATGGTCAAAGATGAGTTCACCTATAATAATAATTTGTCAAAGGTCCATGGAATATAATGTAAACAAAAGCAGATTCCATTGCCGGTTACATTTCCGAGAAGTTTGTATCACCGTCTGCCAGGTACAGCGAGACGAGCAATGTATTAGTCATTACCTGCGTGGAGTGGGACCGTTTGACACCTGTATTGTGACAATTTGCCGCGTAATAGCCTGACGAGGGTGTGGGGATGGTGCGGGGAAGGTGCGGAAGGGTATGGGGGGAACACCTGGTGCTAATGGACGGCCGGCGTGTGACTGCGACGCACACGCTTGTGGAGGACAATATGCCTGATTAATGTACCTATTGTAATTACTAATTAGGTCTAGCGAGCAGCCTTTATTTAAATGAGTGGTACATTATAGGGCGAACTTCCAGTAACTAAAAGCCATAATAAATTATTTATTTACTTATTATTTGTAATTATTTATTTATTGTTTATTTATTAAGTATTTGTTGACTAATCTGCAATATTATGCAATTATATTCTACTGACCTAAATACCCTGCTATTACATCTCCGCAAGTCGTAACTGCCTCGGAAAAGTTATGGCCTGTTTCACCGCTTCCTGATAAGGTGTCCGATAGGGTTATTTGACAGATTTTCCATACTCCATCTGTCAAATTAAGTGGTAGATAGCCTTATCAGGAAGCGGTGAAACAGGCCCTTAAGCTTCAATTTTCCAAATGGCTTCCGTCTTCAATTTAATTAGCCGAAAGGCACCTCAAATATGCAAATCCGGAGATGTGGAAGATAACCTAATTGAAAATTCCGTGACGCGTCGCCATTACTCGCGGCCTCGTTGGCCCCCTGGGGGCCCAGCGGGGGCCTCCCGAGGACCAGCTATGGGCTCTTAAGTACCCACTTACGGGTAATACTAACATTAAAAGAAACTGCGGGTAACGTTAACGAAATTCGTATCAGACTCTTCCGCAAAAGAAAATTTTCTTTCCAATGTTAATTTTTGCGAATCGACGTCGATCGTATTTTCCCCGTGAAAATGTCATTTTATTGCGCGTTGTTGCGCATTTAATTGATTTTTTGCGTAACAGGTGTGAAATTGCTGTGACTTGGGGCTGATAAGTGTTTCTACAGGACTATTATTTCTTTTGAAACCAGTTCTACAAGTCTCTTATGCCGTGTAACCAAAACCACATACTATTTTGTATAGCGACACTGTCTCACAGTCATGCATGATGCATTCCTTCGCATGTGAAAAACAAACGCTGGGGTTATTTTGAGAGCTTGTGGTTACACATTCGAGCTCATACTTTTATATTACAATATATCAAAGAGAAAATACTCTAATTCCATCAACTTTCCAACGTCCGAATCGAAACCATACCAAAAATCTAAATGATTATTATACCAATTTATACTAACATCTTTACTAGCACACATTTTGCAAATAAAGGAATTGAATTGAATTTCTACACCGTGTTGTTTACTTGTATCTGTTCCCGTCGTAGCCAGCTCGTGATGATGAGGGTCTGACAAACATCGTTACGTAACCGGTCACCTTTCAGTAGCCTCGCAATTCGCAATACAATAAGCGAGACTTTACTTTGGGAAATTGGGGTTGGTGTCGTTGTACCATCAGAGAAATTGTGGTGCCTTTTAGTTCTTTGACTTTTGGTCATAGTAACTTTGTGCTGTCTCCTACTTTTTATGGGGAAGGAAGGCTGTATATTTCCTATTCCTCCTATCTTCTTCTGATTAATTTCGTTGCGGGTCCCTCGGGCTTTCTGAGATCATATCAAAGGGTTTTCGTGGTTTGATACCGCTGTCGATCCTGGCGACACAGGAGATACAGTGTTGGGAATGTGTGGCCAAAGCCCGTTAAAAATCTGAAAAATTGATTCGTAGGAAGACGGCAGATGAACATGGTCGGGTCGGATTTGGTTAGCGAACAGCTGATTATGACTAACATTGAGTATTGACCCAAAATCATACAAAATAAGACGGTCTACAAAGCTTTAGCCCTAGCACCTACTTATTTAGTTCGGTTACGTCGATAGACAGCATTTAGTAATATTGTTCTATAGCTGAGGTACTGCCTATGAATTATTCTGTATAATGATGCATACAATAGGTGGGAAGTTTTCTAAGTTTATCCAGCAATTTTCACGACTAAGATTTTTAAACTTAAATAATATCTCGCTGTTATTTTAGTTTTTAACAAAAAATAACACAGACTTAGAAAACTATTCGCTATTCAAACAAACTTCACAAAAAGTTTATATACAGAAAAGAAAATCGCACGAAATTCGTTTCATAGAAACCGCTTTTGGGTCACTAAAAGCGTTTTCTGTGAAAAATGTAGTTTATGGAACAACGAATGACTCGCGGAGGGTGAATTTTTCAGTGGAACACATTGTTTTTGCGCCAAAACGAAAGCGAGAGTCGTGTTCACACGTGGAGGTTGTGTCTGTCTGTCCGGAATCGGCTGTCGGCCAGCCGCCAGGTCTCGGCTCTGAATAACGTATGAGATTGTAACAGAAGTGTCTCAAATTAGTTTATCAAACACTGGGGACGGATAAAAGTTTGTATCTTCAACTCTGTCTTTTTGTAGAAGGCTTCAACACATATTTTTCGATTGGCGAATGTCCCGTTATTATGTTTATTCCCAGACCAATCATAAGGGAAAGAAATAAGTGAACAGAGAGTTTGGTCAACCACAAACTGAGCCCGATATGACTACACTTCGCCCTGAAATCATGCAGGGTCAGACAAACAATCTACGCCCTTTTTTTTTTGATGTCGCAGGGGAAACCCATCGTGGGTGCCCCGGGTTGGGTACCCCGAGGGTATGTGAGACTCCTACTCACTAAAACCCTGCGGTTCGCCTTCAGCCGTATAACGGAGGGATATCCCGGATCTAACAAACACGGGACTCCCTCCACAAGAATCTACGCCCTAAACTGATAATAATTAAAAGGTACTTGAGGGTGTGTAAGAAGCCCCATGTATAAGTAGCAGAGCAGCGCCGAAAGAGTAACTTTTTTAAAATGTTACTTATGTTGTATATAGACAAACTAGCTATATGACCTTGCTTCGCTCGGTATTCAAAATATTAAAAAAAACACATAAAATGACGTATTATGAAAATGATTCCTAGCTAGATCGACAGTGCTATAAGGCATGCCCTTGATGAACAGAAAAAGGCAGAATGTGGACAAAGCTAATTCATGCTCGCGTGCTTGCCCATACAAATCACAAAAAAGTGTGGCAATCGGAGACTGCCGCGGTAAAGCTGTTGCATATCATTTTTTATAAACATTATGCAATTTAATTGGCATACGTCTAGTCACACGCACACAAATACCGTGACGAAGTCTGGCAACGATGCACTGACCGGCACATTCGTGCCCTATTAAGTATTCACTTTGTTATGTACACCCTGTATGATCCCTGTTTATATATAAGTGCTGAACTGCTGGCGTACTCCGCCTACGTGAGTAAACAGTGCAGGTTCTCCGCGATTACAATTCACAATCGGCAAGTCGCTGGTCTTGTCAAAACACGCTGATTGTGTGTCAATATAGTGCGAGGGTGGTCGCTGATACATGCCGGAGAACTCAAACAGCTGAACGTTGAGTACATGTACAGTATGTACTATCAGAGAAGTTGATTCCTATTTCCTATGCAGATCGGGGACCTACGTAGTTTGGTTGCGTTACGTCAACCCCAGCCGACAGATCACAATTATCATTAAATTGACATATTCGACCAAATAACGTTGAACTATCAACTGCATAGGAATCAATTTCCTCGATGGTACAATGGTTGGCGAGTGAATTAAACACATACTACTGTATAACTGAACACTATTAATCTGGCGACGGCTGGTGAAGAAGTGAGCGACAGCTCACACGTCTGGCGACCGTCCCTTCCCAGCCCCACCGTTGGTAGGCGTCACCATCTTTATTTATCATTGATACACTACAGAACTCACGTCAAATTTATATTTTTTATGAGAGCAGGCCACTTTATTTCCGCCGCCCCATGTACGTAATATGTAGGGCCTCCATGGACGCCGCCGCCCATAGGCCGTGGCCTACAACGGCCTATTTGTAAATTCGGGGCTGAGTACACATCGTCTAAGACTATAGCCCAGTCCCAGAATACCCAGAATTTATTACAAATTCTTTGCGTGCCTTTTTCATTTACACGCAATATTACAATCGCCATCACAGCAGGAGTGTGATACGAGTAGTGATAGGGCAATGGCCAAATTGCAATTTAAAACTTTCCTATATTATCTAGTTGCGCTAGGTTCTACCGTACCGCGAACGCGTACCTCGACGGGGAGTGGAGCACCATGGGGTTCTTGTGAGTAGACCAGAATATTATGCCACGGGAGTCCCACATACCCCGCCCGATATCCCAATCCGCCGGGGATGCGTAGACCATTTTCCCTACTTGTACATAATATATAACCTATCCAAAGTCCAAACACCCGTTAAATCCTAGGCTTTTCGAGAATTCCGTTTCGAAATAGCTCAAAATTAGTGTGACATATCCTTGGAAGATGACGTGTCCTTGTAAAATAAGTTGTCGTGTGCATTTAAAATTTTGAGCATGAATCCTTGCCATCGTAAACCCCGCAAACAATTCCACAGTACCTCGTAAGTCGGCGTACCTCATGGAATATTACCAGCTGTTAACTCGCGCACGCTCGTAGTTTTCGTCTCGTATGAATTCATTAAGTTCGCATTTAGATTATGGTACAAAAATAAACGATCCGGGGTTTTTACGTGCTCTGTTTTTTCCTCGGCGTCTTTTTTGTGTGGGAATAAGAAAATTTTTGTTTTTATTGATAGTGATTTACATAAAACATAGATCGACATAAAATTATTAAAACATAGCATGACGCGACAGAATTTGCGTCAATGTGCACTTATTATGTAACATTAAGGGTCAACTCACACCGCAACGCGACACGTAGATGCATTTGTAAATTTGTAATGGATTTGAAAGATTTGCAAGACTTCTCATACACTAGAAATCTAACAATTCAGTACAAATTTAGAAATGCATCTACGCGTCGTCGCGTTGCGCTCTGAATTGACCCTAAGGTACATAAACAATGTCATACTGCGGCACTCAGGGACGAATATTAATTACTTAAGTAACTGTAATTAAGTGAAGAATTTGACTGAATAATTTTGTCAAATTCTTCACTTAATAATTACTGTCACAACTCACAATCCCCATACATTTAATCTGATAACGTATGGAGCTTGTGATAGAATCTTAATTTTATTACAATTTACAGTTAAGTGTCTCTGAGTACGCCAGATCAATATCTGGTATTCATCTGACCGCCGATCTGTATTGATACTCAGAGGTATTGACCCGAAACGACTACGATCGAGTCAACTTTGTCTCTCGATATTATGCACATTACAAGTACGTTTAGGTCAACTTTATTAATGGTAGCTAATTATGGATTATTGACTTACAGTCCCAGACGTATTCATTCCTCTGGACTAGGCCGACTATGTCGCGAGAATGCTGTATGTGCTTGGGCAGCCATGCGGACATTAAAAAAATTATGTCTCAGACACTACAGAATTTGAAGACTTGTTACGTCGCTTGGAAAATACTTATGTCCACAACGGATGCAAAGTTTTTTATTGACTATAGGCTTAAGTAATTTGCTTCTTATTTAAGTATTTGAAATGAAATCCGCTATACAGAGTTCAGAGTCCTTTTCCCTCGGAAGTGAGGGACTTCTCCCTTCACGAGAGTGAGCCTTATGTGGTCTGCATAAGGAGCCTGTCGGAGGTGAAATTAAGTTAAACGGTCTGTACATTTCGCATGAATCCGCGCGCCATGGATCCGAAAGCTTCATCAGCGAATTGAAAAGCTCAATCAAATGTTCTGGAGCTTTATTGCGTTTGCTAGTCAGCCGCTCTATATTTATTAAGCTTGTAAACTTTTGCATGATTCAAATTTTAATTTATTGTTTATCTTCCTTTTCATGCTAAAATACAATTCTTTGAGTTATTCTAGCGTTAGCAAAGATTCGGTTTTTAGGAGTCTGCAAGAACGACAAAAGCATTCGCTTCGTATTGTAGCCGGCCTAGTTCCTGAAGCGGAAAGTATCGACGTCCAGATATTTTGGAATCTTGGATCGACAATGGGTAAAAAATGGCATAAGGTTACTGATGTGTGTGACGAATAAGTTTACCTGGCGCATGCTACTGTTTCGTTTTCACTTCTATCGTCTTTTCAAACACTTTTTTTCTTAAATTAATATTATCATTTATCAGTTATCACACATGGGGTGTTCGCGTGTCTGTTTTTTCGTGTAGAGAATGTAGGGCTTCCGTCATTTCTATTGCCTCTCTCATAATCAGCAGGGGAGGTGGTATAAGTCTTGGTCATACTATATTACAACTAGACGTTCCACGCGGCTCCGCCCGCGTACAAAAGGAATTACTCGTGAACCGTACATGTTGCCCATAGGCTTCTTTTCGCAAGAAATACTATTATACTTTGGCATGGTTTACTCTATATCTGTGCTAATCACATCAAAATCAATGAAACTAACAAACTCTGCAGCTTTATAATTTCATTTTTGAAATTCTTTGAAATTTCATAATCAATACTTGTAGCTATAAGTGATAAGTATAGATTATGTACTTAAGTATAGAAGTATAAAATATATTATATAACATAGCTATGATACTACCTAAAACAATAGCGTTCTATTGCGCCCGCGCCGTGCGCGTTGTGAACACTTTGAGATTTTTTTTTACATCAGTACATAATATTAAATTCTTTTGTTATTTTGGGATATGAATGAAGTTAAAGTGTAGCTTCGTCGTCACGGTTTACGGCTCTTGATTACTAAGTTACGTTAGCTTATTACGTAGCGTGTACGAGTAGGTGTAGTACTACAATACCTACAACAAACTACTGACCATATATTTTTATAAAGTTATCAAGAAAGATTTTTGAGAGTAGCTTCATTTTGATAAACCCTAACATTTTGTATATTGAATATTGATAGGTTGGTTATATAATTTAGAGTAACATTGTCCTACAATAGAACAATCTGTTAGAACTAATCGTTAGTCCGCCACAATTTTTCATCAGTCCATATTTTTTAGGATCATCAAATCAAAGTATGAAATCCTTAATATCTTAAATAAAATTGTTGTTCGTCGTATCAAAATGAAGCTACTCACAAAAATTTGCTTGATAGTAAGTAATAAAAAATAAATCAAGGGAACCTTTTAGATGTAAGTAAGTACTTATTTTAAATTTTAGTTGAAAAACCATATTATTTTCTCTTGACCAATTTTCATGAAAATCGATGGAGGTTCAACGAAATCGGAGGTGAAAACCTTCACTGCCTCCACTATTCTGTCGTAAAAAGTTTTCAAATCACATTCAAGCCAAGCCTTCAACATATTTTGTAATTGAAATCAACATTCAGTGAATGTATCAATAGTTTTCTTTATTTAAAAACTAGCTGACCCGACAGACGTTGTCCTGCCTTTACGATGATTATTGAATTCGAATTGGTATAATTTAGAAAACAATAGATTAAAATTAGTATCTCCATGCCAAATTTCATAAAAATAGATTAAATAGTTTAAGCGAAAATCATAAAAGTTTATTGTGCAGGAACCATACATATTCCGGGACAAAAAGTATCCCTATTCCTTTCCCGAGACTTAAAGTATCTCCGTGCCAAATTTCATCGAAATAGATTGAATAGTTTAGGCGAAAGTCATAAAAGTTTATTGTGCGGGAACCGTACATTTTCCGGGACAAAAAGTATCCCTTGTCCTTTCTCGAGACTCAAAGTATTTCCATACCAAATTTCATCAAAATAGATTGAATACATAGTTTAGGGCAAAAATCATAAAAGTTTATTGTTCGGAACCGTACATTTTCCGGGACAAAAAGTATCCCTTGTCCTTTCCCGAGACTCAAAGTATCTCCATACCAAATTTCATCGAAATAGATTGAATAGTTTAGGCGAAAATCATAAAAGTTTATTGTGCGGGAACCGTACATTTTCCAGGATAATAAGTAACTCTTGTCCTTTCCCGAGACTCTAAAATATCTCCATACCAAATTTCATAAAAATAGACTGAATAGTTTAGGCGAAAAATCATAAAAGTTTATTGTGCGGGAACCGCACATTTTTCGGGACAAACAGTATGTTTACTTACTTACTTACTTACTTACTATATCCTTTTCCGAGACTCAAAGTATCTCCATACCAAATTTCATCACAATCGATTGAATAGTTTACGCGCAAATCATAAAAGTTTATTGTGCGGGAACCATAATATATTTTCTGGGACAAAAAGCATCCCTTGTCCTTTCCCGAGACTCAAAGTATCTCCATACCAAATTTCATCAAAATCAAATAGTTTACGCGCAAATCATAAAAGTATATTGTGCAGTAACCGTACATTTTTCCGGGACAAAATATATCCTATGTCCTATTCCTGGTTCTAAGCTACCTCTCCACCAACTTTCAGCCAAATCGGTTCATCCGTTCTTGAGTTATAAGTGGCGTAACTAACACAACTTTCTTTTATATATATAGATTATTATAGTGGCTCCGCAATGAGCACATAATAATTTATTAAGAAACAAATATAAAACTGCTATTTGGAGGAGTTCATACTTACACAGATGGCAAGCGTAAAATGTTTTTTTAGTTTATCGTAACGACGCATCTGGTCGATGCCTGATGCCCGCATGCGGGGTGTGGGAGATTTCTGAAACGCATGCCACGACCAATAACAATGCGCCATTACTCGTAGTTGTCAATTAGTTGTCAGAGACTCCCCGCATGCTGTATACCGTACGAGTTAACGACTAATGAAAATGCGCCCTAAATTCAATTAGTCGCTGATTATTTCTCTAGTGCTCATTGCCATGCCACTATAATAATTTTAAAATAAATAAAACTATTGATACATTCACTGAATGTTGATTTCAATTAAAAAATAAGTTGAAGGCTTGGCTTGAATATGATCTGAAAACTTTTTACGACAGAAATATTGCATGGCTATGCAATATTTTGCTTGGTTCCTTTTACATTTAATGTTTTGGTGGGATTTAATTTCTTTTTTTAAGGTTTTTTTCTTTTCAGATCACGTGAAAACTATTCTACTATATTAACAAAATCTTAAGACTTCGCTGTCTGTCTGTCACCAGGCTGGATCTCGAGAACCGCAATAGTTAGATAGTTGAATTTTTCACAAATTATGTATTTTTGTTGTCGCTATAAAATAGAATAGTCCCATTAAAATAAAATAATTTAGGAATGGCGGGTCTCGTACAACAAACACGATTTTTTTTGCTTTTTTTGCTCTATCTTCGTAATGGTAACAGTAAGGTTTTTTGGAAATTTCAGAAAATACTCAAATGTATTTCAATTTTAATAATAAATAATAAAAATTAAATAAACCTTTTATTTACCGTAAATTTGTATGGGGGCTCCCATACAAATTTACGGTACAGAACCCTATTTACGCCAGTCCGGCTGGAACTTGGCCAGTTTCATAATTTTTCCTATCATTGTGAATAAATGCCTATTCGGGTACCAAATTTCAAGGTTCTAGTCTGCTAGAAGCACCTTAGAATTTTGATGATCTGTCAGTCAGTGACAAAACATAGTAACTTTGACCATCCGTAACTAGTAAACTATTAATCAGAATATAATGTAATTTGGAGGTTAAGCTAGTTTTAATACTTGCTCCTAGTCATCGAAATTCTAAATCTCTCTCTGTTGTCAACACCGAAGATAAGGAGGGTGTGAAATAGCCGCGAACCGCTACGAAAAAAGTATGGTATGGCCGTGCCTTTGCTAAAAAGCTTGTCTGGGGCACTGCCGTGTCCCCAGATTGTGGGATATCCCTAAGAGATAGACATTATATACCATCGCGGAGTTTTCTATAGACCTTTTCAATGTGTTTAATACTTAGTAAGTACATTATTTTGATAAATCTCGTACGGTTCAGCCATGCCTTTGCAATGTAAGCGGAAATAAGATGTAATCATTTACATCACAATAACAGTATTTTTCCACTACTTAATGAATGTCATTATACTTATAAACCTTCCTCTTTAATCACTCAATCTAATAAAGAAAACTGCATCAAAATCCGTTGCGTAGTTTTAAATATTAAAGGGAACAAAGGAATATAGGGACAGAAAAAGCGACATTGTTTTATGTTGTGATTTGAGATTGATTTTACTGTCAGTTGTTGGTGAAAATTCATGTTTACTAATAAAATACAATTTACGTTCTTACAATATATTTAGTAATTATTATAAATTTTAACGAAAAACATGACAGGTTTCAGGCCCTTTACTTCCATTAACATCGTCATAATATTTCGTACAATTTCACATCGGCGGCATGCATTTCCCATCTGGGGTCAGTGTTACCCCCGTCGGACAGCTGTTGTCGCCGGCGAAGTTAGCCACAAACGCAGCAGCACCCAGGGGAGTGAAGTTTTTTAGTAACATTCATAAGCATTCCAAAATTATCCATGTAAATAAAGCAATTACGGTACTTTTATATCCAATTATTGTTATTATTTTGTTTTGTTGTTGTTAGAAGCCAGATAACAATATATATGTCGCAGGGAAAATAGGATATCAGGGATTTCACGATATCCCTAGGGATATCACGAACTCGCGGAAGATGCTGAATATTCTTGTTTGTTACGTCTTCTTACTAAAAATATCTAGTGATATGTCATTTCACTAAACTAAATCTAGTGAAATGTCAGAAACGCGGATACCGCCGAATAAAAATCGAGCCACTCATTTCTCTCGCTTGCTCTAGTATACACACGGGTACTTTGATAGGATCATCTAAAATCTGAATCTGACAAGTGACAAGATGTTAGATGATCCATGCGTTGGATGGGCATGTAAAAAGTCGGTCCTGCGCCTGATCTCTCGCCGGTCTTCCGGTCTTCCGTCCCTCCGGGTTATGCGAGTAAAGGAATATAGAGATTGCTCTTGAGTACAGCGCACACACTTGGGCACTATAAAATTACTCTTGGCCTGGTTTCAATGAAACCAGCCACCATCACTACAAAATCAGAGTGGGAGTTATTATTATTATTATCACACGTGTAATGCAACTATAGCAGATCTGAGAGGGCATCACCATCTCTGAATCATACAGTTGAAACCAGCTGAGGGTTGTTCATCAGATACTTCAGACCTTTGATTTTTGACGTCAAAGGAAGCGGCCGACCAAGTTGAATATTTTTTGCAAAGGTGGCAATTCAATCTCTAGTTTGGTTAGGCTCTTGTACAGGCACAGGTACTACAGGTACTCCAGCTCTTCGATTATCCTAGTTTTTACGGTTCCGTACCCAAAAGGTTAGTCTGTCTATCTCCAGGCTAGACGAGCCGCGCCAGCTCGAGCGACGCATTTGTTTCACTCCCACTAGTACCCGTGTCACATGTGGGAACTAGAGCAAGCGAGAGAAAGGAGTGGCTCGATTTTTATTCGGCGGTATCCGCGTTTCTGACATTTCACTAGATTTAGTTTAGTGAAATGACATATCACTAGATATTTTTAGTAAGAAGACGTAACAAACAAGAATAGTCGGCATCTTCCGGGGGTCCGTGATATCCCTAGGGATATCGTGAAATCCCTGATATCCTCGTATCCCTGCGACATATATATTTATATTTATAACTAATAAAATTTAAATAATCATTTTTATTAATAAAAACCCTAATTGCTTTATTTACATGAAAATTTCATGAATGCCTTTGATTGTTCATAAAAAAGTGAAAAATCAAAATTATTGAATTTTTCCACCAGATATCTCTTCTAAGCCCTTTTAAGATTATCTCACAAGAAAAATAAAAATTTCTAGATTTCTTGTTTAGAAATAATCAGCGTTTTTATGTTAACATTAAAATGGTGACTATTAACAAATTAAGAAAAGCATAATAATTAAACAAATTGTGATAATTTATTTTTGTTAACGGATTATTATTTATTGATATGTCTACTTAGTACCCAATTTTTTTTATTCCTTAATATTAATATTTAATCACTTAAAATATTATTTTAGTTCACGTAGCAGATTGCGGCAAATCACGAGAAACCCGAAACACGCGGTTTTACCGTTACTTTCGCCGCTCAATTAAAGCTATAAGGATTATTGGCAAGGTTCCAGGATCTAAGATTTTTTTTAGGAAATTTCCTGCTCTATAAGGATCTATTTTTAAATTTTGATTAATTCAAATAGTTTTTGAAATATAAAAAAAATCAAACCCTTCTTTTTATGTTTACTTAATTGTTTATAACTATTGCATTTTTTTCAGCCCCTCTTGGAATTTTGATAAAAAGGTCTAGATGGTATTCCGAATCGAATGAGACCAAAATCGTAATTTTCGGTGCATGAGATCAGGTTTTGACGAAAATGGCACTTGTTAATCAGATTATTAAGGTTTTTTTCTTTTCAGGTCACGTTAATACTATTCTACCATATTAAAAAAAGTCTTAAGACTTCGCTGTCTGTCTGTCACCAGGCTGGATCTCGAGAACCGCAATAGCTAGATAGTTGAATTTTTCACAAATTATGTATTTTTGTTGTCGCTATAAAATAGAATAGTCCTATTAAAATAAAATAATTTAGGAATGGCGGGTCTCGTACAACAAACACGATTTTCTTGCTTTTTTTGCTCTATCTTCATAATGGTAACAGTAAGGTTTTTGGAAATTTCAGAAAATACTCAATTGTATTTCAATTTTAATAGTAAAAAACCGCATCAAATTCCATTGCGTAGTTTTAAAGATTAAAGGGAACATAGGGACATAGGGACAGAAAAAGCGACTTTGTTTTATGTTGTGATTTGAGATTGATATT
This sequence comes from Polyommatus icarus, assembly GCA_937595015.1. Taxonomy (NCBI): domain Eukaryota; kingdom Metazoa; phylum Arthropoda; class Insecta; order Lepidoptera; family Lycaenidae; genus Polyommatus; species Polyommatus icarus. The sequence continues at coordinate 29,794,662 of OW569321.1, read as the reverse complement.
ACTGTCGGTTGTCGGTGAAAATTCATGTTGAACACTAATAAAACACAATTTACGTTTTTCCAATACATTCAGTAATTATCAATTTTAACGAAATACATGACACGTTTTAGGCCTTTTAGCCAAGATCTTTTATTTATCGCTTCTTCATAGAATTGTCGATGAAAATCCAATAACATCGTCATAATATTCCGTAGGATTTCACCCCCTATTACGGCCCATCCACCGGCGGCATGCATCTCCCATCTGGAGTCTTTTTTAACCCCGTCGGACAGTTGTCGCCGGCGAAGTTAGCCACGAACCTCCGGTCTGCCGGCTCGCACTTGCCCTCCGGGGTGAACTGGAACCCCGCCGGACAGGACGCCGCAGCAGCACCCAGGAGAGTGATAACCATCAGCACCACCCACAACTTCATAGTGACGAGGATAAATGTGTTTCGATCTAGCTCTCCTATTTATAATTGCTTTTATCGCTTTTGATAAATTATATTATAATCAAATTATTTTTCATTCTGTACGATACTGTACCGTAAACTGAAACGTCTAAATCGATTTATTATTCTTCACTTGCAGATTTTTTTAATTGGATACAGACTACAGTACATATTATGGTCCGGGTTTCCTAGAACATTCTTTTTATTACTATCAAGCTATTTTTTTGAGAGTAGCTTCATTTTGATAAACCCTAACCAATTGATTTTTTGTATATTGAATATTGATTGGTTGGTTATATAATTTAGAGTAAGATTGTCCAACAATAGAACAATCCATATAGGTATTTTTAGGATCATCAAATCAAAGTAAGTATGAAATCCTTTCTATCTTAAATAAAATTGTTGTACGTCGCATCAAAATGAAGCTACTCAAAAAAAATTAGCTTGATAGTAATGAAAAAATATATCAAGGGAACCTTGACAATTAGATGTACTTATTTTTAGTTAAAAAAACATATTCCTACCTAATTTCTAACAACTAATTCTTCTCTATTAACAATATTATGAATGGTCAACCTAACCTAACCTAGGATGAGTTCACCTATAACAATAATTGGTCAAAGGTACATGGAATATAATGTAAATAAAAGCAGATTCCATTGCCGGTTACATTTCCGAGAAATTAGTATCACCGTCTGCCAGGTACAGCGAGACGAGCAATGTATTAGTCATTAGTCATTACTCATTAATCTGTGTAATTATGGAATTGGACGGATACGATAGGAAAAGTTAGGCTGTGTTCAAACTAAACTGACTGTCAGCCGCCGAATATGAGCAGGCTCACTGTGAGCCCCAGTGCGAACGTGAAAATAAACGGTATCGAATGTTCGCGCCTACGCCTGCCCACAGAATACATATTAATAACAATGACCTAGCGTATTAAGTAATAACATATTGTCGGTTAGACGTGTGAAGGAAAAAGTGGAAATGTATGAAAATACAATAAACAGCGTACCGTAAAACGTTCGCTCACATTCGGCGGCTGTCTGGCGGCGGTGGTTTGAACACACCACACGGCCTTATGACTTATTCGGAACGTGCACGTCAGTAGTGACATATTATTTCAAACGAAGTTTTGTGGGCATTTTGTGTCAAAAAATAAGCAACAAGAGGCTCTCCAGACCATATATTTTTTGCTTGCGAAAACAACCTTTCATTGTACGATTACCTTCCTCCTAATATTCCTTGTCCCACTAATCTTAAATCTATTTTATCGTTAGTATATTCTCCATTTATAGACACCTTAAGCTCGTTCATTGCTCATAATCACATTAGGCTCTAGTTGTAGTTAGAATTCTCTTCCTTTTATATATTAAATTATTTATTGTATATATGTTTATGTATTTCGTGTATATTTAAAGGCTAAGAAACAATATTTTGCTTCATATTTGCTTGTTCTGGTTTTTTTCTGGTTTATTATTAAATCTTGTATTTGCATGGTCGCATGAAGTCATCACTCATCCGTGCCCAGTGCATGGCAATCAGTTTGCGTTATATCTGTACATAATAATATACATATTTTTCGCCTCAACTCTGACGCTGGCAACTCCTAAGTGGGTAGGCTTACGCCAAAAGAAGAAGAAGAAGAGAGTTTTGCCGGGTATACGAAAGAGTGACGTTTTGTTTTTGTATTATTTTCCTAAAATTGTGTTATTTCGGTTTTTAATGTGTAATGTTGGTAGAATATTAACCATTAAATATTCGTTGTTGTGCACAAGTGTGGGCAAGTGATACAACTTCAAGAAACGTGCCATTTTGTGTTCCCTCCAAAACTCCATCGAAAGTTTTAGTAAAGGGTCTACCACTTTACTAAAACAACTGACTTGACTCGTTGACTTTACCGACTACTTTTTAGACTTTGACTAGACTTTCGACTTGACGATAATCTAGAAAAACAACTTGAAAATTTTGTAAATTTTTCACGAAAATTTTTTTCTCCCGCCAAAACTTTACTTGACACTGGCCATGGTTTACAAGCCGAGAGCCATAACAAGAAAAAAAAAAAAAAAAGAAGAAGAAGAAGCAACAAGAGTTTGTTTATTTTGTAAATATTATAGCAAATAAAGTATAATATTGAGAACAATAATTAATGGTATTTGGGTTATATTTAGTTAAAAACTACTTGTGGAAAATGAATATATAAGTAATCATAAAAACCTGGTTTTGAGAGTGTAAAACACTTATTGAGTTTCAAGGCCCAATCTATGCTAAAAGGAAATAAATTGGTGTTAGCAGGACATGTAAGGGATGTAGAAGAGCTAAGAACTAATGGCATACGAGCCAATATAATTCGCCGAACATCGATGACTTTAGCACCCTATAAAACAAGTTCAAACGTAAGCACTCAACCAACCAAAAACCGTAACTAAACATTTGGATAAAGCAAGTCTAAACATTTTTATTCATTCTTACAGATAGATAATAATGATCGGGTTGTTGCTTGCTGGAGTAAAATGCAGCTGCGTTTATAACCAGAGCGGCAAGTGCAAACATAATATTGCTGCTTTAATCAGTAACAAAAGTACGAGCAATACTTTATACTTGAAAAAAATAAATGTAATGTTTTTAAAAATCTTGTTTTTGTTTATTTTTTACAACATTAATACTCTTGAAGGAAATTGGAGTCTATAAATTTACTAAAACACTGCAAACATGTTTCTTGATGTTTCTGTACGACTTTCAATCAATGAGTTCCTAAAATAGTAACATAGAATACCATTGATTTGAATATGTATTCCTACTCGAGCAATATCATAAATCCTTTCGGTTTCCTCTTGAGAGTAAGTACACGTTTTGTTTTGCTCATAATAATTTTAACTTTTTTACAAAGGTTCAATATTTTTGAAGGTTCAAAACAAAACGATATTACAATTAAAAAATATATATAATTTCGATTTTACTAAATCATCCTTTTTTTCAAAACTAAGCATTCTAACCATATTCTAACCAAGAAAATTTTTTGATGTCATTACTTATGCTAAAATAATGAAAACCCTTTGGGGATAATCATAAAATACCGAAAGTATTGATTTATTCAAAAAACTTTAAATAACAAATTTTGCTCAAAATTTGTGTGTCTATTGATTCCTGGGATTATTTTTATTAAAAAAATTCACCCCCCGAGAAGGTTTGGCTTCCACCCCCAGGGCAAAAGCGCAAGTTGACACTATGTCACTTTTGTTTCTTAGGGTATCCTACTTATCAATTTTCATGAAAATGGAAGTTCAACGAAATCGGAGGTGAAAACCTTCATTGCCTCCACTAAAGGGCGTGGCTCTTGACTTGGAGGTCGTGAGTTCGATTCCCGCTTTGGAAACATGTTATTTCCAACTTTGGTTAGGACAATGCAGGCTGATTGTTTGAGAAGTAAGATAATCAAAGCGTCGGATGGGCATGTAAAAAGTCGCTCCTGTGCCTGATCTCTCGCCAGTCGTGTCGGTCTTCCGTCCCACTGGGTTATGAGTAAAAGGAATAGAGAGTGATCTTGTGTACTGCGCACACACTTGGGCACTATAAAATTACTCCCGCGTAACTGGTCTGGTTTTAATGAAACCTGCCACGTATTATTATATTGTGGTATGAATGAATCATTAGTCTACAATAGCAACTTCGTGATACCAAAGGTTGTTGCCATCAAGCTATGAGTTGTCATCCTGGAATCTGACGGAATCGGGGCTCAGCAGAAACCCAATATCAGAGCCGGGATCAGGATGTTGGACGGCAAATCCCCAAGAGATAGCATCGATTATTATTAGCAATAAACGGACTTCCGTTTGGAAATCATAAGGATATAGTTTTTTGCAGAGTATTATAAATATAAAACAGCTTTTCGTTGATTTCTGTGTCGGACAATTTTGTTAAAACTAAATAAAAGGGCTTAGGGCTTATTCCACCTTACTTTTAGACGTCCAATTGATTCAGTAACTAAATTTAGTCAAGTGAAATAGTATTAATTAGAAAGTTGGGATCCTCATTAGCGTACTAAATCAAAATAATCGGCCAAGTGCGAATCGGACTCGCGCACGAAGGGTTCCGTACCGTTATAGAGCAAAAATAAGCCAAAAATTGTGTTTTTTGTATGGGATTAATTAATAATTTTAATTAATCCCATAATTTTAATTCCCTCCCTTCCCTTAATTCCATTTCCCTTAATTTTTTATTTTATTCTAATTCTTCTTCTCTAATAATCCTTCGTGAAAGTTTCAAGTGCCTACCTCTTATCATTATTGATTACGAGCAAAAAAGGCCAAAAAAATAACTTTTGTTGTATGGGAGCCCCCCTTAAATATTATTTTTATTTTAGTATATGTTGTTATAGCGGCACCGGAAATACACGATCTGTGAAAATGTCATAACTCTAGCTATAGCGGTTCTTGAGATACAGCCTGGAGACAGACAGACGGACAGACAGACATCGAAGTCCCATGAATAGGGTCCCGTTTTTACCCTTTGGGTACGGAACCCTAAAAAGTGTGGCTTCTGACAGGATGACCGACACGACTGTCTTCGCATACATCATCATTCTTTTTGAATAATCAAGTCATCAGCATTCAAGATCCTATCCAAACAACGAAACAATATTTTTTTAGGGTTCCGCACCCAAAGGGTAAAAACGGGACCCTATTACTGAGACTTCAATGTCTGTCCGTCTATCTGTCTGTCTCCAGGCTGTAACTCAATAACGGCTATAGCTAGACTTCTGAAGTTTTCACAGATTGTGTATATCTGTTGCCGTTATAACAACAAATACTAAAAACAAAATAAAATTAATATTTAAGGGGGGCTCCCATACAACAAACTAGATTTTTTTGGCATTTTTTGCTCGATGTCAATAACGGCAACAAATAGGCACGAGAAATTGAAATGTTTACAGAGTACTTAAATATACGTGTACTTTAATAATAAATAATAATATTTAAGTAAAATAAAAATTAAAGGGGGGCTCCCATACAAAAAACACTATTTTTGGCTAATTTTTGCTCTATAGCGGTACGGAACCCTTCGCGCGCGAGTCCAATTCGCACTTGGCCGATTTTTTATTTATATGAGCTCAGAGATCGTACCCACTTCCAAGAGCCAAGCCTCTAACTCCTTACACCACGGAGACGTATTATAAAATTATTATTTTTAACAAAAAATTAAAACCGACTTCCAGAGTAAAAACAATAATTACAACAGAACAAAAAAGTATGAAATAATTCTTACTATTATTAGTGCCTTATGCAGAATACTCCTAAACCTCTACTATTTCTGTACACAATCTTCATTATTTTAAAGTCGATACCAGCTAAGAATGGTAAGTTCTTAGACAAAATATTTTTAATTTTAAAGACTGGTACCGACTTCAAAATTATGAAGATTGTGTACAGAAATAGTAGAGGTTTAGGAGTATTCTGCATAAGGCACTATTAATAGTAAGAATTATTTCATACTTTTTTGTTCTGTTGTAATTATTGTTTTTACTCTGGAAGTCGGTTTTAATTTTTTGTTAAAAATAATAATTTCGCTCTTTTTACTAATTTAAGTAATTTATAAGGTTTTCTGTAAATACTAATGTGTTCTACTAAGTGACTTTGGAGCCAGGATACACATATTTTATGATATTATGAGAACTACGAGTATAAAGTTAATATACCTAGCGCCCTCTCGGAATAGAGAATTGCATAAGCAACTCCAAGAATATACTCGTATCACTGTATAATTAATAATATAAGCTTGGCGTTAATCGAGTAATGATAAAATTAATGTTCATGCGCCTATCTCTAAAGGCTCTAAAGTTCTGTTCAGTGAATTTCTTTATATCACAACACTCCTGGAAAGTCATTAGCTTACTATAATTATTATTCATATAATATTATGCTTAAACTACTTAGAACTACGTTAATATAACTATTTATTTTATAAATATCCCAATAATATAATCCCAATAACAAGGAGTTTCCTACATACGGACATACCTCATAATTCATAGATCTCATAATCAAATTGCTAACTTGGTAACCTGATCACCAAGTTTGAATCATCTACTTTGATATAACAATATAACACCAATATAATTTTTGAAATAGTTCGACAAATTAAGAGTTATGATTTAATGATTCATGGAGGGTTGTAGTGGTGATGATGATGATGAATGTAACGTGCATAGTAGCATATGCTTTGAGTTCTTAAACCAAAGCCGAAACCCCCAAACTTGTATCTATAAGGAATCCGGAGTTCTCTTAGCACCTTCGGAACCAAGGTAAATCTTAGTGCAAAATTTAGCTTTTTGGTAGCATATGCTTAGGATACTTCTCATAAAATCGAAATCACCATATGTTTTCATATAAATTTTGAGGAGTTCCCTCGATCACTCATGGATCTTATCATCAGGTCGAAATAATACAATAAAATAATTTTCAAAATAGCTTAACTTTCTACAAAACAATGTTTTAAGACATCTGCGATCCGTTTTGATCTAAAAATGCTATGAAAAATACCTACCGATTATAATAGAGTCATAATGTGAAGGTGTATGGTGGAATGGTGGTGATGGTGATGATGATGATTAATGTAATTAGCTTAGTAGTATATGCTTTCAGTTTTTAAAACAACGCCGAAACCCCCAAACATGTATCTATAAGGAGTAAGGAGTTCTGTTCACCACCTTCGAACCATGGTATATCCTGGTACAAAATCTTACTTTTTGGTTACATATGCCTAGAATACTTCATATGAAACCAAAAAAACTATATGTTTCCATTTGAATTTTGAGGAGTTCCCTCGATTACTTATGGATCCTATCATCAGGTCACCACTTTTGTGAAAATGGGACCAAATTGGAGTAAAACCTAATACAACAAAACAAAAATTTTGAAAATCGGTTCACAAACGGCGGAGTAATCGTTGAACATACATAAAAAAATATATATATCCACAGCTGAACATATAACCTCCTCGTTCTTTTGGAAGTCGGTTAAAAAAACATATTATATTGATATCTTGACGGTAGTTGAGCCAAGGAATTACTTCAATTGTAGCATGAAATTTATTAATGTGTAAAATAAATTACTGAATTATGTATGCAGCTGCATAGCACAATAATATGTAAAGCAAACAAATAACTACCACCAACATTCTCCTGTAACCGCTCTGCAGGAATGTTATTATTTTAGAAAATTACTATTTTGGTAAAAAATTGAATAAACAATTACAATTTTGATAACGAAATTAGTAAACCACGCAATTACAACATGCACTTGCTAATGCTGGTGGTGGTGGGCGCCGTGATCAACGAAGCCTCGTCCGGAGTCGAATGTCCACCGGGGACAGTGAAAATGGGGGGAGGGTTGTGTGAGCCTATAGAGAGACGCTCCGCTGATGATTCAAACTGTCCACCGGGAACAGCGAAGACCGAGGATGGGCTGAAGTGCACAGTTATAACAGGTAGACGCGCCGCTGATGATTCCAACTGTCCACCGGGAACAGCGAAGACCGAGGATGGGCTGAAGTGCACAGTTATAACAGGTAGACGCGCCGCTGATGATTCCAACTGTCCACCGGGAACAGCGAAGACCGAGGATGGGCTGAAGTGCACAGTTATAACAGGTAGACACGCCGCTGATGCTTCCAACTGTCCACCGGGAACAACGAAGACCGAGGATGGGCTGAAGTGCACAGTTATAACAGATAGACGCGCCGCTGATGCTTCATTCAAAGACATTTCCGACGAGCCCTACTGCCCAAAGGGGAAATTTTATCTTAAAGGAGATTGCATCGGAAGAGGTAGACGCACCGCTGACGTTACCGATAATTGTCCACCGGGAACAGTGAAGACTATTTATGGCCAGTGTATGCCAATACTTAGACGCGCCGCTGATGCCTCCTTCAAAGACAATTCCGACGAGCCCTACTGCCCAAAGGGGAAATTTTATCTTAAAGGAGATTGCATCGGAAGAGGTAGACGCACCGCTGACGTTACCGATAATTGTCCACCGGGAACAGTGAAGACCATTGATGGGCAGTGTTCACCAATAATTAGACGCGCCGCTGATGCCTCCTTCAAAGACAATTCCGACGAGCCCTACTGCCCAAAGGGGAAATTTTATCTTAAAGGAGATTGCATCGGAAGAGGTAGACGCACCGCTGACGTCTCCAAATCCAAAGATGGTTACGTCGGTCCCGACGAGCACCTCTGCCCGTCGGGGTCATTTTACCACGATGGACAGTGCGTGCCAATTATTGACGAAGGAAGCCGGAGGATGCGGACCTAATTGACAATGAATGAATGTAGAAAAGAATTTCTCATGGACGAGCATTAAAAATCTATACATATAATAAAACTGTACAAATGAGAATTCTGTACATTAAAGATATTCAAAAAATAATAAGCGGGGGGTGTCACTACATCGCTATAGAAGCCAAAACTGTGGTTAGTTTTTTTGATGTTTGTTCCAGCATCACACGAAAACTACTGATCCGATTTGAATGCGGTTTTCGCAGATATATTTGTCTTCTTCCAACTTAACATCTGGTGTATAAAAATTTTCCCCCCACCCCCCTAAGGGGACAAAAGAGGGGGTGAGATTTTGTATCAAACTTTTTTCTTTAATGAACTTACTTCATATTATTTACTTCGTTTTTCATCTTAATATTTGGTGTACTTATAACATTTTTCCCCCTCGCCCCTCTTAGGGAATAAAAGAGGGGGTAAGATTTTGTATCAACTGATGAAGTAGGAATACTTTATATGGCAAACAACGTTGCCGGGACAGCTAGTATAGAATATATTTGTAGAGTATGAGAATAAAAATTATGAACATAAAAAATTGACTTTAGACCACTCAACATAAGTTAGTAGTTAAATTGAAAATGGTTTTGTTTCTTAATCGCATCTCTTTAACATACTTCAGAAAATTATTAATCCTTATAGCCAACAATTCATATCTATACTAATATTATAAATGCGAAAGTGTGTCTATCTGTCTGTCTATCTGTTAACTCTTCACGCTGAAACCGCTGAACCGATTTTGCTGAAATTTGGCATGGAGATATTTTGATAAACGATAAACCATTATTGGGCGCAACGGAGTTGCGGACGTCATCCATACCTAAAGCTCTCAGTTTCGTCGAGACTCAAACGTAACTCCAACTGCAGCAATACATATTTTGGCAGTCCAAGGTGTATAATTATTTTATAGGGTTTTACGCAAAGGTCAGAGCAGAGGGCCCGGTAGTAGCACATACAGTTAATAGTCCGACTTGGTTGTACTTGTTATCGACCGAAACGATGTCAATTGTCTAACAAAACTTTTTGTTGAATATTTTTGCTGGTGCTGCACTTTTAGCGTCAAAACTTTGCAGTTTTATATCCAATTGACGACGAAACCGAGGGTGGAGACCCTAGGAACTAATTAAGACTACAATATAGCAGAACTAAGATTTCACGGTAATTTTAATTGTAAAATGCTAATTAAACAAATTAATTAATAAAACTATATATAAAGAAGCAAAATCAGAATAGGAGCAAACTTGTGGAGCCGCTGACATCGTGACATCCGAAGATGAATTCCTTAGTGCTGCTGCTGGTAGTGGGGGCCGCTGCCTGCGTAGTTGCAAGTAGTGGGGAGGTCCTAAACTACGCGGAGCCCCTGCCCTATAACAGGGGCTACGGGCGTTGTGGGCAGCACAGGCGATGCGCTCCACGACATAGGGGATACGAGTACTCCTACGGCTACAAGACCTCCTTCGACGGAGCCAACTGCCCTTCGAAGCAGGTGAAAATCAACGGAAAATGTGCTGAAATACATTAAACATTTTTGTTACTGTCTCAAGCAATGAGAGTAATAAAAAAATACAAAATTTTTAATGATGTTCAGTTTTTGACCGACTTCCAAAAAGGAGGAGGTAATACGTTCGGCTGACATATGTATCTTTATTTTTTTTGATGTTCCTCGATTACTCAGCCGTTTGTGATCCGATTTTCAAAATTCTTTTTGTGTTGTATAGGGTTTGACTCGGATTTGGCACCATGTTCACAAACGTGGTGATCTGATGATGGGATCCTTGAGGAATCGAGGGGACTCCTTGAAATTTGTATGGAAACATATATTGATTTCGATTTTTTTCTGAATCATTCGAGGTAAATGCTACCAAAAAGTAAAATTTCGCACCAGGTTATACCCTGGATCCGAAGGTACCGAACAGAACTTTTGAATGCTTATAGGTACAGGTTCGGGGATTTCGGCGTTGTTTAAACAACTGAAAGCATAAGCCAGCACATCAATTTGATTAATCATCATCATCACAACTATAATTATACCATGATCATCACACTTTGACCCAATTATTGGTACTTTTCGTGATATTTTGCATCGAAGCAGATGTTTTTGACGATTATTTCACTGTTTGAGGACCGATTTTCGAAATTTTCGTGTTGTTGTATAGGATATAATCTTAATTTTTTACAATAATTACGAAAGTGGTGAGCTGATGATGGGATCTATGAGCAATCAAGAGAAATCCTTGAAATTTATCAAAACGCTCATAGTGGTTAAAATGTTGTTTCTAGTAAGTTAAACATATATTTATTTATTTATTTATATATTACGAATAAGAGAAATTTCATACACAGGTGTCTCTTGGTCCAAAGGCACTGAACAGAACTCCTGAACCTTTAAAGATAAAAGTTTGGAATTGCAGGATCGCTTAGATAACTGCAAGCATTTGCCACAATTTTGCTTACAGTAACATAATGTACTGAATAATTAACATTCGTATTGGTTATTTACGCATAAAGCCTTATTTTGTAGACAGCACTAAAAAGAGTGAAATTATTATTTTTAAGAAAAAATATGAAAACCGACTTCCAATGTAAAAACAATCGTAATATGAACTAAAAAGTATTAAATAACTCTTACTCTTTAATAGTGCCTTTTTCAGAATTTGTCTAAATCTCAACTATTTCTGTACATAATATTACATTCTTCATTACTTTGAAGTCTTTGCATGACAATAGGACAAAACCTAGCAAATTAAGAATGTTTTTTGCTAACCGGGTAGAGTCAATAATAAAGTGACGCCACACAGAGGCGAAGGGGGCTAGACCTTTGTAGTTAATGTTTTTTTGCATAACAAGTACATACACACAAGCGCTTAAAATATCGCTAATTGCTGACCAAACACACTGTATACGTGGCGTACTCATGCATATTATGACGATAACAACTTTTATATAACCTTTTAAACGTTATATCTCAGAAACGGTGGCTCGTAAGAAAAAAAGTATTGACACATTTTTATAGATAATTTTATGATCTGCAAGTTTTGTCTGAGCTACTTTTATGATAAAACTTACCGTTTTGTCCGTCTGTCTGTATGTCTGTTTGTCGCCAGGCTGTAGCTCAAGAGCCGCTATAGCTAGACTTCTGAAATTTTCACAGATTGTGTATATCTGTTGCCGCTATAACAAAAAATACTAAAAACAAAATAATACTAATATTTAAGGGGGGCTCCCATAGTACAACAAACATGATTTTCTTAGCCTTTTTTGCTCGATATCAATAAAGGCAATATGAAGGCACTTGAAATTTTCACAAAGGCCTTAAATAATTGTGTACTGTAATAATTAATAATAATATTTAAATAAAAATAAATAAGGGGGCTCCCATACAAAAACACACTTTTTGGCCTATTTTTGCTCTATAACGGTACGGAACTCTTCGTGCACGAGTCCGACTCGCACTTGGCTGATTATTTATTATTAGTCACATTATTTTCTATATTTATGTTACCATGGCAACGTCCATCGCTAGTTCTGACTGGAAACGGCGATTTCACCTTCTACTTGCACAGGATTCAAGTGGAACGAGGATCCGTCATGCCTGTGTCAGTCAGAAGTTGAGGAGACCGTGGTCCAGTGGTTAAGACCGTGGCTCTTTACTCGGAGGTCGTGGGTTCGATTCCCGCGTTGGAAATATGTTATATTCAAGTTTGGTTCAGACAATGCAGGCTGATTACCAGCTGATTAACTGACAAGTAAGATGATCCGTGCCTCGGATGGGCATGTAAAAAGTCGGTCCTGCGTCTGATCTCTCGCCAGTCTTGTCCTCGTCACCAAAACCGGTGTGGGAGTTTTTATTATATTGTGGTATGAATGAATCACAATAGCAACTTCGTGATACTTAAAGTAGTTGCCATGATGCTGTAAGTTGCCATCCTGGAGGCTGACTAATTCGGGGTTCAGCCGAAACATAATATCAGAGCCGGGATCAGGATGTTGGACGGCAAATCCCCAAGATTATTTATTATTAATTGCAATAAATGGACTTCCGTTTGGAAATCATAAGGATATAGTTTTTGCAGAACATTATAAATATAAAACAGCTTTTCGTTGATTTCGGTGTAGGTCAATTTTCTTAAAGCTAAATAAAAGGACTTATTCCACCTTACTTTTAGACGTCTAATTAATTCAGTAACTAAATTTAGTCAAGTGAAATAGCATTTAGAAAGTTGGGATCCTCATTAGCGTACTAAATCGGAAAAAGCGTGGCTCGTGGGTCGTGTCGGTCAGACAGAGACAGGATGACCGACACGACTGTCTATCTAAACGCATACGTGGCATCATCATTCTTTTTGAATAATCAAGTCATCAGCGTCTTATATTATCCAAACAAGGAAACAATATTTTTATATGAGCTCAGAAATCGTACCCACTTTCAAGAGCCAAGCCTACACCACCACGGAGACGTATTATAAATAAAACATATTATACTGATATCTTGACGGTAGTTGAGCCAAGAAGTTACTCCAATTGTAGCATGAAATTTAATAATGTGTAAAATAAATTACTGAATTATGTACGCAGGCATGGCACATGTGGAGCAAACAAATAACTACCACCAATATTCGCCTGTAACCGCCCTGCAGGAATGTTATTGTTTTAGAAAATTACTATTTTGATAACAAAATAGTAAACTACGCAATTACAACATGCACTTGCTAATGCTGGTGGTAGTGGGCGCCGTGATCAACGAAGCCTCGTCCGGAGTCGAATGTCCACCGGGGACAGTGAAAATGGGGGGAGGGTTGTGTGAGCCTATAGAGAGACGCTCCGCTGATGACTCCTTTAAAGACATCAATAAGTTCTGTCCACAGGGGGGAGTGAGAACTGATGATGGGCAGTGTATACCACCACTTAGACGCTCCGCTGATGATTCCGACTGTTCACCGGGGACAGTGAAAACCGATTATGGAAAGTGCATAGATATACGTAGAAGCGCCGCTGGCCTTACCTCTTGTCCACCGGGAACAGCGAAGACCGAGGATGGGCTGAAGTGCACAGTTATAACAGGTAGACGCGCCGCTGATGATTCCAACTGTCCACCGGGAACAGCGAAGACCGAGGATGGGCTGAAGTGCACAGTTATAACAGGTAGACGCGCCGCTGATGATTCCAACTGTCCACCGGGAACAGCGAAGACCGAGGATGGGCTGAAGTGCACAGTTATAACAGGTAGACGCGCCGCTGATGATTCCAACTGTCCACCGGGAACAGCGAAGACCGAGGATGGGCTGAAGTGCACAGTTATAACAGGTAGACGCGCCGCTGATGATTCCAACTGTCCACCGGGAACAGCGAAGACCGAGGATGGGATGAAGTGCACAGTTATAACAGGTAGACGCGCCGCTGATGCTTCATTGAAAGACATTTCCGACGAGCCCTACTGCCCAAAGGGGAAATTTTATCTTAAAGGAGATTGCATCGGAAGAGGTAGACGCGCCGCTGACGTTAACTTTTGTCCACCGGGAACAGTGAAGACCGATGATGGGCAGTGCATAGTTACGGGTAGACGCGCCTATGACGTCTCCAAATCCAAAGACGGTTCCGACGAGCCCTACTGCCCGACGGGGACATTTTACCTCGATGGACGGTGCGTGCCAAGACTTACATAAACGCACCCCTCGATTCAACAAAGACGGAGGGTGCGGACCTAATTATTAACAACTCCGAAGGTGTAGTTAAGAATTTCTCATGGAAAATATACATATTTGTAGAGTATGAAGCCCGTCATAGACTTAGCTATAATATATATTAATATATTTATAGCAAGGCATATTAATCTATACTAAATCCACATGTCACAGAAATATTATAGCTGAGTGTGTGGTCACGCGAAAATAAGTATAGAAAATATATAATAATATGCCTAGCTATAAACATATTAATATATATTATAGCTAGGTCTGTGACGGGCTTGAGAATAATTATATTTTTAACAAAAAATTAAAACCGACTTCCAAGGTAAAAACAATAATAACATCCTTATAATATTATAGAGAGATAGAAAATTCTTTATTAATTATACAACTTAAAACTAAACATAAAAATAAAAACACAATTTAAGAAAACTTTGTACAAACAGGCGGCCTCACTGCTTACAGCAGTTTCTGCCAGACAACCTTTAACTAAAAATACAATAAAAATAAAAGTATTTATTCAATGTTATGACTAAATATACTATGTACATATGACGTACTACATATAAATAACACATGTTATAATAGGTACATAAACATTGTTTATATAAACTACATAAAATTTACACAAATATAATATTGGAAAAAAAGGTAAGTAGGTACATTTACAGTTAGTTATTATGACAGATTTAGACATAGACTTATAATATATACTTATGGATTTAGATAATATTCCTTAACTCGTTTATTAAAAATATTTATAGTTTGTGACCTTTGGATGGTTTCAGGTAGAGCGTTCCATAGGCGTATAGCAGAAATAGTGAAGGAGGATGACTCCTCCTTCACTATGACTAGTGAGCGGTATTGTGAGAGGGAAAAGCAAGAGTAAGTTTTTTGGACGACCAAAGAATTCTTGGTCATAAGAACGGATTATTATGACCAAGAAAAGTGAATTTATCTTTCAAATAGTGAGGAGATCTGGGATTAAAAAGAATGTTATACAAAAGATGCAGTATGTGAGCATTCCGACGCATTCTGATAGGGAGCCACTTTAGTTGAGTCCGGTATTCTGATACATGATCATATTTCCGGAGACCAAATATAAAGCGGATGCATAGGTTTTGTAGGCGTTCGATAGAGGATAGAAGTTGTTCACTGAGGTCGCAATAGCAAGCGTCAGCGTAGTCAAGTTTATTAATGAACTAAAAAGTTATAAATAATATTTCCTATCAATTAGTGCCTTTTTCAGAATTTGTCTAAACCTCAACTATTTAGGTACTAATATAACAAAACAAACATTTTGAAAATCGGTTCACAAACGGCGGAGTAATCGTTGAACATACAAAAAAATATTTAAAAAAATATCCACAGCTGAACATATTATAACCTCCTCCTTTTTGGAAGTCGGTTAAAAATTATGGACATATTAAATTGACTTTAGATCACGCAACATAATTAAGTTTAGTAACTACATTTAAAATGGTTTTGTTTCTTAAACGCTTCTCTTTAACTTACTTCAGCAAATTATTAATCTACTAGCGACCCGGCCCGGCTTCGCATCGGGTATAAAATATTTCAAATTATCAAAACATTGCAGTTATACATAATTTATCCTATTGGCGACGATACCACGGTAGCGGACAACACGTTTGAGCCAATGAATGTGCCATAAAAGTTAAGTTAAGGGTGGAGACCCTAGGAACTAATTAAGACTACAATATCGACTTAGCAGAACTAAGATTTCACGGTAATTTTAATTGTAAAATGAAAATTAAAATTAATTAATTATTTAAAACAGTATTAAAAAAAGAATAAGAGTAAACTTGGGTAGCAGCTGACATCGTGACATCCGAAGATGAATTCCTTAGTGCTGCTGCTGGTAGCGGGGGCCGCTGCCTGCGTAGTTGCAAGTAGTGGGGAGGTCCTAACCTACGCGGAGCCCCTGCCCTATTACAGGGGCTACGGGCGTTGTCGCCAGCAAGGCTACAAGACCTCCTTCGACGGAGCCAATTGCCCTTCGAAGCAGGTGAAATCAAAGGAAAATGTGTTAACATACATTAAAAATATATTGGTTTGTCTCAAGCAATGGGAACTTAATAAAAAGTACAAGTAGGTCTTACAATTTTTTTAATATATTATGATTCATTGGTTGTTGCTATTTTTGCCTTTAATTTTTAATCTTGTTTCTTGAGTACTTTCATTGTTGTTTTTTCTATACCAAAATATACATAATAAATAGATGATAGATCATCATGATGATAGATCACATTAAATTAAGTACAATCAGTTACTAAAACTAAAACTTAAGGCCGTCCCCCGAACAAACGACCTTGGCCATACATTTGCCGAGTTGCCGAGATCGCACAAAAACCCCCTTTTTTACTTATCCTAGTTCAAAATTGACCTAAAAAAATTTAAAACGGGGAATATTATTATAATTATGATATTGTCGATCTATTGACGTGTGTTTCAAATAAAAGTAATTTGTAAATACTAAGGAAATGCTGAATGTATGCTTGAATTTTAATAAATGGCTTCACTTTGGTAGCTGATATCATGAGTAGGTATAATAAACGAAAATAGAAAATTTAAAACATGGAAAGGATTGTTGAGGTACCTACTAAATATTATTGCTGTATTTTTATTATAACTCTGTAGCTTTCAAATTATGAGTTTATAAGCCTCTAAATGCGGTAAATTACTGAGAATAAAAAAATCATAATACCCATTGTCTGTGGCTTTGTGCCTGCAAATAAACATTAAATAAAAAATTCTACAAACGAGACATAAAATTGATTCAAAAGTAGACCGTGATATTTTAATACCTTAAAAATCACACGCTTCTAAATATTACATACATATCATTGTTTTTAATCAAATACAATTTTAACCGTGTCCTACCATTATTATAATTTATAAGCCAGTCGAATAAAAAGGGAATCAAAAGAGAGGCAAATATTGAATAGCTCGAACATGAATCTGTTGGTGCTGCTGCTGATAGTGGGCGTCGTGATGAGTGGAGGCCATGGCCCACTATCAGCAAACGCCGAGTGTCCAGAGAAATATAAGCAGGCGGACGGACGATGCGGGATCTACAGAAGAGCCTTTGAGGGGAACAACTGTCCAACGGGACAGGTCAAAATCGATGGAAAATGTGTGGAAAAACAATAGAAAGATGTCACGAGTAATAAATTAAAATTTGAATCGTAATGCAACGTTATTTTACCATGAGTAATTGAGTATGTTAATATAATTGAATTGGCAATTCAGCGGGCAGCGTAGCAGCGCCACGGCGCGGCAACGCACCTAGCATGAGAACATTCGGTTCGGATGGCCAAGTTCTTCAGTTTCTTTTTTTTAATAACGACATTTACTTATATTTCATTAATGTATTATAAATATACGATACTCGTAATTATTAAGTAAGATAAACAATCTAAGTTCAATGCCCGATGTTTCATCGCCAGATATCGCTAAATAGTAGAAATTATCCGATGTATGATCATATTCATCTATGGTGGAAATTATAAAATAACTAGATGACGCCCGCAATTCCGTTGCGCCAAAATTCGTTTATCACGCGGGAACCGTTCATTTTTCCGGGATAAAAACTATCCTATGTCCTTTCCCGGGACTCAAAGTATCTCCATGCCAGATTTCAGCAAAATCGGTTTAGCGGTTTGAGCGTGAAGAGGTGACAGACAGACAGACATACACACTTTCGCATTTATAATATTAGTATGGACTTTAAATTTTGATGTAAGTAGTAAAAAAAATACCATTCAATCGCTTTTTGAAAGAGTCAGGTTAAAAACAATTCCAACAAATGTATATTTTTAAATAAAATCATGTCATATGTATATTCTTTCAAAAACTTATCTTACGGTAACGTTTTTCCAAATTAAAATCGAAGTTTTAATGTGGAAGATTTCCAATGTTCACTATTTAGCGATTTCTGGCCATATACCATACTCGTAGTGCAGTATGGCGTTGGACGCCACCCTTCAGCGGTATTTTCAATCTAGCTCCTAATCCATTTCCCGGCCCATTGTAGAATTTCTATACAACATTACCTACATTATACATAAAATATAAAAAATAAAACAAAATGGTTTCAACTTTTATAAAATGACGATAGTCTGGCTGTCTAAATGCCTTACGCATTTTTGAGATTTTGGGTTACAAGCTCATAAGGAGGGGGAGGAGGGGGAGGGGGAAGAGAGAATGTCCCCTAATAATATAATGTTATCTCACGAAATAAGATTTGAAAGAGAAGGAAGAATATGGAGGACAATCATGGTGATTCAAAAATTAAGCTGTCTTTACTACTGTTAATGAAACTAATTATAATATTTTGTTTGAAGAAATGAATACTCGTATATAATCAATATTATATAGGTTTTTTAAAAATCGGCAGAAGATTTTAATTCATTTAACGAAAAAGAAACAATTATTACTGTAGTTCTTAATAATATAAATAGGTGCTAAGAAAAATAGTAAATACAAAGGGACAGGGACGACCAATAACTTATAGGCATATCAAACAGAAGGCACATAATATTATATCAACAATTTATTAACTTTTTTTGGTATAAGTTGAACATTGAAGAATAATCTTTCTACCTATATTAACTTCTATCGCTCGATACGGTAACAAAAATCTGTTTAATGTTTCTCGACACATTTTCCCGCGATTTTGACTTGCCCTGTCGGACAGTCTTTTCCGTCAAAACTTGCGATCATTCTCCTGACGCCCGGGGGGCATCCTCCCATCGGACAGTCTGTGTCGGGCTTCCCGGAGCTCGTCCCCTCCCTGATCACGACTCCCACCAGCAGCAGCACCAGCAGCAGCTTCATGCTCGGACGGTAAATGTTCAACTTTGGCTTTCTGTCGATCCTCTATTCTATTTATATTGCACGTAATCAAATGTAATTTAAAGCGTGCGATTCAATTTGACGGTAGTTCTCTACATCACATACATATCGCGAGCTGCTTCTAAATCAATTTAATAGTATTAAATTTCAGATTTATTTCAATTATTATTTTGCAGCAAAGAGCAAGCGGATCGAAGAGCTACGCGCGTCAAGCTACAAGTCGAAATTGAGTTTATTGTGAAAATTGAAATAGATATTATTGTCGACAATTATTTTTATCACGCTTAAGGTGCACTGGCACAAGTTAATACTATCATAGTACTCGTTTTAAACCATGACGATGAAAATTTAATTTTATTATAAGCAATATAAATAAAAAGGTGGATCATAAGGGAGTCTCTGCTTAACATATTTTATTGTCCGAACATGAATCTGATGGTGATGCTGGTGTTCGTGATGCTTAGCGGAGGGACAAGCTCGGAAGACGTCGCAGATATCCCGATCTGTCAAATAGGGCAGGATGTAATCAACGGAACGTGTACGGACACGATTATTATCAATGGCACGGTCTTCTATTTCCCCGAACCGGACACCGCGGACACTCCGCAAAAATAATATTGTAATAAATCGAATTGCTAAAATACTTATTTTTCGTTTCATTTATGTTATTTGGAATTGAAGGCTAAATGTGTTCGTTTCAATTCGAATAGTTCGAGTCGAGGGCGGAGTTATCACGACTATTTTTATTATAGCCTATGTGCCAGGAACTTAAAATATAACATTAATCAGTTGAACCTACATGGGTCCGTCGCTAATATGATGATTAATATTTCTATCGGCACGACTAAACCGCTGTTTAGTTTAGTAAGTCCTTGTAGCAATTTCACGCCAATAATTTGTCGCAGAGTTAGTTAAATAAGCGATGTAAAGAAGCAAGATTAAACCATTATACTGCTGTCGACGGCCTGAAAATGAACGCAATCCTGCTTCTAGTTTTGGGCACGGCTTTCGTGGGCACGACCTTCGGAAATGCTGTCATGTATCTCGATTATCAGGACTGCTTGTATGCAGGGGGCTTGGTGAACGAAGCTGGACAGTGTGTACCTCGCTGGACGGTTAAAAAAGTCGGCCCACACTTCTCCAGGACCGTCTTCGACGGAAACGACTGTCCGACGGGGCAGGTGAAGATCAATGGAATATGTGTGGTGCCGATACCCAACGCCAGGAGTTACGGAGACGACGTGGTCTACAGTGTTCCTGGCGCTAAAAACTGTCCAATGGGGCAGGTGAAAATCAATGGAAAGTGTCTGCCGATAACATATTTCGACGTGTACGGCGGCCAAACATAACAGTCGCAACTTTTAAAATACAGTGTGTTTGTGTGAACACCGTTATCCTTGAAACCATCAAATGAGCTCGTCAAAATGAACAACTTTTTCTATGAGAACAATGCTGGGAATTAAAAAAAAATGCCGTCTTTCATACCCATACTGATGCCTGGATCGGCAATTTGTATGGGTATGAAGACAATTTTTTTTAATTCCCAGCATTGTTCTCATAGAATAAGTTGTTCATTTTGATGGGCTCATTTGATGGTTGCTGAGTTCTAAGTTGAATTGCATTCTTTGTAGAGAAAATATATACTTTTTATTAAGATAGTTTGCTTGCATAAATAGGTTCCGATACGATACTACTAGACAAATTTTACCAATCTTACACAGTGGTGAAGATAGCTTCATCATAGGTAGATGGAAATGGCATGAATCATGACCAATGTTTCCATTCGCTATAACCAGATATCTTTAGATCGGTTATATCAACATTGATATCAGAATGTCTGCATATTTTAAGCTATATTTAAATAATTATTATGTATATGACTCTTGCCAGCTCGCGGTTATAAAATTTTATTGAAAAACATCGAATTACAATAATATGAAATAAATTAGTAAAATTAACATGAGGTCGAAAACTTGTATAGTGCCAGCTGCGCCGTGGTACCGACCGCACGTCACATGCGCGTGCGCAAAGCGAGACTATGGCGTGTATACTGTTGTTGGTCCTGAGCGCCGCGAGCTGCGCGCGAGCCCTGCCAATTTCCCAGGGCTACCCTCGGGATTTCCTCGTGCAGCCCTACCAGTACGAGGTGCTCGTGCCCTACCCCCTGAGCAGGGACGTAGTCGAGGTACCGGCGAGAACGAACAGGCCCATCCACGGGGGCGACGGGCTTGACGGACAGTCCCACGAGCTAAGAGACAAACATGTGCCGAAGTTGAGAACCAACGGCCACGCCGGTCGGGACAAGCAAAAAGACCACGGGATAAAGGTTAATAAAAATCACGAGGGACCTACTCCGGAGTCGTTTCGAGAATCAGGAAACCGGAGGAACTACGAAAAGATGAGACTCGATGGAAGAAATATGAATGTCCCCAACCTGACGGGCAGGGAGGGGGAGGACCGGGAAGCGGAGTGGGTGTGGGGCTCCGGCGACGCGGGGGAGACGAGAGCTCGAAGTTCCCTGGACGACCTAGACGACAGGACAGCTATAAACGGATCCAACTGTCCCACCGGAAAAATTAAAGTGGAAGGAAAGTGCGTGGAAACTCATTAGACAGAATTTGGGGGTTTGTGCTTGTTTCCGTACATTGTCAGTGCATATTGCAGGCAGTGACATTGTTCTTATCTAGGCAGATCTGTGGCTAACTGGCTAGATGCCTCCGTGATCACCGAGCCTGCACGTGAACGGAAGATAAATATTGTAATTTTGTTTTCGCGAGGAGCCGAAATTTAAATGCTATGAGCTTCGATGAATTTGCCTGTAAAGTTAAGTTACTTAAAATAAGTTAATTTGCATGTAAAGCTAAGTTGCATTATGTTTGTGTTGACTGTGATTTGTTTATTGGTCTTTTAGCTAAATTAATTTATATATCATTAATAGTAATGTTTATAGTTTTTATGGGGCTAATTGTAGCCGCTGCAGTTGTCATGATTTATAGCCAAGGTTAACATTGCTATACCCACCTTTTTATTTTTAAATATTCTCATAATATGTTAAGATATTTATATTAATATTTGATCTGTAAAACGTAATGGACCGACACGTTTACCGGTTCCTACATGACTATGTATGTACCGTTCATACATAATTATATTATTATTCTCGATTATAATATTTTTGTGATATTTATGTTTTGACGTCATTTGTCGGAAAACATTCAGTATCACATTTGAGCGTGACTTTAATAATTATATTATAAAATACCCGATACCTATACGAGTAATGGAGCGGAGTATAAACAACGAACCTGTTTCTAACACCTACTTTGCATGTTATCGTCTTATTCAAATCAAGACCAGCAGAATAAATTAAATTACAGTGAAAACCACAAACAAATATCCTTGTTTCTTATGAACTGGACTAGTAAAAGCGCAGATGGAACGTCAGATGATAAGCGAATTCCGTCCCTTATGGTACACGATGTACAACAAAAGTTACACTTGTAACTTCTGGCGTTTCACACTTGCCCTCTTGGCTTTTTATCTAAAAATTTTAATTATTTTGGAATGTCAATCCGAAAAATCTAGTAATATATAGGTAGACTTTTGAGATCTCCCGCTTAGCCACAAGAGTTGAGTGTATTGTACAAATTGTTGAGATTTGGAATTGATCGATTGTAAGTAGTTTATAGTGCAAGTAGTACTTATACCACAATATACAGTATAATATTATTAAAGATATTGTTAGTACATATTATTTTAAAGTTATAGAAGAGCGTCAATGACTCATGTGTTACATTACCATGTATTTTCAAGTTAATAAAAATGTTGGGTGGAATTTTTACATTATTATTTACCTGATTCACCTGGTTGATAATGGGAATATTTTAGTGCATATAATTACTATAATACACAGTGCTGTACCTATTGCACTGTGTAAATAATAATATTATGTGATGTCATATATTCTGAATTCTTTATGATTTAAAGTTTAAACCGTAAACTGATTGTTTTGAATAAAAAAGCTCCCAATTTCATCTGGCAACAGTCGGAGTACCTTTGATCTTACTAGTCACTAGAGTCTAGACTCTAATAGACTCTAGACGATAGATTTGATTACAAACTGTGCTGCAAGTTTTTAAAATCAGGCAGTTATTGCGATTTGGCCCGCTTAGATTTTTTTAATCATACAGAGACCGTACTTTCTTCTATGACAACGTCATAGAAGAAATAAGAAAGAAAAAAACATCCATACTAATATTATAAATGCGAAAGTGTGTCTGTCTGTCTGTCTGTCTGTCTGTTACCTCTTCACGCCCAAACCGCTGAACCGATTTGGCTGAAATTTGGTACGGAGGTACTTTGAGTCCCGGGAAAGGACATAGGATACTTTCTATCCCGGAAAATGTACGGTTCCCGCGCGATAAACGAATTTTGGCGCAGCGAAGTTGCGGGCATTATCTAGTATTTTATAATTGTAGTAGGTATTAATGGATGTATTATTAGTCCGGTTTTTCCTGTAGGATCGACTTTAAACTAAAGCTAAGTCAGTGACTGCACTAGAATGTTGATATTATAATGATCAGTGCTGAATATCAAATTGCGGGAAAATCTTCCACAGGAATGTTTGAGGTTGAAGCGCCTTCACCACAGCTGTAGCAGACACAACGGGGCACTTAGTCAAACATTCGATAGTGTCGATAGCCAAGTTAACGCAACACTAAAGGACTAAGTTTGGGCGACGGTTTTAATCCCATTGCAAAAAATAAAGAGATTCGACCCATAATATTAAATGACAATAGTTAGCGTTAAATGAAGATTTTTCGAAATTCACGATGCACAATGATAGAAATCAGAATTGCAAGATATTGGAATTAATATAATCCGTCACATTAAAATAAAGTTATTTATTACCCCACTGGATTCGCCGCCCCGAGGCCCGAGTTCAAACAGAGTGTCTATTACAATCAAATATTAGCTGCCAGAGAAAAAAGAAAAATGATTTACTCTACATCTCGTCGGCGACGGAATATCGGTTAAACTGTTATTTAATTTTGAAAAATAATAAAACAATGGTTTACTAATAACTGTCATTATAAATCGAAAATGAATGTAGACAGACTATCACCATTCCACTAATGAACCTAATTAGCGAAATATGCGATTGTAATGTCAAGTCCCTCAAAGTAAGTATTCAAGCTCATAAAAATGTAATTACGGGGAACTGTTTTTTTTTATTAGATGTTTTGAGTTCAGCGTCTTGGAATAACGACTATTTTATAAACAAACAAGAAAAAATAGCATAAAATCCAAGGCGCGTATAGTATCAGCTGCGCCGTGGTACCGGCCGCACGTCACAAGCGCGTGCGCAGAGCGAGACTATGTGTATACTATTGTTGTTGGTGGTGAGCGCCGCGAGCTGCGCGCGCCCCCGCGTCCTGTACGACGAGGTCTACCTTCAGGAGTACCAGGCGACCCCCCGCTACGAGCTGCAGCCTTCGCGGCCCTTCCCGCTCAGTAGAGCCGAGTCCTACTTCGGGAGGCCGGTGAAAACGAACAAGCTAAGGCACGAGACCGATCCCTTCTCCAAGCAGTCCCAAGTGAAAGAGAAGCACGCGCCCCGATTGCGAACCAATGTCCGCCCCAGTCAGGACGTCGAGCAGATGGAGTATGGGGTGAAAATTAATAAAAATCACGATTCGACTCATTCGTCGTTTCAAGAACCGGCTAGGAGGAACCACGAGACCCCAGAGAGGCCCAATGAGCCTAATGAGACGCCGTTGGTTAATAAGTTTAGCCCCGCGGATGACGGCGACGAGCAGGAGTCGACGTGGGTGTGGGGCAGCAGCGACGCCGGCGAGGCCAAAAACACGACGGCAGTCGACGACCTGGACGACCGGACCTCCATCGCCGGGGCCAACTGCCCCACCGGACAGGTGAAAATAGATGGCAAGTGCGTGGACAAACATTAGCGGTGTGATCGTGTGGTGCAGCTGAATTCAGTGATCGGAACCCGTGACGTGTTATGTGTTCAGACTTTAGTTGTATAAATTATTTTGTAAACACTAGTTTATACAAGCTTCTCGAAGCAATTGTTTATCGCGTTGCTATGTAAGTAATGCTTATAAATTATAATAATTACTGGTCGTTTAGTAATATTATATCTGGACAGACTGTCAAGATTTTCTGTGGATTTTGCAAATAGAGAAAGCACACACAATGTCCTCGTTTACTAGACATTATCAATTTTATTCAGCGCAAACAGTTACTCGCAACGGTAAAGTGTCTCCGTCACATGCATTTCATTATAATTTAATATGTGTTCCGATAAATTGAGGTTTCCAATTTCGAGCAAATTCATAGACCTTCAATTCCTGTGCCGTGGAATGTTTGAGATTTGACGCATGCAAGAGTTTCCGTCCTCTACTTCTTCGAGGAAACTGTAGAGCAAAATAGGACACTAAACATTAAATGAGACATAATAATATTGTCATCTTGAATCATAGTGCCACGGGACTACTCAGTGACCGTAAATTCACCTCGAGCACTGTATGAAATTAAAGCCGAGGTTCCCAAATTTTGATTCGACCACTCGTCGACCTCGATCGCGCCATAGAACAAAGGCGGTACAATCGATGACACAGAGCCTCGCGGTAACATATTATTATACAGGTTTTCTCGACGCGAAACGTGACGTAGCGCCGGTGACGAAGCCGCGCCGCGTCTGTTTATAAATAGTGTTGTCATCGGGCAAGTGATACATATTCGACGTAACACCGGCTCCGCCGCAGTAGAGCCCGCGTCGTCATCACAGCCGCGCGCCGGTCATGCCTGCAAATTGCAATTGTTTCGCAGTGATCATGTGCTCTTTGACGCTAGTACTGTGCGTCGGGGTCGCCTCGGGCGCCGGAGTTTACCGCTCCGGTGGTGGTCTGGAGCAGGATTACGAGTACTATGGTAGCGCACATTCGATTAATGAAAACCGGCCGCCGCTCGGGCTGCCGCCTCCGCCCGGGCATCGGCGACAGATCCGGCTCCTCGACGACAGACCGGTGCGGGAGAATTACGACTACGGTGGCGAAGGTCATCATCGGGAGGAACGGCAGGGCTTCGACAGGAGGCACGGTCCCGGGGACGGTGAGGCACCAGGTCTCGGCCCGACGAGCGGTGAGAGGTACGGCGAGGCCGCCGGGTTCGGGCCCGGGAGACCGCCGGCCGCGCCGCCCGCGAACCCGCCCCGGACCGAGCGTCGGGGTTTCGGCGACAGATCCAACGAAATCAAAGACCAGAGCATCGACAGAATACGGACGACTATTTACTCCAACGTCCCGACGGACCGGCGGCCTCTCTACGCCGATACTTTCAAACACGAGCAAAACGGTTTCAATAATCGGCGGCCGGGAAGCGATAACGAGTATCGCGGAGCGGGCGGCGCCGGGCCGCGCAGTGGCGGCGACCGGCGGGACCCCGACGTCGACGCAAACCAGTCGCGAGATGACAGCAGGCGGGGGACCAGTGACACGAACGTACGACGAGAACCTAATACTACGTTTGGGTCTCGTGGAGCGCAAAACGAGGCTGCGGCGAACGCCCGGCCGGCTGAGGCGGGCGCGAGCGGCGACGGGACCCGCGGCCGGGAGGCCGGGGAGGACTCCACCTGGGTGTGGAGCTCCAGCGTGGAGACGACCACGACCGCCGGCACCACCCCCATGGACCTGGACAACCGCGCCAGCTTCAGCGGGGACAACTGCCCCACCGGCCAAGTCAGGGTCGGGGGCAAGTGCGTGGAGACCCACTAGCATGGTGCGGCAGTTCTCAGGGACCTCGCGGGAGTGTTGAACATTTTTGGATGCATCGAAGATTACCTGTAGGTATCTCGATGCAGATACAGCAGTTACGGTGTACCGATATTGTGGTACTTACCTCTGTTGGTGTTTCGATTAGAAGCTTTAAATTGAGAGAGTGGAGTATGCTGTATGTTCCATGTCAAGTGTACCTGTCTCAGGTTTACTGCGGGCTCTAGCATATTGTCAATATATCAATTAATTTATTGCCTAAATGTAATTGTAAAGAATTTGGAAGTGCTTTAATTGAGTCAGAAGTTAGTTTAGTTGTTAAAATATTATTTATTGTATTGGATTGGATTGGATTGGATCTGGCACTTGATCAAATCAAACGCTCGCTACTAGGTGTAATAGGGACTGAACGAATGTCCTTTTTAATTATAGTCTTAGTTTATACAATTTTCCTTGTATGTAGACTCTTCACAGTGTACATTTAGTTTGCAACTATTATAATATTATTAACATCAACAGGCGCCTCCTGACTGAACTTTACCGCGGTCGGTCTGTTTGTCGAAATCATTTGATGTACACCTGTCACCATGATCGCTCTTCTGTCCGTCATTTCCATATTTTGTGTGGCATCATTTATCGCGACGAAACTTCCGAATCGGTGAAGTTAGTCGGAGTCACGATAAGCCGTTTCGCGCCATTACCTCCGTTCCGAATTTAAATGACGTGACGCCATATTGTTATTCACCCAAATTACCATCGTTTATAATCTTATTTACACCCGCCTGATAAACTCTGTACCTACGGTTCGTATACCTGGGCTAAGTTAAATACTCACGTAATCTTGCGCCGTTTACTAAATTATTATAAGTTTTTGTATGTCTCTACCGATCAAAACGACGTTAGAAAGTAACGATGCTAGTTGATCGTGTTATATCGGTAATGATACCTAATGTACCAATGATATTTTAAGCGAGGAAGTAATTAGTGACTCGTATGAACTTGTAAATATTACTTGTAAATTCCTAATAAATATCGTTAGTAATGTTCCTAATTATTTTATTTACGACCTCCACGTAAGTATGTTTAAAGTTATCGATATCACCGAATTCCGACGGTTGGTTTGGTATAATGTGCATATTACGCCGAAGGTTGGTTTTTATGTTGAGCGGTTGTGGCCGATCGAAGGCCGCCGGAGTCAGGAAGTGGCTACAGCAGCCGCTGACGACTCGCGATCGCACCGGTAACGAACCTTATCAAATTACATGTGTTTCAGATGAAAACTGACTTATCAGTTATCACTATTAATTCTGATCCCGAAAGAAAAATACTTCTCTCACCCTCTTCAGCTCTACACAAGATAACCCTGAAAAGCTACTTCAAACTTTGCATAACATTGAATTGTTGTTTTATGATATCTTTATATTAAGTGCCCATACCCAAAGTTTACTATTTTTGCTGCCGCCCCCCAAGTTTTGTCTACGAAATACGACTAATAAGATAACGAAAGTGCTTTACAGGCATACGAAACTGCTTTGAGTCTGTCCTAGACTGTTGCAGATAGTTATTTCAGGAATTACGCGGCTCTAAGTATCCATGCTATTATTATAAACAAAGAAATTATGTACTTAGGTTTGTATGTTAAGGCTCCTCTCACGAAAAAGCGTGCACATGAAACCACTTTTCATCGGCATTAACAGGGAAATTATATCTAAAAAAATAATAAGTAATCTACATGATATGATACGTAACGTGGTTTTGCCATATTTTTTCTATCGGTATCACGTAATAAAGAAATAAAAAACCAAATCACCTCCAAATCGTTGAATGAAACCACTTTACTCCTTCATTATTTATCAAAAGAATATATAAAAAATATCAACTGCTTTGCAATACATAAGTTGATAATTTGTTTTTTTTACTTTTTTGAAATATGTATTATATTAAGCCTTAAAAAGGTTTTTTCTCCTATTTCGCCCTATCATGGACGCGGCGAGCGTCGTAACCGCCACCGTACAAGGCGCGCTGTTATGAATGTTATTTTAATGTAATTTACGTCGATATTCGCACTGACAGACAATGATCAAGGTCATTGGCGGATATAGAGGCCTTAAACCGATTATATAGACTTGTCCCAAACATCGAGACAAGAGAAGGAAAAAAGATTTTAAATAGTACTCGCGCAACAAATTTGGGCAACTTGAATTTACCTGTACTGCATCAATGATTCAGACACGACTTATACACAAAGTTAGGCACTAGAAGCTTCTACTTAATATTTTAAGTACATACTACAGCTGAATTAATATAATCAATGGAAACGTGTCCAGTTGTCCACCGTCCAAGGTCACGGTGCGAGTTTCCTCAACCGCTAATGAAGTAATCGGCCATTGTTTTAGCGCAAGATCTCCTTATATTATCGTCTAACTTACTGCATCTCAGTATAAATACAGTTACCACTGATGTATAGGAATGCGCGGTCTTTCATACTTTAAGGCCCTTCTTCTCGTTGGGCTTCTATGGATATTAATAATTGCCATCATGATTGCGATGATGTCTAAAGCATGCGCAATCGGAGTTGATCATGGGCAATCGTAGACAAATATACCACTGTAAAAGTCAACACACAATATACTTATTACTGCAATGTTTTCAAGCTAGAGGCAGCACCAGTGCATAGACAGTAATCAAAAAGTTTTGTTCGACGTTTGATGTTTCTGCCAATATTCTTATACGTGTGCAGCAAGCATGTCAGGTTTTGGTCGGAATGTTCACTGTATGTGATAGTAGCATAAACGTATGAATATATTATAACTCTATGGCTAGTAGCGCCCTATGCTCTGACCATTGCGTAATATTCTCTATTCGCGTATCATAGGCCAACGTGAAGGGCGCAAAATCACGGCAATGTCACGACACGGATTAAGTATATAATATATGAATATAATCGGTTATGCAGTCTCGGCATTGATAGAGATACTCGTCCAGGATGCAGATGGGAGATAAACGGCGGGTCATGTCGCAAGACACAGATAACCCGACAGTATTATCTGGTATTATCTAGATTCTACTAACGTACATATAGGCTGCTTAATGCTCTTGCATATTATGTTTTGTAGATACGACAGGTCTAAAGATACAATGGATAATGGAAAACGAACGTTTTCGAAAAATTTCGTATTAGTTATATTTGCTAGTGCTTATTAGGTATTATCGTGTTTATTTTAAATATAAAACGGATATAAAACGGCTAAGTTAAGAGGCCGGATACACTTGGAATTTCTCATACATACTTAATTTCAAAATCATTTTCTCATACGAAAATATTTAACATATTTGAGTCATTTTTCAGTTTAAAATAGTAATTTCTAAAAAATAGCCTAAATAGCCACTCAAAGTGGCTATTTAAAGTTTTCTGGTTTCAATTATGCTGTTCATATTATGCAATTTAGTCAAATTATGTGAAAAATAGAAACAAATGTCACTTGCTGTGGATGTAAAATAGACAAACAATTATTACTGTATAATCATTTGCTGTTGCTCTCAGAGACATTTGATTATTATGATTAACCTTCAATTTAATGAAGAGTTTGACAGATAATGTATGGGGTTTAGTTTATGTCAAAATTTTCATTTAATTACAATTAACTAATTAAATTCCTCTCTGAGTGCGGCAGTTAATATTTTTATCTGATTCGAGAATATAATATCAATCGCATCCAATTTTACATTGGCTTAGAATAAATAGCTCTGAACAGTGAACACCTTCAACCCGATCCATTGTAGCTATCAACTGCAACAACGAAACAAAAAGCAATTATTAAACCATAAACGAGAAGTAAACAAGACATAAATCATTAGATTACAATGCATTATTATTTATTATGTCATAGCGTATTTAACATAAACATAGCAAAGTAATAGCATATCTAGTCGCAGGAGAACTATAATTTTCATACAATACTTCTCGAATTTCCCAGAAATGATGAAAAACTTGACGTTTACAGTTTTTGCGCTAATGTATAATGTAATTAGGCGGTAGTTTTTGCGCGGGAAGTGAAAAAACCCATGAGTTCTATGGGCGGCGGTCGCGACCTTGAGGTACTAGTAGCAAGTAAAAACCGGCGCATCCGCTACAGCCTACATCAGAGCGCTGAGTGTAATCTGACTAATCTTCAGTCTCAAATTATCTTCAAGTAGTAGATAAATTGAATCCATACTAACATTATAAATGCAAAAGTGTGTCTGTCTGTCTGTCTGTCCGTCTGTCTGTTACCTCTTAACTCTCAAACCACTGAATCAATTTTTCTGAAATTTGGCATGGAGATACTTTGAGTCCCTGGAAAGGACATAGGATACTTATTAACCCGGAAAGATGTACGGTTCCCGCGCGATAAACGAATTTTGGCGCAACGAAGTTCCGGGCGTTATCTAGTAATATTATAATCTGCGTCCAGTTGCATTATTTTAGTTTAAGTTAGTTCTAATTTAACTAATATTATTATATAAAGGAAAATATTATGCGTTGCATGATAAAATATGATGTAATTAGCGCGACAATAGCGAATAACATTTTATAAATGTCTACTTATTATAATTGTTAATTATTATGAATCATGATAATATTTATACGAACACACACTTCAAAATTATTAAGTAATTATACTTATGTGGATATTTAATGAAATCTTTTACACAAAAAAGTGACGTGGACTCTAAGTAACGTAACCTTATTATAAGTTATCAACTGTTATCAGTAAAATATATCAATAAGTGAGCCCAAAAGTCATGCAATAGGTACTACCATAATTTTATTTATAGCGCAAGCGCTATTTCACACTGGTTTTCTGTGAGCCCGTGGTATTTCTCCAGTCGAGCCGGCCCATTCGTGCCGAAGCATGGCTCTCTCATGTAAAAATTATTTAATTTAACATGCCTGCGCAGTGAATAATTGCAAACGGAGCCTGTTGTTAGGGTTACGGGTTACCTGACCTATGTGTCACAATGGCAGTGCGGTTTTAGCTCTGCCAGCACCTGCCCTGGGCGTCGAAAAAATCACGCACAGGGCGCTGGTGGTACTAAAACCGGCGCTGCCTATGTGATGTGGGTTATAAAAAAAAAGTTGAAAATTTATATTTTTTTAAATTATAAGGGTAAGGTTAGGACCATAACATTCTCAACTTGTCGTCCTCGTTGAACTTCAACTCGAGTTCAAAGTTCGAACATCTGGTGTTCAAGTTTGCAGCAATACTCGTATTACACAAGCTGTCTCGTGTTGCTTTACTTGGTATTCCCGAATCTCACACTTGACAATTGTTTTTATTTCGTTTTGAGGCTGCAAAAAATATAATAGTCCCGAATAGCATATTGTTATGGCTGCAACTTTTATACTTCAAAATATGCTAACTATATACCTTATAAAAGGGTCTCAACACCTTAACACTTTTGTGTAGAACAGCTTTGAGGCGACGCCTTTTGGATTTTTCTCAGCAATGACTAAAGCTAAGAAATTAAAGTTCATTGTCAGTATTCATCATGTCTTTGTCTTTGAAATACCCATAGCATAACACGATTGGTCAACTTTTATAACACAGAATAATCAATCAAAAAGACCTCTGTAAAAAAAGGGATTCCTATTTTGCCAACAGAGGCGAGTGATTATTTAAGCTTCCATTTATACATAGATTGGTTCAAGCATACACTTTAATTTGTTTTCTATGAGAGGCCTGGCCGGCATCTCATAGAAAACACAACAACAAATTATTTCAAAAACGTAGAAATTTGTAATATTTTGATAAAAATATAAAATAATAATTTGAAACGAATTCACAAATTACCTTTGTCGTTATGACGAATGGACATTCCAATATAAGGCTTACATAGCCGCAGAATTATAAGCACAATGAAATTCCTATACTTGTTTGCAATTTTTGTAGTTCTGTTCGTGAGTTTCGGTGATGTGGAGAGTAGTAGAACACGCAGGCCGTACAAGCGCGGCGAGAGAGTGCCGAGAGATACCGAGTCATCACATGTCAAATGTCTCCTAGGAACCACGCGCGTAGGTGACAGGTGTGTACCTATAACTATGAATTAGGGGATATTTTGATATCTCTAAACAGTACCAAATAAAATGTAAATAAAATTAAGCGCGTTTTATTTAGAAGTTGGTAAAACCTTGTTAAATCTCAAATGTTTAATCTATCTATAGTTTGAGTCGACAAGACAAACTTCTGGGGTTACAACTTATACGAAGTTACGAACTCACAAGTGACATAGAAAACAAACTCGAAAATATTATAAATACTTAATCTTTCTCCTTTTTAGGGCTCCGTAGTCAACAAGGAACCCTTATAGTTTCGGTCTGTCCGTCCGTCTGTCTGTACTGTCCGCGGTTTTGCGCAGATACTATATTATGGCGACAAAATGGTACATAAAATCTCCAAAAAAATATATTTTTTGTGGTAACTCAATCGGGGAAGAATTTTTTTTCGTGTCTACCCCATCGTATAGGGTGTCGTTGGATAGGTTTTTTAAAAAGTATGAGTATTCCAGATTCCTAGATCATTTTCCGATTTAGGAATCCATATTTTGTGAAATATTAAGTTTTTAACCGACTTCCAAAAAAGAGGAGGTGATATGTACGTCTGTTTATATATTTTTTTCGTATGTTCAACGATCACTTCGCCGTTTGTGGACCGACTTTCAAGATATTTTCGCTATTTTATCAGGTTTGATCCAAATTTGATACCATGTACATAAAAAAGGTGACTTGATGATGGGATCCATAAGTAGTCGAGGGAATTCCTCGCTATTTATACCAAAACCTCATTTATTTTGATGATATTGTCGTTCATAATCTGAAGTATTTCAGATGGAAACTTATAGTGATTTTGGATAAATAATGAAGTATTACAAGTAAATCTTAAAAAAAGTAATATTTCGCACCAAAATATACCATGGTTCGAAGGTGGTGAACAGATCTCCGGCCTCCTTATATATACATGTTTGGGGGTTTCGACGTTGTTTTAAGAACTGAACTGAAGGCTTTAAATACAAATACAAATAATTTATTTCCAGAAAAATACAATATTCAAGTTAAGA
This sequence comes from Polyommatus icarus, assembly GCA_937595015.1. Lineage (NCBI taxonomy): Eukaryota > Metazoa > Arthropoda > Insecta > Lepidoptera > Lycaenidae > Polyommatus > Polyommatus icarus. The sequence goes on along the minus strand of OW569321.1, from coordinate 29,760,450 downwards.
TTAAGACATATATATCCCCACACTAGGCATAGCTTGTCCTGTGGGGCCAGTAGGAACATTCTCGAGAACTTTGACACTAGGATACATAAGTATTTATTAAAACGTTTACAAGTAGGTTTACAACGTAAGATTAAGGTAAGAGTATATTAATTATTAATTATGAGTAGTGTGAGTGGTGAGGGTGGGTGTGTGCGTGTATACGTGCGCGTGTATGTGTGTGTGTGTGTGAGTGTGTGTGTGTTGTGCTTTTATTGTAATATATGCGGACGTTGAACGAATTGGGATCTTATACAGTAACCTTTAGTATGTTTTCAGCTTCTTCGTAAGAAGTACTGAGGAGCATTTTTGTAATTATTTCCTTAGATTTACGCAGAGGGAACCTTTCCAGTTGGCATAATTTAATCAACTTATTGTAGATAAGCGGGAAAAGAAAAGGCGCGAAGCGCTGGGCAAAGGAAGTTTTGACAGTGCTACCAGGTAATCTAAAGTTTCTCTTTTCAAGCAAGGAGACATGCAATATGTCTCCTTGCTTGAAAAGAGAAACTTTAGATTTGTAGATAGATTGTGTAGATCCAAGAACCGATTTGTGGACAGCAAGCGCTACCCTCAATATGTATAGTTTACGAATGCTTAAAATCTGGTAGTCGCGGTAAATGGCAGTGGTGGAGTATCTGCGACGTTTGTGTAATCCTACCTTGAGTACGGCCCTCTGAGCTCTTTCAGCGGAGATTAGGGTGGTCGAGGCTATACCTCCCCAAACCAGTATACAATAGTTGATTATTGATTGGCCCAATGCTAGATAAATTATTCTGAGTAAACGAAAATCTACTGAGTTACGGATGTTTTTCATTATTGGAATTATTTTCCTAATACGAGAGCACAACAAGCTAACGTGCTGCTTGAAAGACAGCTTTTCGTATAGAATTATGCCTAGATATTTAATGTCAGGTGATCTTTGTATTTGGGGACACTTGCAGCAGACAGGCTTCGCTGCTAGGCAAGAGTGGGTATGCACCTTTAAGGTAGTTAAGGATGTTGAGTTTTAAGCAGATGTTTTATGGAAAAACATGAATTTAGTTTTAGTTGTGTTTAGGGTTAGTAAGTTGGCACTTAGTCAGTTTGTGACGTGTGACATTCCACCTTCTGTCTCGCGACAAACTGATTCCACTGATGGACCGTGAAAAATGAAAGCAGTGTCATCCGCGTAGCAGTAGACTTCAGCACAAGATAAGGGCAGAAAGGCAATATCGTTCATATAAATAAGAAAGAGAGTCGGTCCAAGAATACTGCCCTGTGGGACGCCGTAAGAGATATATCTAGCAGCACTCAATTTGTCACCTATTTTAATGCACTGTTGCCATCCCGTCAAGTAGCTGGTAAACTTTAAAGCTATACCCCGAACACCATATGCTTCTAGTTTCTTTAATAGAATAGGTATTGAAACAGTGTCAAACGACTTTGATAGATCCAGAAACACGCCTAAGCAGCGTTGACCTTTATCCAGGTAGTCAATAATTTTATTCGTGAGGGTGGAGATAGCATCACCTGTTGATTTTCCTTTTTGAAAACCGAATTGTCGGCAATTAATTATAGAATTTTTGTTAAGAAATGATACTAGTCTACGGTGAATGATGCGTTTGAGTTGTTTGGAAATTGTTCCCAATAGCGAGATAGGACGATAATTTGCAGGGTTATCCTTGGGGCCACCTTTGTAAATTGGAATCACAACAGAGGTTTTCCAAGTTTTTGGGAAAATTCCAGTTTCGAAGCTCTTTTTAAAAATTGTCGTGATGGGATCTACTATAGTATCAGCGATAGATTTTAGTATTCTATTGTTGATTCCGTCTAGTCCAGGGGCGCTGTTATTGGGAAGGCCTTTGATTAATAATTTAACTTCAGAAATGTCAGTGGGAGATAAATAGATGGAGTTTGAAGTGGAATGGTCCTTTAACATGAAATTTAGATGCAAGGCTCTCCTGATTTTCATTAGTTTTAGAACATATTTCATCTGCCAAGACCTGGCCCACGGTTGAGAAATAATGATTGCAATGGTCAAGTGACTCTGAGATGGAATTTTTATCTTAGTCAGTTCATTTTCCGATGCCGAAGAAGTTTTACTTTTGCGGTGAGGTGTATTATTAATGGTGTCCCAGAGCTTTTTAGGACATTCTTTGTTTTTTAGCAGTTCACTCTTTTCGTAAGTGGTTTTAAGCCTTCTAAAAAGTGTTATATAGAAATTACGGTAGCGAGTAAAAATTAGTCTTTTTGTTAGGTCGTTAGGTGCTAGTTTTGACTCTAAATGTAGCTTGTCTTTGTGCTTAGAGCAACGAATTAAACCAGGAGTCATCCATGGCTGGATAGCAAAATTATGCTAATGATATGATAGGTTAATCATCATTATCGTCTCTACCCTTACATCTTGCAACATCACATTATGACTCTATTATTAGTATAGATCTATAAGTAATCGAGGGAAATTCTTGAAATTTAAAAATGTATAAAAATACACATGGTGGTTAAGATGTTGTTTCTAGTAACTCTAGCATATGACGTTATACAAATAAGTGAAAATTCATACGAAGGTGTCTCTGAATCCAAAGGCACTGAACAGAACTCCTGAACCTTTAAATATAAAAGCTTGGAAATTTCAGCATCGCTTAGATAACTGCAAGCATTTACCTCAATTTCGCTTATAGTAATACTAGACGTTCCGCGCGGTTTCGCCCGCGTAAATCAGATATTTCACAGAAAAATTATTAGTCCACAAAAAGAAAGCCTATGATCCTTCACGTGGTCTACTTCTTATCTGATCCATGTAACGGAAAAAATGGTCTAGTAGTTCGTGAGATAAACCCTTTCAAATAATTTCCCCCGTTTTTTCCACATTTTCCTCTATTTCTTCGCTCGTATTAGTCTTAGCGTGATAAAATATAGCCTATAGCCTTTCTCGATAAATGGGCTATCTAACACTGAAAGAATTTTTCAAATCGAACTAGTAGTTCCTGAGATTAGCGCGTTCAAATAAGCCCTTTCAAATAATTTCCCTCTTTTTCACACATTCTCCTCTATTTCTTCGCTCCTATTAGTCGTAGCGTGATAAAATATAGCATAATATAGCCTTCCTCGATAAATGAACTATCTAACACTGAAATAATTTTTCAAATCGAACCAGTTGTTACTGAGATTAGCACGTTCAAACAAACAAACTAACAAACTCTTCCGCTTTATAATATTACATTAGTATAGCTAGATAACGGAGTGTCGGTGCCAGGCGCCGCGAACAGTTAAAACCGACTTCAATTTACACTTTAACCCAAACTTCCTATGAACTGGAACATCTGATTACTGTTCCGACGCTGATTAATCGAAACTGATATTAAGGGGCCGGGTACCCTCGGAATTCTCATACATACGTAATACCAAAATCATTTTCTCATACGAAAAAATTTAACATGTTTGAGTTATTTTTCAGCTTAAAATAGTGATTATCTAGATTCCTGCACAAAAATTTACTTCAAAATTTTTAAACAAATTTTTTTTTTGTTTAAAATTTTTTTTAGTAAAGTTACTACTAAATATTTAAACACTAAAAAATAGAGTAAAACATTAAAATATATATAAATAAATAGTAAATTTACTACAAAATATTTAAACTCTAAAAAATATTTCTTAGTATTTAAATATTTTGTAGTAAATTTACTATTTATTTATGTGTTTTTAGTGTTTTACTCTATTTTTTAGTGTTTAAATATTTAGTAGTAATAAATTTAGTAGTAAATTTACTAAAAAAAATTTTAAACAATTTTTTTTTGTGAAGTTAATTTTTGTGCAGGAACCTAGGTAATTGCTATTTTAAACTGAAAAACAACTCAAACATGTTAAATATTTTCGTATGAGAAGATGATTTTGGTATAACGTATGTATGAGAAATTCGAGGGTACCCGGCCCCTTAATATCAGTTTCGATATTAAGGGGCCGGGTAGGGGCCTCTTAATGTTACAGAGAAGTGTCAGGGAACCACGCTTAAACCGCAGAACATATTTTTTGAAACCTAGATATTTTTGCGCCAAAATTTGTTTATCACGATTCACGCTGGAATAAAAAGCATCCTTTTAACTTTTAATATTGGCTCAGAAGTTTGGCCGTGAAGAGCAGAAGCAACCGTCGACGCGTCGACGGAAGTCGACGACAGATATATCTGCCGTTGGCAAGTGCAGTTCGTCTGTAAGAAGCCTTAGAGGGAACACAGTTTGTTCATAGGTAGACCGTAGACTACGGACTTTTGTTATATTTTAGTTGGCTTACGTCAAGTCAATGTTAGTTGTGATCTGTCGGCTGAGCTTGACATAGCCCGACTAAATTACGTAGGACCGTTATCTCTCTAAGAATCTAATTCTCTAATTGTACTATCAGAGAAGTTCATTCTTAGGCAGCTGGCGGACCTAAGTAATTTGGTCGCGTTATGTCAAACCCATCCGAACGATCACAGCTAGCATTAAATTGACATAATCCGACCAAACGACGAAGGTCTGTCAACTGCCTAGGAATCAATTTACTCGGGTACACATTGCCAGTACAGTAGCTGTAGTGCTGACCCAGGGGATATCAATGGTGGAATGGGTGCTAGCTACCATACCAATTAATAGCAATAGCTACTCTGAACTCAGAAAAAATAAGATAAATAGCTGTAAAAAAGAGCGAAAGACGTGGAAAAATTTAACGAAAAAAAAACATATTAAAGTCAAAGAAAAAAAAGTAACACGTTAAAGTTACACTCGGTAAACACTTATGTGTTAAAAATAGGCGTATAAATGGCGAAAAAACTCTGTGAAGGCCAAGAGTGTTGTTGAAACTCTTTGAACTGGTTATAGCATCGTTTGTTTACTACGAGCGCGAGCGGTACATTGATGCGGTGCGGGCTCTATAAAGGCTCGCGGTATAACCAAAATGGAAATATAAATGCAGCAGAAAAACTTCACACTAAACCGCATCAGTGCACTTCAGCACCAAGCGTGGGATCAGTTTCACATTTCTACTCGTAGTTTATTATACAGATTCGATCCGTGTTCGATTTAGTCAAAAGGACAGATAATAATAATCAGGGCGAGCGAAGCGAGACCTAGGGCCTGTTTCACCGCTTCCTGATAAGGCTATCCACCACTTAATTTGACAGATGGAGTATGGAAAATCTGTCAAATAACCCTATCGGGCACCTTATCAGGAAGCGGTGAAACAGGCCACTAGTATATCCCACAACCTGTACAATATATGGTAGACTCATTATCTCCGTGGGTACCTACACTTTATGGAAAAACTATCAGGCCTTTAATTGATTTGTGCTTTAACCTAGTAATTTTTATTTATATGTAGGTTTGTTATCATCAGTCAGCCAAGGTATTTTTATATGTAGATGTGTCATCAATCATCAACAGTCAGTCAAGGTGTGACGACACGGGTCGTCAAAAAGTTCGGCTTTTAGCTATTAAAGTACGGTCTACTTAAAGGTATTTAAAATGTTGAAACAACCAAAATAATACTTATTTCACCTAAATGTGTATATTTTTTCTTTTAATAGGAACATTTATTTATTTATTTAAACACTTCATGCAAATATACATAGGCGGGCTTAATGCCTAGTGGCATTCTCTACCAGCCAACCTCAGGGTGATGATAAGAATGTAGAATGGGCGCATTCTAAAGCAATATTAGTTAAAATATGATGTAATGTCTGGACCGAACAAGAAACGGTGATGGTGCATTAATATTTTGTAGACACACTTGAACACTGGAGAAAAACAGTGTAAGTCCTGTCGTGTGCTTAAAACTTCTCACTGTGCAGAGGCATTTTGATTTCAATTTGATTTTAAAGACTACTGCATGTATTAATGGTAACCTAGAGCGGTGCAGTGCAAGACTTTTCTATATAACTAGATGTTGTCTTTCGTCCTTTACAAGAAAACAGACTGTTCTATCATCTATGGGTTTTCTCGCCTAAAATAGGTTCAGTTACAGTTTTAACGTAAAGCTGTGTATCGATGAATTATTGCCGATTATACTACATATTACGCGTCTCAATTATAAAAATATGTATTATGTCGATTTCTTTCACCATTTTTCCTGTACATGACCTACTTTTTGCGACTCGGTTCAACCGAATACCTGAATGGATATCCGACCAAATGATGTAGGCCCACCATATGAATCAATTTATCAGAAGGTACCATAAGAACTGTTGGTTAGTAGAGATGAATGGCAGCAATACCAGACCGTGGTGTTGGTTGCAGATGCGGTGGCGCGGCGCGTGACCACGGACGGCCTCCTGAGCGCCCTGGCCCGCCTCCGCCGCCCGCCGCCGCCCCTCCCGCACTCCCCCGCCCACCGACACGTGAGTACGCACACACACACACACAGTACACACACGAGCAGATAGATCACCTGATTATACGAGACATGATATGTACCTGAACAATTTTGCATGTGTTAAAATCTACCCTGCAGCAAATGAATGTACCTACACAACTTATTAAAAACAAGACAAAAAAAAAACTACAAAACCTGACTACGTATAGCTATATGTACTATCAGAGAAGTTGATTCCTATGCAGATCGGGGACCTACGTAGTTTGGTTGCGTTACGTCAAACCCAGCCGACAGATCACACATTGAATTGACATATTCGACCAAATAACGTTGGTCTATCAACTGCATAGGAATCAATTTCCTCGATGGTACATAGCCTATATCGACCGCAGCTATTAGCTATTCAGCATTAGTAATCTATTGACACCTTATTTGTTAAAATTGGCCAGCGGTCATTGACTCCCTGTTAAAAACTTGTCATTTTCTGTATAAACCGCGATTGACAATGAAGTGTCAGATGTTGCGGCTTTATGAAAGAATTAGAAAATGACAAGTTATTGAATGACCGCTACCGCCATGTTTCGCCGAGTACACTATACTTATTTTTTACAAGGACATATATACTTTTTTACATACATTGACTGACAAAATCATTAACCTTCTTTAATTCACCGTAGTCGAGTAAAAAGGTTGCCTATGTCCTTCCCAAATTCAACATTATCGACTACCTTAAAACTCTCACTATCTATATCGTTATCGGTTCAGTCTTAAAAGAATATTCAGTTTAAAAGAATATTCGATACAAAACACCGATATTACAAAAGTAAACGTTTAAAATCCGGGTTGACCCGGACGGAATTAGGCTCCGGATTCCGGATCTGGACACCCAAGTGACCCGGTAATAGATGAAAAGCCTGAGAATTGGATTTTATTCGCGAGGCTTTTCCCACCCTCAAAGGGAATCGTATAAGACCTCTCAAATGCCTGTTTTTGATTTCACTTGATTCTTCTGAAAGCTATTTTATGTTTAAGAGAAATGTAAACTAATGGACGTGTTTTGTATACTTTTAAATAATCCATACTAATATTATGAATGCGAAAGTCTGTCTGTCTGTCTGTCTGTTACCTCTTCACGCTCAAACCAATGAATCGATTTTGCTGAAATTTGGCATGAAAATATTTTGAGTCCCGAGAAAGGACATATGATAGATTTATCCCGAAAAAATGTACGGTTCCCGCGCGGTAAACTAATTTTGGTGATTGCGGGTGTTAGTTGCTAGTTATTCAATAAAACTTAATATAGATCTAGAAAAATAAAAAATGTGAATAAGTAAATATAATATACTAGCTGTCTCGGCAAACGTTGTTTTGCCATTTAAAATATTTCTACTTCATCAGTTGATACAAATTGTTAAGTTGGAAAAACAGATAATAATATGAAGTAAGTCCATTAATAGCAAAAAGTTTGATACAAAATCTGACCCCACTTTGGTCGACTTAGAAGAGGGGGAGATTTTTATACACCAGATGATATTGAGTTGGAAGAAGTCAAATACTATACTTCTGCTTACATTAAAGTTCTCCAGTTAACACAAAGGTTGTCTGGAAGAAATCGCTTTTAGCGATAAGATCGCCTTTGCCCACATACCTAGTTTTAAAATTATCTAATAGTGTATGTTTAGTGTAATTATTTTTTGGTATTTGTGAGCAATAAAGTGTTTTATTATTATTATATCTGCGAAAACCGTATGCAAATCGGATCAGTAGTTTTCGTGCTAAAGCAAAGTCTTATGCTACGTCTGCCTGGCGGGCTGCCTGACGGGCTGCCTGACGGGCTGCACGGCATGCAGCCCGTCCCGGGCCGGCGGTAATTCAAGCCAGCATGGTGGGCAGCGAGGATCTCGGTGTTGTTACTGCCATAACCTTTGGCTTAGCTTATTTTTATTGGAAAAAGAAACAAAATTATGAACGACGGAGAAAAAGACTGCAAAGAAGGTGGTGGATGATAAAATTTACATAAAAGTTGACTGATACATTTAGTATTCTACCTATCCGTCCTTATGGAATTTATGTTCGTGGTTCCATAATATTTCTTCTTCCTGGTAATATTCCAGGAACGTCAAAATTGTCTCTTTTGACCATTCTGCCATGTTGTAATCTCTTTCTTAGCAACGTCCACTCGTCGCGAAAGCGCGGGAGAGACTGACTGCCCGCGCGCCGCGCGCACCTCAACAGTCACCGGGCGCCCGCACATTCATCCTTTGAACTTTGCGAAAAAACCGACACTCGCCCGATTCGTGGCATTCACGTTCACAGGCGCGTTCACGGGCTCGGGCGTACCGTTTACACGCTCGTGAATGTGAATGTGCACGTTGAATGTCGAGTTGAACGCATGCATGTGAACGTACCATTACAAACAAAATAAAATCTGACCCCCTCTTTCGTCCCTTTACAGGGGCGGGGGGAAAATTTTTTATACGGCAGATGTCAAGTTGGAAGAAGACAAATATATCTGCGAAAACCGCATTCAAATCGGATCAGTAGTTTTCGTGTGATAGTGGAACAAACATACAGACAGACAGAAAAAAAAACTGACCACATTTTTGGCTTCTATAGCGATGTAGTAACACCCTCTACTTATTATATTTTGAATATCTTTAATGTACAGAATCTTCCTTTCTACAGTTTTATTATATGTATAGATAGGTACAGTTATTAAATTTTATTTCAAATACTATATTCTATAATTAGTTCGGGTTTATTACGCATTTGTGGTTTGTATACCAAAATGTTGTGTTTATAACTAAAAGCTTCTCTACACTTGGTGTTAAACCTCGCATAGCTGTGGAGTTTGTTTAAACTTACATCACCGGGAAAGTGCTGCAGCTTGCAGGTGACATACACTACGAGTATACAGCACAAATATAAGGCTATAAAGCTAAACCGATAGCGTTGCAGTTAAAAATACACGCGCCTCCACCAGGCTATTTTAGATAAAACCTGCTGCTATACTTCCTCGTACGTGTATTATGCGACATTTTAAACACTCTAGTATACAAGGTGTAACAAAAGTGATAATACGCGCCGTACTTGCTTCAATCGTGGAAAAACGAGACACAATAGCCTTTCTATTGTTATCCCGGTTTAAGGATTAAGGGTGAGTGATAAAGTTCGTCCCTATATAGAGTTCACTGTGACAGTAACAGTTACTGTCACAGTGAACTCTATATAGGGGCGAACTTTATCGCTGAGCGAGCAAAATATTTTTTGACGTGATAACGTCTTATAATTCGATATGGGGTGCGCGCACGAAAAACATGACAGTTCATGAGGCGTTACCTCGCTCTGAGGCGTTCCATTTAAAGCGACAAGGAAGCACAATCGGCCTTTGCGCTAGGCAGCGTTCGACATCCGTCTCTCACCCATAAAGTTAATATACCTTATATTACCTTTATGCTCTCTCCTAAGTCCTACTTGAGTGAGCGATGCGTCTGCGTGGACAGCTGCTAAACTCGTATTATATACCATAGTATATTTTCATGTTTTTTAAAGAAAGCGAAAAGTAAAGTATTGCCGCCGCGTGGACGCGATCCTGGAACTTGGCGCTGTGATATCTAGCTTGTCCCGCTGGGCCAACAAGTAAGTGCTGCAATTGTCGATATCTTGCTACTCGAAGTTGGTAGTGAGGTGACACTAAGTTTGTTTCTATTTATAGAGATTCGGAAGCGAGGGTTAAGGGGTTAAGGATAGTTGAACGTGAAAACGTCATACGTTGTCACGTTCAACTATCGTCAGTAAACCGACTTTACAGACAACCGATTTTTGTGATTTGTATGGGAAAACCCCCGCGTCATGAATTTTTCCATATAAAGGTGAAAAAAGCTACTCTTTCAGCGCTGCTACTTTCACAGCGAACTCTATAATAAAGGGGCGAACTTTATCACACTGTTCACACACCTCAAAGTATTATCACTGGGTTTTGTTGCACCCTGTATACTATATAGTAAAAGGATGCGAGTATCGTGCTTTGTGGTTAAGCGTAAAAATTGAGATGAACTTTGACAAAAAGGAGGTGGTTTCCAGGAAATGACATAGGATGGATACATGTTATCCCGGAAAAATCTAAGGTTCTCTAGCGATAACCTGCGCAACGGCGTCTTCGTGATAATCGACATAGTTTTATTTACGAGCCTTAGTTAAAAAAGTAGCAATACACAAGAGGTCGCCTTTATCACTTTCCGTTGAATTGTCGTAAGTTTTTCAACCACAGTCATTAGCGACTTACGACAATTCAAAGCCTGACCTAATGACTTTGTTCTTCCTTTAATCGTTATTTGTTATAAAACTTTAATAATGACTATCGTTAATTACCATTACAAGTTAAAATAAACGAACAACAGTATTATTGTGTAGATATGGTTTTCATTTTGTACCCGATTATACATAATATTTAGTAAAATATTTTTAAATACATGTTTATGACTTTTTCATATTTGCCGTAAGAGTTATAAAGGCACTTAAGATATTTTTTGTGCTTTACTGGATTAAAAAAGTTTTTAATAAAAAATACTTTATTTCATAAACCGCTTTAGTAACAAATATACCACGTAAGCCAAGTAAAAGGTTAACATAATATTTTCAATCTAGTATTTTCTTACCACTTTATCTGCAATAATTGAATATGTATTAGCAGCAGATGTTGATTCCATAAACATGCTACTTTCTATTGAAACTTTCTATTGAATTGAAGTAAACTAATTATATCGTTCGAAATGTATTGGTAATCTGAGTTAGTTTTTGTTGCTTACCACAATACAAAGTACGAAGTAGCGTTTAACAAATGAATTAATGTTACGGATATTTTCGAATCATATTGAAGACTCTTTAAATTCGCAACAGCGCGATACAATATTCTTCAAAAAATCTCTATTTTTCCGGACTAAAAAAGCGCAGCTCTGAGCACTTTCAATACTAGGTAGGTACTCATCAAAATTCATTTAGTAGACTTTCATCTCAAAGATGTTTCCATTCCATATGCACCCAAAAAGTTATTTTTATAAAAGTAATTAAACAACTAATTTTCTCCTTTCTAAAGTCTATACTCTATAGTAGTCTATAGGACAATATTTTAGACATCTGGTCTTTTAACCCCCCGTTGCGGGTGCGGGTCCAGCAGACCCGATCTTTGATGGTTAGGTATCAGTTGTATTGAAATGTATCGATCAGACCCATAACACCCCAGCGAGCACGTCCGGCTGACCGGGCACAGGGTCTGCCCGGTACAATATCAATAAGAGAATATTTCGCCCTACATCTATTGGTCTTTTGTTGTGATAGATTGCTTTAGAGTTTAGATTATTAAATTAATACTACTATAGATATTACTACCAATTGTTAAAGAAATACTAAGAAATTTGCAAGTTTTTAATGCAAGTTGTAACGAAACTTGCATAAAAATCTAGATAATATATGTGTCCCATATGCACATGTTGACTTCTATGATTCTTTGAGAAATACCCCAATTACAAAAGAAGCTCTTTCATCGCTACTTTCATTCAAGGGACACTTAATACAGATCCTAAAGTATCAGGTTTGTTATGGCCCGTTTTTTTCAGTATTGCACGCCTCTGTGGTCCAGTGGTTTAGAGCGCGGTTCTTGACTCGGAGGTCGTGGGCTCGATTCCCGCGTTGGAAACATGTTATTTCCAAGTTAGGACAACGTAGGCTGACCACCTGTTTGTCTGACAAGTAAGATGATCCACGTGTCGGATGGGCATGTAAAAATTCGGGCCTGAGCCTGATCTCTCGCCAGTCAGTCGGTCTTCCGTCTCACTGGGTTATGAGAGTAAAGGAATGGAGAGTGCTCTTGTGTACTGCGCACACACTTGGGCACTATAAAATTGCTCCTGCGTAACTGGCCTGGTTTTTAATGAAACCGGCCACCGTCACCGAAACCGGTGTCGGAGTTATTATTATTACGGCATATACTACAATTTGTAGAGCATTTCTGTTTGTCTTTATAGAGGAAATCCGAAATTGTGTTATCTTTTTTAATATGTTTTACTACACAACTGCGGAACAAATGAAACTTTGAGCCTTAAACTTTTTGTTGCGAAAAGTTGCAGTTCCCGCAGGACTGACTTCGGAATATATTTCTATTGTTTACTAGCTGTTGTCCGTGACTTTGTGCACGTAAAAATTTCTCAGGAACCGTAAATTTTCTCTGAATGAGAATAGCTTATTTCCCTGTGGTGTACTTTATATCTGTCCCAAATTTAATCAAAATCGGTACAGCAGCAGCAAACGAAATATCGGGATTAGTTTTTATATGTTAGATAACATGTTCAAAATATTTATTTGTTCTTTTTTATTAAAAGTAATTTGAGTCGTCTATGGGTTTTTCGCCCATAGCCTTTGTATCTATCGCTTTTTTATAATTTGTCCACGTACCAAGTTTACAATTATTCCTCTTAATCTACTGTAAGTAAGAACATTTGTTACGCCATTGTTGATGATGACGCGTAAAAAGCCTTACATTAAAACATTTAAACGCCGTTAGCGCTAAAGCAATGCAGTTAAAAGCTCGCTTGGCACGGTGCCGCCGCGCCGCTTCAGACTGACGACGACTCACGACGCACCGCGCCGCGCCGGGTCGGTTACAGGTTAATATTGTAACATACTTAGGTGGGATTTCACCAAATACACATAAAACTTAGCTTTATAAAACTTAGTTTCCATTGAACGCGTTCATTCTGCGACGTAATTCTCGTTTTGTTTCGATTGGATTTCACTACCTTCTTTTGATCGCGATTATCAAATCTAAGTTTACGTAACGTCACGCAATTATTTTACATGTTTTCAGTATTTTAAAGCCTTTTCACGTTAATTTAACTTCAAAATAGAAAGACACAATACATAAACTTACAAACGCATGTGTCAGAACTGTCATATTGACATTTATTTTGTCTATGTTTTTCATTCCGCCATGACAGGGCTTGAACGGGTTTTATGACGTTGAACTTCGGACTTTGGGCGTTCAGAAGATAAAACTCGGATTTGCTGTGAACGCGTTCCGTTTACGCTGGTGAAATGCATTTCGATGTTATAATCGCGTTTATACGTTTTGAGCCGGTTCAGAGTGCTTTGAACGCGTTCCATTTCTTTGGTGAAATCGTCCCTTAGTAGTAAGATCAAGATAGAAAATCTTAGTAACGTGAAAGATGAGGAAAACATATTATTATTATAATATTATGACTAACATAATAATATTGTGCCTTATTTTAGCAAATAAATGATTTCTGTTCAATAGGCTACTTGACCAATTTTTTTTTCTTCATTCTAATCGCTTCTTAATCATTCATTTTCACCAAAAAAACTATTATTTTCATATTTTAAACAGTAGAAACCCATAAAAATGTTAATTGAAAAATATTCCTTTTATATGGCGCCGAAAACACTGTCCGCCATTGTGCCGCAATAGTGTGACGTCATGTTTTTTGTATTGTATACTTTCTTTATTGAAAAAAGTTTTATGTGCTAAGCGTACCGAGTCTAACAATGCCAAAAAATTAGAAAAGAATTTAGAAATCATTTCTAATGTTGAACACTTTTGTAGAAAAGTTTTGGCCATTTCATTTCCCAACTACAATAAATGTAGATATGTAGATAATATAATATAAAAACTGATGTTTTATTTGAATTATTCAAGAAAATATATTTTATAAATCTTTCTAGACTTATTCATATTATTTAAGTACGAATAAACTTACATACAACGAGCGCGATAAATAAAAGAGATTAAATTACAAATGGGATGACGTCATATCCAAATCGGAAGTACCGCAAAAGCGTTTTCGTCAGTACAATTCATAAAATTATATTTTCAAATCGACTTTATTTATCAATCATAAGCTTTTATTTGATGATAAGGGTGAAATACGGTTTCCTAGGCAAAGTTCTACTAGAAATATGCATTTTTTCAATGAAATTAAATATAGGTCAAGTAGCCTATTCTATTCTATTATTATTTAATATATTTTATTCTATGAGTACATTATTTTGGTAACAATGATATATTGTAACTTATACCAAATCTATTTCAAATACAGAAACGTAAAGGTAAATAATATTGAGTTAGTAAAAATATTTCGAGACTTCTGTATAAGTTCTTCACGCCCATTTCACGCCATTATTTTCTAATGTTTTTCAATTAAAAAAATCGATTTGGTCAAAACCTAGTACATTTATGGCTGCAACGCAGCGGTTCCCGTAGGCGGTCTGAACGCGCACTAAATGGGCGTCTTGATTGAACTAATTTAGTATTTTCTCGTTCAAATTGCTCCGTGATGGGTGCCAGCCGATGTTCACGTGCCAACACACACTGTCATGACAGTTCGACAGCGTCAATCGACTGGCAGGCGGCCGGGACGGGCCTTGAGTCATTACAGTTTGTCGCCCGTCTGTCTGTCCTAGTTTTTTTTTTAATTTATTTATTCAAGACATTAGAATAATTATTGTACAAGAAACAATATGACAATGATTTCTTATACAAAAACCTGAAAGGTTTAATACATCTTGGCTATACTCACAGACGGTTTTACTCGATAGTTTTACTCCAAATCGAGTAAAAATTACCGTGTGGACAGCAAAACTCACAGCTCAAAGGCTCGCATCGAACCGGCTCAATGGAATTTATTTATATCTAAGCTCGTTTCAGTGCCCTCAAAAGAGCATACAACAACTGATGCCTTAGCTTGGCTCGTTTGGAACATTGCAATGTATTTTCTCTGGTTTTGCTGCATGGGTTGACAAGTTCGTGAATTGTTGTCGTTTTTTGCTTCATAAGAACGTATCTTTATAGGTAATTTAAAACCTTTTTCAACCTTTTTTCAAATGCGAAATTTTATAAAAAAATATTTCGTAACCCTCCCCTCAATCTTTGCTTCTTTTATTACGTATGTGTATTGTGTGTATGTTTTCTCTTTAACAAAAGGATATATAATAATACTAGCTGTCCCGACAAACGTTTCTTTGCCATATTATATAAAGTATATCGCCCGTATTATTTTATTGAATTAGTGGCTAAATAAGTATGTCACCAGGGCAAAGTCCATCGCTATCCCGAGACCCGCGTCGCACAAACAATGGTCGCTCTTTATAGATAAATAATTTGCAATAAAATAAAATTGCGACTATAATTAAAGATATAAGCTATCTCATCTCTCAAGTCGGAAAAAAGCACACATTTAAAAAAAACAACATTAAAATCGGTTAAGTAGTTTAGTAATCCATCGCGGACAAACATCGTGACAGGAGATTTATATATTACAGTACATCAATTATTTAATGCTTATCGTTTTTTAATTACTGAAATAGTTCTCTCTACCTTTGGCGACCCCCCAAAAAAGTTCGCAAGCCAACAGGAGGTCGCGAAGCATCTATATATATAAAAGAAAGTTGTGTTAGTTACACTACTTATAACTCAAGAACGGATGAACCGATTTGGCTAAAAATTGGTGGAGAGGTAGCTTAGAACCAGGAATAGGACATAGGATACATTTTGTCCCGGAAAAATGTACGGTTACTGCACAATATACTTCGCGTAAACTGTTCAATCGATTTTGATAAATTTTGGTATAGAGATACTTTGAGTCTCGGGAAAGGACAAGGGATACTTTGTGTCCCGGAAAATGTACGGTTCCCGCACAATAAACTTTTATGATTTTCGCCTTTTAAACTATTCAGTCTATTTTTATGAAATTTGGTATGGAGATACTTTGAGTCTCGGGAAAGGACAAGGGATACTTTTGGTCCCGGAAAATGTACGGTTCCCGCACAATAAACTTTTATGATTTTCGCCTAAACTATTCAATCGATTTTGATGAAATTGGGCATGGAGATACTAATTTTAATCTGCACGATGGCACTCAAAAATAAACACACTTTCTTTTATTAATCATGCCAATTCGAATTAAATAATCATCGTTAAGACAGGACAACGTCTGTCGGGTCAGCTAGTAGGTTGATAAACATGAATTGGCGCATAGTTCAATTTTGACATTTACGCAGGTGACTGACTACAGAACACTTAGATAAGTATAAGCCAAGTCGCGTGAAAAGCTTAACTAAAGATAAAAGTTATATAAAAGGGCGTGGACCGCGGGCCCTGTAGCGTTGTAGGTATAATAAGGGTTTATTTGATCGGCTGAGGTTACACGTATCCCACGTTTCAAGTGCCCTCTATAGCCCTTGAGGGGATTCGGATTTGGAATATCGTTTACCTTTATTTCAAGAGCCACGTAGTTCCACAGTATAATAATACACAGTAATGTAACCCAGCCATGTCGAAGATAAGTTTTGCTAGCGCGTACTGCATGGTTTTGCTCAGTAAAGTTTTGTGAAATAATGTTTATGTGTGCGTGGTCCCATTTCAGGCAGTCTTGAAAGAAGAGTGTGTCCTACTGTATATTAAATATTTTTGATATATTCAAATGATTGAATTATTTTAGCGCGCAATAGCGAAAAAAAATACTTCATTTCACTCTAATTTGAAAAACTTGGCAGGAAATAATAATGAACAACATTTTCCACCCGCTAAGTTAACGGCTAAAGCCAGATTTTAATAAATAAGTCGGTAGATTAAGTTACCTGATTAAACTTTAAAGCAATTTTACTCAAGTAAATTATAGCTGTAACTATTTTTGGGCTTGAACATCTTTTCTTTGTTCTTATTGTAGATTTTGTATATTGTAATATTATGTCTTGGGCAGTTTCGACACAGGACGGAGTGGCAAAAGCTATGAAAAAACTATAAAGACATTCGAAACTTTTATTGACATGGTATTTCGTTTATTTTGAAATCAGAGGGAAAAATACATATCCACAGTCAAATAATGTAGAATCCTTCTTTTTGGGAGTCTACTAAATAGAGACACAGGTATATTTTACCAGTACAGGCGATAAACAGATATTTCTACAGCATACTATTTGAGATTTACGTACTTAGGCCAGGCATAGGATGTACGGAGCATGGAGTGTGGGGTGGTAGTGGTGGGGTGGGTGAATGGGGTAGGGGGTATAAAATATAAATGTCGCTGTAACCGGATTACGGCGCCTCCATTCACGCCGCTAAATACGTTACGTTGCGTTACGCTGCTTCGCCTCGAATCAGTTTACTTAGCCCACTTGTATCTGTAAACTTAATCATGGATTGTAATATTATATCGCTGTCTCAATCTATTATACTGTATACACTATACAGGATGTAACAAAACTAAGTGAGAATACTTTAGAGTGTGAATTGATGCCTTAATATAGTATAGAGCTTTGCTGTGAAAGTGGCAACGCTTAAAGAGTTACTTTTTTACCTTAGTATGAGAAAATTCATGATGCTCAAGTGCTTGCCCATACAAATCATAAAAAAAGTTACTTTTACAGTGTACCTACTACAGTATACAAGGTGTAACAAAACTAAAAGATAATACTTTAGGGTGTGTATGTATCTCTTAAATAGAGTTCACTGTCTTTTACAGTGAACTCTGTATATAGCAACGCTGAGACAGCACATTTTTCTGTGATTTGTATGGACAAGCGCCCCCGCATCATGAATTTTTCTATACAAACATGAAAAAAAAAGATACTTTTGGTGCTGCTATTTTCGCAGAAAACTCTGTATAGGGAATCCATACACACCCTAAATAAAAGTGTTATTACTTTGTTTTGTTACACCCTGTATATCAGTAGTCCTGAGTCCTGACACATGTTGTTTCATAACATCTAATTATTTATTACATCTACGTATTGTTTTAATTATGAAGAGTCAACATTTTTAAAACGTTTATTTTATTTCTCCAAACAGATATGATTTTATATCAATTCGTATTATATTTCTAATTTTAATTTGATTACAAACACTAACATTATTACATACGTCACTGAAAATATAATCTAAAATATGCAGATATATACAAATTTAAAATAAAAAACTATAAAAGGAAAAACTTTGATTTTATATTGAAAATCAATTCGGTGCATCCATTATTGAGTGTGCCGGACTGATCTCTATTGTTATGTCTAAGTGTCTTAACACACTATGCCGAAGTTCCGCGATGGAATATCCGCATTTGCGGAACTTCAGCATAGTGTGTTTAGACACCAAGGATGGTTTAGTTAAACGTGGAATAAGTTAATTGCTCGTTCATCAGGGGCGTGCACAAGATTTTGACACTGGTGATGCAGCGATATCGGTAGCGACAGCGGTATCGAGTTTTGGTGTGAAAGCAAAACAGACAGACAAACGGACAAAAAGATATATTTTCCCATAAATTAATATATACATTGAAAACTTAACTTTCGCATAAAATAATAGTAAAAATAATAGTGTGGATATACATTGAAAACTGTTTTCTTAACTAATTAGTATAATTACGTTCTGTTATGAAGAAATAAAAAAACACCATCTGTTGTCACGCGTTGGAACTACAATGAGAGTTTATTCCATCGATGTTTCCATGGAATTATACCAATTACCATACAACATAATATTGTGCGCTAAGCTAAAATAAATTAAAACGCCATCTATTGTTACATATTAGAAATACAATCTGAATTTATTTTCATCGATATTTCCATGGAAATTAGATAATATATCTTTGCCTCATCAAAATGTAGCCTATGGCTCTCTTAGGCTCTAGACTAACTGTGTTCAAAATTTTATTACAATCGGTTCATTAGTTTTGGCGTCAACAAAACAAAACAAAAACTTTTTCTTTTACAACTTTTTCATTTTTATATCTAGTATATTTTAAGTACTCACCTAATCAGCTTAACTTTTGTCTTTTCACATAATCAAGGTTCCGGCTACTTGAGATCCGATCCATAATACGATGTAAATAAATGCAAAATTTCGGCCACCACAAATTATCTTATCCAAGTGAGTGATACTTTATGAATGTACGCAATTATTAAAGTTAAACTGTTAAATATATACAAACTTTCGAATATTAAAATCTAAAATACTCTTATAAAACTATAAAAATAATAATATAATATAATATAGTAACAGTTCTCGATCACATGAAAAAAGCAAATGGCCTCCCAAAACACTAAAAATTTCAGCTATGTAAAATGTAAACAAATATTATAAACCTCACAAAACAAAAATGCATAATGTACAATATTATACGTAATTAGTTAGATTAATTGCGTCTATTCATTTTACTCGGATTATATCCGACTGCTCACGACTATTCACGAGTAGTTCCGATGCCAGTGATGCCAACTGTTCAAAAATTTCCCCCTTAAATTAACTTGAAAACACATTGAATTTCCACCAGAACTCCCAACTATTATTTAAATATATTATTTATTACTTGGGGTACTTTCCACTGAGAGATCAAAACGCTGAAAATACTACTTCACTCATGATGTCATTATTTATATAAAAACAGTAATAAAAACCAAATATACATACATTTTTGCTTAAAAAATTTCACGCCCATGAATATAATATAATATTTTTACTCCCTAAAATACGCACTATATATTTAATTTTTCCCTATTAAAAGTGGGATATCCCCATAGTTGGCAACACTGCTGGTGTCTGCGGCAAAGCTTGCAGTACATAATCGCATTCGATATTCATGGTTGTGTGCGTTTTCGGCTGTGCACGGACACACTCACACATACGCGCAAGGCAGGCACCTCAACACTGAGCCTATCTTGACCTCTCGTGAACCCGTTCGCGCGTGTACCTGATTACATGTTGCTATTTTATAAATTGAGGCGTTTTAAATGTGTATATTTATTTTTTTACTATTATGTATTATTAAAAAATTAACGTCATGAGTCATTTAAAAAGTACGAAAGTTAAATTAAAATATCTGTTATCTGTGAATGGCAAGCACTGCCTTTTTGCCTATAAAGACCGCACGCGCATGTCGTTCATTTAATTGAAGGATGATAATATTACTTTGAAAAACATAATATAGCAACAACACAAACTCGCGTTTTAACTTTTTAACTAAATTTTCAATTCTTCAATGTCAATCAATGAAGTCCAGTTATCATAATTTTTTTATAGGTATTCTATTGTGCTATTCGTAATCACGATACGTACATATTACTATTGCATTAAGAGGTCTATTAAGGTAAGTTAAGGTATTTAATGTCTTTGATCATAGAAATTTTTAACATACATAAGAAGTTGTATTACAATTACAACTGATTTTATTGAATGACTAAAATGAATGGAATAGCATTGAAATGTAAAACTATATTTAAGCGAGGAACTAGACGGGTTAAATGTAGCTCGTCCAAAATAGCCTCGGTCATGCCTCTAGCCGAGAACCGCCCACAAAGCTTTTCGACTCTCTTAAAACTTATATAAATTATTTTAAGCGTATCTCAAACTTTTTCTAGCCCGCTGTGTATTTTATATTCCGTGTTTTATTCATAGTCAAACTTGAAATAATAAAGTGGATCTTGCAAATCCTAAATATATATTGCTACCATCGCAGTGTCAAATTTTAAATAATATTCGAATTTTAATTTTAGTCTGTCCCGACAGTTAGCGCTGCGATCAAATTAAAAAATATATATATACTTATTTACTTAATATGGCAAAGAAACGTTTGCCGGGACAGCTAGTATTTCTATAAATATCCAGTATATCCAGTTTTTCTTGAGGAGCTCAAGATCAGCTCCTCGAGTCTAAGTATTCCTCATTATATTTTTTCGTAGCAAGAAAAAATGCGTCATAACGTTTTGTAGCGGGATACGTGGCTTGTAGCGCGGCGTAGCGGGATACTGCTCTCGTAGAACGGCGTAGCGTGACGTAGCGGGATACGTGGCTCGTAGCACGGCGTAGCGGGATACTGCTTTCGTAGAACGGCGTAGAGCGGCGTAGCATGACGTAGCGGGATACGTGGCTTGTAGCGTGGCGTAGCATTGTAGCGCTACGAGGAGAAAGTCGGTAGCAGTCTCGAAAATATTATATTACAGCCTAGTTACTACTAGTTATCGTATTCTGCGTAAGATCAAGCGTAGTTTCATAGTTGATGTACCATCGAGGAAATTGATTCTGACGGACCTGCCTGCGTCATTTGGTCGGGTTATGTCAATTCAATATTATAGTCGTCTGTCTGTGTCTGAGTTGTGGCTAGGTTGTACATAACGCGTCTAAATTACGTAGTTCGGCCATCTGCCTATAAATTGACTTCTTTGATAGTCATTTACAATAACCAAGTAGATTACATTGAAACTCTTGTCAGTTTCAAATAGTAATCTATTTAATTTTGCCACTGTATTTGCAATTATATCATTACCTACAATACATTACATTACATTAGGTTACAATTACAATATATAATATCAAGTCAGGCGGCGGTCTCTTTCTGCGAAACCGTCCTTTCGCAGAAAGAGGCCGCGGAGCGGAACAGAGAGAACGATTCCACCTCTCTGCCGTTCGCCGGCGTAGGACGGGAGTGCGGAGGCGTCGCTATGCGAACCTCCAATAACTTCCGTCCCACGGGTCTCCGGGTCAGGATGGGTACCTGCCCGGCTTAGCTAGTCCCGGCGTCGAGGGGAACGCTTTAGCTTGCCTAAGTTTTCTCTAATTTGGTGTGCAAAAGTAAAACCCAAATTAGATCAATTATGTACTTTTATTATACACTAACACTTTAGTAATTACTAATTACACTTGTCGGTTCGACGTTTAGAACAGTAATGAATCAGCCAATATGGCGACTATCCTATTTATACTTTTCGGAACTAAAAGCCTAAAAACAATAAATCATAATATAACAGTTTTAGAACTACCTTATAAATATTTGATAAAATAATAACTTGATTTTATAACGATGAAATAATTGAATAGTAATAGTTATAATTAATTAAGCTTAACATTTTATTTGACTGTTGACAAACAAATTAACATTTGAGAATTAAACTGAGTAAATAAGTATTGATCATGATTGTAAACAATAATCATTTAAACAATTTCTAACATTCGGCCATCCTGAATCAATGCCTGGCCTCAGGCAGAAGAGAAAAAAAAAGATGTTTAGTTACTTTCATATTATACTATGTGTTTATGAGAAACTAACAATATCATATTTTATACTTAGTATAATATGCAAGCACACTAACAGACTGATAAGCTTAATCAAAATTTATACAATACAATATAATATTTGTTTTTTTTTTTAGTTACTTTCATATTATACTATTTATGAGAAATTAACAATATGATATTTTATAATATAATATGCAAGCACTCTAACATTTTAACTATTAACAGATTGATTAGCTTAATCTAAATTTATAAGTACAATGTTTATTTTATTTTCGGCCATCCTATTGTGATTATTGAATGGCCCCATTCAATTTTGATTAACATTAGAATATTCATTTCACTTCACTTTTAATATTTTTAGCACTATTTTAGCACTATTCACTTCATTTTGTAGCTTCCTTCACACTGCTCTCTATTATTTAATTAGCACTTTATAATCTCACTTCACTTTGTGTTCACTTAACTCTGAGCCAATCTTCGCATACACAAAAGGCATAGCAATATACCACACACGGGGTGCAACGTGGCGTTGTAGGCCGCATCACCAAACACGGGGTGTAGCGGCATTGTAGCAGCTGGTGTAGCGTACACACACAGGGTGTACCGACGTTGTAGGCCACACTACCGCGTACATACACAAGATGTATCGGCCTTGCAGCAATGGATGTATCGTACACGCACAAAACGTTAGCCACACTACCGCGTACACACACAGGGTGTTTCGGCCTTGCAGCAATAGATGTAACGTACACACACAGGGTGCACAAACGTGAGCCACACTACCGCGTACACACACAGGGTGTTTCGGCCTTGCAGCAATAGATGTAACGTACACGCACAAGGTGCACAAACGAGAGCCACACTACCGCGTACACACACAGGGTGTTTCGGCCTTGCAGCAATAGATGTAACGTACACGCACAAGGTGCACAAACGAGAGCCACACTACCGCGTACACACACAGGGTGTTTCGGCCTTGCAGCAATAGATGTAACGTACACGCACAGGGTGCACAAACGAGAGCCACACTACCGCGTACACACACAGGGTGTTTCGGCCTTGCAGCAATAGATGTAACGTACACACACAGGGTGCACAAACGTGAGCCACACTACCGCGTACACACACAGGGTGTTTCGGCCTTGCAGCAATAGATGTAACGTACACACACAAGGTGCACAAACGTGAGCCACACTACCGCGTACACACACAGGGTGTTTCGGCCTTGCAGCAATAGATGTAACGTACACGCACAAGGTGCACAAACGAGAGCCACACTACCGCGTACACACACAGGGTGTTTCGGCCTTGCAGCAATAGATGTAACGTACACACACAGGGTGCACAAACGTGAGCCACACTACCGCGTACACACACAGGGTGTTTCGGCCTTGCAGCAATAGATGTAACGTACACACACAAGGTGCACAAACGTGAGCCACACTACCGCGTACACACACAGGGTGTTTCGGCCTTGCAGCAATAGATGTAACGTACACGCACAAGGTGCACAAACGAGAGCCACACTACCGCGTACACACACAGGGTGTTTCGGCCTTGCAGCAATAGATGTAACGTACACACACAGGGTGCACAAACGTGAGCCACACTACCGCGTACACACACAGGGTGTTTCGGCCTTGCAGCAATAGATGTAACGTACACACACAAGGTGCACAAACGTGAGCCACACTACCGCGTACACACACAGGGTGTTTCGGCCTTGCAGCAATAGATGTAACGTACACACACAAGGTGCACAAACGAGAGCCACACTACCGCGTACACACACAGGGTGTTTCGGCCTTGCAGCAATAGATGTAACGTACACACACAGGGTGCACAAACGTGAGCCACACTACCGCGTACACACACAGGGTGTTTCGGCCTTGCAGCAATAGATGTAACGTACACACACAAGGTGCACAAACGAGAGCCACACTACCGCGTACACACACAGGGTGTTTCGGCCTTGCAGCAATAGATGTAACGTACACACACAGGGTGCACAAACGTGAGCCACACTACCGCGTACACACACAGGGTGTTTCGGCCTTGCAGCTGCAGGTGAAACGTACACACACAGGGTGTACGTTATCCGCAATATAATGCAATTGTAAATTTTACTAATATTTCGAGTCGCTCAAGATATTATGTAAAAGTAATATAAATTCATTAAAACCATTTTAAAAATAATAATCAAAAATAATTTCGTTGTATAATTTGATTAATGTTTTAATTTTGTATTTATGTATAAATAAAGATATTGATGGCTTTTAAAAATTGTAAATATAGAATAGTTTAATAATATAAATAATGTTCATGGTAAAGTATCATTCAGCACTTGAATCATTTGAATCATCATTATCGGAGCTACTACCGATAGGTCCCAACCTTATCCACGGCTTCATTTTATCCGCCGAGTACACATTTTTATATTTTCTGCTCGAAAAACCGTCTATACTGCAGACTTCGTAACGATCGTTACCTAGCACAGCAGAAACCTTGTAAGGTCCACTGTATGGGGGAACAAGTTTATTGCTATTACCGATGTTACTAACGTTTTTTAATACCATAACTAGGTCTCCTACTTTATACATGTGAGCAGTACAACGTTTTTTATCGAATCGGGCTTTCATCGCACTCTGTTCCTTACGTATATGTGAAGCTACTTCTTCCCGAGTTTCTTGAATATTTTCGTTTTGCTCTAAATTCATTGAAGTCTCATGCAGATGACTTTCTGCAATATTTACAGTCTGCTTACCGAAAACGATCTCAGCTGGGGTTTTGCCTATACCTTTATTGATAGTGTTGTTTAAACTCCATTGTATTTTGTTTAGTTCTCTGTCCCAATTGCGATCGTCTTCGGTAAAGTTAAGAGCAGTCAATGAGCCAAGAATAGAACGGTTATAACGCTCGATTTGACCGTTTGCTCTAGGTGTTGCTACCGCGTTTTTGACGTGTTTAATTTGGTTTGATTCTATAAACCGTTTGAACTCTGCTGAGGTGAAGCTAGTACCCCTATCAGAAACTACAACTCTAGGTGAGCCAAATAACCCGATGAATTCCTGTAATACCTGAATCGAAGTTTTACTTTTAGTATTCCGAACAGCCCGTAACACAATAAACTTTGTAAACGCATCGATTATTCCTAATATGTAAGTATTTCCGTTCTTACTGCGGACAAAAGGACCTACATGATCTATATGTACACACTCGAAAGGAGTTGTAGGTTTGGGTATGGGATGCAACATGCCTTGCTTCTTTCCAGAAGGTTCTTTCGCGTAAGCACATTGAATACATGATCGCACATATTTTTTGACAAAACGTGTCATACCCGAAAACCAGTAATCTCTTCGCATTTTATCTAGGGTCTTTTCAAAGGAAAAATGTCCACTTTCATCATGGCACAAAAGACAAACCTTCCATCTAGCATCATGTGGCACTGCCCATCTCAACGTATCCCCAACTTTTCTATATATTTTACCGTCTTTTAAACAATAATTCTTCATAATATCCTTCGCTTCTCTAGCAACGACTAGATTAGGAGCGTTTAAAAATCAGCGTGAAGATAGACAGACACAGTCTAATTTCATCATCGGTTCAGCAGATTCATTAATTTTAGCAATCCAATCGTTTATGGTTTGACTCTTTGAGGCTGGGTCAAATTCAGTTATTATATTTTGCGATCCCTGCACATGACTAGAATTATTATTACGTAAATTGTTTCCTCCCTGCAATGCACTGATTAATTGATTAAGTATATTATTTGAATTATTATCTTGCGAAGTATGGGTTTCACTCAAGAGTGCACTCCCACATGGTTTATCGCGATCATTCCGTCGTGCACTAGAACGAGACTTTTGTCGATGTCGAGACGTTAACGAATCTACTCGTGACCGGCGATATTGTGAACGAGACCGACGATGAGAAGTACGTGCACGGTTACGTACAGGTGTTCCGCGCGAGCCTGATTGTGAACTGTGACGTGTCAAAGCAGAGTCACTAATTCGAGATCTACGTCGCGAGTGTCTTGTACGTGAACGACTGTAGCGACGTCTTAAATATCGACGGTGACGATTGTGACTACCCGAACTGCCACTACGAGAAGAGGAGCTGCCGGTAGAAGGGCTACGATGTCGCTTACGGCTTTTTCGAGTCGATCTAGTCAAATTATTTGAACGGTTTCTAGAAAAAGGTGTAGGGCCCGTCGGTGTACCTTCACGGTCTGACATATTAATATTTAGGATAGTTAATAACTTGAGCGAATGAATATCTTTACAATGATACTACCGATTTAAATTATTATCTTAAATTAAAACGAAAATGTGGGTATTTGATAAAATTAGATATCAATAATTTTATAGTCCAACGAAAAAAAAATTGCAAGTTTTCAATATATATTACTAATACAATCAATGGCTTAAGCGAACCGAGACACAGCTAAAAACAATAGCACAGATATCGACTTTCACGCGTCATCACTACATTACCAGATTTAGGCCGTAGGCGATCTTTATCCCACTTCTGATTTGCAAAAGTAAAACCCAAATTAGATCAATTATGTACTTTTATTATACACTAACACTTTAGTAATTACTAATTACACTTGTCGGTTCGACGTTTAGAACAGTAATGAATCAGCCAATATGGCGACTATCCTATTTATACTTTTCGGAACTAAAAGCCTAAAAACAATAAATCATAATATAACAGTTTTAGAACTACCTTATAAATGTTTGATAAAATAATAACTTGATTTTATAACGATGAAATAATTGAATAGTAATAGTTATAATTAATTAAGCTTAACATTTTATTTGACTGTTGACAAACAAATTAACATTTGAGAATTAAACTGAGTAAATAAGTATTGATCATGATTGTAAACAATAATCATTTAAACAATTTCTAACAGGTGGAAGTCCGGTCCCTTCTGAGGTAGACCGGCCGGTCGAGGAGGGAGTCCTGTGGTAGAGAGAACCAGGATATCCCTCCGTATACGGCTGAAGGCAACCGCAGGTGAAAAAAATAATATAATATCAAGTCAAAAAGAAAGAAATATGGTGAATAACACATTCCCCCGTTGAGATATAAATAGCTGGGGCTACATATAAAACAATCAGCAGCGGCAATAAAAAACGCGACGTCAACGGCGTGTGACATGATATGATTATCCGCTTGACGACATTGCTGTTGATAATAACAGCTATAGATTGTATATTATAAATAAACTAGCTGTCCCGGCAAACATTGCTTTGCCAAAATATATTTGCCATATTATTTTATTGAAGTGACTTAACAAGTATGTCACCATGGCAACGTCAATCGCTATCCCGTCGCACAAACTTAATGGTCGCCGTCAGTCTCAGGTTGTAATAATTCAAGTACTATTTATTCAACAAAATGCGTAGCCGATTCTCAGACCTACTGAATATGCGTATAAAATTTGGAAAAAATCAGTAAAGCCGTGTCGGAGGAGTTCGTGGACTAACATTGTGACACGAGAATTTTATATATAAGATAAATAAAACTTTTTTATCATCTCACAATAAATACATATTTGGATAGGAACACAAATTATCATAGTATTAATTAATTAATTTATTTATTTAAATTAGGCATCTTGGCCCATTAAGTGTTTACAAGTTGAAGTGCGCAACCCCTACACTAAGAATACTTGTGTTGGTTGAATAAATTAAAATTACTAAATGACGCTAGCAACTCCGTTGCAACAAAATTCATTTATCGCGCGGGAACCGTACATTTTTTCCGGAATAAAAACTATCCTATGTCCTTTCTCGGGACTCAAAGTATCTCATGCCAAATTTCACCAAAATCTGTTCAGCGGTTTGAGCGTGAAGAGGTAACAGACAGACAAACAGACAGACGGATAGACAGACACACTTTCGCAATTATAGTATTAGTATGGATATAAGATGTATATAATATAACATACTAAATGTTGCCTGCCACTTTTGTTGATGTGCTTAATACGCGAACCGTTATGGGCGTCGTTTCGTGGAAATACCTGTTTCAATCGAGGGACATAAAGTATCTCCATACGACTGAAAAATCAGTTTAATATTTGAAGAGTAAAGACAGACAGACAGAACAACCGTAGAATTTATAAAAGTAGTATGTATTATTGGTATGGAACTCTCAAATGATAGTATAAATATTATCTATGTATATTGTATCATGTGTTGTACGTTTTTGTTATTGCCACATGAAAAATAACTGTGACTACTTAAGGACACAATTTCATCCCAAATCGGGTCTTTATCCGCAGCTAACGTCGTATGTAAATTTTATGACGTATTTGTGAGGTTTTTATAACCTAACGTTAATGGTTTATCGATAAATACAGTTTATGGTCAGTACACATTGCGACGTCACGAGTCTTTGAGAATTTAATTGTTTGGGAGAGGTAGGCCGACACAGCAGTCGGCAAGTCTGTCAATGCAATGTGTATCTTCCTGTGTAGAACTCAGTTTTGAATGGCTCATTTAATAATGCATCGCCACGATACCTCGCAATGTGAACGTCACCTTATGTTTATGTTCAGTCAATAAACAAAATTTACGACGTTTTATGTAGAGTTATAACTGCATAAGTTGGAGGTTTAAGTATGATACCTCCGATATCTTCCCCCCTCGATCCTCCTCTCCCCTGCGTCGTCCGGAGGAAGGGGGGTGAAGTTCCGATAAGCTTATCTGAAAAGTTTTCGCATTTAAATCGTCCCGCCGAGTTTAATCCGACTCGCACTCTATGGACTGTCGCGCCACGGATATAGACAAAGGATTGAGCTTTAATTAAATAACTTAGTTTCCGTTGCTGCCAGGAACGCGGGATTTGTTTTGTGAGGATAAAAACTATCCTTGTCCTATCTAAGGCCTCGATTACACCAACCGAGTGGCGAGACAGTGCTCTCGGCCAATCGAATTGTCTGTTTGCACTGCCTCGCCACTGTCTCAATTCAATTCATTTATTTCATCTAAAATTGTAATACAGTAGGTGGTAATAAGGTTGTCCTTGGTAGGCCACGATGCGCTAGGTGGTCCAGCGCATCGTCGGAATGTTGTCCACGAGGTGAGCCTGAAGAGGCAGAGGTGGTGGGGCTGCGGTCGTGTATCGCGCGTTTCCCGTAGTCCCACCTTCAGGAGCAGGAACACCGTTGGGGTTTTAGGGGGTAGTCCCGGGTGCATCTTTCGTCCGCTCCAGGAAGTCCCACATATCTCGGTGGTCTTCCCCAGGCCCCGGGGATGTGTAAACGCATTCCCCTAGCGAAAAAAAGGTGGTAATGAAGTTCTTATGGTCTAACGCCTCTCGCCTCTCTCTCGCCAACACCAAAGTAACAGGGCCCTTAGGAATCATAGTATCTACATACTCACTTTAGTTTTCATTTTATAGTTATTTATTTTACTGTAGGTCCGGTGAAAATTCATGTATAACATAAGCACAATATTTTTGCACTCATTAACAAGGAAATATTTTATTGAAACAAATAAAAAATAAAATCGGCCAAGTGCGAGCCAGACCCGCGTATGAAGAGTTCCGTACCGGTATGGAGTGAAAGTAGACAAAAAGTTGTGTTTTTTGTATGGAAGCCCCCCTTAAATATTTACTTTATTTTAATTTTATTATTAATTATTAAAATACAAATATAATTATGAATTTTGTGAAAATTTCAAGTGCCTAACTGTTACCATTATTGATAACGAGCAAAATAGGCAAAAAAATCACGTTTCTTGTATGGGAGCCCCCCTTAAATATTATTAACTTTATTTTTAGTATTTGTTGTTATAGCGGCAACAGATATACACAATCTGTGAAAATTTCAGTAGTCTAGCTAATAGCTATAGCGGTTCTTGAGTTACAACCTGGAAACAGACAGACGGACAGACAGACGGACAGACAGACATCGATGATCGAAGTTTCATGAATAGGGTCCCGTTTTCACCCTTTGGATACGGAACCCTAAAAATACACACATTTTTTTAAACAACTACTTAGTGTGAAATAAGCCATTGACAATGTACAGACACGCGGCTCACCCCGCTGCGACTCGTTATAATGTGTACGTACCTTAATACTCCATGCCCTAATCCCGTGAAGTATACGGGTTGAAGGCTCAACAGTATCACCACAGTATAAATATCACTCAGTAGTACTACTGCCACTATTAGTACTACGTTTGTACGCTACTAGTTCTAATGTTAACTCAGCCGTGTCCTTCAAATTAAAATTGCTGAATAGTGAATACAGGTAACACTGGTCAACAAAATTTTGAAACAAGAAAGGTGCTTGATAATTTTAAATTACCTACGTACCTTCAAGTTATTGCAATATTTATTTTGATTCCATCAGGTCTAGTTTCCATGTTACAGATAGCCAAAAGTTAAAAAGTAACCCTTCTAATATCATAACAATAAATGTCTAACATGGTATTACAAAAAAAAAATATTCGTATTACAATAATTTTAATTTTATTTCTAGTATCCTTGCCCTTGTATTAAACATAACTAGCTAAAAGTTTTCATGTTACATGAAAAAGTTGTTTTTGTTGACTAGTGTAATTTTTGCGCACCTTCGTGATATATACTTTGTACAACTATATAAATTGTTAAAATAAGTTAAAATACATTAAATTGTTAAAATAAGTTAAAATACCCACACTAAATTGTTAAAATAAGTTAAAATACCTACACTACGTTGTTAAAATTAGTTAAAATAGTTGAGAGGGGGGGCCTGGGGCACCAATATACAGGCTTCGGCTTAGTTTGGGCTCCAAGTCTCCCACAAATTACTAAGTACATTGTAATTTTTGGGAGAAAATAAATAAACATTATTATTATTATTATTATTATACTGCATTATTTGGCTTACTATAATTACCTAAAATAACGAGTGTGCGTGCGCCTATTTCGTCTTGTACGAAGTTTATTATTATTTATATAGGATTGATCTATCTTATAACATTTATAGTATGGATGGGGCTCAACGGTATTACACAAATTGTGCCCCGTCACAACACCCCTACACTCAGTAGCGTAGCTAGGTTACTGACGACCCCGGGGGGGAAATCAAGTAGGGCCATAACAACTGGCAAGATATATTATGATCCATACTAATATACTCATATTATAAATGCGAAAGTGTGTCTGCCTGTCTGTTACCTCTTCACGCCCAAGCCACTGAACCGATTTAGCCAAAATTTAGTATGGGAATACTTTGAGTCCTGGAAAGGACATAGGTTACTTTTTATCCCGGAAAAATGTACGGTTCCCACGCGCGCGTGCCCTTGTGAGTCGAACCTCATAGATTGTTAATCAGAGATTGACAGCCCTGATCTTGGGGGCCCAGGGGCACGTTGTCTGTTGTAGCACTAGCTCCGCCACTGGCGTTTCCAACATGGCGGCGGTGCGCTCGGGCGTCATTTTATGCGTGGATTTAATTATTTCGTGTTTGTTATGTTAATATTGTATGTTAATGAAACGATCTAAACTGAGTTATTTGCTTGCTTCAAAATATGTTGTACAGGTATAATATTTACGTAGTTTAGGATGCCTACGTCATAATTTTGGGGCCCGATAATCGGGAACGATTGATTTTCATATATTTTTTTTTTTTTTTTTTAAAGAAGGCAGGTCGCTATAGCCCTGGCGTCACTGCGACCCATGAGGATCTATTGTGACTCCTTCGCACTAAAGAATCATCCCCAACCCAATACTGCTCATAAATTGAACGATATGGTTGGGGTTGGTGCCACGAATTTCCTCTGTGGATGAGTATTCGTGGTGACCAAGGTGCCTGTTCCTGCTCTGTACTAGAGCAGGACAGTCGAGGAGAAGGTGTATAGGTGTTTCATCCTCCTCCTCACAGAATCTGCAAGTCGCTATGCTACAAATACCCATTCTGTTTAGGTGTTTGTTGAGCTTGCAGTGCCCAGTTAGGCTTCTGGTAAGGATTCTTAATTGGTTCCTACCCAGGGTGAGCACTAATTCTGCTAGTTTCTTGTTGAAGCCAGGAATTAGTGCCTTGGAGTGTTCAAGGCCAGGGGTCTCAGCCCATTGCTTCCTGCATAGTGTGTGGCCCCATTCCTTGAGCACTTGTTTTGTGGTACTGGGAGTTATACCACAGACAGGTTCTGGGCCATATATGAGACTCTCGGCCCCAAGCCTAGCCAGTTCGTCAGCGGTTTCGTTGCCGGGGACGTTACTGTGGCCCGGGACCCATACTAGGCGGATGCTGTTGTTCCTTCCCAGCATGTTTAACGTCTCAATGCATTCCAGAACTAATTTGGACGAGACTTCTACGGCAGTCAGTGCTTTAAGTGCAGCTTGACTATCGGAGAAGATAAACACGTTTTTATTAACTAGGGCCATCTCCAGGCTTTCCAGTGAACAACCGAGGATAGCGAAGACTTCAGCCTGAAACACGGTCGCAAACTCCCCCAAACAGGCGTATTTGCCTTTCGGTGGCCTGCCCCCGTAGAATCCGGCTCCCGCACGGTTGTCTTTCCTTGATCCATCCGTGAACCAAACTATGTCGCTAGGGCGGACATCGATTGGGATTTTTCTTTCCCAGTCCTCCCTGGAAGGTATAAAAACCTGATATTGCTTCGAAAAGCTATTCACCTTGATCATGGCATCTGATGGCATGGCCATGACAGGTGATTCACTGAGAGACTGTTCCAGCTGTCGAAATGGGGTGGAGGTCCAATTCGTCTTACCCGCCGTCCTGGCCCTGAGAGCCACCTTTCTGGCCTCCATCTGAACAAGCAGAGGAAGCGGAGTTAAGTTGATCAGGGCCTCGAGAGAAGCGGTGGGTGTTGACGAGAGTGCACCCGTGATTATAAGACATGCCAGTCTCTGTACGCTGTTTAAACTTTTATTACAGTATACTTGTTCAGCCTTTTTATGTCACACTACGCAGCCATATGTGGTTATCGGTCTCACTACGGCTGTATATAGCCATAGCATTGCCTTCGGCCGAATACCCCATTTAGAGCTGACAAGCTTCCA
This sequence comes from Polyommatus icarus, assembly GCA_937595015.1. NCBI lineage: Eukaryota > Metazoa > Arthropoda > Insecta > Lepidoptera > Lycaenidae > Polyommatus > Polyommatus icarus. The sequence continues at coordinate 29,726,991 of OW569321.1, read as the reverse complement.
GCAGGAACCCAGGGCACATCTAGCCTTTCATATTATTGTTTCCGACCGACTTTTTGTATGACGTATGCGTTGCTCTATTGTAACGCCTCCGTGATCTAGTGGTATAGAGCGCGGCTCTTGACTCGGAGGTGGTGGGTTCGATTCCCGCGTTGGAAACATGATATTTCCAAGTTTGGTTAGGACAATGCAGGCTGATCACCTGATTTTCTGACAAGGATGATCCATGCGTCGGATGGGCATGTAAAAAGTCGGTCTCCTGATCTCTCGCCGGTCAGACCGACACGTCTGCCGTCCCACTGGGTTATGAGAGTAAAGGAATAGAGAGTGCTCTTGAGTACTGCGCACACACCTGGACACCATAAAATTACTCCTGCGTACAGGTAGGCCAGGGCCTGGTATCAATGAAACTGGCAAACCGTCACCGAAACCGGTGTGGGTATTATTATTATCATCATTTAACATTAAAATTATGCGGGCTTTTACCTGCATTCGGAGAGGTTTAATCCTTCGATAGTGGAAAAACGAGACACGATAGCCTTTCTATTGTTATCGCGGTCGCATGCGACGGCTTGCGGGGCTCGATGTTACTTTAGTAAATATGTTGATATTACCTAGAAATAAAATGGTTATTTTAAGAAGCAGTTTTTACAGCTAACTAAAATAACTATTTCATTTCTGTACTTTTTGCTCGTCTTTTGGCCATGTAATTTTTACACAACTTACGTCATTGATTCCTGACGATACAGACCAATCTGTATGCATACACACATGCGCAAAAATCGCATTTAAACATTTTCCTCGTTTTCCTTATACGTACCGCATACAACAAAAAATATGCTTTGCATAACGCTCCTGTGTTAATACTACTATAGTAAAAAAATATAGATTGTGAAGTGAATTAAACACCATTTAGCAAATTAATCTTGATTTATTTTGGAAACAACAAAAGACACAGTCAGCCATGCAAGACAGGATGCGAGAGAGAGACAGAACATAAATATCTCATTGACTTTGACATTTGATACATATTTCTCTTTTATTTACTTAGTTTATAAACTACAGACATTTATGCTAATTCCAACACTAGCCCTTAAACTAATACAAATAAAAAGAAACAATATTACACAATGCAATAGTTCCGAAATAACTGTTATGTACTAAACCTTATGTACCTGTTATGTACTAAACCTTATGTACCTGTTACGTACTAAACCTTATGTACTAACCTTATACATAACAACAATAATAACTTTTACAATAGTACATTATTATTTTAACAACTGAGATACAAACTTCATATGTTTATCCTTGCATAGTGATTTAGTCAAAACATCAGCTAACATTTTATCAGTAGAAATATAACTTAAATTAATAAGCTTCCTATTTACCAGTTCAGGAATAAAATGGTGTCTTATATCAATATGTTTTGATCTGGAATGAGACACAGCATTATTGCAAAGTTTCTGTGCAGATTGATTGTCATTATACAAATTAATCTTGCAAATAATACCAGTACATTCATGAACAAAAGTTTGAATAAACAATGCTTCCTTGCTAGAGTCAGAGATTGCCATATATTCAGCTTCAGTACTTGAGAGTGCCACCGTAAGCTGCTTACGACTCTCCCAAGAGATAATAGAGTTACCAAGACTGAATACATACCCAGTATAAGACCTCCGGTCCAACTGTTCTCCGCCCCAGTCAGCATCTGTGTAACCTGTTAATTCAAAAATACCTTTTTCAAAAACAAGTTTATAGTCTTGTGTACCTTGAAGATAACGTAGAATTCTTTTTGCTGCCTTCCAGTGACTCTCGCCATAACAATTATTAAATTGGCTTAAATAGCTCACACTGTGTGCTATATCTGGTCTGGAACATACAGCCAAATACATCAAATATCCTATGAGGCTTCTATAGTCAAATTTACATAGAGAGACTTGTTTGGTCCAATGTGATCTTGCCATTCTTTAATTTATTTATTCTCATACCTAAAATGTAATTGGCAGGCCCCAGATCGATCATCTTGAACTCTTGAACAGAATTATATCATCGACATATTATATGTCGATGATATAATTCTGTTTTCATCGAAAATTGCATTGCAATGATTATAATTTCATCGTCTTGTTTATAAACATATACACAAGGTTCTGATGATTCATCACCTTTGTAGATATTATAAACGGCTTTTGACGTACCACGGTTGTATTTTTTTATCATTTTTTTGCACCAATCGACACGAGCCCGTTTTTGATCGATTGTGAAGTTGTGTGGAATCCAACGCGAACATATTTTTTTTACAGCCAAATGTTCGTGTAATATCTTATGTATGCTCGTCATACTTATGCCTAAGGACGCCTCTATCTCGCGATATGTAACATGACGATCACGCATTATTAGTTCCCGCACAGCATCTATATTTTGTGGGACAACAGCTGTTTTTGGGCGACCTTCTTTATTTTTGCATCCGTGAGCATAGACAGCCCACGATTAAACTCACTGTACCAGTGATAAACAGTGGTTTTTGATGGTGCTTCATCTCCAAAAGTTGCGGTGAGTTGAATAAAGCACTGTTGTTGATTTAGCCCACGCCGAAAATCGTAGTAAATCATTGCACGAAAATGTTCACGCGTTAAATCCATGGCATGGCATGACACGCAATTTTCAAAATGACGCCACCAAAGAGAATATAATCACTATGGACGCCACAATGGAAAAATAATTGACAGTCATATGAAACAAAATATATTCTTCAACCAAAGAGTTCCATTTTCAAATGTTGTAATTACTTTTTAAATATTGTTCTTTTAAGTGGCCAGTTCCGGATACATAAATAGCAGCCCTCGTAATGCTTACTGAGTGCTGGCTGAATTCTGATAAACCAATCCCGTCTCTTTCCAACTACACACATATTTCAACTAAATATAATAGTAATAAAAGTGATGGTGTTGCGGTTTATATAAAAAATAATTTACAATATAAATTCAAAGAGATCAAAATATCACACGCCACTTGTTTGGAAATATGTCTCTGTGGCTATACTATATTGTGTGTTTACAGATCTCCTTCACATTCTAATGCTAGCACTTTTATTAATTCGCTTTATCAGTATCTAGACACCATTAAAACAAGTCGTAACACAATAATAACCGGAGACCTAAACATCAACATCATCCCAAGCCCAAATGAAACCTCCATTGATAGCCACAACAGAACTGACTATTTAAATATGCTGTCGTCTCATGGTATACTTCCTGGTCATTGTCTTCCAACGAGACAGACAAACTGCCTGGACCATGTCATGCTTAAGATGGCTTCTCACTACCCACCAACTAAAATAGCGATATTAGAAACGTCTACTACAGATCACTACACAATATTTCTCGGCTTATCTTACAAAAAAGACAGTAACCAAAGTTCAAGTGTAGTAAAAAAAAATTGATTATGATTTAGTATATAATAGCCTACGTGCTAAAAATATTGAGCAATTACTTACTCTGAACGATCCAAATATCCTGACTGATCGACTAATTATCTTACTCAATGAATGTATTGATGAAGGAACTGTAATTAAGAAAAAACCTAGAAAACTATGCAATATCAAGCCTTGAATAACCTCAGGGTTACTTCGCTGTATAAAAACTCGCAACAAAATGCGACTTAATTTAAAACAAGATTCTCATAATGAAATTTTAAAAATAACTTTGTTAAGATATCGTAATTTTTGCAACAAATTAATAAAGAAACTCAAAAATAAATATGATAAAAACAAAATAAATGAAAGTATAAAAAATACGAAAAAACTTTGGAACATTATCAAAAACGTAACTAATCTAAATACTAATAAAACCCAACCCAACATAGACCTACTAAATATAAAACCCTCGGCTAAAGAATCAGCGGACTACGTTAACGAATACTTTGCAAGCATAGGAAGAACATTAGCAGAAAAAATACAAAACCATAATTACACCCCACTTTCCTGATCCCTTCTTCTTTTGCGCTGCTCGATACTGACCCTGATGAAGTTAGACAAACGATATTAAGCTTAAAATCCGACAGTGCACCGGGCTGGGATAATATCACGACTAAATTATTAAAAGAATGTTTACCCACTCTTTCTCCTGTTATCAGCCATCTTGCAAATTTATGTTTTAAAGAGGGTGTCTTTCCTCGTTCTCTTAAAAAAGCTCTCATTACTCCAGTGTATAAGAGCGGGAGAAGAGATGACGTCGAGAATTACAGGCCTATATCTGTTCTGCCTTGTATATCTAAGGTTATTGAAAAACTTATAAATAGACGAATACTCAATTACCTTGATGAATTTAACATTATATCTAGTTCGCAGTTTGGCTTTAGATGGAACAAATCTACAGAGGATGCTGTATTGTCTTTGACTTCTCTTATAACTGAACAATTGGATAGTAATCTAAAATGCCTTACAGTATTCCTCGATCTAAAAAAAGCTTTTGATACTGTTTCGGTGCCTATCCTCGTTAAGAAATTAGAGGCGATTGCTATACGTGGCACTAGCCTTAAATTACTAGCCAACTACTTACAGGATCGCGTACAGATGGTAAAAATAGGCAACCATGTTAGTAATGCAGCTGATATTACTTACGGTGTACCACAGGGCAGTGTTTTAGGGCCTACCCTCTTTCTCAAATATATTAATTCTCTAACTAATATGAATTTAAAGAAAGGGCGTATTGTTTCATATGCGGATGACACAGCACTAGTCTTTACCGGTGCTTCTTGGGAATCAACATTCGAAGCAGCTAGTGTTGGTCTGTCTAGGGTAGCTGATTGGTTGCGACTCAATCTTCTCACACTAAATATTTCAAAAACAAATTATATATGTTTTAGCATAACCAAAAAATCCCAACCAATCCCAAAAAATATGTTAACTTCTCTCTAGCCATTCATGATTGCAGACAAACTAACTATTTGAATAATGACTGTACTTGCAGTAGAATAACGAGAGTCAAGTTTGTTAAATATCTTGGAGTTATGCTGGATCAGGCTCTACGATGGAATTCTCATATTGAGTACACCTGTGGTCGTATTCGGAAGCTTAATTGGATATTTAAAAAACTACGATATGTCACAAACATAAAACTATTAAATCAAATTTATATTTCTTTGGGGCAGTCAATAATTGGATACTGTATTACGGCTTGGGGCGGTGCTAGTAAAGATAAATTTATAAACATCGAAAGAAGCCAACGTTGCTTGCTGAAAATAATGTACCGTAAGCCGTATCGGTATCCAACAGAAGAACTCTACTCCTTGTGCAAACTTTTATCTGTGAGAAAACTCTATGTGCTGTCTTTAGTCCTAAGATGTCACAAATACTTACCTCTTGAATCTTCAGCCAATAACACACGACGAAAAAAAGGAAAAGTCGCAGCTACCATTAAAACAAACACAACCTTTACTCAAAGACAGTACAAATCAATCTCAGTCCACATATATAATAAAGTAAATAATATTCTTGAAATTTATCCGGTCTCTTATCAAATCTGTAAAAAAATGGTACAAAGTTGGTTAATTACTAAAACGTTTAATGAAACTGAGGCATTACTCAAATACCTGGTATGTTAATTTAACTAAATTTAATTTATTTTTTCTTATTCACATATTCACACACGCACACACGCGCACACACAAACACACACACGCCACACACAAACACACACACACATAAACTTAATTAATATTGTTAATTGCTATAACTTGTTTTTTGTTAATATATCTCTTTCTTTCCTGTAATGTAACACTGTAATTAGTAAATGGAAGGGCGAGTCCACCTGACACAAGTGTCTCAAGAAGTATCTTGAGACACTTGTGTCAGATCCACCTAGTAAGTATACTAGGTGGATCTCATCTCTTTTATGTATATGTAACAAAACTGGGTAAAAAGAAAAAAAAAAGATCCAGAAGAAGCCATGGTATGAAGCGCCAGATCGTCGAATCCATGTCCAATCACGTAGACCGGCCGGTGTCATGCACGTTGTCCGCGACTTGTATCTTGTCGGATAATTATTACTTATTTTTCCAAAATATCTTCACTGCAAGATTACGTCTCTGGGTCCATTACCTGATAGATTGTGAGGTGAATTAAATACCATTCAGCACATTAATTTTGATTTATTTTGGAAACAACAAAGGACACACACATAAAAGTCAGTCATGCAAGACAGGATGCGAGAGAGAGACAGAACATCAGAAGTCAGTTAAAATGTTGTTTATATCAATCCGTAAATATCCCATGGAATTAACTTAAATAAGTGATTTAGTGACGCAATTTATATTGAACGAGTGATATTATTGTAATCACTTAATTTATATTGAGTGAGTGATATTGTAATCACTTTAGTGACGTGCTTCCGAGCGTTATTATGTTGAGGCCCAATTTCACCAACAACTGTTAAAGTTAATGCTCGAATTAGTATCACGTTACCTCTTTCGCCTCGTCGCCTCTTTAGTTTTTCATATGAATGAAAGAGAAGGCATGATATTTTAACAAGCTGTTAACACTAACAGAGTTGACGTTGGTGGAATTAGGCTTTAGCCTGATACACTGGAATACCTGCAGTAATTTATCGGCAAACCGCTAAAGTTGCGAATACGAAGCATTATTCTTCATGCTAAGTCTTCCGGTCCAATTTAAAGGTAATGTTTTAAATCTAACTAATGAAATATAACATTTAATTAGGTAAAAAAAACTTGTGAAATAAAGTAATGTACTTTTATTTTAAAATAAAATTACATTAGAACTGTATACATGTTAGATACCTCCACATAAGAGCCGAACATATCATTGGGAAAAATTCAGGATTCGCAGAATGTAATTCACGAGTACTGAATTCTGAAGATTGTATTAGGCACCTGCTGCCTAATGCTATTCACAAGAATTGTATTATAGGAATTATTTTTATTATTCGCTTGTGAATGCTCGCCTCCACCCCTATACGAGACGCGTGCGAAGAATAAATTATATTATTCACGTAAAGAACCATCTTGTAATAGATTTTAAAAGAGAATGATAGCTTAGATATGTGTTTTTCGCTACAGTCAGTGCTTAGATCTACGTACACCAATAACCTTTATAAAGATACAAGATTCATGTTACGCGCGGCTCAAGGAAAATTATTGTACAAACAATATTTTTTTTACATTTTCGTGCAAAAAGTACCCTTTATCCTTATCCGTGCTCCATTCAATATTTGAGCCAAATAACATAATAATCGGGCAAGTGCGAGTCGGACTCGCGTACGAAGGATTCCGTACCATTATAGAGCAAAATTAGTCCAAAATTGTGTTTTTTTTTTGTATGGGAGCCCCCTTTAATTTATTTTTTATTTTAATATTATTATTAAATATTAAAGTACATGGAAAAGTATCGACTTTGAGAAAAATTCAAGTACATACCTGTTGCCATTATTGATAAAGAGCAAAAAAGGCCAAAAAAGTCACGTTTGTTGTATGGGAGCCCCCCTTAAATATTAATTTTATTTTGTTTTTAGTATTTGTTATTGTAGCGGCAATAGATATACATAATTTGTGAGAATTTCAACTCTCTAGCTATTACCGTTCTTGAGTTACAGCCTGGAGACAGACAGACAGACGGACAGATAGACGGACAGATAGACGGACAGACAGACGGACAGACATCGAAGTCTCAGTAATAGGGTCCCGTTTTTACCCTTTGGGTACGGAACCCTAAAAATCGCTCTAGTAGTTGGTGTAATTTTAGCGCGTTCAATACTTTCCCTGTTAGGTGTCCGTAGAAAAAAATACTCATGGAGCGCAAAGCTCGCACGGGCAACAAAATTTGCCATATTTGGAATACGAAATAGACAAAAATGATTTTATTCAATCTTTTTGTGTTGAAAATAAAGTTTAATTTTGTATCTGTATACCTTGGGAATAGCTCATCGCTGCGAACTGACGCTTACGTAAATTCCCAGCCAAACAAAGTTTCATTTGATGAAGTTATAAGTTATAACACACAACATACAAGTTGTACCCGGTGTGAGTTATAAGTTGATCCTGCAGTCTGTCGCAGGTTACGTAAGTTAGGTTAAGCGCTCACGTAAGACAAGCCTTTATTAATCAGTCTTGACTATAAAGGTGGCCTTCCGATCCTCGCGGCACGCGTCGACCGACAAAAATTAAATAAAATGCCACTTTATGAACTATGGTGTCATTTTCCTGCAACTACAAAGCAGCAGCGGCATGGGTCGCTAGATCAATATCGTTATAAAATGAAACCTATGGCTTAGTTCATAAAGTGACATTTTATTTTATTGTCCACAAAAAGAATATGAAGGTGAGCTCAAATCTCCGTCTTCCGTCTAAGTTGTGCATTTTGCTCTTCGCTACTATACAAAGCAGCAGTGGCTAGACCGAAGTCGGTAGAAAAAGTGGCGTTCTGTTTGAATTTTTGTGGGCCGCTGTCGCTCGCGGGCCGCGGCAAAGATCGGAAAGTCACCTTTAGAGTAATGCGAGTGTCTGGCTAGCCTGAGATCTCACGGTAAAACGGACTCTGTTAAAATAATAACTAATACTGCTTTGATATTATGGTATTGATATGTATACTAATACTAGACCATAATGAATTATGAGATGTATACTGTATAGAAAACTTATAGACGGCGCCCGCAAATCCGTCGAGCCAGAATTAGTTTATCGCGTGGGAACCGTACATTTTTCCGGGAAAAAAAAGTATCCTATGTCCTTTCCCGGGACTCAAAGTATCTCCACGCCCAGCAAAAGCGGTTCAGTGGTTTGGATGTGAAAAAGTAACAAACAGACAGACAGACTGACACACTTTCGCATATTTTGTAAATAAATATATTTTATAATAATATTAATAAGTATGGATATCATAATTAACTAGCTGTTGCCCGCGATTTCGTCCGCGTTAGCATTGTAGATCACATCCCAAGTATTATTTATTGTACAAAAATATTCAATGTACAAAATTGACTTTCCTACGATATTATTATAATTATATATATGCTCCGCGTGGCTTCGCTTGCGTAATTTAGGAATTTCAAAACCGTACATTTTTCCGCAAAAATTGCTTATGTTCCTTCACGTGGTCTATTCTTCATGTTTGCCAAATAACATAAAAATTGCTCCAGATAGTATTTCTTGATAATATTCAATTTCATATAATTTCCCCCGTTTTTCCCACATTTTTATCTATTTCTTCGCTCCTATTAGTTTAGCGTGATAAAATATAGCCTTTACTTATCCTAGATAAATGGGCTATATAACACTGAAAGAATTTTTCAAATTGGACTAGTAGTTCCTGAGATTAGCACGTTTAAATAAGCCCTTGCATATAATATCCCCCGTTTTCTCCACATTTTCCTCTATTTCTTCGCTCCTATTATTCTTAGCGTGATAAAATATAGCCTATTAACTTTCTCGATTAATGGATTATCTAACACTGAAAAAAATTTTCAAATCGAACCAGTAGTTCCTGAGATTAGCGCGTTCAAAAAAGCCCTTTCAAATAATTTCCCCCCGTTTTTTCCACATTTTCCTCTATTTCTTCGCTCCTATTAGTCTTAGCGTGATACAATATAACCTATAGCCTTCCTCGATAAATGGGCTATCCAACAGTAAAATAATTTTTCAAATCGGACCAGTAGTTCCTGAGATTAGCGCGTTCAAACAAACAAACAAACTCTACAGAATTATAATATTAGTATAGATATAGATTACGATGACTTTGTGAAGAACAGTAGGGCATAGGTGCCGGTTTCAGTTATTTTGCACGTTTTTACCTCGTATCTAGTTGATAATAAGCTTACCCCCAATAATTATTCTACTTGTATAATGCAACATTAATGCAGATTCGCTCTTTTATCATCATTCATTAACATGAATATTTTCATTCTAGATAAACGTCAAACTGACATTTGGATTTAAGACCAAGGTGGATAAATAACATTTTTATAACATAAAAGCAATTACTTTTTCCCTTATAAATTGAACAACAATTTGAACTTAGGTACCTACTTCATCATCTGGCTAAGGGCGCATTTTCATTAGTCGTTAACTCGTACGGTATACAGCATGCGGGGAGTCTATGACAACTAATTGACAACTAATGGCGCATTGTCATTGGTCGTGGCATGCGTTTCAGAAATCTCCCGCACCCCGCATGCGGGCCCTATCGACCAGTGAAAATGAGCCATAAACATGAAATCCACTTGTTTTGCAAATCATTTTCCCGGTCCTAAAACGAACATTTTAAAATTTTCGTTTTTTAAATTTTCTAATTGTTACTTAGCCACTTCATCCACTTACGTCTTCAATTCGAAACGTTTTTTGGCTTGACTTGAATATGAGATTTCAATATTTAATTAGTTTTATAAGAAACTAACTGGATTGGACAAAAAACGAAGATGCATACCTACTGTTCTATGAATTTGCTAGTTTTAGTCCCGGATCTGAATTCTGACGATACAAAAAAAAACGTTAAGTACTTATATTTTATATCTTTTCATTTAATTACCTAGTGTATTATATTACACTAGCTGTTGCCCGCGACTTCGTCCGCGTTAACATAGTATAATAACAAAGATGGATAGTGTTCCCCTTTTTGTGGTCCCTTATACAAAGGGTAAAAACGGGTCCCTATTTAAGCAAACGTCAAACGCAAACGTCTATAAACTTTTATGTTTCTAACTCAAAAATTGACGGAGTTTCATTGAAACTTTCAACCCCAATTTCACCCCTAGGGGTAGAATTACCAAAAACGCTTAAATACCTATTCATTCATTTTTAATCAGCAGACCAAAAATAAACTTTTATGTTTCTAACTTAAGAAATGACGGATTTTCATTTAAACTTTCAACCCCTATTTCACCCCCTTGGGGGCAGAATTTCCAAAAACGCTTAAACACGCATCGATTCATTTTTAATCAGTAACCCAAAAATAAAGTTTCATGTTTCTAACTCAAGAAATGACCGTGGAAATGAAGGACTTTAATTCAAACTTTAAATCCCTATTTCACCCCTTTCGAGGTAGAATTTTCAAAATTCCTTCCTTAGTGGGTGTCTACTCAATAAAACAACCCTACTCACCAAATTTCGTGGCTGTAACTTTAACAGTTTTTGCTCAGCGATGATCAATTAGTCAGTCAGTCAGGACATGTAATTTTATAAGTATATAGATATTGTTTTTTTTATTGAGGGGGCAAACGAGCAAACGGGTCACCTGATGGTAAGCAATTACCGTCGCCCATGGACACTCGCAACATCAGAAGAGCTGCAGGTGCGTTGCTGGCCTTTTAAGGGGCACTAAAATGTACGGTGCCTACTGCATAATTATTGTAACACAACACTGTAACAGTCTTTCACAGTGCGTTTTTCGCGTAACTTTCTGCCGCGCACTGTAAAACTCTGGAACGAACTGTCACCAGCAGTTTTTCCGGACCTATACGACCTACAAACCTTCAAGAAAAGAGCGTATTCCCTCTTAAGACAATCAATGAATACTTAAACGACAAAGAAATGAATTATAGTACCTAATGGAATTATTGTAATGACATATTAATAACTTAATTAAATAAATGAAATTGATACAATGATGACTACTATGATCACTATTATTATTAATAACTATTGACTTTGAATTCATATTAAGTGAATGCTAATTAATTACTATTGACATATTATTTGATGACTACTATGATTACTATTATTATTAATAACTATTGACTTTGAATTCATATTAAGTGAATGCTAATTAATTACTATTGACATATTATTTGATGACTACTATGATTACTATTATTATTAATAACTATTGACTTTGAATTCATATTAAGTGAATGCTAATTAATTACTATTGACATATTATTTGATGACTACTATGATTACTATTATTATTAATAACTATTGACTTTGAATTCATATTAAGTGAATGCTAATTAATTACTATTGACATATTATTTGATGACTACTATGATTACTATTATTATTTATAACTATTGACATTGACTTTGAATCCATATTAAGTAAATACTAATTAATAACTATTGACATATTATTATCTATTAGAATATAATAATAATAATCATACAGAAATAAAATAAGATGATGTAATTCATGACATTAATATTATTTTTTGACTAAAATTAAGATTGGTTAAATGTTAGAAAAAACCACGAATTGATACAATATTATTGTATTAAGTTTTTTATAATATTTTTTCTCAAAAATAGGATTTAAATTAGAAAATATAGATAAAGATATAAATTATAAGTAGTATTTAGTACCTATAAGGAGATAAATTATAACCTGACCTGGCCTCGGCCTGGCTATCGGCCTGACCGGGCATACCACCTCGCTCGGTCAGAAGATCTTCCTTTGGCCTCCACACATTATTCCCATATTGGTGACCCTCGACAGAACACGCCTCCTTCATCATCATCACTCCCCGCCCCTCCGCACCGCGCCAGCCAGCATCACCTCATCGGGTACCTCGTCCACTAGCCGCAATGTACCGCGGCCTGGGCGACTCCGCATCGGCATCAACGAGCTTTCTCCTTTTCGGCTTTTCGGCCTGACCGGGCATACCACCTCGCTCGGTCGGAAGATCTTCCTTTGGCCTCCACGCATTATTCCCACAAATATATAAATATATAGTAAATTTACTACAAAATATTTTTTAGAGTTTAAATACTTTGTAGTAAATTAACTATTTATTTACACACAAACATGTTAAATATTTTCGTATGAGAAAATGATTTTGGAATTACGTATGTATGAGAAATTCCAAATGTACCCGGCCTCTTAAGAGGGAATACGCTCTTTTCTTAAAGGTTTGTAGGTCGTATAGGTCCGGAAAAACAGAGTTTTACAGTGCGCGGCAGAAAGTTACGCGAAAAACGCACTGTGAAAGACTGTTAAAGTGTTGTGTTACATTTGGGTTCGGAATTTCTTTGCAAATAATAATTATGCAGTAGGCACCGTACATTTTAGTGATAGAAAAGGTACCGTTTTCATTTGCCTATGATCTACGAATAACTATGGTGAATGTATTATATCTGCCTCCATAAGGTCGGCCAAGTACTTTCAAAACCTATTTATTACATACAAATAATCATTAAAATATTACTTATAGTACGGGAGCCCTAGAACAATTTTTTTTTATTACTATCAAGTATCAAGCTAATTTTTTGTGAGTTGAAGACTTTCAAGATTTTTCGCAGATAAAAATGTTGTTCGTTTTATCAAACTGAAGCTACTCACAAAAACTTGCTTTATAGTAATAAAAAAAATATGTTCTAGGGCTCCCGTACTATAATGTATTAGTAGCTTAATAATTTGTGGTGATAGTTAAAAATGGTATATCAGAGTTAAATAACAATATCTGTAAAGTAAAAGATAGAAGCAGCCGCAAGGGTTCTAACCCTTTGTGAAAAAAATTTTTGTGGATATATTTTCTAAAATATTATATGGACTACAAAAATTTATATATAAAATGATCACAATATTGCTTCCCACAACGCGACCACAGTAAAAATGTATATAGTAGACAATCTTCATACTGGACCGCTCGAATTAATGCAGTGTCGCGTCACGCGGGCTTTACTGAAGTCATTTGCACTGTGTAGAGTGGCTTTGATTTTGGACAAGACTCAATTATTATTAATATTACAGTTTTTTTCAACCTTTTATATGATGGGACACCCTGGTATATAAAAAAATTATGTACTTAATATTAAATATTATATAATAATTTAATAATAACAAATGCGGAAGTGTGTCTACTCAACTGTTACATTTTGACAATTAAACTAAAGAAACGACTTTGATGGCTAAACATTTTCTATAAGTACCGGGAAAGGACATAGTTTTATATCTGAAAAATGTAAAGTGCGACAGCAACATTTCGAAGCTGTAGGCAATATCTAGTACTGTATGTGTTTATACTGTATTCTGGCGTCGCGTCGTTCATGCTAGGAGACAATAAAGTAGCCAGGGGACAGTAATGGGGTTGGCCGACATAGCCCGCGTAGTAGACCCATGTTTCTTTTAATAAATTGGAACTTTCCATTTACAAGGAACTATCATGCTCGACTAGGCGTAAAGTTCCATAATATTATACTCCTTATAATACAAGTGTCCCAGATAATGTTAGGAAGATTAAGGGCCTGTTTCACCACTTTCTGATAAAGTGCCAAATAGGCTATTCACAACTCTTTTAACAGATTCTCCATATATCATCTGTCAAGTTCAGTCATGGTGGATATTCGGCACTTATCAAGAAGTGGTAAAACAGGCCCTAAATCTGGTTTTTCGTGATAATAAAACGAGTCCATCGTGCGAGTCGGTCTGTGATCACTGATCAGTCCGATACGACGCGATTGGCCTCCATGTAGAGGTATATGGGGGGCCTTGTTGCTTCCACTAGCTGATGTCATTAAATGAGATATTTAAAATCGTACAACTGATATTTATGGTATTGGATAGCTTAAAACATGTTATGGATCTAATGAACAAAGTCTTAGAATTATTGTTCAAAATCAATAATTTATCTCACGTGAACAGTGCCAGTTCTTCTCGCCGGGATAGTTCCCAAATTAGTGCTAGGCATAGGCATATGGTGCTAGGTAGGACAATTCCAAACGGGTTCGTTTTAAAATAATTTAGTTTTTTCGTTACGGAATTTCTCGATTCGATCACCGTGCTCAAAGCCCACAAAAAAGCTATGTAATAGCATAAAATTTTAATTTCATTTTCATTATACTGTTGCTTTTTATTATGGGGAAAGGACGGGCGTTGAATAAACACTTTTTTCTCGGTGTGATACAAAATTTCGTCCCCTACGAAGTGATTGTTCGTTTATCACAAAGTGTTGACAGTAAAAGAAGCGCTGTTGAAACTTATCAAACGCAATAAAATGTTATCTTGCCAGTTCCTCCAAAATAACTTCAAATTTTACGAGCACTTAGTAGTTTTACGTGTTGAATCGGTTTCTTATTGCCTTCTTTGTGCATAAAGATAAATATCTATTTTAAGTTGCAATTATTTACTGAAGTTGTGCAAATGCTTTTTAAAAGGAAAGGAAGGAAAATATTGTTTCAATTGTAATTAAAAATCTAAAAAAGTATTTGTTAAAAATTATATTGAACAGTGCAGCAGCTTGAACATAGTGTGCAAATATTGCCATTGGATTCACTAAAATATAAATAGTTCTACACTTTATGTAATACAGTATACAGAGTATACTAAATGAGCGTCTCATTTCATCTTTCCGACTTATTAGTCGGATATCATATTTTGCTTAGGTACGCACTACGCATCATTTAAAGTAAGACGTAGCGCCGCAGGCAGTAATCAATTTACAGGGTTCCCGCGGGCGGAGAATCCCCGGGGGTGTAAGTGGTGGATCAGCTGACATCTCTGTAGTTTATTGTATTCGGCCTGAGGCTGATGTGATGTGGCGTCGACAAAAATGATAATGCATTGACTGATTGGTTTTTTACAACGTAACTGTGGTAGCCCTTTTGGAGCCAATATTGTTATAATAGCAGCTATGATACGTAATAATATATTACGTAGTAATAGTTAATGTTAATGACGTTTTAGATGGAATTTGCTATGGTTATCTTCATAATAATGCCCTTACATAATATTATTATGAGAATAGTTCTTTTTTCGACAAAATATACGGTTACAAGTTACAACGCAATAAACATATTTCACGTAAACAATACAGACAGCATTCTAGTAAGACTTATTGACTTTACCGATAATCCTTAATAGGTAATACTTTAATATTTAACTAAACAAAATATTAACACTTTGCACTCTACATCACTATTCAGCGTTGTAAGATTA
Source organism: Polyommatus icarus (assembly GCA_937595015.1). Lineage (NCBI taxonomy): Eukaryota > Metazoa > Arthropoda > Insecta > Lepidoptera > Lycaenidae > Polyommatus > Polyommatus icarus. The sequence goes on along the minus strand of OW569321.1, from coordinate 29,711,115 downwards.
TTTGCTCATTTATTATGCAAGTGCTTGCTTAGTTGATGGATCAATGAAAATAGATACCTACTAATATTATAAATTGGTTGTCTGTCTGTCCGTCGATCTGTTTGTTATCTTATAAGTTATAAGTATTAATCACAAAACAGATTTTGATGAAATTTGGTATGGAGTAAGTAAGGTTGAGAAAAGGACATAACATTCTTTTCCCGTAAGAATGTACGGTTCCCGCATTTCCCGCATATTTAACTTTAACGCAACTTAACGTCTTGAAATATTTTAAACTATTATTCAAACATTACCTAAGCCGAAGCTACGGCTTTAACTTCGCTTTCATTAAATAAGCTACAAAACTTCTAGAAGTTCTGATTATGAAGTTATGAAGTTTAAAATTATTCGCGTTTAAGTTCGCCGGCTAAATAATAGATTAGAACATAATTATTTATGAAAATGTATGTATAGACAGATTTCTCCCGCCGTTTTATTCGTGTTTGACGAGCGGTAGGGAAACGCATGTATGGTAAGAGGTGACCATACAATATGATAACGCAATAAAAAGATTTCTTCGTTCTTTAATGGAATGAATTTTCGTTATTGCCGAATTTCGGCGGCGGAAGTTCGGCTTGATTCCGCCTGCAATGTATTTTAAATTACTGATGACACTCCATGCCGAAATTCTGTCGCGTAGTAGTGTATGAGTTTGACATTGCTGACGTAAACATGCGGAATTTCCACCGCAGAACTTCAGCATGGTGTGTCATACACTTTCAAAACTACGAGCATAATATTAAGCTACTCATAATGCACTATACATACGTTAAAATTAAGGTGTGTTTGTTTGTTTGTTTCAGTCGGATGGGCGTACCCAGTCCTCCAAGATCCACTCTCCCCGACCCTCGCCCGAGCACGCCACAGGTAACATCGAGGCTCAGGACCCAGAACCTTTAGCCAAATCGCTCTTGCTAATTACGATGACGAAATTCTAATTATAACATTTACAATAACATATACAAACGAGCCAAATTGTCTGGTTATTTGAGTTGAGCTGACTTATTTGTGCTGTTATGATAGACCCATTGTACTATCAGGAAATTTATACATAGGCAGATGACGTCGGAACTCGGACCTATGTAATTTGGTCGATTTATGTCAAACAGATCACGATTAATATTGAATTGAAGTAATCACATAACCAGACGACTGCCGGCATCTGCCTGTAAATCAATTTTTTCTATGGTACATTTTTTAATTTGGAATGGAATTCGTCGGGTCAAAAGTTTGTGTTCTGGGAGTCATTCCGATAAAATCTAAAACAAAAGCAATTTAAATTAATAACGAGGCCCGAGGGTACAGACTGTAGACCACAATACAATAGTTTAATTAAACTTAGTCAACTATTTGAACGGTATCCAGGGAATGACTAAGCTAAGGTCCGACCTTGGTTAATCTAAAGCTAGTAAGAAAATGAAAAGTGGAAAATGCTCGATGCAAAATAAACAAACGACGTAGCTCTTATGACCACTTTGAAAGAACAACATCCACCAACAGTGTTAAAAAAATAAGACGGTTGGAGTAAAAGTGTTTTGTGTCGAAATCGAATTCGAACCCGACTCGAACTCGAACTCGACTCGAACTCGACTCGAACTCGACTTGAACTCGACTCGAACTCGGTTGTCTGTAAAGTCGGTTTACTGACGATAGTTGAACGTGACAACGTCGTAGCCTTAAATGGAACGCCTCAGAGCGAGGTAACGTCGCATATTGCGTCATGTTATTACGTGCGCGCAGCCCATATCGAATTATAAGACGTTGTCACGTCAAAAAGTCGCAAGAATGAGCGACGGCTACCTTTGTCGGTCGTTCGTTTGCACATATCATTTAAAAATTAAAATTTATCCCTAGGCAGCGTATTTCACGCCTGGCTGGCGATAAATACATGAATTATTTATATTTAAATTATTTACTGTTCATATTCATTTCCCAGACACAAAAATACGCGAATGCCATAATAACATGGCGTTATCGAAATGATAAAATGTATTTTAGCTCCAAAAATGTAATCTTCATTTTATATTTTGCAACTAGATGAACCCTGCGACTCCGTTGCGGTGAAATTCGTTTATCGCTCGTGAATCGCTCATATTTCCGATTTAAAAAGTATTATATATATTTTCCATTTATTTATTTTAAGACGCTTTTCAACAGCCAAACTCATTAGCGATACACAGTCACAATAATTCAGTTTTTGATAAAGCTCCAACATTATTTCATACTCGAAGAGATCAGACCGTTATCACTAGACTGCGTATTGGTCACACAAATATGACTCATGTACACTTAATTAAAAAGACTGATAAACCAAAATGTGAATGCAGAATGGATCTAACTGTGCTACATCTTTTAGAAGAATGTCAATCTCATGTTGATCTCATTAAATTAGCTTGTAATTTACCAAATAACATAAAGGATTGTTTATGTGACAAAGGATAGATACAGACTATTAATTTTGTTAAGTATTTAAATATGTATGATAGTATATAAATGTAATTATTCTATATTATGTCCTTCCCGGGACTCGAAGTATCTTCGGTATGAAGTACCAAACAACAAAATTGGTTCAGTGGTTTGGGCGTGTAGATGTGATGAGATGGGCATGTAGATAGCAGACAAACAGACAGACAGACGTACTTTCGCATTTATAACATTAGTATGTACATCTGTTTTGTCTCCCAGGTAAAAATCCCCCTGTTTTTGGGCATTAACGACGAGTTTTTATTTAATTACCAAGTTTTATCCCGCTGTTGAGTTTCGAGGGTTTAAGAGAGGTAATTGTCTAAATAAGTGTCCTGAAAAATGTTCATTAAGTAAATTAAAAACATAAAAACAGGGTGTTTATTTCACAGCCATCTGGTAGACTGCTAAGCACTACGCAATTACCAATTAATAATTTTAATGTTGTGTCTCAGGAACAAGGAAAAATAACCAAATATGAGTCATTAGATAACTGGGTGAATAAAAAAAACTTTGCTCTAAAGCTTAATTCTCGTAACTAGAACCAGCGAATAATATTTTGAAATAAAACGAATTGTTAATTAATCGACAGCTTATCTTTGTTCGTAATTCGTATTAATATATTATATGTTTGCTCAGTTGTAGACACGTTTGCATATGCACTATACAGGGTGTAACAAAACGAAGTGATAATACTTTAGGGTGTGTACGTGCTCCTTGTAAAGGGTTCACTGTGAAAGTAGCAGCGCTGAAAGACCTATTTTTTCACTTTTGTATGGGCAAGCGCCCCAGCGTCACGCGAGTTTGCCCATACAAATGTGATAAAAAAATTTGGTCTTTCAGGGCTGCTACTTTCACAGTGAACTTTCTACAAGGAACACATACACACCCTAAAGTATTATCACTTCGTTTTGTTACACCTTGTAAAAGTTTTCCTCTAACTGGGTGTTTACTATCATAAAACTGCAGTCAAAACTATTGACAGCTTTACGTCCTTACTAATACTATAAGTACGAATGTATGTCGGTCTGTTTGTCTGTTACCTCTTCACGCCCAAACCACTGTACCAATTTTGCTGAAGTTTGGTATGGCGATACTTTGAGTCCCGGGAAAGGACATAGGATACTTTTTATCCCGGCAAAATGTACGTTTCCCGTGCGATAAACGAATTTAGGCACAACGGAGATGCGGGCGTCATCTAACTATGTGTATTTCCAGCATAAAGCAGGCCATAAACGCAAGGGTGTACCTGACAGGTTTCCTGCGGTCTGCGGTTACGCCTGTTTAGGCAAAGTTGAGGCAAAATATGCACAGTTCTGTTATCTGTAACATACACCCTCCGGTTTACCTGAACAGTTGACCTGTTCAGGCAAACCTGTCACCCTTGGGTGTATGGCCTGTTCACCTGGTGTCTCCCGGCAGGTGTGGACAGCATGACGGTGGCGCGCGGCGAGGACTCCCCCGAGCGGCTGGGGGGCGCGCTCCGGCGGCTGCACTACCGCGCCACCAGGAGGGCGCACTCCGCCGCCAACAGGCACCACACCTCCTCCAAGGTCAGTGGCTAGATATGGTGTAGGGCATCTGTATAATATATGGATTAGGGCTTCCGATAGCCGACAAGAATGCCCGTTGCGGACGCCCGCGGTGGGCTCTCAGATGTATGAACATACGCTTTCTGCAGCGTTCGTCCACCTTAGCGATGTTCGTTATGAAAATAGCGATGTTCATACAAGTGTAAGCTTACCGCTTAGGTCCTAAGAAAACATCAAGTGGACTTGTAAATTATATTTCACACCATACACAGCTCTGCATATCTATAAAATTCTCTAAAATTGAAATTAGTTGTTAAAGACTTCTAAACAGTGTTTAACAGGCTCCAATGCACATGACCTAGTTTGAGTTAGGCATAAGCTATCAGTACTTTCTTAACGAACAATGAGTTAGCTCGAGGTTAACTTAACGTTGAGCTGGATATGCGGGAGTACGCTTTAAGAGAGCTGTTAAATTTCCAGTCACATAAAAATCTGTTTATTTCAAATAACCAGAAAAGCAGTAACTCCTTTGTAGCTGTAGGCTGTAGCATCACTACATTATATTGACATAATATATTGTAGATATTATGATGAAATGAATATGATTCGACTTTCATTCTAAAATAGACTCTAGAAATAGGTCTAGCTAGCTAACTAGCTAATAAGCATAGGTACGTTCCTGCTTCTTTTGTTTAGTAGAAGCTTTTCACGGCATCGCCGGAAACCACAGTACTTCGAAACTTTTCAAGCTTCACGTATATTGTTGTAAGATTTTGAGAAAAGCTTTTACATTCCGGCAACAGCGTCGAGTCGACTGAATGTCGACGAAATTGTGAATTGAATAACAAATAAACATACTTTTCAACGTACTATTGTTGATCTATATTTAGAATATTAAATGGAAAGAATTCACAAGATACACGCGTCAAACAAAGTTTCAACTTGTACATTTTTGGGCAAAAGTTTAGTAATTTATTTTCCGTCTACGCGTTTCGCTTTCAGCAAAGTTTTGTCAGACTTTGCGCCTGAGACAATGCTAAACAAAATTCCGGTGCCTGGGACTCAGGGTCTCGTGATCTGGATGTTTTAGACTTATTGGTATTTTACTTTGAATTATCGCTTTTGGGAGCTTATAGGGGCTCAAGCATCCATGAGAAATAAACGGGATGCTGAGCCCCCATTAGGGTAATACACCAATAGTAATCAGTAGTAATCAGTAATCAGTAATAGCTTTTATGGGATGGTTTCTGTAGAATTTGTGCAATCTTGTAGGGCGCTGGGCACCACCACTCTAGCTGGTGGATGATAAAGTGAAGCTAGTTACGACCATTCCTTAATATCATCCCCACTATCCAGTGGCCGTGCCTATCTTTATTTATCTATACACTACAGTTTCTATCTAGTATCTTTAGATATGTAGACAAAATATTGATAAAAAAACATTTATTTCTACAAAATGTTAGTTCTTCGGTTTTGTGTCAACAAACCCATAATACCTGTCAGCATACTGCTGGTGCTGATAAATTATCAACCTGGGCCTGTTTCACCACTTTCTGATAAAGTGCCGGATAGGCTTGACAGATTCTCCATACTTTATCTGCCAAGTTAGGCCGTCCCCCGAGCAAACGACCTTGGCCATACATTTGCCGCGTAACGTTGCCGAGATGCACCAAAACCCAATTTTTTTTTACTTATCTTAGTTCAAAATTGTCCTAAAAAAATTAAAATGGGGAATATGTAGTTTATGATATTGTCAATCTATTGGCGTGTGTTTCAAATAAAAGTAATTTGTAAATTCTAAGGAGATGCTGAATGTATGCTTGATTTTCAATAAATCTATATAGTGCAGTCGCCAGAGGTTTTAGCCTCCGAAAGTTGTAATAGTGAATGGATTTTTGTTTTTGAGGTGTCATTTTATTTTTACACTATAACTTGCAAAGTTTACCAAAAATTTTTTTGTGCAAAAGCACAAAACTGAAAAACTAAAAAGTTTTTCAGTTACTTAATTAAAAATTAATATTTCACCATATAAAACCGGTCCAGAAAAAATTTTTTTTCTTGTTCCTGTTATTTAATGACTCTTATCTGATTGTTTACGTTACAAATTAACCAAATACACAATTTTTAAAAAAGAAAGTTTGCTACGCTAAGCTAAATACAACTATAAGGTTTTTGCAAAGTTTTTAGAGATTAACGCTCGTCGTAACCAAGATAAAAGGGTTTGAGTAAATTTAAGGGTTATAAAGAAAAGTGTGTTAAACTTACTTGTTGTCCGTATTAAATTTTTAGAGAAATGATAACTTTTAAGTACTTAAAAACGTTTAAATATCTCCAAAAATGTGTAAAATAGACCGAAAATATTTTTCTATATTTGTTGCTGTGAGAGCTATAACGTTAAATGCATTGACAAATGAAAGACTTTTTCTAGTCTTTGAAATATATTTAAACTTCCTACTTAAAGCCAGAAAAAAATTGGGTGCTACAAATCTCACGTACATACTAAAGACGCATGCTGCGACCTATGTTTGGAAAATGCTTACCTGAATACAAAAAATATCAGTTCTTGACCTAATTTGTATTTTTTTCCTTTATGTATGTTTTAGCAAATATAATTAATGGAAAAAAAAACAATTTTATTCAGTAAAAACCTAACCAAAAGAAATAAAATACAGATTTTCTTCGAAATATCCGTGAAAAGTTTGTGCTACATTTTCAGAAAAATTAATAAAGTAAGAGCTAAAAAATTATACACATTAAGAAATAGAAGGCTTTGTTAAGCCTAAAAAATAATTTTAAACTTCCTATTTAAAACCAAAGAAAAATAGGAACGCCATTTATCTGGCGAGGCACACAACAAGCACATTTGGAGGTATGCTCATCTACATACAAAAGTATCAATTTTAAATCTAAATTATATATTTTTTCAACTTATTTTCTTTCTTTGGAATATAAGCAACGATACAAATCAAAAAAATCATAATATATTTTATTGTTTTGCTATATATTTAAAAGAAAGAAATATGCAAATTTTCTTCAAAATTTTACAGTTTATGAGTTTATTGAAGTGGAAGAGAATAATTTAAAAATCAAAAGCACAACTTTTCAATAGGTAAACTTTATTATTTATGTTATTAGCTATACATTCCTTTTTTTCTTTATAATTTTCATTCACTATTGCAAAAATCGGAGGTTAGCACGATTTTTACGCTCTGGGAACTCCACTAATACATATAATAAAACTGTAGAAATGAAAATGCTGTACTTACATTAAAGATATTCAAAAAATAATAAGCGGGGGGTGTTACTAAATCGCTATAGAAGCCAAAACTGTGGTTAGTTTTTTTGTCTGTCTGTCTATCTGTCTGTCTGTATGTTTGTTCCAGCATCACACGAAAACTACTGATCCGATTTGAATGCGTTTTTTTTTAAACTTAACATCTGGTGTATAAAAATTTTTTATTATTAATTAATATAATTAATGTATTATTGTTATACCTCTTCTATAAATTTCGCCCCAGGCGAGGTCTGTCGGACCGACCGAACTGTTTATTCTAGAAACATCCGACAAAGAAACCCCGTACCTTTAGACAGGAGATATAATATTATTAATTAATGATATTAATTGATGAAAGCTTGTATTCATTATTATATTATTTGAAATAACAATGTCTTTAAGAGGTTATTGGAGGTTAGCCACAACTCTCAGCTGCAACAATTGCAATTGCTGCAATAATTTTTCGAATCTGAGTTGAACAAGATAATAATTATGATAATAGTTTGTTACCCGTTGAAATTTGAATAGGGTTCAAAAGGCGAAACTTCTGCCCAAGAAAGAAAAATCAAATCAAGCAATAATGTCTCAACATAAAAAGCATAATCCAATCATGACTCAGCCGCACACTCATAGGAAATGGATCGTGACGTCATTTCCGCCCGCCCAGCGCCATTACTGGACATCAGTGTAATGAAACCCTGGGCTACACGGAATACTGTGAGAATTGTGGGGCATACCTTGATTACTTTATTCGAAGCTTAAAAATACAAAAAATTATAATAAGGTATTCTATTTTTGCCTCGACCTAGATAGTTTATATTTCCCGCAGTAGCGGCTTAACACAATAATAAGTCTACGTGGATGATTTTCTGCTACAGACATATTTTTAAGCCACAAGTTTTAATTATGACACATCCTTGCCTCCATGACATGATCCTTGCAACCCTGTTAGTGTCTAAACAGACTAGGCCGAAATACGGGCGGAACGCGACGGAATAGTGTGTCGTCGGTAATTTAAAATACTTTAATCATGCGGAATATACGCCGCGTAACTTCAGCCTAGTATGTTTAAACACTTTACATTAGTTGCTTGGTCACGTGGGTAGTATCCAGGTGCACGTGTGGAACTAATAAGGCGTCTGGCTCCCTCGTAAACCGCCAGCCAATGAAACGGCGCGTTATACTACCCGCAGTAAAACTGAACTGGCGTATTAACTGCCTAAACGACTTATACGATCTCGCCATTTATTTAGTTACAAAGGTTTTTAATACGTTAGGGAAGTCTAAATTTTATTTGTTGTGAAAGGTATAGAATTTAAAGTGGATTTTTAGAATCTGCAACTATAGTATTGTAAGGATTCTACGGACTTAAATGTGAAGTGAAATTATACACATTCGAAAGTCTTTACGGTATAGAAAACTTAATTACGGATATTTTGATTTTCAATCTATAAGTACTATTTATATTCAGAAAGCATTACGGCATTATTTTTTTTATAATGTTATCTCTTTACTAGATGCTTAATTAAAAATCTATATATTAAACAAACTCCCAAACTGACACCGTACCTTTAAACGACATTATATTATATAATAGAAAACAGAGCAATGGGCACTCGAGAGTCGAGATATCACTTCCCGGTCAACAAGCGTGTGTCAAGTCAAACATCTGGTGACCATGTTTGTTCCTGTCCGTTGTTTACTTTTTCACGACCAACAAAAAAGTAAATTGCAAAGAGTTTCTTTGAAAGAAATCTGAAATCGTAATCCTTTGTCGAGAAATATAAGTAAAGGTTTCCAATACGACCGTCTATTGAGGCATTTTATTTGACTTGAACAGTTTGTATTAGATGTATATATTGGAATTCCAAGCCTTCTGTATTTAATATTGAATTTATTTTGTACAGTAAATAGAAGTATCTTATATCTTCATATTCCCGGAGTTATAATAGAACAAAGTATGAAAAAATATAAATAAAATTAGTATAAAACCGTTTACAAATTCCTGGCTTGAGAACATAGCCAGGAACTAGCGAATCAAATGCCTAGCTAGGTGTATCCTCTTGATCTAAATTCGAACGATATGATTTTAATGAATAGGTTATCGATACATTCGTAATAATGGTTCAGATAAAATAGGCGTCATAGGCCTCTCTCTAGTCTCCTTAGAACAAGACCTTGAAAAAATTATTGATGCGTAACCACGATTGCCAAGCATATTTGCAAAGCATAACATGCAGAGACGTCGATGTACACATTTGTAATAGCACGTATTTAGCCCATCATGGACCAATGTAGACATGCCGATAGTCTGAATATTGGTGATGTTGGTGCTTGTTTTATAACTTTTGATTAGTTAAATACAATGATATTATATAAAAAAACTCAAAGCAGATATGTTACTACCGCGCGCGTTGTGAAGCCATTAAATACGGGCCAATTGGCCCGTCTTTTATTTAGTCTGTCTCTTTTATGTAAATGGCATTTCGTATCTTTTGTTTCACTTATCTGTCAAATTTGACAATTGAATTTGAAAATTGTTCGGAAGCAATTTAAGCCGGAAAATAGTATGAACGTAACAGATCTGTATTTAGTAGAATATCATTGAGTTAAATATTAAAGCTTTCAAACCTGTATTGAAATAGTTGTTGAATGGCGAACAGTTACTGAAAACTCCGGGAGTTCCCGCGTTTGACCGGAACTCGTTCGCGGACTCAATAACGAGGTTTCAACTTCGAAAAGACCCATGAGCTGACTTTTTATTGAACGCCGGCGGATCGAAAGTTGAAATATGATTAATTTATTGCAACTGTTTAATTCCATTTTCAATAGAGGCGTGATGAGGAGTGTAAGCTTTGTTTAAATTAATTTTGATCTAAAATATGTAAAAGCTTATTATTATTATGCGGGTAGATATAATTCTACCAATTTAAGCGTCATGTTCTCACCGCGCCCAGTAAACTAATACACAATATATAATTTTGGTCACTTTTTTGTAGTTTCTTTATTATAAAATGCGTCTAGGATATATTATTATTACTACGTGGTCAGCGACGTTATACCATGGATCCGTCTGGCGTCTCTACGTCGCCGCAAAGCGATGTTTTTCTTAAATTCTATGAATATCTAAGAAAATACCCTGAAAAAATGTTAAAAATATTTAAGGCTATCACTAAAATCAGCGATTGATTGAGTGATGGAGCATACAAAGACTTGCAAACAACTGGCAACGTCGCCAGTCACCGCATGCGGAGCAGTCGACTCTAGCTACGCCGGCTACTTTGCACCGTCGCCAGTCGAGTTATCCGTCATACATCGGTGTGAAACGTCGAACAAAAAGTTTTGTTCGACGTTTCACAATGTTTCTGTCAATATTCAGTTTCCGTAATATTGACAATGTAATAATTCCGTAATATTCCCTATTCAAGACAAATTGAATCCGTGCACTTTGAGAAGAAGGAATGTTTATATTGTAGACGTTTCAAATTCATTTCAATAAGATTCAAAAGTGTGACCACGATTTCTGCAGACAACTCTTAAATTATATTTGCCTTTCCCTCAAATATTTGAACGTTTTGAAGTAAAATCTCTGAGATACGTATTTGTTCAATAAAACAACCCTTCAAATTAATTGAACGGCGAGCCTTCACTCGAGTCTCGTACTCAAATTTATTTCGATTCAGAAGATAGGGCATGAAGCTTAGTACTGACTACTGAGTAGAGGACACTAGAAGCGTATAGATTGATGTACAGGGTGTAACAAAACTAAGTGATCATACTATAGGTTAATGTGTCCTCTGTCTTGAGTTCACTGTGAAAGTAGCAGCGCTAAAAGATCATATTTATTTCGTGTTTATTTTTTCTTTAATAAAAAGTATCCCGTATCCTGCCGGGACTCAAAGTATCTACATGCCAAATTTAAGCAAAATCGGTTCAACGGTTTTGTCATTAAGAGGTAACAGACAGACAGACACGATTTCGAATTTATGATATTATAATGTTGATACTGATAGCGATTGTAATTTCGTGTATATTAAATATACATATAAGTTCGTGTTCATACATATTTAATATTATCTCTTCCGTGCCTTCCATGGTATTTCATGTGATATCAAACACGTTGACCTTACTGTCCGCGTGATAATGGCTCAAAATTATTTGATAACGAGTTCGTTGAACTCTGGATAAACTTGAACAGTCTGTATTAGGTCGTTTGTCCGCCGTTTACGGACCGTCACCGAGACCGAGATTATTTTGGGCCGATCAAATGCCACTGAAAATGTATGTATAGATCTCATTTTCAGCGCAAAGCAGCAGCGGTGGCATGGGTTACTACACCAATAGACCGATAGACCTAATAGAAAATTAAACCTATAGCCGGCCGTGTTTCCACTGACGGAGCGGAGCAGAGAGCGGAGCGGAGCTTAGCGGTGCCGAATTGACCAATCACCATGCTTGAAATCTTCGCTCCGCTTCGCTGTCATTCCGCTGCAATAGCACGATTGGTTAATTCGGGCACCGCTAAGCTCCGCTAAGCTCCGCTCCGCTTCAGTGGAAACACACCCTAAGTCTGGGATGGTGCACCAATGGCATGCGTTCCACCACAGAATATAATATGTTAATAGTACCAAGTTCCACCAGTGACACGTGACATAAAATTTGGAGTAGGTACGGTGACAAAACTAGTGTCGAAATTATATTACCAACAATGAAGGTTATAGTCCACCTCTGCATAGTGAACACCAAATTAGGCAAATTTTGAAATGCGCACAGAATTACAAAAAATATTTGAATGGCACGTTTATGACTTCTTCAGAAAAACTTCTTACGTTAGTACGAAAAGGTTCGCCATCCCTAGCCTATATTATATAATACAGTGGTATTTCATCAGCAGGCCTACTATCAACTTTTAAAAGACGACTCAAATTCAGAGCAGTTTAATTTGGGTTCCTAAACAAAATCGCTAACATTCGTACCATCACCTTCTTAAAACCGCGCCTCAATTGAAACGTTACGGCGCCGAAAAGAACGAATGAAGTCGTAAAAAAAAACACATTTGTCTCTGAACCGCAATCCCAAGGTTGAAGTGGGAAAGAGACAACGCTATACGAATAATGAATAGGCGGTTTCTCTTGATTCGAATGCCGCGTTCTAAAACTTTGTCTCGTTTTCATAATACTGTATCCAGTTGGTATTATTTTATAAATTCTAGTTAAAAAGAGACACAAATTTTGTAATGATATAATTATTATGAAAAAACATATTTTTTTAATAGTTCTTGTATCGGACACAAAATTTTATCAAGTTTTCGAACGTGTGTTGTGTGACAGTTCGTGACGTAAGCGGAGTTGCCAGGTTTTTGGTATTCTACCGAACGTTTCGGTATTTTTGTATTATAAGTTAATAATAATCATTTTATTTTTTATTAATAAAACTCTTTTTTAGGGTTCCATTCCATGGGTACGGACCCAAAGGGTAATTTTAGCCTAGACGTATCACCAAGACTTCGTTGTCTGTCCGTCTGTCTGTCTTCAAGCTGTATCTCAAGAACCACAATATAGCTAGACTTCTGAAATTTTCATAGATTGTGTATATCTGTTGCCGCTACAACAACAAATACTAAAAACAAAATAAAATTATTTTTTGTTTGTTCGGTATTTATTTGAAAATGACCTGGCAAGTGGCAACCCTGGACGTGAGTGTGGCGGCCACAGATGCTGAACAATACAGTGGCGGCGACTTCGAAATTTTGTAAACAAATTACCTATAGAATAGTGAGAATACAACAATAAGTTTATTAAAAGTTGTGGTTGTTTGTGTAAAAGATTGAAATAATAATGGCGTAAGTTATAGTTATTCATAAAATGCGAGTTCATGTGTTTAATACAATAAATAAGACAACGCATTTAACTTAACTTACTTACTTACTTATAATACTGATAAGTAAGTAGATTTACAGTATAGGTAGTTCTTATCAAAACTTTTTCAAGCCGCGACTGCACACCGACTGGGTCCCCTGTTTTCAAGTGGTTTAAACTTTTTGTAGAAGCGAAATCAATGCTATTTGATACCAATTTATGTTTTTACCTCGCGACACTGCTTTTCACTGCTTTTTTCTGACTTTAAACAAATAAAAATTAAAAACTAACAACAAAAGAATCAAAATCAGCATCAAATTTACTAACTTGTTTTGAATCGCAAGTTTTGACAGCTGAGCGATTTTGTTTAGGCTCGAACGTCAGATAAAGTAAGGTGATGGTACGAATTTACGTACGAAAAAGAGTGAATGATGTTGGAATGCGGCTCAGTTTAGGTGTCGACCTAAATTGGTTCGTAAAACGAAGTTGATGGTACGAAATATCGAATGCCATTCAGTTTAGGTCCTAAATTAAATCGTATTAAGCGTTGATAGTAAGCCTGCAGGCCACAATAATCTCGTTCTCGGTGACGGTCCGGCAACATCAGTGGACAAACGGTCTAGACAGATCGAAGACAGGCGAGCGTTGTACGAGCGATATTAAATAATTCCGCTCCAAGGAACAGTCGGTACGTGGAATACAGAAGCGCTGTGACGTCACAGTTATGACGTCACTACATGACGATCAGACGACAGACTAACAAGATAATATTTTACAGGAAATGAGTGGTTGCACTTTCTGCAAGATGTTCATAAAATTTCCCTAGTTTAACCATAAGATGAAAAAAGCTAAAGCCGTTAAATCGTTAGACGCACACATAAATAAGTGGTTCATACATTGGTTGCGGCTACTTTCTTAGAACTTGAGTGATTACTGATTAGTCTATAATGCTTTTAGTTAACTAACATTGATTTGACATAACCCATATATCCAAATAACGTAGGTCCTTTCAACTTCTCCAATCATGTTCAGAGGTTGAAAATATCAATCGTCTTTCAGCATTGCCAATTGAGGCTAATTTTCCTCTCTAAACTCTCCACCTATAAGCCGTGCTCGGCAAATCATTTGTAAACGGTTTCCCGCTACCCAACTACTTACAAAAACAATTGAACAGATTTGCGAGTCAAATGTAACGGCTGACGTCGGCGGTATTCAAATGCGAGGCCTGCAGCCGTGGGGCACCTTTTTTCCTATTACAGATAGATATTGGCCGACGAGCGAGCGAATATTCTAGTTTTTCGGCACTAAAATTGGTGTATTGCTATTTTTTTTCACAAGCAACATTTTCTCTGTGTAAAAATTTTGAAAAAAAGTAGTGTTGCCAAAAATAGATTTGTTGCGTTATTTTATGAGCCCAAAAAGGTCAACTTTACCCCAATGAAAAGTCGTTTATTACTATCTATGTCATCTGCTCTTGAACTAATTATATCAAATTACTAGTCAAAACATGCTACTAAATAATGCCGTTGTTATGCGACGAATTTTCAAATAGGCTATTTAAAACTGAACTTTATTTGCTTGACAAGAAGACGAACGGCTAGACTCGTCGCTCGCAGTGTCGGGCAGCCTATTACGAATGGCTGATTTAAAATGCAACGCCTCGTCTTGTCGCAATGTTAACTGACCGTTACAAGACGCAGGATTGTCGTAGACTAGATCCAGGACAACCCTTCGTTATAGGGCTGATGGAAAATTGCAGGTGGTTTTAGTGTATAGGTGTGGGTAGGTTATTCCCACATACCCCCGGGGTGCTTCAGTACGAGGCACATTCCCAACCCGGGGGACGCACAAAGCGTTTCCCCTGCATGATAAAAAAGGGTTGTCGTAGACTAGTCTAGATCGTTATCGGGCGCGGTATGCGGCAACCCTGTCACTGTCTCGTTGCGTTACGTTACGCAACGCCGCGCCGCGTCGCCCGTGCCCACGGACGCACGCGATCATAACGACTAGACTGATTGGAATTAAGACATTGACTGCGTTTAACTTGACTACGGCAAAACCTTCAGTTCTTGTTAAAATACCTTGTTGTTTGAAACCATTAATCGAAATTTATTTTTATCAATAAAATATTAATAGACCCATTGACGCATTCGAAGATTTTCATTGTCAATCACATTTCTTTTATCCTACTTTCAGACGAGTTATATGATTTGTGTAGTCGGGCTAAAACTTTTAATACTTAATTGTAAAATGTATGTTCTAGTTCGTTGCCGGTTGCACCATGGTTAGCCTTTGCGGAAAATTCTAGCTTGACCTTTCCAATGGATTTCAATAATTCCAACAATGCTTATTACTGCTTGGCATTTCCAGGCTTGCGTTAGTGTGGACCTAGCGTAGTCTCATGCAAAACTCAGAACTTACGTTAGTGTGGTTAGGACCATAATGTTAACTGACCGTTACAAGACTAGGATTGTCGTAGACTACGCCTAGTCTCACGGAAAACTCAGGACTTAGGGTCAATTCAGACTGTAACGCGACACGTAGATACATTTCTGAATTTGTATTGAATCGATAGACTTCAATTAGCTTTGTCCACGCTGGGCCTTTTTTGTTCATCAAGGGCATGCGTTATAGCGCAGTCAACAGCGAACGTGAGGCATGCCCGTGACGCGCGTTGAAATCGTAGTGCTCGCTACATGACACTTTTCTTTCAATGCGGGTGAATTTTGACGCATTCAATTATTGAATATGCCAAACGAAAGTTGAATAAAAGAAGATGACGAAAATTGAAGATGAAATTGCATAATGTGGACATAGCTATTAGCTTTGTCCACATTGTGCCTTTTTTCTGTTCAACAAGGGCATGCCTTATAGCGCTGTTAACAGTGAACGTGTGGCATGCCCCTGACGCGCGTCAAAATCCACCCGCGTTGAAAGAAAAGTGTCATAGCGCGCGCTACGATTTCAGCGCGCGTTAAGGGCATGCCTCACGTTTGACGTTGACAGCGCTATAATGGCATGCCCTTGATGAATAGAATAAGGCACAATGTGGACAAAGCTATTGCGAGAGACGTCAATCGTCATGCAAGTCTGTCAAATTTAGCAATGCATCTACGCGTCGCGTTGCGGTTTGAATTGACCCTTACATTGTTAGTGTGGTGCTAGCGTAGTCTGACGGAAAACTCCTCTATGAACTACGAATAATAAAAACTATCTATGAATAAGTCGGTACTCGGTATGCGTCCGCAAGGACTGCATAACTGAATGTTAACACTGAACTTTGGCGTCAGGAAGCGAGCGATATCGATATAGTATATTTTACTGTCTTACAATTCAGATTCTTATTTATTCTTAAATTCTTTTACGTAAGGGCATGTGACGTGATTGAAAATTCGTAAGACGAAGGGAGAAAGTATATCTATCGCGCGGTGGAAATGTATTATTGCACTTCTGCTGACTCTCCCGGGCTTGAAAATCATAATTTTTATTCAGAGTATTTTTTTACAAATAAATTCCGAACGTCCGCGCGTCGGATTTAAGGTGCCTTCCACCGGGTCGAATTGCAACCCGACAATTTTGAAAAATTGGTAGCCTTACTGCTTTAATCCTTCGATCGCGGATTCTTGGAAATGCTATTGTATTCTATTGTTGTCACGATCACCGGTGTCTTAATTCTTATGGGTCTTAAAGGATTAAACGGTTCTAGGCTTATTATTATTAGGGATTTAAGATGAAATGCCTATCTAGTAGTACCTAGTAATAGTAGATAGTAATTATAGTATGAACAGGGTAGTATCGTATCGTGGCGGGCTCGTCGCGGGGTCGTCGCGGGGTCGTGTCGGGGTCGTTGGCCGGGTATCGATCCCGCGATCTGGGTCACGCGGCCGACTGCCGGTATGCTGTTGAAGAAAGGGATTGGGACAAATTTCGATAGCCTAGGTCTATTGAAATTCAATAAAATATTATTAGTAACTAGATGAGCCGCTGAACTTCGTACCACTATCCTCCTAATATAAACCTTCCCTGGATTTCCGCAAACATTTCAAGACTAAAGTTAGACAAATCGGTTTAGCCGTTCTCGAGTATTGACGAGACTAACAAAATAAAATTCATTTTTAACACGCTTTTAAGCCCGTCACAGACTTAGCTATAATATATATTAATATATTTATAGCAAGGCATATTAAGCTATACTAAATCGACATGTCACAGAAATATATATTATAGCTGAGTGTGTAGTCACGCCAAAATTAGTATAGAAAATATATATTAATATGCCTAGCTATAAACATATTAATATATATTATAGCTAGGTCTGTGACTGGCTTTATTCGCTTGGGCTGTATATGTATTAGGGTGGGCCGTTTTCACTTTTTTTTTGTTTTTGATGGGGCACATCGGCAAAAAGATGTGAAATGGGCTTATACTAACGAGTGTAAAATATTATCTTAATATGATAAGTTTCTCTGCCTCCGGATCAGAGTCAAAGTTTTGAATTTTCGAGTTTTTAGAGGTAAGTTCTGTGAGGTGAAATGCTACGTAATATGAAGTAGTTTACAGTTCTTGGTATCAAAATAAATCGGACACATAGTAAATGTAAGGAATAATAACAAATCAGGTACTTACTTTAACAATTTGTGCTTTGATGAGGTGCGGGGGAGAGGGGAATTCCAGCGCGTGGCTCATTTACTCAGTCGCGCCATTGTCTTTCAAGGTGACGCATGTGCTGTGATTTTTTGTGCAGTTTACGATGGATTCTACCAGAAACAAGTGGAAATGTCCCCTTTTTGGTAATCCGTGCCATTTAAAAACCAATATGTTGCCAACATACGAAGATATTATGAAATGTTACGAGTGGAACCGCCACAAACTGAAATCGGACCAAAATACCAAGAAAGAACCTACCTACAAGGAGATTGAAGCTATAGTTGTTCCGAAAATCACTGAAATATGGACTTCAGCCTCTATTCCTACTGTTCAGCAGAAAGTTATCAAGATGATGTTGAAGGCATATCATCTTAAATGCAAGAATATTCTTAAATCTCATCCAAAAATTCCTACAAAAAAATTGGAAGAGTTCCGTGACGCCAGTAAAGTTTTGTTTGATATTTCCACTTGCAAATGTGTTGAAATTACACTTTGTACTTGTCCAAAACAGAAGAAAGTACCTGCTAGAGAGCACAACTTCTTAATTGATCAAAGATCGATTAGAAAAATGTTCATAGGTGGAGTCGACACCATTGCTACAGCAAAAATGAACAAGGGATTGCAACGGAAAGCTTGTCAGTCAAGTTTGCTGTCAGAGCCATATGATGGACCACAAAATCGTTTACTTTTGTCTCCATCAGAGTCAGAAAGCACTACAGCATCAGAACACGATGACAACTTCGATTCACCGACAAAGAAAGTTAAAACTGAACCCTTGGAAAAGAAACAAGTTAACTATGATTTGGTTGCAAAGACATGCGACAGATTCGGAGTCTCAGATAGGGCGGCAGCGGCTATAGTTTCTGCAGTATTACAGCCCACCACTGCTGAAGTTGTTGACAAAAATAAGATTCGCCGCCAGCGCAAACTCTCAAGGAAGTGCGCCATACAGCGCGCCAAAGTTTCATCGGTTCCTGCTCTGTACTTTGACGGAAGAAAAGATAAAACTTTGGTCTTATCAAAGAAGAATGGGAAAATCTATAAAAGCACTGTTCTTGAAGAGCATATTTCCCTGATAAAAAAAACCGGGAACAGAGTTCTTAGGTTACATATCACCAGTATCAGGAACTTCTAAATGTGTTGAAAAATCAATTGTCGACTATTTCCTGGAGAAAAATATTTCTACAGATGATTTGGTAGCAGTAGGATGCGATGGATCCAATGTTAATGTTGGTAGGCAAGGAGGAATTATTCGTCTGCTAGAGAAACGCTTTAATAGACCGCTGCAGTGGATCGTCTGTCTCCTTCACATGAATGAATTGCCCTTTCGACATTTATTCCAGCACATGGATGGAAAAACTTCCGGACCACAAACATTTGTTGGGCCAATCGGGAAACTGTTGGAAAACTGTGAAGAGAGACCTGTGGTTCAATATCAACCGCTGCCTGACGTAACTGTCGAAGAGTTAAGCGTTGACCAAAAATATCTGTACCAGATTGTGTTGGCAGTGATAACCGGTGAATTCCCTACAGATTTAGGGAACAAATCACCTGGGAAAATGTCCCACGCAAGGTGGCTGACTCGTGCAAACAGAGTGATGCGTTTGTATGTCTCTACGATATCTCCTTCTGAAAAGTTGGTAGTTTTGGCAACTTTTGTAGTCAAAGCGTACGCGCCGACTTGGTTCTCTGTAAAGACGCATCCAACTTGCAAAGATGGAGCACGACACCTGCACAAACTGATTGCTGCCACTAGGTACTTGCCTGACCAACTAAAGGCTGTAGTAGACCCAGTGATCCAACGAAATGGCTACTTTGCCCATCCAGAAAATTTGCTTCTGTCAATGTTAACCGACACGCAACAGCATATACGAGAGCTAGCGGCACGTCGCATTCTGAAAGCTCGTAGCAGCGAGGAAAGCCTACTCAGATTATTCCAAATACCTTCGATAAATCTCGATGCATCATCGTACATCGAACTGATTGACTGGCAAGGAAAAATCACCAGCCCACCGTTGTTAAAAATGATTACTACTGAAGAAATCAAAAAGTTTATTGAGCAAAAAGGAGAAGGTGATATACCTCTGCTACGTCTGCCATGCCACTCACAAGCAGTGGAAAGAGCTGTGAAGACTGTGACAGAAGCGTCAGCTAAGTTAAGCACAACGAGCTCTAGAGAGGGTTACATAAAAGCTCAAATTGAATCTCGACGAATCATGCCCAAATTCGATAGCAAGCAAGATTTTTGTGCAAATTGATTATTTTTTTGTTATAATTCATACATTTTTTATAACTTTTTGAACTCTTATTTGAATGTCTCATATAAAAAAAAATGTTAAACAACTCCTAAATATGTGTTTCATTCGAAAATCTTTAATTTTGCATGCATTTAACCTTTCTGTAGTGTCTTACAAGTATGGATAGATTTTCAAAAAAATCAAATTTTTAAACGAAATCCGGAGGCAGAAGATGAAGTCAGATCAAAACCATATTTTGCACATGTCTTTTAGTCATCAATAGGCACATTTTCCGCAATGTGCCCGAAAGAAAAAGTAAAAAAAAAATAATCTCATACATTCGTGGCCCACCCTAATATGTATATAACGGATTTTTCGAGCACGAATTTTCCTATCTCCAGCAGCTAATTCGAAACTTTGCATATACGTATTAATGTATGCAGGTGTCAATGACTTGACAAATGCGCGGTTTCAGGGGTATTTTACCCCTGCCGCACATTATCCGAAATTTCTGATCAGAAAAATTCGGACGCCCGCCGGAACGCACTCTGTTCATACATTTTGTTGTGGACCCCACATACTATCAGAATTCTGACGTGTCAAAATGCAAGCATTTGGGTGGGTGGACGTCCGAATTTTTCTGATCAGAATTAATTCTAATATTGTGCGGCGCATGTCGGAACTCAGAAGTAATTGTATAAGTGGCTAATGTCAAACACGTTACAATTCACTAGTACTTGCAGGTATTGAAAAAAACTTATCTCAAAACACCCTATAAATAGCTAAGACTGTAAGCTAGGTCTAGAACATATCGAACGTAACAAATACAAAAGCCATTTAGGTTCAACATTTCTAGAGCGTGGCAATAAAATTATACATTAAACATAATTATGCACATACACTCGAAAAACAGAACCCTTCTTCAGACACAGTTGGGTAACAAAATTATACGTATCGTTGTACTCAAGGAACATTAATTATTATATTTTATAATATGATTGTAAGAATATTAATCTTTAGTTTTGTTACACTGAACACTGTAGTTTTTCTTGTTTTGCAACATAAATTATTATTCTTTGCGTTGTCTTATTTTATTTTAATTTGAAAGATATTATTGTTTTCTCACAATTTATTATGATTACACTAGCTACCGAGTATCCTTATATTATTATAATAAAAATAAATAATAGAGTACTAAAACGATACAAAAATATTAGATAGATATTCGTGCTCACCCGTGCATAGTACCATCGAGGAAATTGATTCCTATGCATAGTTCAACGTTATTTGGTCGAATATGTCATTTCAATGTTAAGGGCGTTCCGTCCGTCCGTTCCGTAATTGACCGTATTTAAAACCTTATAAACTCATAATCTGAAAGCTACAAAGTTATAATAGAAATACAGTAATAATCTTCAGTATATCAACATTCCTGTTGTCGTTTTAAATTTTCTATTTTTGTTTCTTATACTCATGATATCAGCTTCCAAAGTAATACCAATTTGTTAAAATTCAAGCATACATTCAGCATCTCCTTAGGATTTACAAATTACTTTTATTTGAAACTCACGCCAATAGATCGACAATATCATAAACTACATATTCGCCGTTTTAAATTTTTTTAGGACAATTTTGAACTAAGATAAGTAAAAATTATAGGATTTTGGCGCGATCTCGGCAACGCGGCAAATGTATGGCCAAGGTCGTTTGCTCGGGGGACGATCTTAATTGTGATCTGTCGGCTGGGTTTGACGTAACGCAACCAAACTACTTAGGTCCCCGATCTGCATAGGAATCAACTTCTCTGATAGTACATAATAATATACAGTTTCACAAAATGTAAATCTAAATGCCACAAAGATCTCTTTTAATAATAATTATATTCTGCTATATATACAGCACCTAGTGAATCTACAATCGTTTTAAAGGACATTGAAAATAATACAAGTATAAGTCTCCGGAGTGACAATTTCTGTAGTGATCAGCAGAAATATTGTGGATTTAAAGCATAG
This sequence comes from Polyommatus icarus, assembly GCA_937595015.1. Taxonomy (NCBI): domain Eukaryota; kingdom Metazoa; phylum Arthropoda; class Insecta; order Lepidoptera; family Lycaenidae; genus Polyommatus; species Polyommatus icarus. The sequence continues at coordinate 29,689,053 of OW569321.1, read as the reverse complement.
GTTCTCAACGTGGGCGATAACGCCCCCTTGTGGGCGTTTGAGACTTTCGGGTAGAAGACCCAGAGAAAATTAGGGGGCATTGAGATGGTGCAGATGAGGCGTGGATAGTTTAAAAAAATAGTCTAAAAAAATATTCTTCAATATAACTAAGCATGTTATTCTTCTTTCATTCTTCATTTTAAACTCAGAAATAGGATAGTGGTCATATTCCTATCTTACGACTATAATATTATAATACTTATCTTACGTTTCAATATAATCGTGGCAATAGCTGTTTTAAATTCGCGACAGAGGTAAATAAAATTAAGATGGGGGGCTCTAAAAAAAACATATTCTTAAAGAGGGCGGTGAGCAAAATAAGGTTGAGAAACTATGAGCCTTTAGCTCTCTCGCTGTATAAATACTTAGCGGGTTAACTCAACTTAGATTCTATATAAGACAAATGGTATTTATTATACTTACTACCCTACTACAACGATTTTCTAGTAATTCAATTAATTTTATCTACAAAGTTGCGTTGTTGATAAACGGGCTAAATATTTTGTTTAACTATGTCTGCAGTCTTTGCCATCACTTCCTTCAAGTGGTAGAGCACTGACACTGTCGACAAATAAAACTCATTACTCGTGGAAAGATAGTTTAATCTGCTGGAACAATCCGCTGGGAGTTGGTTATACATCGGAGTTGGGAACGCCTGGTTATGAACTAGTTAGCATAATGCCGTACGACGGCTAAAGGTGACTTTCCGATTAGGCTATTGGTTTCATTTTCTACCGTTTTCGTTGTTCTAGCGACGTATGCCGCCGCTGTTTCGTAGTGGCGTAGATAAAATAAAACCTCATTGCATATATCCATACTAATATTATCAATGCGAAAGTATGTCTGTCTGTGTGTCTATCTGTTACCTCTTCACGCTCAAACCACTGAACCGTTTTTGCTGAAAGGCACGGAAATACTTTGAGTCCCGAGAAAGGACGTGAGGCATGCCCGTGACGCGCGTTGAAATCGTAGTGCTCGCTACATGACACTTTTCTTTCAATGCGGGTGAATTTTGACGCATTCAATTATTGAATATGCCAAACGAAAGTTGAATAAAAGAAGATGACGAAAATTGAAGATGAAATTGCATAATGTGGACATAGCTATTAGCTTTGTCCACATTGTGCCTTTTTTCTGTTCAACAAGGGCATGCCTTATAGCGCTGTTAACAGTGAACGTGTGGCATGCCCCTGACGCGCGTCAAAATCCACCCGCGTTGAAAGAAAAGTGTCATAGCGCGCGCTACGATTTCAGCCCCTCCCGAGAAAGGATATAGGATAGTTTTATCCCAGAAAAATGTACGGTTCCCGCGCGATAAACGAATTTTTGTCAGTCGCGATCGCTTCACGCCAGGATCGGGAAGTCACCTTTACACAAAGCTGCTCTGAGTAAACGTTTCTTGCGATACAAGTGCTAATTTTATTAACGCCTGCAGTTAATCGTTGATTTAATGGTCTATACTCTATTTCTTTCGTATTAAGGCGTTTCGTACGAAGGCGTATTTTCACTTTCACTTTTGACGAAATTGGCATTAGAGTTAAGTAACATTGCAACGTAACGGGACGAGGCGAAGCATTTTTAAATGAGCCAAGCAAAACTTAACTTCTACACAAGAAGAAGGAGAGGGTAGGGAAGGAAATAGGAAAGGGTAGGGAAGGGAAAAGGGTAGGGGATTGGGCCTCCGGTAAACTCACTCACTCGTCGAAACACAGCGCAAGCGCTGTTTCGCGCCGGTTTTCTGTGAGGACGTGGTATTTCTCCGGTCCAGCCGGCCCATTCGTGCCGAAGCATGGCTCTCCCACGTCAAGCAAGGCTTGCCTCTCGTGGACCGTAGTGTCGAGCTTTTTCTAAATTTTGAACGGCACTTTTTTCCCTATAAAATTGCAAACGAGCGAACGGGTCACTTGATGGAGAGCAACTACCAACGCCCTTCATTGACGCAATATTCGAAGAGTTGCAGGTGCGTTATCAGAATAGTATAATTATAATAATAATCTATAAATACTCGAACAATCCTATGTTATTATCATACGGACAGCAATGAAATATTCTGGAACAATGTCAAGATTGTAGCTCTTCCTCTTATCGAGGAATGAACCTTGTTTGTTTGTATGGAAATTATCTAAGTGCCCTAGAACTAATGTCATCTCGATGACGTATAATAATTGACGTGTATGATGTTATTATAAAAAAGAACTTAGTTATAAAGTATCTTTAGACCTCACATGGCATAACTTTAAAATATAAACAAGAATGAATAATTATGTTGTAGTTCTCAAGCCAGTAGCAACAACGCTCTGAAAGTATTTGATTCAGAAATATAACAATCTTTATTTATTTTTTATTATTAAAGGGTATAACTTATACTCGATTAGCAGAAATAAAGTATACTACAACTAAAATATTATGGCCATAGATAGCTCTCTGAAATATTTTTTTATCTTTAATTTACATTTTTTTTAAGTTTGCTTTAAAATTATGAACCTACCTCACGTGAAAAGCCTTATCATTATGTATTGAATAATATTTATAAACTAGTTAGCTACATCGTAATCTAGTTATAACATAATTTTTATCGTCGTATTTATACATACCAAGGTTGAGGTCAACGCGAGAACTTGATTTATTGGAAACAATCATCTATTTTATTACTGCAAAGTGCAAACATAGTCATTGGTGTCCATAGTCCATACTAATATTATAATAAACGCGAAAGTGTACATCTGTCTGTGTTGTTACTCATATCTTCTATATATATAAAAGAAAGTGGTGTTAGTTACACTACTTATAACTCAAGAACGGATGAACCGATTTGGCTGAAAATTGGTGGAGAGGTAGCTTAGAACCAGTAAAAGGACATAGGATACATTTTGTCCCGGAAAAATGTACGGTTACTGCACAATATACTTTTATGATTTGCGCGTATACTGTTCAATCGATTTTGATGAATTTTGGTATAGAGATACTTTGAGTCTCGGGAAAGGACAAGGAATACTTTTGGTCCCGCAAAATGTACGGTTCCCGCACAATAAACTTTTATCTCTAGAAGGGATAAACCGATTTGGCTGAAAATTGGTGGAGAGGTAGCTTAGAACCAGTAAAAGGACATAGGATACATTTTGTCCCGGAAAAATGTACGGTTACTGCACAATATACTTTTATGATTTGCGCGTAAACTATTCAATCGATTTTGATGAATTTTGGTATGGAGATACTTTGAGTCTCGGGAAAGGGCAAGGGATACTTTTGGTCCCGGAAAATGTACGGTTACCGCACAATAAACTTTTATGATTTTCGCCTAAACTATTCAGTCTATTTTTATGAAATTCGGTATGGAGATACTTTGAGTCTCGGGAAAGGACATGGGCTACTTTTTGTCCCGGAAAATGTACGGTTCCTGCACAACAAACTTTTATGATTTTCGCTTAAACTATTTAAATTTTAATCTACTTTGATGAAATTTGTTATGAAGGTACTAATTTTAATCTATTGTATTCTTAATTATACCAATTCGAATTAAATAATCATCGTTAAGACAGGACAACGTCTGTCGGGTCAGCTAGTTTTAAATAATCCATACCAATATTATAAATACGTGTCTGTCTGTCTGTTACCTCTTCACGCCCAAGCCGCTGAACCGATTTAGCTAAGGTACGGACATACTTTGAGACCCGGGAAAGGACATAGGACTTTTTATTCCGGAAATGACGTATGGTTCCGTTCTTACAGGCGACCGGCACTCTACGGCACGCGTCAACAGCAGTCGCTGGATTTTTTTTATTGATTTTTTTGACTTCTTGACTTTTGTTTATCTGTAAGCACTCCAAGACGTTCGTTATCAACATTAAGGGCCAACGCGAACAAGCCATAAAAATTATTTAGGAATAGGCAAATATTTCGTATCTCAACTGTTACGTAGTATACAGTTTACATCCTCTTTGATCTCAACAAGAAGTATAACCATTTAAGGGGACGCCGCGTTAAAGTAAAAAACTGTGTTGGATATGTTTTAGATTGCTTGTTTTCTATGAGAGGCCAGGCCAGAACAGCCAAAAATGAAAAGGGTGTAAACTATAAGCGACAAAATCGTTTTTGTCGCGTAATTTAAAAACCATAAACCATAAATATATTTCATATAAGCTATGGGCATATTAAAGTGTATGCTTGAACCAATCTATGTACAATTTTGGAAGCTTAAATCACTCTCCTCTGTTGGCAAAATAGGAATCCCTTTTTTTACAGAGGTCTTTTTGGTTGATTATTCTGTGTTGATCGATTATTTTGTGGTATATTTGATTATATTGTGATGAGAAAACTTGATCTGTGTTATAAAAGTTGACCAATCGTGTTATGCTATATATATGCGTGGGTGATTCAAATACTGACAATGAACTTTAATTTCTTAGCTTTAGTCATTGCTGAGAGAAATCGATATCGCTACAGCCAAATTATCAAGGCGTCGCCTTAAGTCTGCGATGTCAATGCCTTTTAGGAATCATCGTTTTTCTCACGTCGTCTGATAAAACGATAAACGGTATCCGAGAGCTATTATAGCAAGTGATTGATTTAGCTGTGAATTTCATTTGGTTGTGGGTTGTAGCAAAATGATTTAAAAAGCAGCGCTGAAAGAGCAATTACTTTTTTCACTTTTGTATTGACAAGCGACTAAAAAGTTAATCTTTCAGCGCTGCTACTTTTACAGTGAACTCTGTACAAGGAACACGTACACTTAGTTTTGTTACACCCTGTATACACGAAATTTACACCTTAAATGAAAAGTGTTGAGGGAGACATACGACATCGACGACCTCTGTGGCTCAATTGGTTGAGTGAGTGGTAGCTCAGGTCGTGGGTTCGAATCCCGCCGACGGAACAAAAAGTTTTCAATGTTCCCGGGTCTGGATGTATATTAAATATCTGTATGAAATAATAAAAATCTTAAATATTTGTATTGTATAAAAGTATTAAATATATATTTTCCCTATGTCTGGTACCTGTAACACAAGTCCTTCAGGTACTTAGCACGGGGCCAGAATCCAGACTGACGTGGTGTGAAGCGTCCATAGACATTATCTTATATATGTCGCAGGGAAAAGAGGATATCAGGGATTTCACGATATCCCTAGGGATATCACGAACTCCCGGAAGATGCCGAATATTCTTGTTTGTTACGTCTTCTTATTAAGAATATCTAGTGATATGTCATTTCACTAAACTAAATCTAGTGAAATGTCAGAAACGCGGATACCACCGAATAAAAATCCAGGCACTCATTTTTCTCGCTCGCTCTAGTTCCCACACGTAACACGGGCACTAGTGGGAGTGAAACAAATGCTTCGCTCGAGCCGGCGCGGCTCGTCTAGCCTGGAGACAGACAGACAGACTAACCCTTTGGGTACGGAACCGTAAAAACTAGGATAATCGAAGAGCTGGAGTACCTGTAGTACCTGTGCCTGTACAAGAGCCTAACCAAACTAGAGATCGACATGCCACCTTTACAAAAAATATTCAACTTGGTCGGCCGCTTAATTTGACGTCAAAAATCAAAGGTCTGAAGTATCTGATGAAGAACCCTGAGCTGGTTTCAACTGTATGATTCAGAGATATGGTGATGCCCTCTCAGATCTGCTATAGTTGCATTACACGTGTGATAATAATAATAATAACTCCCACTTTGATTTTGGTGACGGTGGCCGGTTTGATCGAAACCAGCCCAAGAGTAATTTTATAGTGCCCAAGTGTGTGCGCAGTACTCAAGAGCAATCTCTATATTCCTTTACTCGCATAACCCGGTGGGACGGAATACTGATATGACCGGCGAGAGATCAGGCGCAGGACCGACTTTTTACATGCCCATCCGACGCATGGATCATCTAACATCTTACTTGTCAGATTCAGATTTTAGATGATCCTATCAAAGTACCCGTGTGTATACTAGAGCAAGCGAGAGAAATGAGATGATGAAATGAGAGAGAGAGTGGCTCGATTTTTATTCGGCGGTATCCGCGTTTCTGACATTTCACTAGATTTAGTTTAGTGAAATGACACATTACTAGATATTTTTAGTAAGAAGATTTAACAAACAAGAATATTCGGCATCTTCCGGGAGTTCGTGATATCCCTAGGGATATCGTGATATCCTGATATCCTCTTTTCCCTGCGACATATATATAAAATTCTCGTGTCACAATGTAAGTCAGCGAACTCCTCCGAAACGGTTTTACTGATTTTTACCAAATTTTATATGCATATTCAGTAGGTCTGAGAATCGGCTACTGGGAACTTTATATATTGATAAGTGCATTTGTTGAATAAATAATAGTATATTATTACAACCTGAGACTGAGGACGACCATTGTTTGTGCGACGGTATAGCGATCGACGTTGCCATTGCGACATACTTATTTAGTCACTTCAATAAAATAATATGGGCGAAATACTTTATATTATGGCAAAGCAACGTTTGCCGGGACAGCTAGTATTATTATATACCTAAAGGCTAGCCAAAGTTGCTGTTGTCAATAGCTAGTGTTTAATACCGACGTCCGCGGTTGTCCGTCCTCAGTCGCGGACGTCCTCGTGTGGGACTGCAGTCTGACATGATTCGGTCTGCTGAGCCGTGACCGTGTCACGCTTTCCTGTTGCTAGCTCTACTTACTACATTACACAAGAAAACATTGTTTGCCAATAACGATAAGAGTTGATAATTTATTTATTTATTTATTTACTTCGGGAAACAAGGGCTTATATTATATATTATATACCTTAAAACTAACATACATATTTACTTATTATAATATAGTACTAGCGACCCGCCCCGGCGTCGCACGGGTATAAAATATATAGCCACTGAAAAAATTATTAAAATCGATAGCCTATGATCCTTCACGTGGTCTACTTCTTATCTGTGCCAAATAACATAAAAATTGCTCCAGTAGTTCGCGAGATAAGCCCTTTCAAATAATTTCCGCCGTTTTTTCCACATTCTCCTAATTAGTCTTAGCGTGATAAAGTATAGCCTATAGGCCCATTTATCGAGGAAGGCTATAAGGCCTTCCTCGATAAATGGGCTATCTAACACTGAAAGAATCATCAAAATCCATTGCGTAGTTTTAAAAATTAAAGGGAACAAAGGGACATGAGGGAAAATAAAGCTACTTTGTTTCATAATAATATGCATAGATACTTAGACAATCTCTGTGGATCAGTGGTTAGAGCGTCAGCGCTCAAGAGTTCGGATAGGGACAGGAGCTGGGGCCAACAGGATATATTACTGCAAGTTGTCCCTCAGGCTACACTTGATAACGTTTTTGTCAATATTCTGATATGACATGTGCAATTATACAGTAAATATTACAATATGTCTGACTATTTACGTAAGTGCTGGTAGCGCCCTCTGCTCCAAATATTCCCTATTAGTTTGAAATGTAATGAGTGCGTTATAAAATAAACGTTATTAATATGATACAAGTCTAATAATAATATTATGTAGAGATAGAGAATAATAACATTACATAAATCTTTTCCCCGTAACACGAGTTCGGGAACTTATGGATAATTTATGCTACTGTGATGTGCGGCTGAATTTAAAAATTATTATTGTTCAAGTTAAATCGACTTAATATAGCAGTTTTTCTATACTATAAAATTGTGACTCTAATGGGTCTAATCCTTAAAGTAATTCAATATTTCAAGTTATTTCAAAGGCTATTTAAGTCAAGCTTTTAAGATTATTTAAGGTATATTTATCGGTTACGCAGGAAATTGACTGCGATATTATTGAGCTGAACAACCGCTGTATGAAGGTGAAGTCAGTAAACCCATTCAAGGAATTGCCAGTTCACGATCAATGCTACTGCACTTGTTGTTCTTTGCCAATGAAATTATGATAATAAAAACTGCAGCTGTGTTTATTTTTAGTCACTCTTATATTCAGGTGTATTAATTTAGACACCAGAAAAGTCATTATATATATGTAGATATTGGGCGAATCCATTACCGCCGGTGCAACAGTTTCACACACTTAAAGCTTCCTACAGGCAAAATGAATCATATTTATTAATAAAATATCCCTTGAAGGGATACATTTTAACAAGTTTAACAATGATTTATAAATGAAAACCTTCATCAAATGTATGAAGGGCCACAAAACAGGTCTGAAGTGCGTTCGCCGGTGCAACCAATTTGATCCTCCATTAAGAACTGTGATGAGTTCATATGTGAATACTTGTTATTGCGAAACTTTTACAAAATAACTTGCCTATATTTCAAAATAGCATAAAACAAAGAAACTATGTAACTAGATAAAAGTAATTATAGTAATAAGTACTAGAAATTATTAACCATTTTCACGATCGCGGTTGCAACATCAAAATTCTCAAATCTCTTACTCGTAAAGGTGAATTAAATCGTAATTCTCTAACAAATTTTAAAATTTTCAATATGGAATATACAATCATACTAGTAAGTTTGTAATAAAACTGCACCAAATTGTAGTTTTTTTAAATTTTCAGTTGTATATTGGCCTGACAAAATTAATTATCTAAATCAATAAAAACGATTTAATAGTGTAATTTTTACAAAATATTTCGACGTATTGCTGTATAACTAAACTACAACTAAACATTAATTTGAAATATATGCAATTTTAATTTAAAAATATGGGAAAAAACATCGCGTCCCAACAGATGATATTGCTTAAAAACGCTCTAAATTATTGGAATTCCATTTTTTCCCGATAAAAGTTGTTTTGTTAGTAAATACACAATATCTTCTTACGTATATTCCAATTGAAAAATGTAACTAATGCCCATTTTAAAAATTCTCGTTAAGATCTGTCTGTAGCGAAATGGCCCTATTATGACATTGGAGCTAGCCACTTAATATTTTAGAAATTTTTATTATTATACTCTTACTTAAATTTTAATTATTATAAGTACTCTCTACGAGTGTATACTATATTGCCAAGTACTGACATATGGTTTTGCTCGATAGTTTTACTCCAAATCGAAGGAAATGACATATTTAATTCCATCGAGCCGGCTCGATGCGAGCCTTCGAGCTGTCAGTTTTGCGGTCCACACGGTGGTTATTGCTCGATTTGGAGTAAAACTATCGAGCAAAACCGTATGTCAGTACTTAGTACTTAGCATAAGAGATGATAGAGTATATTTAAATGATTAAAATTATAATTAACACTGCGATACATGGTTATTCGTGTTTGTTTGTTCTATTAATTCTGTCGCTACAAATATTGTTTTTAATCAGATGTTACAAACCCGAAATAACAAACACTCAAAAGTCGTATCAAACAAAATACCCTTGTGTTGTGGGATTCTCCGGAGCACAGTTCTCGGTACAGACGCAATAGTCGTTTGTCGATAAGCAATAATAAATAATAAGCGACATTACGATTCCAGTCCAGCTCGCGAGGAGAAGGTCAGGACGAGTTAGCAATGAAATAGCAGCGGAAACTTACTGCTGATCTCGTTGCTCGTGTAGGGCTTTAGGGTTCCGTGCCCGAAGGTGAAAACGAGTTTCCTAGGACTGCACTCTCTGTGATCGTCCCTATATTTTATATAATTGATAAATAGTTGATGATATCATTTAGTTGACGCTACGATAACGAAAGAAAATGAAAAAAAATCTCAAGCTTCAATCCAACAGACGTCATTTCTAGTATATTGTCCGGAACCCGCCGTACTCGAGGGCGAACGGCACTCGGCCGGTTTTTTGCTGACTGCACAGTTCGCAGCCGTTCGTACTTCCGCCTCGGTCTCTCCGCCATTTAAAATGCGGTGAAGTGCTACATTTTACGTAGTATTTTGGGGAGCTCGACCGCACCCCTCGCCCTGTTCCATACCGGCGACTGAAAATTTGTCCTATTTCACAACGGGCTGACCGATAAAGTTTACGATTATTCGGAGCTGCGGCGGTGCCGGCCGGTCGAGTGCCGAGCCGACTCACGTGTACTCTGTTTTTATTTTTATCCGTCACGCGATCGGGTCGACCGATTAAAACTCGTCAGAAAAACGTGAATTAAAATTTATAGGTATACCTAAACATACAATAAATTAATTTCCTCGCCGATTATTACAAAAATTGCGAGTAAACCTGTCCTCAAATATAAAGCAGGATTCACTCGACGTAATTATAATTAGCATATATGTAGCGGCGCGAGCGCACGCGCACCGAGTACGGCAGTCGACGGCATGGCGTCCAAAGCTAAGGTCACGCTCCACGCGCTGCTGCTGGCGTGCACGGCCGTGCTGGCGCACCTGGCCCGCACCGCGCTGCCCGTCAGCGACGCCACCAAGCGCTACCTGGGCACCCCGCGCGCCGCCCTCCTCAACTTCACCGAGACGTGCGCCGCGCACCGCTACCGCGCCGAGGAGCACCGCGTGCGCACCGCCGACGGCTACCTGCTGACCGTGTTCCGCGTGGGCCGCGCCGGCTGCACGCCGCGCCGCCCGCCCGTGCTGCTCATGCACGGCCTGCTGCAGAGCGCCGACGCCTTCCTGGACCCCGGCCCGCGCGCCGGGCTGCCCTACCTGCTGGCCGACCGGTGCTTCGACGTGTGGGTGGGCAACATGCGCGGCAACTACTACGCGCGCCGCCACGAGACCCTCGACCCCGACCGCGACGCCGCCTTCTGGGACTTCGGCGTCGAGGAGATCGGCCTCAACGACGTCCCGGCGACGATCGACTACGTGCTGCGGCACACCGGCGCCCGGAAGCTCAACTACGTGGGCTTCTCGCAGGGCTCGGGGACGCTGTTCGTGATGTGCTCGGAGGTGCCGGGCGCCTGCGACAAGGTGAACGTGCACATCGGGCTGGCGCCGGCCGCGCGGCAGACGCACACGCGCTCCGTCATCTACCGCGCGTTCGCGGCGACGCTGCGCAAGCTGCACGGCGTGCTGGCGGCGGCCGGCTACAACGAGGTGCTGGCGCGCGGCGCGCTCGGCCACGAGTTCCTGGCGTTCATGTGCCACCTGTCGTGGAACTCGGAGAAGCTGTGCGGCACGGCCGAGGCGATGTTCGACTCCTTCCACCCCGGCTCCATCTCGAACGACACTCTGTTCAACATGTTCGGCCACTTTCCGGCGGGCACGTCGCTCAAGACGTTCGTGCGGTACGCGCAGAGCTTCGAGAGCCCGCGCTTCGCCAAGTTCGACTACGGAGAGGAGCGCAACCTGCGCGAGTACGGCGACGCCCGTCCGCCCTCATACAATCTGTCGGCGGTGACGGCGCCCAGCGTTATCCTGTACGGGCGGAACGACCACCTGGTGGACGTGCAGGACGTGGCGTGGCTGGTGAGGCGGCTGCCGCGCGTGCTCGAGGCGACGGAGGTGGCCGAGCCGCTGTGGAACCACTTCGACTGCACCTACAGCCGGCACATCCCCGACATGATCTTCCCCACCGTATACAAGTACCTGCTGCGGTACAGCGTCACGTAGCCGGCCGGCGCGCCCGGCCCGGGGGACTGATATGCAAGTATGATGTCGGCGGCCGGCCGGGAGATTTGCATTGTAAATCGGGGACCAGTGTATTGACTATTGTCTGTGTACAATTGTAGATAGTAGGTGTAAGTGAACGATTTAATCGATTGCCAAAAACCTAGGTATGTAGACTGTAGTTGTATAAAATTATAGTAAGCTCGTAGGTAGGTTTTAAAAGTTCGTTTTTGAGTATGACGCCATCGCTCAATTAGTTACAGCCAGTCCACACGGCGCGTTGCGTCGTCGCAACGAAAATATTTTGACGCAAAGCTGGCCACACGGGCGCCGCGCTAACGCAGCGTTATTACGAAGCAGTCTTAAGGTCACACACACCGCCTACCGCTACGTCTCGGGGCTGCTCCTGTCCGTCAAGTTTGCGTTGTGACGACGCAACGCGCCGTGTAAACACCTTGGTTATTAATTGGATGTAAGGGTCAATTCAGACTGCAACGCGACGAGGCTAGGCGAGGCGCGGCGCGGCATAAATTTGTATGGATTTGACAGATTTCAATTGCATGAGACGTCTTGCGAATCTGTCAAATCCATATAAATTTAGAAATGCATCTACGCGTCGCGTTGCGGACTGAATCAACCCTAAAACAACGAAACGGCAGCGCTGCGTCGACGCGACGCAACCCTGACGCAACGCGCTGTGTGGACTGGTTCTTAGCCAGGATAAGAGAACAATTAATTATTTAATTAATATTTAATTAGGATTTATTTTTTATATTTTGCAGTCTTTATTTATTAAAAAAGATGCATAAATTATGTCTCCTGGTATTCGTTGTTTTTTTTAACTATTTTTATGTTAACCTATAGCTTCAGTGTTGTGCTCACATGTTTAATTAAAACAAACTTGTTATAATAATAACTTGAAATCAAACAAGAATTAATACCTATGCTAAACGTACCATTTTAACATAGGTACATACTTATAAAATTCAAGTGAATAAATCTGATCTATATTTTGTTGGAGACTGATATTTTTTCCGGCAACATATTATTTAATCATCGTGTACACACAACATTATGTTACGAATTATATTCTTTTTTCTATAACGATGAATTTTTATACTAGAACCATAATATTAATATAATATGAATGTCTTGCTAGCTGAAAGGTTTACCTTAGCAGGCGTGGCCAATGGACAAAAATCAATCTAGAACAAAATATATTCTCATCTATATATATAAAAGAAAGTTGTGTTAGTTACACTACTTATAACTCAAGAACGGATGAACCGATTTGGCTGAAAATTGGTGGAGAGGTAGCTTAGAACCAGGAATAGGACATAGGATACATTTTGTCCTGGAAAAATGTACGGTTACTGCACAATATACTTTTATGATTTGCACGTAAACTATTCAATCGATTTTGACGAATTTTGGTATGGAGATACTTTGAGTCTCGGGAAAGGACAAGGGATACTTTTTGTCCCGGAAAATGTACGGTTCCCGCCCAATAAACTTTTATCTCAAGAACGGATAAACCAATTTGGCTAAAAATTGGTGGAGAGGTATCTTAGAACCAGGAAAAGGACATAGGATACATTTTGTCCAGGAAAAATGTACGGTTACTGCACAATATACTTTTATGGTTTGCGCGTAAACTATTCAATCAATTTTGATGAATTTTGATATGGAGATACTTTGAGTCTCGAGGAAGGACAAGGGATACTTTTTGTCCCGGAAAATGTACGGTTCCTGCACAATAAACTTTTATGATTTTCGCTTAAACTATTTATTAATCTATTTTGATGGGCATGAAGATACTAATTTTAATCTATTGTTTTCTTAATTACATCAATTCGAATTAAAATATAGTCATCGTTAAGACAGGACAACATCTGTCGGGTCAGCTAGTTTTAAATAAAAGTAACTTTACAAAATTAATTGCTTTGATATTTTTTTTATTCTTGTTTTTACTTGTGCAACTACTCACAATAATTATAATTCTTGTTTCTGTACAACAAAAACAATTGAAACATTGTACTTAGTCACCGGGTCACCACGTGCGCTTGCATATAATTATCACTCCTTAGTTTATCGACTGTGTACTGTGTAGGTACTCGTATGTACAGTTTTGTACGCTACGTTTACAAAACAAAGTGTTATAATACTGTTACGTGCTAGGGTTCGAAGTATTTGGAAATAAAGACCTACTGACTCTTAGAAGACTTTAATCACTAGCACTAGGTCTAACACAAATCACTAGGTCCAAAAAACTAAGTTCTTACACTGTCCTAGGTCGTAGCCAAGTCGTATATGTTTCACTCTTGAACACTAGTTTTCACTTCCAAGTCACCACTAGGATAGCTCAAACTGAACTGATTAACTGGCTCGCCACCCTGCGGCTATTTATATGGGCCGAGGCGAGTCCCACATTATTCCAGACAGATCCTTTCTAGATCGTACGACTCGCGTAAACAAGGTCGAAGGTTTCTAGAAAATTTGCGCACCTAATGCCATCTAATATCGCGTAGGGAGTTTCACGTTGTTTTTGTTCCCCGAGTGGTTTCACTAGTTGACGCTAGATGGGAGGTTGGCAACAGTGTATGTGTGTTCGTAACCATACTTTAGACTTTAGGGTGTGTATACTTTATATATCCCATAAGTAGAGGAGTGAGACAGGGGCATACTATTTCCCCGAAATTGTTCACAAATGCGGTAGCGGTTAGAGGACACCTTGAAGACCCTAAACTAGAAAGGACGTGCGTGGCATAAAAGTTAACGGCAAGTACCTCTCACACTTTCGTTTCGCTGACGAAATCGTCTTATATTTGCAGAATCGTTGGAGGACTTGCAGGAAATGTTGAACGAAATAATCTTCCCGGCGAATCGGTCTCGGGATGAACTTGTTACTTGGACAAGACGAAAGTCATGTTCAACGAACATGTTCTCCCGAGACCGGTCGTAGTTAAAGGTACCTTTCTCGAAGTTGTAGCGGAATATGTCTATATATTGGGGCACATACTGCAGGTCTAGGTAGACATAACTTCGAGAGAGAAACCGATATACAGAGGATACAGTTGGGTTGGGCAGCATTCAGGAAGTTAAACCACATTCTCACGTCGCAAATTCCACAGAACTTAAAGACAAAAGTCTTCGATTAATGCGTACTTCCCGTTATGACCTACGGGGCGGAAACCTGGCCTTTTTCAGCAGGGCTAGCTCGTAAGTTTTCCGTTGCTCAGCGTGCTATGGAGCGCGCTATGCTCGGAGTTTCTTTGGCAGATAAGCTTCGAAATGAAACAATTCGTCAAAGAATAAAGTCACCGACAATGTGCAGAAAATTAGTACACTGAAGTGGAACTGGGCTGGACAGTGGACACGTAGCTCGAAGAACTGACGATCGCTGGAGTAAACTTACTCTGGAATGGAGACCAAGGCTGGGAAATCGGGGTGTAGGTCGACCTTCAACTAGGTGGAACGACGATCTCCATTTAGTTGCGGGTCCATGTTGGATGCGAGTAGCAAGAGATCTGTCATCTTGGCGTTCATAATTGAGAGAGGCCTATGTCCAGCAGTGGACAAATATAGGCTGATTTGATTGATTGATTGATTGTTCCTATGAGAAATGCTCCAAGTTCCGACGTCATAAACTTACCCATTAACAAGTAAAACAAGTGACTAGTTACTATTTCAGCGCTGCTACTTTTACAGATTACTCTAGATACAAGGGGCACAATATACACACCCTGAAGTATTATCAATTCGTTTTGCTACTCTCTGTATATGAGTTTAAAATCGGGATATTTATGAGACTGATAGAGATCTTGGAAATTAAAGTTCAGAGCAGTCAGTAAATAGTTAAATACTTAGGTATTAGGTAGAAAGACTGAAACTCTGCATGAATATTGAAAAACAGCTATTCTTATTCTTGGAAATCCCTCCCTCTTATGACGTTATGCCTTCCCTGACAGCTATGTATATCTAAAATACTTAGGGCCTGTTTTGCCACTTTTTGAATAACTTCTGGATAGGCTATCCACAACTTATTTGACAGATGCTCCATACTCTATCTGACAATTTTTTTATTTAAGTCAAGCTAAGTTGTGGGTAGCTTATCCGACACTTATCAGGAAATGATGAAACAGGCCCTTAGTGAAGAAAATATGCCGTAGCTACAGTTTTTTGGGCTAAATTTTATAGGCTGCAAAGGCCTCAAAAAGGTTAAGAATTTGGACACCCGCTACGCCGAGCTAATCTCAGGTGATGGACAGTCTTCTAACCTCTACACCGAGTAGAGGTTAGAAGACTGATACAACATAGTCTCTGAATCTCTGATATCTTCAAAGCACACAACCATTTACTACAAATATAAATGCAACGTGTTATATAATGTCTGTTACGTCCTCAGTTACTACAATATATTTTGTATGTAACATGTAACGCCTTCGTGGTCCAGTCTCAGAGCCTCAGACTCGGAGGTCGTGGATGCGATTCCCGCGTTGGAAACATGTTATTTCCAAGTTTGGTTAGTACAATGCAAGCTGATCACCTGATTGACAAGTAAGATGATCCATGCGACAGATGGGCATGTAAGAAGTCGGTCCCGCGCCTGCAGATCTCTCGCCAGTCGTGTCCCACTGGGTTATGACTTATGAGAGTAAAAGGAATATTCCTTACATGTGCAGTATACAAGAGCACTCTCTATAGTATATACTATAGAGAGTGCTTCTGTATACTGCGCACACACTTGGGCACTATAAAATCACTCCTGCGTAACTGGCCTGGTTTCAATGAAATCGGCCACCCTCACCGAAACCGGTGTGGGAGTTATCGTGATAATAGGAGTTTACTTATCATTTCCCGCCGATTTGCTTATTAAAACTGATATTATATGGGCCAAGAGGCAGCGACAGACAGACAGTCATCATGAAAAGCTGAAACTTTTCCTGTTTATGATTCGGTCGCGGTTACTTTAGGAGGTATTCAGCTAACCCGGGGCACCCATGATGGGTTTCCCCTGCGCATCAAAAAAAAGGAGGTATTCAGTTCTGACGGTCTAGGTTGGATTAATGTATAATTTTTTTGTGAATTTCGTCATGATATAAAATTTCAGCTTTTATAACATGACGAAAGTCTGGCTGTGCTGGCTCATACTCTAATATTTAACTCGAGTGGATCGTGGTTAAGCTTAAAGAAGATAATAATATTATTGTGTTGTTAGTTGTTAGCGCTATATAGAATTTTAGGAGCTGGTTATGAGATGTGACTCATAAGTTAAATTATTAATTGATGCATATGTCGCAGGCATATTGTATAATACGCCGTTTTACATTACGGCTAGCCGTTTTAAAAAACACAGCCACAGCTCGTACGCTTCATGACGATCGATTTCTCATACAAGCATTAGGTGCGGCGTTTTGTACTGTCACCGTAGAGGTATCTTAGACCTCTGTACTGTCACCATGTAATGAATTACACACACTTAAAGGTCACGCACACATTGGAAATTTTTCGTGCCCCCACGCCGCACACTACGCCTCTAGACGTCGTCTTTTCATACATTTAGCCCAGTACTGCGCAGCGGCAATGCATCATGGGTTGCTAAATGGTATATGGTCATATTTTGTATATGGCGGGTAGGAATTCTTATGAACAGCAGCAGAAAAGACTTATAGGACTTATTTGATGCGGCTTCGTCTCCCGGATCAAGCGAAAACCCTTTTGCTGACGATAACTGATTGACGGATGACGCCTATGGACGTATAACTGTCGTACTACATAATAATATATAAATTTCCTACGTGTTGCGACACTACGTCTATAGGCAATGTATGAAAAAAAGTACTGTCGAACTACGAACAACAGGCCAAAAGTACTGTCCGTCAACGTGTTAAATTGTAGGGTGACCATATTTGCAGAATAAACTATATTTTTAAAATAAGATAATTTTGTATGTTCAACGATCACTCCGCTGTTTGTGAGCCAATTTACAAAATAATGAAGATTGTATACAGAAATAGTGGAGGTTTAGGCAAATTCTAAGAGAGATTTAGACAAGAGTAAAAATTATAAATACTTAAGTTATATTTTTAGTTCATTTAAGAATAAGTACTTAATGTTATGGTTTTCCCTTAGAAGTCAGTTTTAATTTTTTGTTTAAAATAATTATAATATTCTTACAATATTCTTTACTAGTCAAGTATGATTATCATAATCACTTTATACTCAATGAAAGATTGGACTTTTTCAATTTTTAACTTAATTACAATATTATAAATCACACTTTAAATATTTCAATTGCCTTTTTTTAATAAAGAGTTTTTTTATAGCGCTTTATATCTCGGCCACCTTGTCCACTTTCTTTATGAATTCGCAGTAAATTCATAAAGAAATTCTGCCACATTCATAGCATCATAATATTTTTCACATTAAAAATATTGTGTAGTGTTCAACCGAACACCAGAATTCACAGACACTTTAGTAGTTTTGATGTGCGTTATAACCCCTAAAACTATTTAACCATTGTTCATATGGTTCTTACTGTTTACATTGAGAATAATAGAAATTATTTATTTGCACCTGAAAATTGTACTGTTTTCTGTGTTTATTTCACTCAAAACTTCGCAATTTAGCAGCACACTTTCTGTATCCAACGACATTGTTGTTGTTATGTCACAGGTAGCGCCACGAGTGTTAAGAATCGGAACCAAAAACTTTCAAGGAGGCGGCAAATCTTTCACTTTATTACATTATGGCTAGCCGTTTTGAATAACGTATTTATTTTAAGGTTTTTGATTCAGCCGCATTCAATCCGGCTAATCGTGTAATCGCCGCATTACAAAACGGCCCTGTTTTTTAAAACGGCTAGCCGTAATGTAAAACGGCGGATTATACAATACGCCTGCGACACATACATAAAATCGGTTTAATTTATTTTAATAATAATATACCTCATACAGGTTGTAATATTTCAATTTTGATGAGGTTGGAATGGGTTTTAAAATTCTAGATTTGATACAGATTATTATCATGAATGTACACATTAATGATTAATATATAATTGAAAAAGCCGCCGCCGTGACACGACACGACGCCGCGCCGCAGCATGGTGCGTCGTCCCGTGCCCCTATTTCGATAATAATATTTTGCTGTTGGTGCGCTCGAACGTCAAGCACGTTCGAGCGTTTAGACTTTAGATAATAATATGGATCGTGAAATAAATACTTATTATCCTGTTCTTCTGACGACGACGAATGAAAAAGAAACAAACGAAATTTTGCGTAAATCTGTATATTTGTAAATTCTTCTTTTTCGTCCTTTTTTATCAGCCAATCACAGTCCATCTTGCTTAAAAATTTGCACAGTTTAAGAGTAGATTTATATGCATGATTTAAAGAAAGGCATTTTTTTTAATTCGGAAGTTAATAATGAATACAGTATATTCGGGGTGGGCGTTGCCACAGTATAGCAATATATTAGGGATATATTGCTATACTGTGGCGTTGCGCTGTTCGCGGCTAAGGCGCGCGTATCGTTGCACGGTAATGGCACCGCGCCGTGTTTGATGGGGATGCGGCCTTAGTGGATGAAGTGGCTCACTTTAAGTCTACCAGAATCTGATGGCAAATTTTGACACAACAAAACATCGAATCAGCCGCTATATTAAGGCAAAAAATCGGTTGTCTGTAAAGTCGGTTTATTGACGATAGTTGAACGTGACAACGTCATAAGAAAATGGAACGCCTCAGAGCAAGGTAACGCCGCATGAGTCATGTTTTTTCGTGCATGCGGCTGCATGCACGAAAAAACTCCATCGAAACTCCATCGAAAAAAGGCTCCATCGAATTATAAGACGTTATCACGTCAAAAAAGGATCAAAATGTTTTATTCCAATTACCCCGGTCGCGGTATTGCTAGAGTCAATTTACTTTCTCACTTTTTGGCATCAGGTTCTGATAGACCTAACAATTTGAAAATTTTCGTTTTGTTGCACAATTTATGGAATAAAAAAAGAAGATCGGGAAAATTATTTGAAATCAAAAACTGTGGATTTTTGTATAGCCAGATATATTAGCTAGATGATGAAGTAGGTACCTTAGTTACAAGGTTTGTTTAAATTGTAAGGGATAATAGTGATTAATTTCCCGCATGATATAAAATATTAGTTATAAGTTCACTACACTTACACTTAGTTACGTAGTTTATTATATTATCTACTTTGTCCATTTACGTCTTTAATAATTAATTATTATCATGTGGCCACATTTATAGTACTTAGATATTCGTACCATCGAGGAAATTGATTCCTATACAGGTTACGGATCTACGTCATGTGGTCGGCTTATGTCAATTCAATGTTAGCGATAATTGGTCGGATGGGTTTGACCAAATCACTTAGGCCCGCCATCTGCCTAGGAATCAACTTTTCTGATAGTACCATCGAGGAAATTGATTCCTATGCAGTTGATAGACCAACGTTATTTGGTCGAATATGTCAATTCAATGTTAATTGAGATCTGTCGGCTGGGTTTGACGTAACGCAACCAAACTGCGTAGGTCCCCGATCTGCATAGGAATCAACTTCTCTGATAGTACATACTACATCGGCCTATCGCTACTCGCCTTGTATACTTGCACAAATATTCCTATTCTTTATTTTGTGCCTGTCAAAAAGAGGTAGCAAAATATTTGCGTACCAATGAAAAAACAAACAGGCGTTTTTAGAATAAAAATCTACCTTCCGTACTTACTGCTTCTGTATACTAGGAGCTCATACAACATCTAGACATGCGGTAGAGTGTGAAGCCAAGTTCCAGCATAACAGCAGGGCAATCGCGTTATTTTTAAACGTTCCAATTCAGGTTCACATCTGCTTTGGTTGTGGTTCAGTTACGGTTCGGTTGCGCTGCGTCTGAGCAAATTTCAGTATCGTACTAACGTTCCAACCGTAACTCAACCTTAGATGGAACTCGAACGAAGCGCAACGTTTGACCTTTAGACAGACAATGCAGCGGACCAATCAGCGCCTTTCTGATTTAATTTTGATTGGCTTAAATATGAACAAATTTTTTCCGATGCGTTAATTGGTCAATTGATAAATTGTTTATTTACATATGGATAAATATGACACGAGTGAAGTTGTTTTGGTCTTGGTAGTTATGATCAATGATGTGAATGATTAGTACTTGGAGTTTTTAATTTACGTAGATGAATTCTTAATATTGTTTTACTATATTTTACAAACGCCATATAAGTGTTAAATAGTGACACATAGTGTGAGTTGTGACTTGTGACAAAAGTTTTATGTGGCGCAGAAAACATTTACGTAAAGAAGTAATGTCAAAATTCAATTCACTTTTTAACAAACTCAAATAACAAAACATAGTCCGTAGCATGTTATTTTACAGCTTTAAAGTAAAACATAAGCTTAAATTATAATTTAATTATAGCCTATGTTATAATTTTTCATCGATTTTTGTCAATTTAACACACCAAAATAAGAAACGTTTCAGAAACGTGCGAGTAGAAGTTGCATTGTATCACCTTTTTGTTTTGACAGCGTTTGCGTTCGGGCTGAGGTTCAGTAACGTCTCAACTAGCTGTCAAAACGTTAGCGCGATACCGAATCGTTCCAAAAGTCGATCAACGTCCGAGTTTCACTTGCGGTTCAGTTGAATAAATTTATCGCGATTGCCCTGCTGAATGGCGAGCATGCACCGTGTGTAATATTACACGAACCATTTGCAGCTACTTTTGACCCCCTCATAATTCAGAAACTATTTCACATAAACGTTTCAAATTTAGCTCATATAGTGAGACTTGCGTGATAAATACATGCTTTAAATTTCATAAGCACAGCTTAAACGGTTGTTGAGATATTAACATCCGAAAATCTAAATTTTTATCACTGACTGACTGACCTATAGATCAAAATTCTAACCCACTTCCAGATGACCTAGAAGGCTGAAATTTGGAATCCAGCTCGATAATTGTGTGTAACCGTAGGGAAAAATCCGAAAACAAAAAAAAATGGTCAAGTGCGAGTCGTACAGAGCGAAAATTGTGTTTTTTGTATGGAGACCCCCCTTAAATATTAATTTTATTTTACTTTTATTATTTGTTATGAAAGAAGAAATATAAGGATTTTGTTAACATTTCAAGTACCTTTCGGCTGCCATTATTGATTTAGAGCAAAAAAGGCCAAAAAATCACGTTTATTGTATGGGAGCTCCCCGTAAACATTTATTTGTGAATTGAAAAAACTTGAAATGAATAGAAGGTGACTTTATGAAGTGTTTCTGTCTGTCTGTTACGTCTTCACGCCCAAACTGCTTGTACCGATTGTTCTTTGGTATATGGAGATATAGTTTGAGTCCCGAGAATAGACGTAGAATTATTTCAATATGTCTGTCCGTCCGTCCGTTTGTCAGTCTGTCTGTTAGACAGCTATAAATTATAATAATAGCTACTTAACTTCCGCATATTAAGTTGTACACTATATAATATAGTTGATGGTTGGGAATATATTTGTGTTATACCGTATTATTCCAGTGCCTTCTGATGGTAGCTACATTTTCCATTCGCTCGGATTTTCTTTGTTTTATTCGTCTGATACTCAAGTCTCAACAAGGCTTAGGGGCTGTTTCCCCACTTCCTGGTAAGTTTCATATAGGCTATCCACAACTTATCTGATAGATGAAGTATCTGCCAGATAAGTTGCGGATAGCATAGCCGACACTTGTCGGGAAATGGTGAAACGACACCTTAAGGTTGCGAATTGCCATTGAATATAGTCGAGTATTATGGATGTTTGAACTGGGAAGATGAAGGTGTCTACCCTTGCTCGGAAAGTTTTCTTTACAAAAAGTAGTGATATCCCATCAAAAACATAAAATATGTAAAAATGCTGAGCCAAGTTCCATACAAACATTATATTTCTTGTCTATGGACTTCGCCGTAAAAAGGATGGAGATCTAAATGAGTGCCAAGTTCCATGGAAAATCGAAATAAGTACGTATAGGAACCAAATAACATTATGAACAAATAATAGAGTCTATTTCTTTGCTTTATTGAATATCTATAACAATTATTGATGTTATTTAAATAATGTGAGATCTTTAACTAGATTAAATTTTACTTGGCTAGTTTTATCCAAATTAAAATGTTCAATTTAACTTTATGAAAAATGACTGACGTAATGAAAACTGGCCAAGTTAGATCTAATCTAGTTTAAGATCTCACATATTTAAATAACATCAATTGTTATAGATATTCAATAAAGCAAAGAAATAGACTCTATTATTTGTTCGTAATGTTATTTGGTTCCTATACGTACTTATTTCGATTTTCCATGGAACTTGGCACTCATTTAGATCTCCATCCTTTTTACGGCGAAGTCCATAGACAAGAAATATAATGTTTGTATGGAACTTGGCTCAGCATTTTTACATATTTTATGTTTTTGGTGGGATAGCAGTTTAATTGCTCATAGTATTTTGTAAGTATAAAAATGTTTCGTACGGCGAAACACTGACAAAAATAGCCTCACCAAAAACCAAAGCTACACTATGTTTAGTATAATAATTAAAATACAATATTTTGTTAAATTTTATTGCATTTTTTAACAGCCCTGTTAAAACCTGCAGTTTAATTTGGTCAGTTATACAAATCAATAGTTTTTAATATTATAGAATGATAATAATATATAAGTAGTTTTTAGTCAAACCAGTCTTGACTTTTGGGTCGTAAAACTGTTTTTAACTTTTTATATATTTTTTATGACAATAAATGTTCACATTTAATGTATTAAAAATACATACAACATACCTAATATTCATTAAACAACAGAGCTGTAATTAAGGTGTGGATTGAAGAATAGGTTTAGCAAAATCTAAATACTCACAAATAGAATGAAAATATTCATATTATTTTAAAAACTTGAGAAAAATAATAATAATATCTTAATAGGTGTTTAACTATTTAATTGTAAAAACCTCGATTTTATTATTCCTAATAGTTACTATTAGGAATAATAAAATCGAGGTTTTTTTTATCATTTCAGATAAAGATACGACAGTATTTGTTATGTTCAATCATAAAAGATAATTGCAATCGGTGCTGGTTTAGTAATAGTAATATGTTACCTAAAAATATATAATTAAATGCTGATTATTATCGATTCATATAATATTTGCAATATTCGAAATTGTCAAGCGACTCAGGTCAGGTCACATTGCAACCGGGCCTGACGAGTCGATGCTATGTACACTAACCCTTATGTTAGAATTTTTTCGTTCCAAAGACAAACACATTTTCGCATTTAAGTATGTTATTAGTTTGGACTTTGGAGTAGTCAAAAAGTTAAGCATTTTTAAATTGTATTTTTTGTCATAATATATTATGTATATTATAATATAATACATATATGTCAAAAAAATATATTTATATGCCTTATTGTACATCATGCACAGGTAAATGAGAATGATACCAATCATAACAAGGAATAACTAACATATATAAACTAAGAACTAAGAATCGTTTGAATCTTTCTCCAATAGCAATATTACAGCAAACTCTTGTTCGACAGTTTTATTAATATAAATAACTAGCTGTTGCCCGCGACTTCGTCCGCATGGACTTTAGTTTATAGCGCGCGGTGTCAACAAATTTGGTGTCAAAGGTTTTTAAAAGCCTGGTACCCCTTAAATCAAAATACCCAAAAACAGCTGTTGTACAGTAAATGAAGGCAAAAATCAGGTGCAACCTCCGATATCGTTGAACCTCCATCGATTTGGATGAAAATTTGGGATTAAGTACATTAAGCCCTCTACTTTAAAAGTGACATACGCTCGTATACCCCTTTTGTTGAAAATAGAAAAAATGCAGATTTAACCATTCTGGCTTAAATAATTGGGTTTAATTCGATAAAATAAACGTTTTAATGTTTTTTTTTCATGATATTTTATGATTACCTTCGGCCTGACCGAGCATGCTATCTCGCTCGGTCGGAAGATCTTCCTTTTCGGCCGCCCGGAAACCAATTTTTTCAGTTTATTTACTTGCTATTTATGTCTTATTAAGTTTTTTTGCCATATTTTTACCCCTGTAAACTACCCAATGTCTGAAAAATAAGCTCTAAGTTTTTATTTTAAGTTTTTTATATCAGCATTAATGAGTTCGAATATTTTTTCATAGCTAAGATAAATTTTATTGAAGTATTTCAAACATTGATATTATTTAGTCCAAAATATTCAAACAACGATTTAAAACTACCCTCTGTGCAAAAAAATTGCGCAAAGGCTGAATCTACTAGACTGAAATATTTAATAGACGCACATCATTATAAAAAGCCCCTCTCTTATCGAGTCGACATTTACCGTTTTGTTTACTTTCTGATTAAAAAGACTTAAAAAGATTAATGTATATTTAGTAAGGACTATATGACGCCTGCAATCGCGCTGGAACCGTACATTTTTCGGGATAAAAAGTAGGTATCTAGTCCCAAGACTTCATTAGTCGCATTGATGTGTAGGGGAGGAGACAGACGGACGGATGGACAGACAGACGGACGGATGGTCAGACGGACAGATGGACAGACAGACGGACGGACAGACTGAAACTATAAGGGTTCCTTATTTACTACGGAACCCTAAAAAACACAAACGAACGACCCAGGTGAATGAGAATTTTATTTTCTATTATGTTAACTTAAACTTTTTAAAATTTATATTTATTTATTTTAAAAAGTTTAAGAAGCTAATATTATGTTTTAAGCATGGTTTACTCATCATCACGCCAAATGGATAAAAGTAGACCGACGACCGTAATATCAAGGCCAAGGAACTATATTTTACTATAGGACTATAGGAACGTGTGTGCTGACTAGACATAATATTGTAATTTTAATGTAGATAAAAATAAAATAGTGCAAAAGTCCTGCTCGCACTATCTCGGTTTGGGCCACAAAGTTTATAAACTAGTTATATTGTAGTCGATAGTCACATCGTGCAGGAGACTTGTCAGAAGCGGGCGTTGCAGCGACAATCATTGCAGGCATTTAATAAGGTTCTTATTGGCCACTACTCCTACTGCTAGGGCTCAGTGTATAGCGTAAGATATCTGTCGATGTGCGGGTAGAGCAGGTCGGGGATGTGCCGGCTGTACAGGAAGTCGAAGTGGTTCCACAGCGGGCTGTCGATCCGGACGGCGTCGACGACGTCGGGCAGCCGCCGCCGCAGCCAGCGCACGTCACGCGCGTCCACCAGATGGTCGTTGTCGGCGTACACCAGCACAGCCGGCGCCGTCGCTGCGCTCAGGTCGTAGGGCGGCGGGCGCGGCGACCCGTACACCCGCACGTTGTCCGCGCCGTGGTCGAACTTCTCGAAACCGTCGCTGGCGAGGCTCTGCGCGTACTTGACGAACATCTTGTCGGAGGCGCCGGCGGGGAAGTGCGCGAACACGCGGTGCAGCGCCGCGCCCGCCACCGAGCCCGGATGCGCCGCGTCGACGAGCGCCAGCACGCCGCCGCACAGCCGCGTCGACGCCGCGCACAGCAGCGACGCCAGCTCCCGGTATACGGAGTCCCGCGCGAATATCTCGTGTGGTCCCAGCGCCCGGTGCGACGCGCTGAGCCCCGCGGCCAGCGCCCGGAACGGGGTGGAGCGCATGTTGGTCAGCTTCACGGCCGGCGCCAGGCTGATCTGCAGCCCGACCTTGTCGCAGGAGCCGGGCCGCTCGGAGCACATTATGAGGAGGGACGACGCCCCCTGCGAGTACCCGACGTAGTTCAATTTTTGCGACCCGGTCGATCTCAGGATGTAATCGATCGTGGCGGGCACGTCGTGGAGGCCGATGTCGTCGATCGAGAAGTCCCAGAAGGCGGCGTCGCGGTCGGGGTCGAGGGTCTCGTGGCGGCGCGCGTAGTAGTTGCCGCGCATGTTGCCCACCCACACGTCGAAGCACCGGTCGGCCAGCAGGTAGGGCAGGCCGGCGCGCGGGCCGGGGTCCAGGAAGGCGTCGGCGCTCTGCAGCAGGCCGTGCATGAGCAGCACGGGCGGGTGGCGCGGCGCGCAGCCGGCGCGGCCCACGCGGAACACGGTCAGCAGGTAGCCGTCGGCGGTGCGCACGCGGTGCTCCTCGGCGCGGTAGCGGTGCGCGGCGCACGTCTCGGTGAAGTTGCGGTGCGGGTGGTGCAGGTCCAGGTAGCTGCGGGCGCCGTCGCCGGCCGGCAGCACCAGGGTGCCGACCCCCAGCGACACCATCACGAGGAGCTTCACCGCGTCCCCGGATTCCATCGTCGTGTACAAACGTAGTACAAACTCGGGATGGCTATCTTAGACGCTCGAATAATATCGTGCTGCAGGGCGCACGTAGGTACCTCGCGCTAGGAAAAACTGCAAGTGACTAAACTTTGAGCAGAACGTGTTGATTACGAACCGAGATAGACATATCTACGTTTTTTGCATTACATTAAATCGTAAATTATTATAATGCCCTTGTCATTTCCGCAAAAAATTGCAGTTACGTGAGTATATTAATATTATGCAATAGGTACATTAAAGGTGCCACTTTGTACCAAAAAATACCTAGTATAAACATTGTTGGTGTCGTGATCGTCGTCGGTATAGGCTGTGCTATTATGCTAAGTACTCACATACGGTTTTACTCGATAGTTTTACTCCATAACGAGTAAAAATTACTGCGTGGACCGCAAACTCACAGCTCGAAGGCTCGCATCAAGCCAGCTCGGTGGAATCAAATCAATCTAATTTCCTTCGAACTTACTTGACGCGCGGGAGCCGTCGAGCCTTACTCAAGCGTGTGATTTTACGGTCCACACGATAATTTTTACTCGTTTTGGAGTAAAAACTCGAGCCGTGGTTTTTAACCGACTTCAAAAAAAGTTAACCAACTAAAAAAAGAGATTATCAATTCGACGCGTATGTATGTAATATTTCCATAACTGCCCAGTTTTTGTATAATATTATGTTAGTCTATTTCAGTGTCTGAACAAATGTGCCAAACAAAAGTGTATGAAATTATGTATGTATACGTTTTGACAATATATTGACGACCTCTGTGGCTCAGTGGTGAGCTACCGACGCGGGTTCGAATCCCGCCGACGGAACAAAAAGTTTTCAAAGTTTCTGGGTCATGGATGTGTATTAAATATGTGTATGATATAATAAAAATCTTAAATATTATATGTATAGTATAAATAAAAGTATTAAATATATTTCTGTTGTCTGGTACCCGTAACACAAGTCCTTCAGGTACTTACCACGGGGTCAGACTGACGTGGTGTGAAGCGTCCATATATAGATATTATTATTATATTATACGTATGTATGTATGTTTTTTGTTGTACTAGGTATTGTTCTTCGTAGGGAACACTGCAAGTTTCATCAAAAACGGTTCAGTCTTTTATGGGATAAGGCAATTTTAATTCTCAATTACAATTTTGAAGCCGGTTTTATCTTTTTTTTTTATTAAAATATTTTTATTACTCTACGTGATTGCTCGAACGAGTAAAACCGTATGTGAGTACTTAGCATTATATGCGACATATTATATGACTGTCAGTCCGTGCATTGTACTTCTCAAGGGGTTTAAATCAGTTTACTCCAGAACTGAAAAGTTTTTTCAGCTCTCTGCATATTAAAGTTACTAACAGTTAGATTCTAACTGTTAGTAACTTTAATGCTGGAAATTATTTTCTGGGACCATCAGCTAAATTCTTGATTTGAAAACACGTAGAGTGTATTAGCTAGATACATCGTATCCATACTAATATTATAAATGCGAAAGTGTGTCTGTGTGTCTGTCCGTCTGTCTGTCTGTCTGTCTGTCTGTCTGTCTGTCTGTCTGTCTGTCTGTCTGTCTGTCTGTCTGTCTGTCTGTCTGTCTGTCTGTCTGTCTGTCTGTCTGTCTGTCTGTCTGTCTGTCTGTCTGTCTGTCCGTCCGTCCGTCCGTCCGTCCGTCCGTCCGTCCGTCCGTCCGTCCGTCCGTCCGTCCGTCCGTCCGTCCGTCCGTCCGTGTTTTAGTTTTGCCCGGAAAAATGTACGGTTCCCGCGCGATAAACGAATTTTGGCGCAACGAAGTTACGCTTACTACTAATATATTATTATTTTAAATGCGAAAGTGTGTCTGTCTGTCTGTCTGTCTGTCCGTCCGTCCGTCCGTCCGTCCGTCCGTCCGTCCGTCCGTCCGTCCGTCCGTCCGTCCATCCGTCCGTCCGTCTGTCCGTCTGTCTGTTACCTCTTCACGCCTAAGTCGCTGAACCAATTTTCCTCATATTTAGTATAGAGATACTTGGAGTCCCGGGAAAGGACATAGGATACTTTTTATCCCGGAAAAATGTACGGTTCCCGCGCGATAAACGAATTTTGGCGCAGCTGAGTTGCGGGCGTCATCTAGTAATTTATAAGTCTAAACTTGAACTATTTAGACCCAAGACTTATACTATTCGAGATATATAATAATTACGAGTACGTCATGGCTTTAATATTATACGTATTATATGTATAATAGTTGAGTTTAACTTAATATTTATTTTATTTGAATGTAAATTCCAGTGTTATCTGAGAGAATCGCAAAAATATTTTACATTTTTACAATATAACTTAAACCGTAAAAATGTAAAATATTTTTGCAATTCTATATACTAACTTTACATATAGTGTTGTAATTTTGCTTCATGTTTATTTATTGTTATTGTATGCTTTTGTAAAGGGCATAATTATTTTAATAAACAACAAGTTTACATGTTCAAAGTCATCTGTATGATAAATAATATCATATTGCAGATATTACATGATACAATCTTTTAATTATTTAGGATATAGATTTAAAATTGATATTATTATCTGAGATAGCATGAAACATTTTGGTCACTTGCATATTGCACAAATTATTTTAATTATAATACATAATATTAATACGTAAATATACCATCTAAGAAATTTTATAATAATATCATCAATTAATATTATCTAAGAAAGTTATATAATACTAGCTGACCCGACAGACGTTGTCCTGTCTTAACGATGATTATTTAATTCTAATTGGTATAGTTAAGAAAACAATAGATTAAAATTAGTATCTTCATGCCAAATTTCATCAAAATAGATTAAATAGTTTAAGCGAAAATCATAAAAGTTTATTGTGCAGCAACCGTACATTTTCCGGGACAAAAAGTTTCCCTTGTTCTTTCCCGAGACTCAAAGTATCTCCATATCGAATTTTATAAAAATAGACTGAATAGTTTAGGCGAAAATCATAAAAGTTTATTGTGCGGGAACCGTACATTTTCCGAGACCAAAAGTATCCCTTGTCCTTTCCCGAGACTCAAAGTATCTCAGATAGTTAATGGAATCAGGCGTTACTTTACGGAAATCCATAGCTTAAAATTTAGTTTGTTATTATTTTTAGCAATATTCCGCGAAATAAACTTCCACCTTTAAGTAAATGAGTGAGTGCACGCATAGGCATGCGTACAGCACCTCCCTCCTCCCACACTTCCTATGCGTACACTCGCATGCAAGAACTTGCAAACACCACCACCACACAAGCAATAATGTTGGCAAATCCGTGCAAGGCCCCTCACCACCATGCAGGTTGAAAACCTCGACGCGCGTTTCGCTCCAACACCGGAGCATCAATGATGACTTGACGGACGTTGTTCGTAGAGTCCACATCCTGAGGATGCTCCGGTGTTGGAGCGAAACGCGCGTCGAGGTTTTCAGCCTGCACGGTGGTGAGGGGCCTTGCACGGATTTGCCAACATTACTACTTGTGTGGTGGTGGTGTTTACAAGTTCTTGCATGCGAGTGTACGCATAGGCAGTGTGGGAGGAGGGAGGTGCTGTACGCATGCCTATGCGTGCACTCACTCATTTACTTAAAGGTGGAAGTTTATTTCGCGGAATATTGCTAAAAATAAGAACAAAATAAATTTTATAATGAACTGTACCACGCCAAATTTATTAATGTATTAGTATCTTTCATTACTTTCATATTTTAATGAGATTAAGTCAAATCAACGAAGAAAAAAAATGGTAACGGTAATTAGGCAAATAATGCCAAACCTGAGAATGGCCGACGAATGACCATAATATTATACCCATGAATCAACTTCTCTGATAGCACAATATACGGAATACAACAGAACAGCCATTTAGAAGACATCCCAACGTAATTGATTTTAAACTTGGCAGGTTTCCATCCAAACGGACTTACGTGCATTTTAAAGGTAGTTCTTGGTGTGCTGACCAGCTTTTTGATACAATGAATGTAAGCACAAACTAAAAGCGATATATTTTATTTTCAGCTCTAGGCCAACCTTATATTACCTTTTTGATGCGCAGGGGATACTCATCATGGGTGCCCCGGGTTGGGGATTTTGTTAAAAAAGCTGAAGCACCCCGGGGGTATGTGGGACTCTTACCCACTAAAACCACCTGCGGTTTGCCTTCAGCCGTATACGGAGGGATGTCCTGGACTGTCTAACACATGACTCCCTCCACGACCGGCCGGTCTACCTCAAAAGGGACCGGACTTCTACCAAAGTTAGGTAACGCTTAGGCAAACTAAAGCATTCCCCTCGGCGCCGAGACTAGCTGAGCCGGGCAGGTTCCCATCCTGACCCAGAGCCCCGTGGGACGGAAGTTATTGAAGGTTCGCATAGTGACGCCTCCGCACTCCCGTCCTACGCCGGTGGAGCGGAACGGATTATGGGTCATCCTCTCTGTTCCGCTCCGCGGCCGCTTTCTGTGAAAGGACGGTTTCACAGAAAGAGACTGCCGCCTGCCAGGCCTCATCGCTCTCGAGCATACAGCGCACCATGCTCGGGAGCGAGAGGTCTCCACCTAGAGTGGCAGTTTCCACGAGATCGTGGCGCTGCACGATCCAACGATCTCACACCTCGAGGGTGTGCTGGGCCGTGTCCTCCGCAGCGCCGCACTCATGGCAGGCCGGCGTAGGCTCCCTCCTGGCGACCTTACACAAGTACGACTCGAAGCATCCGTGCCCGGTGAGCACCTGTGTAAGGCGGAAGGTGAGGGGTTTAACCGTATATTACCTTAGCCTAAAAACCTGTCTGACAATAAAACAGTTTCAACAAACTGAACTAATTAAAAAAGGAAATAATTATCGGAACCGGATACGACAGTACCTGTTGAAATTCTCTAATTAAATTTACTTACTCTGGCAAAGGGAGAACGGAAATTAAATTTTTATCCGACAACGACGAAGAAGGGTAATTAATGATTTTGGTGGGTATATACAGGGTGTAACAAAACTAAGTGATAATAAACACACCGGCAAAATTAGCGGAACATAAATTTTTATGTTTTTGAAAATTATTCGCTGTTTTTAATATATTTATTTATTAATTAAATAATTTATGGTAAAAAATAAATCTTATATAAATTTAGGGCATAAAAACGTATAAAATAGAAAAAAAATTGCAAAAATCAAAAATTAATAAAAATCTTTCAGTAGTAAGTTTTTAAGTTAAATTCTTCATTTTTACTTAAGAAATGCCATGATAAAAGCGTGTAATGCCTTCTATGGATCTGAAGAGAGTCTGGATACGCCATTACATGCTTGCATTTTGATTGTCAATCATTTCCTGTGGGATATTCTTCTACTCCTCCAGTAGCGCCAACTCGAGTTCCTGAACACATTTTGGAGCTGGAGTTTTAACTCGTACGACGTACCGTTCACCCATTGATGTGCCACACGTTCTCAATCGGATCCACATCCGTAAACCGTGCTGACCTCTCCACCTGGGCTACGCTAGCATCATTTAGGTCATAGTGCCCGATATTTTTACTCTATGGACGCGCATTAAATTGAAGTTACTGCCTAAAACTGTGTAAAAGGCACAACATGCAGTTCTAGGATGTCTATGCTATAGCCCTGTACTGTCAAAGTACCATCATTAACAATCATCAGCTCTGTACGGACTCCAAATCATATGCCAACCCAAACCTTTACGAAGCCTGCATGATAAGGCCACTGTTTCCGTTAAGTTTGATGGTCTATAGTGTTCCTTACGATGTATCCACATTCTTTATTGCCTGTCAACAAAATTTACACAGAATTTGCTCCCATCGCTGTACAGCACACGATTTCACTCACTTGTCAAATTTTGATTTTCACGCGCAAATCTTAGCCTGGCTCTTTGCTCTGGCTTGTCTCAAGTTTTGGTGCCCTTGCTGGCACCTTTGAGTCTAATTTAACTTCTTTGAGTCTTTTTCTTACTGTACAATCACTTACACGTACATCTCGGACCTGTTCCGATAGGTTTCGTCTCTGCAAAGCAGTTTGAGGTCGATTTCTTAAGGCTTTTACCCTTACGAAACAGTTATCCTGAACCTTTGCCACCCGATATCTTCCTTGTTCTCGTCTCCGGACCAAAATTTATAATATTGAGTATGGATAATATCCATTGGATATAATATGAAATACGAATATCCGTATTGTCCTTAATAATGAAACTCATACTCGGGGCTTACAATCGCTATTGAAAACTGTATTTTCGGTGACAAATTATTTTAATTAGTGTGGCGAGCTTCAGCGTCAGCGAACAACAGAGCTTTGTTGTCGACGTAGGGGCGGGTGGGGAGGGGGGAAAATTCCAGAGACGGTCATGGGGTGGGGATGTGCTGGTATATCCGTTATCGATATCGATGCCCATACTAATATTATAAATGCGAGCAACAATTAGATACTAATTAATATTATTGTTGAGTAAGTATAGACAGGTTACTAATCTATACTTATTATAAAACAAAGTCGCTTTTTTCCCTCATGTCCCTTTGTTCCCTTTAATCTTTAAAATTACGCAACGGATTTTGAAGATTCTTTCAGTGTTAGATAGCCCATTTATCGAGGAAGGTTATAGGCTATATTTTATCACGGTAAGACTAATAGGAGCGAAGAAATAGAGGAAAATGTGGAAAAAACGGGGGAAATTATTTGAAAGGACTAACTTGCATGCGCTAATCTCAGGAACTACTGGTCCGATTTGAAAAATTCTTTCAGTGTTAGATAGCCCATTTATTGAGGAAGGCTATAGGCATAATTTTTAGTGGCTATTTATTTTATACCCGTGCGACGCCGGGGTGGGTCGCTAGTAAATAAAAACTTGAAAGGTGTCAAGGGATACCCGGATTAAACATAATGTTAAACTGTACATTATTATAAAATCAAAAATAATGTTATAAGGGAAAAGCACGAATGGCAGACACTTTAAGGAAACATAAAACATTTGAATGTTATAAAATATATATTTATATAAATAAAAGATTGATAACCTCTTCCATGTCTTCAGTAACTCTTACAAAATAAAACTATTATAATTATTCTCTAACAAATCAACAATAAAATATATTATTGGTCTTTTCGTAAACTTAGTCATAAGAACTAATAGGTGACATCACAAAAAACGAACATCACTAATATTAGACACCAATATGAACTAATAGTTGACATAGAATGTAATGTAATGACATTACATTTTACATTTTTCCTATTTATTAGGTCTTTATTTGCTGTTTTTCAAAAGATTTCATTTACTTCATCATAGTTACTACATGCATCAGAAATATTATCCACGTTGTCTCCAGATTCTATCCATTGTTCTTCCATGCGGAAACTATCTTTCCTGTTATTTTTATTTTTCATATTTTTTTCGTAGCTAATTTATTTTCAGTCTTTAGTCTCCATGCTTCTCTTGCCTCTTCTTTTTTCTTATTTCTTTTCTCAGCTCTCCTTTTTCTTCTTTTTACTGCTAAAAAACTAAATCAATCGATTTTTAGATCAGTAGAAGGTCTAATATTAGACACCATGTCCATTTTTCGGTACAGTAGCTGTTCTAAGTTGTTAGTTTGTTAATAGAATTATATTTTCAGAGAATAGTGATGATATTTGCAGTAGAATAAACACAAAATAACTTAAGGGGCCGGGTACCCTTGGAATTTCTCATACAAACGTAATACCAAAATCATTTTCTCATACGAAAATATTTAACATGTTTGAATTATTTTTCAGTTTAAGATAGTAATTACCTAGGTTCTTACACAAAAATTTACTTCAAAATATTTAAACAAAAGAAAATTTTTTTTTGTTTAAAATTTTTTTTAGTAAATTTACTACTAAATATTGAAACACTAAAAAATAGCGTAAAACACTAAAAAATATATAAATAAATAGTAAATTTACTAAAAAAAAATTTTAAACAAAAAATTTTTTTTTTGTGTTTAAATATTTTGAAGTAAGTTTTTGTGCAGGAACCTAGGTAATTACTATTCTAAACTGAAAAATAACTCAAACATGTTAAATATTTTCGTACGAGAAAATGATTTTGGTATTACGTTTGTATGAAAAATTCCAAGGGTACCCGGCCTTTTAAGCACGTATTGCAAAATTAAAAAATGAGATCCATGTCATCTATTACATTTTCAAGAACTAGTAGACACCCTTTATATTGTTAGGGAAAATGGATAAAAAATCTACTTATAAAATTACATGTCCTGACTGACTGACTCACTGATTCATCATAGCTGAGCAAAAACTATTAAAGTTACAGCCACAAAATTTGGTGAGTAGGGTTGTTTTATTAAGTAGACACCCACTAAGGAAGGAATTTTGAAAATTTTACCCCGAAGGGGGTGAAATTAGGGTTGAAAGTCTGAATGAAAGTCCGTCATTTCTTAAGTTAGGAACATGATTTTTTTTGGGTTACTGATTAAAAATGAATGGATACATATTTAAGCGTTTTTGGAAATTATACCACCAATGGGGTAAAATTGGGGTTGAAAATTTCAATGGAAGTTCGTTATTTTTTGAGTTAGAAACATGAAATTTTATGTTTGGGCTTCTGATTAAAAATGATTGAGTACGAGTTTTAGCGTTTTTGAAAATTCCTCCCCCAAGAGGGTGAAATAGGGTTTGAAAGTTTAAATGAAAGTCTATATAGGTATACTATGTTAACGCGGACGAAGTCGCAGGCAACAGCTAGTCATAAATAAACATTAATTAGTGTTTTCAACATGACCATTATTAATCCAATGAAATCAATAGAAATTACAAAAAATCAAATAAATGTATTCAAAACTTACGTGCAATATTTCACCTTTAGCTATAAAATTGCCGAGCGCGTGTCGACGCGGTCACATTGTTTACGAAAACTGATCCCATTTTAAAATTTTGTTCCCAAAGGCGTCCCTAATATATTTTGTCACATCAACAGATAGCTTGAGAAGCTTATAAAATTTACAGTGTTGAGAAATAAGTAGAGTAATTCTTATTTTTATGGTATTTTTTTCGTAAGTGTCATCTATTAGTTCCGACTTCCGTGTCTAGCATTAGGTCTTTTCCCTTAATACAAAAACAAGAATTATTCACTAAAATTTTATAAATTACTCAAAGCTGCGTTATAAATATTTATTATTTCGCTAAGACAGTTATTTGTTGTCCAAATATCTTAAATTAAATTTTAATAATAATTCGTTCAACTCACATTAATTATTGAAAAACCTATGTACTTCTCATAAGAATTTCAAGTTAAATGACAAAACAAAATTATGTATAATGGTAACAACCATTGTTACCATTATACATCATTTATTTACGGCTGTTATTGAAATAATAGTCATTTATAAAATAATAGTCACCTTTATTTTGAGCAAAGTCATATCTCACACACGCATACCTACTTCATGAATTTTGAAAAATGCCTCATTTTATAACTTTATGTATGTTTTGGTACATGCTATAATATAATTTCATATCAAAAATGTAAAAAACACTTGGAAATAATATTATTGCGATCCACAAAAAACATATTTTACACGTGGAACCAATAGGCATTATCGTGATTCGTGTCACAGTGAGTCAACAGGTTTATATAGCAATCTGCCATAATGTTTGTGTTTTGTTCAAATAAGTGTCACCAGCAACTATCAATTTTATATACAGAATGATTTCATTCCGTTACGGGTGAATGTAATAAGGAAAACAAGCAACTTTTACTATGGGTCGAGCATCTTTACCTACTCGACAAAATAATTAGCTGTTTTGCTGTTTTCATACAAATTGGACCCCATTTTATAGCTACGCCTTAACGTTTTTTTAGTATGAAATAGCTGATTTTGTTTTTGTTGCATATAAAAACTTGCACAGCCAAAGTTTATTATTTATGACTTATAAATCCTGTAATAGCTCGAAATAGAATAATAATCATCCTGTATATTTTATATGTTATTTAAAGAAATACTAATCTCTGAAGCCTGACGCAAATAATACGAATGACAAAAAATATAAATGATGCGGGATGCTATAGTAACACAAAACTACGTTGGTGCGAATTGTACGTGTTTTGGTGATGTATTTTAGCTATTACAAAACAAAATACGGTATCAATACTAATATAAAGTTTTTTTTTTTGGGAAGGCAGGTCGCCATAACCCTGACGTCACTGCGACCCATGCGGATCTATTGTGACTCCTTCGCACTAGAGAATCAGCCCCCCAGACGTACAGGATAGTTTTCTCATTCTCTTACAAGCTTCCGGCAGCAAGTAATCACTAATCCGATACTTTACTAGTAATACCTCGATCATGGGAACGCAGACACAATAGATTTTCAATTGTTATGCGACAGCCGGGCGCCGCTTGGGGATTGATGGGATATTATAAATGTGAGTGTTTCCGTCGGTCTGTCTGCTCCCTCTTCGCTCCTAAACTGCTGAATTGATTTTGATGAAATCTGGTATGAAATACTTTGCGGCCTGGGAAAGGACAAAGGATACTTTTATCCAGGAAAATTGTACGGTTTCCGCGCGACAATCAAATTTTGCGCAACGGAGTTGCGGGCGCCAACTAGTAAGTTATAATCAGTTCGCCAAAAAATACAATGATATCAATACAAAGGCAGATTTACATTGAGTCAGTAACTGACGTCAGTCCACTGACGTGTCAGTGCTGACCTGGCTCTGCCATAGTGTAAACGCAAAACAGGCAGTCGCTAGTGTACTGTGCTGAATTGAAATCAATTTACACCATGGCATAAATGTGCCTTTATATCAATATTTATGTACATATTTTTTCTCGTCTCGTGTCGTCTCGTACGAAACATTTTTCTATCGATATCAGTCGTTCTGCCTCACTGGGCGCGTTCTGAAATGCACCATTGTTGTCCGGTGAAATATTGCGGCCGGCCCAATATGGCGGAATATAAAACAATACTTTGACTCGCCCGCTGCTTGATCACTGCTATTAAAAACTTTATATCGCCGAAACAGAACTTTCAAAGGGAAGACATAACGCTGTTCATTTGCAAACTTTATTTCTTAAAATTCAGTCATTAAGATCATTTCTGTCAAAAAAATCGAGTCCTGACTACACGCTTTTTTATTTTAAAATACTTTACATTAAGGCTGCTCTCTCGAAAAAAGCGTGCAGATGAAACAACTTTTCATCGTGATATTATAAGTTTAAACACTTACGGATTTTGTCGCGGAGCACTTATATTAATCCTGACGTTGTGTAATGGCGAGGTTAATCCAGTGTGTGTTACTGGATCAACCTCGCCATTACATAAGATTTGATAAGCCACAAGTACTGACAAAAGAAGCACGATACCGCCCAAGAATGATACGCGAGGCCATAGAAATTAAAAAACACCCTAATTTTAACCGCGAAGATGGTTGGGTGCTGCCATCTAGTTGGGATCCAGTGATAAACAAACTAAAGCACAAATCTATGTCACCTCGGCTTCAAGACACTGTGAGTTCGTTCTGCGTAGATCGGAACGCAAACAAAAATGATGAATCGTAGGGTAATTGAAAAACTTCAAGAAATTGGACACCTGTCACCTCAGTCCGCCCGTGACCACGGCAGCTGTAAAGCAGCCGAAACGTCGGGATTAATAAAAGTGCTCCGCGACAAAATCCGTAAATGTTAAAACTTATAATATCACTAGCTGTCCCGGCAAACGTTGTTTTGCCATATAAAGTATTTCTACTTCATCAATTGATACAAAATCTCGCCCTCTCTTTTGTCCCCGAAGAGGGGTGGGGGGAAAAATGTTATACACCAAATGTTAAGTTGAAAAACACAGTAAATAATATGAAGTAAGTCCATTAAAGAAAAAAGTTTGATACAAAATCGGACCCTCCTCAGATGTTGAGTTCGAAGAAGACAAATATATCTGCGAAAACTATAGCGATGTAGTGACACCCCCCACTTATTATTTTTTGAATATCTTTAATGTACAGAATTCTCATTTCTACAGTTTTATTATATGTAAAGATGAGTGACACTCGCGAAAACTTAAGAAAACTTTTCATCGGCATTAACAGAGAAATTATATCTGAAAAAAAAAATTAGTAATCTACATGATATGATACGTAACGTGGTTTTGCCATATTTTTTCTATCGGTATCACATAATAAAGAAATAAAAAACCAAATCACCTCCAAATCGTTAAATGAAACCACTTTACTCCTTCATTATTTATCAAAAGAATATATAAAAATATATACTGTCTTGCAATACATATTATAAGTTAATAATTTGGTTTGGTTACTTTTTTGAAATATGTATTACATTAAGCCTTAAAAAGGTTTTTTCTCCTATTTCGCCCTATAATGGGCGCGGCGCGCCTTGTACGCGTAACCGCCACCGTACAAGGCGCGCTGTTATGAATGTTATTTTAATGTCATTTACGTCGATATTCGCACTGACAGACAATCGAACTGCTAATTTAGGAAGAGAGGGCCCTTAACATGTTAACTACAACATTCCATAATTTGTAACATTTTGCGAAATGCGATAATCATAGAAATTTAAATTTTATGTAAAGTCCTAACTGCAAACTAGTTTCATAAAAATACTTACATTAGCATGTTAACTAGATCATGTTTATACAAATATAAATAATGACTAAACACTAAGTACGAGGCGTGTACAAAGAGTATAAAATAACATTAATTTATGTCAAAAACAGTAACGCCTGTTACTGCTTGGTGGCAAAACGCGATTTAGAATAAAACTACACGCAGAATTTAAATAATTGACGCCTACCTCTCGATTTTCTGAATCGATCGTATTTCTGAATACTGTGATATACCAGCTGGCGTTCCTCAAGGTGGTGTCCTATCCCCTCTCCTTTTTTCCCTTTTTATCAATTTCCTCACCCCGCTACTCACCTGCTTCTTCCACCTCTATGCAGACGACCTTCAAATCTATACCCACGCACCTGCTAACGATTTGAAGTCTGCAATTACGGCTATCAATGCGAATCTTGCAACCATACTTCGTTGGAGCCAGGGCCATGGCCTGATAGTCAATACCAAAATGACTCAAATTATTGTTATGGGTAGTTCAAAACAAATAAACCGGCCTAATTACGATACTCTGCCTAATATTACATTTAACAATGTAGCTCTACCTTGTAGCAATGTGGCAAAAAACCTGGGTGTATACTTCGACTCAACTCTAAAATGGTCTCATCACATCTCTGAGATCAGTCGAAAGTTTTTTGCGGCGGTGGGCTCACTGAATCGCTGGAAAAATTTACTCCCTGTAAAGACTAAAATCGAACTTGCGCAGACTTTACTTCTACCTATCCTCGACTATGCAGATGTTTGTCTATTAGATCTCAGCGAAGAACAACTCAACAAACTTGAAAGATTACAAAACATCTGCATCAGATTCGTGTATGGACTGCGCAAGTTCGACCATGTCTCTGAATTTCGCCGGAAACTCGGGTGGTTGCCCATCAGACTCCGCCGGGAGGAGCATGTCCTGATCCTATTATATAATATCCTACATGACCCCCGCTCTCCCCCCTACCTTAAGGATCGCTTTCAGTTTCGTAGTGCAGACCAAAATAAGCGTGTGTTACGCTCTGTTTATAATAATAAACTATTAGTACCTTTTACTAAGTCGGGATACTTTGCGGATTCTTTCGCTGTGAAGGCCACTTACTTGTGGAATGAACTGCCACTCGAGATTCGCGAGTCGCAATCACAAGCTTCTTTCAAATCGAAGCTACATATCCATCTGAGGAGTAAAGTCTCTTGCTAGTTACTAATATTAGCTGCGTGTCTAATTTAATAATATTTATCTTTATTTATATGTTGTATTTGTGAACTATACTACTCTTATTTAATCTTTATTATCATTATTATTATTATTATTATTATTTTAGTTTTATTTTTGTCAAGCTATTGTTCTTTACCCCGCGTACTCTTTTTAGATTAAATTTTCCTCTTCTGCAGGGTTGC
The DNA here is from genome assembly GCA_937595015.1 of Polyommatus icarus. Taxonomy (NCBI): domain Eukaryota; kingdom Metazoa; phylum Arthropoda; class Insecta; order Lepidoptera; family Lycaenidae; genus Polyommatus; species Polyommatus icarus. Next base: position 29,648,269 of record OW569321.1, on the reverse strand, counting down.
CTGGAAGAGATCGCTCATAGCGATAAGGCCGCCCTTGCCCACATATTGTTTTGTTAAGTTTATAGTTTAAGTAACATGATTGTATTTAAATGTAATGTGAGCAATAAAGTATCGATCTATCTATCTATCTACCTCCATAGTCCATAGAGCTTCTTTAGAACGAGGTAACTAGTTTACATCTGCGTGTTACACTTTAAAGTTCGTTACATCGCACAACAGTAGATTTCCGTGACCATTATAAAATTATTTATTTTAAAATATAAAGTTACCCCTTCCACATTTACTTAACCCTTTACTGTTAAGTACTTTGAACTTTAACCTTTTACTGTTTTAATTTTAAAAATGTAAGAGTTAATACACATCGCGACTCTTTACATTCCATGGAACTGGTTTTTCTAAGGGTCAATTCAGACCGCAACACGACGAGGCGAAGCGAGGCGCGGCGCGGCATTTTATACTCGGTTTCAAAGAATATAATATTACCAACAATATTTATAATATTAATAATGATTTAAGTAATAATAATAATCATTTATTTGCATACTATGTTGTTTACAAAAGATCTTTCAGAAAGCAAACATTCTGCTTTTGAAGCACGCAAAAATATACATACCTATTTTAGTTGGTAATATTTTAGTTACATAACTTACATTTCACATTTTACATTTTATTATTGTTTGTATTTCGGTTAGTATTTTGTCGTTTAAACACAGAATATAATATATTAGTTGTACGTTTAAAGCCAATCGAAAGTACTATACTGTACTCGGCGAAACATGGCGGGAGCGGTTATTGACCCCCTCATCTGACACTTCACTGTCAATCGCGGTTCGCTGATTAGAGTATAATTATACTCGTGTCAGAAAACCTCAGAAACCGGACATCAATAACAATAATTTATGACACTTTATATTATATCTTAAATCGAAATTCACACTTCAGAGTCTTACCGCCGTACTCAGAGACATTTTAAGTAATTATGATTAAGCTTCAATTTAATCAAGAGTTCGACAGGTAATGTATGGGGCTTATGTCAAAATTTTGAATTAATTACATTAAAATAATTAATGTTCCACTCTGAGTGCGACAGTTAAAGATTTAAGATTCCTCAATTTCCTAGTCTTATTTATGTCTCGTAGTAAAAGTTATTTAACAATTCACATCAACTAACAGCATCCGCTATTACGGATTTATCCGGTGTCGGAGCCAACTTCCAAGAAGGGCATATCCTAGTTTCCATCCATCCATTGAGGCGTACGCAGCTTCGAATCCAGGTGGATGCAAGTTTCGAACAAAAAAAAATTGGGTTCCAAATTTAAACGTAGCTACTAAAGTAAATCGCATAATCTGTACAATTTTTAAGCACGGTCGACTGTGATTGGTTGATAAAAAAGACCATAGAGAATATAAACTACATAAGAAAATAAAGGAAGAAGAAGTTTAAAACTCAAAGTTCGAATTTCATTTTGTGAAAATTATTTATTACAAAAATACAAAAATTGTAAATTAAGTGGACTAATTAATGAAAAACGAAAGGTAAGTCATTGTAAAATGTAAATGTAACCGTAAATTATTATATTGAAGCAAAACATAACGATATCATACCATGTTCTAATACAAAGTATGTCGTAGTACTATTTGCATATTTTGTACAATAATTTACAACTTTAACTATAATATTAATATGAAAAAGATAGATTATTATTTCATAGAAAATATTATAATGTATATCAGTATTCAGTATGCAGTTAATTTGGAAAATGATGAAATGTGTATCATGTGTATATTGTTTTATTGTAACCATTGAGATGTATGGAGTTGCTATTGCCAACAAAAAACATGTCACACTTGAGGAATGAGTGGGGTGAGAGGCGGGGCGGTAATGGCTATAGATCAGTACCGCAGAAGTGACAAAGTTTTGTGCCTACACTTGAATGAACGCAGACTTGAGTTAGTGGATAAAATAAAACAAAGATTTTTACTAAACATTATTAAAAGATTTTATTTAACTTGTTCTGTATATTATTATTTACTTACATATTATTATTATGTAAGTTCGGGTGGTTTTTTTGAACTCAATTTCGAAGTATGTATATTGTATGTACATAATATAATATTTTAACCGATTGAGCTGAAATGTTGTATACACGTTTGGTTTGAATGACAATGCACGATACAGTATTTGACATCACTATAAATATAAAATGGCCGACCATCCAAGATAGCGGAATAGTTATTTTCTATGCCGTCGTATAATAACAGTATGGATATTAAATGAAATAACTTTTTGAGAATAACTCGAAAACGAATGTAATGTCATTCTACATCCAATATGGCGGCTCATCTAAGATAGGGGAATACAAACAAAGTTTCGTTTATTTCTGCATGACTCAAGAATTGGATTTCAGTTGAAAATAGTTATATGAAATCCAACTTTTTAGTCATGCAGAAATAAACGAAATAATAATATAACAAGTCGAATGTGGAAAAAACGGGGTAAATTATTTGAAAGGGCTTATCTCACGAACTACTGGAGTAATTTTTATGTTATTTGGCACAGATAAGAAGTAGACCCCGTGAAGGATCATAGGCTAACGATTTTAATCATTTTTTTAGTGGCTATAATATAGTCACTGAAAAAATGATCCCGGCGTCGCGTCGCACGGGTATAAAATATATAGTCGCAATATATTTTATACCCGCGACGCCGGGGCGGGTCGCTAGTATATTAATAAGTGCATTTGTTGAATAAATAATAGTAAATTACTATAACCTGAGACGACCATTAAGTTTATGCGACGGGATAGCGATCGACGTTACCATGGTGACATACTTATTTAGTCATTTCAATAAAATAATATGGGCGAAATACTGTATATTATGGCAAAGAAACGTTTGCCGGGATAGCTAGTTATATTATAATAAGTATGGATTCAAAGTCCACTACATACTTACCTTATTTAAATTACTTAAATATTTATAAATACAATTATAATGTACGCATGTATAATATACACGTAATACCGTATTTATATTACCAAAATACAAATCGTCTACCTGAATACTTCATTCATTGTCGTCTCATCATAGATATTATCTGTATTATGCCTACATTCCCCTCTGCATCTACTACTCTATGACAATGCGAAATGGCGCGCGTCTTCGCCTAGTAATTAAATGTTCGTATTTTAATTGAAAATAATTAAATAAGAATACTAATCTATAAAATGTTATGTCGTCGCATTAGGAAGTGTTTTTGGAATTATTTTTACAATATCATAAGTCACACCAAGGCATTTTTGTGACTTTTATTTTGTTTTTTTTATAATTGTCATACGTCAAGCGCGCAGAAGAGCTCGCGGCCAACTAAGTGCGCTGCGGCTATATAGCGTCTCTTGAATGTGACCAAGCATTGCGTTGCGGTGTCAACTCCATACATCTCAATGATTGTAACAATACATAAGGTTATTAACTATACTAAATAATTTATGTAAACTGTATGGAAATGTAGTAAATGAAAAATTTTTCATTAATTTCAGATTTTTAGGTCCACAGCACAGCTACTTTACAACATTTCAGTCTGTAAGCAATAGCTGTTACCTCGATCGCGGATTCAAAAGAGGATGTAAACTGTATGCGGATTCTAGGAAGTCTTTTGTTCTCGCGGTCGCATGCGACCGCTTGGGAACGAAAGCAGCAAAGAGATTCAAAGCAAGGAGATTTTAGGAGAAGGAAGGTATGGGATTATGAGTGGTAACTGGTACGGTCACCAAGGAAAAATCCTCTGATCAAGTGAGGTGGTATGCAGCTGGCCTGAGCCCGCGCGATAGATTTCAGCTGTCGTATACAGGGTATAAGAAAACAAAGTGTGTATGTATAAAGGTGCGGTCCACTGGATCGGAATCGGAGCGTAGGTACGCAGTGGACGGATTTGTTGCTTTGTATGTATGGTACTGACTACTATGAACTGCACTAGAAGTACTGGAACGTCATTCTGCACCTGACAAGTATATGACGACACGACGTGCCGTCCGCACCGTACGTCCCGACTCCGACCTGGTGGACGCGCAGCTTTAATCCCCTCCCTATATAGAGTTTACTGTGTAAGTGTATAAGCCAATCAAGTAGTTAGTAGAGTAGCATATACAGCTATTCTATTATATTTATAAATAAAATACAGAAAACTGTACTGTAATATTATAATATTTAATAATAGAAATCAACAAAAGCTTGTGGATTAAATCTGTTTTATTGTTTAATTTACCTTATTAGCCTATTTATTTAGCCATGTACAATAATTTTTATTGAAATAAAACATTTATTTAAGCTCATTTCTTTTTATTTTTATTTTTTTTAATTTTTGGTATGTTTAGAGTGAAAGGTTTTGCACTTAAAATTTTGTCGTTTAGTTTTAAATTAAAAAAATAACGAATGTTAATTTTTTTTCTTCTAAGTCCGATCTCTTGTTACGTAGTATACAGTTTACATCCTCTTTGTTCGAATCAGCAAAAAATTCTAAATTCAAATTTCGAACTGCACGGCGGATGACAGCTACATTTTTTATTTAAAACGTGTTCGGGCACCGGCGTGGAATTGTTATGTGACATGAAAAACTCTGCTGTCGTTGGTGAAAAATTTATAAACGTTAAAATGGAACGCGTTCAAATTATTTTGCAAATAAACGAGGTATGTCACGTATTATGTGTGACCCTACGGTCTACACTAAAATATTGTCACCGTCATCAGTATCAACAGCATTTTTCGTCATCATTATCGTACTATACAGTATACAGTGTACAGTGTAGCGTGCTACGGCGTAGCACAGTTACGTAACGCTACGACCTAAATCTGGAAAAAGTAAAGAAATTGATAATTAAAATTATAATTATAAAAGTAAAGTCATTATATAATATTACGTATTATTACGTTAATATTACGTATTATAATATTACATCTAAATTCTAAAGTGTACACGGCGAAATGAAGCGGTAGCGGTCATTGATCCCCTGTCAAAAAATTTGTCATGTTTCATGGTTTTCTATACAAACCGCGATTGACAATGAAGTGACTATCTCAATGATTAGAACTAAGTATGGAATAATAAATGATGATTATCCAAGAGGTTATCTGATAAATCTATAATAGTCTGTGTCTTTAGAAGAGTTACATTTTTTTTGTTAAAGCTAATAGCGTTTTCGACATCTGGAACTGTCCCGGCAGGGCAGCCTGAATGGATACGGAAATAGCCGAAAAAAACCGATGATCCACGAAGCACGTAGGCTTATAGTGATATACGTCGTAGTTTCTGTTCTTAATTAAAACTTCGGCTATTTCCGTATCCTGTCGGCCCACCCTGCCCCGAAGCAGTTTAGATGCCGAAAATGATATAACGGAATACATTGCGAGTATTTTACTCATCGCTACTAGACTAGGTATTTAAATTATATAGTAAAATATTTCTTTGTAATAGATGCTTGCCTATACGCATAGGAAAAAATTATAAGAGGTAATAAAAATATTTTCTATAAACAGAAGTCGATCTACGTGTTCAACGTAGTATCTGTTAGAGATTTCTCCTTTATTTACTATTTTGGATCAAACCCGCATCTTAATCGTCTTCAGACTTCAGTGTAAACAGATAAACAGAACTCCTGATATAAACTGAAAGTGTTTTGTCTTTGTGTAATTTGTACTTTCAAAGGGATTCTTTGGACTATTTAATTTTGCTACTTATTAGCTACTACTACATATTATACAAGATGTCACAAAACTAAGTAATAAAACTTTAGAGTGTGTATGAGTCCCTCTATATAGAGTGCGCTGTAAAAGTTGCAGCGTTGAAACAATAACGTTTTTTACGTTTGTATGGGAAAATCAATGACGCTCGGTCGCTTACCCATACAAATCACAAAAAAATTGCTGCTACTTTCACAGTGAACTCTGTCATAAGGGATAGTGGACACACACAAACCCTTCAATATTAATCTTATTTTAATATTATTATCACAGATCACATGATTTTTTTTTATCAGAATCAAAGTGCATACGAAACACACGTAAGAAATTCTTCATTACATTATACAATATTATACCCGTACATCCAAAATAATTAGGGTAAATGACTAGTAATTTGGACAGTACTAGTCATTGGACAAAGCAGAAAAACACAATAATATTTATTAAGGTTGCTTCAAAAACTGCCTATTTCTAAAGTAATAGAACGCCTGATTTTAAAGAAAAACAGGTAGTTTTTAAAGCAACCATAATAAATATTGTGTTTTTGTACTCTGTCCAATTACTAGTACCACGCTAGTACTGTCCAATGACTAGTCATTTACCTTATGTTTCAGAAATCGGAAGCCAAAACAAAGCGTTCATCTTGTTTTAAATTTTAAATTGCGAACGAACCGTAATCACCCGGTAAAAGTCTGATTAGGTCAGTAATTTGCATTATTTATAATTTTGATGTTGCTAAGACTTCGAGCAAATATTTTATATCTTTCTTATATATAAAATTCTCGTGTCACAATGTTAGTCCGCGAACTCCTCCGAAACGGCTTTACTGATATATTTACCAAATTTTATATTATGCATATTCAGTAGGTCTGAGAATCGGCTACTGGGTACTTTATATATTGATAAGTGCATTTGTTGAATAAATAAAAGTAAATTATTACAACCTGAGACTGACGGCGACCATTGTTTGTGCGACGGGATAGCGATCGACGTTGCCATGGCGACATACTTATTTAGTCACTTCAATAAAATAATATGGGCGAAATACTTAATAATATTATTATGGCAAAGCAACGTTTGCCGGGACAGCTAGTTTTTTTATAAAATTAGGGAACAAAAGAGCAAACGGGTCACTTGATGGAAAGCAACTACCGTCGTCCATGGACATTGGATACTTCCAACATCAGAAGAGTTGCAGGTGCGTTGCTGGCTTTTCTAGAATAAAAATCACCCTACGTGCCAATTGAGGTTTTTCATGCCTAGTAGTCTTGTAGGACCTTCTGAAAGCATAAGATATCAAAATATAGTAAGTTATTCTGACATAAAACCATTTTATTTTTGTCTCGAAGTCCTTTTCTAAGCCGGAGTGATAAATTCGACATTGTATTTTTATGAAAATAAACTCTCTACGCGTGTGCCTGCGGGAGTACAATTTATGAAGACTATACTTACACCCCCTAAGGTAAATTATATTTCATGAGCCTCAAATTATATTTGAATTGCTTTCAAAAATAGTAATAATTTGACAATTGATATCATATTCTTAATACAGAGAATGTGTGGTTCGATCGAGCGCGGTTGGCCAAGCCGAAGCCCAGTTACTGTCAGCTGAGAGCTGACAGCTAAGGTGGCTCTGAAAACATGGAGGAGTCTGGATAATATTAAATAGTACATTACGCGCCTAAGGGGAAAGTAAGAAATGTCTCAGATCACATGTAATTGTTCAACATGTTTCGTTCTGTTTTGAGCGGGCATTAAAATTGTGGATTGGGGGGGGGGGGGGGGGGTTAGAACATATGTACACAACACAACGTAGAACATGCTATGATGTTATGTTAACGACCAAAAAAGTATTTACTCAAAACTTTTTTACATTTCAAGTCCTAAAAGTATTATTATAAAAAATGTGAAGTAAATATTAGAAGTAACGTAGACAGCTGGAATACCTGGGCGCTCATAAATCCGACTTCGCGTGCTCCGCGCCGAGCATAAATTATAACTACATGGATTATGTTCGCCGACATATATATATACGGGTGTAATGTGTATGTAGTCTGTATGTCAAAAACTATGCAAGAGCCAAAAAAAGAAGAATTCAACCAAAACTTCTTCTTGAGTTGAAAACTTGTGGCGCGATAATAATCGCAACGATTGGAGATTGTTGGGTTAAAAAAACTAGACATTAAACGCCAAAGCTGCACGTTTGTGATTTACATCATAAATTAATATAGTCGAGTTATCAAAAAATTGAAATTTTTCATATTAATTGGTTTTTGTAAGGTAGATAACATTTAAAACATTGTATGTACTTAAAGAAAAATAAAATTTATTTTTTCGATTCTTTTTATATTCGAAAGTGGATTTTTTCTTATTTTACGTGATAATTATGTTACATCTGCTTAGAGTGTAGCCTGCGGCCATATTGAGAAATCAAAGCTGAAAAGACCGTCGTGGTTTGTAATATAATTTTCTTTTTTATTTTCATCTCCAAACAATTTACTTTAAGATGAAATAATAATGATAAATTAAATTCAGTAGGAGTGGATTCTTCCAACGCATGTTTTAAATCCCGGTAAGAAAAATTACAAGATTTTTATGTAGGCGTGATTGTACCTTTTAAGCTTATTTTATGTGATCGTCGATCGATAAGCTCTTATAGTATCATCATCAGGTAGAATCGTTAGCTAGCTTTAAAACAGTGTTTTAACAAAAGAAGTAAAAATATATTTAATCAATCAACCAATCAATGAAGTAAATCAATGATTGATTGATGATCAGAAATGGAATCATCATTCAATTCTCTCTCGTTGTTGCCTACGTCAAATCAACCCTATCTGCCACTTACCAACAACTCGACTTTAATTACACAGCATCAGGTATCGCAATAAATATTGAGGGAACCACTGCAATAATATGCATTTATCGCTCACCGGCTAGTGAAAATATAACAGTCTTTCTTACGAGTCTCAGCCTCATACTCCGTAACTTCTCCAATTTTAAAACTGTTATTGTAACCGGAGACATGAACATTGATATTAAGCCAAATACAACTGACTCCCGAGCAAACGAATATCTAAATACCCTAGCCGCAAATGGATTTCTGCCCACTCATACTCTTCCGACGCGAGATAGCAATTGTCTAGATCACACTTTCATACGAACTAAGTCTCAATCACTCTCGTTCGTCTTTGAGTCCACAGTAACGGATCACTACACAATGCTATTTTGTGTAAGTTATCTTTTGGCTAAAAGAGTCCCAACTGACCCCGTCTACAGAATCAATTACGAATCACTTGACACCTCGATATCCCAAATAAATTTGGAACGTTACTTCCTTATCTCAGACCCCAACATATTAGCGCATAACATTGTTGAACTATTAACGAATGCAATTAAAGCTAACACAACATTTAAACAAAAACCGAGTCACAAAAAGATCTTAAAACCGTGGATTACTCCCGGTCTCCTACGCTGTATAAAACATCGAGACGCATTGCACAAGAAATGTAAACAGTCACCAAATAATGAAATTCTTATCAACTCATACAAGCGATATCGAAAATTTTGCACAAAAATTTTACAAAGGTGCAAGAGGACCCACGACGCATATCAAATTTCAAAAGCGAGTAAGAATCCAAAATTACTATGGGATACCATCAGACAAGTTACTAACTCGACAAAACCAACAAACCCCTCTTTGGATCTTCTAGATACTTCTTCCACGATTACTGAATCCTGTAACAATGTAAATAAATTCTTTGTTAATATAGGAAAAAATCTCGCCGATAACATACCTGCCATGATGCAGACACAAAATACCATCTCATCCTTCTCAGTACCCACTTGCTCTTCCTTTACCCTTGAACACACGGATACAGACGAAATTATAAGTACTATTAATTCATTAAGAACAAACGCAGCTGCCGGTTGGGATGGTATTACTTCCTCTTTTCTTAAAAGATATTCTGTTATTCTGGCACCCATTCTTTGTCACCTGTTTAATCTCTGCTTTGACATGGGGGTGTTTCCCACTGCTTTTAAAAAAGCAGTTATACATCCCATATTCAAAGAGGGAGACAAGTCTCTGCCAAACAATTATCGTCCTATTGCCGTCTTGACTGCCCTATCCAAAGTCCTCGAAAAACTCATTAACAAACGCTTGGTTAATTATCTCGAAACGTTTGAACTCTTATCTAAATATCAATTTGGATTTCGACACCAAAAATCTACCAGTAATGCTGTTCACGAATTGCTTGATTTTGTGGTTGATAAATTAAACCTAAATAAGAAGGTCTTAACTATATTTATTGACCTAACGAAAGCGTTTGACACCGTTCCTATAGCCTTACTCCTTAAAAAACTGGAGCACATGGGTGTTAGGGGCAAACAGCTTAAACTCTTCAAAAGTTACCTAACGGATCGTTCTCAGCTGGTTAGTATCGGCGGGCACAGGAGTGATGAACTTCCCATACACCACGGCGTTCCACAAGGCAGCATATTAGGGCCTACATTATTCCTCGTATTCATAAACGACTTGTGTAACCTCAAAATACCCAATGCTAAAGTGACCTGCTACGCGGACGACACCGCACTCACCTTTGTCGCAGATACCTGGAAGGATCTAGAACAAACAGCACAATATGGCTTTTCAATGACCTTAACTTGGCTCCAGTCCAACACCCTAACACTTAACACTACTAAAACCAAATACATAGTATATTCTGTTAGTTCAAAATCCCGTCCAACATCACCACTCACAATAAAATCTCACTGCTGCATCCATCAACCTAATTCAATCCAAACATGTGACTGTCAAAAATTGGAGCCAGTTGAAAACATCAAATATTTAGGAGTTAATATCGACCAATTTCTAAACTTTAAAAGCCACATAAATACCTTGGTAGCCCGTGTGCGAAAATTAATTTACATATTTAAAACCTTGCGACATGTTGCGAACCAGGTAATAATCCGCAAAGTTTATCACGCTCTGTGTCTACCAGTAATCACATATTGCATCACCAGCTGGGGCGGTTCAGCTAAAACCATACTCAGTCCTCTGGAAATCGCCCATCGAGCCGTCCTAAAGGTTGCTTCCTATCAACCAATACGTTTCCCAACTTCTCTTCTGTATGAACAATTTAACGTCCTTAACATTCGCCAGTTGTTTATTTCTCATACAGTACTCTTACAACATAGAAAGACCCCTTTTGTAGAACTCAGCAAGCGACGCAAAGATAAAATATGTCTGATTCCAAAACCAAGGGTATCATTCACCAAACGTTTTTTCTTCTATCTAGGCCCATATCTCTATAACAAAATCAATCTAAATGTACCAATATATGAAACACCCTTTTCCACCTGCAAAAATCTCATCCGTGCCTATCTTCACAAAATGTCTTATGATGAAACTGAAAATTTCATGGTATAATAGAATTCGTGAATATACAATAACTAATCAGACCTCAATAATAATTGCACATAATACTCACAAACCCACAAACTCTTGTCTACTCTTCCACTTCCATATTGTGTAATTTTAAAATTAAGATAAAATAAGATAAATATTTAATTGTATTGTATATATTAAAGGTAAATAGATAGATAAATTCATAATTCTTATACTGAGTCAAATTCTGTGCCATATAGAATACATAAGTTTATAATACAAAAACAAATTGTAAAATTAATTATGGAACTATGCTAATATAAGTATTGTATAAAAATTGTATGTTCTGTACTTCAGGGGAAAAGAGACTGCTAGCCCTAACCACAGGTTTCCTAACCTATATAGGGTAGCAGGCGCTTCACCTCACTTGATTTGTATGTAGTGTCTAATAAATTTTATTTTATTTTTTTATTTTTTATTTAATTAAGGCCTTTGCATCAGTTGTGACATTTTGTACATTACCTACTATTTACTACCTATCGCATTATTAACCAAGTTCTGCAGTACCTGAGATAGGTAAGTCTTTTATATGTCCGTATAGATTCCCAAGAACATACGGCATTCTCACGATATAGTCTGTCTATAGACTAGTCACTAGTCCAAATGAATAGACAGGTTTTCTTACGATGTTTTTCTTCACCTTACGAGCGTCCGTATAATGTATGAAGACGTAGGTGGATTTTAACATTTTCGTTTTTAGGACTTTAGGAATGGAAAATTATTTAAAATAAAAAATGCGGATTTTATATGTAGCCAGATGATGAAGTAGGCTAGTTACAAGGTTTGTTCAAATTGTAAGGGAAAAATAAGTGATTGGCGATTGCCCGTATGTTATAAAATGTTACTTATCCACTTACGTCTTCATAATATTATTATATCATTATCTGTATTATCTTTATACGGCACCATCTGGGATCGAACCTACACCCTTTCTACGAATCAAAGTTCCGTCCGCTGGCCAGTGACGCCATCATCAGGGCGAGCAAAGCGAGCCCTAGTATATCACACAACTTGAACATTTTTTTGTACACTTTACGGAAAAACTATCACGCCTATTGATTTGTGCATTAATATAGTAATTTTTAGTTATATTTAGATGTGTTATCATCGGTCAGTCAAGGTGTGACAACGCGAGCCCTCACAAAGCTGGACTTGCTAGTTTAATATTAAATAGCGATCTAGTATTTATGGGGAATAATTTGGGCGACACGAAGTGCCGCTATTAACCGTCGGGAGGTCGTTACAGAGGCAATACTGGATTCAATAAAAGGCCGATTAAAAGTTGCAAGAGTATTCCGAGCCTTAACGGCCGGGACATTCGCCGAGCGGTAATTGTTTCATTAATTATTAATTAAAGTTATGTTTTTACGATCATCACCAGTAATTGGGAGTTTTATGTGAATTAATCCAGTAGCTTTTGCAACGGGCTCTGCCTACGTGTGAAACGCGGGTTCACCACAAGTACACTGTTATTTATAAATTATAATATTGTTGGGTATGTCCTAAGGTGACTATAATAGGAGTTCGCAGGCTCAGATAATTGTTTATTAAAACTCTACACAGTACAATACTTAGTGGCTAGTACAATAATATAATATTGCGCGCGGGTACGCAGTACGCTCTACGGTTCCTTAAGACATACTGAACTTAAAACTCTAGAAGCATTGTATGAGTATGAACTATGCACTCTACATGTTACGTCACAGTGACCCTTACAATATCTAAGGGTCTACACAGACGGACTGCATTTCAACTGCAATCCAACTGCAAATTGCAGTTCAAGTGCAGTTTGAATGCAATTGACACGACTGCAATAGAACTGCAAACCAAACAGTTCACACGACTGCACGCCGACTGCAACTGAACTGCAATCCGACTGCGCGTTTGGTTTGCAGTTCTATTGCAGTCGTATTGCAGTCGTATCAACTGCATTCAAACTGCACTTAAACTACAATTTGCAGTTGGATTGCAGTTGAAATGCAGTCCGTCTGTAAGTAACCCTAAGACTGCAAATGTTTCATCCAAATCCGCGAAGTAGTTTTTGCGCGACAGTTACAAACATATATTCAATACGATTCGTATTCACGAATGGATCCTTTTATTTTTAATAACGACGACTAGCAGCAAACGTACGTACTATTGTTACGTATTGGCCCGTGCCAAAAAACGTGCACTTTGCTCAATATAAAAGTTTTCTACATAAGTAGCTGACCCGATGAACTTCCTTCTTAATATAAAACTTCCTCGGACTTTCTAGAATATTTAAATACTGAAATTCGGGCGTTTCCGAGTTTTGGTGAGACTAACAAAAAAAACTAATTTTTATATTTTATTATAATATTGATAATTAGTAAGTAGATATCGAGAATGGTTTATAAAAATCAGGCTATGCAATGGCACAAGACCCTCAAAGTTAACATTATAATTTTGGCATATACCTTATACCTGGTAAGGACCGACATTTGTCTTGTGACTTTTTCAAAGACAAGCAGACTCTGTATTGTTCACCTGTTGGAAAGTAACTACCGTCGCCCATGGACACTTGCAATATCAGAAGAGCTGCAGGTGCGTTGCCGGCCTTTTAAGAGGGAATACGGTCTTTTCTTGAAAGATGGCAAGTCGTATTTGTCCGGAAATACTTGGTGACAGTTCGTTCCAGAGTTTTACAGTGCGCGGCAGAAAGTTACGCGAAAAACGCACTGTGGACAGACTGCCGCTCATCAAGGTGATGAGGATGGTACGTTTTTCTCGTGTACGATGCAGTACAGTATTCTGCGACTTTACTAACACGAAAGAATTTCTAAAACAAAACGAAACAGGCTTAGACGTAAAACTTTAATAGCCCATTTCAAAAACTGTAATTTTAACGGCACCGATAAAATATTTTGCTTTTATTAGCGCAATTATTTAATATAATAATGATGTTTTATGTTTGCGTATAGTAATTATTTAGTTCTTAGTTATTCGTACAGTTTTATAAAATAGCTATAACTTGGATTTTCCAGAACGAAACTGTGGTGATGTGGTGTGTTAGATGTTAGATAAACCTAACTTGCTAATTTAACGTTGAACAAATAACACGTTATCAGCTCACGCATTCTTCATATAATACCATAAAGCTATGCATGGCTCTTTTAGCTCGTGAGTCGTGACAAAACTAATGCCATCTTTTGAAAGCGTTAATTAAAGCGTAGGTAATGGCCAACTGCCCAGATTGCCCATCACTAATGGGCAATCATCGACGAATGTCCTTTACATGATAATTGATAAGCGATAACATTTGCGATGTATCAAATTAATCAATTACAAAGGCATGGCCTCCCCGACGATACGTAATTTCTGACATTTCTGTAATTCTTCTGCGTCCCCTGGGTGCCGGTGGGTACCGGTGGGTGCCGGTGGCCGGTGGGTACCGGTGGGTGCCGGTGGGTGCCAGTGGGGTGTGAAATCGTGCGGCGGTCGGATGCAGCCTGGTGAAATGTCAATCGAGGCGGGAAAACGCTTTGATTACTGCTCAGGGGCGATGTTTGTTTAAAAATAGAACGTTCGTTACAATCGTGAACCCAGTTCATTTCGGTAATCATTTTTCACGCGCGATCCGTCGTATTCATCGAAAAATGGTTGCCAAGTAACATGAATTGATAATATTATATTTCTCGGAGTTCCAATCGCAATTAAAAAGCATTAATGGCGACTATTATTACTAAGTCCTACAACCACCGTAGGGTCAATTCAGACCTTCAATTGCGTGAGACGTCATGCCAATCAGTCCAAAAATCCATACAAATTTAGAAATGTATATACGCGTCGCGTAGCGGTCTGAATTGACCCTACGTCTGCTTAGGGTCTACACAGACGGACCGCATTTCAACTGCAATCCAACCGCAAATTGCAGTTCAAGTGCAGTTTGAATGCAGTTGACACGACTGCAATACGACTGCAATAGAACTGCAAACCAAACGCGCAGTCGGATTGCAGTTCAGTTGCAGTTGACGTGCAATCGTGTGAACTGTTTGGTTTGCAGTTTTATTGCAGTCGTGTCAACTGCATTCAAACTGCACTTGAACTGCAACTTGCGGTTGGATTGCAGTTGAAATGCGGTACGTCTGTGTCCCTTACTGGTTCGTTCTGTCTATCATAATCTCTAAGTCTATGGTAGTTTTGTTGTTATCTGTGCGTCGCAGCATCGCCCGTCATAATACTTCTCGAAACTTTTACGAGCCCGTCTAGACTTAAGACCGCCTTAAGCGCAGCTTAACTCGCCATAAAAATAATATAATCCTAGCATCGGACAGTTTAAACTTTAATTCGAAAATATTTATTGTTCTAGACTGATATTGAAGAATTCCACAATTATCTACTAATAATATAAATGCAAAAACTTTTTTTAATCATCTCTTCCAGTTCAAAGAATAATTTTCCACCTTTTTGGTAAAAGATGGCCACGAGCGAGTTTTTTTACGCCGTTTCTCCTCGCCGAGCCGAGCTAGTTCCCGAACCAGTGAAAGGCGACAGAGATAAGTATCTTGATAAGTTGATACCCATTTTGATTTTATTTTTTTTTATTTATTTGGATCACGATTCGGATCTAACCTATATTCCGGGACAAACATAATGTATAGGCTATATCCCGGCAAATGTACAGCTGCCGCGCAGTAAACGAATGTTCATAAAACGGAGGTCTCGTAATATGTAGGTAGGAAAATATTATATCAAAAAAAAGACGGGTTGCACTCCGGGAGTGCCAGCAGAAGTGAAAACTTGATTAATAATCATATCAATCACGTTGTGCATTTTTTAACCCATTTTTTATGAAAATCAATTTTAAAAAAATTGATTTTTTTAATTAAGTAATCGAAACCCTTACAATTCGAGTTCGAATTCTCGAGTTTTCGAGTTTTCGAGATTTCGAGTTTTCGAGTTTTCGTGTTTACGAGTTTTCGAGTTTTCGAGTTTTGAGTTTTCGAGTCTTCGAGTTTTCGAGTTCGAGTTCGAGCTCGACACAAAACACTACTCTCCAACCGTCTTACGCTTTTTCTATGGTTTTTCGATCAGCATGAGAATCTGGCGCGAGTTTCACGGTTTTTACCAATGAGTTGTTTTTACCCATCCCACAAAAGTGCTCAACGCCGCTAAAGAAGTTTTAACTTCAAAAATATAGATATACAGAATATATACAGTAGAAACTCAATTATCCGGCCCCTGAATTCGCGATTGTCCGGACTGCCACAGGAAAATGTATCTTAATTTCTTGACAAACATTGATTTTCAGCGTTGAATGAACTTTGTAAAAGTTAGTGAAAAACAAACGAAAGCAATAAGGAGATGAGGTAAAGTTTTATTCATTTCCGGGCACGCTGCTACGCGAGTGCTTGGTAAATGACTTTTGTTTTCTATTGAGTACAGGGAAAATACACAATTTCAAGTAGTATTCAATATCAGGCGATCAGCCTGCATTGTTGTGGAAAAAAATGCAACGTTGAATCGAACCAACCACCTCCGCGTCAAGAGCTAAACCCTAAACCACTACTCCACGGAAATGCAATAATTAGAGATAAAAAGTTTATCCAGAATCAGCGGTTCTCAAACTGATGCTTTTAAAAAGTTTTTTGATACCTTTAAGACATAATATTTGACGGAACTCCAAAAAACTTATGTTTTGTCTTTGAATTAGCTTTATCCACATTGTGCCTTTTTTTTGTTCAACAAGGGCATGCGTTATAGCGCAGTCAACAGCGAAGGTGCCCGTGACGCGCGTCAAAATCCACCCGCGTTGAAAGAAAAGTGGCGTTACGGGCATGCCTCACGTTCGCTGTTGACAGCGCTATAAGGCATGCCCTTGAAGAACAGAAAAAGGCACAATGTGGACAAAGCTATAGAATTGTCTCTATGCTGGTATACGATATCATTTCTATAACAATGTATTGTATCGCTCGCGGAGCTCCTACGAGGCTTTTATGGAGCCCCAAGGCTCCGCAGAGCACACTTTGAGAATGGTTGCTTTGGATCATAAAAACATAGCTTTATCGGGCAACAAGAACAGATTTGTCGAAGCTAAACTTACTACGTACATTTTGTAGAAATGTTTATTAAATACTATTTCAAAATTTGCCTTAAAATTATTATTCCAATCATTATAAGAACTAGTGACCCGTGAGCCAATTAGATGATAAAACGCTCATGATTCTATCCGCCGGTATAGATTTGATGAACAAGTTGTTTGCAAAATACCAATTAAAATCCTGATGTACAATCCATACTAATGTTATAAATACGAAAGTCTGTCTGTCTGTTACCTGATACCTCCTCCCGCCCCGCCCAAACCGCGCTGAACCAATTTTGCTGAAATTTGATATGGGGATACTGTGAGTCCCAAGAAAGGACATAAAATAAATAAATAAATAAAATAAAAAAAAACCTTTAGTTCACCAAGCTATTAAGATTCTTATCAACTAAGTATTAACATAATATCTGTGGCCCTAGTGAAAAGGGGTACAAGTCCGATTTTGTCGAAAATGACTTTATTATACCAAAATGATGAGAAATAAATGCTCTATCGATTGGTGTAAACGGATCTAAGCTGTCTTTAAAAACAACAAAGTTTCTTGGTGTATATGGGACTAACTAACACAAAAAAACTACAAAAGTCGGATCTAAGTACATCTGTATTGTTTTAAACTGAAAAAAAAAAAAAAATTTTGTGTTTTTTAATCTAAATTAACATAACCTACCTTCCTTTTTATAAAATTGGTGTTTACCAATACAACAAGAGTTGGTCCTTAAAAATGACTTAGTGAGTATTGATGTTACTGGACATCAATCTGTTTTCACCAAAATAAATGACAAAAGTCTAGTATGCCTCAGTTTAGATCAGTATTCACAATACGCTAGCCTACGAATAGTATTCATTTTACGTGTAAAACGATATAAATCGTCGATGCGGGGGACCGGTGCGGGGGTGTGGAGGGCGCATTGCGCGCGCGCCAGTGTGACAACTTTTAGTAGATTTCTACTTTTTTGGTAGATTTGAGGCAAATTGAACTGCAATTTAGTAGTGCAAATTCATTAAGTAGATTTCGATAGAAAATCGGTATTATGGAACAGTCTTACATGATAATCCAAAATGCAAGTATCAGGGCCAAAAAAATCCTCTTGGTCCCTACTCCCTACAGTCTAACTCAAAACTGCCAACACAGAAAGGTGCGAAGTCTTTCAGGGGATTTCCCGTAACTAATACAGTGCTATACCGGTCTCTTTTCCACATACAATGATAGAACAGGAGGAAATTAATCTGTCATTCAATTCTATATTGGTCATTTCTTAGTCGGTATTTTTATTGAAAACGAGAAAAATTACCGCTTATGATGGGCCGTTTGCAATTTCTAATGAGAAAAAGTGAGACTTAGTCTTCTCCCATTAATAAACCCAGTGTCAGATCTTTTTAAACTTACTTATAGTAAGTGACGATAACGATGATCAGAATCCTCTTCTAAATGATGACTGTTCAGATGAGATTTCCTAATATTTTTATTTTGTTAACATGCTTTAAATAATTTTCCATATTGATATATGTTTATTTATAAAGTTAATAAACTTAATCAATATGAAAACTCTTTTGACTGTTCTAATTTACTTTAAAGTTACAACAGTCAAGTATGGCTGTTGTAACATAAGTAAAAAGTTTATTTCACTTATGTTACAACTTATGTTTTTCCATAATTTAAAACACTATCCTTTACACGGATCGTTTCTACACTAAGCGGTTATAGATAAGTACTTTAGAAACATTTTCAAGAGCATTTTTCTTTTTTTTTTTCAACTCAATTTGTGATTTTGTGAGTGTAAATTTTGTAGCATTGATTTTATTTTGGAGAAATGTGAGTTTCTCTCAAATTATTTTTGTATTGTACTTACTACAAAAGAGACTTACTTAACTACGTTATCTTAAGTTAATTATTTTGTAAAAAATAAAAAATATATATTAATTTTGTATTATTTTCGTATTATTTTTGTTAAAATCATGGATATAAGTTACACAAAGTAGTTCATATAAGTCTAGATATATCATATACTACACGTCACGAATAAAATCATTGTGAAAAAGACGCTAAGATATATTTTTTTCATAATTTTTGACTTTCTTTGGAGTCGAATTAAAGTACACAGTTCTTTATTATGTGAGCCATTAAATATTTCTTTTAATTACTTACTTATCATAAAAGTTATTGCAATGCGAATTCCTTTTCACATAACAGAATTCACAGTTTACTTATGTGATAAAGTAAACTTCCTCTGCGGCCCCACCAATGCCCGCCCCCCGCGATCCGTCCTCGGCCGCAGAGGATAGGGCAAGCGGCGCACCGTAATACCTACTTGCCTCTTCCTCTGCGGCCCCACCTCGGTGCGCATCCGCAGCGGACTCCTCCAGTCCGCTGGGAGCGCCCTCCTCGGGCCAGGCGGCGACACCGGCCGGCCCTGGTTGCCTCTTTGCTTCACCGCGGTTGTCCAAGCCGCGGTTACTAGAGCCCCACCGCCACGACAAGGCGAGCAACCATCGGGGGGACTTTTCTCTGTCTTGGGCTATTTGCTACCAATTCGTACCAGCGACTTTTTTTTATATCATCGTCCCATCGGTTGAGAGGTCTTCCTCTCTTTCTCTTTCCTTAAGGTCCGTTCCATCTGGAGATTTTGTAGACGAAGAAAGGACATAGGATACTTTTAATCCCAGAAAAAAACGGTTTCAAGCTATAAACAGGTTTCGGCGCAAGTTGCGGGCGTAATCTAGTTTTTTAATGAATCCAGTACCCAAATAAATGAGGTGAAAGCTTACAAGAGGAGTTTATATAATTTTTAATAATTGCCGCTTTCTGCTCATTTCGGTAAGAGAATTTGGTTTTACCATTTATTATCGTATGCCATAATCGTTGAAAAAAATGCTGAAAGACTTAATTACGTTTATTTTCTTTTAGGCATAGAGAAATAATTTAGCAATACATAATATTATATCCCCAAAGGAGTATTTTTAGTATTATAGTTTGATAGCTATATAATCTAACGTGGACGTCGCGACGGCAAAGCGGATTAGTCCGCCCTATTAAACAACTTTGAAGCGATGCACGCCCATATGACGTGGTTTATCTCACAAACTGAAATTCTTTTATAATTTAAACTGGATAATATTAAAGTAAATAACGAAACTATTTTATACAATGATATAATAAATAATATATTTAGTAGAATATCATTGATTTTATACATAAAAATAAATAAAAATGCGTGTGTGGGGCTGGCTCGATAAAGCAATTGCATAGCATTTTTTATCAACTTATGCAATCAAATATGCGGACCAATACATCTTGCAAACCTTAAAGAAGAGAGCGTATCTCAAGAGGCCGGCAACTCACCTGCAGCTCTTCTAATGTTGCGAGTGAGTGGTTGCTTTCCATCAGGTGACCAGTTTGCTAGTTTGCCCCTCTATTTTATACACAAAGGTATATAAATAGCTGTGCAGCATCATTCACTAGATGTTGACACAGCTCATTTATTTATCGGTTATTGTGTGAGTGATGGATGGTATCGGCCGGCCGCGGGGTAGGTGGGAGGGATGGGACATAAACCCCGGACCAATCCATTACCGGGACACAGTAAACCCCCAATTGTCGGTTTAAGGAACAGTTTTATTGCTCATCATTGAAGCCTTCATATTAAACGATCTCTTTAGAAGAAGTAGAAGCTGAAAAAACGCAGGTTATGTTGTTATCGTTGAAACATCACAATATACATTTTATTAGCATAATTAGGGTCAGGAAATTTAGTAATGCATCTACGCGTCGCGTTGCGGTCAGAACTCTGACCCTTACCTGTAAATAATAATAATTATTATATTAGTCTGAGTAAAATAATTACGAGGTTTATAATATTTATGCTTTTGATACTAACTACGACACTAGATGAGGTAAGTATCTTAAATCTTTGTCATTTAATATTTGTAATAATTGTATTAATTTGTCGTAATAAATAAGCTACCGTTCTGGAATCAAATAACATTAAACCATTTATTATGGTAAATAGGCGTATGTAAAGTAACGAGGCCGGCATGTGGTCTAAAAAGCGGGTCACTTCCGACCCGCATACATCATACTGTACACAGTTTAGGTCAAATTAATGTACCAAGGCCTAGCTGCAACAAAATCTAACCTATAGTCTACTGAATATAATGCACTAAAATCTAGATGACGCCCGGAACTCCGTTGCGCGAAAATTCGCTTATTGCGCGGGAATCGTATATTTTTTCGGGATAAAAAGTATCCTATGTCCTTTGCCGGGACTCAAAGTATCTCGATGCCAATTTTCAGCAAAATCGGTTCAGTGGTTTGGCCGTGAAGAGGTGACAGACAGGCAGATACACTTTTTGCATTTAAAATATTAGTATGGACTAACTCGCGTCGTCTTTCCAGCAAAGCTAAAACCTGTTAATATCTTCATTTTTTTTCGTGGTTTAAACAGCCGTATGTACTAACGGACTTCAAAAATATTCATACCAACTATTCAAATCAGAAATCGGTTCAGACTGACAGACTGACAGATAAACTTCCTTTATGAACAAACTAACCCTCAAAATTTACACGTAAATAACACTACATTATTGTTACCCCAACGACTATTACTGTTACATTATTCTCAACACAGTTTTGCTTTCGGAAATATAAACTGTAAGCCCTAAAGTTACAAAACACATATTATGTTGACACGTAGTTCGTAATGCCGGACGTCCGGACCCTCATAACATGTCACAGGTCACAAAGTGTTTCAAAAGTGATCCTTATGTAGAGGGGAAAATGATGATGTCAGAGGCAAGATAACTTTGAACGAAGTTTTCACTCTTCTGATATTTCTATGAATATTTAATTATTGTGTTCGCTGAGCTGCGTTTTACTCGATGGGTATTTATTATTTAAAGAGCTCGGGAAATAACCAGTGGATATAAAATGTATAGGAATAATGTTTTTATTTAAATTGGAATGTCAGAAGGCTATTATATAACCTTAAATCTGCTGAACGTAGTCTGTATAGTCATACCTAATGATTACCCATTCATAGTAATACGTAGGTAATTTTAAATGGATAAGGAAACTGACAGTCGGATTGCTTCTAGTTACTTGGCGAAATTCACGCCCATTTTCTGTTATATTCAATATTCATGCATCTTTCACAATAAGCTGTATCTATAATAAATTCGTAGGAAAGTGAAAAATGTACATTGAATATTTTTTTAAATAATACTTAGGGCGTGATTAACGATCGATATTGATCAAATTTTTGATTGAAGCCAAAAATATGGTTTATAGATTTTTTGTCTGTTTGTCGTATTTCCGGGCTAAACTCAAAAGTACTGCATGGATTTACTTCAAATTTTGCATGGATATTATTAAGAGATCGGGTCAACACATAGGCTACATATTATAACCCTATCATTTACTTTTCGTATTGTAGAGCCGTCACGCAGTCGATGTCGCGGGCAGCAGTTATACAATAATTTCAGCGTAATTGTTCGTAGCGCGTACTCTACCGAAGCTACGGAGCACGGGCTGTCAGACGCAGGCCTTGTGCGCTCTACCTCACATAATTCCATGAACTTTACATAAGCTCTACCTAAAATCTACGTTTTATACGAATTGGTGCCTAAAATAGTTCTGAAAATTCAAAATACTTATTAAAATGTTATTTTGTTAGGTGTTTTAGCGCTCGTGTTTTCATTTCATTATTTATTTACGTTTTTTTACTAATCTTTTAATAGCAGTTTTAGTATAATATTATTACTTTATTATATTACAAATACTGAGTGTAATTGTATGCCGTCGTAACAAAAAAAAGTAACAATAAAAAAGGAATGTGTATGCATTGATTCAGCAAGTTTTGGCACAGCGGTTCGGCGTTATTTGATCGAGTTAAGTCAAGACGATGTCTGAGTCATGATGCTTGCCTTGATACATGCAGATTAAATAACGAGTGGCAGTCAAAGATATTTCTGACTTTTGGCTGCAACTTTATCTTTAATTAATATTTTTTTATTACATTAATTGTAATGTAATACTACTGTAATGAGTACTGTAATGAGCAAACGGGTCGCCTGATGACAAGCACTTACCGTCGCCCATGCATTTTTTCAAGGACATTTTTTCTTTTACTACAACTTATTTTGATCCCGACTATATCCAACACCATCCAGTATAATAATTAAGTACGTAAGAATATTTTACAGAACTGAATTGGTTGAGGCGACGCTTCGCTACAAAACAATCACCTTTCCGAGTACAACGCGCAGTTTGTGAACGTCGTCTCGAATAGCGACTCGTGTAAGCTGTATATACATATAGTACATTATATTATGACGTATGTTATGTAGACTTCAGGTGAACGCAGATTTGGCCGCACCGCACGCACCGCAGTCGCCGCATTTCGAATTCTTTATATGAAGTTATAGGCAAGCTCGCATACCTACCCGCGCCGCAGTCTTCGCAACTTCTACATTCTTTATATGAATAATTCGAAATGCGGCGACTACGGTGCGTGCGGTGCGGCCAAATCTGCGTTCACCTTTCAACGTATTTTTGTTTCGTTTCAAGTCCCTGTATGAACTAATAAAAGGGCCAGTTTAGAGAAACAGAATAGGGCGATAATTTTGTATTACTTTTTTGCCTTGTCTCGTGTAATTTCGGAGCAAACTGAAATACTTAAAAACTATTTAATCCTTCGATCGCATCAAAACGAGACACAATAGCCTTTCAATTGTTATCGCGATCCACTTGGGCCCTACGGGAGTTGAAGCGTTAAGCGTCTCCCAGACAGACGCGGCCTGCGGTGGCGGTGGTGGTGGCGGTCAGTTGTATAACTTGAGAGTTCTAGGAACGACACAGACACACGCGGCCACGCGGCCAAGTCTGTCTGGGAAACGCTTTAAACCATCAACATAGGGTATGGACATTTTAATTTGAGGTTATAATTAAAATTTTGGTTACCTCATTCAAGCGGATCTATCTATAAGCTATATTTTGCTTATATATATATATATATATATATATATATATATATATATATATATATATATATATATATATATATATATATATATATATATATATATATATATATATATATATATATATATATATATATATAAAGGAAATATTATATTTCCTTATTTAAAATTGGTGTCCGATCATAGTGGCAAAATTTTGATTAAATGTCACAATTTGACATTTGTCAAAAGTAGAAGGCGAAGGAGATTTTTCTGTGACAACTGACAAGGATTACCGAGCAAGTTTTTCAAGTGATAACTGATTTTCATATTTTTCAACAGTTTTCATATTTTAAAGTAAAAAATAGTTGGGAATAAACATTAATTGTCGTTTTTCTTATTTCAGAACAACGCAACGTTTATTCTTATTTCAAAAACAAATTGTAATAGAAACGTATTACAAAACGACAATTTGTTTATAAAAAACAATGGAAAAACTTCAATTTGAATTTACTTTGTTGCCTAGTAGTGATGGAAAATCTAATATTTTATGTTTAACCTCAATTGGCACACCGGAAGGCAAAGTATATGCTGTACCAGAAGAATTTCAAGGATTTACTCATCATAAGACCCTATGTTCTACTACATCCTTTACTAAAATAAAAAATAGCTTAAAGAAACGATACCAAAAAAGAAGAATATGGATAACCTTGTCAAAGGAACTGTCCGAAACTTATCTAGATGCAGATAATAATATTCAATTTAATGACCAGTATTTGGAGGAAATAAGTATAGAGAAATCCCTTACTGGTAATACATTGCCAGCAGAAACAGAAAGATTAGAAAAAATATTTGTTAGGTTCCTGGAAAATACTCAAACTAGCACTAAGCAACAAAATTTGAAAAATATAGCAGAAAAATTTGTGATAGAAAAATTTACAACAAGAAATCCAAATGCAAGTCAATGGATTGAGATGTTTGAGAAAGAGTGCACTCGGTGTGAGGTCACAACCGATGAAAGTAAAATTGAAGTACTCCGATTATTTTTGGATAAAAGTTGTTTAGACTGGTACAATTCAATGATTATTAAATTATCAATGAATTCAGATTGGTCGCAATGGAAAGACAAGTTTTGTCATTCATTTATTAATAAAGGTTGGAATCCAGTGATATATGCATTATCTTTTAAATATAAAGAGGGTTTACTAGTGGATTATGCAATGAGAAAGGAGAAACTATTATTAGAGATGAGAAAATCAATAGATACAGATACTTTAATTGATATCATTGCTGCTGGTTTACCAGAATTCATATTAAACAAGATTGACAGGGAATCCTTAAAAGACACAGTAGATTTATTTAATGAACTCGGTAAATATGAACACCTGATGAATAGAAGAAGTAAGATAGCTCCAAGGAAATATGAAAACCAGAAGTATTTGAGTAATAAAAATGAAGAGAAAAGTCCATGTAAAATTTGTGACAAGTTGAATAAAGGATCTCGCTACCATCCGGAAGCTACTTGCTGGTTTCGAGTAAATGAAAATGGACAAGTTAAAAGAAGAGACTATAAACATGTAAACAACTCTGTGATTGAAGCTGAATTGATAACTGACCAAAAAAACGAACTGTAACACCATTAATATATGTCAAGCTACGATTGGATGATAAACTGGAACTATATGGAGTGTATGACTCTGGTTCAAACGTTTCATTAATAAATTCAAGATTCCTAAAATTAAAAGGAAAAGGTATTGGCAAGAATGAAACAAATTTAAAAACAATTAGTGGTGTTACGGAAACATGTGGCTTGGTAAAATTGAAAATTAAAATTTTTGCATTAGAAAAAAATGTTGATATCTATGTTATGAATGAGAAAAAAATGCATCATGATTTCTTAATTGGATTGGACCTAATAAAAGAGTATAAATTGATTCAAAATGAAAATTTAATAGTTTCACAAAATCTGAACATCCATAAATCTATACCAACATGTGAAAGTTCCAAAAAAATAAGAAAAAATGATAAGAGACAAATACAGAACATGATTAATTTTAATGAACATATACGAGAAGATTTTGATATAAAGATAAAGCATTTAAAAGAAGAACAACAGCATGAAATAATTAAATTAATTTCTAAATATAAAAATGTTTTTGCAAAGGACAAATATGATGTCGGTAAAGTTAATGGGTATGAATCAAGGATAGATTTGATAATGGATAAATATTGTTGTAAGAGACCATATAAATGCACAGTAGATGACAAGAAAGAAATAGAAGCACAAGTAGCTAAGTTACTGGAAAATAAACTTATTGAAGAGTCGTACAGCCCATTTGCTGCACCTGTTACCCTAGCGTTTAAAAAAGAAGACAACAAAAAGTCAAGACTGTGTATAGATTTCAGGGAATTAAATAAATTAGTGGTACCACAGGCCCAACCATTTCCTCTTATTGAAGATCTGATGATAAAAACGAGAGACTGTAAATATTTTTCAACCCTAGATATAAATTCTGCGTTCTGGGCAATTCCCCTACGTATCGAAGACAGAAAGAAAACAGCTTTTGTTACCCAAGAAGGGCACTACCAATGGACGTGTTTGCCATTTGGACTCAAAACGTCACCAGCTATTTTCCAAAGGATATTAAGTACAATTTTAAGAAAATATCATCTAAACGGCTTTGCAGTTAATTATATTGATGATATATTGATATATTCAAAAACATTTGAAGACCACATTAGCCATCTAACACAAGTACTGGAGGCAATTACTAAAGAAGGTTTTAGATTAAAATTTACCAAATGCATATTTGCATCTGACTCGGTAAAATATTTGGGACATATAATCCAAGACAATTCTATTCGGCCAATTAATGACAACTTAATTTCAATAATGGAATTTCCAGTCCCTAAAACTCAAAAAAGCGTACGACAGTTTTTAGGAAAAATAAATTTTTACCATGGATTTATACCAAACAGTGCTAAAATATTGGACCCTTTGCATAATTTGCTTCGGAAAAATGAAAAATTTATTTGGTCTGAAAAATGTCAAGAAGCATTTAATACTATAAAAAAGTTACTGTGTTCAAAACCTATACTAGAAATTTATGATAAGAATTTACCCATAAATATATATACAGATGCCTCATTGGAAGGCATTGGTGCCATTTTGAAACAGGTACAACCAAATGGCGAAGAAAAGCCAGTGGCTTATTTCTCAAAGAAACTTAATAATGCACAGAAGAAGAAAAAAGCAATATACCTTGAATGCCTAGCCATCAAAGAAGCAGTGAAGTATTGGCAATTTTGGCTGATAGGAAGATTATTCACTGTCTACACCGATCATAAGCCACTAGAAAACTTAAACTTAAAAGCTCGACCAGATGAAGACTTGGGTGATTTAACTTACTATTTGTCACAGTACGATTTCAAAATAAAATATGCTCCTGGAAAACAAAACATAGAAGCTGACTGTCTAAGCCGGAATCCGGTATTAGAACCAGATAATAATATAGAAGAAAAACTAAAAACTGTTAACTTAATTACATTGGAAGATATTATATTAGATCAAAATAAAAATGTTGATATTCAAAATAACAAAAGTAAATTAATTGAAAAATACAATATTTACTTTAAGAAAAGTAGAGAAAAAGAAAAAGTTATTTTATCAGAAGAATTTAGCATGAGGTTTTTGAAGAAATTGCACAATAACCTGGGTCACATTGGAATGAAACAAATGCAAAATACTGTAAGTCCATATTATATAACAAAGAATTTATTAGAGAATATTAAGAAAATTTGTAAAAACTGTGATATATGTGTAAAAAATAAATCGAGAGGTCAACATAAATATGGTATGATGTCTCAATTGGGTCCAGCAAAGAAACCTTTCGAGATTGTCTCCATAGACACTATTGGGGGCTTTGGAGGTTCGAGATCTACAAAAAGATATCTTCATTTGTTAGTCGACCATTTCACAAGACATGCATTTATTCTCACCTCCAAAACACAGAATGCTAATGATTTCATCAGTTTGGTATCAAAAATACCTGAAACTTTCAATATTGGTATGATACTATCGGACCAATACCCAGGGATAAATTCAAAGGATTTCAAGAAATATTTAGATGAAAAACAAATACCTCTGGTGTTCACAGCGGTTAATGCTCCATTTTCCAATGGCTTAAATGAGAGGCTAAATCAAACCCTAGTGAATAAAATTAGATGCAAAATTAATGAACAGGGAAATACAAGAGCCTGGACAACCATAGCCCAAGAATGTGTCAAGCTGTATAATGATACCCCACACACGGTCACTGGCTACACACCAAGCTATCTACTATTTGGAAAAGATGTTGCTATTTTACCGAAAGAGTTGAAGCAAAATAAAATATCTGAAAATGATTGGATTCGAGACAAAAATAGAGCATTGGAAAATACTTTTAAATCACATAATTACAATAAGAAAATATTTGACAAAAACAGGAAATTTCATGAATATAAAGTAGGTGATTATGTATACATAGAAAATGGAAATAAGCTAAACAGAAAGAAATTAGACGAACTAAGAATTGGACCATATAAAATTATAGAAAAACTATCTAGAACTATATTTAGAGTAGATACTGGACATAAAAAAACAGAATCTAATATTTTTCACATCACAAAGCTGATCCCAGTGCCTGAATTGGAGAAAACATTCGACAGCAGTGCCTAATGGATTAGGCTAAAAAAATCTTTATGATTTTTTTCCTGAGGGGGGGGGAGATATAAAGGAAATATTATATTTCCTTATTTAAAATTGGTGTCCGATCATAGTGGCAAAATTTTGATTAAATGTCACAATTTGACATTTGTCAAAAGTAGAAGGCGAAGGAGATTTTTCTGTGACAACTGACAAGGATTACCGAGCAAGTTTTTCAAGTGATAACTGATTTTCATATTTTTCAACAGTTTTCATATTTTAAAGTAAAAAATAGTTGGGAATAAACATTAATTGTCGTTTTTCTTATTTCAGAACAACGCAACGTTTATTCTTATTTCAAAAACAAATTGTAATAGAAACGTATTACATATATATATATATATATATATATATATATATATATATATATATATATATATATATATATATATATATATATATATAAAATCTATATATTTGATGTATATTCGATTTTTTAATAATCGATTTTCATAAAAAATTGGTGAAAAAAGATGCACAACGTAAATAATAAAGTTTACACTTCTGCCGGCACTCCCCGAGTGCAACCCGTCTTTTTTATTATTATTATACACCGCTGAACCGATTTGGATGACATTTGATCAGAGGACAAGGAATTAATTCCGCATAATGCACGGTTTGGGGCAAACTTATTTTGCGCAAACGAAA
Organism: Polyommatus icarus; assembly: GCA_937595015.1. Classification (NCBI taxonomy): domain Eukaryota; kingdom Metazoa; phylum Arthropoda; class Insecta; order Lepidoptera; family Lycaenidae; genus Polyommatus; species Polyommatus icarus. The sequence goes on along the minus strand of OW569321.1, from coordinate 29,618,677 downwards.
TTGTGAATAACAATATTTTATTTTCGATATAATATGTGGGGCATACAGCGGGAACAGGGGAAAATTTATTGCGGGTAGACGTGTAGGAAAGTAATACGTTTATTGGTTCTAATGAAATTAATTTGGTGTAGGCGTTTCTAAGCTCTTTCAGTGCCAAACGAATGAAATAGGTTTCAATAATTACGGTGCCTTCATCCAAAAACTGATTCAATTAATCTGTTTTTAACAGAGCAAGACATAAACAACTATTTAAATGGAAACTTTGATGTAAATTAATATTAAATTTATTAGTATTGGAGTCAGAATCCACCTTTTAATCTCGTTTAGTTTCACTGACAGTCGGTTTCATTGAAACGAGAATAACGCAGGAGTAATTTTATAGTGCCCAAGTATGTGCGCACAAGAGCACTCTCTATTGCTTTACTCTCATAACCATGCAGTGGGATGGAAGACTGTCACGACAGGCGAGAGATCAGCCGCAGGACAAACTTTTTACATCCCACCCGACGCATGGAGCACATCTTACTTGTCAATCAGGTGATCAACATGCATTGTCCTAAACGAACTTGGAACTAACACGTTTTCCACCCGGGAATCGAACCCACGCTCAAAGCCACTGGAACATGAAGGCGTTTTTTTTTGGTTAATGATATTTCAGTAAACTGACTGTACAGTCAGTTCAATGTCAGTCAGACAAAATTGTGTTTCAACAATGGTGTTGTATGGCGGCGCGGGTAATGTCAGCTGTCCGTCGGCTGAACAGTAACAATTATTGTGTACGGAACTGACACTGAAGGTTTTCACTCGACCTTGTGAGGGTTAATGCGATGTAGAACCATCAAACAAAACATATAGTACTAGATGAAAGAAAGAAAGGAAATAAATTTATTTGGTACTTTAAAATTTTAAAAATCAGGATTATAATACCAAATTGGTCCCCACTCAGCTATATTGCGAACTGATTTTCAATGGGCACCATAGACTCATAGATTAAATAGACTGAAAACTAAAAACTTTAAAGTATAATATATAATATTTCTAGCTGTCCCGGCAAACGTTTCTTTGCCATATTATATAAAGTATATCGCCCGTATTATTTTATTGAATTAGTGACTAAATAAGTATGTCACCATGGCAACGTCCATCGCTATCCCGTGACCCGAGTCGCATAAACAATGGTCGCTCTTTATAGACAGATAAATAATTTGCAATAAAATAAAATTGCGACTATAATTATTAAAGATCTAAGCTATCCTATCTCTCAAGTTGAAAAAGAACCGACATTTAAAAGAAAACATTAAAATCGGTTAAATAGTTTAGGAATCCATCGCGGACAAACATCTTGACAGGAGATTTATATATATTAAATATTATAATATAATACTAATAGCTTGAGGAAAGGGTACTACTTATACTTTGATAGTGACATCTGTTTTATCTTATTTGCTAGGTTATAGGTATGGATGGCCCGCGTAACTCAATTGCACCAAACATACAACAGTAATGTCGGCACTACAAATAGGCGAACGCGTTAGCCAACGCATTGGCCAACGCGTCGGCCAACGCGTTCGCCTATATGTAGTGCCGACAAAACGCGTCGGCCAACGTCTAAATACCTACCGCCAACGCGCGAGTCGCCCGTTCTACACATTGGGCCGACACATTGGCCAACGCGTTGGCCAACGCGTTCGCCTATATGTAGTGCCGACATATGAGAGAGACACACTTTCGTGTTTAAAATATAAGTCTAGATATGGAGCGCATCACGTGTAAAATTGACCTTAACAAATGGATTTAAAAGGTCTTAGATCTCTGGCCCCTTAGCCAAAGCCCCTTTCGTTAAAAACGATGACAAAATTCGTTATCAAAATGTATGGGATTTGACAGTACTCTTCGTCTGTGAAATGTCATTTAGCGATGACTTATGTCAAACTGCATACATTATGATAACGAATTTCGACATCGTTTTTAACGAAATATACTTTGTCTAAGGGGCCTGCTCTTAGGTCGTGACCTCTCAAACTTTACTGGACCTTCAACTACTTTTGACTTAATAACTTTGCAGCTATACCCAAATTCACCGAAATTTGATCAACTTGCGCTTGTCTGGGATATTAATATTAATTAGTGTTCAGTCAATTCATTTTCGTCTGTTCTATCAGCGATTAACTTCCATGCCAACGGGACCAAGCCGGCCTGGAATTATTATAAATTGTAGTCTTCATGTATGTGTGTAATACACAAGGAAACTCTCTGCTCCTGATACAGCTGATACTCGGATAATAACCAGTGGGATGGATAACACAATCGAGGGATCAGGCACAGAATTGATGCCAGAAAGCCCTGACCCCGCCTTCTTTATCCAAATTTGGAAACAACATGTTCCTAACCCAGGAATCAAATCCATGACCTCCAAGTCAACAGCCACGGAGCTACCGGTGGTAGGCACCATAGTTTCGATTTATTCAGAGTTAATATTTTACAAATTCTTTCAGCACGTCGCGACGTGCTGAAAGAATTTGTAAAATATTAACTCTGAATAAAAAATGTTTGATTTGACGCTCTAAACCGCTAGACCGGATGTTTTAATCTATAAATACAGCGACAAAAGATTTCATACAATATTTCGAATAAAACAAAACACAATATTTCAATTTCTAAATAACACATCAAACATAAACACAAATAAACAACATAATATTTAACTCAGCAACGTATTGTTTGTGCCGATACAACGCGTTATTAACTTGTTCCCATATAACTCAAACGTAATTTCCTCCGACCAACTTCCAAGAATTTCGCTCGCTCTCCCTGAGTTATTTCCAAAACAATTACAGACTCTGACGTGTGTTAGTCATTATCATCACCTGATTTAGGAGGCCGGCCTCCCACGACCTACGACCTACGAGTCTACGACCTAGGAAGTAAGTAAGTACTCGTAGTGCGTAGAGGCAGTAATATAAGAATACTGAATAGTAGCTATACGTCATGCTTTTATATGCATGTACCAATGCAAAATCTTATATCTGTACTGTACTTGGCGAAACATGGCGGTAGCGGTCATTGACTCCCTGTCAAAAACTTGTCATCTATACTTATAAAATTACATGTCCTAACTGACTGACTGACTGACTGATTCATCATCGCTGAGCAAAAACTGTTAAAGTTACAGCCACGAAATTTGGTGAGTAGAGTTGTTTTATTAAGTAGACACCCCTAAGGAAGGAATTTTGGAAATTTTACCCCAAAGGGGGTGAAATAGGGATTGAAAGTTTGAATGAAAGTCCGTCATTTCTTGAGTTAGAAACATAAAACTTTAATTTTGGGGTTTCTGATTAAAAATGAATGGATACGTATTTAAGCGTTTTTGGAAATTCTACCTCCAAGGGGGTGAAATTGGGGTTGAAAGATTGAATGAAAGTGCGTTATTTCTTGAGTTAGAAACATGAAATTTTATGTTGTGGCTACTGATTAAAAATGAATGGATACGTATTTAAGCGTTTCTGGTAATTCTACCCCCAAGGGGGTGAAATTGAGGTACAAAGTTTCAATGAAAGTCCGTCATTTCTTGAGTTAGAACTTAGAAACATGAAAGTTTGTTGACGTTTGCGTTTGACGTTTGCATAAATAGTGTATAAGGAACCACAAAAAGGGGAAAACTATCCATATCTTTGTAATTATACTATGTAAACGCGGACGAAGTCGCGGGCAACAGCTAGTTTTCTATATAAACCGCAACTGACAATGAAGTGTCAAATGTTGTCAATCGGGGATTTATATAGAAAATGACAAGTTTTTGACAGGGAGTCAATTACCACTACCGCCATGTTTCGCCGAGTACAGTATAGTTAATTAATTCACCAAGTTACACAGATGGCGCTGAAACATCACTGAAAATTAAAACGTATCCAATCTAAGGACGAAGATGGAATATCCAATGAGGCCCTTCTATCAATATTTAAGTGCTGCATCGCCCTTCTCATTATCTTTAACGAGCCGCCCTCGGTCCCTTAATTAAAACATGCGTATCCATTGGCCGCACAAACGTACTGTAATGATGATTATTGCCTCGCGTGACCCACAGGACACCTATTTCGTGTAAAACTACAGTCATTATAACGTTTTCTATCCTGAATTGAATCCCGATGTCAATTTGTTCACTAAACATTAATTTTGGTATTAATAGTTTAAGTTGTTACACTGAAGGTAGAGTTGAGTAATAAGATAACTTTGGATTTATTAGTCAATGGCTTCTAGTTAATTTTATTACTTTTAATTATTGTATAATACATAGCTGTAAGTTTTTGACGTGATAACGTCTTATAATTCGATATGGGCTGCGCGCCCGAAAAACATGACATTTCAAGCGGCGTTACCTCGCTGACAGCTCTGAGGCGTTCCATTTACACTCTCAAGTCTCTCAATAGTCCAGTCATTAAAGCCAAAACCCGAAAGAAATTAGTAACTTGATAAAATTTTAGGGGGTTGTTAAAGAAGGTAAAATAACTTACCGTGTGATTTTGCAGCGTTCTGGGGTGTACGGAAAGGGTTGAAAAGGGGTGAAAAAGGTTTTTTTTTAATAACATTGCGTAAAAAATTAGTAACACGCTGCAAATTCAATACACCAAACCTAATTCCAAATTTGCAGCGTGTTACTAATTTTTTACGCAATGTTATTAACAAAAAACCTTTTTCACCCCTTTTCAACCCTTTCCGTATACCCCAGAACGCTGCAAAATCACACGGTAAGTTATTTTACCTTCTTTAACAACCCCCTAAAATTTTATCAAGTTACTAATTTCTTTCGGGTTTTGGCTTTAATGACTGGCCTACAACAACCGTAAGGCCCACCTGGGCCGCGCTCTTTGTTTCGATTATATTACGTATTTCGATGACTTAGAGAATACTTTTGTATGAAGAAGTTTGGTTAGTTATGACCTTTGATACATTGACCACACTCTGAATGAAAAATAAATAAACAATCTGTGAGCTATTAGTATTATTTCGGCTATTCAAAATTGTGCTCTATTTCCTACGTGTCAAGGTATGACTTGTGCTTTGTTCGAAGATTTTACTGGATTTCACGAATGTATGTAGCGTTTTGTATTGCGAATAGTTTATTTTACTCATTATAAATATTTTATTTATAATGATGATATTATACGTTTATTTCTTCTGAACAAGTCACTAATTATAGTTTCGAAAGTTTATAATTTAGAAACTAATATCACATCGGACTAAATACTATATTATGATGGCTTGATAGATAGAAGATTTAACATATATTATAATGTAGGTCACACAAACATAATTAAATATGGACTGTATGTAAGGATATTACATTAATTTTACAAAGAGGGTAGGCCGGGCGCCATTTTTTTTTGCACATTGACCTGCCAACTTTTTGCATAGATTTTTCCCGGAACTGAGGGGTTAAGGCTATGACGTTGTCACGTTCAACTATCGTCAGTAAACCGACTTTACAGACAACCGATTTTTATTAAGAAATAAAATAACTCTTGGTCTAAGTCGATATAATATTCGACTATTACTTATAATCCTAAAAAGTTTAGAAATAAACCCGACAGTAACTTACATTATTTCTATTTAATCGACTCATAAAAGATGTCGTCAATACGCCAACACATTTACCTACCTACAGTACTATATTTCTGTACCTCGTGTAGAAAGTGGTAATAAAATTATTAAAAATGATTGTATGTATGTCTATTTAACTACCCTCATGAAACCTCGCGCGAGCTACACGCGAGCTGTGTGAGCTACACAAGCTGTGCAAGCCATTAACCACTCTGAAAGCGTATGTCGGTCAAGCCGTGACTCGCGAGGTCGGCCGACACTCACTTACTGTAAACTGGGGTCTTACTGTATTTTTATCTTTTAGAATATACCCACGTTAATATTATGATTAATTATTTTTTATTTTAACAGCTGTTTATTATACATAATAGCTTCAAATTCTAACTGCAGAACTTCGTAGCGCGGCACCAAAAACATTTAAAACATATAATGTGTATTGTGTATCTTATTGTGTATTCAAACAATGTTTAACTTTGAATTATATTATAACACTATGTTAAAAACATAGCGCTGGTGTTTCAGTTTGACTGTCACGCATAAAACCTCTAAATGTTTTTGCAACTATAGATACTTAGTATACTTCCTGTCTATATATTATCACCAGAAATGTATTATATAATTACTGCCGCACTCAGAGTGCAACATAAAAAATTTGACATAAGCCTCATATAATCAGAATATAATAAGAGTTTGACAGATTCTTTCAAACTCTTCATTAAAGTTAAAGGTTTTTAATGTCTTTAAAGCGTTTCAATAACTGACCAGCCCTCATAATTTAACCAAGTATAATATTATAACGATGACTCACCGGTGTTGTTTGTCTGCAGGTGGCCGCGATGACGAGCAGCACGACGTCGGACAAGACCATCAACACGAGCACGGACAGCGCCGCCACCGCGCTCACCTCCGTCACCGGCACCGACGACTCCATGGACGCCGAGCCCGAGCCCCCCGCCTGCCTCATGGACGAGCCGCCGCCCCCGCCGCCCGCCACCGCGCCCCCCTCGTACCACCGCGCGCGCGCCTCCTGCGAATACGACGCGCCCGCGCACCCGCACTCCGCCGCCGCCGCTGCGCCCGCGCGCTTCGTCTTCGACATGCCCCCGCCCGACCCCGAGCCCCCGCCGCCCCCGCAGCCCCCGCCCCCGCAGCAGCCCCCGCCGCCGCCGCCAGAGAAGCGCAACCGGACCCAAGTGAGCCAGATCAGCGGCCCCTCCACCTCCATCCAGATCCCCTTCGACCCGAAGCTCGAGCAGCCCCGGAGCCCGAAGGCGAACACCTCCAAGTATGAGACCCACTTCAAGTTCGAGCCGGAGGCGACGAGGCGGCGGGGCAGTGAGCCGCGCCTGAAGAACAAGCAGAAGCAGGAGTACTACAAGGAGGAGGTGGCCAAGCTGCGGCGACAGCTGGAGGGCACGGAGGTGTTCACCACCAGCCGGAGAAGATCCTCCACGCACCAGCACTCCGTGCCGCCCGTCTCCTCCAGAAGACAGTCTACCGGTTAGTATTTACGTTCTTAACTGACCAAAAAATTTAACTAATTAATAATAATGATCCTATAATTTGCACTTTTTTTTGCACACACTTTGACAGGCGTTCTGTCGTCTCAGTTCAATTTATCCGAGAAATAAACGCAAGCATCCCATCCTCTCTATATATTATAAACTCAAACTCAAACTCAAAAAACTCAAACTCAAATTTTTTTATTCAGAATAAATTTTTGCAAATATTTTCTGAAAGTCTACATGATGCCTACCACCGGTTCGGGAACTAACCCGGCGAGAAGAACCGGCGTAAGAAACTCGCAGGGGGCCCACTTTATTTACCAAAAAAAGTGAGAAAAAAATTAATCTTTTAAAATAAAGTTTACAATTCTGTAACTTAAAATTATACAATGTCAACATACATACATAATTGTAAGTCATAAAATAATGTAGAAGTAGCCTTGCAAGCAGCCATCCTACTCCCAAGATGTGCCGTCGTTTATGAAATCATTGACCTTATAATAGGCTTTGGCACACAAACGTTCTTTGACTACATTTTTAAATTTATTAATGGAAAGATTTTGAACGTTTTCTGGGATTTTATTGTAAAGGCGTACACATTGACCTTTAAAAGATTTACTAACTTTACTAAGTCTGATCACCGGTATTTCTAGTTTGTACTTATTTCTAGTGTTTCTTCCGTGAATGTCACTTTTGGTTCTAAATTTACTAAGATTCTTTCTAACATATAAAACATTATCCAAAATGTATTGAGAAGCAACAGTTAGAATACCAATTTCTTTAAACTTTTCTCTCAGAGATTCAAAAGCTGACATTTTATAAATTGAACGTATAGCTCGCTTCTGCAGCACAAAAATCGTATTAATGTCGGCAGCGTTTCCCCATAAGAGGATGCCATACGACATTCTACTATGAAAATAACTGAAATAAACTAGTCTTGCTGTGTCTTCGTCAGCAATTTCCCGTATTTTTCTGACTGCGTATGCTGCAGAACTGAGCCTATCTGCAAGATTAGCAATATAAGGACCCCACTGTAGTTTACTATCTAGTGTAATGCCTAAGAATACAGTGGAGTCCACCAAATCCATCTTCTCATCATTTAATAGTATATTGGTTTTAACTTGCCTAACATTGGGCAAAGTAAATTTTAAACATTTAGTTTTCTTAGAATTTAGAAGTAAGTTATTAACGTTAAACCAATGTACTATTTTTGAGAGAGCACTATTTACCTCGTCGTAATTTGACTGTTGTCGCTTCACTTTAAAAATAAGTGAAGTGTCATCAGCAAAAAGTACTATCTCATTATCATTATCCTTAACAAGATAAGGTAAGTCGTTTATGTAGATGAGAAAAAGGAATGGACCTAAAATGGATCCCTGTGGGACGCCTAATTCTATTTTGGTCCCATTGGACCTTTTACTATTAATGTCAACCCTTTGAGTTCTATTTTTGAGGTAAGATGTCAAAAGGTTGAGTGCTGAGTCCCTAATGCCATAGTGGTGCAATTTCCTGATCAATGTAGCATGCTCAACACAGTCAAAAGCCTTGGAGAGGTCGCAAAAAACCCCTAGGGCATCCTGCGAGTCCTCCCATGCTTCAAATATACTATAAAGAAGACCTATACCAGCATCCGTTGTGGATCGACCCTTAGTAAAACCATATTGATTTTTGTGCAATAAATTATTTAAGTTAAAATGTAATAGTAACTGATTTAAAATTATTTTTTCAAATATTTTACTTAGAGTCGGTAGAATCGATATAGGCCTATAATTTGTAGGATCAGATTTAAGTCCCGCTTTAAATAAAGGTACAACCTTACTGTGCTTCATCAAGTCAGGAAAAACACCACTCTTTATGCAGTCATTAAAAATCATTGATAGATGAGGAGCTATAATGTCAATTATTGATTTGATAATTTTAGTAGACATGCCCCAGAGATCAGTAGTATCTTTAATATTTATTAATTTAAAATTATCAATGATATCTTTGGGGACAATCTCTCTAAACTGTTGTTCCATGCTTTGTTCAAAGGAGTCATATAACCCTGATGGTGGCCTGTATACGCTTACAATAATTAGTTGACTTAACTCTATGCAGGCTACTTCTATTATCCGTTCAGAAGAGAGGTTCACAATGTCTTTACGTTCTTTGAATTTTAAATTTTTTCTAATTAATATAAGTGATCCGCCTCTAATGGCATTCTCTCTGCTGAACGAGCTTGCCACCTGGTGATCATTGAGATTGAAAATGAGTTCATTTTTTCTAAACCAGTGTTCTGAAATACAAATAATATCAATTTGAAATTGTTTTAGAAATAACTCAGTTTCAAGCTCTTTACCTACCATTCCTTGAAAGTTCTGATGCACCAAGCTTATAACATTCTTGCTATTTATATTGGAGTAAGTTTTGGTAGGATTTTTCACACTTAAGCTATTAGTGCAAGAGACATCCTCCATTGTCTTATGGTCTAATTTAAATAATTAATTGGAACATATTCCAACTCGTTACTAAAACTAGAATACTGCTCAATAGAAGCAGGAGTCAAAGAAGCCAAATTCTTGGCTTTCAAAGAAAATAAAAAAATTGATAGCATATTTGCTATATGTCTCTTACAGTAATGAGATAAGTAGTACTTATCTATACTTATATTATTAATAAATTTACCATCTAAATTATTTATATCCACAACCTGACATTTTGGTTGTGTGTCGCTTAAAACTATACAATTATTGTTGACAGCACTATACAATATGCTATTCAACCTAAATCTTATCTGATTTTCATGAGCACAGCTTTTTGGCAACATTTTTATATAGGGCAAAGTGAATAATATAATGTTTGTTAAGTTTTTAATATTATATAAACACTCTAAAAGATCAGTCATCTGTTTCTTATTTACTTTACCCCTTCTCCCGACTAGAATTATTATAGTGGTGTTAGGACAATAAGTCATAGTTGATGCCCTGTCTATTATCTCACAGTAAGTAGCTCCGGGCATACAAAAGTTAGTGACCAATTGTCCACACATTCTATAAAGATATGTACCCAAGTCTCTTCCTATTTCATCACTAAATAGGCAGATATTAGTCTGGCTTTCAGTATTTACCTTCTGGCTTTTCATATCAGGTGATATTCCTCCAGTTAAATGATTTTCTTGAATTTCTGAAATAGTATTAACTTTTAACAACGAGTTCACTCGTTCCTCATTATAGTGTAACATTTCAAGCAAATCATCCATGGCAGAAATATGTCCCTGTATTTCCTTTTTTGATAATTCATATTTTTTTGTAATATTTTCTAATGAAAACAATAAACTTGAGATTTCAGCCTGAAGGCTGCATACATCGGCCTCATAATTATATTTTATATCTTCTAATTCACTAGAACATTTCAGCAATTTATCACTCAAAAACATTTTATTCTTTGTTGTTTTAGACAATTTTGTAACTACTTTTTTATTTTTAATTGACAATTGCTGAGCTTTCTTTATAAATCTTTTAATTTTAACATATTTCTTCAGTTTTCTCTTACTGTCCATAATGCACACTGGTACTGTATCATCTGCAGTTAAATCGATGGTGCTAATATTGTTACAAGATGTGTTAGAAACAGAACACTTATTGTCTTTTATTAATTGGTTGAATAAAATCTGTGTTTGATTTGATCGCTGAATGTCTAATTGGTCTTCCAGTTGGAGTATATTATATTCCTCAGCACTGTCCAATTTTTTCTTAAGATTAGCAGAGTTCTTGAGCGTTTCTTCATATTCGTCTCTGCACTGATCAAAAGAGTCAACAATGCTTTGAAGTTCCACTTTTTGTTGGTGAACATTTTCATAGTCTAAACATAACTTATTAATATTGTATTATCTATGTCTTATGTATATTGTATAATGTATTATCTATGTCTCACTCTATGTACCATTGTTCATCCTCCGCCTTTTTCCAACAGCCCAGGTGCACGTCACAGCGAACCCCCTGGAGTCAGCGGCGTCCATCCCGTCAGGGCGGACAACGATCGTGGTGCAGCAGCCGTCCCTGTCCCTGGACTACGGGGGCTGCTCCACAATCCTGGTGCGGGACGAGGACGGCCGCCGCGCCAGCCGCCAGGACCACATCCAGCAGCTACTGGACGTCACCAGCCAGTTCACGTCGGAGGACCTGCATGAGTTCGATAAGAGGTGGGTTTTATTGTTTTACCTTTATAAAATTTTGTCTCCAAACATTTTTGTGTATGTTTCCCTAAACATTTTTGTGGGTCGTTTTGTTATGGTAGTATGCTTTACCGCCCTCTCATGCCTTCAATTTTATGAAGCTCGATGAAGTTAAAGAAGTAAAACTTTGTTACCTTCTGCTGATTGCGCGGTAGTTTTATTGCAAGTTTATTAGACAACAATTAAATACTTTTCTAATAACTTTAACGATCTTGTGCTTATTACTGTTGCCGGGTGTGTAATAAAATCAGTAGTGCTTTATGTTATTGTGCACAAACGTAAAATAAACAGCTCTACAATCTACATTGTACCATTTTAGCCACCTTTCGTGTCTACAAATTATTATCAATAGTATTTTCACTACGTAACATTGAAGTGAATTGGGCTCTACGCCGTAATGTTTTTACTGTGTCACATTGAATTATATTGGACTCTACGCCGTAGTATTTTTATAAGTCACATTGAAGTATATCTGGCTAGTAAGCAAATATATTGGGCTATACGCCGTAGTAGTAACTACTACAGAGGGCTTCGGCCTGTCTGAACATAAGACCTTCCTTTGGGGCTTACGCTTTTTAACTTATTATTATTGTGTTTCGTGCATACAATAGGATTGCGTTTACTACTTGACGATGTTTATTTACTAGATGCCGCCCGTAACTCCGTTGCACCCAAATTCGTTTATCGCGTGGAAACCGTACATTTTTCCTGGATAAAAAGTATCCTATGTCCTTTCCCGGGACTTAAAGTATCTCCATACCAAATTTCAGCAAAGTTGGTTCAGTGGTTTGGGCGTGAATAGGTAACAGACAGACGGACAGATTAGTACGGATATTGAAGTATGGATTGTGCGTAGAGTTATAGAAATGCGTAGACTTTGTTATGAAAATTTTAAGTCCATAACGTTGTAATATTCCGAGCTGTGAGAGACAACTGAGGTTTAAATGAGGAGGAGGTGACGTAATGAATTTGTCCGCTTAGCACTTTTGTGCGCCACTTCGTAACCCGCCTCAATTGTTAAAACTGTCTTTGTCATTTTAAACGGTGGCTTTTTTCATAATTTTATTGCACTGAATTGCCACAAACATTTTAAAACCTTTACTTTTACAATGTTGGTAGTAGGGGTTTTATGTAGTAGAAGTTTAGCATTTGAGAATGAATTATTTTTCAAGTAGCGAGCATGATTCGCTATTATAAGATACAGTGCTATAGTTTTGCAAAGGGATCAATTATTGGTACCAAACCGGAAATTCTTCGAGTTGCTGTTGCTCATAGTTCCACATACGCTTGACACACTAATTAATATAATACTCAGGTACACTGTAACTCGATATTCAGTGACTAAATGAGCTATTGTAGTGATCAGCGATCAATCAATGTATTCCGGTACACGCTCGACCGGCCATAGATCAGTGTCAACTAATTAATGATTGTACACTGTCATTTGTACACATTGTATACACACAGTACAGTAGCTAGACATGTTTGCGGGAGCGAGAAAAGACTTTTTTAAAAACTGAAGAAAATTTATTATTGTTAAGTTACATTTAACACTTAATTAAAACTTAACTATAATGGTTAACGGGCAGAGCTTTTACAGATTGATGTTAGAGTCTGTCCGGAGACTACCTAGCAGAAGCTCATGCTATGATCGACTGACCTCCTGTCCCGTCTCAAGACGGTGGTGAAGCCAGATTACATTGTAAGGCTTCCATGAATTAAATCTTAAATAAACAAAGCTTTAACTAGAACTATTGTTGATAAGCATTTAATCTGTCATCGCTGCACAATATTATGATGACAGGGCGCTGAGGGGGTAACATAAATAGCTTGTACTGTATAATTTATACAATATGATGTAGGTGTATATATCCATTGTACAAATCGTGTACATTATAAGGCGATACAAGATGTTTGTGTAAACACCGTTATCCTTGAAACCATCAAATGAGCCCGTCAAAATGAACAACTTTTTCTATGAGAACAATGCTGGGTATTTAAAAAAAATTTTCGTCGTACCCATACAAATTGCCGATCCGGGCATCCGTAATGGGTATGAAGACGGCATTTTTTTTGAGTTCCCAGCATTGTTCTCATAGAAAAAGTTGTTCATTTTGACGGGCTCATTTGATGGTTTCAAGGACAACGGTGTTTACAAAAACACACTGTATACCAGCTATAACCTGCGGCCCGCCGGGAAGTTTAGTGTAGATTGTTTCAAGATGAATGGATTTATTATTTTATTGTGCCTAGCAAAAACATTTCAGTAAGTTGTACGTCGCAGAATGCACAGTTGTATATAAAATCGTCACAATAATAATTGTTCCAATATTAAATCACAAATTTTAAGCAACATTATTTTACCCCTAATTTATGTTGCGGCCCGCAACCACAAGAAACATGTAATTGTGGCCTGTATAAAAATAAGTTGAGTACCGCTGTTCTATACACAATATGTTAGCAATTTACCTCCATATTTAATTTGTGTCTGAGCGAACTGCGAAGCCCCGACGTCGGTGTAGGCCGTATTCACCTGCGATAATTAAATTCAGACAAACTTTTGGCTTCAGACCGAAATCACGAATGAATCTGACGGCTTATTTTTTAGAAAACAAAAGTCGGAAATCGGAATTAAACGAGCATGAAATAATTGTTACTCTGAAATTGTTTTTTCCTTTTAATATTTTACGTTTGATAGAAACATTCAATACAAAACTTTTCAAATTCGAAATTTAATCCTAAAGTTGCCTGATCTGGATAATTGAAAATCAGCCTCGGTTTCGGCAAAAACTCTGTATGGTTCATGAGCTGCTCTATAGCAGAAATATGATGATTTATTTTGAAACCGCGGTCGTGTTTTTAGTTTTGTAGTAATTAATAAAATATAATAAATATAGTGAAAAAAGTGCACGTAATATTGTTTGTGTTTGAAACATTATTGCATGTAAATTTCATTAAATACAAATTTAATTTACATTTAACATTGAAGATAACCGAGAAATTCCTTCATTTGTCTGTTAAGACACGATGAGGCTAACCTAGGTCACCTACAGTAATCTACTAATCCGCCGCCGAAGGTTCACTTCGTTTCTTAATCAGTTTAAAACATTAAACCTTACAATGAGGCTCGATGAATATTCATCGAACACTCGTCAGCCGACAGAGACGACCCTAAACGTACTTTCAATGAGGCGATTAGAAATTTCGTTTAAAACTTGAATTCGAACCTAAAGCCCTTTCGAATGACATCATTTGATAGACGGCGCGGGGCGTCCTGCGACTTGCGAGGTGAACTCGATTAGCGTTACGACGTTACAGTGAGACGAAATATAAATTTCTTTTTTAAAGAAAACGTAATGAAGTCGGCCGAGACGTAGATATCTTTTATTCATAACCTGTCGCGGCGCGTCATGTTTTATTACGCAAAATTCACAGCGTTATAAATACTCTCCCCTGGAAAATGACGAAATGGGGGGACTCGTGAGACCCCCGTGCTAGGAAATTGGCCCGAGACGGCGAATTTTGCGCCGTTTGACGGGAGTGAGGCGAACGTTTATCCGAATGGTAATTCGTTCGAGCCCGCCGTAGATAATAATACAATATAATACAGAGAGAGCCCGCCTCCGAAATGTTTTTCCTGGAACCCCGATATCTTTATTAATATTTAATAGGACTTCAAAGCGTGGCGCAAAAAATGAAGGTCGACGCCTGAACTAGAATATTTAAAAATATCTCGCAGCCAACCCCTTTCTATTAAAACGTGAGCTTGCAATGTTGCCTAGTATAATATTACTATGTAGCTATTAGTTTAAATGAAAATAAATAGTGTGTATTTTGCTGAAAATCGGGCTGCAATGAGAAGGACGTAAAGCGACAAGTACTTAGTGGAATTGTAGAATATATTTGAGCTGTTGTCGCCAGTAAATGGGGCGGGAGTAAGTGCTATTGCACTGGCACTGAACTTGCTCTTAAATATCACTCGAGTCTGTGCGAGAGAAGTTTAAGCACTCGTAGTGCAGGTCACTTCACAGTTTCTATACATAATAGTCTAGCAAAAGTAGCAGTAACGCAGTAACTGCTATTTAAATCATAATATATTATGTAATAAAGTATTCTACCTAACCTGGATTTGACATTGATATCTCTACATCCCCATAAGACGGAGCTTCCCATTGGAAACTCTTGATTGAATCCTCATCTGGATTTGAATAATTAATTACAATAGGTAATAGTCATTATGCATTACTAATTAATTCATGATCTCGATCGTTAACACAGTTCCGATTAGGTCAGTATCATCACCATGTTTCAAATGATTGAGCCTTTTTTACCACCTTTCCGCAAGACTTAAGTTGTAATAACCACAAACAACAGAACTTCCCTACGAGATATTCGTAAGTCCTTAACATCCGAGGTGGGTGGGTTAGTTTCATTTCTTCCAAATTTCCAAATTGGTACAAAACCTTAGTTTTGAACATGGAGGTTATCATCACGTATGTTTCAGGTACGGCAGCCCGCACCACTCGCGGTCGCAGTCGGTGAAGGCGGCGCGGTCGCGCACGGGCGAGCGGCAGCTGCTGGGCCTGCCGCAGCAGCGCGCGCGCGTCGCCTCCATGCCCAACACCGGCGTCGAGGAGGAGTACTACCGCCTGCGACACTTCAGCATCACCGGTGAGTCCTCCTCTCCTGAGGCAGCCCGCACCACTCGCGGTCGCAGTCGGTGAAGGCGGCGCGGTCGCGCACGGGCGAGCGGCAGCTGCTGGGTCTGCCGCAGCAGCGCGCGCGCGTCGCCTCCATGCCCAACACTGGCGTCGAGGAGGAGTACTACCGCCTGCGACACTTCAGCATCACCGGTGAGTCCGCAACAGCCCGCACCGCTCGCGGTCATCACTCTTCCCAATGACCTTGATACCTAATGTATGAAGGTCACTGGGAAGAGTGACGACCTTGATACATTAAGCCTACCTAAATCCATGGACCACTATCACCACCACTAGGCCACAGGTCCTATCAAAATCAACTCCTAAGACTCGATTTGGAAGTACGAAAGGAAGGATTTGAACTGAAGTTAAATTCATGTATCGAAGCTTTCCACTCACAGCTTAAGAAGCCAATTATTTTAACCTACCTAAATACCTTTGGTTCTCATTGCTTTCTCTTTAAATCGATGTTTAAATTCCTTGGCTCTTTACTTTGTGCTATAGCTATAATTCATCACCAGGCAAGGGAGTGGTGAACCGCGGTGACTCGCTGCGGTCGCGGCGGTCACGGTCCAACACGTCGGTGGCGTCGAGCGCGTCCAGCACCGAACCCACTACCCGAGCCTCCGCGCCCTGCTCGCTCGCCTCCTCCAGGTACATACAGTCCCCATTACATAGAAATATTTTGTGAGGGTATGCCCACACCGATCTACCCTCATTATACCACCTTAGGCACCTGCAGTTGATACTGTTTCTTGAGGACCAATACTAAGGCGGCTATGAAGTAGGCCAGGGCTCCCTAATGTTAAGCACTGAATTCAACAACTTAAATCCACCGATGTCCATGTTTTTGGCTTGTGCTCTAGGAACTGTAGTTACCACCAAAACCCCGCCAACGTAGTCTTACATCAGATATCCGTAGATATACCCGAATATATGAACTGTGTGTAAACCTTTACACGTCACAGTAAAAATGTAGTAACAGAGTAACTTCCTGCTATCATAATAGAAATGTATGAGACCTTACTAATACCACTTGCATGTTAGACCTTAACCTGTGCGTGATGTGAACTGAACCCACCTGTAGTACGTCATGAAGTGGCGATGACCACAGGTTCGGTTCCAGAGACTCGTCCGCTGGGCTGAGTGCTTACCGGGTGCTGGTGCTGGGCGGGCCAGGCGTGGGCAAGTCTAGCCTGGTGGGGCAGTTCATGACCTCGGAGTACCTCCACGCGTACGACACTAGCATCGGTGAGTAACGCTTCCTACACCTTTTTGCTGATTCATTTCGTTAAAGCTTCCATCTTTCGATGAATCTTTCTATACTATGGAATAATAACTGTATTTTAAATAGATAAAACCGACTTCAAAATTGTACGTAATTGAGAATTAAAATTCTCTATCTCATAAACTACTGAACCGATTTTGATGAAACTTGCAGCATACCCTAAGTTGAACAATACCTATTACAATAAAAAAGAATCATTTAGATCAGACGTGTAGTTCCGGAGATATGCGTGCACAAACATAAAAACATACATACATACATACACTTTTGAAATTTGGCACATTTGTTCAGAAGCTGTTATAGATTAACATATATACAAAAACTGGGCAGTTCTGGAAATATTACATACATACGCGTCGAATTGATAACCTCCTTTTTTTGAAGTCGGTTAAAAAATAAAGTGGCAAACATTATCTAGCAAATTTCAGATAGGTACAAGTATAATCTGATGTTTCAACTGGCATCCATTTGCGTTAAAGTACTACTCGAGGGAAAGATGTGTGCTTGTGTAACAGAAGTACTTTGGTAAACCGTACACTCTAAGTATTTTCGTTTAATTTATTGAAAGCAATAAAACTTAACGACAGCTGCAGGAAAGTGCTGGAAGCAACTAATACTACCTCACATAAACACTACGTCCTGGGTATTTACTCTACACGATTATGCTCCACGTTTTAAAAGCATCTTTAGTTTTAGAAAACCCTCACTAAAAATCCATTTAAAACGTTCTCAAGTACGCTCGCATTCATATGATTAAAATAAAAGTCTGAGCTGGTTGGTTCAGAAGCTAATTGGGATGTAAAAACGTTGAAGAGCTATTGCCCGAGCCGAGAACGGTAAGTTTTAACTAGTTTAACAAGTTAGGAACTAAATGAACATTTTTATGGTTAATCTCGGAATCGCTTGCGGAGTTTAAAATTTGCATAAAATATAAAGATAACTAAAGCGATAGAGCTAGCTGACAATTTCAAACGTAACTGATGGTAGCCATAGCTCAGCCCATAGCAACCTGAAATTGGAACTAAAATTCGAAATACAAGATTAATGAATGAAGCACGCAATTCGATGGATCACTGCAGTGAATGTAGTTCATATTTCTCGTCAAAGCTTGCAGCGGGGCTGTCAAGTTGACTGATGACAAAGCGTTGACCAATAACCGCGCGATAATTAAGTTTGGACCAAATCAAAAGGCATTGTGAATCAGGCTCCTGATGATAGATTTTCAATTATCAACTTTTATTGCCTGACCTGTCTAGATTTAACCTAATTTCCCCGATCTGTTCGAGTGATTTTCCATTCATTCCAGAAATTTCACCAGTCTCAGACCCATAAATATTTGATCGCGAACCTTATAATATTTGCGTGTTTCACGGGCGAAGATCAAAGCTTCGCTCCAACGATCACGTCGGACGATAATGACGACTTTAATTACGCTGTTTGATGTTCCACAGCCTTCCAGATACATTGTTTTATACCAGCTACAGATCCAACAGTTAAAGATTGATGATGGAGATGAATTCCGAGGTTACAACAAAGGCTTAACTACCTTTTTCATTTAGCAAATTTTAACACCTCAAACGCAAATGATTGGAGCATTTTTTGCGTAATAAATATTTGGGTACTTTTTAATTAATGTTGCATCAATTTCTGATTAAAAGAATAAGAAATAGGTCATCCAGTTGTTTTCAATGATTAAAGGCTTAAATTTAGACAAATTTTCAGATGACGAGTCTGGTGAGAAGTCCGTATGCGTGCTGCTGGCGGGCGAGGAGTCGGAGATCACCTTCCTGGACGAACCTCCAGATTACATGGTGGTGAGTGACTGAGATATTATTTAGTGAATATTTTTTTTCCTTTAGATATACTAGATACTTCTGACCGCTAGGGAATAGGTCGTTGGGGCGGTTAGATCTCAAGTGCCGGATAGTTCTATATTATGTGTCGTACACTAGAAAGTGGGAGATAAGGAAAACATCAAAATAAATTATCTTACAGTTCCGAGGTGGAAGATTGCTCCACCCACGTAACACGGGTCCGACTGACATATTAAATTACGTACCTTCATACAGCAGAAACGCTGGTTAAATATCAGTAGTTCACTGTATGTAGTGGCTTGTGCTATTATCCACAAAGTTGTTTTGAGAACAAAGCGATGATGCGATTAATATTTGTCGAAACTTCGGGCCGTTTGTTAAAGTTGGGCATTATGAGTTTGCCGTGACAATACCCCCACTATAGCTGATACAGATTACCGGGATCACGCTAACTGCTCTCCAATTCTACCAAACAATAGGACACAGATTAAAATTTGGAGCCTGATTAAATGTGAAATGGATAACTTCTGAAAAGGGAAATAGAAATTATAACACATTTTACGTCTTTAGGTTCATGGCAAATTAGCCAGTCTGAAAATTTGTCGTGGATAAAATTTGATAGCATCATGCTATCAAATTTTTCTTATTTATCACAGTATTAAAGGAAATAGAAAGCACATTACTTTTTGAAATAATGTTCGAATTATTTTTAACAAAAAACTGAAAACCGACTTCCAATGTAAAAACAATCGTAATAGAACTAAAAAGTATTAAATAACTCTTACTCTTTAATAGTGCCTTTTTCAGAATTTGTCTGAATCTCAACTATTTCTGTACATACTACAGTCTTCATTATTTTGAAGTCGGTACCAGCTAATCTAATCGTGAGTTCAGTAATGTCAGAATATCTGAAACTTTTGGGACTGGTACCGACTTCAAAGTAATGAAGACTGTAATATGTACAGAAATAGTTGAGATTTAGACAAATTCTGAAAAAGGCACTATTAAAGAGTAAGAGTTATTTAATACTTTTTAGTTCATATTTCGATTGTTTTTACATTGGAAGTCGGTTTTAATTTTTTTGTTAAAAATAATAATTTCACTCTTTTTAGTGTTGTTTACAAAATAAGGCTTTATGCGTAAATAACCAATACGAATGTAAACTATTCAGTACATTATGTTACTGTAAGCAAAATTGTAGCAAATGCTTGCAGTTATCTAAGCGATGCTGCAATTTCCAAACTTTTATCTTTAAAGGTTCAGGAGTTCTGTTCAGTGCCTTTGGACCAAGAGACACCTTTGTATGAAATTTATCTTATTCGTAATATATGTTTAACTTACTAGAAACAAAATTTTAACCACTATGAGCGTTTTGATAAATTTCAAGGATTTCCCTTGATTGCTCATAGATCTCATCATCAGCTCACCACTTTCGTAATTGTTATACAAAATTAAGATTATATTCTATACAACAACACGAAAATTTCGAAAATCGGTCCACAAACAGTGAAATTATCGTCAAAAACATCTGCTTCGATGCAAAATATCACGAAAAGTACCAATAAAATTGGGTCATAGTGTGATGATCATGGTATAATTATAGATGTGATGATGATGATTAATCAAATTGATATTGTGTTGGCTTATGCTTTCAGTTGTTTAAACAACGCCAAAATCCCCGAACCTGTACCTATAAGCATTCAAAAGTTCTGTTCGGTACCTTCGGATCCAGGGTACAACCTGGTACGAAATCTTACTTTTTGGTAGCATTTACCTCGAATGCTTCAGAAAAAATCAAAATCACTATATGTTTCCATACAAATTTCAAGGAGTCCCTTCGATTCCTCAAGGATTCCATCATCAGATCACCACTTTTGTGAACATGGTACCAAATTCGAGTTAAACCCTATACAACACAAAAAGAATTTTGAAAATCGGACCACAAACGGCTGAGTAATCGAGGAACATAAAAAAAAAGATACATACAGCCGAAAGTATTACCTCCTCCTTTTGGAAGTCGGTCAAAAATGTCTCTTGGTGGACCACTGAATATAATCTTTATGCGATCCATATTATATAACCGCTAGCAGAGGTGGTGAAAATGTATGTGTGGCGGTACCCACAATTCGCCTAACATTCCTGCATCGCATCCGAATTCGAATTCGCATCCGAAGTTTTCTGAGCGCGTCGGTATATATACGACAGCTGAAATGGCCTGACCGAGCATACCACCTCGCTCGGTCGGAAGATCTTCCTTTGGCCTCCACACATTATTCCCACATATGAACACGCACCCGCCTCGGTAACCGCTGTTCATACACTTCCTCCGCAGAGGACGTGCTTCGCGGTTTAGCTAGCAGCTAGCGGAGGCCCTTAATTATATTGTGAACAATTTTTATGCAGACGGAAGGCTGCGCGCACGGGTACTGCGTGGTGTACTCGACCGCGGACCGCGCCAGCTTTGCGGAGGCGGAGCGGCGGCTGCAGGCGCTGTGGGCGGCGGGCCACACCTCGCGCCGCGCCGTCATCCTCGTCGGCAACAAGGCGGACCTCGCCCGCTCGCGCGTCGTGCCTACTGACGGTGAGTCGCAGTATGCCACTGCACAGACAGCGGAGGAGGCGGAGCGGCGGCTACAGGCGCTGTGGGCGGCGGGCCACACCTCGCGCCGCGCCGTCATCCTCGTCGGCAACAAGGCGGACCACGCCCGCTCGTGCGTCGTGCCCACTGACGGTGTGTCGAAGTATGCCACTGCATAGACATTAGACAGCTGTAGTCAAAAAAACGAGGAAATCTTCGTATGAATCATGGGGTACACACTACGAATAATAACACCAGGAAACGTAACTATACTAATACAGTTTTAAATTTGGTTCCATTCGAACTGTCATGTAACGTCAGCCTTTGTACCGCTCAAGGTCACCTAAATATTGCAAATGTAATAAAAGTGAACCTAAGGTACACTTTTTTGACAAGTATTTTGGAGCATGTTTTTTGACGGAGTTACTCTTCCTTAGTTTTTTTATTATTCGTAGGGTACACAACATTAATTCTACTTATAGTAGGGGAGGTAGTGCTAGCGTATGCAAAGCCATTTCATACCGACCAAATTTTTGTCCAGCGGTAACTTAATATTTATCAATCAATATAATCAGCGTCAGTCGCCGCACCCGTGGTGAAATGTTAACTGAGACTATTTCAAAGTTGTAAAAAAAATAGTTGCGAAAAGTGATTTTATACCGAATGAAACTTTGATGGATGATTATTGAGGTCATGTTTAACCAAAAAATCACCGTCAGCCGTATTGCAGACGGGGGATGGGATTCAACGTCAGTCGCGTTGCTGAACATGTAAAAAATTTTTGAATATTAAGTCATTTTATACCGTACAAAATTTATACAGGTTAATGTTTCTACTTTGTAAATAATAAATAAAACCGTCAGTCGCTAATACGATGGTGGAAAAACCGTCAGCCAGCGATATAAGTTATGACCAATATAGCCCTACTTCGCGCTCAATATATCCTAGGGCGTCGCGTAGACGACATTTCCACCTGCAAACATTCAGCTGACGGCGATTTTCGTTTGAATTAACCATAAAATTATCTCACATAGGAATTTTAAGTAATTAATTCGATAGTCAATACTTGTGAAGAAGAATTATATACATTTTACTTTAAAAGCGCCATCTGTTGTTATATACTAAAACTAAAATATAATCTAGATATGAACCTTTATTGGGTGCGAATTGGGATCGTTTTTATGTCAATTCAATACGATTCCCAACATCAACTTTGAGATGCTCTCAATTTTTATTCCACCCATTATGAAGTAGCTGACGATCAAAGCTGTTATGTGTTAGTGGAATACTATTATTGTAACGATTTTCGCTCGGTATGAAATTACTTTTTTAACTGATCGCGACCTCCCCTACTATTATGTTTTCTATACTATATCGCACGTTACACTTGACTCTAGATTGGCCTATAATGATAACTAACAATTTGAAAACTGTCTTTTTTGCATAAGTGCAGGCTTCAGGACCGGGAAAATGATTTGAAATCAAAAAAATATGGATTCTATGATTTCTATGTATAGCTAGATGATGAAGTAGGAAAGTTATAAAGTATGCTCTAATTATAAAATATTAAGTAGTAAATTATTGTTGTGAAATATTTGTTGCCCATTCCATTCACTTAATGTCTTCGTGTACAAAATCATACAGGCGAATAAATTAGCATAATAATGGACGTCGATTTTGGGCTATCACTCTTTTGTATTTGCGAATTCGCGATCAATCATGGCCGACATAGAGAAGTCGCATATTGTTAGATGTTGTTGCTGATATCACTTTGTCTTGATAGGATTTATTTAAGGCCGTCACCTTGGCCATCCATTTGCCGCGTTGCCGAGATCGCGCCAAAACCCTTTTATTTTTACTTATCTTAGTTCAAAATTGTCCTAAAAAACATAAAACAGGGAAAATGTAGTTTATGATATTTTCGATCTATTGGCGTGAGTTTCAAATAAAAGCAATTTATAAACTCTAAGGAGATGCTGAATGTATACTTGAATTTTAATAAATTGGTATTACTTTGGAAGCGGATATCATGAGTATAATAAACAAACATAGATAATTTAAAACGGGGAAAGGAATGTTGATATACCTACTGAAGATTATTGCTGTATTTTTATTAAAACTTTGTAGCTTTCAGATTATGAGTTTATAAGGCTTTAAATACGGTACATTACGGAATCTCCGTAGGGAATGCCCTTAATGCGGACAAACAACCTCTTTGCATGGGATGAAAACTATAGAAAAAAGCCTACATCTCCGCAAACATCTACTTTTCAATTAATCGGACCCTAGTATTTCATTAGGTACGTCTTCCAGGTGAACCCGTTTTAATCTCGATGTCGTTTATCACGGGGTACGAGGCGGACGGGGGAGGGGTCCAGCGCCCCAGCGCCCCAGAGCCCCTATCGCCCCGTACCTGGGGTAAACATTATGTAGCGGTGTAATAGAAGCAATTTATATGCGAGGTAACGCTGCAGGCCCGTTAACACGATACTCTGTGCGAGAATCGTAGAAGTGACTTTAAACGGGGAATAAACGTTAAGATTATAAAAACCTACGTAATATAAATGGTAATTCCCTGCGAAGCCTTTTTGGTGCAGTGCTAATGCGGAAATTAGCTACTTAGTTCGCGTTAAATAAATGGCAAATGGAGATCGGCCTTTAGTAATTGTCGTAATGATACAATTCAGTACAGTTCAATAATAAAAATATGATTATTGAACTATACTTACTGAACTGTATATATGAGTAGAAAATAAAATAAAATAAAATAAAACACATTTTTACAGCATTATTACATCACAAGACAATCTTGGAGTCATTTGAATGTCGATAGTAAATTGTACAGAATTAGAATTTCCAGCGTCAGGAAGCTGACGGGGTTCGATTCCGGCAAGGGCTTAACCTGAGCCAGATTGATTGGCACCTCGTGTCGGGCTCCGGGGCTAAGCCCCGTGTAGGCGCAGATCGACCACAAGACAAGCCCCGTGTAGGCGCAGACCGACCACAAGCTTCCTGTTCTAAGGCCAGAGTTTCAAGTGTTCCTGTACGGTTCTTCAAAGTTTGATAGCTTTGAAATTTAAGCCTTCTGGTAACCTTATACTCACTTGACGAAGAAAAGTTCATGTAGATTTTTAAGAGTCTGCCAATTCATCCATGGATATCCAACTTAAAGAGATGTACCAATCAGCCATTAATGAAAAATTATAAAAATCGTGTCGCTTGTGGCTCGTTTGCGCCACACATTGAGATGTATCTTATTCACTGCTTAATATTTTACTGCCTGTTTAAATACGTCACGGGAGCCGTGAATCTTCAGGTTTAAAGGCTTTGTGTCTTGGCACTTGTATTTTATTTCAGTGCGGAGCTGACTAAAGGATTTCTACTCAAGTAACATTTTCGGGAAGATCAACTTTCATAATAATTATTGTGTATAGTCTGCAGGAATGTTTAAAGTCCGGCAACCTACACGCATCTCTTGTTATTCTCATCACTATTACTTATTTTTATTATTGCCTTAACCTATGATACAAATACCTCAAGTACCATCAAATAATAGACTCATATTATGCACATTGTGGATAATATGAGTCTATTATTTGATGGTACGAGTACATCGGCTGGCTTAGCAAAAGTTGACCAAATAACGTATGCTCCCGAACTTATATATTATAAGTTTCTCTGAAAATACTTACGCTACGAAGCAACAACAGTCTGTACTGCGTCATCTCAGCGCTCGTCACAGACAATTAGGAGAGGACGGTCCCCGGCCGTTTTACATTTAATTGCCATCAATTAGACCAAACTTTGAGATAAAAGCCCCGCAATTGAATTTACAATTTTTGCCAACTTCCCGCAACGACTCGGAAAATTTATGTGCCGAAACAAAGTTTGGGGGCCGAAGCATTTGGGGCTGAAATAATTTCAGGTAATTTTAGAGTGGGCGGTGCCGGCAAAGTCGGTTAAGTGGCCGAGGACTCGACAGAGGAATGTGTAGTCGGAACAGTAATCGCTTTAACTGTGCTCCACTGTTTCCTTTGATTTGCGAACTGTTTCTGGGAATCCGATCAATTGTCTAGTATCATCAGACGCGATATTCGAAATTGGTGTTGCCGGTATTAATGAATATGCTTAAATACGGAATAGTGGCCACTTGTCGTATCTTTAATACGAAGTGACCAAACGCACGCACGCACTACAGTGACCAAACTTTTGTAGGGAAAAATCTTCAATAAGGATGGGCCTCTACAAAAACTATAAAAACAAGGCCTGCATACTCCGATTTGCGCCCAGCTATCGCTAAATGTGTGTCGCTAACCACACCCAATGATCATAACATCCATAGTAATATTATAAATGTGTAAGTATGTCTGTCTGTCCGTCTGTCTGTCTGTTACCTCTGCAGTCTTCACACCCAAATCGCATTTGGTATGTAGATACTTTTAGTCCCGGGAAAGGACAATAGGATACTTTTAGATTTGATGATGCCGATGCGGAGTCGCCCAGGCCGCGGTACATTGCGGCTAGTGGACGAGGTACCCGATGAGGCGATGCTGGCTGGCGCGGTGCAGAGGGGTGGGGAAAGATGATGATGAAGGAGGCGTGTTCTGGCGAGGGTCAGCAATGTGGGAATAAGCGTGTGGCGGCCAAAGGAAGACCTTCCGACCGAGCGAGATAGCATGCTCGGTCAGGCCGAAGCCCACGTAATACATTTCAGCTGTCGTATATATACCGACGCGCTCAGAAAACTTCGATAGCGCGATGCAGGAATGTTAGGCGAATTGTGGGTACCGCCACACATTATACATCCTAACGTTCACGTCATCACGTTACAGAGGGCAAGGCGCTGGCGACGTCGTACGAGTGCAAGTTCATCGAGACGTCGGTGGGGATCAACCACAACGTGGACGAGCTGCTCGTGGGACTGCTAACGCAGATCCGGCTGAAGCAGCAGCACGCGGAGCGCGCCCGCAAGCGCAGCACGTCGCGCAAGACGCGGGCGCGCGCGCGCTCCCCCGCCGCCCCCGCCGCCCTCGCCGACCCCGACCCGCCCGCCTCCGCCGCCAGCACGCCGCGCAAGCGCACACGACTCTCCGCCAGCGTCAAGGTACCCTCTATTTCTTTATCTATACCAAGTACAACACGGTCAAATTAACTTGACGCATCGAAATGTCAAATTAACATGCGAGCTCCATAATGACGTCATCAAACCGTGCGTCTAGTTTATTTGACCGTGTTGTACCTAACTGTTTTGTAATATCTGTCTATAGGTACGTATTCGGTATTACTTACAAACACCATACTCCGAATGCGAACCTTGAGGAAAAATTATTGTTAACAGTTAAAAAAGCTCATCCTTAAGCTCTTGTAGCTCATCATTTGAAATTTAAATCGTACAATAGTTTCTGAAAATTCTTACTGTTATTTTAGTCAATATGGACATGGATAGGAGCAATTTAAGACGAATATATACGGCCTTCACAAGGCCACATTTATTGTTTAGTGCATCAAGGACCAACATAAAGAAGGCGCATTTGCGTTTGTCATTTAAGAGTCCGTATACGAAATTTTGCCGATTTCGCTCATTTAACAGACGTGATTTAACAGTTAAAATACAGTATTTCTATAAGTTTTAATGCCAACATGTAAGATCATTTCAATTATAATCTAATGTTGGAGCTAGATTTTTTATTTTTTTTAAGTATCTTTAAATAATCCAACTCAAACCCGCGACAGTTTTGTGATTTTTGCTGTAAAAGGTTTAGAATATCACCTTTTTATGGATTGTATTGACGTCTTAACGGTATGAAAAAAATACAATGTATTGTTGAGAAAGTCGTCTATACAATGTTGGAATTACTTTTTACCACTTTCATATAAAAAACCCTTTAAAAAACAGAATACCTATAACTGCCCGCTAACTTGGTGATCGTCCTTTTTCACCTGGCATATGAAAGACGGGCGTGAGTGTGAAAAGAGCAGTAGAAAAGAGAGTACGGGCTCTTAACAACCTGATCGTTAAATGAGTAAAGCGAGCACACGCGCAGCATACTTAGCTTAAAATATATTCAATTTGTAATAGTAAAAATGTAACACGTAAAGTTTTTGGACTTGTTTGTGAGCGTGCCTATGTTCTATAGTTTATCGTTTGTTTTCTGGCTATTCCAGGTGCGCGGTCTGCTGGGTCGGGTGTGGGCGCGGGACTCCAAGTCCAAGTCGTGCGAGAATCTGCACGTCCTGTAGCACGCGCCCGCCGAGCCCGTGGCCTGCTTCCCCTTCTTCGACTGCGCGCCCAACCTCGCCTAACTTCATACCTAACCTAACTTCATGGCGTCGGGCTTGGATAAAAAGATACAAACAGACTCATCTCGTTTAAATGTGAGCAAGCTTACTACACAATCTTGGCTCATCTAACTCATTAGTTATGACTAGGCTCGTATAGTCATTAGTAATGACTATACGAGCCAAGATTATGTAGAGGGTTAATGCAGAGAACTACGAACCAGTCTTATAGTAGTAACCTCACGTTTATAATAATAAATCTAATGATTTATACCTCAATTTTCCAAGCTCGACTATTAAATTTACAAGTTTAAGTAGCCGTTTTAGTAATTTACGTAGGACATTTAAAAATTTTGATGAACTTTATTATAATTATTTTGTGATTTTACGAGCAGTATTAAAGCATATATTGCTATTAAATAAAATTATTTTATTATAAATATTCGCTTACGTAATAAACTTTGATTTATTGCTGCTGAAAAGATTATAACGAGGAGGTATTAATGGTTGGGCGCAAAATCACGGGCCGGCGTATAAAATATAAGAGACACTGATTAGAAGAGTTTAAAATGATGATGATACATGTGTATAGAATAGACATACGACAAACTAAGTATGTGTAAGGTCAGCCGTATGTAGGTAAATGAAAGAGCGCCGCAAAGTATCGCGAATACTTTGCGGCGACTGCTCTTTGCGGTCGAGTTTGTTCAGTATTTTGAAGCGACATTTACTACTATTGTGTATTTTATGCGTAGTATTAGTAGTCTTAAGTATTTATGTGATCTTAATATATTTTTTAATTGTTTCCCAAAAATATTTCCAATAATTATTGTGATACAATTTCGGAGTTCAGGCTTTCAGACGGAGGAAGCAAAGTGTGTATAATATTTAGAATATTTCTTTTCAAATTCCTACATAATACTTAAAGGAAATAACTAAACTTGTATCCTTAGCACAGTTGTCGTGCTGCAAAGTACTTTGCAGAGTCTGATCAGACAAACTAGCAATAATTTGCTACAATTTACACTACGCTAATATTTTATATACGAATTAAATCTGCTGTTTATATCGAGTAATCTATGTTACATTCACTTACGAAATTTTTAGTCAAAATTTACTACAGCTAGATTATAAACGTAAACATCATATACCTACTGTATAATTTAAATGTAATTTAGATAATGTTAAATTTTTATTAGTGTGATCGTGGGGATGAGAGAACCTTCGTATGGCAGGTTTATAGTGATAATGACAGTATTCCGTAGATTTTATATTACTCCTTCCTACCTTCCACTATACCGTTACTTCCACAATTTTGTAGCTTTCGTATCCAGATTTGTCGGACAGATTTGGAGTCTAGAATTTTGGAATACAAATAAAATTTAGTGACTATAACTAAATTGGGTCCATGGCTTCAGAAATTGAGCTAACGAATTAGGAATAGGTAGTTAGTGGCTTAGAGGACTCAGTGTACGCATGATGGCGGGATCACAAGGAGGAATTGTCTATGGGAACTACGAATAAAACCAATATAATCTTACCACTTATTACAATAATTTATAAAGGTATGCTTTGAGAAAATATGAAAAGTTTACTAATTAACACTACTGTATGGGAGTAATAGAATTTTCAAGCATAATAAAAAAGTAACTATGTTTACGCTAATTTATGTTGCTGACTGTATCTGTTATGTTAGAAAAGCCACTTGACAGACAACGACAACCATGTAAAGCTTAGAGAAAATGTTTTTTCAGTAAACATGATTAAATAATATTATATTTCGTAGTTCCCAATAATATGTCAACTCCTATAACAAGTATGTATACAAATGGAACTGCTAATAAAAGTCCATCCAAGAAAATACTAAAAAGTATTAAAGTAAGACACTAGAATGTGAAGATGGTAATATTGGGGTACATTAATTTAATTTGGAATTATAGTAAAGAAAATCGACCATTACAAGTTAAATAATGTACTGTACTATAATATTTGGTATTATTAGCGGTATACACAATATTATAAGCTGCGTTTTGCCATACTTTTATGACCGATTATGTGATGACTGATGAGTCATATAAACATTATAGAAAATGTACTTACTGCTACTACAGCCCGATATAGGTAATGCATTATCTGTATAATATCACCGATAATAATAATATTATGTACTCTAATTATAGTACCATCTTTGCTCAGTGTGTCGCGATACAGAGGTAGCGGTCGTTAGTTTACGTTGTTTAGATCCCAATAATCCTAGAAATTATCAAACCAATTATGAAATTTTAGTGCCTGTTTAGTGAATATGTTAAGTCCCTCCAATATACCCGTTTGCCTTATGTTAGTTGATTTCGTAGCTGCGAGTGTCGACGCTAGACTAGGAACTGTAAGTATTAGTAGGACAAAATTATCTGAATTACTAGATGTATCATTGAAATCTAAATGTATTTTAATATATCGATGTTCGTCATTTCAATGTTGTTGGAGCGATTTTAATCGGGAGCCAAAATCCGCCATCAAAAGTTTGTCTCAATTTTGTTTCACACCACACATTTTTCTCACCGTAGTTCAAAACAAGAAAATGGATCTCCAATTATATGTTTATTACGAGACACAAGAACACAATTTTTGCCATTATCAAACATTAAAATCGCTTCATATAGTTTATATAGATGTCAATACAGATGTACTCGTAGTTGGAGTAAGTGAGTGTGTAGTCACCCAACGAGTAACGCTTATGTAACCCCAGGGTCCAAACAGAACACCAATCTCACTTCGCCCTTGGACTGTCCTGGCCCATCGTAGCTTGCTAGTCCATATAGGTTCCCTGATTTCCAATTGCAGACCATAATGCGACTGATTGGGGCACAATTCCGAATAATGCCAATAAATTTTTGTGAGTGCTTAATTGTGCGAAGCGTTGCTGCAGTTGATAAATTCAACGTTGAGTATTATGCGGCAAAATGCGCTCTGGTGCTGCAGTTTGAAAACAGGGATAGTTGCGTTTAGAATCATTAAAATAATGCTGCCATACCAATATTGTTAAATTGGCTAATATTCTTCCAAAACAGCTTAAATGACTTTGCATTTGCACTTCGAGTTTAATATTGACTTGATGAATTTCTAAGGTTTGAATTTTAATAATAATATATGAGAGTGGTGGTAGAATTCAGACGTATAAAATACCGTGAACAGTCAAGATAAGGTAATTGCTGCCCCTAGTCTGAACAATTCTTTCCGTGCTTGAGTAATTAATATTGATCTCGAAGTCCAGGAGGCCAAGTCTGACTCCTCAACTGAATTTGAGCCTAATTATAATCCCATTGGACCATGTTAAGCAATATTTCTTTGTATTTTATAGTCCAATAGGTTTTTCATGTATTGTAGGCGTAGCTTACCATAGACTTTTATATTATTGTAACGATATGAATATTTCAATCACATGACTAAATAGTACAAAACTTCTCCCAGCCCAAAAGGCTAGGTACCTATTATTATTTAATATTTGGTACATTCCAATTATGTTATTATTATTTAATCATGTGACTGATGTGTCTTTGGTGTGTCCATTACAATGTATTATGTGTTTAAAGTAACATATTGTGTAACTCATGTAATTAAGTATACAATTATATCACTAATGTGTGCTACCCAATAATTATGTAATAAACAAAATTGATTTATTTCAACAAACTAGTACTCAAATCATTAAATGTTTTACAATGCTTGCAGGATATGATATTTATTCGAGATATATTTTTGCACTTTTAAATTTATTTATTTAATCTAGTACTGGACACGATTACAAAATATAAATAGCATTGTAAATTTCTTTAAAAGAAACAGGCTTATTTTGCCTCCATTACTAAACAAATAAATAGCTCCACTTTTTTTTGTGAATAATACGTTAAAATTACAAAATATTTTCTTAGCTTCTAACTTTTATTTTCGTGATGAGCAGCTTTGACGCAAAATTAATCATTATTAAATTATTATTAACCAATAAATATTTAAATAGGTTCCAAACCCTCATTGACGTAGAAATTAAAAATAACTAAACTTTGCCAGCATCCACAAACAATACTTTGCGGGCGCTGCTCTTTGCGGAGATTGCTGTGAGGTGATCGAACGCAAAAAATATTATTTTTTTCGATATTTTGAAACTATAAATAGCCTTAATATTCAATATCAGTAACAAGCTATTGCTGAACATATCTTTTAATGCACAATTTATTATCCGTAGAATGGTAGTGATACGTCCATTTTGTCAAAGTTTTTAGTGTTAATAGTCCGTACAGCCGCCACCAGGGAAGCCACTGGTAATTTACAGAACGAGCCGTTTAAAATAAACGAAATTATTATAAACTAGTTTAAATAAATCATTCAACAAAGTTATTTTAAAGACATCCAGCCGCAATGATCACTTTTTTTGAATAATTTAATGAAGAGTTTGGCAGAAAATGTAATGGAGTATAAATTATGACAAAATTATCATTAAATTAAAGTTAAATAATAAATTCTAAGTGTGTGTTTTAAAGTGAACATTAAACATTCTGTACATTTTTTTCTCAAACATCTTATTATTTATACTAATATAATAAACATTCTGGTGGCTCTTCCTGGAAATTTTGCGGTCGTTGAGATAACATTTTGATCTACGAATTTTGGGGATTACCAATTTAACATAGCACGAGTTTTGATGTTCATTTGTTGACAGTTATTATAGCTAATTGTGTTGTAGTATATTTGACATTTTATTATTTAATTATTAAGTATATTATTATGTAAAAGTTTTGAAATATATTCTGATGTTTCGTATATAAAAATACCGTGTTGTTTTATTTTTGATCCTGACATTTTAAGTTAGCACAAAAATACAAATAATTTACTAAAACTTAATGCTTATCTAATAGTTGGGAAATAAAAAAAGAGACACGAGTAAAAATTGTAAAAATAAAACACTTTATTAGTACTAACCTATGTATAAACATTTTATCGTCTTAAAATATTTTAAAGGTTTTAATAAATAATAATATAACAAGGTGTCTTTAGATTCGGTGTAGTTATTTAAATATTGTCTGGCTATTGTTTTTGTTCAGAAAAGTATTTTTTTCTTGTACGCGTAAAAACTCTACATTTAATACGTTCAGCGTTTTTTACTGATTAAGTATACTAATGTTAATTTAATTATCACAATATGTTTAATGACTAAATCTAAATCTTCTGGTCATATTACACGCTCATATGCGATATCCAGGTTTGACTGTAGCGGACGGATGCATAATGCATGTATAAGATTATCATTTTTTTCTGCATCGAGAAACTAAAGATTTGTACTTTGTAATTCGTCTACAAACGTATTTTTCTCCTAAAACGTTTCTGGTATGTTTTGACTGCAAATGGTACGGTTCCAGGGTCTAAATTAGGTAATGTAGCGTCAACAGTGTGGACGGCACACGAACCTCAAAGCGAATTGTCCAAACGAGCCTTTGTGCTCGCGCGAAAACCGACAGCCGATGGATAAACCCCGAGCGTAACATGTAATGCTTGTAGTGCCGTCCACACGTAGAATTCGTGTAACATTACACGGTGAATTACATTACACGTAACACTCGTCTGGACCCGGCTTTAGTCTGTCCTGACTCCTGGCTCAGAAGGTCTCGTTGTCGAACCACTGCCACATCTTCGGCTTGGTGACATCCAGCTCGTACTCCTCGCACCTCTGTCCCGTTATCCTGTTAAGTTAAAATTAATTAGAACATTCTGATCCAGGTAAAAACATAGTACGTTCAATGCTTGAAAGCATATTTTGCGGGTAACTTATAAATGCTTTGTTTAAGGTGGAAATTTGTTAGAAACAATTGAATCATTAAAAACAAAGTAGCACAACAACGCTATGAAATTGCTCACATGCGCACATCGCTTGTAAATACACAGTCCAACCACGTCTGCTATCAAAACGTTTACTATGTTGTTCGACAGTGTGGTCATCAGCGGACCCTGGCTTACAGGAGCAGTGGTGGGAATGTGCAGTGGGCTAATGACCGTCGAAACCAGTTTTTTTTTTGTTTAGTAATGTAGAATCGTCCTTTAGGGGGAAGATTGCGTTTTTTTGAGGCTTGTTTGGCTGCAAACTTTGGAAGCACTGCGGGATGAGCACGAGCGAGTTGGTGCGCTGCAGGCACGACCGGAACTTCGCGTCGCAGCTGCAGCGAGACCTGGAGTGGGGAACGTCATCGTACCTCGTGCGCCTCACGCAGCGCACGATGGGGTGGGCGCGGCGGAAGCACTGCGGGCCAAGCACGTTGAAGTACGTGAGGCCGATCTGACCCGACACCAGCGAGTTGGTGCGCTGCAGGCACGACCGGAACTTCGCGTCGCAGCTGCAGTGAGACCTGGAATGAGGAAACATGGGTTTAGAACGGGGGCAAAACCTGGAGTGAGGTGTGAACGGCGGATTAGATGGGGACAGACTTGACAATTCGTTTTGACCTGAACTGTGCTGTCGTAATATTATGTAAGGGGTGTACACTGTACACTGTACAATAAGATGAGTGAGAAATTTAAAACTGACGTTCAACCATAAAGTACCTCAGTGACCTATCGTCACTTAGGTATTTTAACGTGTTCTGCATGCCGATTCTTCTTCTATTTATGGTTTTTTAACGTAACTAAATGCATGTTAATTCCCGACTCGCGCTTGGCACACTTTCACCGGTGATGCAAGTTATCTCATCGATCTCGCGGCTATCACCCGGCAACAAATATGGCCGTCAATTAAAATGTATTTTGGCGCCGCCACATTGACCCGCTGTGCCAAATTACAGTGGTAATTAATTGGATAAATCGAAGGCTCATGTCTGTTTACTTTTCAAATACTTTGTGAAATAGCAATTGCCACGAAAAAAAACACTTTGACAAGATTTGGAATTGAAAAGGACCAAAGGACTTTAGTAAAAATTTTGTAGGTACTATGCTATGAATAACATTAAAAATCTCAATAGTATCTTATAATCATCTCAATATCATCATTAATAATATAATTGAATAAAATTATTATAATTCGTCTATGATTAGATATTATAGATTATACTGTTTGCTATGGATTTCCGTGAAGCAATGTATGATTCTATTAACTATCTTGGGTGTTTAAAATTTTTCATACATACAGGGTAATTAAGAACGTCAAAATAGAGATAGATTTAGTTATTATGTTGCGTTAAAAGCAGGACTATTCAAAGTCCAAGGTTTAGTGAGCTAAGGCTCTGTAACTAGAATTTAATATGAGAGCATTATAAAGAAGTCATAAGTGGATCAAGTGGGTATCTAATAATTTGATAACTGACGCTTTTATTGCATAAATAGAGGCATTAGAACTTAGGGTTTGAAATAAAAATTTACGACCTCCGTGGCGCAGTGGTGAGCGCGTTGGTAGCTCAAGCCGGAGGTCGCGGGTTCGAGTCCCGCCGACGGAACAAAAAAGTTTATAAAGTTCCTGGGTCATAGATGTTATATTAAATATGTGTATCATATAATGAAAATCTTAAATATATGTATAGAAGAAGAAGTATTGAATATATTTCGGTTGGCTGGTACCCGTAACACAAGTCCTACCCACTGACGTGGTGTGAAGCGTCCATAGATATTATATTATTATAAAAATGTGGATTCTATGTATAGCTACATATACAGCGTGTAACAAAACTAAGCGATAAATGATAATACTTTGGGGTGTGTGTCAGGGGCGTAGCTACCGCCTAATCTGCCGTATCAATTATACAGGGCCCCGGGACGATGGGGGCCTCCAACTTTAGTATGCAAAAATTAATAAAAACTTTCCTATTTTTGAATTCACAAATGACAAAGTTAAAAAAGCAATTCCTTTGTTACCCACGTAAAGCATGAGCACAAAAGTTGGCAACAACCTGTGCGTTTTTTTCTTTTGTGAGAAGTTTTAATTTTTCTAAGGGCCTCCTAAAATTTTTATACGGTGCCCCGTCAAGGCACGCTACGCTTTTGGTGTGTATGTGTTCCTTATTTTGGTTCACTGTGAAAGTAGCAGCGCTGAAATAACTTTTTTGTGATTTGTTTGGGCAAGCGCCCGCGCGTGTAAAATTTTTCCATATTACAAAGGTGAAAAAAAAGTTACTCTTTCAGTGCTGCACTTTCACAGCGAACTCTATATAGGGCATCCATACACACCCTTAAGAATTATCACTTAGTGTTGTTACACCCTGTATTAGCTAGATGATGAAGATGGTAAGTTACAAGGTTTGTTCAAATTGTAAGGGGGGAAAACATGAGTAATTAGATGACGCCCGCAACTCCGTTGTGCCAAATTTTTTCGGGATAAAAACAATCCTATGTCCTTTACCGGGACTCAAAGTATATTCATGCCAAATTCCAGCAAAATCGGTTCAGCGGTTTGAGCGTGAAGAGGTAACAGACAGACACACAGACAGACACACTTTCGCATTTATAATATTAGTATGGATTGCTTTTATCATTGACGTATAAAAAAGGCGGACGGAGTCCCACCATACACAAAACTGTGTCGTTCAGAGTCGGCCAGCTGGCTGTATGTACACGGTCCGCACGCACACATTCTTGCGCTAGTCCATACCATTTGACAGGCGTCAGAACGTGTGCATGGTCGACTCAGAAGAAAAGTGAAGACACAGTTTTCTATATGACAAGACTCCGTCCGCCTTTTTTTCTATGTTCATGGCTTTTATGTTGTAAAATGTTATTTACCCACTTTATCCACACGTGTCTTCACTATTCTATTAATGTCTGAAGTGACAATCACGGTCATCTTCTGAGTTTTTGTCCCTATATTATTATAACATAGTTACAACCTGGCTCCTATTACTTTAGTGATAGAGTTCAAAATGTGTATAAACTGTATGATCTTGACATTTCATAACAACTATTACGTGAACAAGGTTGGTGTGATCGAGAGACCGTAGGTGTCAAAGCAGCTTTAAATTATAACACCATAAGTTATCATTATTATAATAAACATCATTAGCTATTTAAGTTCTCGTTGGGACATGAATTTCGTATTTGATGTAGGATGATAATATTATACTTCGGGTCTCAACCGAAGACGATTACATAATTACTTGCAGCATTACATTAGATGGTGCCATTGGTGTCACACATTTAGAGATATTATTTTTAAAATAATCAATTTTAAATAAATAAAACTAATATTTTGTCTATGCGCTGGCCACCCCGAGCCATGGACGCCAATATTTTGTCTGGTCGGACTAATAAAGCATAATATCTTACAATTTACATATTCACCTCGAGCTGGGTAGGTAGATTTGGTGATTTACTGGTAAACAACAAAATGGCGGCGAGCCCCGCCTTTGTTAACAAGTATAAAATATGCTCAATACATTGTTAGTGTTGGTCTTTATTCTCCATGTAAATCATGTTGAGGCTAAAGCATAGGCTTCACGTAAATCGTGTTGAGGTACCTACCTATGTTCTCCACGTAAATCGTGTCGAGGTACAATACCTATGTTCTCCACGTAAATCGTGTTGAGGTAATTTTCTTCATGTTTATCATGTTAAGATTAAGACATAAGCTCCACGTAAATCGTGTTGAGACATTTTCTTTATGAATAACGATAAAAATTAAGGCATAGGCTCCACGTAAATCGTGTCGAGGTTATTATTCACGTAAATCGTGATCTGTTTTGTTATGTTTTGCAGGGTAGTAACCCTGCATAAACCGTTCTATTAGATTGGTCGATCTAGAAGTATAATATTGCCTCTTTGTAGGTGTCTACCCTGATGAAGTCATTGGGATATATGATGACTACCAACCTGAACTAACAGAGCCCGTTGCCGAAACATCAACAATACCTCAACCTCAGGTGATTGAGCCCACGTCACCGGTGATGCCTGCGGCAGACACGGCGCCCGGACCATCATCTAAGCATACAGAAACAGACACCCATGCTATACCTAATCAGGATGACACTCCTCCGCTACACCCGGATATACTACTTTTACTTGGTGAGGACCCCAGTAATGAAAAAAATCACGGAGAGAAACTAAATAAAGACATTGCCTCTAGATGGACACACATATTATGTCATGGACTGTCAAAGGACACACGTTTGGAGCTCACAAAATGTTACCTGCCGCCAGAGAATTGTCCCAACATAAAAGCTCCGAAGCTAAATTTAGAAGTCAAGGCTGCCTTATTAGACATAAACATCAAGAAGGATTTATATAGTCAAAGTAAACAAAACCAACTTGCTAGTAGTCTTGCTGCCTTAGGACGAGTTTTGAATTGGGCCCTGTTATCCAATAACATACCTCAGGACATAATAAAAGCAATGAGTGACTCTGGGAGACTCATATGCGACAGCCACTACAGAGAGTCTCAGTCTCGGAGATATGCAGCTCTTAGTAGTATAAATAAGAATATCAGAGATGCCATAAAAGACACAGAAATAGATGAACAATTGTTTGGCTCTGCCTTATCTGAACACATTAAAACTGCAAAAACAATAACTAAGACTGGCTCTGAGATAAAACAAAAAATTCAACGTTTAACCTATAGGCCTTCAGCGATGACACAGTCACGTGGGGCTTTAAACTTACGGGGGGCGCCGCCGCCGCGCGTAGCATCTGTGGTGGAGCCGCGGACGACCCCCGCTGCACCACGCCGGCCACCGAGGGACCGTCGTCTGGAGTCGACTCGCGGCCGTCGTCCACCAACCAACCAAGCGCGGAGACGGTAGATGAACAGGTACCAGTTGCTGGTCGCTTAGCTTATTTTTATGATAAGTGGTGTGAATTTACGAATGACCGAGTTATTTTAGACTGGGTTCAAGGATATAAAATTCCTTTTATTGAAGAACCTACTCAACTAGCTGAACCTCAAAATAATGCGTGTAACTCAAGTTCCCAAATTAAAATATTAGATGAATGTATTCTTGAATTAGAACGTTCTAAGTTCATATCACCCTGTATATTTTGTGAAGGTCAATTTGTTTCTCCAATTTTCACAGTACCTAAACCGAATGGAACTCACAGATTCATTTTAAACTTAAAGGAACTTAATAAATTTGTTAAACTCGATCATTTTAAGATGGAGGACTACAGGACTGCGCTTAAACTATTAGATCGAAATTATTTTATGTCAACAATAGATATTAAAGACGCTTATTTTTTAATTGCTATTAATGAGGATGACCGAAAAAAGTTGCGGTTTCGTTGGAGGTCACAACTATATGAGTTTAATGTTCTTCCATTCGGTCTTTGCACGGCACCATTCGTTTTTACAAAACTATTGAAACCAGTTCTAGAATATTTGCGTACAGCGGGATTCTTGTCTGTAAATTACTTAGACGATTTCTTATGCTTGTCAGAATCATACTCTGAATGTTTGTTAAACGTAAAAACAACATGCAATTTTTTAAAGTCATTAGGATTTATTATAAATACTAAAAAAAGTGTCATGGTGCCGAGTCGAGTGTGCAAGTTTCTAGGTTTTATGTTTAATACCACAGCCATGACAATTACCTTACCCTCTGAAAAGAAAAACAAAATTAAAAGCCGAATTATAGAAATCATAGGTAAAAATAAATGTTCCATAAGATACTTTGCAGAATTTGTAGGTCTTTTGACCGCTGCATGCCCAGCTGTAAGTTATGGCTGGATGTACACCAAGCTATTTGAAAGAGAAAAGTTCTTATGTTTAGGATATTCAAACAATTATAATAAGCAAATGAAATTGGGAAAAAATCTAGAATATGATCTTTTGTGGTGGCGAGATAACATAGATAAATCATACGCTCCTATTCGAAAAAATAATGATTATATTCTTGAAATCTTTACCGATGCGTCTAGTACTGGCTGGGGTGCAGCATGCGGTGATAAAAGTGCTAGTGGTAATTGGACAGAGGCTGAGTTGACTCTTCACATAAATGAACTTGAGTTAAAAGCCGTATATTATGGATTAAAAATATTTAGTGCTAACTTACAAGAATGTAATATTTTACTACGGATTGACAACACCACAGCCATTGCATATGTGAACAGAATGGGTGGTGTTCAACACCCTCATTTGAATGAGCTTGCACGAAACATCTGGCAGTGGTGTGAAACTAGAAATATTTTCATATTTGCTTCGTACATCAGATCCCAAGATAATGTGATTGCGGATCACGAATCTCGTCGTATGAATATCGACACAGAATGGGAGATTTCTGACCAAGTATTTTCAGTTATTGTAAAATCGTTAGGTGCACCTGAATTTGATCTCTTTGCAAGCGCTCAAAATTACAAATGCAGTAGATACGCATCATGGAAGCTTGATCCCTATTCTGAAATAGTCGACTCATTTACATTTAGTTGGAATACTGTTTGCTTCTATGCTTTTCCTCCGTTCTGTTTGATTACAAGAGTTCTCGAAAAAATCAAATCAGATAAAGCAACAGGCATTGTTATAGTACCTTACTGGCCGTCCCAAGCTTGGTACCCCTTATGGTCCAAGCTTGTTATATCAGAAAAAATTTTCTTTGGTCCTAATCGGTCATTATTATATTCTCCTTTCAGAACCTGTCACCCACTTCATGCGAGTCTTATCCTGGTGGCAGCCAAATTATCAGGGAATCCATGATCAAACGTGGTATACCTCTAGCGTCCATAAACATAATGATGGCCTCGTTTGCAAAAAATACATTATGTCAATACCATAGTGCCTTAAAATCTTGGTGGACATACTGTAAGGACAATCAGTTAAATGTATATGAGGCTGACACACTTAAGGTAATATCTTTCCTAACTTTAAAATTTGAAGAAGGCGCTAGCTACAGTACATTAAATACTCTCAGGTCAGCCTTATCGATTATCCTAGGTACTAATATTACAGTCAATGATTGTGTGAATCGTTTTCTAAAGGGTGTTTATAGACTAAATCCACCACATCCAAAATATAATTCAACATGGGACACGAATGTAGTACTGAGACACCTTTCTAAATTATATCCTTATGATAATATTTCATTAACTGATCTATCCTATAAAACTTGTACCCTTTTGGCCATTGCTTCAGCCCAAAGAATGCAGACTATTAGTCTCATTAAATTAAATAATATTTCGATGCAAGATAATGTAATAGAAATTAGGATAAACGATTTAATAAAAACATCTAGGCCCGGGGCTTTCCAACCACTTATCAGATTACCCTATATTCGCGAGAATCCCAGTATTTGTCCGGCGTTAGCTATCGAAATCTATTTAGAGAGAACCAAAATTTTGCGACACAATCGCCACGAAGATAATCTATTTATTGGGTTGCGTAAACCTCATAAAAAGGTCGGTTCTCAAACGTTAGCCCACTGGGTAAAAAATACACTGCGAGACAGCGGTATAGACATTTCTATATTTGGAGCTCATAGTACACGATCGGCATCTACATCTGCTGCTCATCGTTCTGGGGTAAATCTGGAGGTGGTTCGGAGAGCAGCGGGCTGGAGTGATTCCTCAAATGTTTTCCTAAAATATTACAAAAGAGATATAGTAAATACAGAAAATAATGATTTTGTTAATTCTATATTTGGTACATAATAAAATGCTAAACTACTTTAGCTTAGGGGCAAATGCATTTATTCTATTGACATATAGTTAAGAAAACGATAAATGTAAATTTGTCTGGCTTTACTCAACTATAAGATTTATAATGTAAGTTAGTAACATTTATAATGTAAGTAATTAAGATAAATAAACTTTCATTACATTAGTTATACACTTATTTTTTAAATTTTTATATAATATGGCTGATGCCACTCTGAACATCTGCAAGTAATTATGTAATCGTCTTCGGTTGAGACCCGAAGTATAATTAAGAATCAAACGAACTTACCTTGTGAAGTTTGATTCCAATTATGCGAGGGTCTCAACCGAAGACGATTACGACCCAACCCACCCTACCCTTTAAATAAAAATACAAAATAAGTGTATTGATTCATTATAAGTTATAACACAAAAAATACTCTAAAATAATGGCGTCCATGGCTCGGGGTGGCCAGCGCATAGACAAAATATTAGTTTTATTTATTTAAAATTGATTATTT
Organism: Polyommatus icarus; assembly: GCA_937595015.1. Classification (NCBI taxonomy): domain Eukaryota; kingdom Metazoa; phylum Arthropoda; class Insecta; order Lepidoptera; family Lycaenidae; genus Polyommatus; species Polyommatus icarus. The sequence goes on along the minus strand of OW569321.1, from coordinate 29,576,603 downwards.
TAAAAATAATATCTCTAAATGTGTGACACCAATGGCACCATCTAATGTAATGCTGCAAGTAATTATGTAATCGTCTTCGGTTGAGACCCTCGCATAATTGGAATCAAACTTCACAAGGTAAGTTCGTTTGATTCTTAATTATGGTTTGTCTTCTGAGACGAGTCCTAACACAATAATAATAATTAATAGGCGATTCATAATCGTCCGAGAGACCAACGAGGAGGCATTTTAACTTGAAAGAATATAATGATAAATAAACATTTTAATTTTAAAAAGACATATAAAACATAAGTGCGCATATAATACAAAAATTCTCTTCTATTTGGCTTCGTCGTAGTCAAGTAAAAGCAATTGTAACTTAAAATTACATCAGTGTTTGTATTTAATATGAAGTCTTCTTAACTGACTGATATGTTTTCTTTTACTCTCCGTTATCAAAATCTTACATCAAAGATCGCTATCAGATTTAAATACAAGCAAGATTTGAGCAAAAGCCAATTTAGAGAAGGTTGCAAAACGAAAGCTCCCAAATGGTCACAATCATGGAGATCATAATCACTAGTGTGTCGTTACACCAACACACGTGCACAAAATATTGTAATAGGCTAGCCCTTGCGAAATATATGATTATCAGGCAAAAATGACTTTCGAAATGATCATGGGCCGGTTTATGGTAGTCGTTTTTGCTGCATCATGCCCACTTGAGCCTTGTTCTAGTGACATAGACGTACGTGACATTTGATGCAAGATTAAGAATGCAATAAGAAACAAATTTCAAAAATCTTATGATTAAAAATATTCTCTAATTAAGATAGATATGTACAATAGAGATCTATAATGATAATCAACAAACAATTATTCCAAGATGTTTCGCATGTAGAAGCTATAATTATAGCTTACATCCGTCATTAAACAAAACATCAATTATACGAAGAAAGACACATTGTTAATGTATAGATGAAAGAAACTCAAGTCATCGACAACGGAACTATTCTGGAAGATATCAAACGAAAGTCGTATTATTTATTTCGTTGCGAATCTTTTATTTGTCCCTCCGACACCTCTGAGATCATCAAAGGGTTTTTGTAATCGATTATTATCGCCATCGACCCTGGTCACAAATGTGACAGGTCACAGGTCACAACGTGTACACATAATATTTAAAATATTTTTTACGGATTTTCCTTATTTGTTCTTTTACCTCGTGAACAGCCCCGTATTGGTGAGCCCGAACTTGGTCTCCCCAGCCAGGATGTACAGCTTGCAGGCGTCGTGCTGCCGGCAGCAGGTGTCCGTGAAGAAGAACAGCCCCAGCTCCCCGGAGCGGGCTGATGATGACCGTCCGTCTCCACACCACACCGTGCCTGGAAATACCAACAAGTAATCAATAACAAGGAAGTATAGATCACCTTCGCATTAGTATTAACAGCAACAGCAGATACCAGCAGCATGTAGACATCTCGGTTTAACGTATTGAAGCTTTACGTATTGACTTCAACGTGCTTTCAATTGTTTATCCTTAAAAATAAGTGGACAGAAAAGTGATAAAAAGTGTATTGAAACATGACATTGGTGCTTTAACATAGTATTTTTTATTTATATGTAGATGTGTTATCAATGACGCGAGCCTTTAGCTAGTTTTGACTATTTCTCGATTGTAAGTTTGTAACTAGATCACCAAGTGTTAAACCAGACAGGAGATACGCGCACATTGTGATCGTAATAAGATGACGTAAGATCTGCGGCCGCTTTCCATTTCGGAAGTCACGGCCGATCTGCGCCTGTAATTACTTTCTAAGCGGCTCCCATCATTGTGCCATTAAAATAATGAACATTTTTACAATGAAAGCAAATTGCTCTTGTCATACCGCATACGTAACTAATTGACTAGATAAAAAATCTGAGAAGACGTACGTCAAGTTTGCAAAGTGCTCAACGAATGGCGTAGTTTTTTTTTTATGATTTAAGAGTCATGTTAAGATTATATAATTATTATTGTTATTATTCTTACGGCCTTAGAACATGACAATGTAACTTTAATGGAAATGGTAATAAATCTAAAGGACACTGAAATAAGCTAAAGTGTTAGCTCACCGGGATATATCGCTTGGACTCTGTCCTTGAACAAGTCCACCATAGAGTTAGCGACGTTGGCGACGCTGCTGACTCCGGAAGCCAAACTGCTGACGAACCCGTGGTCGCTGTCCAGAGAGCCGTTGTCTCTAGCTCCGGCCATCAGCTGGGTGAGGGGCTTGCTGAGACCGGAGGAAATGGACTTGATGACTCCTCGAGTGAACTGCCCTATAAAAAGAAAATTGTGACTTTGACTCGATATCCAAAACATAGAAAGATAACGCGCTAGAGCAAAAATCAGTACATACCAATACCGCCATTTTCCTCTCGACTTCTCAGCTTTTCAGCTTCTAACGCTTCATTCTGTTTTTGCATCCTTTTGAACAAATCCATTAGTCCCTTAGGCATGACTCTCTCGGCCACAGTCTCCACGACACTCCCGACTACACTCCCAGCAAAACCGAATAGCACTGACAGCGCGTCAGTTTTTGGTGCGCTGGTCGGAACTACATCTTTTGAGTCGTAATAATCTTCTGGAACCTCTTCTACGTCTTCTGTGTCTAATTCTGTGAATATCGGTACGTCTTCGTTTGTTTCTGTACTTTCTTCGCTATCATCGATTTTCTTTATATTTTTAGATTCACGCTTATGAGCAGCTTCCTGGGATCTTGGTAGTTCAGCAGTTTCATGAATCGGATTTGTTGTGACCTCTTCCGTTACATTCTTCTCCGGGTCAGTGGTGGTTTCGTTTAAATAAGGCTTAGTAGTCAACTCAAAGAACCCTGTGGTCAAATTAAAATCTTCGGACATTTCCGTCGACGCAGGGACCGTCACCGTTTGGTTTATGGTTATTTTGGTGGCAACTTTTTCGGTGCTCAAGGGTATAACAGTCAAATCTTCCGTTGTGCTTTCAACCTCCACGGGTATATCTGTCGTACTCAGTAACTCTAAAGGAATGACACTGAGCTCTGTCGTCTTCTCCTGCAGAATTGCTTGGAGATTAATATTTGTATCATTCTTCTTTACATGTTTTCTTCTATCTTCTTCTGTCTTATTTTTCGTTTTCATCGACTCTGTTACCTCGTGATTCACTATCGAATATTTATACGAGTCTTTGCGATAATCATTCGAACTCCATGGCGTCATTCCTAGCTTCTTGTTATATTTAAAAGAATATTCATCGTCAAAATCGACAATATCGTTGTCGATGTCGTCTAGGTCGGTGCCAAACCCCTGTTTGACATCGATAGATTTACTTAAGACTAGGGATAAATAACTTAATAATATTAAACCATATTGTATCCTTAAACTCATCTTTCGTCTCACTCTGTGATACATGTTGGTGAATCCATCTGAAACAAAAACAAAAAAGTTAAAATAAAACTCCACCCGTTCTCGAATATTTTAGCTACAAAAGAATCTTTACGGATTACATTGATGATTATTAAATCATTTAAATTTCGAAATGAAATAACTTCACGTGGTCCAGCTGCGTAACAAAGTGTTGTTTAGTTTACTACGAGCTATGTTAATTAGTTACTACTATGTGCTGCTTACAGTAACATTAAGTTCCATACTTTATTTTACACATGCCGCTTCATCTCGTTATTCTGATGTTTTATTAGTTACCTGTACAAATATTTTCACAATAATACAATGCGCCTCGTATTGGATACTGGGCTGGAATCAAATACCATGTTAACTCGGCTCAGTAGTTTTACGTTAAACGATAAACATGTTTGCATTAACACTGCATATTAAGGCCGTCCCCCGAGCAAACGACCTTGGCCATACATTTGCCGCGTTGTCGAGATCGCGCCAAAACCCTATTATTTTTACTTATCTTAGTTCAAAATTGTCCTAAAAAAAATTTAAAACGGCGAATATGTAGTTTATGATATTGTCGATCTATTGGCGTGAGTTTCAAATAAAAGTAATTTGTAAATCCTAAGGAGATGCTGAATGTATGCTTGAATTTTAACAAATTGGTATTACTTTGGAAGCTGATATCATGAGTATAAGAAACAAAAATAGAAAATTTAAAACGACAAAAGGAATGTTGATATACTGAAGATTATTGCTGTATTTTTATTATAACTTTGTAGCTTTCAGATTATGAGTTTATAAGGTTTTAAATACGGTCAATTACGGAATCTCCGGACGGAACGCCCTTAACGCCGATGTAGTGCTAGAATCCAGTGGTACCGGAAATTTTGCCAATGTAAATCAGCATCAACTTGTATTATTATTATATAAATATATAATAATAATACAAGTTATGTACATAGTCAACTGTTTTGACAAACATTAAATTAACATCTAAAGTCAAAGGATTTTGCAGCCTTAATTAATTTTAATCCACGTAGATTACAATTTACAAATAATAAAGGATGGCAGATAAATTTTGACAGCCGATACTTGAAAAGGACAATGCATCATAATAATTTGCATAACAAAATGGTTGCCAAAACGAGTGAGTCTGCATAGACAACCTTAAGTTCCCACCAGCGTTAGGCAACCGTCGTTATGTATTAGACAACGGGAGGACACTTGCCCAACACCGTGGGACAGGTGTGAACACTATAATAAACCATTGTGCGTATGTAAATGGCTTTCTCCTAAACTTGCATAACAATGAACGCAAAAATGTTACGCATTTTCCTCCCAACGACAATAGAATAAATCGACACTAATCTACATGTCATTGTCTCTATTTACATAGTAGTGTTCCTACTTCCTGACGAGAGACGACATTTTATAACGATTACATCCATACGAATATATTATAAATACGAATGTTTAGCTAGAAGCTTAGAAAGGTAACCTTTTGCTTAAAACGCTGGACCCATTTTGGTAAAAGATATAGAGAGGAAAGGACAAAGAGTAGTATTTGCCGGCCACGGATTTGCCGGCAACATCTCGTAACAAGAACACGAATATCCATAGTAATATTATAAATGCGAAAGTGTGTCTGCCTAGACAGACAGACAGATGTCTGTCTGTCTGTCTGTCTATCTGTCTGTCTGTTAGGTAACAGACTTCACGCCCAAACAGTTGAACCGTTTGGACTGAAATTTGGTATGGAGATACTTTGAGTCCCGGGAAAGGACAAAGGATACTTTTTATCCCGAAATTTGTACGGTTCCCGCGCGATAAACGAGTTTTGGCGCAATGCAGTTGCAAGCGCCATCTAATTTATTATAATCACGAGCTGCTTTTATTTAAATATTTTTTCAATTCATAATCTTTTATTTCTTATTTTCAATCTCTTAAATATATTTTATTCTAGTTTTAAATTACCGGTTCCATGAACTTGTTTCTACATAAGTAAACATTTACTTGTAATTTATATAATACGAATAATTACAGTGGTCTGTAACATAATGTTGTGGCGAAGGGCCAGTTAACGAGAACGGTTGCGAAATGACTGCATGATACACCACAAACTGTGGTTTTGGTATTTGATAGTATTTGGGGTATGAAATATATCTCTCTTGTTTGGCAATCACAGTTGTTGATTACAACATCAGCAGTAGATATTACAGTGTGAGCGTGGGAACCCCAAAGGATCGAGAGAGGACTATAAGCTGGGTATATGCTGCGGCGCGAACGCGCGTTTAAGCGTCTCCCAGACAGACGCGGCCTGCGGTGGCGGTGGCGGTCAGTTGGATGATTTGAGAGTTCTAGGAACGACAAAGACACACGCGGCCAAGTCATCCAAATGACCGCCACCGCCACCGCAGGCCGCATCTGTCTGGGAGGCGCTTTAAGCGGTTACACCGCGAGGGGACTAGCAAATGTATGTAAGCGGCAGCTCGATGAAATCCTATAAAATTTGCTTGCGGCCTGCGACACCAAGACCAAAACTTGTTTGTGGACTGTGGTCCGTATAACATAAAGGTTAAGTACCACTGCACTAGAATGTACCGAATTGCAGTCCTCCAGTGCCCGTTTACACTATTGATTATTCTAATAGTAGTCCAAGGCTGGATTGGATTACTGGATTGAAATAACGTAAACCGGCCATAATGGTTAGGTTTGTTATCAACGTTACATACTGTAGTAATTTTGAGCAAGTAGATTTTTTTTATGCAATAAGGGGGCAAACGAGCAAACGGGTCACCTGATGGAAAGCAACTTCCGTCGCCCATGGTCACTCGCAGCATCAGAAGAGCTGCAGGTGCGTTGCCAGCCTTTTAAGGGGTAATAGGAGAGGGTAGGGAAGGAAATAGGGAAGGTTAGGAAAGGGAACAGTAGGGGATTGGGCCTCCGGTAAACTCACTCACTCAGCGAAACACAGCGCAAGCGCTGTTTCGCGCCGTTTTCTGTGAGTACGTGGTATTTCTCCGGTCGAGCCGGTCCATTCATGCCGAAGCATGGCTCTCCCACGTCAAAAACGTACTTAATCGTGAGTAAGAAACGTGTCTGTTATTGATTCCAGATTAAAGTGTACGTTGAATAACCGACCGGTTAAACTGAATTACTGTTTACGATTACTGCGGCATTTTGCGTACGAGTGCAAACGAGCAAACTGGTCACCTGATGGAAAGCAACTACCGTCGGCACTCGCAACATTACAAGAGGTGCAGGTGCGTTGTCGGTCTTAGAAAGGTTTTACTGCGCACACATTTGGGCAACATAAAAACCTTGGTGTCAATGTAACCGGTCACCGCCACCGAAACCAGTGTGGGTGCTATTCGGAACAATGGTATCAGGTGTATGATAAGATATCTGTGGCAATCCACCTTGGCCTTTCCGCGGCCTTAGCAGCCGCTCACCGCTGCATAGTCAATACAGCTTTTGTTTGGAGATATCGAGTACACGAGGCCTTGCCGAGCAATACTCTGTTTAATTTCTATTAAACTAGATAATTTATATTAAACTAGCGACCCGCCCCGGTGTCGCACGGGTATAAAATATATAGCCACTGGAAAAATTATGCCTATAGCCTTCCTCGATAAATGGGCTATCCTAACACTGAAAGAATTTTTCAAATCGGACCAGTAGTTCCTATGATTAGCGCATTCAAGTTAGCCCTTTCAAATAATTTTCCCCGTTTTTTCCACATTTTCCTCTATTTCTTCGCTCCTATTACTCTTAGCGTGATAAAATATAGCCTATAGCCTTTCTCGATAAATGGGATATTTAACACTGAAAGAATCATCAAAATCCGTTGCGTAGTTTTAAAGATTAAAGGGAACAAAGGGACATGAGGGAAAAAAGCGACTTTGTTTTATAATATGTATAGACTAGATGACGCCCGCAACTCCGTTGCGCCAAAATTCGTTTATCGCGCGGGAACCGTACATTTTCCCGGGATAAAAAGTATCCTATGTCCTTTCCCGGGACTCAAAGTATCCCCATACCAAATTTCAGCAAAATCGGCTTTGAGCGTGAAGAGGTAACAGACAGACAGACAGACAGACGGACGGACGGACAGACAGACAGACAGACACACTTTCGCATTTATAATATTAGTATGGATATGGATGGATAGAGTCTTTGTAAAACACGTACCACAGAAAGTCCTACTATTTGCACTCTTAGCATAGCCAGTAGCAGTAGGACAACTGACAAATGGACGCAGTTAAGAATTTGTGTATCATTCCACAAAAAAATACGTATTGGACTCAGAATAAATTGGATTATTAACGCATGTTCTTTAGATAATTTAGAACAGCCTTTTCCAAAGTGGGCGATAACGCCCCCTTTTCGGCGCTGAAGGTCTAAAGGGGGGCGGTGTGGGACCCATAAAAAATGGGGGCGTTGTGCAGAGGCTTGGGAGGTGATTTGTAATTTCATTTTATCTGTGTGCATTCTAAATTAAAACAATGGGGACACTAAAACAAGATTAGTTCTCAAAGTGGGCAGTAGACAAAATAAGTTTGGGAAACCCTGATTTAGAAGAAGACTGCCTTCATAGTTCAACAAAAAATATGTGGGTTAATACACAAATGCTTAACAGCGACCAAATATTATGAGTTAAGAAACAAAGACTTCCAAACTCTGGACAGATAAAATCATAAGTCCCAAGTGAGAATGGGTGTTTTCACACTGCGACGGTAACGACACGACATGATACCACAGAATAGATAAGGGCCACCGCACATATAATACAATTTCAAGTTGGCCGACCATCGTACAAACTAAATTGCGTAGCACTGTCACAATTTAATTGGACAACTTCATCGTGTACGCTGCCAGCCGCAGACTTTTAGATTTATTTGGTAACGGTGTTGCTAGCCCAGTCACAGTTATTGTGGCACTAATAAAACGAAGGCGAAAAGAAAGGAGAATATTTTGAGTGCATTCAATACAAAGTGACAGAATATTAGAATTAGTACGATAGTCAGTTTGTACGATAGTCGGCCAACTTGAAATTGTATAATATGTGCGCTGGCCCTCTATTCTGTGGTATCGTGTCGTGCCGTTATCGTGCAGTGTGCAAACACCCAACCTCTTTAGCAGCGTTGCGCACTTTTTTTAGATGGGTAAACTTGCGTCTGGAATCGGGATATCAGCTGTCGAAAAATGGTAAGTTGGAAGAAGCCGAGATAAGCGGCGTAGGACAGGAAGTCATAAATCCACAATAAACGATTGTAACTGTTGTAATAAACGATTCCTTAGAATTTTTGTTTTTATCATTAAAATTTATAATTCGGTTGACTAAACTGTTAATCTCACTTTAATGTAATTAAATGTTATCTCATATTTTGTAACTAAACTTAAGTGAGTAATCAACCTACTTAAAATAAAAATTATCACTACAATAAACACGTTTATAAGGAAATTGCAGGGAACATAGAAATATACATAATATTTACGAAATTAATTTCAACACTGTACAGGGGTCAAAATTATATTTGTTGCTATAAATATTATTCATAACATATTTTCTAATAATGATACGCTCGACGAAGTATGTACGATGTATGTACCATGAAATTAATATGGTGTACATTTCACAATCTATTTAAATACTCATAATAGCATTTGCATTATTTACAACGCAGCTTAAATAATATTCCGTGTGACTTGTAGCCTAGTGGTTGAGAGTGAGTGATCAAACCGGGGGTGGGGGGTTCGAATCCGGCCAACGGAACAAAATTTTTTTATGTTCCTGTAAATATTTTAGGTATGTATTGTGGGTATAAGACTATGAGTCTTATGGGTATTTGTATACTCGGTTATGCCGAGGATAAAGACGATAGGAACAGTGTGTAATTGTGCATTACACGCACACTGAGGCACCACAAAAGTAACAACGTGGCTGGCTCGGTTTCAATGAAACCAGTAGACCTACTACGAAACTGCTTTGAGACTCAAACAATCGGACGAGAATGCCGCGTCCTGCTCTAACAACGTCATTTCACGTTTGGTTGGAGCAGGACGCAGCATTCTCGTCCGATTATTTGAGTCTCAAAACAGTTTCATGGTACAAGACCAGGTTTCAATAATGAAATCTGTGTGGGAACCATTATTAACATTAAATGTGTATTTAGTGTACTGGTGCACTGAGTATTTTAGCTTGTGAATGTGAGCATGGACGAAGGCTAGCGCGTGGGAGCGTAGCGTGCGGCGTGCGGCGTGCGGCGTGCTGCATGAGCTCCAGTTTGCTGCTAGCCTATTACCCTATATAGCTATATAGCCTATTAAGCTAAAAGTGTTAGTAATTTTGGAAAATGCTTGAGAGCCCTGAAGGAAAATCTTTCGAGTTTCGACCTGGGTAGGTTATACAGGGCGTAACAAATATAAGTGATAATACTTTAGGGTTTGTATGTGTCACATATTATATAGAGTTCATTGTGAGAGTAGCAGCGCTGGAACGGCAATTTTTTTTGTGATTTACATTCGTAAGCACCCGAGCATCATGAATTTTCTTATACAAATGTAAAAAGTTACTCCTTTAGCGTTAATACTTTCACAAGAAACTCGATATAGGGTACCCATATACACCCTAAAGTATTATCAATAAGTTTTGTATACTAAGACCGATGCCTACTGTCGTTATTTCAAACGTATTATTATTTCGCACCGATGTTAGAATCTTCGATAACACTATTGAGGATTTTGGTCCACTACCCGTTTTATTATTATATTGCTGCTCTGGTTTCTGTAGGTAGCTGAGGTAGGCCGTAAATGGAATTGGGCAGCTAGTCCTAACTCCTAGCCCATTCTTAGTTTCTGGACCGGTTAGCACTGCAGCAACTAGGACAAAAATAACTATATCCATACTAATATTATAAATGCGAAAGTGTATCTGTCTGTCTGTCTGTCTATCTGTTACCTCTTCGCGCCTATGCCGCTGAACCGATTTTGTTGAAATCTGGTATGGAGATACTTTGTGTCCCGGGAAAGGACATAGAATACTTTTTATCCCGGAAAAATGTATGGTTCCGGGCGTCATCTAGCTTTTAAATAAACCCTTTTGGGACATTAGTCATTACGTACTCATTCAAAGTATCTTTTAAATTCAGTGTCTATACAAAATACATTGGGTAGGTACTATAATGAATATCTCTATTCATTATATCAGTATTATATCTAGGTAAGGTAAGACAAAACAGATATTATATTGGGATCTTTAACAAGTTATATCTTTATGTCCCTTATAGAGACTTAAAGGCAAAATAAATACATATAAGTGTAAGTACTTATTACTTGAGACCTCGCCATTTGAAGGCACATGCCTAATAAGCGTGGCTAATTGTCCAATAAACATATTATGCAATAATATTATAAAAATATTTACTGAGTAAATGCTCGAGTATTGCGACATGCAGCCTTCCAGCAACAGCCAATATGTTTGCTGTTGAGCAACTGTCTATCATGTTCATGTATCATGGACAACAAAAACAAAGGCCCTTGCATCCGTCGCGGATGATTTATACAGCATTTCAGAACGAAGTAACCACCCTTCAAATACATACTTACAAAGTGCCTGGGACAAGATTTTAAATGTCCGTACGGTTTCCCAAGCATACAACATTCTCGCAACACTTGGCCTAGTCCAGAGGAAAGAACAGTTCAGGTCAACCTCTGGGACAATGTGCTCACGTTGTTTTCCTTCACCGTACGAGCGTCCGTAATATTATGTAAGTATTTGAAATGTAAAAATATTTCATCGCATGCAATGTACACGCCTCTACCCGAGATCGAACGTGCACCTCTCGGGTGCGAACCAAAGGTCTTTCCACTAGGCTACGGGACGCTCTATAGGAAAATGAGCCTGCGGTTATATAAACGTATGGTTAGACGGTGGTCGTTGAATATGCATTAACTAGTACAGCGGTTCTCAAACTTTTTTGATGGCGCAACCCATTTAAGAAGTGACATTATTGACAGACCCCCAAAAAAATGTTTTGTGTTTGAATTAATTGTCTCCGTTATGGTGTCTGATGACATTTAAAACAATTTATGTATCCTCTACAAAAGCCTTTGTGGAGCACACTTTGAAAATCTGATCTGATCTGACTGACTGACTGACTGACTGATCCAGTGTGTATTATTGAATAAAAGGTCAAAAGCTTTTAAAATACAGTATGATACTTAAAATGAAAACGATAATATACCAAAAGGGTCAACAGCTGGTAAAAGTGTAGCAACAGAAGGTTATGCTGTAAACACACGCGCACCCGCTCGCTGAAAACCGCAGCTCTTTTAGTGTCTAAACACTCTAGGCCGAAAATACGCGGCCGATATTCGGCATGATTACGTTAGCAATGCGCTACGCATACAATATAACGCGACGTAATTTCGGCATGGTGTGTCATCAGTAACTTAAAAAACATTGGAGGCGTAATCAAGCCGAACTTCAGCTGCGTATTTTCGGCCTAGTGTGTTAAGAGATTAACTCAAGTAAGTAAGTGCACTGTACACATAAAATTTAATTTGATTTAAGTGTGGTTTCATATTTTATAGTCTAAATTATTTCTGTTTGAGGCCAATATTATTTGTAGATAATTAATCTAAACGATTTATAGGTACAAAATGTAAAGTAATTATTCGGTGCCTTCTACTGATGTTGTGAGAACATTGTGGTATTCAAATGTAATTACAGTCGTAATTGAATTTATTATCATAATGTATCAATGTTGTTAGTATAAGCTACGTTTCTGTTTCCGTATACACTTAAATATCAAGGCTATAGTTATCTGCAAGGCATTTTAATAAAACGATACACACTAAGAAGTGTTTAACAAAGTTTTAAAAGGAAGTTGCCATTAAATAATCTGTAACTAGAATCCTGTGGCTTTTAGTAACAGGGTACAGTACAAGCATGGGTATCATAACTCACAATAGATCCTTATGGGTCGCAGTGACGTCAGAGCTACAGCAACCTGCCTTCTTTTTTATTAATGGGTTTCATAACCTATTTTCTGAGGCCGCGCAATAAACCTTAGGCATGATTTATATTATGCGTTTGTCCCGACGTGCATTTTGGCGGATAGACCGCAAGATGATAAGCAAACGTATGTAAATGATAGCGCGAAATGCTATTTCTATTTACATACATTTACTCTAGTGCGAGGTAGTCACAATAGATCCTCATGGGTCGCAGTAACGTCAAGGGCTATAGCGATCTGCCTTCTTTAAAAAAAATACTTGTCATCTTGCGGTGAAGCGGCCAAACAGCGCGTTTGCGCCGCCGCATATAAAACCAGCCTTGAGAGTCAATTCATACCGCAACGGGACGCGTAGATAAATGCATATTGCATTTATACGGAGAGATCCGTACCGACAGTCCGCGTGACACTAAAACCAGCCTTAATTTGTATGGATTTGACAGACTTGCATGACATCTCACGCAATTGAAGTCTGTCAATTCAACACAAATTCAGAAATGCATCTACGCGTCGCGTTGCGGTCTGAAATCTGAATTGATCCTAAGGGTCAATTCAGACCGCAACGCGACAAGGCGAGGCGCGGCGCTACTCATATTTGTATGGATTTGACAGATTTCAATTGCGTGAGACGTCTTGCGAATCTGTCAAATCCAAGTGGTCTAGTTAAGAGTCCTGTCACCTGTGACCGGTCACCGGATATCGATCAGTGTGTTGTCACCGAGTCGTGTTATGTCAGCGGTGCAGTCAGCCGGCGCGGCGGCGCTGTTGTAACGCCATTCAATCAGCTTCCAACTGAGACACGTTTTCACTACAAACTGAACTATCTATTTAACTTATTAGGCTGTTTTTATTGTAACTGTCTAGGTAGAAAAAAGTCTAAGGTCCAAGGAAACAGCATTATTATATTACTAGATAATGCCCGGAACTGCGTTGCGCCAAAACTCGTTTATCACGCGGAAATCGTACATTTTTCCGAGACAAAAACTATTCTATGTCCTTTCTCGAGACTCAAATGTATCTCCGGTAATCGGTTCAGTGGTTTAAGCGTGAAGAGGTAACAGACAGACACACTTTCGCATTTATAATATTAGTATGGATGTAAGAAGTAAAGCTTGAAGACATCACATGCACAGTGCACACCTGTAACACAATTGTCCTTTATGTACTTAGCACGAGGCCAGACTGACGTGGTTTGAAGCGTCCATGGATATTATTATTATTATTTAAATTTGGTTTACCCCAATACCAAAGGACTTTTCGTTTGAATGTTTAACACGATAAAACACGGTTCAAAGCCTTAATCATCGTTATGTTAGACAAAATTAAATAGACCTTATTGCAATAAATTTTGCTTAGTCGTGAATTCGTTATGGTTTCACTGAGTTGAGTCACAAAAACAGTCGGTTTTTATATACTAATTAGTTATGCTAACATTTTATCTTATATAAAATTAAGTAAACAGGCTAAAATGTGCACTGATAACAATGAAAGAAATGTTTTATAAACGTTATTTAGGGCCGGTTACCGACCGCCTACACGAGCAATTTCATTGTCAAAATCACACTTAAATTTTATTTAACAGTTTACTTGACAATTAGATTCAAGGCGCACGATGTTCAATAATAAACCTATGTGGTCAATAATATTACGTAATATGTGACATTGACAATAAAATTGCTTATCTAAGCGGCCGGTCAGAAACAAAATAATTTGTTAAGGTCGTCCCCCGAGCAAACGATCTTGGCCATACATTTGCCGCGTGGCCGAGATCGCGCCAAAACCCTATTATTTTTACTTATCTTAGTTCAAAATTGTCCTAAAAAACATAAAACGGGGAAAATGTAGTTTATGATATTTTCGATCTATTGGCGTGAGTTTCAAATAAAAGTAATTTGTAAATACTAAGGAGATGCTGAATGTATGCTTAAATTTTAACAAATTGGTATTACTTTGGAAGCTGATATCATGAGTATAAGAAACATACATAGAAAATTTAAAACTACAAAAGGAATGTTGATACGAGTATACTAAACATTATTGCTGTATTTTTATTATAACTTTGTAGCTTTCAGATTATGAGTTTATAAGGTTTTAAATACGGTCAATTACGGAATCTCCGGACGGAACGCCCTTAAAATACGTCGCGCTATACATAAGACATAAACGCGCGCCGCGGCTCGCAGCTCCGTACCGCTGTGTATTGTAATAACATGTAATTATGTATTTAATTTCATTTGCTTCTGCAATTTCCTACTGACAAGTGTGAATTTCTGGTACATAGTTACGAAGCCAGCAACTATTTTAATTAATAATTATAATTTTATTGCATAAAAGTTGCCTTCAACTTCGTACTTGAAGAATTTTGTTTTTTGCAACAAAAATATCCAATGTCAATTTCATTTGTATGAAATTTCAATTCGGTTAGTCAGCTTAAGCATGAAAAGACAGATAGATGGACACATTTTCACTCAAATCTATACTAATATAATATTAATATTAGATAATTAGAAGAATATTTTTGATTCAACGTAGGAGAAAGAAAAATTTATCTTGTATTGTCGATGACTGGGCTATACATAACTCAGCCAAATTATGGAGGTCCGTTATCCGCCTGTAATCAATTTATCTGATACTATATAAATACATATTTAATTAACAGTATTATGTAACATAATGACTTATCCATTGATTGCCTTTCGAGTGGAGCCAGTCTTTGCGTGTAACTTAACAATTATGTCACCGCAACTGGTTTTTTCATAATTAATTTACATGTATCTTTTATTGCTGATAACTATACTCCGTTCAGCCTTATTTTGCCTCAAAGTGTATATGGAGTGATTCTTATGTCATTGGCATAAGAATATACAACTACATAAGTCTGCTTAACCACAAGTCTTTATTCAAAATCATTTTTTTGAAGTGTGAGTCGAAATCACTTGGCTTTGAGGTTACTTAAGAAAACTTTGTTGCTTTACAATGGTAAGAAATCTTCATGCACAAGTCCAACTCGTTGGTCGACTTTTTACCCTCTGAGGCTCCGGCAAATACACACGCTTTGACGTGCCTGTCACTATCCTTTACTTTGAACTCCAACAGCAGCGAAAGTAAAATTTCGCACAGATTTTACAATTCCAGGGCATGCGGATCCCGGATATCACCCACATCTAAATTTCTCTCGTAACTCCACGTGTCGCAAACGCACGTTGCATATATTATAATTTATATGCCATGATAACATCTAAAATAGTACTACGTAAACATCTTTTAAAAGTAGTAGTAAGTTTCGCGGCTAGCTCTACAAGATTTACTAATAAATATAGAGACATAAGTTAAGCAAAAACCTCGCCTATCTATAAACCTAGTCTTTACTCTTTGTATACCTAATAATGGCATCTTTCTATAAACTATCTAAAGATAGGCAGATTTCGCAGATTTCATTCCTTGAATTTATTCAATAAGAATACTACAGAAAATAGTTTTATTCCTTGCCTAACTACCAGCAACTAGCCCGGAAAGTTGAAAACAATGGTTAAAACACCGTCCACTAATTATAAACATAGAGGGTGTAACAAAACGAAGTGATAATACTTTAGGGTGTGTATGCCATGAAAGAGCAAATTTTGTGATTTAATTTGTATGGGCAAAATCATTACGCTGGAGCGCTTGCCCAAACAAATCACAAAAAAATGCTCTTTCAGCGCTGCTACTTTCACAGTGAACTCTATAATATGTATAAGGGACACATACACATTACAAGACCTAAAGTATTCACATACTTATGTTACACCCTGTATAAACCCTCTAATTTAGATGGTGTGTATTCCAAATGGACGGCTCATATCTAAGATCGTAGGTCAAAATCACGTCGATGATGGCCTTGTACCAGAACATGATGGTGAAATACAACAATGGCGAAACTGCGCCTGCGCAGCCGCCGCCGGCCAGATCGCGGTAAACGATACTATGATACGGTTTATATGACGAAACATTTTCAACATCATTATATTCGGCCAGAATGAGGAAATATAAAATTGACCTGCTGCTGGTAGAACTATAATTATGGCGAAAATGTTTAAAATATCTAAAATCTAAGACACGACTCACGAGGGACATATCATCTTATCTATACTTAAATTATAAAGCTGAAGAGTTTGTTTGTTTGTTTGTTTGAACACGATAATCTCAGGGATACTGGACCGATTTCAAAAATTCTTTCACCAAACATAGCTAAGATATTGTGAGTGCTATGGCCATGTATGGCCATTTCATCACGTTTCGTGTTAGAAACGAAATCTTTATAAGTATTTAAAAGTACAAACATACTCACATTTTTCTGTGAAAAAAACAATCCTATATCCTTTTGCATAACTCAAACATCCCCATGCCGAAAGTCATCAAAATCAGTTCAGTGGCTTTAGCGTGAAAACAAAATAGACAAGGAGCAACACTTTAGCATTTATAATGTTAGTATGTAAAATAGATACCTAATAGAGACACCTTTTTGTAACGTGGGGAAATGCTTTACGCGTCCCCGGCAAATTGGGAATATCGGCCGGGGTATGTGGGACTCCTGCGTAGTCTACCCACTAAAACCCCATGGTGCTCCACTCATCGCTTAGGGCAGAGTTGCGGGTACGATAGAACCTATCGCAACACCTAATAGAGACACCTAGAAATTTATTTTCGATTCAGCGTCGTTAAAATCGCCCAAACAGTATTCAAATGAACTTCAAGACCTCAGAACACTTTTTCTCTACAATAATAATTATTATTAGTTTCTCAGGCAACAAGACATTGAAATTAGTCATGAGGGCACAACAATCAGTCGTTCGGTGTAAAAAATTCAAACACCATAAACGACTAATTTAAACTTTAAAAAAGTGAATGAAAAATAAAATAAGCATGAACAAAAAGCCCTAAGCAAAAAGTAGAGCAAAAAGTAATAAATTAAGTAGAGTATGATAATATTAATCATTAATCTATAAAAAAAAATTTGGTTCTCGAGTTTTAGCTAGTTAACCTACTTCCAAAAAAACGAGGAGGTTATATGTTCGGCTGTGGATATTTTTTTTTATTATTTTTTTTTATTTTTGTATGTTCAACGATTACTCCGCCGTTTGTTAACCGATTTTCGAAATTTTTGTTTTGTTGTATTTGGTTTCACTCCAATTTGGTACCATGCTCACAAAAGTGGTGACCTGATGATGGGATCCAGGAGTAATCGAGGGAACTCCTCGAAATTTATATGGAAACATATGGTGATTTTGGTTTTATGTGAAGTGTACTAAGAATATGCTACCGAAAAGTCAAATATTGGGTCAAGATATACCATGGTTTCGAAGATGCTGAGAGAACTCCTGACTCCTTATAGATACACATTTGGGAGTTTCGGCGTTGTTTTAAGAACAGAAAGCATATGCTACTATGCAATTCATATTCATCATCATAATCATCATCATCGTCATCATCATTACCACGTCGTATTAAGGTCACCAATGTCTCATGGCACAGAATAGATAATAGTACAAGGCATAGGTATGGATATACTAATAATAATAATAATTATGTACTGTATAACAACACCTGTTTGTTTAATACACGGCGGTCAGCGCCGCGGAGGCGACGGCATCGCCGCGCCGCCGCGCGGCGCGTGGCGGTAGACGATAGATCGAATATACTTTACTACTTTATATACAGATCGAATACTTTACTAAATACTTTATAAAATTTTAATAGACAAATAGAATTAAAATAAAGTTATTTTAAAAATAGCATTTACACAAAACAAAGTCATTAAGTGTCTTTTTAATTAGTTATACTTATTAATCGATAGATGGCGCACGAAGTATTGAATTCTTGATTACAAGAACAGCTGTCAATAATTATGATAATATTATATATTATGAGTAGCTACGCTACATCCTATGCAAGTTTATACAATTTTTTATCTGATGGATCCTTCGATCGTGGAAAAACGAGACACAATAGCCTTTCTATTGTTATCGCAATCGCCGGTGACCGCTTGGGGCTTGAAGCATTAAAATTACTTAGCACAATATGTTCACTTCACTGATAATATATTATTTTGTGAGTGTGAATTGTGACTCTTAACAAAATTGTAATAAGATACGTAAAATATACGCGAAGGTTTACCTACTAGTATAACTAAAAAGAGTGAAATTATTATTATTTTTAACAAAAAATTAAAACCGACTTCCAAGGTAAAAATAATAATAACATTAATATGAACTAAAAAGTATTAAATAATTTTTACTATCTAATAGTTCCTTTTTCCGAATTCGGCTAAACCTCAACTATTTCTGTACTCAATCTTCATAATTTTGAAGTCGGTGCCAGTTCCAAAAGTTTCAAATATTCTGTCAAAGGACTGAAGATTCAGCTATATGGTACCGACTTCAAAATAATGAAGATTGAGTAAGTACAGAAATAGTTGAGGTTTAGCCGAATTCGGAAAAAGGAACTATTAGATAGTAAAAATTATTTAATACTTTTTAGTTCATATTAATATTATTATTGTTTTTACCTTGGAAGTCGGTTTTAATTTTTTGTTAAAAATAATAATTTATCGCTAAACTCGAGAACGGTTGAACCAATTCGGTTAATTTTAGTCTTTAAATATTCGTGGAATTCCAGGGAAGGTTTAGATTAGGAGGGAAGTTAAATACAAAGTTCACCGGGTAATCTAGTTAGAGTATAAAACTTTGGTAGATAAGGTAGAATAATAATAATAATATCTATGGATGCTTCACACCACGTCAGTCTGGCTCCGTGGTAAGTACCTAAAGGACTTGTGTTACGGGTACCAGGCAACGGAAATATATTTAATACTTTTACGTAATATATTTAAGATTTTTATTATATCATACACCTATATTTAATAATTAATACACATCCATGAACCAGGAACATTGAAAACTTTTTGTTCCGTCGGCGGGATTCGTACCCGTGACCCCCGGCTTGTGCTACCAACAGCCCACTAACTGATCCACAGAGGTCGTCAAATACATTATGCAAGATTTAATTTTAATAATTATTTGGTACATGGAGTCTGCCACGGAAAAAGCAACTTTCTTCGCAGTAAAATGTAGAGTTGCCGTGGGCAGTCTCCCTTTTACGGAAACGAAGTCACTATCAAAAGCCAATTATGTATAAAACAACATAAAACACGTGAACAAAACAGGTTAAATACAAGTTATAACGTGATGTAACCGTAAAGATAGTTAAAAAGATATTTAGTTATTTATCAATATAATCTAACATCAAAACAACGCTGACAAAATGAATATAAGTTATAAATTACAATTTATAGGCCAGTATTTGTAATATTTATGATACTCTGCTCTCTCCAAACAGCCTCTATATACGATTATATAATTACTATTTATATAATTACACTATGTAGTATTTAATATTAGCAACAAAGTCACTTAAATCATCAAACTCGTAGCAGAAATTCTATAATTGAAATGCCGTATATGGTGTATAATAATTCTAAAACGTCTAGCTATAATTAATGTAATGGTTTACGATAGTTTGGGTGTTTTGCCCATCACAAACTGTTCGGTTCATGGTCAAATCTCTTTACAATCCGTGATCAAATCTTACGAAAACTTGGGTTACCAAAAAACTAGAGGCTATTTTATCCAATAACTAAACGTTAAAACGATCTACTTGTTGTGGGTAGCAGTGAGTTCGTTTGATATAGGGTGTGAAATAAACTGACAGAGATACAAAACGTAAATTCAAAAACGTTGTAACGTTTCATACTCGCATTTATTATAAACTTTTAGGGCGTGTTTCACCACTTCCTGATAAAGTGCCAGATAGGCTATCCATAACTTTTTTGACAGATTCTCCATACTGTAATCTGTCAAGTTAAGTGGTGGATAGCCTATCCAGCACTTATCAGGAAGTGATGAAACAGGCCCTTAATCTTCTACCTATAAACTTTAAGATTGAACAGTCTTGAGTAGAAAACGGCATTAAAATCTACATAGTTAATAGAAGGCCTAGCCAGCAGCAGATCTTAAGTTAACGAGACCGCAAGCTTACTGACATTATAAAAAAATCATTGCAAAGTCAGACTGGTGTAACTTGGAATATAATGGTAATGTAAATACAGAGCTAGTTTCAGGATCTAAGTATCACTCTCTAAAAAGTTGTGAATTTCGAACTCTACAATTTTTAAGCGGTTTAAGGCAATTTTAAAAACTTTAGGAATCGTATTTGTTTGCCGTATGAAGTATTATACTTAATATTATTTATTTTAATAAGTTATCATCTATCAAATTCATACTACTATAGGTCTACCAGAATACGATGGCAAAAAGTGAGAAAAGAAATTGACTGTAGCAATACCGAATTGGATTATTCCAAAAATAAACAATTTTGATCAATTTTTCCTTATAGCGGCTGATTCTGTGTGTGAAACATGCAAATATAAAAATTTATCAATGATCAAGGATATTTTTTTTTAATTTGCCATCAGATCCTGGTAGACCTGTATTATAATAAAATTAAATTGCCGCAAAGCTTTAAAAAATATATTCCATACGCACCTAATTTTTTTAATTAAAAAAACACAACACAAAATTCGATACACAAAACAAACAGTTTTGAAAATGGAACACACGATTAGCGCGTTTTCTGCAACCGTATTGCGTCCGCGGCAGTTGGCGCCAAACTTAGCAAATGTCAGCGCGCGGGTCAGGCGGGTGGCGGCCGTGAAAGGAACTTACACAATCATATCAGGAAGGAATTTCAGATTTTTCAATTGATAATCCTAATTAGATCTGTCAGTCAGCATTTGTTACAGGTGATATAATTTATATTAAATTATGTACGTGTCTAATTAGAACACACGAAGCATAATGTTATTTAAAAATTATAATGAAAAAGAGAGCTTTTTAAATCACAAATTAAATAGAAAATACATATCTATCTATGATCATCATCATCATCGGCCTATAGCCGTCCACTAATGGACGTAGGTTAGAAGAAATAACATAATTTCATTAGAAATGAAGCAAAAGTAAATAGTTCCGACCAAAAATGGCACACTTGCAGTGTTTACATTCCATTTTCAAACGCAACGTTGCACAGATTATGTAACGCGAAGGGCCAGTAGTTGCAACTCTACCGGTACACGTGCTCAGTAGATACTTACAAAATCTTCACTTTCATCTAAATTCTAAAGCCTACTTACACCAGTCAAAACTTCGTGCTTTCTCTTTCATGAATAGGAAGAATAATAGAGATAACAATATTTAATCTATCTTTAATCTATAGTTTAGAAAACCTGTAGCAAGTGAGCCTTCGTAAATCTCATTTAAACTTTTTATGAATGACGAGAATTTTGTAATATTTCACAATGTACAATTTGACCGACATTGAATTTTTTTCGGAATTAAAATCTACAAGTACATAATATTTACAATTAATTAAAAATAATAATTAAAAAATGATTAATGAATGGTTCATTCGATAAAGTTCTCGAGGGTTGGTGCAAGAGGAAGCAATAGCGGCGCGGGCGCGGAGCGTGACGTTGCAACATGCGCCGGCGCCGCGCCGCGCCGTGTTGCACCGGAGATGAGCGTCTGGTGGACACTTCCTCTAGCAACAAAAGACCTAGGCTTTGTAATTAGGTAATATAAATCTTATATCAATAGGGTTGGTAGGAAACGCCATTCTAGAATGCTGGTGGATTAATCTGAACTAGACAATAAGCATTTAAATTTTAAAGTAGTCTGTATTGCATATTATTTTTATTGTTTTTTTTTAATGTTGTATTTAGGCCTTATCTTTTATTAGGAAGATGAAGAAAGAGTGATGTTACAACATTAAACGTTGCATTAGTTAACTCAAAACTTATATAACGTGATAGAATTATTAAGTAACAATAAAATTATTGGTATTAAATAATTCTTAATTCTTTCATTAAAATATATAATATTATGTATATCTAATTATCTATGTCCATCAATTTTGATGGACATGTTTATATCTAGAATATAAGACGTAATCGACTATCCATATACCTAGAGTGATCCTTGTATTTAAGAACTTTAATATAACAATTATTTTATCCATAAAATTTACTTACCAGAACCAGAACAAAGAGTTTATTTAATTTGACCTTTTATAAACGACCCAAAAATTACAATAAACACTGCAAGTGCGACCTCTGTTGCACCATCGGCGTTCCAATGGCTATTTAATGAAGAGCCAATTAAGATAATTTGTCAAAAACACGATGAAGAGCCATTACTGTCATTGGTATAATATGGGGACCACACCCACGGCATTCTGCGGCACCTTCAATAGTTACGTTAAATGATCATTGAAAAAAATAACACCACTAGTATCGCATACTGTAGTTACAAAAGTGATCCATACAATAAATCATACAGACGATGCCTCTGTTATTAGAGAATTTAGAGACGTGAAAGTAGTGAACAAAATAATTTAAGCGTCGCAAGATTTCTGAGTCTATTGATGTAGGGGGTTTAGTGGAGTCAAAAACAAAGGCCATGATACTATCGGAACGGTTTTCTGTGTATTATTAATGTTTAGTATCTGTAACATCGAAAAAAAATTTAAATCCTATAGTCTGTTCACTAGGAAATGTCCAAATTCCACTCGAGAAAAGGATAATGTTTTGCTATTGTTTGTTGAATTTCCGATAGTAAAACCACTTTGCCGCCACTTAAGAGTTAGAGCAATCCAGCAGTGTTGATACTTTATGAAATTATCACGTAAATTCTGAAGAATTTTCAAAAAACATATACATATTTTATACACATTAAAAATAATAATTTTTGAATCGATACTTAAATGTTTGTTAAATAAATCTGAGGTTTCATTTATATCACCAGCCGATTCGCTTTCCCACGGTCTGAACATTTTAACACTACACTTTTTTTAATAATACCTCGCTTATTATACTAAAAAAGGATTGATTCCTCGCTCGCTCGTAGGTAGAAAATGCATATAAAAAGGATCAAAGTCAGTCGTTCCGAGTATTGCAGATGCACGTGGTCGGTGGCAAACTGGTTTTACTATCGGCAATTCAACAAACAATAGCAAAACATTATCCTTTTCTCGAGTGGAATTTGGACATTTCCTAGTGAACAGACTATACCTGCTTCTATAAAGCAGAAAGGTCTAAACGTAGGGAGATTCTCAGGTATACTACTATAAATACTAATAGTTTATGAAACCAATTCTTTTGTGGTATTTATAAAAACTAGATAGACTAAAAATATACTGATTACTTTTCATCTTGGAGTTTCTTAGTTGGAATTTCGTTTGTAAAGCGTTAAATATTTATGGTTAAATAATTGAAACACCCTTCGTATATAATCGCTCTTGAAGTGTCACAGAAGCCCAAATTCGTACTTTACGACTATGGCAACTTGTCAACAGCTTATTTTATATTATGTAAGGACACTAATTTGTAGGTCAGAACATGCCGCTGGGCTCACAAAACCGATTTAATGGTTCGTAAAATACTGTGTGAATATGATGTTTTGCAATAGGAAATGATCATAGTTACTTATGTAATAATACAATATGTTCATGCAATTACAGAAATAATTTGTTTAAAAATATTGATTTTAATTTACTCGTTAGTGACCTTAATAATAAGGTTTTCTAGCCATGCCAAAATACTTACTATTTTTGCATTATTTGACCTATTTGTAATAATTGTGGTAACATTACAATTTTTTTTTCACTAGAGAAAGTAAATGTAGGTGTATTTTTGGTTATTATGAAGTCACTACCAATCAGCAGTCGGTACCAAACAAAAGACAAAACGAAAATAATAAATGCTATATTTTAGTTTATTCAGATTTTTCGTAAAAAAGAAGATTTGTATAACGTTTTTTTCGATTTAATCTTTTGGGAGCCACCCCATATTTTTTGTTAGATATTATCTTTTCTTTAATTTTATTCTTCGTTTCAATAACAGTAACGTTTCTTTGAGGCTCGATCTTAAAATTATTAATTATTTTATTTTTTGGTTGGACGTCTTTATCACTGATCTTGATTAGTTTTGATACATTTTTCTGTTTCTCGTTTATAATTTTTTCACTGGACTTCATAATTTTGCTGGAAATATTTTTTACCGAAACCATTGTATTGGTTACTGTTTTAGTTTTATTTACGTTATTCTTCATCGGTTTTCCTGTAACTTTTTGAAAGCTTCTCACTGCGGGTTTCACATTGGTTGTTAGAGTTTTCTTCTGAACAGGTTTAGCCGAATTGAGCGGCTTTTTCGGGGGCGAATTGTTCACCTTGTCCTTCCGTTGTTTGGTGTTTATTCTCATCATCTGATTGGTTTTATTTTTTGTGTGATTGAAGTTCTGTGGCTTCACATTTATTTGCCGAACTTTGTTAAGTTTATTGACTGTGGTATTTTTAACTGGCTTCTTTGTTGCAGTTCTCCTGATTGCTGATTTCGATTCCGTTGTTTTCTTAGCTGACGATTTTGTTACCATGGTTCTCTCGACTGCTGGTTTTGTTTGTACAGTTTTGTTGATCGTTGGTTTCGCTAAAACAGTTCTTTTGGTTTTTGGTTGATTTGTCGTCGTTGATCTACTAGTTGTTGGTTTTTTTCGCATAGTAACTTTTGACTGAATTGGCGTAGTTTTTCTAGGCGTTGGTTTCGTTGGTGATGTCCCTTTCATTTTCGACTGAACTGCCATATATTTTCGAGCTTGTCGTTTAGTTTGCATTGTTCTTCTCGTAGTCGGTTTTGTTGGTGGGGTTCTTTTGGTTGTTGGTTTCGGAGTTGGCGTTGAATAACGCAACGGAGGTTTCATTTTCATCTCGTTGACTACTGTCCTCCTTTTCTTACTGCTTTTCTTACGTTTATCTGGAACAATATTAATAAAGCTAGTACATACGTTCTTATTTTTTATATGTTTGCAGGAGTAACAAGCTTGTTCGATTATTATTATACTAGCTGTACCGGAAAACGTTGTTTTGCCATATAAAGTATTTCTACTTCATTAGTTGATACAAAATCTTACCCTCTCTTTGGTCCCCTAAGAGGGGTGGGAGGAAAAATTTTATACACCAAATGTGAAGTTGAAAAACACAGTAAATAATATGAAGTAAGTCCATTAAAGAAAAAAGTTTGATACAAAATCGAACCAAATCAGAGGGGTGGGTTTTTTTTTGTATCAAATATTGAGTTCAAAGAAGACAAATATATCTGCGAAAACCGTTTTCAAATCGGATGAGTGGTTTACGTGTGATGCTGGAACAAACACACAGACAGACAGACAGATAGACAGACAGACAGACAAAAATTTAACTACATTTTCGGCTTCTATAGCGATGTTGTGACACCCCCCCTCCCCCCATTTATTATTTTTTGAATATCTTTAATGTACAGAATTCTCATTTCTACAGTTTTATTATATGTATAGATTTTTTAATTTACTCAGAAATAAAACAATTTTAATTTTTGATTGATTCAAGCAAAGATTGGCCTTACCACCGGGACAGAAGCTGAGAACGTGGCAGTCCCACCTGCCGTTGGCGTTGCAGTCGCACACGGTACACCCGATACACCAGTCCGCTGAAAATATTGATTACAATGATGACACTTAGGGTAAGCCGGTGTAGCGAATGCATGGTTACAGTTAAAATGGTAACACGAATGTAAGGTGAAGTGGCCTAGGGCCACGGCCCGCAGTTGCGTGCGAGCTGAGCAATAGGGAACACGGGAACACGTGTAATCTTAATTAGTACTTAAATATAAAGTTATGTGAATGTAATCTTTTTAATTTATCTCTACACTAGAATCAGGAACACTACCAGTATAGACTATCCCAAAACCGGTACACCAATAATTTACAATTAACTTTTCAAGAAAAATAGCAACAGCTAGTGTATCATGCTGCTATTCTTTCTCATATTGTATTACTTCTATTTTGGCTGTGGCAAATGGGAACCTCGTATATGAAAACTTAGCTATCGTCTACAACATGAATATTGAATAATGTCATACCTGGCGGACAGCCGATGCTGTAGCTTCCCTGAAAAGGCTTGCATTCTTCGGGCATCTGCTTCTGAAACACTAAACGCAAAGAAAAGACACTCATTATTTTTCAATTCACTAGAAATATTGCTAAAGTATTTCAAATTTTTTAAAAGAAATCCTTCAAATTTGAATAATTAGTCAACGCTCTCAACTACTTCCATTTTATCCAATTTGCTTAATCTCCACCTTCCTCGCGCTGCTTCCTACCACTTTCCGTCGTCGTTATTACGAAGCAATTAGCGTGCGCATACGCAGAGCTATAATCATTTCATCATCAGCAATCAATGTGCCTCGGTTTCATTGAAATATTACAAGTAACGCGGGCAACTTCTTCGGTGTTGCAGATGTCCTCGGTTTTGTTATAATGCCAATTGGTGGAATTGCAGTTGCCATGAACTGGATACTGGACTTGACATAGTCTTTTTTCCCGACTTCCAAAAAGGAGGAGGTAATACGTTCGGCTGTATGTATCTTTTTTTTTTGTATGTTCCACGATTACTCAGCCGTTCGTGGTCCGATTTTCGAATTTGGTACCATGTTCACAAAAGTGGTGATCTGATGATGGGATCCTTGAGGAATCGAGGGGACTCCCTAAAATTTGTTTAGAAACATATAGTGATTTCGATTTTTTCTGAAGCATTCGAGGTAAATGCTACCAAAAAGTAAGATTTCGCACCAGGTTATACCCTGGATCCGAAGGTACCGAACAGAACTTTTGAATGCTTATATGTACAGGTTCGGGGATTTCGGCAATGTTTAAACAACTGAAAGCCAACACATCAATTTGATTGATCATAATCATTACAACCATAATTTTACCATGAGTCATCATACTATGACCCGATTATTGGTACTTTTTGTGATATATTTTTGATAATTATTTCGCTGTTTATGGACCGATTTCAAAAATTATTGTGTTGTTGTATAGGATATAAACTTAATTTTGTATAACAATTACGAAAGTGGTGAGCTGATGATGGTATCTATGAGCAATCGAGGTAAATCCTTGAAATTTAACAAAGCACTCATAGTGGTTAAAATGTTGTTTCTAGTAAGTTAAACATATGTTACGAATAAGAGAAATTTCATACGAAGGTGTCTCTTGGTCCAAATGCACTGAACAGAACTCCTGAACCTTTAAAGATAAAAGTTTAGAAATTACAGCATCGCTTAGATAACTGCAAGCATTTACCACAATTTCGCTTACAGTAACATAATGTGAATAGTTAACATTCGTATTGGTTATTTACGCATAAAGCCTTATTTTGTAGATAACTAAAAAGAGTGAAATAATTTTTTTTAACAAAAAAATTAAAACCGACTTCCAAGGTAAAAACAATAGTAATATGAACTAAAAAGTATTAAATAACTCTTACTCTTTAATAACTTGCCTTTTTCAGAATTCATCTAAATCTCAACTATTTGTGTACATACTATAGTCTTCATTACTTTGAATTCGGTACCAGTCCCATAAGTTTCGGATATTCTGACATTGCTGAACTTACGATTAAATTAGCTGGTACCGACTTCAAAATAATGAAGACTGTTGTATGTACAGAAATAGTTGAGATTTAGATGAATTCTGAAAAAGGCAAGTTATTAAAGAGTAAGAGTTATTTAATGCTTTTTAGTTCATATTACTATTGTTTTTACCTTGGAAGTCGGTTTTAATTTTTTTGTTAAAAATAATAATTTACAGCTAATGATCAATTAAGGTGCAAAAGCAGATCAATCACTGGAATTCAGTGATGATGTTGCTACTGTGTCAATGTAAGCATTTATAATAAAACTTACTATCACGTGCAGCGTCCTTGAAGAACAGGTCTGCAAAGCCCGGACTTCTTCGTGGCCTGGATTTAAAAGGAAAGGTATGGATGATTGTAAGTCATTTATCACATTACACAGCACTACAGATAAAGCTCATAAAACCCCTAATTCAACTACTGTTACCTTATTTTTTTGTTGTGCACGTAGGTCTTTGCATCGCATCTTGAGTTTTGATGTTTCCAACACACAGCTACTCCATTGTTCTGACAGAAGCAAATGTGGCACTGATTTCCTCCGAGGTTTTCCCCTGCTCCATTGCTCAAGAAATATCCTGCTTCTGGACATGAGCTTACGTTTCTGAATATGGGGTGGTCTTGGGTATCTGAAAATTCTGAAATAAGCGGTACCCATTTTGTTAGCTAGACTTCTTGTATTTTGAAAACAATGCGATAACAGCATTACAACGTTACATGTTATGTAATTTGTTTTAACAACTCAATTCAAAAGAAATAAGGTGGCTTGCGTGACAAAATTAAACCTGTTACTAGGCCGTGTTTCCACTGACGCGGAGCGGAGCGGAGAGGAGCTTAGCGGTGCCGAATTATTGACCAGTCAGCATGCTCGAAACCTTCGCTCCGCTTCACTGTCATTCCGCTGAAATAGCACGATTGGTCAATTCGGGCACCGTTAAGCTCCTCTCCGCTCCGCTCCGCGTCAGAAGAAATACGGCCTTAAAATAGCCTAACTGCTACCACGCCACAAACTGGATGCTACAATAAGCCTCTGATTTTTAGTTAAAGACTAAATATTTTATTTACGTAAACCTTTTTTATTAAAAACATTTAAAGAGGTAGAGTAAACTATGTAGATCGTACCTTTGGCAAACACTGTGTGAATCAAAAGCAACAGCACTAGCATGGTGTCTGGTGTGGTGTGAAGCAGTAGTTGTATCTAGTTAGTGGTCGGATGTTTTAGTAAATATTATCATTCAACACTGCAGGAACGGACTGGTATCTATTCTAATAATATAATGAAGACCAATTTTGATGAAACTAGCTTCATACTCATATGAATCAGACGATGGAGTACGGGGAAAGGAAAGACATATGCTACTTTTGATCGCGGAAGAATATAGTGTGCAATATTTTCATCTACAATATTACTTTAGCATTCATCTAGTAGGCCACATTTATGGTCCGAATGACGAGGCAAGAAGTAAGACTTTATGGCTTGTTCGAGGGATATTACTGTACTACATTTTCATAATACTTTGAAATATCCTACCATAGTAAGATAGTTGTTTATGGACAAATAACATTAATTTAAAAGGATGTAATAAAAAATGATGTCACAGTATGACATTCAGACATCATTCAAGAAATAAAAAAACACTATACTAATTTTAAATGTGGTAAATAGAATCACAAGGCGCTATTAAAAATTTAATATAACATCGTTAAATTCCGCCCCGCACCTCCAACAATCGTTTGCAAATAACAAAGAAACAATGTTTCGTCTCCGTTCGGCCACATCCGTAATCAATGTTATAAGTCAATTTCCTCCCAGTTTATTGCCAGATATAAATTACTGTTTGATTGGAAAAGGCATGTTATAATAAATTAGGTATAAAAATTAATTGGCATTACATTTATTTTAAAACATTAGGGTAAATTCTTTAAATAGTCGACTCGGGGTTGAGAACGGGTGGCATCCATCGCTTCCAAATCGGAATCATCCAAAACATCCTCAAGAAGATTGCTGGGCTTAATAACACTTGGGTCGGGTTTTCTATCACGATAGTCTGAAATAAAGGTTTTGCTTTAACTATATTGAAGATTGAAAATCTGTTCAAATGACCACTTCGGAAATTGTTTAACAAAGTGGTCTTCAACCTGTTGGTCGCGAGTGACTCGGGACTCGCCCCTGGGGGGGTTGAAAGAAATAGGAAATTCCTGCCCTATATATTTTGAGGATTAAAAACTTTAGAACTACATATACCTGTAACTGTGTACTACATATAAAGCTATTATAATATTACGTACAAACATGTGTACTCATAAAAAATTAAATAAGTTCAAATGGATAAAAGCATAAGGTTATTTTTAAGAAGTAAATTCTTACTTTCGAAGTAAATTGCGTCTTCATCGCCAGTGTTAATGAAAATTTCAAAAAGTTCCTTAGCCGATTGATAATTACTGGCTCTCAGCTTCGACAAAATTTTTCCAGCCACTAGATACTTTATATTGTTGCTTAGGTCCATCCCCGTGGCCTCTCTCTTCTTCATGTAAGCGCTAACGCGGTTCTTGATTAGCTGGCTTATAATTTGATCTCTAGTGAATCTGTAGTTACTTTTACGATACTCCGAAGCCTCGTCTGATTTTCGGCCGGTGGTTCTTTCACTATCTGTATTTTCCGGTG
Source organism: Polyommatus icarus (assembly GCA_937595015.1). Classification (NCBI taxonomy): domain Eukaryota; kingdom Metazoa; phylum Arthropoda; class Insecta; order Lepidoptera; family Lycaenidae; genus Polyommatus; species Polyommatus icarus. Next base: position 29,545,925 of record OW569321.1, on the reverse strand, counting down.
CTGGTGTTGTCAATTCTTTTATGTTTATTGTTTTTCTAATGTTTTCGAGCAGTCTGTGGCCCAAATCAATATTTTTGTTAGTAGTTTCGATGAAATCCTGTATCTCTCTTTGTTTATCAGCAGGTAGTTGCGCAATAACTTCCATAGATTTTTTCAAATTTGTCAAAATACTTTCTTTTTTCTTTGTTTCACCTTCTATAGCTTTAAGTAACATTAGCTGATTCTTCTCAGTAATGTTTGATAACACTTTCATGTTATCAAATAAGCTATGAGTTAATTTTGCTTTATCGATCATGCTTTCAATTTGTCCAACTGTTTTAGGTTTGGTTTGCATCGAGTTTCTGCGAGGTTTTTGCTTCAGCAATTTATCCATACTTTTTAAAACTCTCTCAAAAACTTTAATAGACTGCGATGATGCTTCAGGTGAATGTTGTTTTCGAGTTGAGCCACCGGTTTTTAAATCTGCTTTCAAATCATTAAATAATGTTTTTATATTTTGAATAGATGCTTCTGTATTTTTTGATTCGGTAAAATTGGGCTTCTTTTCATTCAGTAAATCATAAATGCAAGGTAGAGCCTGAGCTATGTTAATCTTTTTTACTTCGCTACTATTATTCTCACTCTGAATTTCTATCAAGTCGTCAATTACTGCTTTTAAATGTTTTTTCAAGTTTCCTTTAACTGTTTTTATTTTAGTCATCTTTTCTCCACGTGGGATTGACTTGCCCTGTTCGCTTCTGAGCTCAGATTTTGCAGTCGTTGTAATTATTTGTCTTATAGGGTCTATCTCTGTCCCTTTTTTCAATATTTTTACTAGATCTTCTAAAGATTTTATTTTGAGAAACTCTGAAATGTTATTAAGGATGTTTCCCTCAATTTTTAATATCGTCGTTTGTGCTTCTGTCTCTAAATTGTTATTGAACTTAAAACAGCTTGGATTACTCTCTATAAGTTTTATGTATTGTAATATAAGCTGGTCTTTGACCGTCAAATTATCATCATTTTTGATATCACCCTTTTTGTCACCTAGTATATTTGTCTTTGGCATGAGAAGCTTAGAGATTTTATTTACAACATTTCTAAAATGTTGAATAGTGTCTGGTGCTGGCGAACCAGAATGTTCATGTTTTGTCGAACTAAGAATGGCCGGTGATCTCCCCACATCGTCAATATGTCTTTGAACTTTTTCTAAATCATTTAATGAATTTAAAATATTTTTCATTTTGGATAAAGTATTGATTTTTCTATTTGGATCTATTCTCTTTGTTGAAGATGGTTTACTGTCTCTATTTTTTGTTTTAGATTGAAAATCAATTTCATCGCTGCTCTCGCTGTCACTTGAAGACATTTCAATATTGTCATTAACATGGAATGTTTCACAAAATGTAAAGTTATTTACATTTTTATTTTTAACAATTGACTTGGCTAACTTTTCTAGTGCATTTTTTAGCAATGTTTCTTGTTTTATGCTCAAAGGCTCTTTAAATAAATCTAGTAATTCATTTATTTTTTCATGTTTAAGCATGTCTGCCCCCATCGTACTATAGCCTGTATATTTCTCCATCTCCCATAATTTATTTAAAAGATTTCCCGCAACATACGCCATTGCCACTACTGTATCATTTTCCGGAGTGAATGTTATATTAGAAACTGGATTTAAACCCTTTTCTCCTATAATTTCTATACCATCTTTTAATTCATTAGCAACGATTTTTGATATTTCTGCATTATTTTTATTCTGAGAGTAGTTACCAATTATGTTTTTATTTTGTAAAACTTTTTCATTATTTGAAGATTCTATTTTATTTTCTCCACCTTGATCGAATTCTGTATTTTGCGTCGGTTCAATATGCAGCATATTGTGTATTGTTTTGCTATAGTTTTGATTCGAAGAAGTTCTCCTTGCATTTTTTGGTACAGCTTCTATACCAAACTTGCGGGCTTTAATAGTTCCAGAGTCGTTAGTACTTCTTTTTAATGTATCTGTAACAAAACATATTTTAGCAAGTTGCAATTATTTACGTTCTATATAATAATATACAAGTTTATGACATTTTTACCATCGTGAATTTCATTTCCGGTATTATAAAACTTTATTGTGTGATTTTCAGGATCGTCGCTTGTTAAACTATCGCTATCAATAGACCTCTTTAACCTGGGTGGTAGCGAGAAATAATCTTCAAACGTGGCTCTTCCTGTAAACATAATTTGAAGTTAATATTTAGCAAGCTTTAAATTAAAAAAAACAATACTTACCCGCCCATAGGTGCAAGGTGCAAAAAAAACAGTAGTGCGAGTGCAACTTTTATTAACAACATCGGTGCATCGTGATTAGATGGCAATAATATAACCTGAAAGAAAAGTAAAGCTTGTGTTTATTTAAACAATTACAAAAAAAGTGTAAAAATAAAGAAAGCTTTGACCAAAATAATGCTGTGCTGTCCATTGTAAATAATGCCTTACCAACTACGACATCACTCTTGGGTTTTGGTGCTGGCGTTAGCACTCGGTTTTTCTTTCTCTCCTTCAATTCTGTTAAATAAAAAACATGAAAATAATTGAAATTTGACACTAATTTAATTTTGTCTTGGTCATAACGATCAGAGTTTGCCAGCTGTGATCCTCGGTTGCACGTATAACAGCAGTATCTAAGCAATTTGTTTTCTTTTTTTATTTGTAAAATAAAAGTACTTTAATTATCTATTTTCTTGCAATTGTGAATTAATTCCAAAAATAATCAAAAACACTATTGTTCCTTCAAAGACATTTTTTTCGCACTGCAACTCAATTACATATAGGTATGAAATACGTAACACAAACCTTCAAGAAGGGTGTCTAGGGTAACGTCTAATGTTAGTGGTTCGTCATCATCATGATCAGCGGCACAGTCGACCACTTTCTTGCACTGCCAGTTGCCGTCCTTGTCACAGGTGCACCTAGTGCAGCCGGAGCACTGATTTTCTGTATAAACAATACAACTTTTAGCCGAGCGATTTTATGCTGCAATTCCGTTACTGTCGCTTTCGTTTATCAATTTTCCTTACATATTATATCCTTTGTCCTTTCGGTGACACAGCATCAAATGTGTTACATGCAGACTGACATACATTAGCATTTATTTTAATTCTAGATGACGCAACTCCGATGCGCTAAAATTCGTTTATCGCGCGGAAACCTATAATATTTTTCTGGGATAAAAAGTATCCTATTTCCTTTCCCGGGACTCAAATTATTTCCATAGCGACATTAGTTCAGCGCGGCGGTTTGGCGTGAACAAGAACAGACAGTCACACATACTATCGCAATAATATAATTAGTAAACTTATGGAAGTATGGATTAGTATTGATAGCTTAAAAATTAAACCTTAAAATACAATATACTAGCGACCCGCCCCGGTGTCGCACGGGTATAAATATATAGCCCCTGAAAAAATAATATCGATAGCCTATGATCCTTCACGTGGTCTACTTCTTATCTGTGCCAGATAACATAAAAATTGCTCGAGTAGCCCTTTCCAATAATTTCCCTCATTTTTCCACATTCTCCTACAAATAGGAGCTATATTTTATCACGCTACGACTAATCTTAGCGTGATAAAATATAGCAGCCTTCCTCAATAAATGAACTATCTAACAATGAAAGAATTTTTCAAATCGGACCAGTAGTTCCTGAGATAAGCGCGTTCAAGTAAGCCCTTTCAAATAATTTTCCCCGTTTTTCCACATTTTCCTCTACTTCTTCGCTCTTATTAGTCTTAGCGTGATAAAATATAGCCTATAGCCTTCCTCGATAAATGGGATATCTAACACTGAGTTGAGTTTGAGTTTGAGTTTGAATTTGAACAAATGGACATGAGAAGGAAAAAAAGCGATTTTGTTTTATAATATGTATAGAAGATACACTTACCCTCCGAGCAGTCGTTGTACTCAGACACGAACGGTGTACACTGTGTAGAACTATTCACATTACCAACTGGAATATATCAAAAAGTTTAAACAACTACGCTAACATTATTGTAATTAGTGTACTTAGAGAGTAAAGAATTTAAAATCTTGTCCCAGGCATTACAGTATTTATAAAGAGTGGTTACTTCGCTCTGACATATAAATCCAAAACGGATGCAAAGGCCTTATTTAGAAAGAGACTGAATTTACGAATTGATACAAATAATATTTTGCATTACTTGCTGTAAAATATTACCAACCCCGTTTGTACGAAAGCTTCTTAGTTTATAAAATTATTTTGGTAAAACATTACTTTCTATACTTATTGCAAGACTTATGGTCATTTCTTATTCAAATTAAAAGTGAGTTATTAGTATCAAAGTATAATTTGGAACTTATTCATAAATTCTTGCGTGCAATATAAAAAAAACACCGGTGCAGTTGAAATAGTCACCCAAAAAAGTGCAAAAAAGTGAAAAGTAAAAGTGAATATTTTGTGCAGTGTGCAGAGCGAGTGTCGGGATAACAAAGAATCTCTGAATTTTCAAATAACTAAAACATAGTTCATGTATTAAAATAACTTTTATTAAAAACGTTTTACAAAATTATAAAATAAAGATACATCCTTAAGTACAGCTAAATATAAAAATTCTAATTGAAACTTAAAAAAGTAAAAAACATTACTTTGATTTAATAGAAAAGTAGCTACAATAATTATTTATAAAGTACTTTAAAATACAAAAAAAAGTATTTTGTTTCTATGTCCAAGTATTGAAGTTCAGGGATTCTGTGTTCTAGTCATTGTTGACAATGAAGTCGACGTAGTCGCCGCGAGGACTGTCTCCCAGGATGTTCTCCCGGGGCACCTTCCTCCGCAGCTGGCGCAGCTTGTCCCGGACTCGCAGGTGCAGGTTCCTCCGGTGGCCGCTGGGGTGGTCGCAGCACAGCGCGTCTCCACCTGCAACCAATCTTTCACTCAGGCACGGAAAAAAAAACTTAAATTAAAAAAAACAGGCTTAAACAAAAGATTGGTTGCGGGCTTCGACTTCTGATCCGAATGAACAGAGACACAACACGAACGACTCGACCCCCCCTAGATCCAGCAGATCGTACATCGCGGCGTCCATCCTCCGCCTCCACCTGTATGACAGGCTCGCGCCGTATCCGGGGCTGGGCCGGCCGAGCAGGCGATTGTACCAGGCCCTGACGTACCCGGGTCGGGCGATGACCCGGTAGTAGCTACGAGTACTGTACCAGACCGGGCGAGCGACGCAGCCCACCTCCCGGCCGTGCACCGAGCAGACGCAGACGAAGCAGGTGTCATTGCTGGCGTAGTCCAGCAGCGAGGTGCGGTTGGCGTGGTCGCGGATGCAAGGGCTGGACGTGGTTCGTGTAGTACGACGTGCCCCGCTGGTACCGCGCTATAGGCTCGTAAGGAATTTCGTCGTAATGCCAGATATAATCTGCGATAGAATTTACGGAAATTCTATGGTGTTTGTCAAATGTACCGTCGTCGTCGAATGTACTGTAAAACATACATGAATTTCCCTGCCGGACCTACTTTAGCGCGAATTTGTGAGAATACGTATGTGATCTGTTTTAGAGTGGCCTGTTGAATGTATTTCAACTGCTCCGGTGTGCGAACCTCGGCGGATGCGGTACGCCAGGATCCTGTCGTGGTCGTAGGGCAGGCCGCGCTCCATCTCCGCCCTCAAGGTGTCCATGCGCAGACACTCGTTGACGTTGCGCGCCGGCCGGCCCCGGCAGTGCTCCTCCGTGCCGTCCACGGAGCAGACGCAGATCAGGCAGCTCTTCTCCTCTATCCCAGAGTTCATGTGGGTCCGAAGAGCCTCCTGGCTGTCCGATTCCGACTCAGACTCCCTCGCCCGGGTGATGGCGACTAGTCTGACGGTGGTGGTGCCGGGGGAGCACTTGAAATTGGAACCGGTCACCTCCTTCGCTCGCTCCGAAAAGCGGTCGTAATACATATCTTGAATGTTGTCATTTACTTAATACTTTTGCTGCTTTATTAAGATCTACAATCTACATATTATTACTGACTAAATGTACCATGTTAAGAGTTATTATTTATGTGTCTTGAAAAGCGTTGCTGAACATGAACCTTAAAATGGGTCCGGAAAGCTGAAGCTCGTAGCTGAAGCATGAAGCTGAGGCTGAACTAAAAAAGCATGACGATGACGATATCTACAAAGATGCGTCAGCCCTCCACCAATGTGAAAATAGATTGCAACCCACAAAAGAAGATCTTCCAACTCTTCTTTGCTCTGGGTCAAACCGTAGCCTTAGAAACTTCAATAGCTCGATTCAAGATTGTGCCCTTCTGTGTCCTATCTTATCTTTCTCCTCCACTCTATCTTACTTATTATATCTTATCTACCTAATACTGCTGCTCTGCTTACCCGCGTATACGAGCTGGCCGGCAAGGGCGACAAGGACGAGGAAGACCAGCGCCAGTTTGAAATCCATGGCTGATTGATGCTGATGACTGTAGCGTTCTGCCCAGAGCAGTGTATTATATGGCTTTTTGCTTCGTTGGCTGTTTAAAAGATTGTTTATAATCGAGGCCCGGATTTGAAGAAACTTGAAGTATAATCAATCATGAATATTACATAATTTTTATAACTTCCATTGAGGTTGTGAGTATTAGGAAAGTCGATACATATTGTTTATAATTGAACCTAGGTATCGTTAAAACGAAAATATCTTTATCGCTAAGATATCCATAATAATGATAGTTCTGTTTCTTTCAAGGGGTGAGACTTGTGGATGCTAAGATACTAAACGGGCTGGCTAATTATTTTGAGGTATCTGTTGATCCAAGTAGAATAATTTTTGGAGTTAATTACAGTCCGTCCCTACCAGTGATTGGTAATAACTAAGTAATAACCCACAACATGCCGCAAATAAAACGAAACGCAATCAATCGTTATCGCTGCACCTGCCGTACAATGGACGCCGACATCTTGAGAGAAGCGCCGAATATTCCGTACATTATGTAACCAGTTGGAACATTCGACCATGAAATTACAACCCCCATATTTAAACATGGTCACTGTTAAGCATATAATATAATATGCTTTAATACACAAGTATTAACCCACATTTTTTTTTTTTCAGTTATGAATGCAGTCTTGTTCTGAATGATCTAAAAAACATGGCATTCATAACTCAAAACATAATAACGTTTGTGTGATGATCCACAAAAGCTTAAGAGGCCGGGAATTTCTTGGACCCTTGGAATTTCTCATACATACGTAATACCAAAATCATTTTCTCATACGAAAATATTTAACATGTTTGAGTTGTTTTTCAGTTTAAAGTAGTAATTTAGAGGTTCCTGCACAAAAATTTACTTCAAAATATTAAAACACAAAAAAAAAATTTTGTTTAAAATTTTTTTTTAGTAAATTTACTACTAAATATTTAAACACTAAAAAATAGAGTAAAACACTGAAAAATATAGAAATAAACATTAAACTTACTACAAAATATTCAAATACTAATAAATATTTTTTAGTTTAAATATTTTGTAGTAAATTTACTATTTATTTATATATTTTTTAGTGTTTTACTCTATTTTTTAGTGTTTAAATATTGTGAAGTAAATTTTTGTGCTGGAACCTAGATAATTACTATTTTAAGCTGAAAAATAACTCAAACATGTTTACAACTCAAACATTTCGAGGGTACCCGGCCCCTCGAAATTCTCATACATACCTACGTAATACTAAAATCATTTTCTCATACGAAAATATTTAACATGTTTGAGTTATTTTTCAGCTTAAAATAGTAACTAAGTACCTAGGTTCCTGCTCAAACATTTACTACAAAATATTTAAATACTAAAAAATATAGTAAAACACTAAAAATATATAAATAAGCTGCAGCTCTTCTGATGTTGCGAGTGTCCATGGGCGACGGTAGTTGCTTTCCATCAGGTGACCCGTATGCTCGTTTGCCCCCTTATTTAATAAAAAAAAATAGTAAATTTACTACAAAATATTTAAACATTAAAAAATATTTTTTAGTGTTTAAATATTTTGTAGTATTTTTTTGTGAAGGAACCTAGGTAATTAACTAATTACTATTTTAAGCTGAAAAATAACTCAAACATGTTACATATTTTCATATGAGAAAATGATTTTGGTACCTATTACGTATGTATGAGAACTTCGATGGCACCCGGCCTCTTAACAGCGTCCATAATTAAATAATAAATGATTTCTAATGACATCCGTCATAGGCATATATTTTGCCATTCGGTAACGTTACGATGACGCTTTTGTTATATTCTTGTGTACCCCTCTGAAACTGTTCATGATGATGATTACCGTACGTAGCTATAAAATTCTTTCTTCACAGCATGAAGCCACGAACCTGTACGAGGTACTTTATTGTACCATCGAAGAAATCGATTCATAGGCAGACCTATGTCATTTGGTCGGGTTATGTCAATTCAATGTTGGTCGTGACTTGTTTGGGTTTGACATAATGCGACTAAATTACCTAGATCAGTCATCTACCTATAAATTAACTTTCAGAGAGTTTTTATACGTACTTTATGTCCAGTAGTACAAGGTGTAAGTGATAATTGATAAATGATAATACTTTAGGTCACTTATATTATAGAGTTCGCTGTGAAAGTAGCAGCGCTGAAAGAGCAACATTTTTTTGGGATTTGTATGGGAAAATCGTCCTGAATTTTTCTATACGAAAAAAGAAAGTTAATTTTCTCAGTTCTCACCTCCGGGCGGAAAGCGTCATTTTTCTTCCCGCTGCGCTTATCGATGTTGCCGTTTTCCGCCTTCGTCGATGAGAAAAAGTTAATTTTTCAGTGCTCTATAATATAGGGGGCCCATACACACACTAAAGTACTCACTTAGTATTGTTACATTCTGCATAGAGTTATTTTGTTACACCTCGGCAGAGCATAAAGTACTTACCTATTTATACTCTGCCGAGACACTTTTTTCACCAAAAAGGGAAAACTACTCATTGAGAGTTGGGTTTTATATTTAAAACTGACCTAATGTTGCAAAATATTATAATTATGAGGATAGTTAAAAATCATAAAAGGTTATAATAAACAGATTATATTATTAAAATATTATTTACATTCGTAAAAAACAGCATCACAAACATCTCTCTTAAAATATGTCATGATTTCTGCCTTGCTACTTGCTTAAAATCATTTAACTATAAAGTACTTTGTAATAATTATATATATTATTTGGCTTGATTAGAGGCACACTTTCATTAAGTAATATTTTTTACATTACATGGCACTAAACACAACCTTAGTTTTAACCGACTGCCAAAGGGAACGATTTGTTTAACTTATGGTTGGGAACATATGGGGTATTTAAATATTGGCAACAACAATTCACCCAAAAACGAGACGATGTATAAAAAAAAACAACACAAAAAATAAGACATTTCAATTACTTAATTTGATTTACATGCGTCATGCATCGTCACATCACGCCTTCTTTCGTCGCGTATCTGAAGATTCTTGGCAACAATAAACCTGCTATATTAACAGTTAAAACAATATAACTTAACTTATGCATAAAACTAAAACTAAAGGTAAGCGTACATTATGATGGGGCGCGACGGAGTTGGCCGCATTGTTTTATAAGTTAGGTTTTACAATAGGTTAGGACTTTTTAAAATAGGCCAGATAGAAAATGCGGCCCACTCTGCTGCACGTCAAATGTACGCTTATCCTAATACAACAACAGTTCACTCGTCAAATACTTCTCGTAGAATCCACAGACTTTTTGACCAGTATCATACTGTTCCCCCAGGTGGCTCAGGCCAGGCCAAACGCTGGTCATCTCTTGGGGAGTCAGGCTGTGGGCCGAAGCCAGGGTCCAGTAGAGGCAGGCTGCTGGAGCCCAGGGCTTGTAGGGACTGAGCCGGCGGTCGTGAGTCAGGGTCAGGCCTAACTCGCTGGCCACCAGGTGGGTGAAGTACACGTCTTCTAAATTGATCATCGGTATGCCGTATGCGGTTTGGAGGATGCTGGTGAGGTGTTTACCTGAAAGTGGTATTGTTTTGATGAAGCTTTGTGATGTCATCCACGCAATTACTTGAAAAATCTAAGAAGTAATTATTACTCCAGCAAGATTTGTGACAGTTTTTAAATAGATGATTTTTTACGTAAAAACAACCCTAACTGAAGATCAAACAGATCACAACTGAAGGTGCCGGTTGGCAGCGGGCGACATGAACCGGCAGCAGGCGACGCGACACTACTGGGTTCTATGTATTTCTATGAAAGTATCGCTAGCTTCGTGTCGCTAGCTGCGGATGGTATTTCAAATTAGTAGTGTCGCGACGACGTTGTCTGATGCCGCTTCATGTCGCCGGTTTCTAACTTGTACCTTTATTTGTTGGTTATGTACAGTAATGGGGATTGTCAATTTTTTTTTAATTTTGCTCATTACAAAAACATTTCGAGGAATAAGGTCAGTGATCGTTTTTTTGTATATAAACGAAAAAAATACCCATCAGTTACTTATATTTTTGAACAAATATGTTTAACCTTAGTTTGACCTTCAATGGTGTTAAATTAGCAATAAATTCGACCAACATTACGTTTCGAACTTTTGGTAAGCTTCTCGTATCAGCTTTCACATAATGATAACTTACATTTGACGAACCAGCCATAATAAATAAGATTGAAAGGAAAAAAAACATACTGCAGAGGTCAATTGGCCGCCGATGATGACGTCAGAGCGAAACTTTAAAAATTTATTGAGAAAAAACTAGCCAATGAATTTCAAAATTATTTAATTTATATTCTTAAAATACCCTATTTTAACGAAAAAAAATATAAAAAGTACATGTGATTTTTTTTGGACAATGCCCATTGCTTAACTATCAGTACCTTGACTCTACAATTTTTATTCCACATAAAATAGTTTTTAAAATACCTGTTACTCGTTCGATCCTGTCCGTTTCCATTCCAATTCTCATAAAATGTCAATGTTGTGAGTTTGTACGATCCAACGAGGAACGAAGGTGCATTACTGTTGAATCTTCATAGTACCATCGAAGAAATTAATTCATAGGCAGTTGACACCACAGAGTTGACACCTACATCATTTGGTTGGATCATGCCAATTCAATAATAACTGTGATCTATCGGCTGGATAATGGATTTGACCGCGATCAATTTAATTATGTAGATCCCCCATGACCCATCTGCCTATGAATCAACTTCTCTGATAGTACCATCGAGGAAATTGATTCCTAGGCAGTTGACAGACTCACGTCTATTGGTCGGATCATGCCAAATCAATGTTAATTTGTGATCTGTCGGCTGGGTTTGACGTAACGCCATCTGCCCAGGGGCTAGTAATCAACTTCTCTGGTAGTATCTACATGGTGCCGTTTTTCTTCTCTCTCAAAAACTTACCTTTAATGAGGTAGGCGGTACCAGACAGGTAGTCGGGCACGAGGTCCGGTCGGTGCAGCCAGCGCGGCAGGTACCACTTGTTGTACTCATCACGGTGAACGTAAGAGTTCTCCTTGCGGTACCCTGGGAATAGATTACAGTATGATCACTACTGATTGACCTGTAGTTATTGTTGAGGCGTCAATCACCTACATTATACCTGCAGATCATTCAGATGTCAGAAAAGATGATGATGGATATGTTTGAAATATTTAGGTGGGTCCGTGGTTCCAAAGTCCACACACATTGATGTTTGTTTAGAGTGATAGGTGTATACAGCGCGCGGGTAAAGTAAGTTTCAAACCACGAGATCAATATTCCATAGCAGTAGTAATAAGTAACCTACTAGAACTTGGCCTACGCACTTCCGTGCGCTTTGATGATAACCTTAGTTTGACACCGCTCCCTATACCTGAGTTCCGACAGACACAACCAGGCCGATGACCGGCTAATCTGTCTATCTTTACAAATAGTAAACATTGGCAAATAAGGAAACTGATAAACGCAATACGCAGACCATTTACGGTGAAGGATTAGTGGTCAGATAGTTATTGCTATTTTATCTTATCAGGCATTTGAATTTAGAGCGGAATTAATATGTGAGTCGTGACTCGTGAGTACTTACAAATAAACAGAGAAGGCATATTAATATTGGCTTTCATATCAATTTTAGACCAAGAAAGACCATACTTGTTTAATCTTTGGCGAGTATTCCTAATGATAGTAAGCAATGGGCATTGTCCAAAAAAAATCACATGTACTTTTTATATTTTTTTTCGTTAAAATAGGGTATTTTAAGAATATAAATTAAATAATTTTGAAATTCATTGGCTAGTTTTTTCTCAATAAATTTTTAAAGTTTCGCTCTGACGTCATCATCGGCGGCCAATTGACCTCTGCAGTATGTTTTTTTTCCTTTAAATCTTATTTATAATGGCTGGTTCGTCAAATGCAAGTTCTCATTATGTGAAAGCTGACACGAGAAGCTTACCAAAAGTTCGAAACGTAATGTTGGTCGAATTTATTGCTAATTTAACGCCATTGAAGGTCAAACTAAGGTTAAACATATTTGTTCAAAAATATAAGTAACTAATGGGTATTTTTTTCTTTTGTATACAGAAAAACGATCACTGACCTTATTCCTCGAAATGTTTTTGTAATGAGCAAAATTAAAAAAAAATGGACAATCCCCATTGTTTTTTATCGTAATCATAATAAACTCATCTAGACTTCTTCTCAACTACATAGAGGTAATTAATTCCTAGGCAGTTGACAGACCAACGTCATTTGGTCGGATCATGTCAATTCAATGTTAATTGCTACAATAAGAATAGTTTATATTATTCGTAGGCCGTAGGTTAATTATTGTGATCTGTCGGCTGCGTAGGACGTAACGCGACCAAACTACGTAGGTCCCTCATCTGCCTAGGAATCCACTTATCAGATAGAACAAAAGTAAATTGATGCTTCAAATCAGCGTCACTTACCAATCAAATCAGCATCCCTGCTCTTATTGACAACATCTCTCAAGATCCATGGGTTGACAAGGATGTCGTCATCGACCTTGAAGAGGAAGGCCAGGCCGGGGCAGACGGCCGCCGCCCACCGCACCAGCAGTGCCGTCTTGATGGTCAGGTTCTGGTAGTGGTCGCGGAACTGGTAGACGATCAGGTCACGGTGTTCTTTGGCTTCTATGTAGTTGTCTACCTGAAGAGGAATATTTATTACAATGGAATTAGTTATATGCACACTACTATTAAAAATGCGGAAGTACTATCAGAGAAGTTGATTCCTAGGCAAATGGCGGACCTAAGTAATTTGGTCGCGTTAAGTCAAACTCATCCGACCAATCACAGCCAACATTGAATTGACATATTAATCCGACCACATGACGCAGGTCCGCCAACTGCCTAGAAATCAATTTCGTTGAAGGTACGTCTGCCTTTCCGTCCGTTGAAATTCGGTTTAGTGATTTGAGCGTAAAAAGTTTGTGCTAAAACCGCTGAAATGTTTTGTATAAATATCGGTATGAAAATACTTTGAGCTTGAAAAATTAAATTATCAACCTTCGAATTTCGCAGCTTTAGGGGCTAATTACACAAATGGATGACTTAGTTACGACATCCATTTTTACTTTTGAAAATCTGTAGGGCGATTTACGATTTCTTTAAGATGAAGAAGAAACTTTACCGTGCGGTCATTGGTCAACGCCAAGCGCGGCGAACGTTAATTAATGGATGTCTTTCTTAAACTTTCGGAATCCGAGTCGAATTGCACATTGTGAATCGGGGCCCTGCATGGTCCTTAAATACCAAGCAAAGCCAGCCAAGCAAAGCCAAACCAGTAACCAAAACACTGCAAAAACGTACCCACCAATAGGTCCTCGACAGCGGTACCATTAAGTCCCAGGATGAAGTACGTGGGGAGGTGTCGCCCCCAGGTCTCCCGGATGGCCATGCGCTGCTCGAAGTGGTGCGGCGTGGAGGTGACGACCGCCACCACGGGGGCTCCCGCGCATGATGATGAGGGCTCCAATAGGAGTGTGCTGAAATTTATAAAAACTATAACAGCATAAACGATTTACTCGAAAAATATAACTCTGACGCAATCAGAAAAAATAATAATCACATTTCTAAATTGATTAAATATTGAATGAAGGTTTGTTCGACAGATCTAGAACATCCTTCCGTATACGGCTGATGGAAAATCGCAGGTGGTTTTAGTGGGGAGGGAGGGAGAGCGCAAAACGCTTCTCACCGACCAGTCCCGCACACCCCGAGGTGCTTCGTCTAACTGCACATTCCCAACCCGGGGCAGCCAATCCCCTGCGTTATAAAAAAGGCCTACCCAGATTCCATTAACTCACATATTATCCAAGTAAGACTTCAAGCTCCTGTTCATCCGGAGATGGTCCAGGGTGTTCGTTGGCAGCGGGTACAGCAGCGCTGTCGCCGTGCTGTCTGCCAGCGCCCAGCCTGCTGTCAGCGCCGCTGCTGATACCACCAGCAGTAGAAGACGTGCTGTCACGCCTTTCCGACGCGGCACTGGAATGAACGTTTGAATAAGACTAGCGAGCTTAAGAGTGAACCAGCAGGTTAGGTTAGGTAGCTACATTATAGATTGAGGATATTTTATTTTGTGCCTTAAATATTGTTGTTAGAATATAATGAGTGGCAGTCTTCCACCGTGCGTTTTTCGTGTAACTTTCTGCCGTGTATTGTATGTACAACTCTGGAATGAACACCAGCAAGTATTTCAGGACCAATACGACCTACAAATCTTCAAGAAAAGCGTATTCCCTCTTGAAAGGCCGGCAACGCACTTGCAGCTCTTCTGATGTTGCGAGTGTCCAGTCCTTGGGCCATGGTAGTTGCTTCTTATGCTTCCCACCAGGTGACCCGTTTGCTCGTTTACCCCCTTATTTTATATAAAAAAAGAATATGCGTAGTGGCCGCAAAGAAAGACCTTCCAAGCGAGATAGCTGCATGTATGATAGCTCCATGACCGAGCATGACACTGACGTTATTTCAGACGTATGCGTGTGTTTTGCCACAGAAACTTCGATAGCGCGATGCAGGATTGTGTGATGTATGATCCACTACAATCTACATTGTGTATTCTTATCATTTCCACTGTTATCATCTAATAAGCCAAGACAAGTTTTCGGTGACACCCGTGTATTGTTTTGCAGGTTTGAGGTGAGTAATACTTTGTAGATAGCGTTCTTACGATAAAAAGTGGAACAAGTTACACTCACTTTTAAAGTATTGTTGGTTAAAATATTTTTAACGACAAAACTGAGAAGACCGTCTTCACAGTTAGTGGACGTGTACTTTAGAATGTGGCAAGTCTCCAAAATATCCCCTCCATAAATGAGGTAATTTAAAAATACCATTAATTAATGTCTACACCGTATACTCTACATAATAAACAAATAGTTCTAATAATGTGAACGTTTGAAATGTTTAAAATCAACGTTAATAAAATTTTAAAAGCAGTAATCAATTAGTTAATAGCCGTTTAGTACGTCGCATAGGCGGGAAGTGGGAATCATTATCGCAAATCGAGTTTAATGGTCTTATGATGTGGTTAAACCAACGTTCTGTGAGTTAACCTCACAGGTCACAGGTCAACTTGCATTCAATAATTTCGACTGCGATATAGAAATCAAAAATGTATGAGATTTAAAGAAATGCATCTCAAACGTCAGGCGACGCGTTTTGTCGAATGTCATGTTGGATTTCTAACTTCGCCGTCGAAATTATCAAATCCAAGTTGTCTAAATACCCAGCTAACCTCAACTTAATTGATGTTAATTGAAAAATGACCGAACTTGAACTCGCTAGCGCCGCGGGAGCATACCAAATTATATGAAAGCGCCGTAGCGCCCTTAGTATTTAGAGCCCTTAGTATGTAGAGCTTCGCTTACTCGTCTTGGCGGCCGTGCTCCTGGGTAATCAGTCAAATTGAATTATCTGGTTAGGCTGTCACAAAGAAGTTTTTCAGAATACGTGTATTTTGAACTTTGTTGATTTAGGTACTCACCAACTAACAAAAGGTAGTTTGTTTTCCGTCCGCCGCGTCGCATTTTGGATATTCTGAAAAAATATAATATTTTCATGTTATTTATTTATAATACAGTTTACAGATATTATGTTTTGCTAGTATTCATTTTAAAAGATATTGGTTACTTATTTACGTGTTTGCTAGTTCCTAACGGTCATAACATGCTTGAAAACATCATTTTATAATACTTAATAGAATATCCACCTATACTCGTAACAGTATGAATCTTTTGACTAGCAAAATCGTTACATTTGTTTACGATACATAAAAAAATAATAATTTTTATTGTAATCTTCTATTTAAAGCGAACTTAACGTAAGGAAGACGGTTAAAAATATTAAAGTTGTATAATATGATCGGTCATCTTGGCGTTTATTGAGAGAGGCCTATGCCCAGCACTGAATATAGGCTGATATGATGATGAATATGTAACAGCTGCTAGTAACATTATCATGGCCTATGAGTGAACGCTTCATTAAATTAATGAATGTATTAGAATTTTGAGGTGACATCGGACCTTGTAGTATGTCTGGTAGCTAAATGTACAGTCGGAAGAGACACATAAATTATATTATTGTTCGTGATTTAAAATAAGTAGAACATTTTTTTCGGAAATAAGTACAATACTTACACAATATAATAATTTGTACCTAGTTCGTACGTTGGTGGCCTAGTCAAGGCCAGTAGAGTAGCTGCTCCCACAAGGCGCCCAAAGACACAGCTGCGCCGCGCCGCCGCGCGTTATCTATACTGATATTATAAATGCGAAAGTATCTCAGTCTGTCTGTCTTGCTTTCACGCCAAAACTACTAAACCGATTGTAATGAAACTTTGTACACAGATATAGCCTGAGAAAGGACATAGGCTACTTTTTAACTCGAAAAGGGGGTTGTAAATTTGTTCAAATTAAGTTAGTTCCAAAAATTTATTATAGATGTCGCTCTGCGTCACCTACATCGCACAAGCGCTACTCTTTACGTGTTTCTATAAGTGGTGTTAAGGACATAAAGGTAATATACCTATCGGAATAGAGAAACAATCCCGAGCTGTCAAGCTTAACCAAAATTTGATTTACATCTGTGTATACAATTATGTTTACGTGTGCGTGTCAGTGATGTACAAACATCTTGTAATTCGACAAAATATCGATCATGGAATAATAATAATTGTAAGATTGTAAACATAATGTCGGCTGTACATTCTCGACGAGACACAGCGAGGCGGCCCGAGTGCGAGAGTGTAAAGCCGGCTGTACACTCTCGCCGAGACACAGCGAGGCGGCCCGAGTGCGAGAGTGTAAATGGGTGCGCTCGCCTCGTCTCGCCTGTCTCGGACCCTCTCGGTCCGTTGTCGGTATATTGCGCCCGAGACAAAGGGTCTCGCGAGGAAAACGAGCGCACTACTGTACACTCTCGCGTCTTTCAGTACTAGTTTCGCCGTTGGACAGTGTAGAACAGAAAAATAACAATAATAAACGACATTATCAGCCATTATCTGTGAGAAATAAAATTAAATATGATTATAAATCTGTGGATTACAATGATATCTTTCGATGCATGGTGAATGGTGAATGGTCGTTTTCGTCCATCTTGTCTGAGTTCTTAACTGCGATTGAACTAAGCGAGAATGTACATGATCGCACTCGGGCAAGGGGCTCTCGCACGAGACTCTCGCCCGAGAGCTCTCGGCGAGAGTGTACAGCGGGCATAAATGGGTGCGCTCGCCTCGTCTCGCCTGTCTCGGACCCTCTCGGTCCGTTGTCGGTATTTTGCGCCCGAGACAAAGGGTCTCGCGAGGAAAACGAGCGCACTACTGTACACTCTCGCGTCTTTCAGTACTAGTCCCGCCGTTGGACAGTGTAGAACAGAAAAATAACAATAATAAACGTCATTATCAGTCATCATCTATGAGAAATAAAATTAAATATGATTATAAATCTTTGGATTACAATGATATCTTTCGATGCATGGTGAATGGTCGTTTTCGTCCATCTTCTCTGAGTTCTTATCTGCGATTGAACTAAGCGAGAATGTACATGATCGCACTCGGGCAAGGGGCTCTCGCACGCGGGCATTATAAAATGGGATAAAATAAAACTGCATAGATATAATATAATAAAATTGTAATTTTGAAGTAAAATGTGACTTTTCTTCAAAATGCTTGCTGCATAATTAAGTATGCATGAATTTTTCTTCGGAGTCCTGTTTGGACGGTTAATTATTTTAAGCCATGAACTTCTTGTATCCAGGTCAGCAGGAAATCTGAAAAATTGGCCAAGTGTAAGTCGGACTCGCGCATGAAGGGTGACCGGTTTCAACCGGGCATTTTCTAAAACCCGGTACGATACGACACGACATGCGTGACATCAGTACCTACACGACACGACACGACTTCACTAGACCCTATTAATTTTCAATTCACTCTCAATTAGCCTACTGAGCCCTTTTATTTGATGCCCATCTTGCAGAAGTGCTTTCAACTATTTCCCTATCTTGGATGAGCAGCCGTATTGGATGTAGAATGACATTACATCTGTGGAAATATCCGAAGTCTATTACTATAGTGGTTCTTGTTATACAGCCTGAAGACAGACAGGCGGACGGACGGATGGACAGACGGACAGGCAACGAAGTCTTAGTAGTAGAGCGGGCTGCGGGACCCCACTACTAGGACTTAATTTTTACCCTTTGGGTGCGGAACCTTAAAAACGATAAATTATGTATGATAGTATATTAATATCTTCGATCACTAATTAATATACTTAAACTAATTATAAACTACGGATGAATATGTTATCATTTCAACATTCCTAGATAATTAGTATACTTAACTAAAAACTATTTTCATATCGACACAACTTGTCGATAACTTGATACAGCCCTAGTGTAAAATAGATGAAAATTGTTTACACAAAATATCCTTAAATTGTGCACCAAGGCTAGTCAAGTTATGTTTTCCATATAATTAAACATATACAGAAGTGAACACGGACGTAAAAATACCAATAACTCGTAGGGAATTGGCAAAAATAAACTTAAAACTAGGTCCTGTCGATGTAGAATAATTCACCTGTGAAATGAATATTTGTTCGGGTTCTTTCGATGTGTGGATCCAGAATCATTCCACAAACATTTAACCATGTTTCTAGAGCAGTATTTCTAAAAATTATTCATTATTTAACTTAAAATCACAATTTTTCTGAGAGCCCAAATTGACAACGATCGGCCCAGGGGCAGACAGACTGTCAAACAGATGAAAAAAAAGCTATGCAACCTCAAATCACGCTTCTCTTTCTACCACGCAGTGTTACTGATAGCGACATCTCGCTTGCTCAGGCCTTTGTTTCTCTATTCCGATAGGTATATTAACTTTATGGTTAAGGATGAAGGACCATTATATGTTTTTTTTTTTTAAGTTTTAAAAAGATATTTTTGAATTGAAGTAACGTACCGTGGAACCGGCGGAAGCAACTGTCGTGGACCGTGGTGCAGTAATGTAGCCTACATAGACATAGACGTTCAAGACGACGGTCTAGCTATGGGTTCACCTTTAAGTCAAAATATTTTATATTACTTTATTATGTAGATGATTGACACAGAGACAACTGGATATATAATTTGTTAAAGAAGTAAATAAAAAACACATTAAAATTAAATTCAAATTAGAATGTGAAGATAATAATAATAATAATAAAGCCTCATTTATTCCTTAACAATTTACAATTATTAATTTATTATATATATATATATATATATATATATATATGTAAGTAAGTATCACATTTTCATCATAGCATGCTAATTTAATAACTTGATTTAACTTTGAATTTTAACAATTTCATTTTATATTAATATTTATGTATATTATTTGCAAATTTAATTTAATTTTTTTATTAAAAATTATAATTTTATATTTCTCCAGCTAATGATTTGAATAAATACTAGGTTTCATCTACTCCTAGTTTCTAATTTATAAATAACTAAAAGTATACAGTGAAATAAAAAGTCAGCGAAGACGTTTTTTGACACAACAAGATTTTGCTACTCGATAGGAAAAACACATTTTGTATTAATTAATTGTAATTAAGTAGATATCAAAATATAAGTATATGAATTTGGTGAAAAGGCTGCTCCTGCGCGATTACCTTTGCCTGTTTAGAGGTATATACCTAAAACTGACCTTTATTCGAGAGGGGAAGAGAAAATACCTAATGAAGTAGAGCTTTTTATATTTTATTGTGAAAAACGTTTTTTGTTTACACTAAGTATCTTGTTTTTTGTGCAAAATATCACCATCTCGTTAAAGTACTCCTTTGAAGTTCGTGAAAATAATTATTATTATGGCCTACGCGTATTCGTGAAATCTTCTGACAACTTGAATCTTAAGGCCGTCCCCCGAGCAAACGACCTTGGCCATACATTTGCCGCGTTGCCGAGATCGCGCCAAAACCCTATTATTTTTACTTATCTTAGTTCAAAATTGTCCTAAAAAAATATAAAACGGCGAATATGTAGTTTATGATATTGTCGATCTATTGGCGTGAGTTTCAAATCAAAGTAATTTGTAAATCCTAAGGAGATGCTGAATGTATGCTTGAATTTTAACAAATTGGTATTACTTTGGAAGCTGATATCATGAGTATAAGAAACAAAAATAGAAAATTTAAAACGACAAAAGGAATGTTGATATACTGAAGATTATTGCTGTATTTTTATTATAACTTTGTAGCTTTCAGATTATGAGTTTATAAGGTTTTAAATACGGTCAATTACGGAATCTCCGGATGGAACGCCCTTAATGTTCTAGAATAAAACATAGGAACAGTCCAATAAAGATTTCGTAAGAACTCAATTATTCGGCTTTTATTTTTTTTTTTTTCTTTATGTCTTGGCTACCTAATTTCATTGAAGTTGTAAATATAATATAAAAATAAAATGTCATAATGAATTTTCACTTGTTACTTACCACATTCATTTTTTTTTGGCTATAATTATAGGGATATTTTTAATTTAAAACCACAATACGTTTACCTATTTTATCCTACCTATATTATTAATAGGAACGTATTTTGGCTTATCATGGCATATTAGTACCAAGTACCTACTAACCATGCAAATTTGTACAGACCACGACCTCGAAAGATGAAATGGAATCGTTCAGATTTTACTAAGGAAACAATTTATTTTATAAATTATTTTGTGTATTATAATATAAGAAATTTTTATTGCGAGCATAACGAGATTCCGATCTCAAATGCAAACATAAAAAAGGTGATCAAAAATTATGTACCCCTGTTGTGAAAGGTAAGTTAAAGATACTTGTGACAAAACAGGAGTAACTTAATTTTTTTTTCCCTCCGTTATACGGCTGAAGGCGAACTGCAGGTGGTTTTAGTGAGTAAGAGTCCATACCCCCGGGGTACCCAACCCGGGGCACCCATGATGGGTTTCCCCTGCGACATCAAAAAAAAAAAAAAAGGAGTAACTTAAATTTTTGGATTTTTGTAAATGACAGCTGGTGAAAAATATAACTTTTTATTTTCTTGATATTTTTGCGTAGTTTTTGTAAAAAAATAATGATTCACTTTTATCTGATGATATTATTTGCAAACTGTTTATTTAACACGCACAAAACTAAAAGAAACCTAATATTTATAAAAAAAATTGAAAAGCGATTTTTTCAGAAAAATACCAATTCTTATCATAATTGTGATAAAAATAACATGAATTTGTTGACAATATCGTAATTAAGGAAATCCAACTTCAAAAATTCCTAATTTCTCAGTTACGACACTACGTATTTGGATGAGGTATTATGAAACTTCTGTCGCTTCGTTTTCTGTCGCGATTTGATAGAAAACGATAAATTACGTCAAGGCTTTTTGAAACATGGTAGCGGTAGGGTGAATAAACGCAAGAGACAAGATAGGCTGAGAGCACATAATACTACTATTCATGCTTCGTCATGTCATCCTTGGCAACACAAACTCGCGACCTTTCATAGTTACATTCATATATTATTATCGATCCCTCTCAGTAAAGATAATTATCAAAATGAGCTCAATATAATTTTACAAATTGCGATATCCAACGGATATAGTCCAAAAACTACTAATAATATTTTGAAAAATAAAACCAAGAAAGAACTGGTTAAGTTTTTGTACGCAGCTCCTATTGATAAGGAGATAGTTTAGTTAGTTTATAAGTCCAGTTTGACCTACATGGGAGAGGTATCTGCACGCTTATCCAAAATAATGAAAAACAACGATATGCATGTCGCATTCAGGACAAATAATAATTTATAACATCATTTGTGTCAGAACAAAGACCGAATTGATAAAAAATATCAGTCCGGTGTCTATAAGATCGATTGTCCTGAATGCGATAGTGTATACATGGGTCAAACTGGACGCAGCTTTGAGACTCGGTATAAAGAACATAATATCGCGGCTTACAGGTTAATGGTCATCCAGTCACATTTTGCTAAACATCTTTTAGATAGTAATCATACCGTGTCCGATGGCCATTCCCATAAAGTTTTACATAAATGCGATAAGACTTTCGGCTGAGCGTGTTGGAACAATTATAGACATCATAAAAGAAAAGAAAAATAACAGATTGGCATTGTTGAATGACCAAACTTGCTTGGCTACGTCACCGCTTATTAATATGTTCGGGGGTACTGGTGAGGGTAGTGGGGATGGTACTAGTAGCGGGGCTCGATAGGGTATAAAAGGCGGTGTTTTGGCCGGTTGTAGCACTTGACGGACGTTGTTCGTAGAGTCCACATCCTGAGGATGCTCCGGTGTTGGAGCGAAACGCGCGTCGAGGATTCAACCTGCATGGTAGCCTTGCACGGATTTGCCAACATGATTGCTTGTGTGGTGGTGGTGTTTGCACTTTTGCAGGTTCTTGCATGCGAGTGTATGCATAGGCAGTGTGGGAGAGGAGGGAGGTGCTTAACGCATGCCTATATGCGTACACTCACTCATTTACTCAAAAGGTTGAGGTTTATTTCGCGGAATATTGCTAAAAATAATAACAAACTAAATTTTAAATTACGTTAGCTATCCAGCATGTAATTTCTACGGCTGTACCTTCACAATCCACAATAAAGCCCCTGACCTATACATTAGTCACTCTATGGTCACTGGTCACCGTCTACACTCTACACTGTAGACAGTGTAGTCTGTACTCTGTAGATACATTCAACAACATACATACGATACTACGATGATTATTATAATATGATGATTATATAACTGTCTGTCACGGAAAAGCTGCTTATCGGATTCCGTTGAACAATGAACATGTAACTTGTAAACGATAATATGAAAAATGCGATTTTGATGCTTTATCTGCAATGTGTTTGCGGGGAGAAGCACGTACCTATAAGTTCCTAGTAAGTTTAACTTATCTTTACGTGTAGGTACTCTAAATTATGTTGTTCTTCTGGTCTTATTTTTTAATCTCATATTTAATTACGAGTACTAGCCAACCTGGCAAAAAGCGGAAAAAAAAACTATTCTCAGACTTAACGAATGCACATACAAAATTTCATTAAAATCGGTTGAGCCGTTTTGAAGGAGTTCGCGCACAAACACTGTGACACGAGAATTGTATATATTAGAATTTAGAACTAAGAATGATTTTTTCAAATCAATAAAAATCAAAATCAAAATGTTTATTTCTAAATAGGTTACCAAATAACACTTTTAGAATAATAATAAAAGATCGATCGTTATCGCCGACTGTACCCAGTTCGATGACCTCGACCACATTACTGCTACGACTTACGGCAGAGCTTTGTAAGCTCCGCCGCCCACGCCGATAGTATACTCACGAGTAACATGTTGCATCACAAAGACCAGTCAGTCACAGCTCACAAGTCACAACAGAATAGATTCGATATAGAAGTTAAACCTTAAAAATATATAATATCTAAACCTGTAAAGAACCTATTCCTTCTTTGAAGTCAGCTAAAAACTTTGAAACCTTCAAAATTATATTAGATGACGCCCGCAACTACGTTGCGCCAAAATTCGTAAATCGCGTGAAAACTGTTTTTCCATATTATTTTATTGAAGTGACTAAATAAGTATGTCACCATGGCAACGTCGATTGCTATCCCGTCGCTTCGCACAAACAATGGTCGCCGTCAGGTGACGGCAGTGTCAGGTTGTAATAATTTACTATTATTTATTCAACAAATGCACTTATCAATATATAAAGTACCGAGTAGCCGATTCTCAGAAGTCAGACCTACTGAATATGCATATAAAATTTGGTAAAAATCAGTAAAGCCGTTTCGGAGGAGTTCGTGGACTAACATTGTGACACGAGAATTTTATATATAAGACTAGCTGTAGTGATGAGCAAAGCAAGACCAAGACCAAGACTCGACCAGTCTTGGTCTTGGTCTTGTTCTTGCTTGTGCAGTCTTGGTCTTGGTCTTGGTCTTGCTTAAATCTGTCTGGTCTTGGTCTTGCATGCCTAGTCTTGGTCTTGGTCTTGCAAAAAACAAGACTCTTGCTAACATTTTTTAAGACTTTTTGTAAACGTTTTAATTTTCTCGAAAAAACATTTTCAAACCTAAATTATTAATTTATTAGACTAGCTACATCATATATGATCTTATCTTAACTTGATATGAGCATGGTTCTTGAATTGAAAATACTAATGAAAAGTCAAGAGCCAACTCAGCATAGGCTGATCATTTATATCATCATGAATATTTTGAAAAATAAGAACTTTTTTTAAGGTTCCGTAGCCAAATGGCAAAAAACGGAACCCTTATAGATTCGTCATGTCTGTCTGTCCGTCCGTATGTCACAGCCACTTTTCTCCGAAGCTATACAATTGAAACTTGGTAAGTAGGTGTAGTCTGTGAACCGCATTAAGATTTTGATACAAAAATGGAAAAATTATTAAAAATTGTAGGGTTCCCCATAGGTACAACTGAAACAAAAAAAAATTAGGAACGAAGTTCCTTGTCGCGCATTGCGAAAGGGGGCTAGACGGAAAAAGTTGTAACGACACTTTTTGCCACAGACACAGATCAAGAATCAAGATAGATGCGGTATCTATCTTAATCTATGTCTGTGCTTTTTGCTATAGTTGTAAACCGTGCGGCGGGCGCGTCTTTCTCTGTCGGTCTCTCTCTCTCTCTCATAGAAAAAAAGCCAGTTATGATTTTTTTGCTTTTTTTTGTAATGTATGACGGGTTTTTTGTACATAAGAAATAACTTCGTTCCATCCGGGTGTCCCTTGACACCTCTCAAGTTTTTTTATCAAAACTATGCGTGTAGGGTATCTATGGATAGATCTTTCAAAATCATATTGAGATTTCTAATATCATTTTCTTCTAACCTGAATAGTTTGCGAGAGAGACTCTTTCAAAGTGGTAAAATCTGTGTCCCCCCTCCCCCCCTCTAACTTCTAAAGTAGGGGCATGATAAGTCTAAAAAAATATATGTCGATGTACATTACTATAAAAACTACCAACGAAAATTGGTTTGAACGAGAACTAACAAGTAGTTTTTTTATAGGTTTTTACCATTTGTGAATGGTAAATACCTTAGTTATTTAATAAAACCTTAATAATTGAACTTTCATTAAATCTAACGAAATATAAAAATAAATCAAAAACCTTTTAATTTCATAAAATAAACCTTTTTGCTGCTGCGTAGTCGGAACCCTTCATGGGTGAGTCTAACTCGCACTTGGCCGGATTTTCGGAATCTCTCTTGGTTGAAAGATCTTCCTTTTCGGCCGCCACGTATTACGTATATTTCCCAAATTTGTTGTTTAAATACATGGTTATACATAATCAAAAGGGTAATAACGGGACTCAATTACTTACACATCACTGCCTGTTCGTCTGCCTGTTTCCAGACTATATCACAAGAACTTGAAATTAATGTTAAGTAGATAATATTATATTGTTATAAATTTATTTTTATCTCATGAATATAATAGTCATTGCAACTAAGTAAAAAATTTTAGCAAGAGTCTTGCATGGAGCAAGACTCTCGCATAGTCGGTCTTGGTCTTGGTCTTGTTCTTGCGCACCTAGTCTTGGTCTTGGTCTTGCTAGTCTTAGAGTAGTCTTGGTGTTGGTCTTGGTCTTGCAATTTTTGCAAGACCAAGACCAAGACTGCAAGACCAAGACTACTTTTGCTCATCACTAACTAGCTGTCCCGGCAAACGTTTCTTTGCCATATTATAAAGTATATCGCTTATAAAGTATTTTATTGAAGTGACTAAATAAAGTATGTCACCATGGCAACGTCCATCGCTATCATGGTCGTCGTTTTTCTCGAGTTGAAATAATTTACTATTATTTATTCAACAAATGCACTTATCAATATAATAAGTACCGAGTAGCCGATTCTCAGACCTACTGAATATACATATAAAATTTGGCAAAATCAGTAAAGCCGTTTCGGAGGAGTTCGTGGACTAACATTGTGACACGAGAATTTTATATATAAGATTAGCATGGAAGTTTATCGGAATAAATTCGTAATTTCTGAGACTCAAAGAATATTCGTGACAAACTTTATTTAAATAATGTTCAGCAGTTTTCGCATTTATTATTTATAATAATAAATTATATGTCCCTTTTTAAATTTTTTAACGAAAACAATATAAAATCATCACTAGTCAATTATAGTCAATACTCACTTTAAAGACAACACGGCCGCAAAATCTACATCTCAAAAACACTTTTATTCTTATTCCACAAACTCTTTTTCTACTTCGACAAGCATTGTATAACTATAAGGGCCTTTCACACTTTCACGAATTCTAATGGCATCGTCGTTTTTGTCTCTGTCGCACAATATGAAGTCGTCGGTGACAAAACTTCCTGATAAACTAATCGACACTTTATAGTATTCAGCTCTAAGTAGCTATTATAAATATATATTATGTAAACCAAGTAACGTATTTCGTAATTAACGGGTACATACACACGCACGGATACATGAAAATTTTCAAACAAAAGTAAACAGTAAACTCTTTATTTCAACTAACAATAAATCGTTTGCTTGAAAAAGCTACATAATAACGGCGCAGTGTCTTTGGGTGCCTTGTGGGAGTAGCTACTCTACTGGCCTTGACTAGGCCACTGTGGGGCTTCCATGACGACATCACTCAATTATTACATCATCACATTACTTACCTACTCAACGTACTTCCAAAACTACAAAACATCTACATTTTTATCTCCCGCCACTTTTTTTGACAGCGCGATATTTTCAACACTTTTTTTTTATTTTTCGGGCGGACCACAGGGCACGTCCACCTGAGTCCCTTATCTTGGACAAACTGATTAGGTATCGCAT
Source organism: Polyommatus icarus (assembly GCA_937595015.1). NCBI lineage: Eukaryota > Metazoa > Arthropoda > Insecta > Lepidoptera > Lycaenidae > Polyommatus > Polyommatus icarus. Next base: position 29,518,584 of record OW569321.1, on the reverse strand, counting down.
TATCGTTTGCTTTCAATACGTTTATCTATTTACCCGGGAATAACGGAGTTTTCAGGTACTTCGTACTTTTATGTAGGTACCTGATTAGTGAATGATTCTGTTTATAATTCTGAATTCTGATGAATGGTTGGCCACGTGACTTACAATTTATAGGCGACGAAATATTGTCTATTTTTGTTCTCGTATCCCTATTTATGTTGTGCGTGTTCTATTTATGCTTACGTTGCGTAGATGCACCAGATTTTCATAGAAATACAATATTATGTAACTTGCAGATAGCAACCACGCCATCTGGTATTGTAGGTGGGACTTGTATCCCTACCAACCTCTACTTTCATAGAGGCTGGTAGGGGAGGGGAACCCTATATTATAAAGTCGACATCGCATTCAAACAGGACACTTCACACCTTCACAGATCTCTTCTCTTGGCTAGTGAAACCTATGCCGGAAAATTGAATATAAATTCTAAGTAAGAATAGGGGAAGGGGAGGCATAACGGGGACGTAAGGTAAGACGGGGTCACGCAATATAAAAAAAATATCCACAGCCGAACATAATATACCTAACCTCCTCGTTTTTTGGAAGTCGGTTAACAAGAAACTAGACTCTTGCGAACAGAAAGCAATAAGCCAATAGGAAGCCATACTCGATCAACCATCAGCGCGACAGAAACAGTGAGTGGGTTCACGCGTTTTTTTTCAAACTAAAATCACTTTGAGTGTCTCGTCGATCTGATTTTACGCAGTTAAAAACGGCCTTACTGTTAGATAATTATGACTAGGTACCCAATTTATGTCTTTTTTCGTATGTGGTTGTTATTTTTGTTTACTTTGTTGTGGTATAGTTGGACAAAAGTTCAGTTGATATTATTTTTTTTGGGAAATTATTTTTTTCTAAGTCAGCCTTTGGGGTCAGACGGGGTATTGGGTTTTCTGAAATCATCCGAAGGTTTGGTAGGCTGTCAGCTTTGTGAACGTTGGGCTCACAATGGTTGTACTGTGGATGATGAAAACACCCAAGAAACTCATATATTGTGATTAGATTAGCGTACCCCATCTTGCCCCATTTTCATAACCCCAGCATAATAAACGTAATGATTGTACTGTATTTTTGGTATGTTCCTTAGATCCCATCATCAACCCCTTGCCCTACTTGTGTATATTATTTTCTATTATATTATGGTGGATTTGTGGAATATGAAATAAAGAATAAAGTGGATTGAAAACATAATACTTATCTGGTTTTACTCGATTTGACATACTTATTTAACATAAAAATAAAAAAGTATTTCTAATGAAACGCAAAAAGCTTTCGCAACTTACATTATTGATAGGAAAATAGGATTCTAGGGAATATTTTTGCATTTAACATAAATAAATTTTACTAAATATTATACCTTGTAGCTCCAACATTTTATTTTATTCTATAATATAACAATAACTTTCTTTGGTTTGTAATTTGCGTGAGCAACTTTTATTTATTTTTATATACCCTCTTGTTGATGCTTATCAACAAGAGGGTTAATGTTTAATAATACATAATTGGTTTTTCATTATTAATCTATGAATTATTACATTTATAATTTAACTAAGTTCTAATGTTCTAGCTAGGTGTCGCATCTATTCGTCGTCAGAAGGCTGTTTCACCCAGAAGCCCCAGGGAGCGTACCCGTCGTGCTTGGTCGGACCGCGGTACACCTTGATTTGGACTCGCTGGACATCATCTGAAAACGGTCAAAGCAGGCTTTTTTTCATGTCTGTTGATATAATGTACATCAGCCTCAAATAACAATTAATTAAATGAGAAACTAAGCTTGAGCAGGATAGAGTATTTTGCTATGCGTAGGCACTAGGCAGTAGGCTCTACATGGCTCTATTTACGTTAACACAAACGCATAGAACTGCTCTACTTCGCGTGGTGGTTCTTTAGTTAACATAAGGGCCAAACTGTGGCTTTTTAAATAATGTAAATAATGTAACCACGCAAATGTTAATAGTATTTTGATAAGGCCTCTACGCCTAATATTTTTCATTAGCTACAGCGTGTTTGAAACTAGTCCTTTCGATTATGGGGTTACATTTACAATAATAATAATAAATTGAATCTTGGCTACACTACCGGTGTATCTTTGAAAATAGTGAACAGAAAATTATTTAGGGCTTGTTGGCTGTTTCAGCACTTCCTGATAAAGTGCCAGATAGGCTATTCACAACTTTTCAGGGTCTGTTTCACCACTTACCTTTTAAGTGCCTGGTAGGCCATCCGCCATTTAAACTTGACAGATAGAGCATGGAGAGTTTGTCAAAAATGTTGTGGATAGTCTATCCGGCAATTTATCAGGAAGTGGTGAAACAGGCCCTTACCTTTTCTGTCCCCGGCCGGACTGTAGTCTTCGTCCTCGAACTCCTGTGGCCGCGCCAGGCTCGTCATCACAAGACACATGACGAAAACCACGCTGAACATGATTCGCTGAAAATTAATTTCACAGGTTACAATTTAAAAATGTAAAACAGAAAACAAGCTACTCGTAGAACACATGAAATTATGCATTTATATTTTAATATCTTGTTTATTTAAGATTAAATTTTTTTTTTGTTATACAATTTATTTCTATATTAAATTATATTTAAGTAGGTCTATTACATAATATGAAAATAAAACAAATTGGTTGTAGAAAATATTTATTTTTTGTCTATCATTCTTGCATAACTTATATGTAGTTAATCCTTTGATCGGAGGTTCTAGAAATTTGTATTTAAAGTTAATAAATAGGTAGTTACTATACAAAAATTTTGTCGAAATCCTATTTTAATTTCACAAGGTAGGTATTTACATAATTAACAGTAAAACCAAGAATTTCTTCACACAATATTAACCAAATAATTACATAGTGCCCTTGCGCTTCACTTGGCTCGTCTCGGCGGTTGCACTACAGCTGTGCACCCAGATAAAATATTATTGCTGTTTGACAATAATCATTATGTAAAGAAACTTTTTTTACAATTTATCAATTACCACAATGATAATATTACCTTAAATTCTACAACAGTAATGCCTTAAATTAAACAAAATTTTAAACCTAAGTTCAATCCCTCGATTGTGGAAAAACGAGACACTATAGCCTTTCTATTGTTATCGCGAGCATTGGTGCTTTGTATGGGGCTTGACGGGTTTTAAAAGACACATGAAGTACAAGAATTTTTTATACATTCTTTTGCAGTTTTTAAGTATCAAAAATAAGTTTACTAACTTGATCTACATTTTCTAATTTCCAACTGAAGTCAATACATACTACAAAGTAAAATTTTATTGTTACTCTTAAACATTAAAACACTTTGAACACAATAATTATTTAATTGATAAACATGATAAGTCCAGAAATAAAAGAGTTCATTGTACAACTTATTCAGCCTTGTGACTGTCAGATCCTCGGTCAGACTCATTGCCACTGTCTGTGGACACAGCCTGCCCTGTATTTTTCTTAGGCTCCTCCTCGTCTTCACTGAGTGAGGAACAATCCGACAGCTCCGCATCAATCCAAAGTTTAGCCTTCTTCTTGCCCTTCACCTGTTTATCATTGGATGCTTTTCTCTTCACTGCATCTTTAGACGAGCCCGCCGCCTGCCAGCCCACATCCACAGCGGCGCTGACTCGATCTGGTAGTTCCTGACGTTCTTTCTCGTAATCGGGACTCAAGTCCACTTGAATTTTGGGCTCCGCTAACAATCTCTCCAATTTCTTTTGTTTTTTCTCTGCTGCCTCGCGCTCCCTGTCCTCCTGTCCGTCTAGCCACTTTCGCAGCCTCTTCTCCTCGTTGATGTCACGTAGACGACGCCCGGAGAGATCGCGACAGGCCTCTCGATTCGTGGTCTTTTCGATTTGCGCGCCGATAGCACGCAGCATTGACCCGAAACCACCTTTCCCTCCGACAAGTCGGGTGAACACTCTCACGACTTTATCGCAGTTTTCTAAGACGAGATCGTCTTTGGCGAGCAAACCGTTGATGGTCACATACAGATCTGTTACTGATATACCAGACTGCAGTGATATATCTTGCTTTAAATTCATTACGTTGGTGTAAACAGTGTTAGGTAGAATTCTGTTCTCAAAATATATGTTACCACCCATTTTGATTACTTTCAATGGTATCTACAAAAACAATGTAATTCAGTAGATCTTATTTCGATACCTGTACAGAGTAGATACTAAAACACCAAAATATTTCACAATTATTGTGCAAAAGGCCCACAAAACTTTCTGCTTTGATTCTGAATTCTGATTTCTGCTACTAGGTACATATAACTAATCTGTGATTTCTGCGTAGCAGTTATGGACGTATGGTAATTGGTAGCAGTAAAGTAAATAATTGTAAAATATGTCAATTGTCAAATGACGAATGTCAAATGTCAATCACAATGACATCGATTTTTTGCACAGGTAATATCCAGACCATAGCCAACGTCAAACGCAAAAAAATCTGTAATAATAATAATATAATATATTTATTCAGTATTCATAATGGTGAGTTACAATACAAATCGTTAGCGCTACTTAAAAACTAAAAATACAAATGATTATAGTGTTGCCTGAACTAGGATTTCCTGTGTTTCAGGCGAAAACTAAGGCTTAATTCTAAAACAATTATTGGAATACAAACTATACTATGCCTTAAAGTTAAAGAGTAACTTAGATACATATACTAACTATAATAATAATTTTAATTACCTATATTATTAACATGTTATTATTACACAATATTATACTTCATCTTATTTTATTATTTTTAACAATGTTATTTTATTGCATAACCACTAAAAGTTTCTCTGTTTCCTCATAACTCATACTTTGAAGGAAAATTTTAAGTCTTATGCAACGCAGAAGACCGGGAGTAATCCATGGCTTGAGATTAAATTTTTTACTGCTAGGGCGATAGAGCAATGTATTTTTCTGGATTGAGTTTTGTATATTTTATATTACGTATTCCATGCAAAAATCAGTGTCAGCATGATTGTAAATCGGTGCAAAGTCGATTTTGCATAAATCTTCCTCGAGTTTATTCATGTTCAATTTAGACATTAAATGACAATTTGTTTGTGCCTACGCATGCGACAATTGTCGCAACCACCTCAGTGGAGGCGAAAACTCTAACTATAACTCTGCTGCGTCCACCTGTGTGAGCACACATGACAATTTCGCCTATGCGGCTAGTCCGCACTAGACTATGGCATTCTATATCGTGATGGCCTAGCAGGTCAATGACCGCGTAGGCTGCCAACTAAACTATACACACGTGTCCATCTGGTAATCACCACAAACGATGAACACGGTTTCTATACTATACTATACTGTGCAGTCGCCTCCAACCACCCCTTACAGCGACCCCTTACCACACGGCTCAACCGAGCGTTCTATAGCTAAGGTCTAAATCAAACCCACTCAACAGTAGGCAGTAAACACTAGATGTGACCAACCGGCCACTAACTACCACGCGGCTCAACCGAGCATTCTATAGCTAAGGTCTAAATCAAACCCACTCAACAGTAGGCAGTAAACACTAGATGTGACCAACCGGCCGCTAACGACTACAACACCTCGTATAATAAGATAACTAAACGAATCGACTCATTGTTCGCAATCTAAATACAGTATCAACATGTTACATATTAATATCTAGACGATTATAATATTATTATACATAACAGTTTCGAGGCGTTGGATATCCTCGATGAACTGAACACACAGCCTAAATAATAACGTTTAAGATCACAATATTTAAATAATGATAATAATGACTCACTGATAAGACTGCGCTGCGTGCTCACCCGTCTACGGTTCTCGATCGTCTGTGCCACAGGTCTGTCCGAGAGCAGCTAAGAGAATATTACAACTACCCTCCTATAATTATATATGAATACCGTTGTTTACCTTTGTTACCTACAAATTCGCGCGATTCGCGACACTCCCGCGCAACTAAAAGAGGTGAACTACTTCACCAAATCATTTCGCCAATAAAATTTCTCAGTTACACTGATACAAAGCTTTTATATTTAGCGACTCTGCACTTCAACCTTGCCATCCTGTCGAGGCCCACAAGGCACACTATGGAACAACTGAATACTAAAATCTTTACAAAAATTCACAAACCATAAACACCCACAAACCTCGGACCATTGTCAGCTGTTATACCCACTGCCCCCCTAACTATGGAAAACATTTCCTTTAGTGTGTCTGCCACTCAAGTGGCATCCATAGTCCAAGCAACCTCTTATTTTGAATACCAGTACGTATTAAGACACTATGCGTCGGCTTGATCTCCACGCCAAAAGCATGTCATGCGTATATCCGTTCGTCTGTCACGCTGCACGCACAGCTGTCAAATCATTTTCGAAAATATTCCAACCTTCAATCACTCTTATTAAACTGAATATATTATTATCTAAACAAACTACCATGAAAGCCATATACAACTTTTATATAATTCGAATCTTCAATAAATAAGCCATTAGTGGCGCAAACACACAGTTTTCAAACGTTAAAAGCACCCAAAATTTCCCTGTAGTTTTATTAATATATTTATCGAATATTCTTATATTGGAACGAAGTTCCTTATCGCGCTTTCGGCGTAAAGAGGCTAGGCAGAACGATATTTGACCTCGACACTTTTTATTAGTACCTGCATGGTAGGGGCAGAGGGCGTTTATTAATGTTTTTTTTTTGTATATACCTACATATAACATAAGAAGTAATTTCGTTTCATTTGGGTGTCCTTTGACACCTCTCAAGTTTTTATATTTATCCAAAGGTCTTCATGTGCTAAATTATATTCAAGAAATTCTATACTCGGAACTTAGATGTCCCGGTTAACTTCTTGTCACTTGTGAACCTTCCCTGGACTTCCAGGAATATTTTGAGACCAAAATCAGCCAAATCGGTTTAGCCGTTATCGAGTTATATATCATTTTTAAGATTTGGATCCATTAGAGGTCATGTTCAGCCTCATTGCATCCAAAAAAACAAATAACAATATAGTTACTAAAATTAATATATAGACATTTAGATCTCTCAGAGGTCATGTTCAGTAAGTATCATTGCATCCAAAAATAACAATATAGTTACCAAAATTAACTACTCTGTCACAACGTGAATAACAATCTTGCCATAGTCTTTTGGAAGTTGTACCAAAAATACGTAACCTTGATTACAAAATATAAAAGCTGTTACTTAATATTATGTCAACTACTATGCTACTAAACTTTATTTAAGGTGAATTTAATTTTATAACACTCCATCGTTATCGTGGAATAATAAAGTTTAATTAGCTGTTGATAAGATCTTCATATCAACAACATTATTTTTTCTCACTCTTTGCTCACTCTTTTTTCACAATTTAAGTAAAACTATTTTTAGGTCAAGTTTCACGAAACTTCTTGCATTTATTAATTTTATAGAAGAAGTTTTTCTATAGTTGGTAACGGGTGTTTTCTTTGATGTTGGCTTTAGCTTGCCTTATATATCTACACATATTCTAATTCCCCCTTGAGTGTCGAAACTAAGGGAGTAATCCTAATTCCTACCCCAATAACATCCAATTCTATTGACTCATTTATTTAATCATTATTGAGGACTCTGTAACACGTTCGAGAGACCGGTTTACGAGAACCGGAATTTAAACATTTATAATTTTAGGAAAATTACCTTCGAATCCATCTTTCATGGAATTCTAATCTCAACACTTCCACTCTCACTGGAATATCCTGGCCAAGTAAATTTTGTACCGGTTTTTTTTAACAATTTCGCTTTCAGAAATATTTATAATTGCTTAAAACTACTATGGGTATAATATAGGCCATTGACCTTTTGTCCGGACCCGCAACTCGGTTTTTAAACGGACACTATTGGGCTTATTAGTTACATACCTAAATTGGTAGCTTCAATCATAGACAACACAATATACATTGTACGTCATATATAATTATGCTCCAATAACATTTGCAATAATCTTTTAAATTGAACAATCTAAATTCTAACCTGTTGTGTTGAAGATCGTCGGGTTCATTCACGAGTTTTAATATTAATGAAAACAACACAATGAAACACCACTTTCTATGCACTTTTTCCACTTCAATATTATGGTATTATTATCAACGAAATGCACACCCAATTCTAAAATAATTCATTATTAGGTGCCTTAATGTCGGTAGTTCGAAACTACTGAATATTATCAAAACAAATATTAGGGTTAACAGCTTCATAGAAGTTTATACAATTTGGTAGAACTACTAATAATTTGGTAAAACTATTTTCTAGTAATTCAGAAGTCTTAATTTTTTATTATTAATAATAACATTATTATTCTCGCTGCCGGTATCAATAACCATGTTTACTGGTTGACAATGCAGAAATAGCCAATACATTCATATTTCAAAGTTCAAACATATTGGATGAATGTTAGTTTTTGTGGTAACAATAATTTTTGTTCAACTCTAGTCTCGACGTTGAACGTTCTTTGGGAGCTAATCTTTTAAAGCTGGCAATTTATTGTTTCTAAACTATCGGCTTCTGAAATAATTTTATTATAAGTAACATAGTTGCCAAGAGCATTTTACTCTTTTCATTTAATAGATTATTCTGAACCACACGGCCTTTTAGGATAAAGGTAATCATCTAATAATTGCCCTACAGGCTACAGCACTCAAACTTTGCCATCCACTGCTATGCCAGGTCAACTATAATAGGCCTCTTTTTGCCCATTTACTTTTGCGAGGGTCTCACGAGTAGCAGCAGTGACACACGATTTCAGCCCTCGTTTTATTTTACTAGTGTAGACTTTATACATTGGAATTATAGCCGACCAATCCTTTCTAATAATCCTTTCTAATAATAACTATCAGCAACGGTACCCGTTTGAATTTTAACCAAACTTCATCTTAATTTACTTTTACCTGTAAACCCTCTAACCATTTGTAGGTATCTTTATTTTAACCCAACTACGTCTTTAATCAGCGGGTACCGTTTGTCTATCCAACGACCTCTAAACATTTTTTGGTATCTTTATTTTAACTAAACCTCGTCTTATAATCAGCAGGCACCATCCGGCCCCCACCAAATTACCTCTAAACTTCCCATTTTCGATAGGAAGCAAATTTATTTCCACTTTGTTACTACGCAATAATACATATGAACCGTGAGCTCTCCCGCTATGGCGAGACATTTGGTAAAGAAGAGCAAAATCATCAATCTCACAATAATAATATGACATGATAATTTCATTACAAAGTTTATATGTGCCACTTTACTAACTTGAGCAGATTAAATTCATTAGGATTATGCAATAATATTTTAATAATTAAAAATTATTAAATTAATTAATTTCAATAAACTAAAGGGTGCGATGATAGCAACACCGAGCGTACACTCGTAACGGCTACGTTAGATAATAGGACGTCGCCGTCCATCTATCATCAACACTATCGGTTATCGGTTATTAAAAGATCGTGTTATATCATAGCGAATTTGGAGCTTGTGAAAGTGTTAATATAGACTCAAGAGACACTGAGTGTAGTGTGATGAGAAAATTAGGCTCATCAACACCAATTAATTATCAGGTACCCACTTTGTAATTGCTGCATTAATATTCAGGCCTTGTCACTTCCTATCCTCCACAATATATCCTCCTCATACACAGAAAAATTACAGCATGTTATTCTATGAACAATTCCCACTATGGTGTGTGGTTCACTGCTGCACAATGTATTTGCTATGACAACATAAGCAAGCCCACTGTAGCAAATCAACGAAACCAGCGCCATTTTATGCATATTCAGCAGGTCTAAGAATCGGCTATTGTCTACATATTTCTATAAATTATATTGCGTTTGTTGAACAAGCGATAGTAAACAATAAATTACGAACTTCAACTCGAGACCGACGGCGACCATTGCCTGTGCATTTTGCAACGGGACAGCTCGACGCCGCGCCACACAGTTATCTAGTCACTTCAACAAAATAACATTCTTTACAAACAAAGAAACACGTTACAACTTCAAATACTTTAAACGGCAACAGAACGCTTGGCGGGACAACCAGTTTAGGACGGCACCTCCGCCTCAATAGCGCTCGTTAAATGTTATTTCAAGTTTTGCACCAAACCTCCAGCCATATCTAATTTTTCAAATGTTACCAAACTAAGCTTTGATTGGCTCTGTCAAACTACCTCTAAAATTCTAAGTGAAAATCATTTTCACACTACCTTCGGCCGGATCCGAGCCGGGTTTGATCCCAGCACCTCCACCATGTCGCAACCACCTCAGTGGAGGCGAAAACTCTAACTATAACTCTGCTGCGTCCACCTGTGTGAGCACACATGACAATTTCGCCTATGCGGCTAGTCCGCACTAGACTATGGCATTCTATATCGTGATGGCCTAGCAGGTCAATGACCGCGTAGGCTGCCAACTAAACTATACACACGTGTCCATCTGGTAATCACCACAAACGATGAACACGGTTTCTATACTATACTATACTGTGCAGTCGCCTCCAACCACCCCTTACAGCGACCCCTTACCACACGGCTCAACCGAGCGTTCTATAGCTAAGGTCTAAATCAAACCCACTCAACAGTAGGCAGTAAACACTAGATGTGACCAACCGGCCACTAACTACCACGCGGCTCAACCGAGCATTCTATAGCTAAGGTCTAAATCAAACCCACTCAACAGTAGGCAGTAAACACTAGATGTGACCAACCGGCCGCTAACGACTACAACACCTCGTATAATAAGATAACTAAACGAATCGACTCATTGTTCGCAATCTAAATACAGTATCAACATGTTACATATTAATATCTAGACGATTATAATATTATTATACATAACAGTTTCGAGGCGTTGGATATCCTCGATGAACTGAACACACATCCTAAATAATAACGTTTAAGATCACAATATTTAAATAATGATAATAATGACTCACTGATAAGACTGCGCTGCGTGCTCACCCGTCTACGGTTCTCGATCGTCTGTGCCACAGGTCTGTCCGAGAGCAGCTAAGAGAATATTACAACTACCCTCCTATAATTATATATGAATACCGTTGTTTACCTTTGTTACCTACAAATTCGCGCGATTCGCGACAATTTAATGTTAGTAGGACAGTGTTATGATCTGTAATTGTTGAATTTAAAATTAGTGTTAGTGATTGATAATTTGATTTAAGCATTACGTGATCTAAGCAGGATCCACTTGGATGAGTGGGGAGCGTATGGGCAGGAAGTAAGCCGTGATAAGCACATAAGTTGAGGTAGTCCTGAGCAACGCTGTCATTGCTTCCTGGAATAATGTTAATATTAATATCTCCAATCAAAATGATATTCTTGAAATGTGATAGGTTTGTGAGGTTATGATTTAATTTATTCGTAAAATTAGATATATCTCTAAAAGAAGGTGATCTATAAGTCCCTAGAACTGCATATTCAGTTCCTATTTTCAGTAATAGTGCACTGCAGTCCTGGTAAGCTACTCGTAACTCCTCTACGCTAGCATCAAGCTGATTATTAACATACATTACAACTCCATCATTTTGATTGTAGTTATTTTGAGTCATATACATATTGTAACCCGCCAACATTGGTATATTATATTGCTTACAACAACTATATCATAATGTATGTCTAGTCTGTGTAGAAAAAGAAATTCATCGAAATTCTTATAGATACTGCGAATATTTTGTGTTAAAATATTAAGTGGATTTGTCATGTCGGAAAGATAACGTTTGCAATTTTCTACATCGCACATTTTTGATTCGGCAACATACATAATACGAGTATCTATTTCTTGTATAATATTATTCATTATTATAAAAATCTATTAATAAACTTAACACTAATACTTAATTGATAGGTAAAAACTAAGAGTTAATATATTAAAGGATAATTTGTAAGGTCGATGAAAACCTGTAATGTGGCGCTCTTAGGCGCCTTCATAATCCACCGAGTTTATGTACCTTTTTTCGGCTATTGTTTTGGCAGGGCATTCGGCAGAACCTGTAGTATGATTGCTAGGTTTCTTAATGTGCATACATGTTGCGCACCTTGCATCTAGTTCTTTCTTGGGACAGTCTTTTATGGTGTGCCCTTTTAACCGTACCGTATTTCCTCTTTTAACCGTATCCGCAAAGGAATGTCCTGTGGTTGCTTTAGGCGATTCTTTCAGGATACTTTTAACGTCAGCCTTTATTTCCTGCAGGTCTCGCTCCAGATTTTGCTGGTCATGAAGAACACTGTTTGTTACTTGGGCTTGGATAGCCTTTTGCTTGACCGATTGATAAAGTACAGCCATCTGTGCAGCGCCGTGGTTTACTTTTCTGCACAATGAGTTGACACGAAGCTTTTGGTCCGAATTCAATTTACCTTCGGAAGCAATGATGCTACGAGTATGCTGTCTAACCATTGCTGAACATCTCTCGTGCTGATGATGACGATCGTCTCCATCCCTGCACTGCGAGGTGGAACTGTAGGTCCGGGTGTCGATGGTGGAGTTCTTGCCGTTCTTCTGCTACGATCAAAGGGACTCTCCACCATTTTATTTGGGTTTTACCTATTCACTATTTAATCTACTCAGACATTATTTCAAAAGAATGTATGTCATAAGCACTATCGAAGTCACTTATCAGCACATTATAGTTTGTATATTTTTGTAAATTGTTTTAACTAAAATCGCAACACGTCCGTTCTCAATCGACACAAAAATGTATCTCCTCTCCTCCTCCTGTACTATAGGTCTACCAGAATCTGATGGCAATTTTTGACAGCAAATTTTCGAAAAATATCCTAAATCACATCTAAATCATTGGATAAATTTTTATATTTGCATGTTTAATGCACAGATTAGCTGCTAACAGAAAAGGATCAAAATGTTTTATTTCAGTTACCCCGGTATTGCTAGAGACTAGAGTCAATTTATTTTCTCATTTTTTGCCATCAGATTCTGGTACACCTATAATAAGCAATAAGAAAGTGTGTCTGTCTGTCTGTCTGTCTGTTACTTCTTCACGCCCAAACCGCTGAATTTATTTTGCTGAAATTTGGTAGGTATGGGTACTTATATAATAAGTATCCACTGCGAAAAGACAAAGGATAGTTTTTATCTCGGAATTTAAACGAACGGTCCCCGGCTCCCGTACGAAACTACAGCACAATAATTCGAAAGCAAGAATAAAATCAAATCTCCAAAGAAATTATGAATCGGGGATTGGAAAATTATGAGATAAAATATAGTAAGTATAAAATTATTATGCCAATAAAATATAAATTATTCGAAAATATAATACTTATCGAAATGTAATCAATTGAAATCACTTACAGCGTTAAACATTTTTCTGAAGAAAACTTATAAATTCCAATTTGTAGATTGACAGTAAAAGCGTTTACGTAATACTGAACTTGGAATAAAAGTACCGCAATCTTTTATAGATGTTGTGGCACAGTATCATTTTGATCTTATTTTATTTATTTATCACCTCGCTTCACTTTAAGCAAAATAAAAATACTTTCTACTGTCTACTGTGGACTGTGGTAAGTCTAGTAGTAGTAGATAGTACTACTTATTATTCGAAGAGTAGATATTAAAATATTTAATCAAGTACTTATGTTAATAATATTGTTTGATATCTATCAAACCTTAACAGAATAATTTTATGAAATTTTACTAATACTTAACATAAAAATAGTACTAACCAGAGGCGGCGTAAGGCGTGGGCGGTGTGGGCGACCGCCCACGACCACGAAGTTTTTTTTTAGGATTTGCGAGTTAAGATACTCAAATATTCATAAATAAAAAGTTTTATAAATAAAAGTTTGAGTATCAATAAAATATTTCTCTCAACAAATCCGTCATTTAGCGTCATCCATCAGGGGGCCTCGCAAGATGCATCTTGCCCACATCAAATTTAGGTCTTGTGCCGCCACTGGTACTAACTACTACTGTATTTAAATTATTATTATAATCAAGTCACCACTCGCCAAATCCTCAGTCTATTATTTTTATATACCAACTGCGTATTTTCATGGTCTATTTGCAGTCTAGTATCTCGTAACTAGTAAGAAAGTGAAAGGTATAGTCTTCTTTTTGTACGTATACCCTATTGATATTTAACTTTTACTGTGGTTAGTAAGTTTTTGTTTAAACTCGTCAGTCTTTATTACTATTCCGTTGGAATAAAGATTGAGGCCAACAAAATATGAACATACCTACCTATCATATTAATATTATCTTTATTTTTCTCTAACTATTAGGTTAAGGTTCATACTGCTGCACTCAGACACATTTAATTATGATTAAACCTTCAATTTAATGAAAAGTTTGACAGATTACCTAAGTATCTGGCTTATGTCAAAAAATTAATACGTAATTAACGTTCCAGTTTCCACTCTGAGTGCGGTAGTGAGTAACACATAACTATTAAGTATAGTTTTCACAGAGCCAGTATTGTCTGCCAATAAGACTGGCAGCCAGTATTGGCTTGGTATATGCCGCGTGTGAACAGTTTAGCCTGGCTTGAAAAACTGTTCACACGCGGCATATGCCAAGCCAATAAGGCGAAAGTGAACCCGCTGTACCCTCTCCCTGATGGCTTCAAGGCGGGACTGGGATGGCTGAAAGCGAGAGCTGAGAGAAGTCAAACTTCACTCCACATACTGTAGGTATATAATTAACCTCACCACAGAACAGTGCAGACAGAACTAGTGGAGAACTTCAAATAGGAAATTATTTTTCCATTTGGGTTCCAAATAACCCTAAAGTATAATTTTCACAGAGCCAGTACTGGCTGCCAATAAGACTGGCAGCCAGTATTGGCTTGGTATATGTCGCGTGTGAACAGTTCAAGCCAGGCCCAACTGTTCACACGCGGCATATGCCAAGCCAATACTAGCAGCTGCCAGTCTTATTGGCAGCCAGCTGTACTGGCTCTGTGAAAATTATACTTAAAGTATAGTTTTCACAGAGCCAGTACTGGCTGCCAATAATGCCAATAATGCCAATAATGCCGCGTGTGAACAGTTTTTCAAGCCAGGCCAGTATTGGCTTGGTATATGCCGCGTGTGAACAATTTGGCTTGGCTTGAAAAACTGTTCACACGCGGCATACCTATACCAAGCCAATACTGGCTGCCAGTGTTATTGGCAGCCAGTACTGGCTCTGTGAAAACTATACTTTAAGTATAATTTTCACAGAGCCAGTACAGCTGGCTGCCAATAAGACTGGCAGCTAGTATTGGCTTGGCATATGCCGCGTGTGAACAGTTTGGCCTGGCTTGAACTGTTCACACGCGACATATTATACCAAGCCAATACTGGCTGTCAGTCTTATTGACAGCCAGTACTGGCTCTGTGAAAATTATACTTTAGGGTTATTTGGAACCCAAATGGCAAAATAATTTCCTATTTGAAGTTCTCCACTAGTTCTGTCTGCACTGTTCTGTGGTGAGGTTAATTATATACAGTATGTGGAGTGAAGTTTGGCTTCTCTCAGCTCTCGCTTTCAGCCATCCCAGTCCCGCCAGGAAGCCATCAGGGAGAGGGTACATCGGGTTCACTTTCGCCTGTTAGCACGTTGTACTATGGAATAGCTGTTTGTTTTTGCATAATGGTTAAATTTAATTTAGGGTCCAGTATGTCACAATACCTAGATGGATGCTCTTGGCGATTATTCCTCTTAGCTGTTGCTTCTATATTTACCATACCATACTATAGGTACCTATGCAGATGATGGTTTTGGTTTTTCAGAGTCTGGCTATATTTTCTTTTTTAAGCAGATGGTATATAGTTAGTTTTTCTATTTCTTTGGCGCCAATGTTGTAGTCAGAAGGTAATGTAACAGTATAATATATTATAATATTTTATTATACCTGTAGAGTGTAGACTGTTACTGCATAATGATTATACCGTCTACGATATACTTATAGGTTTTGTTAAATTATTGTAGATAATAAAAGCAAATAGCTCGTATCCATCACCCTGACTCCTGAGATGTGTAAAAAAAAGAAATTGACGCCATTGTTGCTGTGATGTCAAATAAATGAATGCCCAATAAAATTGGAGCTTTTTAAAATTTAACAGGAAGTCGTCTTCTTACAACAGACAACTGGTGATAAGTAATTTCGATCGTTTGTTATATTATGGCTCAAAATATTAATCCTCACTTCGCATCTTCGTCCAACCCTGCGAAACAGAATGAGGATACGATAAAACTGAAGGACAATCATGCTGTGAGCAAACGGTAAGCATTTTACGCTTTCTACGGCCAGAGAGACTCAGATCCACCCTACTCGGAGTGTTATTGACCCTTACTACTTTCCAGGTTGCAGAAGGAATTAATGGAGCTAATGCGATGCGCAGACAAAGGGATATCCGCGTTTCCAGAGAGTGAAAATCTGTTCAAATGGATCGGGACCATCAACGGTCCACAGGACACGGTGTACGCGGGGCACAAATACAAATTGTCACTAGAATTCCCCAATTCTTACCCGTACGCCCCGCCGGTAGTTAAGTTCCTCACCCCCTGCTTTCATCCCAATGTAGACACCTGCGGGTTAATATGTTTAGACATTTTAAAGGATAAGTGGACGGCGCTATACGACGTACGTACTATTCTATTGTCAATACAGAGCTTGCTCGCTGAGCCCAACACGCAGAGCCCTCTCAATCAGCAAGCCTCGTACCTGTGGCCCAACCAGCCAGCTTATAAGAAATATTTAGACGATTTTTATAGTAAACACAAAGATTCATAGTTAAATTACATGTTTTCTTCGACTTATTGTGTTAAATGTAACTTATGTTGATTGTTTGAGTGAGGAGTGAACACCGACGGAGATCTCCTGTATCATGTCTTATATAAATTATGTTTATTTAAAGAAGTATTCTAAAATAAATGATTGTAAATGAACAATTTATTTCAATTCAATTTAACACCAGTTGCCATTCAGAGTTTGAAGTTATGTAAATGTCTATCTGAGAAACACTGACAAATATAATAATTATTTATGGCTGGTTTACACGTATTAAGTAGATAACATAAAGTTAATATACCTAGCGGAATAGAGAAACAAAGGCCTGAGCAAGCGAGATGCCACTATCAGTAACACCGCGTGGTAAAAAGAGACGTGTGATACATGACAGCAGCACTCTTTTTTTGACGTCCAGTCGGCACGTGCCGCACGTTGTCAATATAATCTCATAGAATTCATGTTCAATCATGCTTGTGTAAGTGTATACGTACACATATTTTTCACACAGATGAAAACCAATTTTGGTTACGTTTGACAGCTCGAGATTGTTGCTCTATTCCGATAGGTATATTAACTTTATGGTAGATAAGTAGTAACTAAATTTTAACATAATATGAAGTGCCTGCCGGTAATGTGTCAAGTGACAAGCCCCGCCTGCCAACCTAACAGAAAATAGTCAAAATTATAATTTCCTTGTTTAGTACTTAACTAAATTTTAACTTGCTACTTACTACTAAATTGTGTGTTTACATGCAATAAGTAACTTAAAATTAAGTTAAAATTTAGTTAACTACTTAATACTTATCTACTTAATACTTGTAAACCAGCCCTTAGTTCAATTCAGTTTGTTGTTTTTTTTACTTGCTATATCAATGATATTGTATGTTACTAACGTAACTGCTATATTAATTAAATGCTAAAACTCCTGCTATTATTCATGTGACATGGAAAATATCAGTTCTAACTTCTAAAGAAGTTCTTGATCAGAGATGTGTTCTCGTGGTGGAGTTGGGTTGACTTATTTAGGTGTGGTTGGTGAAATTGGTCATTACCATTCATATACCATTCAAAACCTTAAATTAATTAAGTAATTCAATTAATTATTAAGAAAATATCTTATTTAAAATTTAATAAATTTACTATTTAGGGCAGGGGTCGGCAGACCGTGGCTCGCGAGCCGCATGCGGCTCTTTCATAAGATTAATATGGCTCTTACTCACTTCCTAACTCTAACTCTAGCTTTAGCATAAATAAAACACCTAAACAATATGAAACAACTGAATTCTCTGTGAACTTGCATGCTCGCACTTTGTTACTGTAAAACAAAATTTACCTAAAATAGAGCAAATCCTGCTTGATACATGGAATAGCCTTCCTGCAACATAATAATATTATGAAACGACATAATATCTGTCTTCGGCTCTACACATTCATGTTCAAGCTAACATTTTCATCTATGAATCAGATTAAAAGTAAATTAAGAAGCAAATTAACCGACCACAATTGCTTACAGTAGTGCCCATAATTAATAAAGACGACATAGGCAAGCTTTCGAAAGCAATACAAGGACACCGTTCCAACTAATAATGAGAGTGTTATTTCAATCAATGTCTTTCAGTATTTTTAGTTATTTCCCACATTTTTTAAAACTGAACTTAAATGTAGCTTTGTAGTGTGAAGAAAATTAGACTCAATTGTTTTTATAAAATGTATGTAGTGGCTCTTTGAAGGTATGAGAAAATTTACAAACTTGATATTTGGCCATCTGATTAGAAAGACTGCCGACCCCTGATGTAGGGTATACTCTGACTACAAAGTGGGATTGGGTATTGATTGCACCCGATTTTTTAGAGCTTACAACCATACTAATCAATGAAATTTCTAGGATATGATTGTATATCATATATTCATTCAAAATTACAAACACAACAGTCAACAATGTCTTAATTTGCTATCCATTAGTGATTAGTCCTATTAAACAATATTTACAGCAAATATGTAAAAAGTAAAAATACATGGTTCTATTCTAATTCTGTACCAAGATAGTAATTTGATCTTTAAATTTAGCCAATATAAGTAAATAGGGGGAATAACTCATATAACTTATAAGTTATTAATATTAAAGAGAGTTGCTAAAAATTCAGTTCATACTATTTTGTATTTGTGGTCATATTGGCACTCACACATTCAAATGATTACAATCACATATACAACAATAATAAATATTTCAATTAAAAATTTTAGGGTAGTAAAAAATAATTAAAAAACTCACTGGACTAGAATAATGCAATACAAGTTATTCTTTACACCCAAATAAATAACAAAAAAGCCTAATCAGGTACATACAATATTTCTTTTAACCACCATAATACCGATTTAAATGACCATGCCACCACACCGCATGGCTCAAGGCAAGCAGCCTTAAAGGTATTATAATATTTGGAATACTTCAACTGAAAACTAGTATGATACAAGTCCACGAAATATAGAGCAAAAATATTGGTATTACCGGCAACCCATTGCTGGTTTGAAACTACAAACTAACGTGAGTGGTACAGTCTGGGCTGGCCACCACTAGTGATCACTTTCAAATCCATCCTATTATACCTAGAACAGGCACTGCAGTGGGCACATAAGGTGCAATGTACCTAGCTAACAGTAGAATTTTTATACTTATGGAATGTTTTATGTCATAGTGTTATTCTTAAATATTTTGTTAAAGCAATTTGGAAAACAGTGTATTTACTACCTACAATGGTCCAGTTTGCTGAACCAATAGACAATATCCAAATATTTATCCATTTGGCCAGCTAACTTTTAACTATTATTAGTAAAATAACCATTACAATACAGGTTATAGCTAGGATTAGGATACAATGCATTTTTCTATTTTGTCGTTGATATCGCTCAGCTTTCTGCAACTGCTTGAAACCTTCATGAACCTGGACTTGTGTTTGTTCTATATTATAGTCTATTCGATCCAACACTGTACCCTGTTCGTTTACCATTTGTCCCAAATCTTTGAAAATTTCATTCAAGTCCATAATGGAACGAACAATTTTGTTCACCTCCTCCTCTCTCTCGGCTATCATTTTGGTGTTCTCCTCCTGCATCAGAAGAAGCTGCTTTTGATTTAAAGCTGGCTTCTGGAACATGCTGTCTATATTTTCGTCTTCGAAATTCTGAGCACCTGATGAACTCGGTAAGGAGAAAAGCAAATCGGTTTGGTTATTTGTAAGCCCGGGCAGGAGTTCGTTATCTTCTAAGCTTAGCTCTTCAAAATTGGGTAAATCGAAGTAGGCATTAGACCTCTCCTCTCTGGAAGTTATGGATTTCAAGTAGTTCCCTTGTGAAGTCCTAAATGTAACGCTCAGATCTTGCAATATTGTAACTAAAGCTAAAACTACATTTGCTGCTAGTTTTTGCTCAGTTTTATTACCTGAAAATCAAGATGCATTATTTAACAATGTATTTTCTGTACTTGTGTAATTATTTGGTACATACATAATCAATTAAAAGGATTAAATAAAAAAATATTATTGAGAAATAATAATAATAATAAATAATAAATGAACAATCTTACCATGTCTAACTTGAGCTTTAATAGCAGTGAGACGAGAATGTGCTTGTGTAAAGTGTCTTGTGATCTCTGCGTTTAATCTGTCTATGTGTTGTTGCTCAGTGCTATCATCCAGGGCAGGCCTTCTGATCTGCCGCTCATGACGAGACTCTAACTCCGATAATTTTGTTTTCAACCTGGAAACAGTTTTGTAAATCAGATAGAATTTTTTGCATCTTAATCCTTCAATTGTGGATTCTTGGAAATTTATTGTTATTCTATTGTGTCTTATGCCTATGGGGCTTTATGGGTTAAAATGATATAGACAAAAAATATTGTGGCAGGCTATAGATATTATAACTTATTTATTCTATGTAATTAACTTAACTTATTTATGGCCTGTTACACCGCTTCCTGATAAGGTGCCCGATAGGGTTATTTGACAGATTTTCCATACTCCATCTGTCAAATTAAGTGGTGGATAGCCTTATCAGGAAGCGGTGAAACAGGCCCTTATTCTAACTAACTTTCTAATATCATATTATGTATACCTGGTGATGATGTAATGAGCCTCTTCTAAAACGTCACTCCATGGTGGTGGAGCACTGGATTCTGACCTCAGCTCAACTCCGGCTTCCAGATCATGAGAGTCGGATTGCATCAACATTACCCTTTCTGAGCTGCTTGTCTACAAAATATTTTTACATATTGTAAGCTTTTACGAATAAGGCATTATTCTGTTCAATTTTATTACATGACGGGGGATGAGAAGGTTCAGAATTGTTTAAGCAGAGCCTAAATATTGCTTAGTTAGATCTATTAGATCTTGTTGAAATAGACGAATATTCGTGGAAGCTTTGTTAAGTTGGCAATTTTCAGCTTATGAAGAATGTATATTATGTAGCAGGTTATTTGAGAGTAAAATAATAAAATCGATACTGTAAAGATAAAAATACCTGGTCGGAAAACATTTGTCGACTATGTATAGCATTGTTTCGCATCAAAACGAACACCTCCGTTAAACTTCGTGATACCATCGTAATTTTAGTGTTTTTGATGTACTTTTTTTTACAATAAGTAGAAAATGATAATGATATATAATTTATTTCGATATTTGCAAATTGCAAGCAATATTTGAGAAAATCGAAATGACAACTAAACACAAAAGTGACAAATGACACCAGACACCACAGATTACTATATATTTGTAGACCAGACACTGACAAGCAACTGACAGAAAACTGAAAACGTCATCTATTTTTTTATTGTAATACAAATATATACTAGGAGTTTTGGCGGGCATCTGAAAGAGTGCTGTTGTGTTTTGTATTATTTTCCTAAAATTGTGTTAGCTGGGTTTTTAATGTGTAATATTGGTAGAATATTAACCATTAGATATTCGTGTTCGTGCACAAGTGTAGGAAAGTGATGTAATATCCAGAAACGTGTTATTTTGTGTTCCCTCCAAAACTCCATCGAAAGTTTCAGTAAAGCGTCTACCACTTTACTGAATCGACCGACTTGACTCCTTGACTGTATTGACTTTTACTTAGACTTTGACTAGACTTTAGACCTGACGATACATGAAAACGATGATGAAAATTATAATAGGAGGCATATGGTTTTCCCGCCATATTCCTTACCTTTTTACCTTGTCTGTGGCACAACATACACATCCTTTGTGTCAAGTTGCCAAAAAAGAAGAAAAAGAAATATATACTAGTAATCTGTGTTGTAATAGCACGGTGCCAAAGCATCCTAGGAACTTTGTTTTACTTTTCAATAAATATTTAGTTAATAAAGTTAAGTAATTAATTAATTTATTTATTTAATAATTAACTTAAAATCTGCTTTTGATGAACGAAAATAATGACGCCTTGTCAGTTGTCAAATGTCAGCCTTGTGCGAATCCGTATTTTTTATTTTCGCCAAATATATACTAGTAAATAGTAATCTGTGATTTTCGCAGAGAGAAGGAGTAGAAAAAGGTTATGTTTACATTTTACTGCTTCGATTTTTCGGCTTTTGCAAATCTAATATTTTATTGCAACTGTTTTATTAATAGAACAACGATGCCTAAGTTTAACTAGGCCAAGTCAAATAATTTAAATATTCCTTGTATTGTTGGGTAAGATAAAATGAGTACACAAGCTTACGATCCCGGTCCGGAACATTTTCAGCAGTTTCCATCTAACAGAATAATCGTAATCCACCCCGGATCGCTGTACGTGAGAATCGGGAGGGCGTCCGATCTGCTGCCAGTCAAACAGCTGCATTGTATAGCCCGAAAACGTCGACACGGCGGCAAAATCTACCGGGATTCATTCGTTCCCCCGAGCGTGCCCAAAACTAAGGAGCTGATCGAGGAATTGGAGGAATGTCGGCTACAAATCTCGCATACTCTTCAGTCGTGTATGCAGTCGAACGGAGCCCGGCGGTACGCCACCCCGCCGCAGCAGATCGCCGCCTTCAACAGACGGTCCCTGGCCGAGATCGACAACGACGGCGAGCCGTGGCCGCAGGTGCAGTGCGACATCGTCGTCGGCGACCTGGTGCTCGACGTCGATCCCGAGTTGCCCTACAACATACACTTCCCCTACCGCAGGGGGGACTTCAACCTACACTCGGAAATTGGCGGATCGATATCCTCAGTTTTAAACGACTTGTACACTATATGGAGTTCGATTATTGAATTTAAATTAGGAATACCTCTAATAGAACTTGTGAAATATCGTTGTGTACTCCTAATACCGGACATTTACGTGAGAAACCACTTGAAATGCCTCATGACCCTCCTGCTAAAGGACCTAGGATTCGGGCATTGTTTTCTCGTCCAGGAGAGCGTCGGCGCGACGTTCGGCGCGGGAATAGGTTCGGCGTGTGTTGTAGACATAGGTGATCAGAAGACTGCAATCTCCTGCGTCGAGGATGGTATATCTCACAAATCCACAAGACTTCGAATGGACTATGGAGCTGGGGACGTTTGCCAGACCCTGTCCTGGATGTTCCACAAGAGTGCTTTCCCGTATAAAAATTGGAATGAGAATATTCCGAGGGATGTCATTCTTATGCGCAATCTGTATGAAGACTTTTGCCATGTCGATCTAGATGTGTGCGGGCCTCAGGAGAAAACGTTTCTCGTCGATCACCCGGGTGACATAGTCAACAAGTATACATTGCAGGTGGGTGACGAGTGTATCATATCGCCCCTGTCGTTATTCTACACTGATTTACTCAAAATAACAGGGCCCAAAAGTACTAAAATTCAAAATCGTCAGGCCAGTGACCCGGAAGATCCATTTGATGCAGAGTTTCTGAGGGAGACTGGCAGGAAAAGGGAAGCTGCAGATCCAGCAGCTGGGGAAGGTCAACCATGTGAGTTAGCCCCCGACCAGCAGGTCTCTACAAACCCCGATGAGGACATAGTGGTAGACACCTTGGAGACTGGCCCCGGAGATGTGACGTTAGCTCCAGGTCAAGTACTGAGCTTAGATGCAGCGATACTGCAGAGTATAGATAGATGCCCTAGCGAGGAATTGAAGAGGAAAATGTACAGCAGTATACTGATAGTGGGAGGGGGAGTGAAGGTCCACGGTTTAAATAACTGGCTGCAGAACAGACTGGCTCTGCAAATACCTTACACTTACAAGACAGAGCAGCTAGAAATAGTGACATCCCCAAAGGACATAGATCCAGCCAGCACTGTTTGGAAGGGTGCCGCTGTCATGTCCTGCTTAGAGTCAGCTTTGGAGCTGTGGATTAACCAACTGGAATGGAACAAATATGGTTTAAAAATATTAAGAGAAAGGGCACCATTCATATGGTGACAATAAACTGCTGTACTATGTAATTATTGTATTTCATTGTATAAAGTCCATCACATACCATCACTTTGTATTATTGTAATCAGAGACCAGCCATACATATTTATTATTCTATGATTGTAATAAAACAATATTATTACACCTACTTATCCATTTTTTTTTCTCGTACATGATTTTTAAATTCAAAATTATTATTGTAAGTATTTTAGTCCCTTACTTACAGAATAATAATAATAATAATTTATCTGCCAGAGTGAGATGTACGATATGGTCTTCATAAATCAACGAGTAATAAGTTAAACCCATCAACTGCCAAGTGGCACAACAATTGAATATCTATTGTGTGCCATTTCCGCGATTGAGGTATTAATGAAACAAAATATGTATACCAAAAAATCAAAAATGTTTATTGGTAAAAATATTTATCAACACAAAAATTAGGTAGTATCAAAAGCATTACCTATATGTAATTCTAGTTATACTAAATTATGACCTTGATAATTAAATGCAATATTTTTAGACGATTTTCATATAGGGAGCTTAATTTTAACTTGATTTAATCCTTCGATCGAAGGTTCTAGGAATTCCCATTGTATTCTTTTGTTCTCGCGATCACCGGTGCTCGTGCGGGGCCTGAAGGATTAATTGTCATTGGCCTCACAGAATTTTTATAAAAACCTTACATTATTTAAAAAGCTAGTAATTAGCATCTTATTAAAATTATGAATTACAATACTTTGTTGGCACTTGGCACATGAGTTCTGGTGGTTGAAAATTAAGAAATATAGTGTTATGCATAATACTTACTGAAGCTATTCTACATTAGTTTAGATTTTAAAACTCTTTTTGAAACAAGTTAAAAACTATTATCTAACATCAGTCTTTTATGTGTCTTAAAACTATTATTAAGTATCATTTACCTTACAATTACATCTGTAAATTAAGTAAAATACATTCCAAAACATAAATTGTATACACTATAATATTGTTGTGCTTTAATATTGTAGGTAAAACTATAATTCCAAAATAGTAAAGTAGAGATTCTTTTGAGTATTTTTAACACAGAAAATTCTTATAAAACTAGACCCAATTAATTTTTGTTATTTATAAGTAAGAGTATTGGTTCAGTACATATTCAGTAGAAAAATTATCTAGATTGTAAACACATATTAAGTGCTATTAACTTATTTCCATAACATTATTATCCACCTTGAAAGTTACTTGAGCTTCACTCACCCTTTTGGAAACTTTGGGATGGAAGAAAGCATAATATATCAACATAAAACAAATACCAATCACAAAAGGTACAGTGCTCAGTACGAGCATAGGGTAAAAATATTTGGATTCTCTCTCGTAGCTCGATGTATACCATAATACTGCACATATTGAATTTTGGATAAAACTTAGAATGTAATAGACTGTGTACCTATACCTTGTTCTTCCCTCAATCGGTAGAATATAAGTGAAGAGGTAAACAGCACCAAGTGCAAAAGAGAAGGCAATATCTCCAATTTTGTTGTTTGCACAGAATGGGGACCGGTCGAAGATTTGAAGCCACGCCACCATCACGAGGATGTGTATTGAACAGGCAAGAATAGTCCAATGTGGGTACAGGTATGCAATCATTGATATGGATATTACTCGGCTCACTGAAAGAGAATGCAATCATTAGCTTACATGTACTAAAGTAATCAAAGCTTATTCTAGAATCTAGACCCAAGAATAAAAATATATTGCAAAATTGTATTGGAGTTCTAGAATAAAAAATTAATGCAATATCGTAAGTTTTACAAAATATATTATTAAAATTAAATTGATACAATAATAAAACTTACATGTGACCAAAAAATGCCAGAGCGTCTGTAAGATGGTCCCTGTCCATGTGATATTATTCTTGTCTTGTTGTGCAAACCTTATTGCTCTCTGGTAGGCTGCTAAGCACCAACCCATCCCTACCACTGATGACAATATTGACAGAGCTTGATGAACTGAAAGAATATACCACACAGGTTAACATCTTCGCTGTGGGTATCACAGACACAATAGATTTTCAATTGTTATGCAGCAGCCTTGGGGATTGATGGGTTAAGAAAGGGTTCTTTAATCCTTCGATCGGAGGTTCTAGGAATTCCCATTGTATTCTTTTGTTCTCGCGATCACCGGTGCTCGTGCGGGGCCTGAAGATTATGAAATTAATTTTTGATTCTCTTGTGTCTATACATCTTTAATTCCCTAGACATTGTACTAAAATATGTTTATCATTAGCAGAAGCAAATATTATTTTTAATGATTACGTAAAGAACTTGAAAACCCCATATTTGGGAAAAATTCTTACTTTCAAGGTGGTCATATTCTCTAAGCAGTAAACTGGCCTGCAGAACATGCTGCGGTGCTGCTTCTAGGAAGCATTCAAAGATTCTCAATAGAGCAGCATCAGAGTCCTCTTTCAACATCAAAGAATAGTACATCCTCTGTGAAGATGGATCCTTTTTCTTTGCTGCCTGTCTCGACTTGATCGCATATCTGTAAATATATTTAAAACAGTAGTAGTTAATGGGTTATATGAATTAAAACACTGACACAAGTTGGAAGGATGAAGTAACTAAAAACTTACATTAAGGCATCTGTAAACCGTAGAATAGGAGCCATTTGCAGCACCAAAATAAAAATCCTTAGCCATTTTCTCTTAGTAAACTCGTTTGTTATGGAATCTTGCTGCTTATCCTGGGAATACCTGTAGTAATCATAGAGGTTAAAGTAGTAAGAGAAAACATAAAGCCATTAATCATAATGTTATTGAACTTCACTGATAATTAGTATCTATTTTTAATTATGACTCATAAATCATAATAAGTCATAAACTTACATGCGTATTGAAACCGCTGTGTTGACAAAAGCCGGCAAAAGTATAAAGCCTAAGGTCCACCCGAATTCCGCCATCATTTTAGATAGATAATATCTTACAGCAACATTGATATCGACTCCCAAATCAACGAAATGCCCGACAATAGCGACCACATACATAAACAAGTCTAAATTGCTAACAGATATGTTTCTTGGTATTCGATCGGGCTCGTCGTACGAGCGCCCATTATGGAGCATTTCTTTTACTGCTTCGGGCATTGGAAACTTTTTATAGAAAAGAGTTTTTATCACAGAAGAAAAGGTACCTAATTTGTATTCAAATTAAACAACAACACAAAAATGCTAAACTTTTCAATTTTAAGTTGACACTTGCTTGACGCGCTTGACATTGACATATCCAATAGACTTTTTTTTCTAAATTCGTCCCGGTCGGGACAGGCAAAGGGAGTATATGGGTAGTATCCCATAGACATTTTTTATTATTCCATAGACAATCAGTTAACACGGTTGACACTTGACAACCAATGAGAAGTTGTTTTTATATTTGTTTGTTGCACAGTATTTTATTAAGCCGGATGTACACTCTCGCCGAGACACAGCGAGGCGGCCCGAGTGCGAGAGTGTAAATGGGTGCGCTCGCCTCGTCTCGCCTGTCTCGGACCCTCTCGGTCCGTTGTCGGTATTTTGCGCCCGAGACAAAGGGTCTCGCGAGGAAAACGAGCACACTACTGTACACTCTCGCGTCTTTCAGTACTAGTCCCGCCGTTGGACAGTGTAGAACAGAAAAATAACAATATTAAACGACATTATGAGTCATTATCTGTGAGAAATAAAATTAAATATGATTATAAATCTTTGGATTACAATGATATTTTTCGATGCATGGTGAATGGTGAATGGTCGTTTTCGTCCATATTGTCGGAGTTCTTAACTGCGATTGAACTAAGCTCACTCGGGCAAGGGGCTCTCGCACGAGACTCTCGCCCGAGAGCTCTCGGCGAGTGTGTACAGCGGGTATAAAGCCGGCTGTACACTCTCGCCGAGACACAGCGAGGCGGCCCGAGTGCGAGAGTGTAAATAGGTGCGCTCGCCTCGTCTCGCTTGTCTCGGACCCTCTCGGTCTGTTGTCGGTATTTTGCGCCCGAGACAAAGGGTCTCGCGAGGAAAACGAGCGCACTACTGTACACTCTCGCGTCTTTCAGTACTAGTCCCGCCATTGGATAGTGTAGAACAGAAAAATAACAATAATAAACGTTATTATTAGTCATTATCTGTGAGAAATAAAATTAAATATGATTATAAATCTTTGGATTACAATGATATCTTTCGATGCATGGTGAATGGTGAATGGTCGTTTTCCTCCATCTTGTCTGAGTTCTTTACTGCGATTGAACTAAGCGAGAATGTACATGATTCCACTCGGGCAAGGGGCTCTCGCACGAGACTCTCGCCCGAGAGCTCTCGGCGAGAGTGTACAGCGGGCATTACATTTAGGGCCAACGCTACTCGCGCGGGCGCACGCTGCACGCTCGCGTGTGTATATAATAAAAAATAGTATGGGCATATAGTATTTATCCCATAGACAATCAGTTAACACGGTTGACACTTGACAACCAATGAGAAGTTTTTTTTATTTGTTTGTTGCACAGTATTTTACATTTAGGGCCAACGCTAAAACTCGCGCGGGCGCACGCCGCACGCTCGCGTGTGTATATAATAAAAAATAGTATGGGCATATAGTATTTATCCCATAGACAATCAGTTAACACGGTTGAGTCACTTGACAACCAATGAGAAGTTTTTTTTTATTTGTTTGTTGCACAGTATTTTACATTTAGGGCCAACGCTAAAACTCGCGCGGGCGCACGCCGCACGCTCGCGTGTGTATATGATAAAAAATAGTATGGGCATATATTATACTGTACTTGCAACGGAGCGCGGACGCGGGCGACAGACTGTCACAACTCACACGCGCGCAGTATGGCCGCGCGGCAGACGGCGGGCACACGGCGCGGGCGCTTGGTTTTCGCAATCAACGTTGTTTCCGTTGACATCTTTTTTCCCAATAATAAATTGGTAAATAATCCATGCTCGACATAAAAATTATACTAACATCGCTAAATGAGATGGGCGCACGCGTCGGGTGCCCGCTCGCCCGCGGCGCGGCGCGTGCGCCCGCGCCCGCTTTCGCCCGTGTTTTAGCGTTGGCCCTTAGTTATCTCATTCAATATTTTTTCAAGAACAACGAATGCATAATATTTATTATTTTTACTCCAGTAAATCCTTCTGTATATTGCTTGTTGAAATATTAGCTGTCCGCAACGCTGAGAGCAGCAATAGTTTGGTGTTTCTTGGCAATAGTTTTCTGTAAGCAAATTTTAATTATATATCTTACAGTGTCTTACGTTATTTTATACAAAAATAAACTATCCATAAAGTGTTACCTCTGCTCTAATGCACTGACGACTGGATGCCATTTGAATAAGAACTTTGTGTGTTGCGGAGTGTGCCACTTGTTGTTGGTGAGATCTCGCGCAGAAATATCTACCACTTTGAGGAAGCCGCAAGTCCCTAGAAATTTAAACCATTTAGTTATTTTAAAGTAATTAAAATCTCTATTATCAGTATTTACAGTTACAGACCACTATATATTTAACGTTAAAAAAATGAGGTTTTCGAAGGACTGGCTACGCAGTACCGTACGCGGTACGCATACAACTGTCGGCTGTCGCACACACAAAGGCAGTATAAGTCTACATCCACTAAACAGCGATGAATGTAGTTAATAAACTATATTTTATTCTTAACTTTTCTTCGTCCGTCGTACTTACGTACAACAGGGTAATAAAACTGGGCAAACGAAGTTACCAGTGTAGGAATCGATGAGCAGCTGTTCGAAGAAGTTGGGCGTCATGTGGTTGAGGCAGTCCTGCACGTCGTACAGCGACTGGTTGATTCGGCGCACGTGCTGCCGCGTCTTGATCTCCACTATCGACAGCAGACTCTCCTGCATTGTCTCGTTGAAACTAGATAACATTACATACGCAGTTATAATCAAAGACGTCTTCTTCAGCTGCCACCATCAATAAATGATAAAAAAACACCTGATGATGAGTAATTTCGAAACCGGTCGTGTAATTTGTTAAAAGTTATAATAATCTATACTAATATTATAAATGCGAAAGTATCTTTGTCTGTCTGTCTGTATCGCTTTCACGCCAAAACCACTGAACCGGTTGTAATGAAATTTTTTATACAGATAGTCTAAAGCCTGAGAAAGGACATAGGCTACTTTTTAACTGGAAAAAGAGGTTGTAAGGGGGTGTTTATGCGTAAATTTGATTAAATTAAGTTAGTTCCAAAAATTTATAACAGATGGCGCTAAGAGACGCCTACATCGCGCTATCGCTTGCTCATGCGTCTTTCTATAAGATGTGGTACCATATTAAGTCCAGTTTTCGAATCTTAATTCTTTTGATTGTTTTAATACACGTTATTAATATTAACTCATTACTCAGTACCTTATTCTATGCAGTGACGTAACCTTAAACCTACTAATGATAAATATTAAATAATTTATGGGTAACGCTCGCTATAAACTGAAGTACACGCGGACGAAGTCGCGGGCAACAGCTAGTATCTTAATATAGTGGAAAAGTACAAGAAAAGTGTGTTTTATTAGTGTTCAACATGAATTTCCACCAAGAACCGACAGTACAATCAATTACATAATATATAAATGATAAAAACTATACTTTCGTGCCACGTTCGGGCGGGTGGAGCCGCGTGGGTCAGCAGGGTTAAGTACTTTAGATCCCCTGCTGTCTGATGGCTTGAGGTACCCGTTCTTAGCTCTGGACGAGTTCTCAAAAGGCAACCCTAACCCCCTTGCAACAAGTATCTACTTAAAGAGCCGGTTTGGCCTTTAGCGCCCTAATTATTGCCAGGCCCCATGCAGGGCGGTCAGCCGATAATGCCCCCTCTCTCAGTTACATATTACATCTACAATAGATTCTAGACTCTAGTCTAGAGTCGGATCTACAACCGACGTTTCAATACTGGATAACTTTTAAGTCCTGACATGGCTTCCAGACTATTCGAAACAACGAGTTAGTTGAGGTAAATTCAGGTATAACACGTCGGGCCTACGTCGCAGACAATACGACATACCTACATAGGTACTTGCGTTTTAGCTGTTTAAGGATGGTATAAATAGTCAGTACTCAAGAGTCAAGATGCATCTCGGTCTCAAGACACGGTTCAGGCTCTGTGATTGGTTAATGGTTGGCTGTCCAAATTTAGACCAATCACAGAGCCGAATCGCGTCCTCATGATGAGGACCTCATCTCACATAACAGTCTGATGCAGTATACAGTGCGCAGCGGCGACCTCGTCCGGCAGATCGTTCCTGCACTTGTGCACGTTCTCGAAGTGACGCACGTCCTCGAAGTTGGTGATGACGGCGTGGAACTGGCTGCGGATATCGGCCATCTTCTCCACAGGACCTATGAGGCAGTGCTCCACTATGTCCACCATCTGGGGAATACGGTAAGTAGTATTAGGGTAACTGATTCATAGGCGTTGGGATGGGCCTACGTCATCTGGTCAGGTTGTGTTGTCTGATTAGTCGTATATTTATCTGAGGGTTTACCCCAGGACGGAAAGGGTACACCCCAAGGAATACTGGACTTCATCGGCTTTGCATAGGCTTTTTTAGCTAAATTGGTTAGCGCCATCTATTTCAGAAGATCAACTTAATTGGGACTTTTTGGCCTACCAGTTAAAACTCGTAACCTACAATAATATATCCTGACAATTTGAAAGTCGAGAAAGAGAGATCTTTCATTCTCAAGATCGCTTCCTAGTAGTATCCTCATGAATGAGGGACGTGACCACCAGAATTAGCTTTCTGGGATAGGGTTCACCACTTGTCTCTGTTTTTGGCCTGATGAAATGCCTCCTGGAACGTGAAGTCAGCAGCCTTGACAATCGCGTCTGTCCATCGTGTAGCCACTCTGCCTCTGCCTCTTTTCCCCTCTACTAGCTGGGCATTCTCAAGATAGAAAGAGACAAACCTCGTCCAGCGTGACGATGTAATTACTGAAGTCCAGCAGATACTTGACTCTGTAGTACTTCAGCACGGCCGCTCTGACGTCATTAGCCATCTCCTCGTTCATGATCCGCGCGAGGTCCAGGAACGTGTCCATTGCGCGTCGAGACCTGTCCTTCAGCTCATCATAGGAGGCGCGCCCCGCAAGGAACAGCGTGCGCGCCGTCACGTACGTCTCGTTCACGAGGTGGTATCGTTCCTCCACATTGAAGGTTTCGATGCTTTGCTAAAATTCATACCGAGAAGAGCATACTTAGGCCCGTATTTTTGGTCAGTACTCAAGATGCATCTCGGTCTCAAGACACGGTTCAGGCTCTGTGAAAATTTGGACCAATCACTGAGCCGAACCGCGTCTTGAGACCGGGTCGCATCTTAAGTACCGACCAAAAATACAGGCCATGTAAGTATGGATTAAGATCACCCTTGTCACGAGAAAGCAAGGCGTCGATACAGAAAAATACAACTCGGCCTCACAGAAAATTTTATGCGATGAGTTTAGGTGAGTTGGTTCAATTACAGATCCTAGTTCGTCACCAGTAACATTTATTGCTTTAACAATTAACAGCTAGATACTCTTTGTTAAACTTACCGTATTAACAAACGATAAATAAAATAATAGAAGAAAAATATTATTATCTACTGAAAAAAACATAAATAATTACATTTTGTATACAAAATCGGTAAACAGAAAGGAAACCACGCCATAGTTTGTAATTAATTTTTCGATTAATTTTATTAGAAAAGTACAATTTCAATTAAGTACTCTTATCGTTTTATGAGAAATTCTCAATACTTAACATATTTTACGTTCGTTCCACGAAAACTATCACTACGTATACTTACTTATACTGGTTGAAAATACTGACAAAAATCTTGTATACTTATTTATATTTTTGTTTATTTTACGACCTTGGTTTAAAATGTTTTGTGAAATTTCTTACTAACTCTAATTCCTAAGCAACCATGCAAGTGGTATCTTTCTTTGAATTTCAACTTCCCAGCCAAACTGGGGCTCCGGTGCCTATTATAATAAAAACAAACATTGGGTTTCATATTTTTATTATAATATTGGTATAACGAGCGTGTACAAACCATTTTTAATGCCGAAGCTAGTGTGTGTTTACGTCACATTCAAACTCGCTCACAAGTTTAAATTCTGGAGAGATACTCTACTGATATTATCTTTAGGGCGCGTTCAGACGTGCGCGTTTTTTACGCATTTTCTGCTCGCGCGGATTCTTTAAAACACGCGACGCGCTTTCAGAAAACGCGCTCGTCTGAGACGCGCCGTTATACTGCGGAAATGTGCGGTGCTAAACTGATGAATACAGTCTTTTTAAAACACAACCAATATCAATTAGAAAGTTTTGCAGAGTCTAGGAATAGGATTATTATAGATTATTGCACTTATATCTTCTAATAATTTTGTAAATACCCATTGTATTATAGCTGGATCTATAACATTAAGAATCTGGAATGCCGTGGCTAAATAACGAATACAGAAAATAGAACTTTGGACTAATAAAATACAGTTGAAAATCTAAAATAATAATCTAAACAAACTAAGTCTACACTTCGACTTTCGATGTATTGTTTTAATCCTAGAGTACTATTTTCAGTGCATTCGGCATTCCAGACTCTGGCTTTTTTGTCCACTTACAGATAAACGAATCTCAATATTAAATTAAAACATAAAGTGTAATATATTACGTATACCATACATATAAAAGATCTACATTTCTTAGTATAAATCACATGGTACATTTAAATATGAACAGTGGACTCCAAACGACACGCTGGTTTGAGCCTCCTTTGTTTTTCTGTAACAAGAAAATGTATGCTTAGTAATTAGAAAAGTCATTTATTCATTAACTAGCGACCCGCCCCGGTGTCGCACGGGTATAAAATATATAGCCACTGAAAAAATGATTAAAATCGATAGCCTATGATTTTTTACGTGGTCTACTTCTTATCTGTGCCAAATAATATGTATAAAAATTGCTCCAGTAGTTCGCGAGATTAGCCCTTTCAAATAATTTCCCCCGTTTTTTCCACATTCTCCAGTTCTCCTATTAGTCTTAGCGTGATAAAAATATAGCCTATAGCCTTCCTCAATAAATGGGCTATCTAACACTGAAATAATTTTTCAAATCGGACCAGTAGTTCCTGAGATTAGTGCGTTCAAGTTAGCCCTTTCAAATATTTTTTCCCGTTTTTTCCACATTTTCCTCTATTTCTTCGCTCCTATTAGTCTTAGCGTGATAAAATATAGCCTATAGCCTTCCTCGGTAAATGGGCTATCTAACACTGAAAGAATCATCAAAATCCGTTGCGTAGTTTTAAAGATTATAGGGAACAAAGGGACATGAGGGAAAAAAGCGACTTTGTTTTATAATAAGTATAGAAGATACTTCATGAGTAGATTTATCTTCCACACTGGAAATGGAAAGAACCAAATAAATACTGACACGTCTATGGGACAAACAGACAGTCTTTTTACTTTTAATTTGTCTTAATAGTCTAACTTTTTTTTTCATCAATCATTCACTAACATAGAAAAGCCCTTTTCTATGTTAGTCTGATTTACAATGTGCAATTATTTTCAGATTCGATAGCGCACGCGCTCGTTGACGCCAAATGACAATACAGGATGTAACAAAACTTAATGATAATACTTTAGGGTGTGTATGGGTAACTTATGTAGAGTTCACTGTAAAAGTAGCAGCGCTGAAAGAGCAAGGCAAGCGCCGCAGCTTCATGAACTTTTTCATAGAAAAGTTTAAAAAAAAGGTTATTCTTTCAGCGCTGCTAATTTCAGCGAACTCTCTACAAGGAACACATACACATCCTATAGTTTTATAACTATGTTTTGTTACTTATATAATGTACTAGCGACCCGCCCCGGCGTCGCACGGGTATAAAATATATAGCCACTGAAAAAATTATTAAAATCGATAGCCTATCACGATCCTTCATGTGGTCTACTTCTTATCTGTGCCAAATAACATAAAATTTGCTCCAGTAGTTCGCGAGATAAACCCTTTCAAATACTTTCCCCCGTTTTTCCACATTCTCCTATTAGTCTTAGCGTGATAAAATATAGCTTATAGCCTTCCTCAATAAATGGGCTATCTAACACTGAAATAATTTTTCAAATCGGACCAGTAGTTCCTGAGATTAGCGCGTTCAAGTAAGCCCTTTCAAATAATTTTCCCCGTTTTTTCCACATTTTCCTCTATTTCTTCGCTTCTATTAATCTTAGCGTGATAAAATATAGCCTATAACCTTCCTCGATATATGGGCTATCTAACACTGAAAGGATCATCAAAATACGTTGCGTAGTTTTAAAAATTAAAGGGAACAAAGGGACATGAGGGAAAAAAGTGACTTTGTTTTATAATAAGTATAGATAATATTATAGTTATGTTGGATGCGAGTAGCAGGAGATCGGCCATCTTGGCGTTCATTGAGAGAGGCCTATGTGTGTGTAGCAGTGAACGAATATAGGCTGATATGATATTGCTATCTCGTTCCCTCGTATTGACAGGGGCACGCACCTGTCCAGGCGATCAGTCCTTATGCAGCACCTTGTTGAAGGCGCCGTACGAGGTCTCCAGGTCGAACAGTAGCTGCCGGACCTGCGACTCCGACAGCTCGTCCGACGCCGACATCGCCGACAGCCGGTCCAGCCACTCCTGGACCTGGGGAATTTAAAAAAATTAAACGTCAAACTTTTTTAATTATTCGAATCTGTTCGAATTAAAAAGTTACAAGTTACAAATTCTAAAATCGAACCTGCGCAATTTTTAAGCTGGTGCTACACACACCGAAATACTGGAGTTTCGGAGAAAATGTTTGAAATTAGAACTCTTCGAAAATCAAATATTTGATTCTTAATAACACTGTCTTTGTACACAGTTTTCATTCCAATGTAACGCTTAGAATTCTCCCGGAACCCCATTTCCAACCAATTCAGGCGCGTGTACACCCAGCCTAATAAAGTAATCGCAGTTCTAAAGTACCCCGCAAACGATCGTTTGACAAACATGTTTGATGTAATTTACGTTTTCATCAAACAGCAGCGCAGACGAACAAGCGTGTGTTAAATAATTGTTATAATAATATAATAAATACATATGTACTAAAACCGTATTTTTAAAAAACTTAGTTGGAATAATTTATTTAGAATTAGAAATAGAAATTCAAATGTTAAAAATGTAAATTGTAAAAATAATCATTTTTAATTAGTCTAATATTTGATGTCATAATTAATTAATGTTAAATTTAAAATGACATTATTTTACTAGGGCTGCGTTCCAGATGACGTTAATTTTGACCAAAACGCTCAAAACGTCCCCTTCTGCCGTTCCCTTTGGCGACCGGGGTCGTTTTGATAGCGGCTATGACGTCACTCATGACGTCATCAATTTCGCTCAAGCAACGCTCAAAACGACCCACGACGAAAATGGGTCGAAGTGGGCGTTCTAGTTTTTTTTTTATTTTAACGTAACAATATCGCAAAGACCATATCCGGAAAGTTTTCAGGAGCGAGTAGCGACAAAAAATCTTCATATAATTTCATTGCAAAACATAATATTTTTAATTGAAATATATTAAATATAATTAAATAAAATATTTTGATTAAAAAGAAATTGTTTTAAATGAAAGATCAAATATTTTCCTATAAAATACTAAGTTATCGTCTCTCCTGGTCTTTTAAATTCTTCATTAGAATAAAGATTGATTACATTTTCGTAGTCATTGATTCGTGGTCTAAACTTCCGCTTTTCGCGATCATAATTGTGGAAAAGTGCATTCCACTCTTCATCTGAACTAGATTCACTAGAAATGTCTGAATCATTATTCCGATGCACCTGCAAAATATGTCTAACTGCCGTAAAAATATCCATTTCGATAATCGATAGGTACCTAAATATTATTCAAATAAAAGCGGTAGACTCGAATTCTAACTTAACCTCTTTCAGCTGTCACCTGTCACTGTCACCTCGCCAGAGCGCTCAAAACGCTCCATAATTCCGTTCCACTTGGGTTTGTAACATTGACGCTCACATTTGCTCACATGCTAATGGAACGGGAGAAACGAAGGTCTTGAGCGTGAGCGTTATTAACGTCATCTGGAACGCAGCCTAGGATGCTTTATTATTCTACCAGGTTTTACAAATTGTTAAAATACTTCCGGTATAAAATATTTCTGCTAGTCTGATTAATGTTTTATTAAAGTTAATTATTATTTTAGTAACTTATTTAATATACATAAAATGAGATTATTATTATAGAATATTTGTTATATTTTACCGATGTATTTACAAAATTTTATAGTATTGTTAAAAATACTTCCGGAATAAAATACTTCCGGTAATATACCGGAAATATTTTATTGATTCTGTAATTATTATTTAATATTAAGACTGTCAACTGTTAATATCCGTTTGGATGGTATAAAAACGAGTCAATAGTGAATAAGTTTAGTTTGTAGTTTGTGTCGGGAGACAGGAGCAACTAGAGAAATGAGATAAGTATTGTACTTTACTGATATTGTCTATTAATTTAGGTACTTGTTGCTATGTTTTGAGTTTATATAATATAATATAAGTAATATAGTAAACGATTTATTTAAATGTTTGATGTTGTATTATTTAATATTATTTGTGTAAAGAGTTGAAAAGAGTTTAAATTTAATAAAAAAATAATTTGGGTAAATCATAACTCTTAATGAAATAAATTATGAATTTAGAAATTAAATTGTTTTATTTTCCTATTATTTAAAAAAAAGACAAACTTAACTATTTTTATAATTATATTATTAATTAAGGCGTATAGAGTCGTGAAATGGTCATTTTGTTTTTGTAACTACTCATTCATTTCTGGCAGGAAAAAGTTGAAAAAAATATATGTGAAAGATCAGTTCAACAACTAATATATCAACATTTTTTTTCTGC
Organism: Polyommatus icarus; assembly: GCA_937595015.1. Taxonomy (NCBI): domain Eukaryota; kingdom Metazoa; phylum Arthropoda; class Insecta; order Lepidoptera; family Lycaenidae; genus Polyommatus; species Polyommatus icarus. Next base: position 29,480,478 of record OW569321.1, on the reverse strand, counting down.
TTTATGTCTTACCCTTGCTTCAATAAAAAAATAATACGTGACATCGATTTTCGATTTGAAATCGGGACTCCTCCTAAACGGCTGTGATATACGGTATTTTTTTTTGCGTAGATATATTTAGAATCTGTTTTTCTTGAATATCAGCATTTTTTATAAAAATCAAACAATATTTTCTTTGAAAAGATATCGAAAAACAGTATTTCCGAACGATTTGGTTCAAAGGTGGTCTGCGCGGGCGCGGGCGGCAGTCGTCCGCTAGCATTCAGACGGGGAGGCTGTGTCACTCGTTGCTAAATCTTGCGCCTGTGTGTGTGCTATTGAGCGTCTGTTTGTGTGCATTAGATCACTACAATATTTGCATGAGTGTTTATGTAGAGTAGTTAGACTTAGAGTACCATCAACGTAAAAAGGTTGTAATGTGGTTCGCGCATGGACGCTCTTATGAAGAGTACCTAAATTGTTATTTACTTCATGATTATTTTTAGTTAAATAATATAATATCTAATATAATATCTATGTACGCTCACATCACGTCAGTCTGGCCCCGTGCTAAGTACCTGAAGGACTTGTGTTACGGGTACCAGACAACGGAAATATATTTAATACTTTTATACTATACATAATATATTTAAGATTTTTATTATATCATACACATATTTAATACACATCCATGACCCAGGAACATTGGAAAACTTTTTGTTCCGTCGGCGGGATTCGAACCCGCGACCCCCGGCTTGAGTTGCCACACACTCTAACCATTGAGCCACGGAGGTCGTCAAAGTTATAAGTTGATTGTTCCACGCGTATAGACGTTATCGTATTAATATTTTAAGTATTTAAATAAAACAAGTGTATAGGTGTATGGACGCTCTATATGAAGTGTATAGGTGTATTTAAATAAAACAAGTGTATAGGTGTTGTGTTATATCATCCAAACGGCCTACCGTTTGGATGATATAACACAATTTTAAATATTTTCAATACTTTCGCCAAAATTACAAGATGACCGTTTTACGCTCTGTCATTTCAAGACTCTGTCAATTCAAGACGAGTCTTGAATTGTCAGCGTAAAAACGGGTAAGTCGTACGTGTCCGTTTTTACGTTGTAAGAATAAAAATATTATATTAGGTCCTAAATTCATTCAACACTTTATAAAATTAATCTTATGGTCATAGTTTATAATATTTATGTAATAGAAATGTTGGCTCTTCAGTAAGAAAAACTAAAAACACAGACATATATTTCTATACGCTGCTAATTTAAGAAATTTTTTCTATGTTATAATGAACGAATAAAAAGACACGTCATCAATAACTATAGGTCCATAGTGAAAATTTCTAATAAAATGTGATTGTTTGATAAATTAAACTGTATAGTTTTCAAAAGTCTACAAATTTTAGTATAAAATATGTATTCACTAATTATTCTGTTTTCACTAAAGGGTAAAACTAAACATCATAATGTTGAAGTTGCGTTTTTCTTCTTATTGGTCTTTTCGGATACGTCTTGAGCAAGGTAAATTTTTACTGACTCTTAAGAGTTTATGAAGGTCATAATTTTAACCGACTTCCAAAAAACGAGGAGGTTATATTATGTTTGGCTGTGGATATTTTTTTTATTTTTTATTTTTGTATGTTCAACGATTACTCCGCCGTTTGTGAACCGATTTTCGAAATTTTTGTTGATTTCGTGCAGGGGTACGATAGACTCGATCGAAACCTTATGTGAATAATAGAAAATATTGATTTCGAGTCGACAACTTATATCCGCAAAATTCGTATTATGGAGTATTTCGTTAAATTCTAATGGCACTGACAAACAAACTTCACGCGCCATCTTGCTGTAAACTGACACATGCCGCATCATGTGTCATTGACGTAAAGACAGAGTTGCCAGAATAATAAAAGGCGCACCCTTTTTTTGTAGTTCCCAGTATTACATGCCTATGTCGTTATAAAAAATAGAAGTATAAAGTTTTAGCTGATGAATCCTGATGTATTTATTTTGTATTTCCATTGGCTCATAAATCATAATACGTATGCAAAGTTTAGAATAATTATTAATTCATCATGCAAAGAAGCCTCAGGCCTCAGCCTCCGTCGCAGCTATTATATCACGTCGCAGATTATTTATAACACTTAAATATTCATATTAGTCCAAATTTGATTGAATGTGTGGCACTAATCCCACTAAAAACGAACAAAAATCTTATAATAACTGAACGTAAATGATAACAAGTCTATAAATAATTCTCTACCTTAGAGGTAGAAACGGACAAGTACGACATGACGCGGAACGGCGTGTAATTTCCAACGCGGTACAAGACGGTAAGTATAGATGTCCGCATCTACCACAGTAAAATCTAATAAAACTCCCAACTTGTCGTCGTTTACGTCTTTTTATCTTCGGAATTACTTGTGATAGAAAAAAAATGTAGGAATATGCGTCTCATTATAATATTATGGAAGTGCATGATGCAATAAAAAAATTGCTATTATGGACATGACCTTTTATACGTAGGGACCGTCGATAGAAATACGTCGTTACATACGTCTTTAAAAAAACGCGATTGCCTAGCAAATAAACAAAGGACTACCTGTTTAATTAATATATCGAAGAATGAAGCGAAGAAATATAATTAATGTTAAAAAAGAAAAAAAATCGGGTACCCAGTTTTCAATCAACAAAAACCCGAAAACCCGGGTTTTAAAAATTGGGCCCGGGTTGCGATGCCCTATCTTAGGCAAGACAAGCACCTACCTAACTAAGACAGCCAAGACTTGAAAAATTATCTAGAGACCTACTGATTAATTTTTCATTTTTTTTCAGTGCCTCTTAATAAATTAGACATAAATATCATACTTGATACTAAGCGTAAATCGTAATTCGTGTAGCATTAAACGTATTAAAGTCATTCGTCAAACATCTATTTATTCACAATAGTAATTCATTTTCATAGAAATTGCACATTTTTAAAGCAAGTAGTAGGTAGGTAGTGGATTCGAGTAAAATAGGCAGTGATAAGTCAGGAGTGCTTCTGTTCGACATACGCGCGCTTAATCTATGTACGATGTTTTCGTGCGGGGAGTGCAGAGCAGGGGGACCTAAGCCACGCCCAAACGTCCAAGGTTATCGACGACTCTATGCGCCTTAACTAGTCAAGCGTCACCTGCCGATAGTCGGCACTGGGGAATAGCGCGAGTGCGACGCGCGAGTGGTTAACTAATACGTGCATCAAACAATTAGTTAAAATCGGTTTGAGATCATGAGATCTTGTTTGACAAATACAGCGGAACACGTTCAAACGTTTGTCAAACGCTACACCCGCGCCAATGCAAATTTTATTCAAACAGGTCAAACACATATGTATAGTTTGTTTGACAAACGCTTCAAACAAAGCTGTACACTATCAAACTGTTTGACAAACACGTAAAATGACAAACAATTTGATCGTTTGCGGGGTACTTAAATTCAATTATTTTTTTAATCACACGTTATAAACTTTTTATCGTCCAGCTAAGCATAGACATCTCACCTTGAGCTTGCCCTCGAAGTCGTCGGGCAGCATGAGCAGGCGGTCCATGGTGTCGCGCAGGTCTCGCAGCTCCGGCTGGATCATGTCCATGGCGCGGAACTCCAGCCGCAGCTTGTCCATCAGAGTGATGAATAGCTGAGGATGATGATGAGTGATATAGCTAAAGGGTCCCAGACATTAACAGTCCGCCTGCAGGCTCTGGTCGGCAGGCTGCCTGACAGTCATTGACTGCCGATACAAAATCTATAAAATCGTCCGAGGAACTGTGAGTCTGTGGTCTTTTCCGATTAACAGCCGGGCGACGGCCTGCCGGCAAACTGTTAATGTGTGGGGCGCTTAAGAGGCCGGGTACTCTTACAATTTCTCATACAAACGTAATACCAAAATCATTTTCACATACGAAAATATTTAACATGTTTGAGTTATTTTTCAGTTTAGAATAGTAATTACCTAGGTTCCTGCACAAAAATTTACTTCAAAATATTTAAACACAAAAAAAAAAAATTATTGTTTGAAATTTTTTTTTAGTAAATTTACTACTAAATATTGAAACACTAAAAATAGAGTTAAACACTAAAAAATATATAAATAAATACTAAATTTACTACTAAATATTTAAATACTAAAAAATATTTTTTAAAGTTTAAATATTTTGTAGTAAATTAACTATTTATTTATATATTTTTTTGTGTTTTACTCTATTTTTTAGTGTTTCAATATTTAGTAGTAAATTTACTAAAAAAAAATTTAAAACAAAAAAGAATTTTTGTGTTTAAATATTTTGAAGTAAATTTTTGTGTAGGAACCTAGGTAATTACTATTCTAAACTGAAAAATAACTCAAACATGTTAAATATTTTCGTATGTGAAAATGATTTTGGTATTACGTTTGTATGAGAAATTCCAAGGGTACCCGGCCCCTTAAGGCGTATTTACCGGGGACCCGGCACGTTTTACCTTTAAAATCACAGCTTAAAATATGGCGACCGCCACCCCCAAAAATAGAAAATGGACCAATATAATAATAATTATTACGCCAAAATATCACAAGTATTTCTTTGTTTTACGAAACCAGGGTCACGTGACACGTCACACGTGACTTCATGTATTACATTATTTACGGTAAATTCGCACAACCTCGTATAGTTTCCGTGGTGTAGCGGTTATCACATCTGCCTAACACGCAGAAGGCCCCCGGTTCGATCCCGGGCGGAAACATTTTTTCGTGTTTTTACATATTTTTTTATTTTCTTATCATGGCAAACTATTTACAATCTCAATAATATTATTTCTAAAGTTACAACACTACCAGAAACTTATCTTTACATCTTGTTGTTTGGCATCAAATGTTTTTTTTTTCAATCAATTTTAATAATATATTAATATAACTTTGTTAACATGTTTACATATACAAAAGTTTTAAAATATTTTAGACGATATAGAAGTTATAAAGCCTAAATAAATTCACTAGAATTTTGGAAAAATGAAGAAATGTCTTAAGATGTTGTTTATAAAATAAATTATTATGAACTAGATGACGCCCCACAATTTTGTTGGACCAAAGGTGGTTCGCGTGGTATCGCGGAGGAACCGTACATTTTTCAGGGATAAGGAGTATTGTATGCCCTTTCATAGGACTCAAAATTAGTATCTCCATAACTTTTTGTTTGGGCTTGATGAGGTAACAGCCAGACAGACAGACACAATTTCACATTTATAGTATAATATTAATAATGAAAAAGTGAACATACCGATACAATTTCAGCAATATACTTATTTGTGTTTCCTTTGTCATCCTTGATCAAGTTTGGTTTGTTTTCTCTGATCCGTTCCAGTGCTGCGGGACAATCCAACTGTGGAATAAAAAAGTAAAAAACAAATTAATATTCTAATCCTTCAAGCCCCATAGAGCACCAGTGATCGCGACAACAATATAATACAATTATAGCATTTCCAAGAATCCGGGATCAAAGGATTAATTAATTAAGTGAGTAAGTCTAATCGTAAATGTAAAATATTTTTTTAAAATTATAAAGATATAATATTATAAAAATTATAATATTATAAGCTGATATACTATTGCAAACAATAATTTCTTCTAATACTCAAAAGAGTATTAGAAGAAATTATTAGTAAAATATTGTAATTAAAATTTTTTTATTACAATACAATATTTATATAAATTATGTGTTATTTTAAGTGCATTCCTTCAAGTACTCAATAGTAAAAACTATACATGACAATCTTATTGAATGATGAGTCATAAATTCCATATAATGGACTTCAATCTTCGATCACTAATATACAAGATACACAATCCGCGGCAAAAAACGACCTCACCAAAAGAGCACCAAACTCAACATTCTGGTGCACTTTTGATTTAGTAGTGCTCGAACGCTCCGCCGGGAAACATGCCTCAGTGCGCGTTTAATAATTGTAGAAATCATACGTCTAAAACCAAAAAAAAGGATGGAATTTCATATTTCCGGTAAGTATTAATTTTATCCTAATATATTTCTTACAATTGTATTGTAAATATTGGTATTTCTTTAAGAAATCACCAAAAGACAGTTTTAAAATTAAGTTGTAAATAAATCAACACCAGGTATAAACCATCTCAATTGCGAATACTCATACTAAAGGTACTTATCGTAGTTTATCATGCCCACTTGAAATGTTCGGGTTATAAGCTATGTTTCTGTTCCATTTGATGGAGTCGCTATTACTATTATTTTTTTATTGAGGATTTTTTTCAGGTTTCCTCGAGATCCAGTTAGATGTTTTTTTTTTTTTTTTTTTTTCCCCTTATAATATCAGCAATCAGCTTTATTGAAGCTATAATCCGATGAGGTCGCTTTTAATAGGAATAGGTGGATGATGTTCCCTTGAACATCATTCCAAGTTTAAAATCTGTTTCCTTTTAAGGCGAACAGTGTCTCCTGTAGTGTTAAGGAGATTTTGCGCAAGTACGTTTTGGTGTTCTTTGAGTCTGCTCTTGTATTTAGTGTTGTATGAATTTACTGTTTCCTTTATTGTGTCTATTTGCAGGTGTTCATGGATTTCTGAATTCCGAATAAACCATGGTGCATTTGTTATAGTTCTGAGCACATTGTTTTGGAACCTTTGCAGTATTTCTATATTTGAGTTACTTGCGGAGCTCCAGAGTTCTATGCCATAAGTCCAGATCGGCTTTATAATACTTTTGTACACAAGTAATTTATTGGTCAAAGATAGCTGTGAGTTACGACCTATCAGCCACAGTAGGTCTTTGAATTTTATATTCGCTTCACTCTTTTTTGCTTTGATGTGCTTGGCCCATGTAAGTCGCTTGTCCAGATGCATACCAAGATACTTTACGAATTCGCTTTTTGGCAGCCCTTCACCTCCTAAGTGCACTGGTGGGCATTCTTTCCGTCTCAAGGTGAAGGTTATGTGTATCGATTTTGTGGTACTGGATTTTATTCTCCATTTGTTCAGCCATTTATTTATTTTGTTAAGTTGAACTTGGAGTTTTTCAGAGGCCTTCTCTGGATCGCTATCACTAGCGAGGCATGCTGTATCGTCTGCAAAGGTAGCTGTTTCCACTTTTTCAGTCTGGGGGAGATCTGCTGTGTACAGAGTGTATAGCATTGGTCCTACTACTGAGCCTTGGGGTACTGACGCTTGGATGTCATATAGTTCAGATGTTTCTTCTTCATATTTTACTTGGAACTTTCTGTTGGTCAAGTACGATCTCATAATCATGTAATAAGAGTTGGGTAGCAATGTTTTGAGCTTGTACAGCAATCCCTTGTGCCAGACTCTGTCGAAGGCTTGCTGGACATCCAGGAATACTGCAGAGCAGTACTGTTTCTTTTCGAGCGACTGTCTGATTTTATGAACAACTCGATGCACTTGTTCTACGGTAGAATGTCCTGATCGAAATCCAAATTGGTGGTCGGGTACTAGTTTACCTTTTTCAAGAAGAGGTTGAAGTCTGCTGAGATACAGCTTTTCGAACACCTTTGACAGGATCGGGAGAAGACTGATAGGTCTATATGAACTTAGTTCTGTTGGAGGTTTACCTGGTTTGGGTATCATAATTATCTGTGATACTTTCCACAGATCTGGAAAATATTGGATTCTGAATATTGCGTTAATTAGCATTGTTAAGTACACAATTGCTTTTTTTGGCAGCCTTTTCAGTATTTCGGCTGTAATGAGGTCAAATCCTGGAGCCTTTTTGTTTTCTAAGCGTAATATTATTTTGTAAACTTCTTTTGGTGTTACAAGTTTTAGTGGGGGGCTTAGTTGTTGGTCGCTCGCCAGGAATGTATCAATCTCACGTTCGAAATCGTTATCATCAGATTCGTTTGGCTTAAACACCTGACTTAAATGCTGGGCAAATAGTTCAGCTTTTTCTTTAGCACGGCGGACCCATGGGCCATTTGGTGGTTTTAGTGGCGGTATACATTGTTGTGGCCTTTTAAGTTCTTTCGTTATTTTCCATAGTGAATAATTATCTTTCTTTAATGCTGAAAGAGATGAAATTTTTTCATTGAACATACTGTCTCTATTTTCCCTAATCATTGTTTTGAGCTCTCTGGCTGCTTTTAGATAAAGGGATTTATGTCCTGCAAGTCGGCTCAGTTGCCACCGTCTACGAAGTCGTCTTTTTTCTTGTAATTTGAGGCGAATTAAGTAGGGTATGTTTTGGAAAGTTTCAGTATGTTTTAAATTTGGTGTAGAGCGCCAGGCAGCTGTTTGTATCGCGTTGGTGATATAGAAGGTCGCCTTTTCGATATCATCTTCAGTTTTCAACTTGACATTGAGATCAATGATTTCGTCAAGGTGTTCAGAGAATGCGTTCCAGTCAGTTTTTCTATTGTATAATACAGGTTTGGATTTTTTATAGATAACAGTTGCGCTAATGGTGGCTATAACAGGACTGTGGTCAGATAGGCAATCGGCTGATGATTCCACTTCCACATATACATGGGATAGTCCCTTTGTTACATAAAAATCAAGAAGATCTGGTGTTCTATTCATATCTGTAGGCCAATAAGTAGGTTCTCCTGTTGATAGTGATGAGAGCTGAAGTTTTTCTAAACATTTTTTTAGTTCTCGGCCACGAGTGGTGGCTAGTCTAGAGCCCCAGTGCGGGTGTTTACAGTTCCAGTCTCCGCCGCAGATGTACTTATGACCAAGAGCCATGAAGTAAGTGGTGAGCATATCTTCTTTCAGTTTATGTTTTGGGGGGCAGTAGATAGCACTTATATTGATGGGACCCATGTTTGTTTCCACGGTAATCGTAGTTGCCTGGAGATATTCTTCTCTAAATTTGCTATGTAAGTGGTGCTTTATGTTCTTTTTTATGATGACAGCTGTTCCTCCATTTGATGTGTTTCCGGGATGGTTTGTTGTATATATATTATATTCGTTATATTTCACTGCTTTTTGGTCATTGAGGTGTGTTTCAGATATGAGCGCAATATCTATCTTGTTTATCTTGATCAATGTTTCTAGGTCCTATTGGTTTGGGACCAGACCGTTGATATTAAGGGTGATAATACGCAATGAGGTCATTATTATTTATTTTCCACGAGTTTGGTGATGAGGGCTAGCATCGAACCCACGAGTGCTATTAGTTGATCTATCTTTTCAGCTTGTTTACAGATCAGTTCTTCTAGATTATTAAATCTACGATTTTCTACAGGTGTATGATGGTAACTGTGGTCTGATACTGGTATATCTCTGCGATTTGTTCTCTGCGACCTTTCTTGGTCGTCTGTATTCTTATTGTCTTGTTGTCGTTGTCCTGATTTTCTTTTTGATTTGTCAGTCCAGGTTTGCATGTTATTGTTAGTTTTTTCGAGAATTTTTATAGTGTCATTGCTCGTTTTTTTCGCAGGTGTTTTGTTTTGGGAGGTTTTGTTCATAATCTCATTTTATCTGTGGGGTCCATAGTTCGTTTGTAGAGTTGGTATTATGTCTTTTTGTGTTTCAGTTCTTGGTGTCATTTTGCTTTCATTTTCTACTAGAGGTCGGGTTTTATGGTGTGGTGTTTGTTTAAGTAATTTTATCTTTTTTCTCGAGAGTATTTCTTTATATACTTGACATCCTTTATAACTAGCTGGATGAGCACCAGAGCATAACGCACATACAGCCGGTGTATTTTTGTCAATTATACAAGATGTTGTTTTGTGTGGGCCAGCACATTTCACACATCTGTATGGCCTCATGCAATTGTTTTTGGTGTGTCCGTATTGTTGACATCTATTACATTGGACTACTGTGATAGTTGGTTTTCGTGGATCTTCAATTGTAACTACTTGATTGTAGATGTATCTTATGGTTTTTATTAATTTATTGTTTTCGTTTGGGTATATGTTGACGAAGAAGACATTCATAGGTTCTTTAGTACCTTTCCTGCGGGCTGTAACTATTTCACCCTTTACCTTGTTTCCAGTTTCTTCGATTGCCTGAACAATTGCGTCCACTGGAGTGCTGTGGTGCAGGTTTTTAATGACAAATCTTGGGCATCTTTCTTGTTTGTATGTGAAAGTGTGCCCAATTAGTCCTTTACTCCGTATGTGTTCAATCATAGTTTTGTATATTTCAATGGTTTTCGTAGATATTGATAGTTGGTTCTTTGACACGATTCTGTAAGAGTAATCTTCAGCTTTTACGACCTCTGCGATGAAGTCTGTTAACATTTTGAGGTCTTCTATACCATATAGTATAATTGGTGGCGGTTTAGATGTTTTTTGTTTCTTGCTTTTCTCAGTTATGTCCGCATCACAGTCCAAGTTTAATACGGAGAAACTATTAGAAGTGGGAATATTTACTTCTTGATCTGAGACGATGTCACTGGCCATGTTAATATCTTGTTCGCGAGATGTGTAAGTTTTAGCTAGCTTCGAGCTTTTTTGTTCGCTTCCATTTGGTGAACGGAGTCTTTTTTGTTTTGGTTCTGGCTGTCTTTGCCAGGTCACATTTGGTGATTGGTCCTGTTGTGGTGTCCTAGAAGTGTCACTTGTGGACAAAGATCTTTGCCTATTAAATAACCCTGGGTGGAAGAGTTGCTGTGTTAAAACTTTATTTTTGTTTAACGACGACGACGCATGGGGTTGCAAAATTTTGTCCCCCCCAGAATACGTGGGACAGCCTGATTGCTCAGGGAGGGATTCTCCGAGGTTATCGGTACCCTCCTGGGGTAGTTTTTCTTTAAATCTTGCTTCCATATTTTTCCGATTGTTTTTGTTTCAGGGTTGTCTCCCCTATCTAGGAATTTGATTCGGTTATGGCGCCGAATACTCGCCTTCGCCTTCCATACTTGGCTGCTACAGTCACGAAGTAGATGTTTTGTGCAGAGTTCGTGTTTGACCGTAGCATTGTCCAGGGGGTACGACTCACAGATGATGTTGTGAGCCCGTCACTATACCGCGGCGGCAGTAGTAGTGACGGCGTGGACGTGTATGGTAGACTTGTCGGTTCGCGTTGGGTATTAGTCCAACTCTGCACACTTGGACATACGCTGAAGCTGTTACTCGGTATTTTTTAGAGATTTGGCCCCTAGTATGCCGCATCCCACCGAGGCTTAACCGACCCCCCCCCAAAAAGTTAGATGTGGTAATAATATTATGTTCCCATCTTCGATCAAATATAGTTCCCATTAAGGATTTTTTAAGTAGGTTAAAAAGTATGGGCGTTGGGTGATGTGAGTTGTCCTTTGTGGCCTATCGGAAAATGTATGTACAGTACCCGGCGATAAATATTGCACATCGACCTTTGGAAAGAGACAGTCGGCTAATTTCGGTTTTGTAGAGCGTTATCTCTTACGCACGAAATACAAAAAGTCCGGTATATATTAGGAGCTGTTAAAACAATTATGGTTTGCTTCTTTTGACAATTTTACTATTCTTTGTATAAAATACACCAAATTTTCTATAAGTTATGGCTTTAGGTTCGGGTAAAATAAAATAAAAAAGGGTGTTCAAATTATGTTTACGTATTTAAAATTCGTTTGGAAAATTACAGCTGTAGCAAATTTAGGGGTGTTAACAACTCTAGATATATATTCTGAACTGGACGCGACTGCACTCTATTGAATTTGAACAACGACTGACATAATGTCAAATAGGTGTGTGCTACAAAGATAACGCTCTATGAAACCGAAATTAGCCGAATGTCTCTTTCCAAAGGTCGATGTGCAATATTTATTGCCGGGTACTGTACACTTATGTATATTTTGGTTAATGATAAAATTAGACATAACATTAGAACAACATAATATTACAAGTAAAAAATAATTACTCCTCACTTTATACATTAAACTTCGGAAAAATAAAAAAATGGACTATTAAAATTATTACAAATTACAATCAACAAAAAAAATTTGAACAGTTCGACTCCACTCATACTTCACTTCGCCCTGTTCCAGCGGCGAATTTCGGTCGTAAAATTGGATTTTTTTTTTGGCACTATACAAATTTGAACTTAAATCATATACACGGATGGTTGAATTTAGTATGAAGCGTGCATCGGACGTAAAAATTTTATTGCTTTGTAAACTCAAATGTACATTGTTTTATATAAAGATCTTTAATAATTACTGTGATTAAGGTTGATTTTAGATAAATGTATACTTTTTTAAACTCTATTACTCGGCGACAGATTTTCGAGAGGTTTTGTATGAGACTGTGTATCTTGTATATTAGTGATCGAAGACTTCAATAAAAAATAGATTTAGTATGTGCCCTTATTGGATTAACTTTACAATGTCATTTAAAAATATGAGGGAGATATCATGATATTTGATCCACAATTAGCTACAGATAAACCGCCCACTAGCACGAATCTCGGTGAGGCCAGACGCCAGTCAAACAAGTACTCACCCTAAACTTGGTAACAAATGACTCAATCGTAGGAAACTCGTCCCCTTGCACCTGTTTGAAGGCCACCTTGTACTGCACCAAGAGTCTGCTGCAAGCCGCAGTGTACTCCTGAGCTCGGACACAGTCCCTCATGTAAGCTTTCTCCAGATGCTGCAGTGTACTGACCACAGCATACAGTTCAGCCATATTGTCATGCCTGATAAGTGATAAGAAAGTTTTATGATCTTGTCTACGCCGTATTTGATGTGTATTTTTATATTGCTTACTTACTTTTCACGTTCTCGAGCATTTCTGTATAATTTTACCTCCTCGTATAACTCGGGCCTTGTGTCTGTAATCAAACAAAGACATTTAAAAATACAAAAAACATTTATTACAAGTTTAGAAGTAGGTGTTGTTATAATTATTATTTCTGTTTTTACTTCACTATTTTTTCCAAGCTAATGCCACACCGCACACGTTATTTTCGAAGTTAAATAAATTCCTATGATGATTAATACAGTAAGATACCTTGCATCTTTTGATGATCGGTCACAAGAGTCACAAATCACAACACGAGAAATAAGATTACTACTCAAATATTATTTAGACCACCTACACTGATCTTTAACGAAATGAGCAAATTAAAAGAAAAATGATTGTCATATGATTTAAAATGTATTATTTTAATTTACGAAAATTATATATTTTGCAATTTGTTTTGGGCCTTGGCCCTTGTTGAATGTTGACATATTGAATCAAAGGGCGCTTCTTTACTACATCCAGTACAAAGCCAGTAGATCTGACGTCTCGGGAGCCAATCAAATCTCGTCAAATCACACTACATTCACAGTCCAGTGTACTGGTATAATAAAGGACACACTCGTATATTATGTCAAACGTCAGTGTCACTATTTTTTTTATGCTGTATAATATGCAAAAAAATAAGATCGAGCTCTTGATTTTGTCTTTTTTGGGCAGTTAAGCAGCATATTAACATTTTCAATTATAAAATGCGCTATCACTTTTTATTTTATTAAATTAATTTTATAAATTTATTAAAAATACCAAAACTAAAATCATCAAAAAAGTTTTTGCATGTTTTTGGGATGACGTAACCATTCAATATGGCGGATGACGCGAGCCCCCCGCCCTCCGCTACCTCACGCCCCCCTACCCACTTTTTGTAATTTGTACTCGGTTGGGCAACGAAAACTGCCGCTCGTCCCGAATGATTTCACTTTGTCATGAATGAAAATAAATTTTACGGTGGATACTATCGTGTAAATTGTGAAACAATAGACATTTGAAAATAAGTGCTAGTGAATGTGCAAAGGTGGATTCGTGGTTACAAGTGTTTTTACCAGTTCTTCCTTTACAAAAATTGTGAACTTACAAATGTTTACGTACTCAATCACAGCACAGTAATCTTCAAGCTATAGCCGATACAATTATTATTTAATGGGATCTTGTTGATAGAAAAGGTAAGAATACTTCTACAATAACAATATAGTACATAACGGAAACTTTTCGCGGATTTTATCGGAGCGGTTGTCTAAAAGTTCACCAGACATCTTATAAGTTTCCATAAATTTGCATCTAAACGCGTCAAAATAAGCATAGACGTTATAAAATACCTAGGTTCTATTTATTTAGAACTTCCAATGCAATGAAATGGAAAAAAAATGTGGTAAAGTTAGGTTTGGGCGCGGCGCATCGTCCTACTTTGAAGGAGGCTAGTGATTTCTGGGTAGCATGTCACGACACAAATGCCAAGTTTACAAACGTGTTCTACCTGAGAATACCTGCGCGTCCGTAACGATAGTCCATTCATAATAAATACCTGTAGGTAATAGGTATACATTCCCTATGGTTTAATGGTTATGGTGCCTTAATTCTAATAATAACTAGCTATAAAATTAGTATGGGCAATTAAAATTGAAAATTAAATTACCCGAACAACTTATATTTTTTAAATCCAATCCCCAAAAAAATGTGGCTATTTAAAAATAAATAAGTAACTCTAGCTTAATATCAAACAGTCTTCTGTTTGATATTTTGTCACTGATAGAACTATTAAGTAAAACAATCATATTTTAAAATCATCAGGGATTAAGCACTCTGAAATGATTGTTAAATCCAAACCGTAAGTTGACATCAAAGCACATCTAACTTAACACACCTAACAAAAGTTATTATTACAGCCAGGTATGGCCGAGACCCCTAATTGTGTCTGAATTGACCACATGACATCACCCTGTTAACTGATGAATTGAATAACTTGCAACCATTCTCGGCTCCGAAATGACATCACGACACAAGGACCATGTCAATTGGGACAATTGACTGGATAATGTTATGTGTCTATTTGATCTGCAGCTATGGATCATTGTAACTGCTTTGCAAGTAATTACTTTATGTAACATGTAAGGAACTATTTCATTGTCATTTAATGTCAAAATATGTACAATTTTTTTTACATTTTCATTCATTTTATTATTTTTTATGTTAATGCTAAAAAGAGCACAGCAGCATGTGTTCATCATTTTAACAGTTAACTTACAGTGTTAAATTTTTGGAGTAAATAATTTTTAATTCAAATACATTTTAATGTAACACAAATATAATTTAAAACAAGATAATTTTGGATGACAAAATACAACAAGGTTCTCTAGTCATTTCCATGCCAACACAATTAAGAAAATTCATTGTATGCTACTGATATAAATTAATAAGCCAAAGATCTTGCTAATTCTTACCTTGACCAGATTCAACTCTAAACAATATAAATGTCACAGATTTATAATGTTTACAGCCGAGCTACATAATATTGTGTCAAATAGAACACACTCACCAGCAAATGTATTGGTATATTTAGACATGTGAAATAATTTTCTGTATAACGCTAACAAATGTTACAACTAGGGCATCGAGACCGGGTTTTCCCGAAACATGATAAAACCCGGGTTTCAAAAATGGAACCCGGGTTTTTCGAGCTTTTCGGTTTTTTCGTTTTTTTGATAATTATTGAAGGCCAGACCTGATAAAAGGTATTTATAACAAACTAACATACAAATTATTTATTTTTATAACATATTGTATAGGTTTAATTATTTATATTGGTCATAATTAAACAAAATATAATATTTTAAAGGAAAAGTTTCGCTTTAAGAGCATTAAAGACTAATTGTCATAAAAATATTTATTTATAATAATTATTAATAATACATATTTTTAAAATCCTACCAAAAAGTATGATACGGCCGTGCCCGTTCACTCAAGACTTGGTTAGGCACTGCCGTGACCGCACACTATGGTATTTAAATAGTATTTTACTGGAAAGGTGCTGGCAATCGCTGAAAATCATATTAAAAGTATTTTCGCATCGTTAATCATTGAATTTTAAGAAAACCCGAAAAACCCAGGTACCCGGGTTTTCATTTTAAAAAACCCGAAAACCCGGGTTTTGAAAATTGGGTCCGGGTTTCGATGCCCTGGTTACAACATTATAAATCTCCCAGTAATACAGCTAATGTTACTCAATACTAATAATTTCTGACAAATTGGCTGTGCGTATGTCATCTATTTTAAGTTGTTTGATCTTTCTTTCTCTACGAATAATAAAAACTAAGGAAACGTAACTCCCATACTTCAACCATTTTGAATAACTTATAAATTACCAAATACATGCATAAAGTAAGTATTATAGTAATATAAGTATTATAAGTAAGTATTCGGGTCTTATTTTGTAGACTCGGGGATCAAATTTTTCACACAGACTTTACTCTTTCTTAGTTTTTATTATTTGTTGTTTTTTCCCAATTTAAATACATTTCACTCATAATAAAAACAAGGAACAGATGCACTCTGTGATTACAATTCATAATATTTTCATTGTGCACAAACACTTTATTTGTGCATAAAATATTTATATCTGTTAATTGTTTTTTGTTTATCATTTAAATATCTACAACATATCTTTTGAATACAATAATCTCGAATGTATATTCAGAAGACATGTTACGTTTGCATCGTCTCAGCCCACGTACTACAATGTCACTGGGTCGTTGCTCTGAGTACTTGTGTAATGCCCTCTCTTCAACTGTCCAGCCTCTGTACCGTCTTTGTTACAAATAACAATGGTTACTGCGATGGTAGTATCTTCCAGCCACCTCTGTAGTGGCTTAGCTCTCGACTCAAATGTTGTGAATTCGATTCTCGCGTTACACAAAAAATGGCGCTTTCAAAGGTTTAGAGTTTAGACTTTAGACTTTAGAGAATGCAGACTAGATGAAATACGTGGGACAAAATGCCTTTTTTACGTCGCAAGTATCAAATATAAATCTAATATATTATTATGTTACTACATGCAATGACAACATTATGGAGGATTAGGTATAGGATATAGTTATGTAGCTTCACTCTGCATCCTCTATCGGTTGTATCATGGGGGGTGCTCTGAGGAATTGTTCGGAATCATACCACCTGCAACTTTTCGCCATCGTCCCACGCGAAAAACATACCATCCTCATCACCTTGATGAGTGGCAGTCTTCCACAGTGCGTTTTTCGCGTAACTTTCTGCCGCGCACTGTAAAACTCTGGAACGAACTGTCACCAGCAATATTTCCGGACCTATACGACCTGCAAACCTTCAAGAAAAGAGCGTATTCCCTCTTAAAAGGCCGGCAACGCACCTGCAGCTCATCTGATGTTGCGAGTGTCCATGGGCGACGGTAGTTGCTTACCATCAGGTGACCCGTTTGCTCGTTTGCCCCCTTATTTAATAAAAAAAAGGGATTTAGGGAGCTTACGTTCAAAAAGGATTTTATTTACCAGTCAATATTGTTGTTTGTGTGAATTGTGTGTAATGTAATTATCGTATGTTATCGCCGCTATCTTATCAATGACACAGAATTTTTCAATGAATGCTGTGCGAAGACCTTTTTTTTATTAAATAAGGGGGCAAACGAGCAAACGGGTCACCTGATGGTGATCAACTACCGTCGCCCATGGACACTCGCATCATCAGAAGAGCTGCAGGTGCGTTGCCGGCCTTTTAAGAGGGAATACGCTATTTTCTTGAAGGTTTGCAGGTCGTATAGGTCCGGAAATACTGCTAGTGACAGTTCGTTCCAGAGTTTTACAGTGCGCGGCAGAAAGTTACGCGAAAAACGCACTGTGGAAGACTGCCACTCATCAAGGTGATGAGGATGGTATGTTTTTCGCGTGGGACGATGGCGAAAAGTTGCAGGTGGTATGATTCCGAACAATTCCTCAGAGCACTCCCCGTGATACAACCGATAGAGGATGCAGAGCGAAGCTACATCTTGGCGTAATTCCAAGGGGTCCAAGCTGTTTGAAACACTATGGCAATCAACAATTCGAGCGGCCCTTCATTGAATACGATCCAGAGGGAGCAGTTGGTATTTTGGCGCCCCAGCCCAGAGATGAGAACAATACTCCATATGAGGCCGAACCTGCGCCTTGTAGAGTTGTAGGCGTTGGTCCGGACTGAAGTACTGTCTCGCTCTGTTAAGAACACCAAGCTTCTTCGAGGCTAATTTGGCCTTACCTTCTAGATGATATCGGAACTGGACTTCGGTCGATATGTTGACGCCAAGTATCTCAATGCTAGGGGAGATGGTTAAAGATGTGCCCTCGAAACGAGGGTATACGACCATTGGTGACTTTTTAGTGGTGAACGCGCAGACTTGTGTCTTGGCGGGGTTGAATTGGACCAAGTTACGTCTACCCCATTCAGAGACCTTCTCCAATGAATACCTACTACAAATTCTAAACTAGACCTACTAAAAATTCTAAAGAAACAATGATATAAAGAAAGACATAATATGAGTCACTCATACAATATTACTAGTACTGAGGCTGAAGAGTTAAAGTTGGTTTGAACTTGGATATATTATGAGTTACGACTTATGACGGCAAAAGCACACAATATAAAGGCTGGAAATATAAAGGCTGGAAATATTATGTTTTGAAACATCTAGCAATAGACGGAGGAGCCCTGCAGGGCTAAAATGGTCGCTTTGCAGAATCATGATACAAATCATAATATGATTCATTTTTCTAAAATCGCAAAATGCAACTCTGCTTGCAATTCATTTCTGTATTTTTGTACTGATTTGACATTTGTCAGTTTTGACAATTCATTTGCTGAATTGATTGAGAGGAATTGCTAAATGTGACCATTTTAGCCCTGCTGTGATTCAGAGTGACCTTCAAAGTTGAGTTTGGGCGATACGCATTATGTTATTGGTGTAACGTCGGTGACTTTCGTGCGTGGGCCGTGCTGACGATCGATACTTGGTGCCCTTATCAAACATCACAATTACTGTAATTTGCTTTAATTCCTAATGAGTCCTTGGGCTAGGTCCTCCTTGCGCAGTGTGACCTCTATGGTATCTGAAAAGTTTATTGAAAACCTTTAAGGATATTTTGATTTTCCTACTTTTCTAAGGTGCAGGTAAATGCTCAAGGAACGTCGTGCTCTCGAATTCATAATATTAATAAATGCGAAAGTCTGTCTGTCTGTTACCTCTCACGACCCTCTTCTCTTCACATGAACATTTGAGTCTCGAGAAAGGACATAGGATCTCACCAGGGGGGGAGGGGGGTGGTCAAAAAATTCAAAAAAAGACCTCACGTAGTTTGTGGACGCCCCCAAGTGATCTTCTTATCTTATATATAAAAATGGATTTTCAAATGTGTTAGGCTCGCTAAAACTTCAAAACGGCTGAACGGATTGGGCTGATTTTAGTCTTAAAATATTCGTAGAAGTCCAGGGAAGGTTTATATTGTGACCTGTGAGTTGTGACACGAAGTTCACCAGGACACCGGACAGCTAGTATTTTACTAGATTTCTAAGGGCGCATTTTCATTAGTCGTTAACTCGTGCGGTATACAGCATACGGGGAGTCTATAACAACTAATGGCGCATTTTGATTGGTCGAGGGCTCGAGGCATGGGTTTCAGAAATCTCCCGCACCCCGCATGCGGGCCCTATCGACCAGTGAAAATGTGCCATTCCATTCGAATGCTCAAGAGACGTGCTCTCGATTTTGAACAATTTTACGCCCTGAATAAAATACTCTGATTGCAGCGTGAAAATTCCTGGAATTTACTTCCCGTTGATTTTTACAAGAGCGTTTTTACGGCGTTAATAACCGCCCAAGTGGTCCGTGTTTGTTCCGAACGTTGGTTTGGCGAAATGCCATGCCAAATCATGAGTCACCTAACACATGCCTGGAGTTATTACTTAATAAATACGTACTTAATCGTCTAATGCTGCCCATAAATCTTCTGGAGAAAAAGAAATCAGACTGTAGAATGTAAGGTTTAGTGAAAAATAGGGCACCTACTGCAGTTAAAAGCATGTAACTGACTTTAGAATGCTTGAAATAATAGTTTTAGATGCCTCGAATTGACATTGTTTGAGAAGCCTTGAATTAAGAAAGTTTTGAGATTTCTTATAATATTTCCTCCAACGCTGAACGCCGGAGTTTCCATAAAGACGTGCCTTATCTTTGGGAAGTTGGTCAATACTGCCTATCTCTCACGCAGATCTACTCGAAACGAGGCGTTACACCGGCAAAATATTCTTGAACATTAGCAGCACTCCTCAAAGATGAGTAAAGGTATCCGCCCTAGTTAAAAAGCATTAGAACACTCATGAATTAAGGTCGTCCCCCGAGCAAACGACCTTGGCCATACATTTGCCGCGTTGCCGAGATCGCGCCAAAACCCTATTATTTTTACTTGTCTTAGTTCAAAATTGTCCTAAAAAAATTTAAAACGGCGAACATGTAGTTTATGATATTGTCGATCTATTGGCGTGAGTTTCAAATAAAAGTAATTTGTAAATCCTAAGGAGATGCTGAATGTATGCTTGAATTTTAACAAATTGGTATTACTTTGGAAGCTGATAGCATGAGTATAAGAAACAAAAATAGAAAATTTAAAACGACAAAAGGAATGTTGATATACTGAAGATTATTGCTGTATTTTTATTATAACTTTGTAGCTTTCAGATTATGAGTTTATAAGGTTTTAAATACGGTCAATTACGGAATCTCCGGACGGAACGCCCTTAAGGCATAGGCCATCGGTAGCTATGCCTTGTTACTAAGAGTTACTGTAATATTCTTCTTAAAGTTTATTGAAATTTAGCCTGAACTATGTCTGAAACGTGGAAAAACTCGATCTGAACATGTTTATATGATTTTAATAATTATGAGCATATAAGATTTAAAAAGATTTTTATGCAGGTACCTGGTACAATGTGCAAGATCTCACTGATAATTGATAAACCTAAAGTCTTCATGACCATTGTGGTCTCATGTATTGTTATTTAATATTACAAAAATAATTATTTTATTTAAAGTAAGTATTCGAGCTGATTCTAGAATTTTCCGGCTTTGTATTGTAAAATTGTCATTAATCTGCAAAACATTAACGTATCAAGCCCAATAAGAGCACCGGTGATTGCAAAAACATTAGAATAACAATAGATTTCCAAGAATCTGCGATCGAAGCATTATTGCCTATTGAATTTCCGAATCGATATTCCGTTTTGGAATTTCGAAACGGAATTCCGACTGTATGTGGCCGGCCTTAAACCTTCAATCCCCATACAAGCACCGGTGATCGCGACAACAATAGAATACAATAGCATTTCCAAGAATACCCGATCGCAGGATTAAACCACAATATCGTTCTCCTACCAAAAGTCAGCATTGGAAACTACGAATAATAAAACCTAAGGAAACGTAACTCCCATACTAATACAGTTTTAAATTTGGTTCCATTCGAACTGTCATGTAACGTCAGCCTTTATACCGCTCAAGGTCACCAAATGTATGAAAAGTGAACCTAAGGTACACTTTTTTGACAAGTATTTTGGAGCATGTTTTTTGACGGAGTTACTCTTCCTTAGTTTTTATTATTCGTAGATTGGAAATAAAGGAAATCGATCTCTATTGTGTGCGTCTTTTGCCAGAAAGATGAGAGAATCTTGAAATATTTTAAAAGTTTAATACATAAAAGCTAAAGCATGTGTTTGTACAATTTAAGGATGATCGAGTTGAGCGTTGTTGAACTATTAAAGAAAATGGAGGCATTTAATGTTACTTCAAGGCCATACTGGCAATCAGCTCTTTGTTATTTAGCGTTTAAATGTCTGTGTGACTAAGCGACATCTTTAAGTGTTTAATAAAAGTTAACAGAAAAACAAACATTCCAATCTGTCTGAAATTAATCTAAAAACTTTGAAATAACCCTCATCCATACATTACATTAAATTTTTAAACACCAGAGACTCGGTCGACCTTTTTTTCACAATTTCACGTAATTTTCACCATGTAATCTTATCACATCCATTCAGTTCAACGTATCGTTCAAAGAGTGGTGCGTTTATAATCCCGTTGCACAGGAATGCCGTGTAAACCTGCCCTGGGTTGAGGAAACGCCTGTCGGTGTCGGGGCTGGCTAGTGGCTGATCGATGCAGCCCCTATATGGCGTGGACGCGGCGTGTCCCGTTAGCCGATACCATCGATTTATGTAGGTTTAAATAACATTACTTGTAGAGCTGGCTTCGGCCCTAGCCGGTAGCCGCGCGTCGCCACAGAGATATTATTATGTCAGATCGTTCGCTCCAACGATTACGAGTAGCCAATACGATTGTGCTATTTTACAGGCTCTGATAAGTTTTTGATCTCGGTAAAATGAAACTAAAAATTCTATTTCCATAGAATGAACGTTGATAGCGTTCTGATTGACCAATAGTCCAAAAGTCGGTACTTCAAAGTAGAAAATGATTTAAATGCTATTACCTTCGATCGCGGATTTTTGGAAATCTATAATTGTTCTCACGGCCACATCACACATATTTGTGGCCGTTTGGGTGCTGAAGCGTCTGATCAGATGAAATATCACCATCGGGGTACCGACTTTTGTAGAACGAGTTATAACATGGTTATAATATTATGTAGAGCTGGCTTCATTGGCTCTACCAAATTGAATGTCGCGTAAGTTAACTGTTCGAGCCAACATAAGAGTTGTTATATTATTTAAGTTAATGAATAGATGAGGAAACTGAGTGCAGTTTAACGGAAAACCTATTTCATATTTGTAATTTATATATAAAATGTTTCCTGTCATGTTCATAGTGATATGGTTGAAGGACAATTGTTATTGCTTATCCATAATACACGAACAATAACTTGTAACAAATATAATCTATATTTAAAATGAATTAAATTTTGTTAATCGCTAAAACTCGAGAACGGCTGAACACATTTGGCTAATTTCAGTCTTGAAATTTTCGTGGATGTCCAGGCCCCAGGGAAGGTTTATATTAGAAGGAAAGTGATACGAAGTCTACCTGCAATCTAATGCTAAATTGTTTGTGCAATTCCGTTAAATGAAACTGCTTTGAAACGGTGGCATCATGTCCTGAATAATGAGTAAAGTTTGGCACAGGCCATTTTGCGGGTCCAGGCGGGCCTAACGAGGAAGGGACTCAAGTGTATGATAAGCCAGTCTATCCGCCCACATGGAATTAGCGAGCGCGTGGGACGCCCAAATTGTGACCTTTTAAATAACAATCAAGCTATTTTAGGCAGCAGATTTATTACACCGTGCAAAGTGTTTAGGTTTTCCTGTATGATAGCAAGGAAACTCAAATTTCATTGGTGCGTGATGAGAAAAACAATATAAAACTGTTATTCTGCTGAGAGTTTCTGATGTTTGAAACCTTCAGCAAAAAAAGTTGTTCTCGCATTTTGCATTTACAAGTTACAACCAGCTATTCCTGCCAGGTAGTTCTGGCAGGAATGACACTATATGAACCCTAATGATTATAATTTATATATGTATTTACTAGCGATGATGTCACATTCTAATATCATGATGATTGTGAGGTCACTATACCGATAACTTATGATTCAAATATTGACACAATGTTTAATAATAACTGTTATATTTTTATACAATGACGCTATTATTAAAGAATTTCTAAAGTATGAATTTGTATTATATTTTAATAGAAACAAACAAAATATTCTCTTCTACCTGCAGCCATGTCCGAAGAAGCGTTTGAATAGGTTTTCGAACACATGGACAAGACGAAGTCCACGTGTCCGGAAGATCGAATAAACCCATAAATCTACTCGGTAAGTTAAAGACATGATCTGTTTATGTTACAGTTAAAACGATCCACGCAGCTTATGACTTTAATCCCATAAAACGAAAGCGGTGTCCGACTAAAGAAAACATATAAATATTGAGTCTAGACGCGCCGGCACCGTCTTATTGTGTGCATCATTATCAGCTTTCCAGGCGCCAAATGCCAATATTATGCCATCCTTGTTTGGTGCACTTTAGACAAATTTACTTTTAGAAGTCTTGAAGCGAGTATAATTAGAGACCAAAAAAGGACCGTGACATTTAGAATACTTATAGCGCTCCTAAACGTACGGTGCATTCGATTCTGAAGGTCAGCATTTACTATCAGAATTAGTATTCGTGACCTCGATACCCGTAGTGGTAGATAAGTCGAGTCTAGACGTGGATGCGGCTGGTCCGCTATCGGTGTACGTTACAAATTATGATAGTCTAAGATCCGGCCATAGAATGACCTTCACCCATCGTATTACGGGATGAAAATGATTTTTTTATAAAATTAAATATGTTAAAAAAATTATTTACAGGAGGTTGTCTGAAAAATTTGGTGCAAAGTGTAATTAATTAATAATTAAAAAATGTTTTTTTTTTAAACATTACACTCATTCCCTTACGCAAAAAACTGTATACTAATCGAAAGTATGTAGCTCATAGAATATGCAAACGCTGGGTTGACTTTTTTTTTCCGGTGCAATTATCAGGTAGGCAGCTATATACAGGTAAATCGATACTAGTAATTTGCAACGATCCAGTTACGCGATAAACCTTATATCAAAATAAAGATAATTTTATTATGAATATAATGACATAAGGTTGGCTGCAAAAAGTTGGTGCTAAATCCCGGTTGTCGATTTTTGAAAAACGTAATATTCGTGCGGTTGAATACGTGCGAAACAGAGGTCCGAGGAACGTATCCAGTGCGATAGAAAAGGACGCAGCATTGCAGCTGTGTGTCGCTCAATCGTCGAAAGAAAGAGAATACGCGTGCTCTTTGTTTGTGAAATTGTATATATATATATATATATATATATATATATATATATATATATATATAATATTATTATATGTAAAATTGACATAAATGTACTACATACATAACTTTATTATTTTGTACAAAAATGCATTGACGGATGCTCCGAAATAATGCTCAACACTTACTGTAGTCTATCGCTATCTTCCTCAATTTCACAAACAAAGAGCATGCGTACTCTCTTTCTTTTTATTAATCATTTATTGTGCACAAGAAATATTCACAAAATAACAATTTACACATAGTAAGACGACACAAAGGGTCTGCTTATTTCTAATAGAAATCTCTTCCAGCAGCCCTACGGAGAGAGATTGGATTAGGATAGCAGATAGGCCGTACACAAACATGAACATAATATTGTATCAAAATAGAATAATAGGATAATGACAAAATAAATAAATTATAAACACATATATACCAAGTTCTACAACAACAACAAACAATAAAATATAATTATAATATATTATATATAATTATAAAATGAGTAATGTATCTAAGATAAATAAATACTATATGTATATTTAATAATGGTACTTATATGGATGGAGATTCGAGGTAGTGCTCTTTCAGGCATCTTTTAAAAATTGTAATGGTGGGACTATCACGAATGGTGTGAGGGAGTGAGTTCCACAATCTGACAGCATGAACAGTAAACGAGTAGGAGTAAAAGTTGGAGCGATGGGAAGGGAGGGAGAGATTAGACCGTACATTGGACCTACATGGGAGATCAGGAGATCGGGAAAAATTGAATCTATCAAGGAGGTATTGAGGAGATAGGGGATTGTACAGGATAATGTAAAGTAGGCAGAGGATGTGGGAGTTGCGACGGAGACGGATGGGAAGCCACTTGAGTTTTGAACGGTAGGCTGAGATATGGTCGAATTTTCTCAAGCCAAACACAAAACGTATGCAGAGATTCTGTAAACGTTCGAGCCTACTTAACTGCTCCTCAGTGGCGTCAAGGTAACAGGAATCGGCGTAGTCAAGGATGGGAAAGATGAGTGTCTGGACAAGGAAGATTTTGGTATGTATAGGTAGGAAATTTTGGAGGCGCCTCAGCGTGTGAAGTGAGAAATGAACTTTTCTGCTTACTTCGGTCACTTGTGGGTTCCACGACAGGTAATGGTCAATAATTAAGCCTAGGTTTTTGGCCGACTCTGTGTAATTTATAATTGTGCCATCATAAATTACATTTGGGACATTGCATAACCGTCGAGACATGTATCTGCTGCCTATGATCATAGCTTGAGATTTACTGGGATTAACCAACAGGCCAAAAGAATTTGCCCAGTTGGCTATTCGCTCAAGGTCAGAGTTGATGTCATTGACTGCAGATACGATGTCGAGAATGTGAGAATGGCGATATATTTGCAAGTCGTCTGCGTAGAGATGGAAGTAGGATTTAATTATTAAAGTAGGATTTCTTTCGACGATTGAGCGACACACAGCTGCAATGCTGCGTCCTTTTCTATCGCACTGGATACGTTCCTCGGACCTCTGTTTCGCACGTATTCAATCGCACGAATATTACGTTTTTCAAAAATCGACAACCGGGATTTAGCACCAACTTTTTGCAGCCAACCTTATGTCATTATATTCATAATAAAATTATCTTTATTTTGATATAAGGTTTATCGCGTAACTGGATCGTTGCAAATTACTAGTATCGATTTACCTGTATATAGCTGCCTACCTGATAATTGCACCGGAAAAAAAAAGTCAACCCAGCGTTTGCATATTCTATGAGCTACATACTTTCGATTAGTATACAGTTTTTTGCGTAAGGGAATGAGTGTAATGTTTAAAAAAAAACATTTTTTAATTATTAATTAATTACACTTTGCACCAAATTTTTCAGACAACCTCCTGTAAATATTTTTTTTAACATATTTAATTTTATAAAAAAATCATTTTCATCCCGTAATACGATGGGTGAAGGTCATTCTATGGCCGGATCTCCTACTATGAGGTCACGTAGCGGCTAAAGCTGACTGTTTGCGTCGATGCCTCAAGAACTAGATGCACGGGAGGTAAAAGCTATCCACAGCTCAAACTAATTCAAACATTGAGTAAACTACATACTTGGTAGAAGGCGTTGGCATTTTAAATGGACAGCAAGGGCTATGGCACAGCTCCATTTAACGGTAAACATTTCATAAATCTTCACTCGTCCTTAATCGCCTAGAATAGACGCATCAGCAAGCTGCAATTTAAAAGCTTTTGCAAAAATGTCGAGCTGTTGGTACAAAAACATACGAGGACGGTAAACTAATTCAGTTTGGAGCAGCGAGCGGTCGGACCGGTCCGGTCGGTGATGTCATGTATAATCGCCGATTACAAAGTTTCGATGTCTACGTGCAGAGATTCTTAACGACAAGCGCGTAAAAGTATAGGCGGAACACTTGGAACTGGAAATATTCAATTTTTGGATGGCATTGATTCCACCACCAGCACAAATTCTAAAAACGTTGAGTATATCTTTTCACTTGCGTAAAGTCTCTATTACTTTGCGAACTAAAATCTGATCTAATCGAAATACTTGAGCAAAAACCAGCGAACCGTTAAGCCATCTGCAAGCAAAAAATCTTTTGAATTTGATATCATAATAAATGCGGATTCGAATAGCCGACGTATTCGACGAATACGGTGGATGGGCGGTGGTTTCGAGTACGAAAGTGACTAGCGGTGCACTTACGTAATGCTCTCGAAAGCTTTTGATGAACCGATTGACGGACAAAAGGCTAATGAGTCCCGTCATCGCATGCTCATTCATCCTAATCGGAACTTGGAGCTATGCTCTACGATTGTGTGAATTTGGATAGGAAGGAAGGTTTAGAAACAGTATGCATAGATGAACCTCCAGGAATTTTAGTTTTTGGTTATTAGTCCTTATAGGAGCTGGTTGGGATTTAAAAAGAGACAATTCATTTAGAATAAGAGCATTTTTTTGGGGAAATTATTGTTACTGATGAGTGATGACTCTATCTGGAGATTTTAATAGAGCAATGTTAGAACAATTATAATAGTTTCAAAGCATTTTCCAAATGATTTCCGTCTGGCGTCTTAATAATAATTGCTCGGATTTGATTGTACTAATTTCTTTGCACATTTACACCTTTTAGTTTCTGTCGGTATTAATTCTCATTCATTTGGTGTTTCGGCAGAATACACAAATGATCGGCGCGTACGCTGGTGGTTTTTGGCCGACAGATAATAAACTGGTTCCACAAGTAACGACTCTGCGACCGCAGCTTTTCGTCCGTTACACTTTGAATGGATCTAAATGACTTTTTAATAGAAAGATTTTGATGCCGCAAAAACGATTATGCTAGCAATCTTGTAAAAACAATTGATCGTGAAAACAATAGCACGGGAAAGTCATTACACCGTTAAAAGTATCATACTATTCCTAGTAAGTATTGATCAAATTGAAGTTTTATGTTAGAAACCTTTGTTAGTTTTAATAATGCAATTATAATAAAAACTTCAAAAATAATAACGCTTAACAATGATTTCAAGACATAAATAGTAATGATATGATCACATTCGTGTCTAATGCCATTAAAAACGGCACGCCATTACTGTGACTATGAAACTATGTGACTGTTGAAAAATGTATAAAATTAAAGTTGAGTATACGAGGACACACAGCATGCAATGTTTTATGCATCACTATAATCAACTAGAGTACTGGTTACTTTTGCGGATAAGTAGCATGTTAAGGGCGTTCCGTCCGGAGATTCCGTAATTGACCGTATTTAAAACCTTATAAACTCATAATCTGAAAGCTACAAAGTTATAATAAAAATACAGGAATAATCTTCAGTATATCAACATTCCTTTTGTCGTTTTAAATTTTCTATTTTTGTTTCTAATACTCATGATATCAGCTTCCAAAGTAATACCAATTAGTTAAAATTCAAGCATACATTCAGCATCTCCTCAGGATTTACAAATTACTTTTATTTGAAACTCACGCCAATAGATCGACAATATCATAAACTACATATTGGTCGTTTTAAATTTTTTTAGGACAATTTTGAACTAAGATAAGTAAAAATAATAGGGTTTTGGCGCGATCTCGGCAACGCGGCAAATGTATTATGGCCAAGGTCGTTTGCTCGGGGGACGGCCTTAAAATAATTGTTAATAAGCTTTTTAAAGTCATTCTCATGACTCATTAGTCATTACGTAACATTCTTTATATTTTATTAAACAAAAAGAAGTAGCCCCATGATTATGATAAAATTAGATGACGCCCGCAATTCCGTTGTGCCAAAAGTCGTTAACGCACGGGAACCGTACATTTAAAAAGTATCCTATGTCTTTTTCCGGGTCTCAAAGAATGTCCATACCAAAATTCATCAAAGTAGGTTCACCAGCTTGGGCATTAAGAGGAAACAAACTTACACACTTTCGTATTGATCCAGCGCTTATTTTACAATTTACATATTATGCAAACTTGGTTAATGTGTATGTTTAGACGTCGAAATCTTTTGACCTTATTCCTTTATATATGAAAATGGACCCTCTCGCAAAGATATTCTACCTAAATTACCCAAATAAAATATACACTTTTGATTTCCCCCAATAGTAATCTCATGGGTTATTCATAAATGCCGAGTAAGGGTTTTATTAAACTTGGGGTTTGGGAGTAATGTTATACTTTGCGAGTATTATACTGTCTCAATTTAGATTCGCAATGTTCTATAACTTGGAATATTTGGAGCCGTTTTTGTAGGTCATGATCGAAAACCATGATTGCCACCATAAACGTATGATGCTAAAGACCAACAAAGAGTGCGAGAGAGAAGAAAATCCGTTATGGAATTATAACAAGATGAAAAGAGAGAGGCAGTCTCATGAAAACTTTAACCACTTTCATTTGACAGGTCGTCAACAAGTCGTCACACGTTTTTATGCCCTTTCGGTATTTGCAATTTATTGTTTAAATCCTTTATTATTTTCATCAAATACTATTACATATAAAAATGGTAACTTGTTCTGTGAGTGATTGCAGTGTAAATCATAAGAAAAATCCTGAAAAATAT
The DNA here is from genome assembly GCA_937595015.1 of Polyommatus icarus. Classification (NCBI taxonomy): domain Eukaryota; kingdom Metazoa; phylum Arthropoda; class Insecta; order Lepidoptera; family Lycaenidae; genus Polyommatus; species Polyommatus icarus. Next base: position 29,450,808 of record OW569321.1, on the reverse strand, counting down.
ACATTTCACAGGTAATTAATCTTCATGTCCTAATTGCTACGATGTGTTTATTTTCGCTATATTCTGTCTTTAGTTCTCTATTTCAAATAAAATATTGTGAATCCGCCCTTTTACTTTCATATTTTGCGTAACTTAAGGTATTATTGTTCTTATATTACACAAATTTTGAAGAAAAAATTTTCATTAAAATTTTTTACATATACGCTAGTGTTTGAATCAAATTTATCGATATGCTTATCGATATTTCACAATAACATAAACTAAAATAAAAATCATTTACCTTTATATTTATCACCTTAAAAGGACATATTATCTTATTTTTAGTGCTACGAGCTTACCTTACGCGACGCGGCTCCTACGTTCATCTGCGCTCCTGGTACTTTACTTGAACTGCACAGCGGCCGGTGACAATATTACGAGCGGGAAGATTCAAATATACTGAAGCGGACGCTGCGGACCAAAATAAGTTTTGTTGGTTATCTGCAAAATGCCTTTACGCCGCTCTCCACCGCAGCCTTACCCCCCTCACTCGCCCGTACACTACGCAACTCCAATACAAGACTCCGATACGCCTTCAGAACGGAGTGAGTACCCAAGCGCCTCCAGACGTATGTCTAAACGGAGACGGGAGAGTGATGAGAACCTGAAGGACCTCAAGGATACCATGACTGATCGCTTTCTTGCTTTAACTAGTTCCATGGAACAACGTTTTAATAAAATTATAGAACAGAATAATGAGCTTAAGTCTAGTGTACAATTTCTCTCGGAGAAATATGATACAATTTTAGAAAAGTTAAAACGACTAGAAACGGAAAAAGAATCAGACAAAAAACATATATCATACCTAGAGGAAAAGATAGAAGTATTAGAGAGGAAACAGAGATCAACGACGCTTGAAATACAAAATGTACCACCTTTTACGAGTGAGTCAGTAAAAACAGATAACAAGGAGGAGCTAATTAAAATTATAAAATCCCTAGGAACAACATTAAATATCGAAATAAATGATCATGACATAAAAGATATTTACAGAATTAATATGAAAAATAAGTCGGCGAAACCCATAATCGTGGAATTAACTAGTGCGATAAAAAAAGAAAAGATTATCTACGCGACTAAAGACTTCAATAAGAATAAAAATAAAGAAGCAAAATTAAACACGAGCCATCTGCAAATTCTTGGACCTGAAAAACCAATATATATTTCGGAAGCTCTTACGGCTAAAACACAAAAAATATTTTATCTCGCTAGACAGTTTGCGCGTGACCACCACTTTTCTTACTGCTGGACATCGAGAGGAAAAGTCTACCTACGTAAGTCTGATGGCTCTCCTTTTCATCGCATAGAGACAGAACAAGACCTATCCAAACTCATTAATAATATTTGACTGAATGAAACAACAAAGTTCCTAGTTTCGCTCTTTAGTATTATGTTATTCATACTTAGGATAAGTTACATTCTTACGTTTACATTTAATTTACCTTGGCTTCTTACCTTAGCCTATTATTTGTATAAAAACTGTTATTATTTAACAAAATACTCTTTATGCTTTACAAAATACGTAGTAATATATTATATTATACTAATTTTACAAAACACATTACACACTTTACATATTTTGCAAACTAAGAAATTTTTTACAATTATGCTACACTTATATTTACACATTTTACATCTGCTACCTGAAACGAGACTTTCTATTGTAATATTATACTTGCATTTTAGACAATATGGAATACAAACAGATAAAACACAGATATGGAGTCTTTGGATAGCGAAAACAAAGCTTTTACCTAAGATATGCCAGATAGTAAAAGCGATAATTACGCATAACATTCGATTCCACTAATAATCTATTGCAAAACGTAGACGAGTTCCAAAATTCTGTGACTATATCATGTCAACCCGAGGACTGCATTTCTTATATACAGCATCCTTCAAAGTCGCTTAACATTTTGCAACAAAACATACGCAGTTTAAACCGTAACATGCATGAATTGCATGTACTATTAAAAAGGATAAAAATTTCCTGTGACATCATAGTGCTATCTGAGTGCTGGCTATCGCGTATTTCTAAACTGCCAATACTAGACGGATACTACTCGCACAAAACAAATGACAATTTCAACCAAAACGATGGTCTCGTAATTTATACTCACCGTAATCTTGACTGCACTGTGGAGGAACCTAAACTATTAGAAGCTAACTGTCTAACAGTTAAATTGCAAAATGATACAATATTGATTGCAATATATAGGCCTCCCAGTTTCAAGGCTAATGAAAAATTTATAGACTCTTTACACAACCTGTTGGAAAACTTCAAGTCTTACAAAAATATTATAGTAGTTGGCGACATAAATATTGATATCCTAAAGATTAGCTCTGACAACTGTGCTTATTTAGACACCATTACGTTTCATGGATTGCTTCCTGCCGTAAATACACCAACAAGAGAAAAATCTTGTTTAGATCACGTTTTGCTAAAAACCAAACAAAGTGCCATTACGCTTACCCTAGGAACTACCATCACTGATCACGAATCTGTGCTATTCAGCTTAAACACTGATATCCATAGTCATAAAGCTATAAGGCTTAAAACTACATCTACAACGGATATAAACCAATTAATATCAGATTGTGTGGAATACGATTTTGCTGAAGTGTATAATGAATCAAATTTAAACTTAGCCATGAATAAATTCATTAATATAATACAAAAATTAATAGCTAAAAATACAACAAGACGATTCATTCCTAGAAACAAATATATAATAAAACCGTGGATAACAGCTGGAATGTTGCGGTGCATACACAACAGAGACAATTTACATAAAAAATTAAAAGCAAATCCTAATAATGAGATATTAAAAACAACTTACTTAAGATATCGAAATCATTGCAACACTATATTAAAGAAACTAAAAAACCAATATGACAGTGAACAGATAAAACAGTATAAAAATAATTCTAAAAAGCTGTGGCAGAAAATCAAATCACTAACCAACAATAATAATAACATAGAATTACCAACCCAACTTTTAAAAACAAATAGCAATCCGTTAGAGTCAATCAACCATATAAATAAATACTTCTCTAATATAGGTAAAAATCTGTCAGAAAAATTAAAACATATTAACATCCCACCATTTGAAAAAACTTTGAATCCTCCAAGTAAATCTTTTGTTCTCTTACCTACGGATCAACAGGAAATATCCAGAACAATTCAACTATTAAAAAGTGACTGCTCGCCTGGTGTTGATGGTATAAGTGCTGAAATCCTGAAAAAGCTGTCTTCTACTATAACACCAGTTCTGACTGACCTAATAAATCGCTGCTTTGATAACGGAGTCTTCCCAGATGCCCTTAAGAAGGCTGTGGTTCATCCAATCTACAAGTCGGGTGACAGAAGCAGTGTCAACAATTATAGACCAATTGCAATCTTACCTACAATATCAAAATTATTAGAACGTCTTATAAATACTAGGCTGGTTAAATATTTAGAAGAAAATAATCTACTATCGAACTCACAATATGGTTTCCGATTGGGCCGTTCAACAAATAATGCAGTATTAGACCTTGTTAATTTTATAGTTCACAAATTGGATAATAAAAAGAAATGCGTTACTATATTTTTGGACCTCGCAAAGGCATTTGACACTGTTTCTGTCCCCTGCCTTGTGGATAAACTCGAAGCTCACGGTATCAGAGGAACTCCATTGGCACTGTTATCTGATTACCTGCGAAACAGAACTCAATCCGTAAAAATTGGCGACAATATTAGTGAAGAACTGCCGGTCACTTACGGGGTACCGCAAGGAAGCATATTGGGTCCCACTCTCTTCCTTTGCTATGTGAACCAGCTCTGTACACTTAACCTCCAAAACTGCCGCATCTCTGCATACGCAGACGACACGGCTCTTACCTTTTACGGAGACTCATTTGAAGATGTTTTTAAATCTGCTCAAATAGGATTTAATAATGTGTTCCATTGGTTATCGTCCCACTCCCTTACTTTAAATGAGGATAAAACAAAATACATTGTGTTTTCAATTAAAAACCGCAAAGACGTCATTAATCTCAAGAATCAAATTTATGTACACAAATGTAATTTTCCTCAACTTTCAAATTGTAACTGTTCCAAAATTTCCCGTGTTAATATTATAAAATATCTGGGTATTGAGATTGACTCTAACTTAACCTTTGAGAACCACATCAATTCCTTGAGTAACAAAATTCGGAAACTGTCTTACATTTTTAAAACACTACGGGAAGTGGCAGATAGACAAATTATTAAGTCACTATATGAGGCATTAGTACAGTCCATCTTATCGTATTGTATCACTACGTGGGGCGGAGCTTCCAAATCTAAATTATTAACCCTTGAGAGAGCCCAAAGAATGTTGCTTAAAGTTAGCCTTGCAAAACCTCGCTTATATTCTACAACTAAATTATACGAAGACGCCCAAGTCCTTTCTGTTCGTCAACTTTATATATACTATACTCTGCTACATACACATACAAAAATACCCACAGAAGGCCGTAGAAAACTCATTGCCCACACGAGGCGTAGCTATGCTACCTGTGAGCCTACAGCCGTCCACACATCTTTTGCTCAGAGATTTATTGAATATTTGGGTAGCTCACTCTATAACAAATGTAATAAACATCTTTCTATATCAAACTGTACCAAAATTGAATGCAAAAATATAATTTATAAATGGTTACTCGGTCTTAATTACGAAGAAACCGAAAAGTTATTATCAGCTAAATTGTAAAATTTATTCATTTATACACATCTATTTTTAAGAAAGATTTAGGTTAAGTATATATAACATTGGTCAACGGATATTTATAATATTTATAATGAGTGTAACTTATTAGTGTAAAGTGTTCACATATTTGTATATAAGTAATATTTATAATGAGTGTAACTTACTGGTGTTCACAACTTCACATACTGTACACTGATAATATAATAATTAATAATGTTGTTTTAGGGGGGGCCTGGAGATCTATATTACAGGCTTGGCCTAGTTTAGACTCCAGATCTCCCACAAGTTACAACTAGCATGTGTATGTAAACAACTAGTTTTTAAGCACTTTATAACTTGTAATTTGTGGAGATGAACAATAAACGATTTATTATTATTATTATTTTAACGATTATTTTTAAATATTATTAATCTTTTGACATACCTAGTATAAAATCAAGATTTCACAGATCAGTCACTTGAATCTAATACTCATTGAATGCAGCTTTCATTAATATAAAATAAATTGCACCCATGCAAAGCTGTTTGCTTGTTCATAATCATTTGTTTTACAGATTCCCTCAAGATCCCCTAATTAGAGGAAAATGGCTAAAATTGATTGGGCGTGTTGGTTGGAGTCCCACGAAAAATTCAACAATATGTAGCAAACATTTCATTGAAAATTTTAAAAGAAAAAGTAGAATAAATACAATTTTGGCTAAAGGAGCTATCCCAACATTATTCGTACCAGTAAGTTTGACATACTGTTGCACTTGTTACTGAAGCAATTATTTTTGTCTTTTGCATAAAATTCTTGAGTCTCATTGTTGGAAAAGTTCATCAAAACAGCTTGACATTTTTTTATGAAATTTTGCATAATAATAAACAAGAATAGGTTCTAAGCTATTTATCAATAACTTTTCACACATCACCTATAGCGATAGGTTTTAATAGTGTACGTGTAGTGTTTTAAGAATAAAATATAATATAGTACTATGTGTGTTGTTTACTTTCAACGTGTACTTTCAATGTAAGGGCTGATTTACCAGATAGATTTTACCTGAGTAATAAATAAGTAACTTTATAATGTGTTATGTCATATGTGTAAGTATATTATTTACCCCTATAAGAACCTCATGTCATAACATATCCGACGATTGAAAAATCATTCCAAACGAAAATGTGTATCACTATTAAATTGTCACCTTTTTTGCCAATAATTAAAATTTATGATACCTAATTTGAAATACAAAATCTGTCAAAGTTGCATATTATTTGTTTCATATAGAAACTCAGGTAAAATAACTCGAACGGACTATACTATCGATAGCAAAATACTATACTATCGATAGTAAAATATACATCACTAGCACACGCACACATTGACAGATCAAAAAGCGTCACGCATTTTCGGGTTGTCAGGTGATCTATACGTCAGTATATTCTATATCTATGATTGCCACCATGGCAAATTATAGACAGGATGTAAACCAAAAGTTTTGTTCAATGTTTGACGTTTCTGTCAATATTCTAGACGTGTCGGATTGTGAAGTAGCGCTCTCTGCTGCGACCTTTGCGTAATATTCCCTATACGCCCCTCTACGAGTTCGTATTTGCCCATCATGGGCCAACGGAGGCTTGTGATGACTGATGACTGATGAGCAAAGCAGAACCAAGACCAAGACCAATTTTGCTCATCACTAGGAGAGGCCATTATACGTGATGTAATTTAGAAGTAAGGTAGTAGTTTCACACGTTCCACGGAAAATAACTTTTTCCGAGCAATATTATGTAAGAGTGAAAGTCCCCTCGGCCCTCCGCAAGATTTAGACTCGCTCACATTGTTCTCATTTTTATTCAGCTGTCACACTCGAGTGGTACATAAAGGGTTAAATGGGTACAAACGCTGCCATTTCGTCCTTTAGTAGAGGAAAAACACGATTCAAAGAGTAAGATTCGACTTTATTTTATACTTCTTTGATACTTTTTTGTAGAGATTCAATAATAATTAGTCGAGTGGTATAAAGGGTTAAAAGGGTCAAACGCTGCCATTTCGTCCTTTGGTAATTGGTAAAGGAAATACATGATTTAGAGAGCAAGATCCTTTTTTTATACTTCTTTGAGACATTTTTGTAGAGATTTCATAATTGTTATAATATACAAGAGATTCAAAAGAGCAAAAAATACCTTATTTACTCGAATACTAATAAAATATAACCCCAGGTAAACCTGTTAGCATTTCGAGGAGTTCAATGGACAACAACACGCGAGTGCGTGCGGAACCAATTTTCGGTTTGTCGCAGAGTATTCGAGTACGTACAGAATACAGATGACAGATCACCTACCCAAGACGTATTCTTTATCGCTTCTTTATAGCTTCTTTATAGAATCGCCGATCAAAATGTATGGGATTAACATAACATGAGTAATGTCGACTTTATTTTAATCGAATTATCATCGAACGCTCATTTCAATTTCATCAATTTTGATCGTCGATTCTATAATGGAGGCTCAGATACGAATTCGAAGTTCGTCATCGCCGGCGTTATAAGTTATAACCGATTGCCGATCTAATGTAAACCCCAAAACCTCATGCTAAATCTATCCTAGCAACGTAAACAAACGGGTATTTTTACCTATCAGCAGTGACGTCACGGAGTGGCGTAATCGCCCTAAACCACGATACCTCGGCCCATCGCTATGCGCCGTCGCGTGTTCCCTGTCACGGAAGGGATATGGGATATCATAATGTCTATCTTATTTTAACGTCGGATTTGCCAAGTTTTTAACCGACTTCTAAACAAAGGAGAAGGACATTTCCTTTTCCAGTAACGTCGGAAATTTCGCCAAGTTTTTACCGAACAGCGACTTCCAAACAGGTTAAATATGTTCAGCTGTAGATATATATTTTTAAAGTAAATGTAGAAACATTTGTACAGAAGTATAAACAGAGTATAAAGTTGGACTTTTAAGGTAAATGTTTTTGTATAATATAAAGTTGGACGGTTATGCTTCTCATCCGATAAGAGGCTCGATAGCCCTAATGTTCAAGAAGCGGAACAATCGCTTACTCTACCATTGTAACCTCGCCCGCCGTTTACAAATGCGTTGTCCTATAAAGTGCTTGTAAAAACAGTAGTCGGGCATGGAAAGTGCGGTGTACTCGTAGAAATGCCAGCTAACAATGGAAAAGTGAAAAGACCTCAACGTTTGGTAGAGCAAAAATGCAAATTAAATAAAAATATTATGCCCTATTCAAGATACGTGCAAAATAATGCGCCTATAAATAATGTTACGTGTGAACGCAATCACGCTTTTAAAAGCTTATTTTCCTGTGAATTTGCGTGACCTCCTTTCTCTGCGCGTATTGTCGTAAAAATGTTGGTTACGAAATTGTGTGGAATGCCGTTTACACATGTGGCGACAGTCGAGACTTTAACGTTAATATGTAAACTGTAAACACTAATCTAGATTCTTAGGTCGTTGATCCGTTTGGCTGTACTCTGTTCAGATCCCGTTTAACCCTTATGTCCATAAAAAGTTATATTTTTTTATGCAATAAGGGGGCAAACGAGCAAACGGGTCACCTGATGGAAAGCAACTTCCGTCGCCCATGGACACTCGCAGCATCAGAAGAGCTGCAGGTGCGTTGCCGGCCTTTTGAGGGGTAATAGGGGAAGGTATGGAAGGAAATAGGGAAGGGTAGGGAAGGGAAAAGGGTAGGGGATTGGGCCTCCGGTAAACTCACTCACTCGGCGAAACACAGCGCAAGCGCTGTTTCACGCCGGTTTTCTGTGAGGACGTGGTATTTCTCCGGTCGAGCCGGCCCATTCGTGCCGAAGCATGGCTCTCCCACGCCTGTGTTGTGTTATGTGAAATACGTGCATTATTGCACGGCGTGATACTGGTGTCATAGTGGTATCCCGTTTACAAAAATTTTGAGTGGATTCTAGATATACGTATAGTGATACGATCTGTGTGAGTTGAAAATTCCGATTTGATAGAAGAATTATATCAAAAACAGAGGATAATTATTACTTCAATGTTTTCACGCTAGGGGCAGCACCAGCATACTGCATAGACAGTAAACAAAATAATTGTTCGACGTTTGACAACGTCAATTTTGATATGACGCGTGCAACACATCGGATTTTGGTTGGATTATTTACTGTATGTGCTAGAAGCGCCCTCTGCTCCTTTGTGTAATAGTCCCTATTACAAAAATATTAGTTTATCCTGCTGCGCTGCCTGCGTAATGTCGATATAATGTTATTAAACGGCGCGTCTGAGGCAGTAATTTTCTCGGCAAAAACAATATAGCTTGTTAGGGACGACTCTACTGAGGATGTAAACGTGACATCAGCAGGTGTTTTGGTATAATAAAACTACAAACTTCTTTTAGCCTCGATTTCTAAAATAATTATCGTAAAATTTTAGACCACTGCGACTAGACCGTTAAATATTGTTATTTGTTGGTAAAAACACCAAATAATCAGTCGTTTGACGCTTGTCTTCCGTTTCGGAGTACTATTTCAGTATTTGATAAGGTAAATTAATATCGGATTATAAATTATAATAGAATAATCGAAATACAAATTTAGTTATAACCGTGAATCTGTGTCGCCCACAAACTAAATTACAGACAACAATGGCTCGCTAGCTTATACACGGTTGTATGACAAGCTTGGAAACTATTGTGCAGCAACTATTGTTATCAGAGGATGCGAGTTTGGTTATTCTACCTAAATTACACTTAGGCTGTATTTATATGCGTCAGCTAGAAGTGCGTTTTGGCGGCTATTTAAATAAATCTATACTAATATTACAAAGCGGAAGAGTTTGTTTGAACGCGCTAATCTCAGGAACTACTGGTCCGATTTGAAAAATTATTTCAGTATTAGATAGCCCATTTATCGAGGAAGGCCATAGACTATATTTTATCACGCTAAGACTAATAAGAGCGAAGAAATAAGAGGAAATTGTGGAAAAAATGGGAAGAAACGCGCGTTCGGGCAGGCGCGTATAAATCTCCCAAAAGGAGAGTTTGATCAATAATAATATTTGTATTTGTGATATTTGGTCGTTAAACAGAAACCATGGCATCTGATATATCAGAGCAACCGCGGTCTCACGTGCTCGGTGCGAGTGCGGCTAATGTGGCCGAACCGCGGAATTCGTCAGTGTTGTAACACGGAATGGGCATCGGTTTACTGAGTTATGGAGTTCTTAGGAAATGTGGGATCAAAATGCTGGTTCCTTTTTAACCCATTTCCAAAAAGGTAGAGGCTAGATGTTCGGCTGTGGATATTTTATAGGTTTAACATTATAATGCCCGGTTTTTTATTTTTGTCAGTTTATTAACTAGCGCTTTTGGCTGGATAATATTAAAAAATCAAACCATCAACGACGCTTTTCGACGGTCACAGACTTATAAGGTGGGTCAGGTAAACTCCTATAAAAATCTAAGAAACTGAGCACTAGAATCTTTACTCACGTAGCCATATTGCTTCGAAATTTTCAAATATACAACGATGCCAACTTGGGTAAAGCATGGGTGGCTGTACATTTCCTAAGCAATGTTCTTCAGTTCTTATTCGACTTCCCCTTTTCCCTTAGTACTATAATACTCTTCCCGTACCGATATTTGTAAGATTCAGCCACAGGGTCTTATCTGTTTTCGATACTTGGTACTTATTGGGTCCGACTGAACGTGGCATTTCAACTCCACGTATTGGCACAGTGCCAACTGCCAGCCGGCCACGTACACGTAGTATTCTCGCCAACTTGTTGAAGAAATTCTTTCGTCGGAGACTTCGAATATGGACCACTTGCGCCAGTCAGGGTTAAAGTTAATTGTGGATTAAAATATATGTTATCTCGCTCTTCCTATTCAATAACGAGTGATTTGCGATAATCCAGACTGGAAATTGTAGAGTAAAAGTAGAGTACCTTTCACTTTAATAATTTTCTTTGGTAAATGATGTTTTTAATTTACTATCGGTGCTATCGGGAAAGTTTTCGCTTCAGGCATAAGACGACAAACGCTTTGCAGCGCCGTTGAATCGACCGCTCACTGTGTACTTAATTGTTCAACCACGTCTGCTGAAGTGCGATGTTTCAAATGTTTCGATGTCTCCTAGTGTGAAATTTTTCGAAGTACCGTATGTCCGTACAGCACATAATATTGAACACAACTGCAATGTTTTTTAGGGTTCCGTAGTCAACAAGGAACCCTTATAGTTTCGGTGTGTCCGTCCGTCTGTCCGTCTGTCTGTCTGTCTGTCCGCGGTTTTACTCAGAGACTATAGGACCTACAAAGCTGTAATTTGGTATGAATACACATATTAACAATGGCAACAAAATAGTACATTTAAGGTTTCGTCCTTTTCAGTCTTCTAACTAAGTCCGTGTTATCGAGGAGCTGGATGGCCTCGACATTCACGTGATGGTGAAGTCTCTTTTCGTGAGCTTCGGAGTATCTTTTAATGACGGTAGAGACCATGTCCACATTAAGGTCCCGGTGTAGGTCTTCGTTTCTAATGTACCAGGGTGCATTCACAATGCCTCTAAGTACTTTGTTTTGAAATCTTTGTATTATCATGGTATTAGTCTTTTTAGTACAGCCTCATAGCTGAATACCATAAGTCCATACGGGCATAAGGACTTGCTTAAACAAGAGTATTTTGTTACTGGTGGATAGGGTTGAATCTTTCCCAATCAGCCAGTACATTTTCCTGTAGCGAAGCTCCAACTCTTCGTGCTTCTTTTTGACATGAGCTTTCCAGCGAAGCTTTGAGTCCAATGTCATGCCGAGATATTTGGCGGTGTTTTCGTGCGGTATAGCAGTATTGTTAATATATACCGGGTTAAAGATTGGTATTTTGTTCGTAAAATCAACATGAACTGATTTTGTTTCGTTTAGCTTTATTCGCCATTTTTGTCCAGTCATATATGGTGTTAATAGCTTTCTGAACTTTTATCACTGCTTCTGCTTGTGTGTCACCTGTAGCCATTATTGCTGTGTCATCTGCAAAGGTTGCAATGGTGCTGTTTTCTATTTTTGGAATATCTGAAGTGTAAAGTAGGTACAGGACCGGGCCTAAAACACTTCCTTGAGACTTCATAAGTTATTGAGTAATAGTCGATCAACTAAAAAAATGTATTCGGCGAAGTATAAATTGAACTTTTCGTTCAAATTTCTTTGAAAGTAACTGAGATGATGTTGTTAGTAGTGTAAAACACGATATAAATATACGTTCATTGACCATAAAAGAAATGTCAAAAACTAGCGGTACTACGGAACCCTATATTGCGCGTGGCCCGACACGCACATGGCCGGTTTTTTACTCTAGAATCAGCACCGGCACAGATGCAGTAAATAAAAAGTTTTATTCGACGTGTTTCTGTCGATATTCTGATTTTGGTTAGATAGGTATTTGACTGGCTAGTAGCGCTCTCTGGTTCGACCTTTGCGTAATACTATTACATTGGAAGTGTAAAGCCAATGCTTGTTGAACTCGTAACATCGATAATCTCACGTTAGACGGATACACTCGTGAGTAGCGCCGTGAATACTAATTATTGTCGGAGACGAGCGTATGCGATAACAGGTCGTTGAACCCGATCGCCTGCCAACTGCCAACTTCCTATAGGTAGCGTAGTTGGTGCATTCATCACATACTAAGACATCCACTGACATTTGACAGTACCTATTGCTCAATAACTAATCTAACATGTCGAAAAATTGGCGCATTTGCCAAGTTCCTGTGTCCCCTATGTGTAAAACCTTTGTATCATGTATTCGTTTCTTATGGATTATCATTTATTGGATGTCGCCCGCAACTCCGTTTCGCCAAAATTCGTTTATCACGCGGGATGATCAATGAACCTTAAATTTTTCCTTGATTAAAAGTATCCTATGTCCTTTCCCGAAACCCGAAGTATCTCCATAGACCATACCCATCAAAATCGGTTCTGCAGTTTGGGTGTGAAGAGGTAACAGACAGACGTACAGATATTAACATGGAATACAAACCAGAAAACTAACCAATGAAATGTACCTACAAAGAAATACCAATAATAAATAAGCCGCGTATACCCATGTAGAGTACCATTGAAAATTTCCATTTCCAAGTTCACCAGCCCTAAATGAATCCTAAACCTCTCGTAATCTAGTAACTAGATTCAACATTGACCTTTTTCCCTCAAAATGTATATATGAAATACAAGCTGATGATTTATATTTAGCATATTGTAGCTGACATAATGACATCATATCTGACCTCTGTTTTAATTAGCTATGACTCAGCGTTACACCGACTTCAAATATATTATTTTAGTCTCCTCCCAGGAATCTTTGAAGATAAAATAATCGGACAAGTGCGAGTCGGACTCGCGCACGAAGGGTTCTGTACCGTTATAGAGCAAAAATAGGATAATAATTGTGTTTTTTGTATGGGAGCCCTCATAAAATTTTTATTTTATTTAAATATTATTTCTAATTATTAAAGAACACATATACTTAAGGCCTTTGTGAAAATTTCAAGTGCCTACCTGTTGTCATAATTGATACTGAGCAAAAAATGTTTGAAAAATCACGTTTGTTGTATGGGAGCCCCCCTTAAATATTTAATTCATTTTGTTTTTAGTATTTGTTGTTATAGCGGCAACAGATATACACAATCTGTGAAAATTTCAGAAGTCTAGCTATAGCGGTTCTTGAGTTACAGCCTGGTGACAGACAGACGGACAGACATCGAAGTTTTAGTAATAGGGTCCCGTTTTTATCCTTTGGGTACGGAACCCTAAAAATATGCGTTGAAAATATTATCTATAATTTTGGAGATGAAGATGATAATATTATGTAACAAAATACAAACACTGTAAGGGTTTTTAAGAAGCAAGGCGTTTGCGATGTTTATGGAAATCTTTTGACAGAAGCCTTACGCCATTGAGTATCAAAAAATTCTTTCCGTCAACAAAATTCGTCCTCTTTCGTCATCAATCAGGGATCTCGCAAAATATACCTTGCCCACATCAAATTTAGGTCTTCCCCGCTACTGCCTTTTGAGTTTTGACATTATAAAGGTTCTTTCTATCCTTGGAAAAGGTAATTGAGGCGATGTTTGTAAACAAGTAAACGTGGGCCGTACATTATTTCTATTTAAACCATATTATCTCTATGACATGTAAGCAAAGTACTTACAACATTATTTAAATATTTTATTAAAAACTTATATGAATGAAATGACTGAGTAACAATTTGAAATTTTGGTTTCTTTGCATAAATGGAAGCTTTAAAACCGGGGAAATGTAAATTTTATGTAAAGCCAGATATATATTTTAGCCAGACGATGAAGTAGGTTAGTTACAAGGTTGGTTCAAAGTATAAGGAAACAATTGATAGAATGCCCATAAGTTATAAAATGTTAGTAATTAATAATTATTATTATCCACGTCTTATGTCTTCAATTCTGGTTACCTTGAGGTTGAGGTCGTTAACGAATCCAGCGTGTGAAACATCCTTAGTTCACAAGCCCACTCAATAACACGTAGTAATTTTATTAATAGTTCATTATCATCTATGAGCCCAAATGAATGGGTTCATTAACATTCGAACACTACTATTTAATGTCCCTTATCACTTATTATCAGTCCCTATGATAACAAACAAAATATGTTAAAAGGTTTTTAATAGCTACAAAGAAAAAAATGTTACTGGCCCTTTAGCCAATACGTTTTCCTTGTCGCTTCTTCAAAATGTATGAAATTGACATAAGCGTTTAATAAAATAAAGCCAACATTCGACTCATGTCATGCCAAAAAAATACAGTTTAATAGGCGATTCCATATATAAAAAAGCGATAAAGAAAACGTCTTGGCTAGGTGCTCTGGTATTTATTTTCTTAATAGGTACTTCGTTTGAGTGTTTAATCTGTGCTAATAGTCTTTTTGTTTTGTTTCAGGTAAATATGACAAGCGTCATTATTTCCAGTATAACCAGCGTCAACTTCCAAAATATAACTACATACGTTAACATACATATTTAATTATGTCGTTGTTAAACATCACTTACTTTATCGGTAGGGTTGTCAAATCAACGCAAGCCATACCCAAAATACATCACAAGTTTAGGCACACGAGTCACGACACACCCGACCCGCCGCTGACGGGCGCTCACTTTCCTCATTTCCACAGGTCCCGCTCTTCCGGTCTACCCCACTAGGCACACAGGAGATTGCAGGGAATCCGGAAATACGCCCTACGCACCAAACTTAGGGTACAAACTTGCATGCCTCAGCTTTCTCCTGTAGGGTTCAAGCCTAGGAAAATAAGGCTTAATATCGTACGAGGAGTCCCATTGTGAGGAGGCTCAGAAGGCTTCCCACGTTAACGGAGTCTTTTGTTTGCCACCACTCCCGCTAAATGTATCTGAAATGATTCCGTTGTTGTTTTTTCGGAGCCACATTGTGTCTGGATTTATTGTAAACGAGAACAATAAGTTTATAATTTCGTGTATGTATTGTTGTCGTGAACTTTTCCAACTGTAGTTGCAATTATAGCATTCAAATGAAGTTTTTGTTTGCTGTAAGCTGGTTCTAGTTTTTATTTATTATTTTTAATTCTTAACGCGTACTGGTCAAGTGGTCGGTGGTCTACAATTGAGAACGTAGTAAGACTTAAGAGGTATATAAAAATATTGGTTGGTAATCGCTGATGATCCTAGCTCACTAGTTGCAGTGGCCAGCCCAAAAACACCTGGTGAGGGTGTTGAAAAACTACAGCTCTACCTGTATACTATGCAGTAGGTACAGTAGCTTCTAGCATATAGGCTAAGTTCCTGGAATAAAAACATTAATAAGGCTTCCCCGATCGAGTTTGAGAAATCGATTACGCGGAAAACTCTTAGTGGAAAACGGCCATAAACATTACTACCAGCGCTAAGGGCCCCGTGTTTGTTTAGGATAGGAGGAGTGGTTGCGTTCTTTGTTTCACTATCGATCCACCATATCTGATGGCGAACCGCGGCTTCACAATCCAATTATGATATTGTATCGGGATATGACGTTGTTTAGGTACGTAAACAAAGACCTTCGTCCTGACTGTGAGAAAGATGGTAAAATGTCTCTGAAAACATAATATTATATTCGAATAAAACAATATCTATATAACACACCTAAATTAATATTCGGTACCTGTATGTATTTTGGTGCGTTTGTTTAAAAACTAAAATACGGTTAAGTAAAGCTCGGTAGCCGCGTGGAATATAAAACCGTCGCGTCGTCAAAATATGTAAATTTTACCCCAATTGACGTTTTTTTGTGAATCGATAGCATGACATCACCCCTCTATTATAAAGGGGAACGGGGGTGAATTGGAAAAGTTTTGATTTGCGATGCCTTTATGTGGGTAGTTTTATATTGTCGATGGCGCGACTGGGGTTGCCCAACAAATAAAAGTCTGAATAGAGCTTCGAATGTCGTCCGATAGTGCTACATACATATTTTGTGCAAACTCAAGTACCCCAGAGGAGGATTTGCTACATTCCGCTATTCTGTTCGAGGAATAGGTTCACAGGAAGGTGTATTACGTGTACATAAGTAATGAGCATATAAATATTAAAAGTCGGCGTGGGCGAACGCTGCAGGATGTATTGCGGGCCTCGGGAATAATTATACGGCGCACGTCGGCCGCTCTCACTATACAACACGATACTGGCAGTGTAAAAATACCGCTGGAACCGATGTTACAAATAACGCCTGGGTCTTTAGAGACCCAATTTCATTTTAAGGCAGGGCATCTAGCCATCAACGATTACGATAGTGAAGTTAGAAAATGAAAACTCTACTATATAAGCCTATTCCAATACCTTTAAATGTCATTACTCATTATTATGACTATTTGGGTTTGTATAGTGGTATTAAAGCGTCTACTAAATGCTAATGAGAGCCTAAAAGCAACCTGGTCCTTTAGCTACCTGACCTTTTCCTCATAGCTTCTTTATAGAATCGCCGATCAAAATGTATGGAATTGACATATAAGCGTTTGTTACGCTTATGTCAATTCCATACGAAGCTATGAAGTTGACGTTCGACTCGTCTAATGTCAATTCCATACAATATCTTGATCGGCGACTCTATAAAGAAGCGGCAAAGAAATTGTCTTGACTACAGGCTCTTGTAATGCGTCTAGCCAATCGCCATAAAAGGTCCAAGCAGTGCTTCAGCCAATACACATACTTATAAGGAGTTCATTTTGGTATCAAACATACCGACCATACTGAACACACATTTGCAATGAAGGCACGTGTTCCAAGAACAATGCTAAACCGTACTTTGTTTGCGCCTCAAGAACCTAATGAGTGGAACATGTGGAAGCCATTAAACTGATTGAATCCTAAAAGACCTAGGTCATGCAGCTTATCGTAACGCTTGTTGCATTATAAAAACTCGTGTTTAGGTAGGATGGGCAGTAATTAATTCAATCGCGGAGGTTCCCAACCGATTTCGGCCGCGGTCGCTTCCGGGCGTTGTCGCCGATGCGTGTCCCAACTAGGATTGAAGAAACGTTCCCTTTTCGCGATGCGAGTTTCCTGTATTATAATTATTTGAATATTAATATACGCAGTTTCTTCATTATTTTAGGCTCCCTAAAGTGGGTTCACCTGAGTGATTGTTCATACAAATAATGAAGAATACCTTCGCCACTAGCTTTTAATTTTGTGTTTCGATCCTCTTCTTGTAGGTGAAAAAGGCTGAATAAAGGAAGAACATGAATTAAAAATTAAATTAATAGGCAAGCAAAGATTATGCAACACAACTTGCATTGCATAAACTTCTTGTATGCATAATGCCCGCCGTTATAAAAAGAGTATCTTCAATATCTTCCAGAGACCAGACTCATTACTCATTAGTCTTCTCGGAACGGTCGGGGTCATTACTCAAGTCGGTTCAGGAAACACTAAATTGTATTAGCTAACGAACGATTTAATTTGTAGAGCGCATTTCTGTTTCATTAAGAACAATTAGCTAAGCTGGAGCTGCATCGATCGGCGAGGTCGCCGGGTCAGCTCCTCACAATTTGGTTATTTATTGTCCGGCTATATGTGTCAGCTATTTCAACTGAAACATATTCGCTACATGTAATTTGCTCTACAGCGCATTTATTCGCGTGAAAACAGACCTGCTTTTCTAACAAATTGCATTTTATTTCCGGAAGCATTTGCATGAAAGGGCCGTAAGTCAAGGACACTAATTTATCTTTCAGAACAAATCTAAATGTCCACTATCCAGTAAATTGCCTTTTCTCCGAAAGCATTTGCAATTTGCATGAAAAGGTCGTAGGGTCAGGTGCAAGGACAGCACTAATGTTACGACATGAACGTTGAACACTATCAGATAGCCCTCTATTTGGTTGATTGTATGACTCACATTGTGCAGTGTGTACAGGGAAAGTCTTTAATGTCCAGACTTTGTTACGGATGCTATTGACGCGTAGGGCTTTCGTTCTGCTTTCTTCTATACTCATAACGTGGCGCCAATAGATACTTAGTGATTTGTCTTGGCTCGTAGTTTCTGTTAAGGTTACTCTTGGCGTGCTTTCTTCTGTTCCCGTGATAAGTGAAGCAACGTGTTGATACGGTGTCGTTGACCCCAGCAATTGTTTCTGAAGGTGCTGGCAATTTTCCAGCTCGCCTCCCGCCCGGCATACGGCTAATGAAGCGTGCTATTGCGACACGTGTTTCCTTCCAACGCCTCATATTAGGCCATTTACGGTACTCGTATTATCTACACAGATCTTAATTTGGCCTTGTCTCGGAATTTAGTCAGCGCTCTATTTTTTGGTACTTTCTTCTTTGCGAAAAAATGCCAACCAAGTAGTTTCTAATTTACTAGTTTTACAAAAATAATGAAACGTTTAATACAGCTACGCTAACGTGAATCAATTGTGAGTCAATACAATCCATTCATTTGAGTGAAAGTAACAATTACCGTTAAAATGAACTACGGACCCTATTTACGGCGTGATGAATGAACGAGGCGCGTTCACCTTTGACCTAGCCTCTGAAAACGTTTCAATATCACAGCTTAGGATCTTCAGCGGTATTGTCTAGACATTTTGATTCGCTCTTAGAATTTACTCTAATTCAATCGGATAAAACCTGATATTATGTATGTCTATTTAATTTTTTCTTTGATGGCCCTCAGTCGCACTAACATTTTATATGAAGTGGAGAGATTTTCTTTATACACTTCATTTTTTTTTCACATTCTTTAAAGAGTAGCTAACGAGTGATGGCGATTTGGTTAAAAATCTGTCTGACAAAGCCTCACGAAGTGGGGAAGTCATATTATGTCCAGTTTATACAATAGAGAGCGAGTAGCAACAGGGTGTGTTTGCAGTGCCGAAGGAGCGGCCCAACCTTCGGCGAGCCGCTCGGGCCTCGTTACAGAGGACTACGCGAAAAATGGGATTAGTTTTTCGTGACTAGAGCAGTGACCTTATTCGAGGAATATTTTTCCTTACTCCAATAATGGTAGTATTTAGAGAGTAAGTCGACTGGTCGTAGTATTTTCCCTTGTTTTCGTAAAAGTAGTACCTATTATGAAAGATTTTCTGTAAATTCCGTCAAAATAACTGCTTGTTTATATTATATCTAAGGTGATATCAGAATCTGATGGCAAAAAGTGAGAAAGTAAATTGACTCTAGCAATACCGCCCGGGTAATTGGAATAAAACATTTTGATCCCTTTTTTTCCTTATACTTTTTTGAAAATCTGCTATCAATATTTGCCATCAGATTCTGGTAGACCTATACTAATATTGTTTTTCCTCTCTTTCTATAACTTATTTCCGATCCGTATTTGGGATATTTAATTTGATTGCATCCAGTTGCTTTATTACATAATGAATAATGATGCATTTTACATAAATGTTATGTGTGTGCTCCACTTATTCGCTACGAGCCACACCACCACGTTTACAGTGCTGTAAAATATGTAGCGAATTTTAATTACGTACCTACATTGCGACACGAGCCTCTGGGTCGTAGACAAAAGAAATTTTTTAATTAAAGTTGCATGCGCCGTGTTGTGATAGAAGTAAAAACTCCAGCTAAATCGACCGATGGCATGTTATGTGTGCTACGACGTCATTAAAACCGACGGTTTTTGTACAGTTGATACTCGCGTGCTGCCTCGTTAATGGGGACTCTAGGTGGGGCTGCTTTGTACGAAATTCATTTGTGAATTGTGAGGCTATTTTAAAAATGAATGACATGATGCTTTTATACAGATATTTAAGCATAAGGCTGCGGTTACATTAGAGCTGTGTTGCGAGGAATGTGTTTTTGAGAACCAATAGCATCGCCGCGTTGAGCGATGTCATGGCAAAGTCATGTCAATAGAGCGATTCTATTGGTTTTCAGAAACACATTCCTCGCAACACAGCTCCGCTCAGCTCTGGTGGAAAGGCTGGATTTATATTCGAAATGCAATCACCAGCACAGCTTACAAATTAAATGACTATAAAGAATGCCCTCTTCTGTTGGCGCCTCAGAATACAGAAGAAACCAGGTTGGCGCCAAGCGAACATCGCAGACTCCATAACTGAATATTAGCGAGTATATTATACGTTTACGACGGTTTTATGTGAGACCACTTCACGGACTCACGAAATGCAATAAACAGTGCTGTTTATTGCATTTCCTCAATTCCAAGTTGAAGAGCTAAATATAGTTGCTGATTTTGGTTACTTGGTTATGTTATAATATCAAATGCAAACGTTTTTAACTGGCACCAAGTCACAAAGACAGCTGTTATTAAGAGGCTGTAATTACTAGTCTCCTAAAACTTATTTTTCTATAATTAAGCACTGGGAGAGTTCTAGATTCTAGAACCCTAGAGTTAGAAGAAGTTGCCAAGCTAGAAGTTGTTGCCAAAGGCTTGTTTGTGCCTTTGGCAACAACTTCTAGCTTGGCAACTTCTTCTAACTCTAGGGTTTTCGCTAGGGTTACGCTTTTCTTGTGAAAAGCTACGGGAAAAAACGTTTTAACATTTCACCGTAGACTGCTGCAGCTCTGGGACTTAATTTATGCTGAGTATTCTTATGAATGCACTTACTAGCAAAGGATTCATATTCAAATGTATGTGTGTTGTTAACGAATGCGGGCAGCGCTCGAAGTTGCCATTTATAAAGTGCTCTACGAGTCAATTGCTGACTGCTGCAGACGATACGAGTGTTTTATACAGCTTCCGGAGTCTCGATGTCTGCATTGATCCTGATAGGAGATAACAGTTTTAGAGAAATTTCTGGCTGGCCGCTAAGTGCAAGCATACGTCCAGACCTTAAAATAACTGCATTGTTATTTTAACCTTCACATTATGTTATTTCAGCACACAATAATGAATGCATACGATTTTTATATTATGTCACAACTATAAATAGCTGATAAATGTAATCAATTCGCGGTAAATCAGCGAGAGCGAACTGCGGAGGTCAACCCGTGATGTCACCCGCACTCGGTCACGGCTGAATTGTTTACTAGCTTAGATACCGAAAGTAGCACCCATATGTGATGCATACGCTTGGCAACGAACCAAGCCGCGTATCC
Organism: Polyommatus icarus; assembly: GCA_937595015.1. Classification (NCBI taxonomy): domain Eukaryota; kingdom Metazoa; phylum Arthropoda; class Insecta; order Lepidoptera; family Lycaenidae; genus Polyommatus; species Polyommatus icarus. Next base: position 29,429,445 of record OW569321.1, on the reverse strand, counting down.
TTTTGGGGAACCAAAATGTACGCTTGTCGAACTCATTTGTTTTTTGCCATCACTGGTGCCTTCTCCTATCCCATTCTCGTGGTGTCTTGCAGCTCTTGCTACATTCCACGATATATATTTGTCTACAAATTAGCAGATAATATCCTCTTGACATAAAAGCATAACATCTGTCTACGGTGAAAAATTCCAAACATATGGTTCACATTTTGTAACTGATGGGGCACATGTGGGTTATTTCAGTTAGTTTTCCTGAAAATAACAATACTCTGAATTATTTTAATTTACTAACTAATCTCTTGTATATTACTCAAGGTCAGATCATATCGCCCAAGACTTTGTAATAATATCATATTTGTTTATTAGCAGAATATGCAATAATTGAGGGAATGTTAATCATTTCCACACAAATTAGACTCAATTATGGTAAAAGTGACAAGCGTACAAGCTGGCCATGATCATGTCATGATCTACCCCTACTTACAGCGCTACCTAGTGCTATTGTGGCAGTGTATTTAGCGTATGTCACGCTCGGCTGAGAAGGCCGCATGATGTCATGGCGCCGGCGGTCAGGGCTCGCGTCACCGACGTGTGAAACTGGCGACGTGGACAATGAAGGTTCCCAAAGCAGCCGGTTTGCAGAATCATGCGCCAAATAGAAGCACTGGGAGATAAAAAAGTCCTGCGTCTCAAGTAAGGGGTCTACTTTCCCAGTTTGGGTTTAGATAATCTTGGATCAAAATTTCATGCTATCTCTATCATAAATATGAAGGATGATAAGGATATAATATTATTATTAACGGTCAACTTTGAAAACATGGCGATCTCAACTCCCAAGTGTACTTTAAGTTGTAATGAGGTTGGGAAAATAAAAAATACGCTCAAGGATCCTTAATTCGTAACTTCAAAGTCGTCCCCAAAGGTGAAATCGTGATCGTACAATATTATTTGAATACTCGAAGCGAATAATCAGAACAAATTGATTGCTTCCAATAATAAATCATCGGAATATCCTGTTCATTAAAATTTTCTAAAAATAAAAATCTAATGAGAGGAAGTTAACATTAAGGAACACTTAATCTGAATGGATATTTTAATTATTATACAAACAATACTAGCTATCTATGCTGAAATACTCTTGTTTTAGTTTATAAACTGGATTTTTTTTCAATCTTAAAAATGTAATAAGATTTAGGATATCAATGATCAATATCACTGCAGGAAAGTTAATGTAGATTGTGAGAGATATTTCCTTTCCTCTGTTAGTAGAGACTAGAGATTAGAGCACCACTATTAGTAGCAAACAGTTATTTTGGCTCTATGAGTACCAATTTTGTACGTGCTCTCAAGGATTGTGTTACGTGAGAGTTAAATGTGAAGTATCTAAGAATTTAACTTGCTTAACTGGTATACTTGTTTGTCTGCAGTCTGGCCTCATTCCAGAAAAGAAATCACGATTTTAAACAACAAATCATATATGAATGTCTGTAATGTTCGGTGCTTGAGACTCGATGGAATCATGAGTCAGTTGGCTCACCTCCAGTCTTGGAATTAATTGGGCATCGGATTCCTGATGATTTCTTCATGAAAAGGGCCTAATGCTATTGTAGAGTTGTGGTTAATTCGGTCTTCTAATCACTGGTACATTTTATATTTATATTTCCTTAAGGTAAGGTTTGTACATAGGCCTCTCTCAATGAACGCCAAGATGACTGATCTCCTACTACTCGGATCCAACATGGACCCGTAACTAAACGGAGATCGTCGTTCCACCTATTTGGAGGCCTATGTCCAGCAGTGGACGAATATAGGCTGATATGATGATGATGATGATGAAGGTTTTTGCAGAAATTAAACTTGAGGAAAATAAACACGAGAAAGTTCCGTGTGAATAACGTATTCCTCATTTTGTTTTTGTACACACCTTTTTAATGGTTAGCGCTAAAATAATTGATGTAAGTCTCAATAACTGTCTCAAATTCCGCTATCACTTGATTTAATTCAGGTGCTTACTATGGTTCAAGAGTTTATTTAAACTGGTAAAGTTTTTTTAAAATATGACAGAAACATACATCTGATTCCCAAGAACAGGGCAACTTAAATTTCGAACATGAAGATTCCGGTCTCGATTTCACTTTTCGGAATTGGATTGAGAGAATGCCTTCCTGTAAACATGAAATGGTCCGGCGGGATATTGTTAGGGCTATGCCAACACAAACTCGCGGTCGTACGCAATATGATTGGCATGCATATAAACAGGAGGTTAGGCTAATTCACTTCGGCGTAACATTGTTTTGATTAGCAGAAAGTGACCAGAAATCGGAAAATTCCATGATTCAAGGATTAAATCATGAATTGAAAGCGAATCCATGCTATAATGTGCCACTGATATACTCACGATATACGTTTTTTTGGTAGAGATTAGAGAGTAGAGACCCTAAACTCTTAAACAATCGCATACTTCAAGTATTACCAATAGACCTGAAGAAAACTTTAACAAGATATCTTTTGCCAGGGTTCCTCACCCGTATAAGTCGGTCCCGGCACCTGTGAGTGGTGACTCCCGCGTAACCCCAATTAATAACAATTAAGACGCTCAAGACTGACCCTAATAAGAAACCCTGAGCTGAATTACAAACCAGATTTATGATGCTTCAGTTTCCTGACCCAATAAACTGCCATGTAATAAGAACAAGGTTCGATTCTGTAATACATCCTGTGTTACGCGACCTGATTTAGTTATTTTCTCTTTTTTAAGGAAGGTTCAAAGGGAATGAAGCTGTTGTTGTTGCATTAGAATAGTATAATCGGGGTTCTGGATTGGCACTTGGATGCCAAAATAGAAGACTTTTTCATCCATTGGATTCTTCGATTAGCTATCGTTAATACTTGTAGCCAGAACTCGAGTACTGATCTCATCGAGTTCTTGCATGACGCGTGTTCTCAACGGAGATGTTGCTCAACTGATCTGATAAGAGATTACGTTTGGCCCATTAGCTGCCTCAATTGGGCTATTGGGGCCACATGTGATACACCTCGCAACACGTGTAGGCGTTACAGTTCGGATGATCAAAGAATCTAGCTTGAGGATTTTAAGATCTGGAGGACCTATTTTAGTAATGTGGTCCATGTTTTTAGACGTACATTGTTGTATGTTTTAATGTTTAAACATTAAGGTTATCATTCTAGTCTGTAATTAGTTATTATGTTTATTTTAAGTTATGATATCGTCAATAATTATGTAATTATATTCAAATAGACCCATTTTCTCAGACGCATGAGTCATGAAAAATGAATTAATGCTACTTAATGCACTTCGAAGTTAGTCATCCATTGTTTCAGACCTCGTTGAATGCAAAAAGCTAATGATATTTTATTGTTGTTCTCGAAAATGAAACTTAGGTAATATAAAATTAATTAACTGTTTAATTGGCACTTTGCATATTAGCCAAAAATTAACTTAACGTTCTGTATAAATTCCTATAATAGTTTACAAGAGGTAGAGTCCGGCTCTATATCTTGCCAACTAACACCGGTCGGTACCTCTGATACCCAAACAAATGTTGCATAAAAATGACATTTCTTGAATATTTCCAGTGTCTGGTGACACTGGTTCAACGAATATGCGACCGGATAAGTGTGAAAGCGTTCTAGAAAAATCTCTAGAAGTGCTATGATGCAACTATAATATTATGTTGACAACACACAAGGACCGCTGCCGGCCTCGCGTGAGTTCTCCTGTCCCACGGTGTTCAAGTAGATATTATTTAACCTAATGGCGCCACCGGGCGTGTAACAGTTAATTATTATGCGTGTTAAGTCGCCGGTAAAAATGAAAGTTATTATATTCAAATAATAACGTTGCGTTTAAATTAAATTTTAAAGATATGGTAAGAATGTTGTACAGAAGATTTATGTTCCGGTTTCCTACGGTTGCTTACAAGCAAGCGTATTGCTTATCCACCAACCTAAATTCCCACAATATAACTAACAGTTTGGCTTGCTAACTAATGACTACGAAATCCACTTGGATTAGTTATAATTTTTCTATGGTGTGTAATTATAAAATAATAAAAAGTGGCATGACATAAATGGTCTTAAATTGTTTAGAAAATAGAACCTCAAGGCCCAAATACTTTCAATTAAGTATTACAGAAGACTGGAAATATTTGCTTTAGAGAGTAGAGCAGATTTCGCTCACGCTAACATCAATCTTCGAAATCTAGCTTACGATGATGGTAATACAGAATACTTAAGTGAATATAATGAGTACTAAAGTAGTCGGACGACATCGTTATAGCGGATAGTTGCATCATGTCGTGACCATGTATCCGGCGCTGTTTGTCTTATGTAATTTAGCTTCTTTATAGCTTCCGTAGGAATTCATTATATCCTTCTTCTGTGACATATCGGTTTCCAATTCAAATAGCAAAGGAAATGTCGTAGCGTAGTCAATAAAAAGTTTATTCTGCCATTTCAAGTATTTTTCTCCCTGTCAGTCACTATTTTATTAAAATTCTTTGATGAAAAGTCGCTACTTAAGTTCGCGCGACTTCTAAGGAATGATAAGGAATGTTGAGATCCAATTTCTCAAAGTTCCAGAGTCTAATTTCAGCAGATTTTTTCACTAAAGAGACTTCATGCTTATAGGATTGAAAAGGTTGAAAAATTACTCATTTATTTAAGATCCGTCTTCCTCAGACGAATGCAAATATCCTGACTGCAATTTCTCCGGCATTTTTATTTGTTCCTGTGCAATTCGGAAGTTTTGAAATGTTGCCATCCATAATCCGCTTTAATTGAAAAGTCCGGGAGCATCCGACGCTGAAAAGGTTGTTTACCAGACTGCAGTGAAACCAAAAAGGAGTTTCGGCTAATTTGCCTGCGATGCCGAGATGGATTGTTTCTGTCTGAAGATAGATATTTTGATTCCGAAATGATCTCCCATTAAAATAGCTAATTATGGCAATTAAAATAATATAAAGGACCGATCTATCCAAAATCTATGGTTCTCGATAGCTGAAGGCCAAGGAAGTTTGTAACAATACAATCAGCGGCAGGGAATCTCGTGGGACCGATAGGTTTTCGATTTAGACGTAAGTCGTACGTAGGGAACAGGGGGAATAGGGGCATGAATGTGTGGCAGTGAAGCATTGTTGTCGTTAATGGGCTAAGGACGCACTCGGCTGGCGTCAGCGCGGCTAGACGCTACCCCATCCCCCTACATTCCCCTACCCATTAGAGACATCTTGTAACGTTAAATATTAGTCAATTCGGTAATATCTTTAACGATTCTGTAGCATTTCATATTCATTGCTCAAGTAAAACCTTTACTTAGGTACAGGTTTTTTAACCCATGAATCATCAAGCGGCAGCCGGCTGCCGCATAACATCTATTGTGTCTGCGATACCCACGATGGAGGTGCTACCAAGAGTTAAAATATTCAACAGTGGTTAATTAACGTTTTGATGTCGGGCGATAAAAACCAATCAAAACCCCGCTGCTGACTCTCTCTCTCAAAAATATCAAGAAAGTCTTATATTTGTCAAAGTCAGTTTAGAATTCGTAATGCTTGTCGAACAGATAAGAATCAAGTGAGATTTATGCGACCTATCATCAGGTGATGGGTCAGCCTGTCAACGCGTCACAGCCGTGTAGTTCTCACGGATTTCGTCAATTAATTGATTGTTGTGATTGATTTGATAGATACCGTTAGCCGTGACCGCGCTGGTTATAGTGGTAAACTGTCTAGAATGTATTGTTAGGCTAGCAGTTCTTTGAGAATATCATAACAAAATAATCTATACCCGTTTTACTCTACAGTCTACACTACAGTAAACACTAACCTATGTAGAGACTAGAGACTCCCAAATTCTTCCGGCTTCGATGGGGCGACAGCTCAGTAATTAATAATTAAGTTGGGGTGGTTTGGCGCCATGTTTTATTTAACTTAACTTAGCGGCCAACGTTTTGGCGCCGCCATTGTTACACCACTCTACTTTTGGGATATTATACGGGCTACGACCTACGACTAGGTAGGTACTTGCGACATCTATACTTATTTAAAAATTACATGTCCTGACTGACTGACTGACTGTCTGATTCATCATCGCTGAGCAAAAACTGTTAAAGTTACAGCCACGAAATTTGGTGAGTAGGGTTGTTTTATTGAGTAGACACCCACTAAGGAAGGAATTTTGAAAATGTTACCCTGAAGGTGGTGAAATAGGGGTTGAAAGTTTGAATAAAAGTCCGTCATTTCCACGGTCATTTCTTGAGTAAGAAACATGAAAATTTATTTTTAGGTTACTGATTAAAAATGAATGGATACGTATTTAAGCGTTTTTGGAAATTCTGCCCTCAGGGGGTGAAATTGGGGTTGTGAAAGTTTTAATGAAAGTCCGTCATTTCTTGAGTTAGAAACATGAAAGTTTATGGACGTTTGCGTTTGACGTTTGCTTAAATAGGGTCCCGTTTTTACCCTTTGTATATAAGGAACCACAAAAAGGGGAAAAACTATCCATCTTTGTTATTATACTATGTTAACGCGGACGAAGTCGCGGGCAATAGCTAGTATATTATAAGTCTATGGGTACTTGCTAATAGTTAATACTAGATGACAACCGAACATTTTTCTGGGGTAAAAAGTATTCTATGTTTTTCCCGGGACTCAAAGTATCTCCACATCAAATTTCAGTTAAATCGGTTCAGCAGTTTGGGTGTCAAGAGGTGACAAACAGACAGACATACACACTTTTGTATTTATAATATTAGTGATTATTATCATTGTTAACTATTTTCTAACTTTGAGCCATCTTTTCAGATCGTGATCGGGCAAGATGCCGGAGAGCGTGGCGAAGGACGGCAAGGACGTCAAGGATGGCAAGGAGGAGAAGAAGGCGAAGGAGTCGCCGAAGCGGAGGCCCGGCAACCTCGCGCGGATCAAGGTCGAGCTGCTGGACGGCTCCACCATGGACCTGGAGGCTGATGTAAGTTGCACTTTTAGGGCTTTATGCTGCATATGAGGGTTATAAGGGCTATAGAGTCCTACTAGAGTAAATACAAATTAATCCCGTTCAAACCGTCCCGTAATCATAAAATTAACCCTATTCCTCATAACCAACTTTTGATGGGAAGGAAAACAACCAGCTTGACACCTCCATCGTGTTAATCTGGTTGTGTGGTTAAGAAGTGTATCGCAGACACAAGATTTTTAATTGTTATGTAGCAGTCGGGCTGCCGCTTGGGGATTGATGAGTTAAAATGGAGTTGCACAAAGCTTCAGATATTATTGAAAGATTTAGCGATATGCCAATGCGATATGCGGTTGAGGCTTACGAGTCGCAAGTGCATTGTTAAAGCTGACTTCCGAATTCAAGCGTTATTTCGCGACATTTCTGTTCAGAAAACGCATCCCCCTTCACCTTCCCCTTTGATGTGATTACAGAGGAAGATCCGCGGGCACGAACTGCTGTCGAAGGTGTGCGACAGTCTGAACCTCGTGGAGAAGGACTACTTCGGGCTGCTTTACGAGGACCGCGGCGACCCGCGTGTCTGGATCGACCTCGAGAAGAGGGTCTCCAAGATGCTCAAACGTGAGTAGTCGCTTCGACGGGTAAACGTGCGCTTCCACCGGAGCTGAGCTGAATGTGTTACCGCAGGCATGGTCACCATAGAAACGGTTCTAAAAATAGACAAAGTGACAGATTGATAAAGGAAATCCGCCATTTTGTCACTCAAATAGGGGTCAGTATGACCATTCTGTCCCGTTTCTAAAGTTTTCATGCTGCCTCAATTTCACCAACGACTGTTAAAGTTAACGCTCGAATTAGTATCACGTTACCCCTTTCGTTTTTCTTAATTCTTATGAATGAAAGAGAAGACATGACATTTAACCATAGACTTATAATATATACTGTCGTATAGACCACCTGACAACCCGAAAATGCGTGACGATTTTTGATCTGTCAATGTGTGCGTGTGCTAGTGATGTATATTTTACTATCGATAGTATTGTCCGATCGAGTTATTTTACCTGCGTTTCTATGAGAAATAAATAATATGCAACTTTGACAGATTTTGTAATTCAAATTAGGTATCATATATGACGGAGTCAGGGATGGCGGATCCGTATTCTCGTCGTGATCGACAGCAGGAAAATCAGGATTCATTTTGAAAATACCAAACTCCAACACTTGTTTTAACACTGATTTATTATTTGGTGCACAAATCACTTAATTTAATTTAAAATATGCGAACCGACAGTTTCGGAGCAAAGTAGTGTTCACTTCTCGACGGTCACGATAATTCTGCTCAACAAAATGAGAAGTCTCACCACTCCCACTCCGACTCTGTCCACATGGCGCCACCACCACAAGATGTGACGTCACGGTGCTCGCTTAAACTAACTTCCTTCCGGTGAATATTAAAATTAATTTAATTTACATCCGGAACTCAAATCAAATAATAATTAACATCCGGTAAAAATTAATTAAAAATTCCTTCCGGTTCTTAAGAAAATAAATCTAAAGACTAAAGAAAAGAAATAATCTACGACACGGCCAGCCTGACGAGTCACACGTCCTCGTGATTATCTGAAAAGAAACAAAGTACTATCTGGAGTTAATGTAGGACATGAAACCTCGGCCAGCCTGACCGAGTTTAACAATTGTTATGCCATGAGTTCATCAAAGAAAGGTGCCTTTTTTACTAGAAATTTACAACTTTAACTTAGTTTTATTACAACTTAACTCATTCCAATTTGTGTTTAGCATTAATAAGATCACATATTAAGGCCCGACATCTTTATACAATAATACCAACTATCCATAATATCGAGTCCACGACTCTTTAACGATAGTTTCTATAGAAACCAAGGTCTTTCACTATACCGTTTGCTGCCCATCGCCCCCTGAATGACTCACAAGTGAATCACAGTTACGACTACAGACAAACAAGTAAGTATGACCATGTAGCCAGAATATGTGTCTAACTCTGTAATGAAACACTCGCCTCGACATCTCCGGTATCGGGCACATCATTGTCACTTAGATCGGAATCAATAGGAACACTAAATAAAGGCATCTTTCTGAGACGATCATGTGCATACTTATAAGTTCTATTTCCAGTTAAGGATTTTAAGAGATAACGATCATTATCTAACACTTCAACAACTTTAAAAGGCCCTTTATACTTTGGATCTAACTTAGTCTGATTTCTCTCTTCATTTTGAAGTAAAACTAAATCTCCTACCTTAAATTTAATAAGCTTTGCTTTATTTTTATCGAACCTAGCTTTATCATGACTAGCTGATTTTAAAATATTTGCTACCGCATGCTCTCTCACTTCGGCAATGTTAACTTCAGTTTCAGTTTCGTCATACGTTAACAGATTTAGAGGTCTAGCTACGCGACCTATTAGAAGCTCTAGGGCACTCGCTCCTGCGACACGGTGGACAGTACAATTTAAAGCCAACTGTACTTCCTCTAAAGCCTCTTGCCACGATCTATTTGAAGATTCAACGCACGATAACAAGCCTTTCAAAGTACTCATCACCCGCTCTACCTGTCCATTAGCACGACTCGAGCCTGTAGCTATTAAATGTAAAGACATTTTATGGGTTTCGCAAAAATCTTTAAAATCTTTACTGGCAAAACATCGTCCCTGGTCTGCAATGATACGAGTGGGGGCTCCGAATAGAGATATACTAGACTTGAGAGATTTTATTACACTAGCAGTATCAATTCTTATTGTGTGGTAAAGTAGGACGAATTTAGTGAAAGCATCAATTAACACAACGACGTATTCTTTAAGATCGTTTTTACCACTAAGTTTTCCGGTAATATCGACATGAACCGTATGCCATGGTACATTGATTTTTGGAATAGGGTGGAGTTCAGCTTGAATTCGACCCGAGTGCGATTTTGATATTTTGCATGTAATACAGTTGTCAACAAACTTACGTACAGAGATGTACAAAATAGTTTTAAAAAAGCATTGAAATACAAAATGCAAATACTTTTCAGATTTCCTATTTCAAATGCAAAATGCCAAATAGTTTTACGTTTTGTATTTCAAATGCTAAATGCAAAATAGGTATTTTCAAAATACTTTTTCAAAATAAAATACCTTTTGACCAAATTGAATATTTTTATTTATTTTAGGTATTAATCATAAGAAATGGAATAGAGATACAATGCCGAGCCAAATAGCACCTTATGCGTGTCATTTTGGTCATATTTATCAGTATAATTCTGTTGTTATAATTAATACTCACTTAAAATAATGTAAATGTAAAAAACTAAAAACTAGACTAGTTCTTTACATTATAGTTAGTTTAGTCTAGTCTGGTTTTTTAGAAGAAAAATGAGTGATGATCTATTCGAACAATGACTGTTTAGTCGAAACATCAATTATTTTTATTTAATACGCTTTTTAACAATACCAGTTGTTCAAATAGATCATCACTCATTTTTCTTCTGTGAGGTCTCATAATCATCCCACCATACGAAAAAAGTCTTTCTACTGGTGATGAACTAGGTAGGGATGTGTTGTATTTTAAAAATACTTTTTTAACTGTAGGATATACGTTTAGCATCTCCAGACTTGTGCACTGATCCTTCAAATATTGTAAGGTTTCTAGGTCTACTGTAGTATTGCCTGTATTGGCACTACCACCCTCACTGGTTGCAGAGGAGTCTGAATCCTGAAACATGTAGTAAGACTCACTTTTTTCTTTTTTTCTTTCTGATGTCTGTGATTGGAGGCCACATTTTAAATTTTCATTTTTAAATTTCCTGACTTCTGTGATAAACAGCTCCTTAACATGCTCCTTCTTATTTTTAGGCACCCACTTTAATTTGAAGAATGGATATGATACTGCTGCCAGAATGCTGTCCTTGGATCTTGGGTCTTCTAAATCAAATTTTTTGAAACGCTTTTCAATACTTTCCTTTATTATTTCAATCAACGGTCTACAATATACTGGGTTGTCCATTTCTAATGAAGCTAATATTTTTTGCATTCTCATCAATTCAGGTTGTAGACATCCATAATATGTCTCTTTGTCACCTTCCAAGGTCCTGATGGCCTCAGCTATGGGTTTGGAAGTTCTAACATATTCAATCAAGAATTGTATTTCAATTTCTTTCAGGACTGATAATCCCAGTTTTCTTAGAGCTTCATTTATGGTTTCTTGGACTTGTAATATGTCTTTTATACAATTGTAATATGAATTCCAACGAGTTGGGCAGGGGCTAGTTGGAGACTTGCCAGTAACTTCCAAGTAAATTTCAGATGCTTTCGGCGACCTAGAGCATATATTCCAAACAGCCTGACATTTAGCCATAGCTGCATCATGTAGTTTTCGGTATGAATTATTTTTATGTCTGGCTTTATCAATGTCCCTTGCCGAAATCAGATGTAAGGTATGAGTTGCACATCTCTCATGGTTTGGTAGCTGGTATAAATAATTTTCTTGAGGTTCAGGAAACTCACGCAGGGCTAATATATCATCATTATCATCATCATCATCTTGCTGATTGTCATTGTCAAGGTTTTCATTTATGTTCACTTCAAAATTTTCTAAATCCACATTCAACAAGGGTCCACCACTTGTATCAGTTTCTAGATCAGATTTCCCAAATATTTTGAAAGCTTTTACCATGTTGGAGCCATTATCTGTTACTGTTTTAGTTATTTTGGATAATCTTAAGTCATATTCTTCATGTATTTCAATTATGAGTTCTGCTATCTTATCAAATGAGTGGGTTCCCTTAAATCTTCTACAGGCAAGAGAAGAACTGTTCCTTGCAAATGTGTCTGTATCTATCCAATGGACAGTCATACCTAAGTAACTGCGTCTCGAAGATGACCAAATATCTGCAGTGGTACAGACATATTGAGCAGCCTTCAATTTATTTTTTAGATTACCTTTATATTCTGTGTATGCATCAGCAATTTTATTGTTGCATGTACGGCGGCACATCAATTTTGGTGGATGTGTAAGTTGTTGAGCTCCATCTATTAAAGCTCTGAATGACTTATTTTCTACTATAGACATAGGTGACATTGTGTCAACAACAAAGTTTACTATTAATTTATCCAGATTTATTGACTTCTGTAAAGCATTTGTAAGAATACTTTGTTTCATTTTTTTTGTTGTACTTGCGGTACTGTTGTTATCAGATTCTGCAACACTACACTTCCTTTTTTTTGTATGCCGGGGTTTCAATTCTTCATACTCTTTCAGAAGATCTTCATGGCCTTTTCTCTAAAGAAAAAACAACAACCAGGTTAATTATTTTTTAGCACATTAAAAAATTCATAGTAACCTATTTTTAATTAACAGTTAATTTGTTTGTTATTTATTCATAAGATACCGAGTGAGTTTACAGTTTTCACCAAGACACCTTGTCATAAATTAAATTAAATACATGATATAGAATTTCATATTCAAAGGTTACACTTACTTTAATATGGTTTAAGAAGTTTGTTGTTGCGTGCAGACTTCCCTTCAATGTCTTTGAACATATCTTGCAAACAGCACTTATATTGCTTTCATGACTAGCCTCCTTCTTCACGTCTTTAAAACATTGCCTTAATATAAATGGTAGATTAGAGTTATCCCTGAAATAAAATCAAACACGAATTATTTATTAATTATTGAATCTAATACTTTATAGCACTATCTTACTCTCACTAGCTTTACTGGTTGGACATTAATTATTTTGTTGGTAACACATTGACACAACTCACAAGACATCGAAAATAATAATACTTTACCTTCTAACTACAAAATGAAAGTAGGCTTTGTATGTTGCTACTGCCTACTTAGTAGTACTTAGTAGATATTTACACTAAGTACTAACTACTAACTGAACTAATATAAATTTATAAAGCTTAAAATCAAATTAGGTTTAAGTTGACGTTTATTTGTTCGTGAGTATGATAATTGTTCATACTATTTAATTATTTTATTTGTATCTCAGTAAGTACTTACATTTTTTTGCTAGAATCCAGCACCACACACCAAATCCACCACGTCACGTCTCTTGTTGTAGTATTTGTAGTCCTGTGACCAGTACACTGCCGTTCCAGTATTTTAGAGATAACAATAACACTTTAATATCGTCAAAATGAAAAATCATAAAAGTATAACCAGTGCGTTCGTTCCGGAACCTGTTCACAACGCTCACAACTCACAAGTCACAACGCGCTCACGATCAGTGTTGCCAGAGTATACTCAGCCCAGGTTGCCATTTGTAGGTTCAAATGTTGCCATTTGAAACCAAATGTTGCCTTTAGAAAAAAAACCTGTAAAAACGTGTGCCTTTTATAAAAATATATTTTAAACCTACCTATTGAGTACTGTTTTATTGCTCTGCATTTTGGTTGATAAAAATTTAAATCGAAAAAAATCATATTTTCAAAAAATGTTAATCCTTTTGGTTGATAAATAATTGATTCCACAAATTTTTTTCTCCTCATAAATTTAAAATCATTTTTTTCCTGAAAATAAAAGCATTATAAAATATAAATAAAAAGATAATAATTAAAAAAAAATTTAGACTCCATTTTACAAAAATATTAAAATCCATCCAGAAATCCAATATAAAAACATGCAAAAAATAAACATCCCAACGTTAAGAGCTTATTCCACTTATCCTAGCTGGGATCCTAGCTAGGATAAGTGGAATAAACGCTTTTATTAGTGGTTGGTTAATAATGGTTGCATCTGTTCTCGAACCTACTGTAATGTAGACGTGTACAGTGTACACCGAACACAGATGTACACTTGTTGAATGTTGATTGTTGAGTCTTCAATCAGTAAGGGCGCATTTTCATTACGGCGCATTTTCACTGGTCGAAAGGGCCTGCATGCCCCCGTGCGGGAGATTTCTAAAATGCAGGCCTCGACCAATCAAAATGCGCCATTAGTTGTCATAGACTCCCCGGCTGCTGTATACCGCACGAGTTAACGACTAATGAAAATGCGCCCTTAGTCGTTAACTTGTACGGTATACAACTAAATACTAATTATTGACAACTAATGGCGCATTGTCATTGGTCGCGGCATGCGTTTCAGAAATCTCCCGCACCCCGCATGCGGGGCAATAGATTTAAAAACAAAAGTATTAGAAAACCACGAAAAAATTTCCTTTGCATCGCACTACTCAGTGCACACAGTCACACACAAAGAATTTATTTAAAACACTTTACACTACTAAGTAGTCTGTGACACTACGTATTAATTATCTGCTCTGTGGTCACAAAGTTTCTTCCACTTTTGTTTGTTCATACTTTTATCTCTAGCTTCACCAAAGTAGACCTTTTGTTGGTAGAAATATGGGTACAATTTGTTTGTCTAATATATAAGTATTGTTTTCATTTGGGAATAAAAATGCGTTCAAGATTTTGATTTTGTTCAATTCGATGAGTTCAGTTCATCTGCGAAATATAAGTATTCGATATTTTTTTACCGATGATCGCGCGACAAATCGATAAGTTGCCAAAAAGTTGCCATTTGAGCTCGGTTGCCGTTTGGTTGCCACGAAAGGTCAAATGTTGCCAAAATGGCAACCAAAGTTGCCAAATGGCAACGCTGCTCACGATGCTCACATTTTTGAAACGGCTTTTAGCATACGTAGTAATTAATAGGCGCTTAACTTTGGGGGGGCGCAGTATTAATAATATTATTATAAATATCTTTGCTAAGCACGCTCAGTCCCAAATGTCAAATTAAGTAATTTGGCGGCAATCACAGATTACAAGTAGGTATATATTTGTAGATATATCATATATGGCGGCAATCGAAGTTGCTGTCAAATGTCACTTTGACGTTTGTGCGACCGCGCCTATGCTCGCTAGTTTGACATATTGACTCTTTGACTAGACGTCACAAAGTATTTTGCATTTTGAAACGAATATTAAAAATGCAAAATACATCTCGAAAGGTATTTCAAATAAAATACAAAATGTTTTTTACTAAAAGGCATTTAAATGCAAAATAGAAAATAGGTATTTTGCATTTTGTATTGTCATTTTAAATGGAAGTATTTCAAATAAATCGCATCTCTGCTTACGTACATACTTGGCCATATGTTCAAACCAATAGTGCTCATATACCTTTTCCAAGGTCTTTTCCCAACCGAGGTGCATGATAGATTCGTGGACGTTATTTATTACGGACCAACGAAATGCGCGCGGGACAATAGGAAGACAACGCGTGCGATTATTTCTTTGTACCTTGCGATATAAAATACCTGAGCGAATCTCGTAAGTTTTTGAAACATCTGTAGGTATACTATGATTTTTAAGGTTGGTGACAATCGACTGTATTTCTTGATCATTTAATTGTTCAGCTAATAACCAATTATCAGACAAAGAAGCAAGATCGACACGTTTTTGCGTCACTTTTTCAAAAATTTTGGTAGAGTCAGGTACCTGTTCTATAGGGTTTCGGGAAAGAAAATCGACATGGGCCATACGGCGACCCTCGCGGTATAAAATTTGGAAGTCGAAGGCCTGAAGGAAAGCCCACCAGCGGTGAACCCGGGGTGTAATATCGATTTTATTTTTGGAAGCTTTTAACGAATTGCAATCAGTGACAACACTAAAATTAATTCCTTGCAAATAATGACGAAAGTGCTTTACAGCATTCACTACAGCCAGAGTCTCCAACTCGTAAGAGTGGTATTTAGATTCGGCCTTTGAAGTGCGTTTACTGAAATATTCAACCACATGAAGCCTGTCGTCAACTTTTTGGAAAAGAATAGCACCGTAACCGTCAGCACTCGCATCAGTATGCAATTCAACGGGGAGATTTTGATTAAAAATTATCAATACAGGCTTCGTTGTTAAAATTGAAATGATTTTCTGTCTAATACATTCGTGCTCCGGTTTCCAATCAAATCGTTTATTAGAAGTTAATAAAAACAATGGAGTCATAATTTTGGAAAAATCTTTAACAAATTTACGAAAATATGAAGCAAGTCCTATAAACTGTCTAAGTTGGTGGACATTATCAGGAGGAGGAAGTTTAGTTAAAGCTTCAATTTTTCTAGGGTTCGGTCTTAGTTCACCAGCTGTTATCTCATAGCCTAAAAATTCTACGCGGCGCTTCATAAAGGAGCATTTAGAAATGTTCAGTGAGAACCCAGATTTTGTGAGAGCTAATAATACCTCACGAAGTCTATCGATGCCTTGGTCTTCAGACACAGAAGGTATTAAAATGTCATCAATATAAAGCACTACATACGAATGGAGTAATTCACCTAAGGCGTTACTAACAGCTCTTTGGAAAACGCTTGGAGCGTTTCGAAGACCAAACGGCATGGCGAGGTATTCGAACTGCCCGTCTGGTGTTATAAAGGCTGTACGTTCAATGCTAGCAGGCTCGATTTTAATTTGGTTGAAGCCACTAGCGCAATCTAGACAGGTGTAGAAGGATGCCCCCGATAGCCTAGCAATTTGATCACCTATATGGGGAAGCGGAAACCTATCGGGCACTGTGTTTGAATTTAATTCGCGATAGTCTATAACCATACGATCGGCACCGTCTCGTTTCTTCACAAGAAGAATAGGGCTCGCGAATGGGGAGTGGCTTGGACGAATAATATTGGCTTCAAGAAGTTCCTTTAATTTAGAACGTACTACTTCTTTTTCACTCTGGCTAAGTCTATAGGGTCGACGATAAACGGTTTTATTTGGATCTTTAAGTGTGATCTTAAGTTCACTAGATGTAACTCGGGTTTTTGGCAAACCATTAATAAAAGCGTAAGAGAATTCAGATAGCAAAGAAATCAACTTGCTTTTATTTTCAATATCACTATCGATGTCATCAAAATTTGCATAAGTATTGCTTACTTGTTTACAAAAATTAACCGACTTTGGCTTCGTAATAGTAAGAGAAGAACTAGTTAAACGGAGTTGAAAACCTAATTTTAATATTTCGCGGCCAATCATGATGTCATACTTTAAAGAAAAGTCCGGTAAAACATGAAATAAAATTTGCAAAGAGTGACCATTAATAATTACGTCGCATAAAATCTGTTCTCTACATTCTGTAAACGAATTACCTATCCCTTTTATACACACCGGCACGTAGGAACGCGTACCCATAAATTTTTTAGCAACACATTGCTTAACGAGAGAGCATTCGGCACCAGAATCAAAATAAAAATCATACGACTGACCTGACTGTTCTAATTGTCCAACTACACTTGACACTTCACAACTATCCACGCGCTGCTGGACCGTCGGATGAGCTACGCCTGCTCTGCTACTCGACATGGGAAGCTCACTCGGCTTGTTGGTAACGCCACGGCGACATTTCGATGCGATGTGTCCGTTTTCACCGCAGCGGTAGCAGATTACTTGCGTTTCTTTGTTGATTGCCGTCTGTGTCTGTACTGCTGACCCGATATTCGAGGCAGTCTTGCGGATTCCAGAACGACAGTTGACTGCTTTATGACCCAGCTTACCGCAATTATGGCATTTGAATTGGGTACTGGGTTCCATCTTCAAACGTTTTGCATCTGATGTGTTTTCAGGGCCCAGTCGCCGTTTCAAAGTCGAACACGCCTTCACCTCCTGCAATAACTTGTTGCGAGTTTTGATTTCCGTAGTAAACGCCAAACGATAAACACGAGGATCATACTGGGCAATGTGGGCCAAAACATATGACGTCACTATTTCTTCAATGTCCAGATTTTTCCATCTCGTTGTTAATGACGTCATAAGTCGACTAGCGTATGCAGCAAGACATTCGTTTTCTTTTGGCCGGCCGCTGTTTAAATTGATAAGCGTTGCCGCTAACGTCTCTGATAATTCGTACCGAGCTTGAAATAGCTCACGAAAATGTTGCCAAGTCATACCTGCATGTGAAATTTGTGATAGCCATGTTGAAGCGCTGCCCTTCAGGGCTTTACTCAGCGCTATAACCAGGGATGAACCTTGTGGAGGTTGGTCACCAAAACAGATTTCAGCCGTGTTACACCAAGCCTGTACGTCCACATCTGGTTGGTCCGGGTCGATTTCTGGAAGGATAATCACAGGGGTCGTCGGCGATTTGATGGCTTCAATAAGTAGCATCATGTTTTTCTGCTGCATTTCGAAGAGGGCGCGCCACTGGGTATCAGATCCCACTTCTGATGACGGAGTCAGGGATGGCGGATCCGTATTCTCGTCGTGATCGACAGCAGGAAAATCAGGATTCATTTTGAAAATACCAAACTCCAACACTTGTTTTAACACTGATTTATTATTTGGTGCACAAATCACTTAATTTAATTTAAAATATGCGAACCGACAGTTTCGGAGCAAAGTAGTGTTCACTTCTCGACGGTCACGATAATTCTGCTCAACAAAATGAGAAGTCTCACCACTCCCACTCCGACTCTGTCCACATGGCGCCACCACCACAAGATGTGACGTCACGGTGCTCGCTTAAACTAACTTCCTTCCGGTGAATATTAAAATTAATTTAATTTACATCCGGAACTCAAATCAAATAATAATTAACATCCGGTAAAAATTAATTAAAAATTCCTTCCGGTTCTTAAGAAAATAAATCTAAAGACTAAAGAAAAGAAATAATCTACGACATATATTTTATTTGGCAGTAAAAAGGGGACGATTGAAAAGTAGATACACATTTTCGGTTGGGGTGATTTTTGAAGTGGAAACTTCTTTAGCGGCGTTGAGCACTTTTGTGGGATGGGTAAAAACTGTGAAACTCGCGTCAGATTCTCGTGCTGATGGAAAAACCGTAAGACGGTTGGAGAGTAGTGTTTTGTGTCGAATTCGAACTTGAATTGATTGTAAGGGTTTCGATTAAATAAAAAAATCGATTTTTTAATAATCGATTTTCATAAAAAATGGGTTAAAAATGCACAACGTTAATAATCAAGTTTTTACTTCTGCCGGCACTCCCGGAGTGTAACCCGTTTTTTTTCCAATCGTCGGATATGTTATAACATGAGGTTCTTACTCGTATAACGGTAAATAATATACACATTTTAAAGTTACTTACTTGTTATTCAGGTAAAAACTATCTGACAAATCAGCTCTTACATTAATAGAAATGCAAATATAAAGTTGAAAGTAAACGACAAACATAGTATATTATTTATTCTTAAATTAAATACATATCATAATACCCTTACACCCCCATTACATTTTAGATTAGTTTTATGTTCTTGTTAAATACCGATAGGCATATCGATAAATTTGATTCAAGCCCTAGCGTATATGTAAACAATTTTAATGAAAAATTTTTCTTTAAAAATTGTGTAATTTAAGAACAATAGTACCTTTAGTTATGCAAAATATGAAAGTAAAGGGGAGGATTAACAATATTTTATTTGAAATAGAGAAATATAGACAAAATATACCTAAAATAAACACATCGTAGCAATGGGCATTGTCCAAAAAAAATCACATGTACTTTTTATATTTTTTTTCGTTAAAATAGGGTATTTTAAGAATATAAATTGAATAATTTTGAAATTCATTGGCTAGTTTTTTCTCAATAAATTTTTAAAGTTTCGCTCTGACGTCATCATCGGCGGCCAATTGACCTCTGCAGTATGTTTTTTTCCTTTCAATCTTATTTATAATGGCTGGTTCGTCAAATGCAAGTTCTCATTATGTGAAAGCTGATACGAGAAGCTTACCAAAAGTTCAAAACATAATGTTGGTCGACTTTATTCCTAATTTAACGCCATTGAAGGTCAAACTAAGGTTAAACATATTTGTTCAAAAATATAAGTAACTAATGGGTATTTTTTTCGTTTATATACAGAAAAACGATCACTGACCTTATTCCTCGAAATGTTTTTGTAAAGAGCAAAATTTAAAAAAAATGGACAATCCCCATTAGGACATGAAGATTAATTACCTGTGAAATGTATATTTTTCAGGATTACTCTTATGATTTACACTGCAATCACTCACAGAACAAGTTACCATTGTTATATGTAATAGTATTTGTCGAAAATAATAAAGGATTTAAACAATAAATTGCAAATACCGAAAGGGCATAAAAACGTGACGACCTGTCAAATGAAAGTGGTTAAAGTTTTCATTAGACTGCCTCTCTCTTTTCATCTTATTATAATTCCATAAAGGATTTTCTTCTCTCTCGCACTCTTTATTGGTCTTTAGCATCATACGTTTATGCATTTAACAAGCTGTTAACACTAACAGACGTTGGGAAAATGGGGCTAAGTCTGCTAGAGAACCAATAGAAGCGCTTCATTTTCCTGACTTCGCTCAGCCCAACTATTCTGTCGGTCCTCAATAAACACGTGTCTCATAAGTCGCGATGTAGCTTAGCTCATGTTCGATGGAAATGAACCAACTTAACCGTCAACTGCTGTTCTCGGTCGCGTCGTTGGTGCTCACGCCCGTTTTAACCCTATGATAAACGCTAGGTCACGACTTTCAACGTTCCTGTGCTTCTAGCCCGCTCAGTTAACATTTCGCTTGACAGTTTCTTGTGCTAATCTAAGTGTACACCACAGCAAGTACCGAAAAGGTAAGTATCCCATCAGGAACGTCATCTGTGCTAATATTTTTTGTTTTACATGTTCTTTGGATTTTCTTCGACTTTACGAATATATCTCTGAAGGTTGCGTCGTGCATGGAATAAAATGATCTTAAATTTTGTTACTTGTAACGACAATTTTTTTTATGTTCTTATAAAATTTTTAGATAATGTCTTACGCAAAATGGATCCAAATGAACTCGAGAGGCTGAAGCAAAAGGAAATGCGCAAAAGTGTCAATGAATATATGGGACAATCTCTGGACGAGCCGCTTTTTGATATACGAGGTTTATACAATTTGGCCTTATCAAAATTATCTACAAACCTAAAAACTATCGAATAAAGCATGCTCAAGCACAGAATATATATTTATTTAAATAATAAAAAAAACAATAAATATTAAACTGTTACTATTTTTATTTTGCGTTGCATGATCGCGTTACTTATTTTCAGTTGTTCGTCATGAAACGGTAAGCTTACATTATCTTTCACATCACGAAGATCGGTTCTCACGTGGCTTTCAAATCTTGGCTGATGATGCGAAAGCGGTATTCAACTTGAATATTTTGACAACTTCCCTGCGCGATAGCAAACACACGCCGTAAGGATAATAAGAAAGCAGTGAAGGTGAAGCCAAACGAGCGTAATTTGTGAGTTGTGAGTCGCAGAATTTCGGTCGCGTAAATATCTGTTCATACAAATCATGACTCATAAAATTACGCTCGTATGAATCAAACAGGACTTTAGTATGAAACTGAATGCAGCAGAATTTTGCCGAACCGAAATTCTGTGACTCACAACTCACAAATTACGCTTCCCCCTACGGCCAGTATTTTTGGTCAGTACTCAAGATGCATCTTGGTCTCAAGACACGGTTCAGGCTCTGTGATTGGTTGGCTGTCAAAATTTGGACCAAAAACAGAGCCGAACCGCGTCTTGAGACCGAGATGCATCTTGAGTACTGACTATTTATACCGGCCTAAGACCCTCAGATATAAGGATTGATTAAGATCCCGCTCTCAAGAGTATCTACGGATCGCTAACGCTATGCTACCGTTGCAGACGAGCCATGGGAGGTGCGGTTCGCGGTGAAGTTCTACCCTCCGGAGCCGGCGCAGCTGCAGGAGGAGCTGACGCGGTACCAACTCGTGCTGGCCATCCGCAGGGATCTGCTTGAAGGTACGTCTCTTTCTCTCTTTGCGGGATTATCTTCTGTCTCTTTCATTAGCTCCTTTTGCAAGTCAGCTACTAATTACATAATTATTATTACCGGCGCCTTTATTAGCTGATTATTTGAAGCTAATCACATCCTTGCTGGCCGTATGCCTTGCTCGCTTACCGAGTGAAATAAGACAGATCGTTGCTTACGTTGGATTTGTGCATCAGAAGAACAATTCTCGTCACATTTTCCTCATGATTCTCAGACACGTGTTATATCACGTAATCGGCATAGGCGATTATCAAAAAATATATTAACGAGAATTATTGTTTAGTTAAACTTCTACTAAATAGAACGTGAAGAACTTTTTCTCGGGAATTTAGTGTACATACCACCCATACCACCACACATTCCCACCACTGCAACTCCTGAGTCCTATGTCGCTAGGATCAACAGTGGTAACCAACCACGAAAACCCTTTGATATGAACTCAGGGGTGCCCGAGGGACAAGCAAAATCGGTCCTTGTTGGCCGTAGATTTGATATTTGTTTGTCATTTCTTAAATTTTCCTCTTAAAAGGCCAGCAAGAGGCAACGAACCTGCAGCTCTTCTAATGTTGCGAGTGTCCATTAGTGACGGTAGTTGCTTTCCATCAGGCGACCCGTTTGCTCGTATACTCCTTATTAAATAAATGCTTGGTTTGCAGGTCGTCTGCCGTGCTCGACGGTGACGCACACGCTGCTGGCGAGCTACCTGCTGCAGTCAGAGCTGGGCGACCACGAGGAGTCGGAGAGCGGCGCGGGGCTCTGCAAGCAGCTCAAGCTGGTGCCGCCCGCCGCCTGCACGCCGGACCTCGAGGAGAAGGTGGTCGAGCTGCATAAGACACACAGGTAGATTTGGTATTATGTAGCTGAATGAATTATTATTGTTGATGAACGTGAATTAAAGCAGTTGTTAATGACAATGAGTCTAAAGTCATAATCAGTGTTCAATAATTTGACATCTCATCACCAACGTAAATTGATGGAGGAGCTTAAGTCAAACTAGAGATTAGGCTGTCACAAAAACTTCTTAGTTTTGCCGCTCTACATTTGTCCACCACTGGTAGATACTAGATACCGAAACTACGCACTATTCACATTTCACAGGTACTGTTGCGCCTGCTTACCAAGGTCTTTGTAGCCGTGTAACATTGTGATCGATCGATATTTATGCTCTTACTTTATTCCCCAGGGGCCAGACGCCGGCTGAGGCGGAGCTGAACTACCTGGAGAACGCCAAGAAGCTGGCGATGTACGGCGTGGACCTCCACCCCGCCAAGGACTCGGAGAACGTCGACATCACGCTCGGCGTGTGCTCCTCCGGCCTGCTCGTGCACAGAGAGAAGTATGTCCGTCCCTGTCGCTCCTGTAGTTGTAGCTGTGGAGTGAGGGAGCTGGCTATACTTCTGTTTAGTATATAGACCAATATACTCGGTCAGCTCATTGGGCACCATTAAAAAGCTGCTAAGAGCAGTACGGTGGATAGCTTCGTGACTCCTTGGTAACGACCGAAGTACAGCTCTAGCTGTTGCACTAAAAGAGTACCCACTGTCCAATTTGATTGTTGCCTTCAGTTGGTTCATGATTTAATATTATACGATTTTGGTCTGTTATAGTACAGGCACGTTTTGTTTTTTCTACAAGTTTTTTGTGACTAAATGCGACAGATTATAAAATGCGGTTCATAATAATTCGTACATTAACATTCGTGTTGCAGGCTGCGCATCAACCGTTTCGCGTGGCCGAAGATCCTAAAGATCAGTTACAAGCGTCACAACTTCTACGTGAAGCTTCGGCCCGGCGAGTTCGAGCAGTTCGAGTCGACGGTCGGGTTCAAGCTCGCCAACCACCGCGCCGCTAAGAAGCTGTGGAAGACCTGCGTCGAGCATCACACCTTCTTCCGGTGAGTCACAAAAACGGAACTATTAATTTGGAAAATATAAAAAAAGTGTGTCAGCTCCGACGCACGACTGGAGTTTACTCTACTATATATGTAAAATAATATAATATTCCAATAGGTATATTACCTTTATGGTATTAATACACTCACAGCCAAATTAGAAAGTTGCGCACTAAAGGTGCGCACAAAAAACGTGACACGTTTTCGTTACTTGTTAGTAGGTTTTACCCCTCGGATTTTTCTCATACCGGGCGCCTTATATATGAAAATCGATTCTTAAGGAGTAAACTCCAATAGGTATTACATGAAAAGTATATTCATTCAAGTTGACAATCCCTTCCGATTTCCGGTAACGCTATCTGCTTCCACTAGTTGCGCAAAGCGCTCACGGCTCAAAGAGTGCATGACCTAAATGTATCCACAATATTAAGTATGTTTAATCTTGATCCAGCGTACTCACTGCACATGTCAGATATATATTAAGTCATGTACATAACATTCAAGATTCCTCGAAGAAAATTAACGTCTTATTACACTAGGGAGTTGCGAGTGGACAATGCTGTTTCGCTGCATGTTCACCGAGCACACTTTACGGACTCTTGGCGTGCTCAGTCGCTCCACTTTAAACTTGCTCATAACTGGCTAGTGTGTTAAAGCCCTAAGGGGACTGTATCTTTCATTTGCACTTGATACGCACACTTTTCGCCCTAACAAATCGCGTACTGCCCCTTCTTCCCCCTCACTTTTGCCGAGTGGTCTTAAGTTGTCTGATTGACGTTTGTTTTACAGACTGACGAGTCCGGAGCCGGCGACGCGCGGCACGCTGTTCCCGCGGCTGGGGTCGCGGTTCCGCTACTCGGGGCGCACGCATTACGAGTCGCGCGCCGCGCCGCCGCAGCGCCCGCCGCCGCACTTCGCGCGCGCGCTCTCCTCGCGCCGCCTCTCCTCGCGCAGCGCCGACGGTGAGACCACTATAGACAGATCACAGAACCAACCAGTACCTCGGCTTCAAACAAACCGGCGAATCTACGCGAGTTAAGCGCGAGTACGTCATACACAATGCTGAGTAACGCAACACCGTTAATACGTTGCGCGCCGGCCGATATGACATACTACGCTAACGTATACATTTCGAGATCTCTTTTGAGTCAGCCTATTCGTTAATTCTGTTTACTTCGGTAAGACTGTCAGAGAGCATAAATTAGTCATTTGAGCAGAACCCCTAGGATTTGACATAACGCATCTCAAGCGCCATCACACTCAACGAAGCATTAAGTCAAATTCCATACATTTTTGACATCTAACTACGCTATTCAAATTGGCGAATGTATTTTGACCGGGATCTCTGTTGTGCACTAAAAACTAGAATTAACCTATCAAGCCCCATAAGAGCACCGGTGATCACGACAACAAGAGAATAACAAAAGATTTCCAAGAATCTGCGATCGAAGCATTAAACGAGATGGTCAGGCAACTCATTGACGACTTAATAGGCGAATGCTGGCGTTGAAAATATTATGTATGTAGTATTTGTAACTCACAATAATTATTTAGGGTTTCCATCTGGTTCACCTACCTAAGCTTTACAATATTCACTAACAGGGTCGCCGACTACTCTGAGATTTTATACACCCAAACCACATGAAAAGCGAGATTTTAAAAGCGATGACACCAGTACTTGGCACAAAACTCTCGATTACTTGTAATTTTTATCACACTCTAATAATAATGTTGATAGTACGATTTCGCAAAAATGATATCATACATCGACCTTCCACTCAATACATTAGATGCGTCTGACTCACTGTCACCTTGCCAGGCTGCAATGGACCACTTTATGCGATCACACCCATAAATCTCACTAATACGAGAGATTTTTGAGTTTATGCGTTTATACTGCTCATGTTTATAAGATTTTGTGCTCGTGCCAAATGCAAATGGATATTTAATAAACATATCTCGCATAAACTCACCATTTTTACTTTGTCAGATTTAAAAATAGTCTATAACTCATATTCGGTCTAGATAGTTTTAAGATCTTCCCAACGTATAGTAGACATAACAACGTTTTTAGTAAACAGTGACGCATGGTGCGCGTGCGCATCGTTCGGGGTATTAATACAGTGTTTACAAGCGGTCGTCTAGACTCAGTTCAGTGATACATCTTGAGCAGATAACATGGTGTTCAAAGATTGCCTTTGCAGACATGATTGTGAGTGTTTATCGTGATTGAGTTTCTGTGATTTAGGGAAAAGTGTTTTCATAGTGCTCGTAAAATATTTTGAAGTGGCATTTTTATGAAAGTCAAAATTATTTTACTACCTTTTAAAAATGATGTTTTATAATTACTATAAGTGCCGAATCTGGAAGTTTTGTCTCTGTTCGTTCTGTTTAATGTAGGCAGCGATTAAAGTTTCGCATCTCACTTATTATCTGATAGAAAAATAGGCTCTAGTAAAATTATGATTTTCAGTGTCAGTGCTAATCCAGAAATAAATTAAAAAACTAAAGTGTGTGTTAACCTTGAATATTTTTCGCGATTGCGGATTTAGCTTGCACCGCCCACTTGGAAAACTGTTTGTATACAGAAAATTTGTTTATTGTTAAACATCGCCGTTGTTCGTGGATTCTCTCTACATCAACTCTTTTTGATCTAAATTTAAACAAAGTTCAGTAGTAAGCTATAATGCTATCAAGTTTTCAATGCCTAATGTTAGTAGTGTTCAATCTGCGAAACAATTTTGTATAAGGAGATCCATCTGCTCATAATTTATTATGTTTTTAGGAGATGCTACTATCCCTTTACTAAAAATGTTATAAAGCTAATAATAAACAAGGATTTGTTTGGTATATTGCAATGTCATGTGATAGAAAATCAGCGAACCTTAAATAGTTAAACGCTTCGTGAATATCTTTGTTAGTAAGGCTTCTTACAGACAAACGATACGTGCCAACGGCAGATACAACAGCTGCCGACGACTAGTGGCGTCGGCTGTATCTGCCGTTGGCAACTGCCGTTCGACTTTAAAATAATAATAATAGTGTTTAATATCGATTTCAGCTCTCGCGTCAGGCGATAAGCAGGAGGCGATGCCGACGGAGGCGACCAAGCGTCACACCATGCCGCCGCAGCCCGCACCGAAACCCGCCATCAAGGAGAAGGTATTATACATTACACTATTTTATAGAGTATAGACTAAGGCTCACCTCTAAGGCCCACCTGCTCAAAACGAGCTAAAGTTAACTCTATGTTAATATACCTAATGATGTATGTCTTTTGTAAGGACGAGGAGCGAGAGAAATGAAATATTTAACCCAGGGTTTAACTTTAACACATACCTTCAAAAGTGGGGTAAATTTAATGAAGAAGGAAATATCATGAGGGATATATAAATAGGCTACTCAGTCTTTTAAGCCAGATTCTCGTATCTAAAATGTCGATAGATTCTAACACCGTGCTCGATATGCGTGTGAGAGGGATAGCATGTTAATTTGATCGAGATGGGATATACGAGAATTGGGCTTCAGCCTCAGGCAGATGATAACTGACAAATTTTTCTACAAAACAATATAATTGGTCAATTGTTGTTTATTAACATTGTTAGCAAGTCTGCAAGCTATTTGAAAACAACAATCAAAATTGAACAAAAATCGATAATTGATTGCAAATCATACCATAAACTAAATTCTTCAAGTTTACACAAATTGGCACATTTAAATCTAGATCTTTGAGAAGTAGTGAACACTTACTGTGAACCTAGCAGCCACTGCATGACGTAGTATGTGAGTCAGACTCATCCGTATTCATCATCAAGCGCGTTGGTGTCATACTATGATGTAATTGTGACCAGACATATTATATCTTTGACTATAGGTATACTCTGTTCAGATCAGAGTTTATTTAAACATAAAATATTTTCATTTCTTAATATTTCATTATAAATTAGTGTCATTAACATTGGTAGCATTATAACATGTTATTTGTTTAGTCGCAATTTTATTTTATTGCAATTTATTTGTCTATAAAGAGCGACCATTGTTTATGCGACGCGGGTCACGGGATAACGATGGACGTTGCCATGGTGACATACTTATTTAGTCACTAATTCAATAAAATAATACGGGCGATATACTTTATATAATATGGCAAAGAAACGTTTGCCGGGACAGCTAGTTAAATAAATGTAATGTCGATTTAAAGTTTAGGTATAATGAATTCATGACAGAAATTTATTTATAAGCAAAAGCATACGGTTATGTCATTTGGTCGAGTTATGTGAAGTCAATGTTGACAGAGTCTGGGCTTGACGAAACCCGACCAAATTACATGAGTCCGCCTTCAGCATAATAATATTATGTATCAATTTCTTGTTTTTGTAAAAATTGTTTTATTGTTGAAACAGTACTGTACTCCTAATAATGTTTACTATTTTATTGTATTAATCTATTTTGGAAAAATAAACAAAATATCATTGTTTTCTTGGGACTTCTTAGAAAAATACTAATTATTGTTTTGTCATTAGCTAACAAGAATCATTATGATCTCATTTAGATATTTATATTACTTTGTTTATTATCTGCATGTAATTTTGTTGTACGTTGGAGAGTACGTCACTAAATAATACATACATCACTAAAAATAATGTCTGCTACCTAAAAAAAATATTGTAGCGAACTTAACAAATATCATGTATATTTTTGTATGACAAAATTATTCAGCGCATATCTTAAACATTTCTCGTTCATGTAACCTGAGGTACGACGCCCTATTATTGACATTATAGATATTGGCACGATTAATTAAAAAGTATAATATAAAAGAGCACATTACTGCAAGGATCTTTTGGCACTTGGATACCATAATATTCCAGATGATGTTTTCAATTCAAAAGAATATAGTTAGTTCTAATTTCGAAAGAAGCAATTTTAAGAGCCTACTGTCAAAACGCTAGCCCCGCCTACACACAACGCTATCCTCCAATCGTGATACAATGAATCCATGAATCGTGCTCCCGGGCAATGTGCTTTACACTGCAGCTAATAGTGAACAATATCGCGTAACAACGGTTCCCGCATAATAGCACGAAAGTGAGTAAGTCCCAAAAATATTTTTGATGATTACTTAAAAATTAAATACAATACTTACTAATATTTCCTTTAGCTATTATTTTATAAAGTGTGTGATTGTATTACCTAATGCAAGTTATTTAATGATATTAAATGTAACAGATATTTGTTGAAAAGCCCAAAAATATTCATAATTTCGAAAAATAAAACTATCGAGTCAAAATAAGTGAATCGTGTTTTCCGTTAGCTAAATATCAGATAAATATACAATGATTAAATAAATTTCAATTTCATTTGAGTCAATCGTCTTCCGGGATCGTAATACTTATTAGAAAACACAGCAAAATTTGACAGCCCGCTCTTAATTCACACTTAGTAAGATAGCTTGAGTTCTGACTTTGGCCACGTACCATCGCATGAGTTGATTCATGTCAGATGGTCGGGCTAAGTCCACTTTATAGTAAGCGCTCTGTGTCAGACGGATTTAACACATTTTATAGTTCTTGCAATCTACGAGTGCGCGTCGCCCTTAGTTGTGTGAGTGACCATATCTATACACGCGTACATGGCTCGCTTGCTACTGACTGCTACGCACTACCGAAAATGTCTATTCACATTTCCAACTACAAATAAAGGCGACGCGCACTCCTAGATAGCAAGAACTATACGTAGATTTGCCATTTACCTATGGATCAATTTGTTAGCACCAAAAGATCCTTGTACCTGTGGTGTCAATAGCTATAAGTCAGCGGGGTCGTTGACCTGTCCGGTGTTGTCCAGCGTCGGCGGTCCGGCGGCACCAGCGTGTCCTCCAGCTCGCTGGAGGGGGAGTACCTCGCCGAGCGCCTCGACAAGGTCGCTCACCCCCGCACACACCGCATATAGTGACTAGTGTCAACCCGCATATAGTGACGCGGCGGGGGAATGATTATGACAAGTCGTACCATCCTTGGCAGGGGGGTAAAAAAATTGGTAGACGCAAGCTATTAAAATTTGCTCTTAAGCTATTAATATTAGCAGGGTGCAGACTATTAGGAAACGGGTCCCTTGAAATATCTTACTATCAGTACCTTTCTTTTTAATGAGGTAATCAGCGAACTACATATTATTTTATTATTCCAATGGTCATTTCCTCGCCGCTCTTTGCACGGTTCATTTTAAGGCACTTTTTATAAGACAATAATAATGCGCAAATCTGGCTAAGAAGCAAACATTATTTTGATTATTAAAGTCTGATTGTTTTTTAAAGCTTAGAGCTGTTATTTCTTTATAAACTTAGCCAGGGTAAATTGTGTGTTATTTACGTCTTATTCGTTTTTATTTTTGTAGGCTTTAGATTCACAGCGTTTTTTCTTTTCAGATTTCTATTTAGTTGCGTACTGTGTGTTACACCGTAGTCGATTTAAGTTTTTTGTTAAGTTTCGCTTTGTTAGTTGTTAGTAAATTTATTTTATGAATGTGTGTAGCTCACCGAGTGATGTATGAAAATATTGTGAATGCATAGTTTTCCTATGATATATTTTATACTGCTTTTAAGAAACTCTTATGCCCATATAATGCACAATTCTGACTTATTGTTAAGGATATTTTAATTATCAAATTTTCTCTTTCGTTTACACGAGAAATGAAAGGAATAACATGATAATACTACTTTAGCACAGACTGACGCAGTTTTACACTCGGTGGGCTAGTAGTTTTGCAGTTTTTGTAGTTGATAGTTCCAATGTTGTTGCATAGACGTGTCTATTAAAATATATTTTTATTTTGCAGAAGCCTCCAGCGGGCGCGGTGAAGGTGATGCCCACCTCGCCGGATAAAAAGAAGGAGAAGGAGGAGAAGACACCGGAACAACGGAAACCCGCTGAAAACGGTACCTATTTCCCTGTATATCCTCCGTTGCCAGACTTTTAAATAGTTGAGAATATTTCTATATAATTAGATCTTCCGTTCTTTTGCAAAAATCACTAATAATTTTCCTTTTTAATTTTTATCAACACTTTATGGTTCATAGACTAAAGACGTTTTATTTCATTTATTTTTAGGCACCGACGCCAGCAGCGACCCCGGCGTGACGAACAACACCGACTCGCCCAAAAAGTCCAAGGTAGGTTCTGCACCCAAATACTGCAAACACGGTAGGTAGGTTTTCTATTTACCTAGTCTTTTGGTAGATTTATTTCATATTACTTAAATGTAAATATACATGTTAGATCAAAGCATGACATGCATTTTGTAATTTATAATGCACTACATGTACGTGATAGTCCGGTCCGCCGTAGGCCACGCGATATGTCCGGCGCAAAATGTTTTTAGTTACTTTTAATTTTGTGCGTTTTTCTTATTTTGTTTTTCTTTTTCATTTCCACCCCGCTAGGGAGGCTTCCTGTTGTTCGGTAGCAAGAGAGAGAAATCCCCCAAACACGAGAAATCTCCCAAAGAGAAGTCGCCCAAAGACAAGTCACCCAAGGAGAAGCCGCCCCGAGACAAGTCTCCCAAACATAAGGAGCCCAAAACGAAGGTCGCCGCGCTCGATATCTCCAACGACACCTCGAACCTCGACAAGTCAGCCGACAGGAGCCCCGCCAAGGGCGACGACAAGCCTGGCTTCACCAAGCCCTACGAGTACACGGACACGGAACGTAGCCCGACGCGAAAACCCTACATTCAGGGTGCCTTCAGCTACGAAAAGGAGCCGATATCCGACGAGAAACAGCGAAATCTGGATGAGAGCCAAAGCCCCGGCACGAGGAAGGCGGGTCTCGCTTTCAACTACGCCCCCGGAGAGGACAAAAAGGTGGCGCAATCCGCCGAGAAACGGAAAACGCCGGAGGACCTCAGCAAGCTCCAGACCCCGGGCATCGACTACGTCCAGTCGGCGGCTCTGAAGGAGCAGGCGAAAACTCCCAAGTCCCTTATCGACCCCACTCTTGCGCTCCTCGACTCCGAGAGAGCTAACCACGAGGCGGCGCCTGTGATGCCGGTCGTCGCGCCCAAAAAGGACAGCGAAATTCAGGTCGTCATTATCACCGGAAAACTCAACCCCAAATCGAAAAAACTCGACGACGCCAACGGTACCGTTCTCGTTACCAAGGGTACGATAAACAAGGCTACCGGAAAAATACAAACTGACAAGGAGCAAATCAACACGAAGACCGGTCAAATCACTTTCACAGACCCGGCCACAGAAAAGCAGGAAGTCAAAAACGGTCACGTCGATTCCAAGACCGGCCATATACTCTTCACGACCGGAGTTATCGATCCTAAAACTGGAAAAATCGATCCGAGCTTGGCTCAACAGTACTGTTTCGTTGAAAAGTCTAAGGACCAAGTTGGCGATAAGCCCGGCAGGGAGGTTGACTTAGTGATGATTATTGGCAAATACGACGGCAAACACAAGAAGTTGGACGGCTCTCATGGGCATGTAGACGTCTCGAAGGCAATCGTAACATCTGAAGGTATTGTGAGTTCCAATTATGGAATTATTGACACCAAGAGTGGCAAAATTGACTACCTTGATCCGAAGACTGGTAAACAGGAACCAAAACATGCGTATGTTGACCAGAAAACTGGCAATCTTTTGGTGACGACCGGTGTTACTGATCCGAAATCGGGCAAAGTTGATTCCTCTTTAGGACAACAGTTTAGCATAGTAGAGAAAGATGCCACAAACGCAAACAGAGAAGTAAGGTTGGTAGTTATTACTAGTAAATATGATCTGAAGAGCAAGAAGCTCGACCCGTCCTTTGCTCACGTAGATTCCATCAAGGGAGTGCTCAGTGGTTCCGACGGTAAAATATACACCGAATACGGAATTATCGATCCTAGAAATGGCGACATCCAAGTTACAGACCCTAAAAGTGGAAGGCAAGAAACAAAACAAGCGCAAGTCGATCACAAAACTGGCAATATTCTTCTTTTGTCTGGAGTTGTTGACCCAAGAACGGGCCAACTCGACACAACAATGGGGCAGCAGTATAGTATTGTAGATAAACCTACATCCACATTCGCTACGTGTCCCGGCCGGGAAGTACAAGTTGTGGCAATCACCGGCAAATATGATTCCAAGAATAAGAAGCTGGACAATCCCAACGGATTTATTGAAACTTCTCAGGCTGTAATAAGCGAGAAAGATGCGAAAGTACACTGTAACTTTGGAATTCTAGATCCCAACAATGGAAAAATTTACTACACTGATCCTAAGACCGGCAAGCGCGAAGCAAAACAAGCGCACATTGATCCTAAAACGGGAAGCTTTTTACTAACATCTGGGGTTATAGACCCAAAAACCGGTAAACCTGATTCGTCGTACGCCCAACAGTTGGCAGTAGTAGACAAGTTGGCTCCCAAAGGTGTCCCCGAAAGATATGTCAATTTGGTTATAATTACATCCAAATACGATCTCAAGAATAAGAAGTTGGATCTGTCCAATGCTCATGTCGATTCGATCCCAGGAACGATTGACGATGACGGCAAAGTGCACACTGAATTCGGAATCGTCGATCCTGCAACCGGTCAGATAACAGTAACGGACAAAGCGACAGGAAAACAGGAGGTCAAGAAAGCTAGTGTCGACTCGAAGACTGGTAATTTACTCCTGACGTCGGGAGTTATCGATCCCAATACTAAACTGGTCGACCCTACTCTCGGGCAACAGTTCTCCGTCGTTATCAAGCCCAAAGACACGTTCGCTTCCGTACCCGGGAAAGAAGTTCAGCTCGTCGTTATCACCAGCAAATATGACCCGAAATATAAGAAGCTCGACAACCCTAATGGCCACATAGAAACATCGCGCGGTGTCGTCGCTGCCGATGGGAAGGTCCACACGAATTTCGGAATATTGGACCCCAAGAGTGGTAAGATTGAGGCCGTCGACCCCATGACCGGCGCCAACGTCGTTAAATACGCTGTCGCTGATCCGAAGACTGGAAACTTTATTATCTCCTCGGGTGTGGTCGATAAAGATGGTAAAGTCGATTCATCGCTGGCCCAACAGATAAACGTCATCGACAAGGGCGTGAGACCACAGGAGAGAGAGGTTCATCTCGTCATTATAACGACGAAGTATGACCCTAGAACGAAGAAAATAGATCCGACCCAGGGCCACGTCGAGACCGTTAGTGGTACTGTTACATCTGATGGTAAGATCAAAACAGAATTCGGTCTGGTGGATCCCGCTACGGGGCTTATTACTATTAGAGATCCAAAGACAGGAAAGGAGGAAGTGAAGAAATCTCAAATCGATCCTACGACCGGACACTTGCTTGTGACGAGTCAGGTTGTTGATCCCAAGACGGGCAAAGTTGACCCAATTTTGGCTCAACAATATAGTATCGTCAGTAAGCCGGTCGTAGCGTATTCTAAGCCTGCATCGAAGGGTGAAGTTCGATTGGTGATCGTCACTAGTAAGTACGATCCTAAAACGAAAACCGTCGATGCGGCTTCGGGAACAATCGACGCATCGAAGGGCTACGTTAGCGAGGAGGATGGCAAAATTCACACAGACTTCGGCATTATCGATCCTAAATCAGGACAAATACTCTACAAAGATCCCGTCACGGGTAAGCAGGAGCTGAAACAAGCCAACGTTGATCCCAAAACCGGCAACATTATCGTCACAACGGGAGTCGTGGATCCCAAGACGGGTAGGGTCGATAGCAGCTATGCGCAGCAGATCAACATTATCGATAAACATAATGTTTTGGCTAAAGTAACTCCGGTCTCCCAGAGGTCTAGCGTTTCTCCTCCGAAACAAATACCGATCAAAACACCCACAGCGACGCCGACCCAGACGCCGCTCCAATCGCCGGTTCGGACCTCGTCTCCCATCGTCAGCGCGGTTCAAAAGGCATCGCCCGTCACCACCGTCCGCACCATGTCCCCGACTAAACCGACGTCGGCCCCTCCCGAACCGCCAAAGAAGAAGATCGTCAAAATTATGGTCGTGTTTACGCGCATTGACCCGAAGTCGAGAAAACCAGACTTCCACACAGCCGAAGTGGAACATTTGACCGGTATACTCGATCCCAATGGCCTCATTGAAACCAAATATGGCGTTATCGATTCTAAGAAAGGAAGCATGGTCCTGACCGACTCCAACGGTCACAAACAGACCAAGGACGGCTTAATTTTGACTGAAACTGGTCAAATATTTATCAATTCGGGGGCGGTCGATCCCAAGACGGGTAAGATCGACTCAAACCTGGGAATGATTTTGAGCGTCGCTAAACAAGACGACCCGGTCGTAGAAATAACGACGATAACTGGACCAGTCGATCCTAAGACAGGAAAAGTTAGTATCGAGGATGGTACCGTGGAGCACACGAAGGGTAAAGTCGACGCGGAGACCGGCAACATCTCGACGAAGTATGGAGTCATCGACCCATCCAACGGTGTTATGTTTGTCACCGACGTTTCCGGAACTCAGGACACGAAGCAGATTCAAATCGACGAAAACAATGGACAGATTACTGTTATTGGCGTAAAAGATCCCAAAACCGGAAAGATCGATCCCAAACTTGGACAAATATTGGTAGTCGGAAGCCACATAGATCCCGTCGTGGAGGTGACGACCTTCGTCGGTAAATTAGATTCCAAAAAAGGTATTATCGAACCGAAGCACTCCGTGATCGAGAGCAGCACCGGTCAACTGAATCCCGAAAACAATATTATAAACACTAAGTACGGACAGATCGACTTAGTCAAGGGTACGGTGACGTACAACGATCCCAAGACCGGCAGGTTCGAAAACAAGGAGCTCAAAGTGGACCCCATTACCGGACAGTTCCTGCTGCGCAGCGGACAGGTCAATCCCAAATCTGGGAAACCGGACAAGGACGTCGGCCGGCTGATGTGCCTCAGAATAATCCAGACCAAGGTGGACCCCGTATCTGGAAAACAAATCGTCGCCAACGACCCCAAGAACGTCAAAGTCGATCCGAAAACGAACCAAATTTGGATCGCCGGGCCGAAGGACCCGCTCACCGGCGAGGTCCTGTACACCGCGGGCCAGGTCGACCCCAACACCGGCTACATCATCACGATCTACGGCCGCCTGGACCCCAAGACCGGCCTCATCACGCGCGCACCGGACGTCGACAAGGCTCTCATCAAAGTGGACCCCGTCAACGGGCAGATCTACACCGCGACCGGCGAGGTGGGCGAGGACAAGCAGCCGCTGTACTCCGCCTCCCAGGTCGATCCCGGCACCGGGGAGATCTACACCAAGGTGGGCAGGATCGACCCTCGAACGGGCAAACTGATCATCATCAAGATATTCATCATAACCCAGAAGGACGACAAGGGCCGCGTGAAGGAGATCGACCCGAAAGAGTGCACGATCGACGAGACGACCGGCCGCATCATCACGACGAAGACGGTGTACGTGTACCAGATCATCGACCCCGTCACCGGCGAGACCATCGACGTGGACCCCGACGACCCGCGGCTGAAGGGCGCGCGCACCACCGTCACGCAGACCATGACGCTGTCGGGCAAGATCGACCCGGTGACGGGCCGCATCCGCACCGAGTACGGCGACATCGACCCCGACACGGGCGACATCGACCCGAGCACCGCCGTGCGCGACCCCGTCACCGGCCAGCTCATCCTGCACTACTCGCAGATCGACCCCTCGCACTTCGAGGACAAGAGCGGCAACTACACCATCGAGAAGGAGACGCAGGACCTGCCAGCCGACATCGACATCCAGACCGTCAACACGCACAAGTTCTCCACGTTCGGCAAGGACGAGAGCCCCGCGCGCGGCGACGAGCCCCGCACCTTCACCGAGTATACCACCAGCGAGCACGTGCGCCACCAGGGCTACGTCTCCACCACCCCGCTCTCCTCCAAGATCCCCGTCTCGCAGCGGGCCAAGAAGTCGCCCACGCCGCCCGTCGTCGTCAAGACGACGACCAAGCAGCTGCTGACGAAGACGGACGAGGGCGTCACTCACAACGTCGAGCAGGAGGTCGAGAACCTCGGCACCGGCGAGGTCACCTTCTCCACCCACACCAACAAGGTGCGTTGCTTTCTTTTTGTTTTGTTACCCGGGCGTAAACTCCGTTTTAATTTCACGTGTTTTTTATTATTTTTGAGCTTCCAAGCTTCGTAGTAACCTTGTAAAGTGCATGGTCGTGTAACCCTAACTCAGGCGGAAAGCCTGTCGCCGGCGGAGCAGTCGCCGTACGTGCGCGCCCGCGCCGTGACGACGCGCACGGCGACGACGCACCACGACCTGGACACGCGCGCGCGCACGCAGCAGCTCGAGGAGAAGACGGTGGCGCACACGCTCACCTCGTCAGCCACGCGACACGAGCAGCGCACCCTCACGCAGCAGCTCAAGACCACCGTCACCACCGGCGATCAGGTACGCACAGGGCTGACAACATACTGACATAATGGTCCACATTTGTTTAACAAACGTCATCTGGTATACGATTTTACATAACAGAGTTGCCAAAATAAAATCTTTGTCGGTTTTATATTCCAAACCTCGATGTCCCAGACCCATATTAGCATGTTTTGTTTTTTTTATAAGTTTTCTTACTCAAGGACGTACTTATCTGCGCGCAAGGGCATTTTAACTTTTCATTGCACTAATCATCAGAATCTAAAACATTTTTAACATGGTTAAGATACTAAGTTACCAAATATTAAATATTTCTGAATAACAAAAAGCTAAAATGGTGGACGTCTAACAAGCCAGATAAGTCTGTCAGTTAATTCGGTTTAACGATGCAACCTGATCGTAATAATTGCATCATTGCATAAGATTCTTACAAATTCATCGTAACCCGCATGTTTGATTGTGTTCTAATTTTTTTTATTTTCTTTTCTCCCCCTCCTTTGTGCGCATGGTGTGATCATCTGTGTTAACGTTACCTATCCATCTCTATCTCTCCTTTTGCGTTCAACCCCATTCACCCGTATTCGCCCCGGTCTCCCACACTCGACCCCATTCTCCACTATTCGACCACATTTTACCCCCACTCGTCCCCATTCTCCGGTCCATTGGCCCCCGTAGCTCACCAGGCGCGGCTCAGAGAGTTCCCTGAGCAGCGGCGACTCTGGCACGCCGATCGACTTCGAGGAGGGCGCCGGTGAAGCAGCCTATTACGTCACAGTGAGTACCAACGACAGAGGACCATAGACAAGAAGAGAGTTCTATAGTTCTCTATGGAAGACAGGGGACCATAGATATAGAAAAGAGTCCTATAGTTATCTATGGAACAACATAATATATTTTTTTTAATTGTTAATTGAAAGAAAATTATAAATTCGATTGAAATTAAAACTATTGTAAATTCTTGGTAGTCGAGTAAAATAATGACATCAAAGAAAATATCTAAATTCAATAACTTTCACTTACTGCCGCACTTAGAGTGGAACATTAATTACTTAATTGTAATTAATTCAAAATTTTGACACAAGCCCTATATATACATTATCTGTCAAAGTCTTCATTAAATTTAAGGTTAATCGTAATTAAATGTCTCTGAGTACGGCGGTAGTATAGTAGATATTAAAGGCATAACAAACATTCAAAATTATAATATTATTTGACAATAATATTATGTACTTATAATCTACTGATATAATATTATCTATTGTATTCAAGTAAATGTATTACAAGCTAACCTTTTTTACTTTTGAAATAGATAATAAATAATAATTATAGCTGTAAAAGATACATTCTGTTAATATTAAGAAAATACAAGGTATTGTTTTTCTAACATTAATAATGTTATTGTTGCATTTTTTATTGCGTTTTGATGTAGCATATGGCTTAGCAGTGTAGCATGCTTGTCTTAAATGTTTTGATACCAAAATATAAAATTTTAAAATCACTCTCTAACACAGTGCCAATTAAGTGTTGTAATATGAAATTAGTTTACTTTCACCACTTTGTCATTACTGTTTCTTTAAAACCTAAGCAACTGACTTAATATTTTATCAAGCACTCATATTCTACACATATTAATCCCGATGTTGTGAGCATGAATAGTTTTTACATATTTGCATGGTCTGTGGTTTTTTAAATGTTTGTAATTTGAATTCTTGTGAATACAACTGATATGGTATTTTAAGTATGTAAGTATTTTATATATTTAATTATTATGTAAGTAATTATTATAATTAATTAACGAAATATTTGCTATCTCGTTTCCATCAACCAATAATAGCAACATAGCTACGTTTTCCTGGGCAAGTAAAATATGCATTAGTGAAGAGGACTTACTCTGTGACCGATTATTATGATAGTTCAGCCCCCCTAGACAACTAGCAAAACGCTAACGCTACAAAATGTATGGATTTGACATTAGTATTCGCTAGCGAAGCGATGACTCGTGTCAAATCGCATACATTTTATAGCGTTAGCGTTTTGCCACTTGTCTAAGGGGGTAGCTCCAAAGATAGAAACGTCCAGAATCGACGTATGATTTCAACGATATTAGATTGTAATATAACGTTGTGTGTCGACAGGAGCCGGGCTCGTACAAGACGACGACGACATCGACAGTGATGGGCAACGCGCCATTCGGCAGCATGGTGCACGGCGCAGCCGCCAGGGTAAGACCATTATTTACCTCTGGGGTCGTCCATTAATCATGCGATGTTTTTTTGGCACTTTTAACACTACAAAATATCACATGTATTTTTAAACTACAATAACAACTTTAAGAGGTAGACAGAGTAAGTGGGAGGGCGGCAAATAGTGTTTCAGGCAATCTTTGGATGCCCTACTGCTCCCTGATGATATTGACTGATAAGTATTATAGAATAGTATATAATAGTATATAGTATACAGGGTGTAACAGAACTAAGTGATAATAATACTTTAGGGTGTGTACGAGTACATGTGTTCCTTGTAGAGAGCTCACTGTGAAAGTAGCAGAGCTGAAATATCAAAAAAAATCTCACTTTTGTATAGGAAAACTCGTGACGCTGCACTGGGGCGTGAAAAATACAAAAGTGAAGAAAATGGTCTTTCAGCGCTGCTACTTTCACAGTGAACTCTCTACAAGAAACACATACACACCCTAAAGTGTTATCGCTTAGTTTTGTTACACGTTGTAGATTCGTAATGATGTCCCGGGTAATATTGGATATGTTTTTAGCTTTTAATTTTTGTTAGTATTGGTTAGTAGCGCTGCCGAGTAAGGCTTACTATTGTTAGAACTCCAGATAATATAATAGTCACAGTTTACTTGCATATCACGTGTGCGAATCACGTTGCTGATTAACGACGATTGATTGATTGAGTGATTAATTGAGTGATTGATTGATCGGCGGAATTGGTTACAGATGAGCACGGGCCCGACGGTGACGGAGGTGGTGTCGGAGGGCGAGGTGGCGGAGGGTGCGGAGGGAGCGGAGGGCGCGGAGGTGGTCTCCTCCCAGACCATCAGCTCCAAGACGCGCACCGTCGAGACCATCACCGTAAGTACACACCCTTACATACACAGCAAGACGAACCGTTATCACTTACAGAACACACATAAATATACGCCTACACTGACGTTAGTTAAATACGCATTCATGTGTGTGTACGTACGTACACACATGTGTGTGTTTGTACTATCAAAGAAGTTGATTCATAGACAGATGGCGAACCTAAGTAATTTGGTCGCGTTATGTCAAACCCAGCAGTCAGATGCATTTAATTGACATGATCCGACCAAATGTCAAGGTCAATAAAATTCTTCGATGGTACATTCACGCACAGACGTACACACTCAAGCATGCACTCGTACACGCTCAAGCGTACACATATACGCACGCACACGCGTGCGACGTTTTGAAGACATTCGTAAACACTGAACTATACACGATCTTTACCTACCATACTTAGTATTTGCTACTTACTACGTAGTACTACTTACTTATGCTCATATGTATATCTTAACCAAATAATTTCCAAATATTTTTGATTACTTCCTCGTCTGATGCTAAGAGATTGATTGATTGATTGATGTGTCCAGTACAAGACTGAGCGGAACGGCGTGGTGGAGACGCGCGTGGAGCAGAAGATCACGATCCAGTCTGACGGCGACCCCATCGACCACGACCGCGCGCTCGCCGAGGCCATACAGGTAACGTGTTGCTAAATGCTAATTATACCAGTATCTTAACGGATAGCTGTCAGTCTTTTACTATAAAATAGTATTGTAAACCGGTGGGATACGCAATATTGTACGCGCTAATTTTTTTACCTTGTTGACGCTCGTAACTCCGTTGCGCCGAAATTCGGTTGTCTCGCTGGAACCATATAATTTGCCGTAGCAAAAACAATTCTATGTACCTACTCTCCTGTCTCTCAAAGTATTTCCATTCCAAATTTTAGCTAAATCGGTTCAGCCGTTTATGTGTGGTGACTGATAACACTTTAGCATATTTTATGAAATTGGTAAGGATAACACATAATCAATGGGTTAAAAAATAGACATGGAAATGCTTAATAACTTTGCGCAGTGTAATTTTTTATGCGAATTTGTTCCTTTATATTACAGGAGGCCACGGCCATGAACCCGGACATGACGGTGGAGAAGATCGAGATTCAGCAGCAGAGCACGCAGCCGTAACGCGGCCGCCAGCCCCGCCATCTTGTCCGCCCGCCACGTGCCCGCCTCACAAGATGGCCGCCGCACAACATGGCCGCCACCCAAAATGGCCGCCGCCTCTCCCCTGTGTCAAACGACATCCAGCTCGCCCTACGCGATGTATAGTTACAGTAAGCCGTTTCTGTACATAATGATTCATGACTATATAATACGACTTCACAAGATGGCGGACGACTTAGACGTAAGCGACCCTGCGAATATTATTATAAGTTATTTAATAAATGTTTTTATCGAATTATTGATTTTATATTATTGATGTTGTGTCGTCGAAGCGCACGATTATTTTACGAGACGGTCGGGAGCGATGGAAATTATAGGCATTTTGAAATTTGTACCTCCTTATAGATTTTTTAAGCTTAGAAGTAGGGAGGAGCGCTTTGTAGAGTGAACGTTGCCATAGCAGGAACTTCGGATCATAATCTCGATATAATATTTCGATTAGCTTTAAACGTGTCACACGAATTTTTACCACCGTTCTAGTATAACGCTTTTGTTAAAAAATATTCGAACACCCGTCTATTTATTGTAAAATGTAAACTTCTTCTAAAACGTCACGGAAAGTCTAACGTCGGGTTTTGTATGTTGGCGCGTGGACAGGATATAAAGTAATATATTTACATGTTGCTATTTCTAATATATTTCACCACTAAGGTGCTAATTTAGGTGTAACTTGCGTGTTGAATGTTTCGCGGCGCGCGTGATCGCCGGGTTTTGATGTTGTTTTAGCGCGATCGGGAGTGTGCGTGAGATGTAAATCGAGTTGCCTTAGAACAGTCGCTTAGAGTAGCACCTAGCTGTAAGTACCGCTGCAGTCGGCGCGCGCGTTTAGCGTGCACCAGGGCGCACTTCTGTACCCAGCACAATTCGAATTTAACTCTCGGCTCAAATCCAGCGACCCACTCTCACCGACATTCCATAACTGGTCTTCACAAACTTAGGCTAAGCTTAATTTGTGTACGTTCGTTATCTGTGGGCACAGCGACTCGCTTGAATGTACTCGGGTATACTCGGAACGTATTCTATAGCGGCTACTTAAAGTATCCTCATCTATATCGTTATCTATAAAAGTTATGTGTATTACAATATGGAGATATATGAAATTGTGTATTTGCCCACAGATGTATACTACGGATACCCTACTGATATTGTACAATTACGCTAGATGTTTATTAAGTTAAGGACTGATTGTGAATCGGTATATTCTATCTTATTTTTTATACATTTGACAATTTGTGTAGTTTTTTTTAATCTTTTTTATGTACTAGAGTTAAATTTATGTTTTTGTGCTCATTTTAGTGCATTCGGGGATAGAATAGATCGTGCATTTAAAAATAACAGTTGAAGTCCCCGGTACTTACACCTGTGTGGGCGCTTTTCCTGTCATGGCATCATTTGGTCATGCAGACAACACGCGTGCGGCCAGGAGCATGTTGTCACCCGCATGCGGGCAAGTTCCGCACGCGGGCGACA
Organism: Polyommatus icarus; assembly: GCA_937595015.1. Lineage (NCBI taxonomy): Eukaryota > Metazoa > Arthropoda > Insecta > Lepidoptera > Lycaenidae > Polyommatus > Polyommatus icarus. The sequence goes on along the minus strand of OW569321.1, from coordinate 29,386,638 downwards.
ACATCATGACAGGAAAAGCGCCTTAATACTTCCGGACTGCCCAAGCGCGGTGTTCTGTCCCCCAGTGCGATGTTGTGACCGTATTTATTGAGATGTTTATTTTTCTAGCTCCCCACTCCATACATTACTTTATACGAGTTATAATTTAAATAAATAAATGCTTTGTTTCATATTGTTTTATTCATTTAATCCTGGTTAATGGTTATAATGTGGCACTATAATTCTTAGCTACAAAAACATTTAAGTATAAAATATATAAAAGAATAAATTATTTTATTGCTTACATGAATATAGAGGTATCTTTCTAAAATACTGTTCATGACGATGACAATAATTATTAGATTTCCACTAAAACGTGGGTGTCTAAATGCATTATATACTATTAGTATCACATTATTGTATAACTATAAATCCGGAGAGGCTATAGGGTCAGTTTGCATGACCCTAAAAGCTGGCTTCAGTATGTAGTATACTAAATTCTGTTATAGTAAACAGTTTTCGAGTCCAGTTTACGTAAAGCCCGCATGTGCCAATCTTGTGATCTCTTGTGCGATGAAAGAGAAGGCAGAAGATTGAACCCATCTTGGCGCATGTTGGTTTAAGCGTATTAACCAAGAGGAATTTCCGCGACAGTACCGCGTTGACTACTCCAGCACGATCACGAATTCATCAGTGTCTGATAATCTGACAATGGCCCGAAGTAAAGAGATTTTACACTATTATGGCTATATGTCAGACTTCCGTCACGAAAATTCCTCCCAGTATGTCAGTCCTAGTTCGTCTATCCGAGAAGGTTGCCGATGCCGTTGCCGATGTTGGTGATGATGGCCTCGTTGTTGACGAAGCGCGTGCCGTTCACGCCGCGGCCGTACGGGTAATCCTCGCCCGTCTGCAGGTAGTAGTTGCCGGGGCGCCCGGGCTTCGCCGCGTATCCCATGTACCTGTGGTGAAAAGAAGTTTTTAACTTTTTATGTGCATATACTGGTATTAGTAGAGGGCGCCAGTATCAGCGAATTCCTGCGCTCTGAATGCTCTGATATAATGCTGTATCAATGTAAACATACATCTAGAAAATATTATTCCTTATCAGGTAATCTAGTTCTGAGGAAGTTGAAGTTATCAAGGAGGAATTTTAAGTAGAGTTAAGGAGGGAGTTTAGTCCATAAGTCCTCAAAGCTAGAGGTGTCTAAAAATAAATAAGATAATGGAGTTTCAGCTAAATAGTTACTTATAGAAGTCTTTGATTTAAGCTTGTTAGAAGGTTAGTTCTACTTGCTGCCGATAGATGGCGCTGGTTATAGATAACTGCTCCAAGTTTTGAAATTGACCATGCTGATAATATTATACTCACGAAGTCACTTTCTCGCATTTTCTCTGTCGGAACTGCTCCCAGTCCTTGCACAGGACGGCGGGAAAGGCGTCCGGCCGCAGGACCGACTCGCCGAACAGCAGCCAGGCGCGCGAGTGCGAGCACGTCTGGAACAGGCAGTTGGGCTGCTTCTGCCCGCTGTTGGGGAAGAAGTCCATGTGGCCTGGGGAAGAGAGACTGGTTAGACCACCCAGAATTTATAAACGTAACGTCGCCCATCCAGATTGTCCTCTTCGGAAGAAAATAAACATTATTTTTACATTGCAGGGTTACATTGGTTCTTACAATTCTTATGTTTTTTTATAAAGCATCCTATTAATTTTTAATTTGTTATCGATCAATAATAATTACGTAACTAGTTAATAACTGACGTAGAAATGTAATTTATCAGCCGCAAAGCGAACTTAATTTGTTTTTGTTGCACAATATTGCAACGACAATATTAAAATCCTCGGGCTGTTCTATAGACGGCGGAAGTCGCTAACCATACCTTATCATTTCTAGCATCCGGATATAACACTCACCAAGGGGCTCCTTGATGCCGTAAACTCCAGCATCAGTGTGGACCACGTCCACGAACCTAGCGTCTTCCTTCTTCAGCCTCATGGCAGGGTCTACATGGGTGAAGCACGGTCCAGCAGGGTCCAGCGCCGTGAGCCGGCCCATCAGCAGCCCGGTCAGGTTGCGGAAGGTCTTGCCGGCGAAACCGGAGATGTGCGCGCCCAGACTGTGACCGATCATGTGGATGTTGTCCGGGTCGTAGCCGTCTGGAATGGGTTAGTTAATGCTAACGTCTTATTCTGATGTATATATCTATATTATATTCTATAATCTCTAAACCAAACTTCAAAATTCAAAACCAAATTGAATTAAATAAAAAAAAAGACATGTTGCACTCCGGGAGTGCTGACAGGAGTGAAAACTTGATTATTAACGTTGTGCATTATTTTTTTGAACCCATTTTTTATGAAAATCGATTTTTAAAAAAATCGTTTTTTTTTAATTATTCGGAACCCTTACAATCGATTAAATTTTTAACCAATTTTTTATGAAAATCGATTTTTAAAAAATCGTTTTTTTTTTTAATTAATCGAAACCCTTACAATAGATTAAATTTTTAACCCATTTTTATGAAAATCGATTTTTAAAATACCGTCTTACGGTTTTTCGATCAGCACGAGAATCTGACGCGAGTTTCAAAGTTTTTACCTATCCCACAAAAGTACTCAACGCCGCTAAAGAAGTTTTTACTTCAAAAATAAATAAGACGGTGATTATACGGAATTTTTTGAGGTGGCCACTGGCCACTGGCCAGGCTTTGCCACAAAATTGAATTGATACCTAGGTATAGGGTTACCTTCTAATTTCTATACAGGCTACGACAAAATGTTGCGTAGATCAACCGCAAACACGCGATTCTTGCAAATACCGTGAGAGTTAGGTAACAATTAATTGACGTCAATTTGATGGGTATTATGCAGCTATGTAAAGTGATGCACCTTGTAAACATGGCGTCCGTGGAAATTTCTCGATATTAATATTTAACATGCCAGGCGCCACTTAAGTCATTTAAATAGATCTTATGAGTCAGAATATGCATCGATATAAATGCATAAAAACATGTAATGCCTCTCTCTAGGTAGGGGCATAAATAACCATGAAGAGCTGTTTATAGCATGTTATACTTAAGGCCATGTTCAAACCAAACTGACTGTCAGCCGCCGACTGTGAGCGAGCGTTACGCAGTTAAATTGTATTTCCATACATATTCACTTTTTCGTTCACACCCAACCGACAGGTTATTATTACGCTAGGCGTAGGCGCGGACATTCGATACCGTATATTTACACGTTCACAGTGAGCCTGCTCACAATATATTCGGCGGCTCACAGTCGGTTTGGTTTGAACACAGCCTAATATCAGACAGTTGATTCATAGGCAGATAGCGGCCTAGGTATTAGGTAATCTGGTTGCGTTACCTCAACCCAGCTGACAAATCACGATTAACATTGACTTGATATCATTTTATAAACCGACCAAATAATGTATAGATACGCCACATGACTATGAATCAATTTCTCTAATAGTAGATAAAATCAGCTGAGTACAATAGGGAATAATTATTATGCAAAGATCGAAGCAGAGGGCGCCTCTACCACATCCATTAAATAATAATCCTACATGTTGACAGAAACGTCGAACAAAACTCTTGGTTTAGTGTCTATGATGGTTCTGCCTCTAGCGTGAAAACATTGTAGTATTTTTTTGTTCAATCCATACTAATATTATAAATGCGAAAGTGTGTCTGTCTGTCTGTCTGTCTGTTACCTCTTCACGCCCAAACCGTTGAATCGATTTTGCTGAAATTTGGTATGGAGATACTTTGAGTCCCGGGAAAGGACATATGCTACTTTTTGTCCCGGAAAAATGTACGGTTCCCGCGCGATAAACGAGTTTTGGCACAACGGAGTTGCGGGCGTCATCTAGTTACTAGCGGGCATATTCTAGTATATAATAATGTAAAATGTTACAAAAGTATAAAAAAAATACTTGCCGCAAAAACCATGTAACACGTATGTTCTTTGGCATAAACAATTGATGTTAATCAATACAGATCTCTGATCTCTCCCTACGCGTTCGTAACACTCTGGTATAATGGCGTCCATCCACGCCATCATGAAGAGACCGCACATAATATGCCCGGCCGCAGGCGCCACATTACACAGTAATTTATAGAGCATCTTATGAATCAGGAAATGCATCCATAAATGGATAAAATAAATTAAGTTATAACATATTATGTGGATGACCACGGCGGGAGGTCACAGCCGTGTGGGGAAGGTCGATGTTAAGGTCAAGTGTAAAACCGATGGCACAAACACGGAACTTTCCATGTTCCGTTCGGTTGAAGTCAGCAATGTTACCAAAACCTGATACATATTTTACATATTATTATAATAATATGATATCTTATAATGTTTTGTTACGTTTGATTTACATTACAATATTATAAAAACATGTCCATCCAATATCCATGGTTTTATTTATCATGGGACTTTTTTGAATTAATTGAGAACTTTCATTTAAAATATCTACAATTTTGAGTCATCTTAATCCTAATTGCTAACTGGCAAGTGGCAACACGCATCAAGAGAATTTGCCTACTTGGTGGCATTTAAAGCTATACCGCTCGTCTCTTTGTAAACAAGCTCTAGCCACATCACGGCAATTTAAGTTTGTCCAAGCAGGGCCCGATCTAGTGCTTGGCGGGCATTTGTTAAAAAAGACTTATTCCTATCTTCCAACCTAGTTATTAGCCACCCACCACCCAAGTTTGAGAATTTTACCTTCCAACCTACTTCGGTTTGGATAGTGGAAATATTTAAGTATTTTACTTAAATATTCCCCCCATTCCCAACAAAACTAGCTAATGACTTAGGTATATGGTTTTCTGTATGTAAAGGCCAGTGAAATGAATCTTTGCCCGGAGCCGCTAAATAGCTAGATCGGGCCCTGTGTCCAAGAGCCCTTAACCTCTCGCATAGCTTATGATCCTTAGAGCCGGCTGTACACTCTCGCCGAGACACAGCGAGGCGGCCCGAGTGCGAGAGTGTAAATGGGTGCGCTCGCCTCGTCTCGCCTGTCTCGGACCCTCTCGGTCCGTTGTCGGTATATTGCGCCCGAGACAAAGGGTCTCGCGAGGAAAACGAGCGCACTACTGTACACTCTCGCGTCTTTCAGTACTAGTCCCGCCGTTGGACAATGTAGAACAGAAAAATAACAATAATAAACGACATTATCAGTCATTATCTCTGAGAAATAAAATTAAATATGATTATAAATCTTCGGATTACAATGATATCTTTCGATGCATGGTGAATGGTGAATGGTCGTTTTCGTCCATCTTGTCTGAGTTCTTAACTGCGATTGAACTAAGCGAGAATGTACATGATCGCACTCGGGCAAGGGGCTCTCGCACGAGACTCTCGCCCGAGAGCTCTCGGCGAGAGTGTACAGCGGGCATAACAATAGCTTACTCTTACCATACCATAACGCCTCCGTGTCACGTGGTATAGGCGCGGCTATTGACTCGGAGGTCGTGGGTTCGATTCCCGCGTTGGAAACATATTATGTAGTTATTTCCAAGTTTGGTTAGGACAATGCATGCGTCGGATAGACATGTAAAAAGTCGGTCCTGCGCCTGATCTCTCGCCGGTCGTGTCGGTATGCCGTCCCACTGGCTTATGAGTAATGAGAGTAAAGGAAAAGAGAGTGGTCTTGTGTACTGCGCACACACTTGGGCACTATAAAAATTACTACTGCGTAGCTGGCCTAAACTGGTGTGGGAGCTATTATTATTACTCTTACCATAAACCATAGAAGCGAGCACTTGCCCCAACTTGCGGCCCATGAACTGGACGTAGGTGGTCGCGCGGATGTACAGCCACTTGATCAGCGGGCTGCCGTCCACAGCCACCACGCTGGCGTAACCTGCAGGACATCATCGTGATGAATATCATCATCAGGCTGAAATTTGGCATGCAGGTAGATGTTATGACGTAGGCATCCGCTAAGAAAGGATTTAGATGAATTCCAACCCTAAGGGATTAAAATAGGAGATGAAAGTTTGTATATAAATAATACTTCTTAACGCGAGCGAAGCCGCGGGCAAAAGCTCGTATGTATTAAGAAGAGGTGTTTGACTGTTTGTCATCCATAAGAAGCGGCATGAGACATAGAATCTAGTCAAACTATGTCATACACGTAAGTAATCACACCGGCAAAATTAGAGGAACATAACAAAATTTATTTATTTTTTTGAAAATTATTCGCTGTTTTTATATATTTATTTATTTATTAAATAATTGACGATTAAAAAATAAAACTTATATAAATTTAGGGCATAAAAACGTGTAAAATAGAAAAAAATCTGCATAAAAAAAAATTAGTTAAATTCTTCATTTTTACTTAAGAAATGCCATGTTTAAAGCGTGTAATGCCTTCTATGGATCTCAATACGCCATTCTATTCTTGCATTTTGATTGTCGATCATTTCCTGTGGGATATTCTTCTACTCCTCCAGTAGCGCCAACTCGAGCTTCTGAACACATTTTGGAGCTGGAGTTTTAACTCGTACCGTTCACCATTGAAGTGCCACACGTCCTCAATCGGATCCACATCCGTAGACCGTGTTGACCTCTCCACCTGGGCTACGCCAGCATCATTTAGGTAATAATACCCGATTTTTTTACTCTATGGACGCGCATAAAATTGAAGTTACTGCCTAAAACTGTGTGAAAGGCACAACATGCAGTTCTAGGATGTTTGTGCTATAGCCCTGTACTGTCAAAGTACCATCATTAACAATCATCAGCTCCGTGCGGGCTCCAAATCATATGCCACCCCAAACCATTACGAAGCCTGCATGATAGGCCACTGTGTACGTTAAGTTTGATGGTCTATAGCGTTCCTTACGATTTATCCACATTCTTTATCGCCTGTCAACAAAATTTACACAGAGTTTGCTCCCATCACTGTACAGCACACGATTTCACTCACTTGTTAAATTTTGATGTTCACGCGCCTGGCTCTTTGCGGTCCTGTCTCAAGTTTTGGTGCCCTTGCTGGCACTTTTGAGTTTAATTTAACTTCTTTGGTTCTTCTTCTTACTGTACAATCACTTACACGTCCATCTCGGACCTGTTCCGACAGGTTTCGTCTCTGCGAAGCAGTTTGAGGTCGATTTCTTAAGGCTTGTACCCTTACAAAACGGTCATCCTGAACCATTGCCACCCGAAATCTGCCTTGTTCTCGTCTCCAAACGTAAGATCCAGTCTCTCTGTAGCGTTGAAAGTTACGATGGACCACGAAAGCCGACACACCTAAGGCCTGACTGACCGAACGGTAGGTGTGACCTTTCTCTATCGTGGTTACAGCTCTAGCAGTCGTAGATGCTGGAAAATCACTAATTTTGTATCTAAGCAATGTGTTCTTCCAAAAACCAACCAATCAAATGAGCTGGCATACCTTGCACCCCGCTAAAACGCAATTCAGAAACACTTAAAACGTCAATCATCGAAAAACACTTAGTAGGGCATAATTGCAATAAAAATCTGTTAGCTTCCCAGTTGTGTTCAATATTTTATTTCTTAAATGAGCTTAGAAACTATAAAAAAGGATTTCACACAGCCCGACCCACTTGAATTCAAGTTGTGGCCCTTTTTACCTATGTTCCGCTAATTTTGCCGGTGTGTGTAGCTATACCTAATATAGAACCGTAGAATCGTAGATTCTGTTAGTGAAGGATAATTAATTACTTATTGCATCTATTTGTGAAATAACTCAGAAAACGAGCTGTTAATTGCTTTAGTAAGAAAATAATTGAGATGATGTTTCATACAATTTGAAATCTGTGGAAGATTACAGGGTTGAACGTTCAATAATTTTATTACGTTAATACATAACTTGTAACTAAGTACATAATTAATTTGTCTGTGATAACAATAGATGATCGCGATGTAAACAACCGGTTTGTGTTATTGTTCTCAGTATCTACAACAATGATTGTAACAGGATGTTAAGGTATAAGAATGAATGACGGAAACTCTCTAACGCCCTAATCTTACCTTAATTGTCTTAAAATCCTAAATCTATCTCTTTTTAGTGTATAGATGCTTTTACCTTTTCTAAAACCTAGCTTAACCGCTCTCTTGATGAGGAATCTTATAAACCTTTGTCTCGAAAAGCCTAGAATTTGTTCAGTTACTCATGTAATTCTCTTTTTAATATTTTCCACTAACATTGCTAAAGTCATCTCTATCTTTGTCGAAAAATTCTAGCTCTACCACTCCTATCTTTGTCTTGGAAAGCCTAGTTCCTTCTCGACCACTCTCCTACCTTTCTCGAGGAAGGACTGGCTGATGTTGGCGAAGCTGTCCTTGGTGGGGTCGTCGGTGAAACCGTGCACGTACAGGATGAACTTGTCGCCGGCGTGCGAGCGGCGCGCCTGACGCAGCTGCTGCGGCGCCTCCGTTATGTTCATCACTGTGGTCTCGTACCTGGAGAATATTGGTCGTTGTCAGCAGGCTTAACATAATAACTCCCACACCGGTTTTGGTGACAGTGGCCGGTTTCATTGAAACCAGGCCAGTTAAGCAGTTTTATAGTGCCCAAGTGTGTGCGCAGTACATAAGAGCACTCTCTATTGGTCTATTCCTTTTACTCTCATAACCCAGTGGGACGGAAGACTGACACGACTGGCGAGAGATCAGACGCAAGACTAACTTCTTACATGCCCATGCGACGCATAAATCATATCTTACTTGTCAAACAATCAGGTGATCACCTGCACTGTCCTAACCAAACTTGGAAATATCATGTTTCCAACGCGGGAATCGAACCTACGACCTTCGAGCCAAGAGCCATGCTCTAAAACACTGGACCACGAAGGCATTCAAACAGGGAGCTATATTATTACGAAATTCCAGCTGGAATATTAGACTGGATAATATTATATTCCTTAGATTAAATCTGGTGCTATCTCACCTGGTCTTGAAGACGATGGTGAGTGCGTTGAGGTCGGGCTCCTGCTCGCCGGCCAGCTGCTCGTACGTCACGCCGAACAACTTCTTCACGTTCTCACCTGGACACACAACATTCATTTTTTTTTATAAAATAAGGGGGCAAACCAGCAACCGGGCCACCTGATGGAAAGCAACAACCGTCACTAATGGACACTCGCCAGCATGTTGCTGGCCTTATATTAGAGCAAATACGCTCTCTTCTTGAAAGTTTGCAGGTTGTGTTGGTAGTACGGACTGGATGGAACACGGTGCGAGCCTGCTATGTTCTTTCAATAGTAAAATTGGCCATGGTCAGTGCCGGATTCATATTTTTTATGAGTGTACCAGTAGCTATCAGTAGAAATCTGTTGAGCCTTGGACGCTGCCGCCCCTAGGCCGCAGACTATACGGCCTTTTTATAAATCCAGGGCTGACGTTGATGATGACGTTGATCATGGACAATCATGGACGAATATGACATCATTAGACAACGTGCTGCTGCATGCAGCATGCCGCGTTAGCCATTAGCCAAGCCTCAACACTGCGTTACGCCGTCGCATTGTTTATCTACATTGCTTGTACAATGGTTGTTTTTATGACTACGACTTCATAATATTTTGATGCCGCAACGCAATGTTATGGCTTGCCACTTACAGCCTCGGCGAGACAGTGCCCTCGGCCGAGCACTCGGTGCTCTCGGTCAATTTGGTTGGCCGAAAGCACTCGTCACTCTACTCGGTAATTGTTATCAAGCAAAGCATTAGGATTTAGGAATCAGTGTCGGCCTTACCCATAGCGAGGCGCCACGCGGAGATCTTTGCGAGGCCCTGGAGGGCAGGTCTTTGCGAGGCCCTTTGTCTTACGAACCTTGAGAGGCCCCGGGCGGTTGCCCTGTTCGCCACCCCCTAAGGCCGCCACTGTTAGGAATTACTAGTTTAGCTTGTAACACTCACGCCGAAGCGTTCCATAACTTTGGTGGAAGTCCGGTCCCTTTTGAGGTAGACCGGCCGGTCGTGGAGGGAGTCCTGTGTTAGACAGACCCCTCCGTGTGAGGCAAACCGCAGGTGGTTTTAGTGGGTAAGCTCGACGTCGGGAGTCCCACATACCCCGAGGGTGCTTCAGCTTATAACTGAGGCACATCACCAACCCGGGGCATCCATAAAGGGTCTCCCGTGCTCATCAAAAAAAAAGCTTGTAACACTCACACTGCGTAGACCCGACGTATGCGATGGACTCGTCAACGGGCTGCTTGACGGCGGCGATCTCCTTCTGTATCCCGTTGCCGACCGCCCCGATGAGCTCGCGGGGCGACTGCGCGTACGTCACCGCCAGGACCGCCCACGCCACCAGCGTCTGCCACAGGCCGTACATGCTGTAGCCCTAGGGAGAAGAAACAGGTTTTTTTTAATCGACCAGGATTCTGATTCACGATGAGTGATTTGACTCGGATTTGGAAACTTTACGCGCGACATCCAATAAACTTTCGCCGCACTATAAGTGCAAAAAGTAAAGTTTCCGAATCCGAGTCGAACCAAAATTGTGAATCACCCCGCAGGAAGCAGTACAACAAAAGTACAATGAAGTGTGGCTTACTAAGCTGAAGCCACAGTGCTTCGGACCTTCGGAATACCTATCACATATTTTAATAATAATAATAATAATAGACATTTATTCGACATAAAATAATAATTTTGGCCGTGTCTGTTCTATTAAAAAAAATCTATAAAAAGGGTGCAAAAGCGCTGAAAGCTCAAAACGTGTTGAAACCGTGACCTCACAATTGACATAATGCACTATGTAGGGTAGATGTAAGACGTGTTTATGCCTTAATTACACCTGCCGAGTGGCGAGTACAGTGGCGAGACCGTGGCGAGACTAGGGCCGGATTTATATAATTTTTTTACTTTAATTTTGCCGCCCCTATGTACGAACTCCACCACCATCCTAGGAGGCTGGCGCCCCCCCCTAGGACGCCATAGGACGCTGCCGCCCATAGACCATGGCCTATACTGCCTATACATGAATCCAGAGCTGGCCGAGCACTCGGTGCTCTCGGCGAGTGCTCGGCCGAGTGCTCGGCCGAGTGCACTGTCTCGTCACTCTACTCGTTAGGCGTTATCAAAGCACTATCAAGGCATATCAGTCAAGTGCAATTCGAGAGCGTGCGAAAGTGCTATAAATCACTTCGTTTAGAGCTATGTCCCCTCTGCCAGAGCACACAGGTAAAATACTCCAAACACTCTAAAGCCAAACACGCGCACTTACTTGGTACTCTGTTTCTACATCCGTGGAGTTATCTACGGCTATAATGAAAAATACAAATACATTGTAAGCGAATTAAAATGCTATTAAAATCGAATACAGCTTAGATGAATATTTGGAAAGAGACGTTAGTGTGCGCAGTCATTTTGAACCCACACGAAAATAATCCAAATGTTTGTTTGAGGCCATTAGATCTAGGATCTCTTAGTCAAGTTGGCCTATTCCTAGCCTAATTTAATATCAAATCAAATCGAATCCATTAATATTTATTCAGAGTAAATTTTTTACAAAATTTAAATATTTATTATTGTATCTGTCACGCTCAAAGACCGAAATCGCTCAGTGAGCGAAAAAATAGCTCACAACGCGTTGTGGTAACAATGAAACAGCCACGACGCGAAATTCGCGTCGTGGCTCTAATGAAAACGGCCACGACGCGTTCTGGCAATCACAAAAAGACCATAACGCGAAATTCGTGTCGTGGCTGATATGCTATTCGTTTTTCTTGATTTGTTCTTGATTGATTAATCGTCCATAGGTATGGAAGATCAAATTTGAATTACCACGCGTACTACAAAATATAATTTTTTTTACTAAATCACTGCATTACATGCTTATCATTATAATTTATAAAATATCCATAGTTCCCTACTATCCGTACTAATATTATTATTGTCTGTCTGTATGTACGGATAGTTATATGGAACTGGATATTTTATAAATAATAATAATGATAATTTACACTTTATGCAGTAATTTAGTAAAAGAAAAAATATTTTGTAGTACGCGTGGTAATTCAAATATTATAATCATCCATACGTTCTATGGACGATTAATCAATCAAGAACAAATCAAGAAAAACGAATAGCATATCAGCCATGACACGAATTTCGCGGTGTGGTCTTTTTGTGATTGCCAGAACGCGTCGTGGCAGTTTTCATTAGAGCCACGACGCGAAATTCGCGTCGTGGCTGTTTCACTGTGACCACAACGCGTTGTGAGCTATTTTTTCGGTCTTTGAGCGTAACATATCTAATCTTTTAAGTTTCTGAAATTTATTTATTTCTTCTGCAGTGCGAGAAGTACTTAGTCATGTTGCTAGTGTCCATGGGCGACGGTAGTTGTAATCAGGTGACCCGATGCTCGTTTGCCCCCTTATTTCATAAAAAAGTTGATAATTTAATAAATTAATCAATCTTTGTTCGGCGTTGACCCTAATTTTAACTGACAGTTAAAATGATGCCGTAAACTAAGCAGTTTTGTACCTAGGTAACTTCTGTTGCTGATAGTGGAAACTGGAAAATTATCTGTGATAAAAATTGTTTGCTGCACTCCCATCATATTTTGTAATTAATTTAATAATAAAAATAATTATGAAGTTTAACAATTTTACAGGATTTTGGACAGAAATCTTAAAAGATAGATTTAATTATTATTATTTTTAACAAAAAATTAAAACCGACTTCCAAGGTAAAAACAATAATAACATTAATATGAACTAAAAATATTAAATAATTTTTACTATCTAATAGTGCCTTTTTCCGAATTCGGCTAAACCTCAACTATTTCTGTACTTAATCTTCATTATTTTGAAGTCGGTACCAGATAGCTGAATCTTCAGTCCTCTGACAGAATATTTAAAATTTTTGGAACTGGCACCGACTTCAAAATTATGAAGATTAAGTACAGAAATAGTTGAGGTTTAGCCGAATTCGGAAAAAGGCACTATTAGATAGTAAAAATTATTTAATACTTTTTAGTTCATATTAATGTTATTATTGTTTTTACCTTGGAAGTCGGTTTTAATTTTTTGTTAAAAATAATAATAATTTCACTCTTTTTAGTTACAGTAGTAGATAAATCTTCGCGTATATTTTACGTATCTTATTACAATTTGTTAAGAGTCACAACTCACACTCACAAAATAATATAATATTATCAGTGAAGTGAACATATTGTGCTAAGTAATTTAACAATTTTAATACTTCAAGCCCGAAGCGGTCACCGGCGATTGCGATAACAATAGAAAGGCTATTGTGTCTCGTTTTTCCACGATCGAAGGATCTATCAGATAAAAAATTGCACAAACTTGCATAGGATATAGCGGAGCATAATATTTAATATTATCATAATTATTGACAGCTGTTCTTGTTATCGAGAATTCAAATCGATAGGTACTTAGTGCACCATCTATCGATTAATAAGTATAACTAATTAAAAAGACACTTAATGACTTTGTTTTGTTTAAATGCTCTTTTTAAAATAACTTTATTTAAATTCTATTTGTCTATTAAAATTTTATAAAGTAGTAAAGTATTCGATCTGTATATAAAGTAGTTAGTAAAGTATTCGATATTCTGTCTTCTGCCGCCACGCGACGGCAGTCGGCGACGGCGGTCGGCGACGCCGACCGCCGTGTATTAAAAACAAACAGGTGTTGTTAATTGTTATACAGTACATAATTATTATTATTAGTATATCCATACCTATGCCTTGTACTATTATCTATTCTGTGCCATGAGACATTGGTGGCCTTAATACGACGTGGTAATGATGATGATGACGATAATGATGATGATGATTATGATGATGAATATGAATTGCATAGTACTTTATGCTTTCTGTTCTTAAAACAACGCCGAAACTCCCAAATGTGTATCTATAAGGAATCAGGAGTTCTCTCAGCATCATCGAAACCATGGTATACCTTGACCCAATATTTGACTTTTTGGTAGCGTATTCTTAGTACACTTCACATAAAACCAAAATCACCATATGTTTCCATATAAATTTCGAGGAGTTCCCTCGATTACTCATGGATCCCATCATCAGGTCACCACCTTTGTGAAAATGGGACCAAATTGGAGTGAAACCTAATACAACAAAACAAAAATTTCGAAAATCGGTTCACAAACGGCGGAGTAATCGTTGAACATACAAAAATAAAAAAAATAAAAAAAAAATATCCACAGCCGAACATATAACCTCCTCGTTTTTTGGAAGTCGGTTAAAAAAGTCCAGGAACACGGAAAATTATCTTTTAACGTACTGTTGTAGTAAGATTTCTTGTACATATTTTGTCTACGTGCAAAAATTCAGTTGGAAACTTAATAAATTACTGTTCTGTGGCGTGTAGAGCTGGATTGTAAGATTCGGTTTTCCCTAAAATACTTCATACAAGTAAAATTGTAATAATGTTTGTTACCAATCCCATAGAAACATTGTGTTTTACTATAAACAGACTATTAAGTCTGATTATAGTCAAGTCTCAAGAGTCAAGACGTAACGAAGACTCAAGGCAAGGGAAATTAACATCAGGAAGTGATTCTCTATTATGTTCTTATTTTTTTACCTTATTATTAAATTACAATACTGATGAGTGATGTGTAATAGCGTTTTCGTCATCTGGAACTGTCCCGGAGCAGGGCAGGCAGGGCAGGCGGAAGGTTATGGAAATAGCCGAACAAAACCGATGATCCACGAAGCATGTAGACTTAGTTCTAGTGCAATAAGTAGTTTATGTTCTTAATTTAAACTTCGGCTACTTTCGTATCCATTCGCCCTGCCTGCCCTGCTGAAGCACCCCGGGGGTATGTGGGACTCCCGACTTCGGGTTTACCCACTAAAACCACCTGCGGTTTGCCTTCAGCCGTATACGGAGGGATATCCTGGATCTGTCTAACACAGGACTCCCTCCACGACCGGCCAGTCTACCTCACAAGGGACCGGACTTCCACCAAGTTAGGGAACGCTTAGCCAAACTAAAGTGTTCCCATCCTGACCCGGAGCCCCGTGGGACAGAAGTTATTGGAGGTTCGCATAGCGATGCCTACGCACTCCCGTCCTACGCCGGCGGATCGGAACAGAGGATGGATCATCCTCTCTGTTCCGCTCTGCGGCCTCTTTCTGTGAAAGGACGGTTGCACAGAAAGAAACCGCCGCCTGCCAGGCCTCATCGCTCTCGAGCATGCAGCGTACCATGCTCGCGAGCGAGAGCTCTCTACCTAGCAGCCCTGCTTGCCCTGCCCCAGCCCGGGGCAGTTCTAGATGTCGAAAACGTTATTAGTAAATCATCATCAAGGTATCCAGAGTATTCTGTATTATACTCCCGAATCCCGATTCAATTTGTTATTATGAAATTTTACATTGTTTGTTTAAGGATGCACTCAGAGACATTTATTATTACTTAACTTTAAGTTAATTAATAGTTTGATATGGATACTTATGTCAAACTCTTCATTGATCATAAGATTGGATCTTAATGCAATCCTAAGACAAAACCTTCAATTAAATCGCTCTACATGCGCTCGACGTTATGTTTTTTTAGTAAGTAAGTAAAAAATTAAATATCAAAGTGTTTAAAGACCTTAAATTACTAAAACTTTGGTGGTTTATTGGACACGATAATTTAACAATCAAAAATATTTTAAAATATTACAATTTATAGAGTTAGTCGAAGTTGTTATTTATTACCTTATTTAGATTAGAGGTAAACGAGTTATTAATGTAAATAATAGGTAGTCAGCAATCTACATGATACAAATGAAATAAAATATAATAAAATTAATGATTGCCGATTTGCGGTTACTCCATCAGAAGATAGAGAAGTAACAAATCAAAAATGTTTGGGATTTTTGGGATCTTTTTAAAGGGTTCGCTTTAAGTGATAAAATGTATTAAGTATCTAGTTATTAAGACCAGTTACATTGATCTTTTCAATTAGCATAGTAAGTCTCAATAAATAATTTATTTATTTATATTTTATTGACATTACAATACACATCGTCTTATTACAAATACCAAATACTTATCTCTTCTCTTAAGGAGAACAATACGTTTTCCGTCATATGAATTGCAAACTATTTTCATACAACTTATAATATGTGTTGTTTTTACACGATTACCTGATGTATCCCTTTGGGATGTGAAAATACTATATAATTTTATGAGGTTTACAGCTTGTCGTGTAAAATTATATATAATCGTGTAAAATTATATTCGCGCTACTAAGAATTTGATAAGAATCAAAATGTTTGCACTACGAATGCAGCTGTGCGCAAACAAAACAAAAAAAATGTTATTATACAAATGATCTCCAAGCGGCATCCGGCTGCCGTATAACAATTAACAATTGAAAATCGATCGGGGTATTACTAAAAAACCAAAATATAAAAAATCTGAAAATGTAAAAAACGTACCTAGCATTTAAAAAATATGTATCTATGTCGTAAAATCGGAGGTCTTTGATTTTAAATGTAAGTACACCAATTATGATTCTTTCTCAAAACTTTTTATCGTCTCTTCTAAGAACTTCTTGGTATTTAATAAAGAAAATTCTATGAATTTTTGTTTCATAAATCGTAAAATAATAACTCACTTTTAAATCCGTATGTCAGACCCGTTTGTCGCAAAACAAAAATATGAATGCGGCGGTCGGTCGGCCGCGCGATGTTATATCCGCGGAGGACTCTAGGTATTTTTCACCGCAAAAACTAGTTCTATAAACTATTGTAAGCTGTGACGGCACAGAGACGAACTGCAGGCGTCGATGTGACGTCACAAATATACAATTTCAAAATACAACATGAGATAATAATACTTTAGGGTTTGTATGAGTATTGAGTCCCGTAGAGTTCGCTGTGAAAGTAGCACTTTTTTACTTTTGTATGGACAAACTTCTGATGTTGGGGCGCTTGCCCATAAAAATCACAAAAAAATTTGCTCTTTTAGCGCTGCTACTTTTCCAGTGACTCTACTCTGTTTTGTAACACTCTGTATATCGCTATTATAAATTATTGTATATTTTGAGCCAAAAATAAATTACTACTTTACTATAGAGTAGAATAATGTTAAAAGGTAGTTAAGTACCTATTTTTAACCGGCTTCCAAAAAGGAGGAGGTTATATTATTATGTTTGACTGTGAATATTTTTCATTTCGAAGATAACAGTTTTCAGTTACAACCACAACAAAAATAATCACGACGTCGCATAGTATTTTTTGAGACGTTCTTCTTTTTAAATTAGCTACGCAAATCTAGGCTTTGATAGTATTATTACTAATTAGTATCTAATATTCACTTCTCAATAATTTTGAATCCGGTCCTGTCGTTATCTTATTTATTAACTAGTCTGGACATTATGTTTATTGTTTTTCTAATTTGTAACAAGTTATATATTTTTGTCACACCTCTAAGAACAGGTAATAACTTGGACACTCGCCAACTTTATAAAACTGTTAAGGTAGGTTTTACTAAGGGTCAATTCAGACCGCAACGCGACGAGGCGAGGCGAGACGCGGCGCGTCGCGCGACATAAAGTATGGATTTGACAGATTTCAATTGCGTGAGAGTTAAGACGTCTTGCGAATCTTATCTGTCAAATCCATATAATTAGAAATGCATCTACGCGTCGCGTTGCGGTCTAAATCAACTCTAGACTCAATTTTAATACGTCCGCCCGAACGCGCGGTTGGGCACTTACACTGCGAGATCACAAGTAATTGTACGTAATGCTGGCTGTTACACACATAGGGTTGATTCAGACCGCAACGCGACGCGTAGATACATTTCTAAATTCATATTGATTTGACAGATTCGCAAGACGTCTCACGAAATTGAATTCTGCCAAATCCATTCTAAATTTATGCCGCGTCGCGCCTCGCGTCGCCTCGTCGCGCTGCGGTCCGAATTGACCCATAGGGTCAAACGCATTGGGCCAAAAAGGCGGACGTATGTTAATTAACCCTATAGTAACAACATACCCAACCTTTTTAAATCAACAATGTGTTCACAGCCAAGCCATAAGTCACAACTGAATCTGATTATTAAAGTGTTTTACTTCACCTAATTAAGTGACGTGTGTAATATAATAGCACTTAGATGCAGTTAAATATGACGAAATGAATATTTGAATTACCTAGTTAATTATTTTCAGCAAATGACCGAATAGGTACCGATACTTGAAACATCAGTCGAGTTACGACTTACGTAGCTATAGTAGTAGTGACTAGTATTGTATTCAGACAAATTACTATTATTGTAAATGCCAAAATGTGTCTGTCTTTATTCTTTATGTGTAACCTCTTCAATCTTAAGGCTGCTCTCTCGAAAAAAGCGTGCAGATGAAACAACTTTTCATCTGCATTAACAGAGAAATTATATCTGAAAAAAATAATTAGTAATCTACATGATATGATACGTAATTTGGTTTTGCCATAATTTTTCTATCGGTATCACATAATAAAGAAATAAAAACCAAATCACCTCCAAATCGTTGAATGAAACCACTTGACTCCTTCATTATTTATCAAAAGAATATATAAAAAATATCTACTGCTTTGCAATACATAAGTTAATAATTTGTTTTTTTTTTACTTTTTTGAAATATGTATTATATTAAGTCTTTAAAAAGGTTTTTTCTCCTATTTCGCCCTATCATGGACGCGGCGAGCGTCGTAACCGCCACAGTACAAGGCGCGCTGTTATGAATGTTATTTTAATGTCATTTACGTCGATATTCGCACTGACAGACAATCGACGCTTAAGCCGCTGAATAGATTTGGATGAGTATAGATAGTTTTCTCAGGAAAGGGCGTAAGTAGGACGTTTTGTATACTAAATAAAGGTAAAAAGGTCATCCGAAACGCATTAAGGGTGAAGCCAAAGGAGCGTAATTTTGTGAGTCGTGTCGCAGAATTTCGGTCGGCAGAAATTCTGCTGCGTTCAGTTTCATTGAAAAATCCTACTTCATGAAATTCTGCGACTCACAACAGCTCACAAAATTACACTCGTTTGGCTTTACCCTAAAAGTCTATTCTCATGAAAAGTGTAATGACGCCTCGGTAGAGGATGGTAGAGGTTAGGACTCTCTAGTCTCTATCACACTAATATTAATTTTAAAGAAGTTTGAAATATATAAAATTTTTTACTTCTTCATCAAAATTATGTGACTTTTAAGTTTCACCCACAAAAATGTACGGTTCCCGCGCGATAAACAAATTTTGGCTCAACGGAGCTGCGGGCGTTATCTAGTAACTAATACAAATAAAAAGAGTACCTACTGAAATATATATAACGAAATTAAAAGTCGACTCCATGCTTTTATTTAAAATCTGTATGCCAACAGTCTGATTAGACATAATTAGATCTGCCGTTTACCCGCGAAATTATAACAACCGTACATAATGTTTGTAACATCATTTTGTCTATCCACTTCGATCACTATATATTTGATCGAAGTCTATCCATTATTCCATCCCAAACTATAACACGTGGACCTGTCAAAACTTCGCTTTGTATAATCCTAGACTATAAATTCGCTCCGGCTTTAGAAAAATATTATAGGTGTATCAGTTAAAATAACTCTGTCTATATTCAGTTGGTAGAGACATGAAGAACAACAGCTTCGAAAATAAAGCTACTTGTTACAGCACAATAACAGCTAATCTATAAAGTCAAAAATATTTTCATACATATCCATCCATACTAATATTATAAATGCGAAAGTGTGTCTGTCGGTCTGTCTGTCTGTTACCTCTTCACGCCCAAACCGCTGAACCGATTTTGCTGAAATTTGGTACGGAGATACAAGGGACATAGGATACTTTCTATACAAAGTATTGTATCCCGGAAAATTTTACGGTTCCCGCGCGATAACCCAATTTTCAACTAGTTTACAATAATGTAGAGACAGTAAGAGCAACACAATATACTTACATTGCTCATCGTTATGATATTCTGTTTCATTACCAAGGAGATTCTGTGCGTCCTCTTCGGATGACTGGCAGTTTCTAGCATTTGCAGCACATACCAACATACAGAAGAGAAGTAGCGAATGTATCTTCATCTTGTCGTCAAACAAAATCTTTTTTAAAAATCTTGTAAAATAAGTGCGCCTCGTCGCAACCTCTGTGATTTTCTGTGTAGAATATTTCGCTATAATCAAAATAAATTACATCTTAAATTAAAATATAATATGTAATAGATAATAAATAATAATTAAGTAGTATAATAAATAGTTTTGATAATTCTACATGTAAATTAACCTAAAAACTTACGGTCTTTAGTCTTGGTTATCACAAAAATCCGTTTTATGGTGGTTTTATCTAAAATTAAATGATCATACACATCTACAAGTACCTTTAATTTAATATGTAAGTAGTATGTCTGAAGCCACACATGAAGACAGCAAGTCTACTGAAATGTCTGTTTGTGGTAATGTAATCGATATGTTTTATTATCATGTTGACTGCTCTAATTACGATAAGTATGGTAATTAATGGAATAATCAAGAGTATTTATACCCAATACAAAGTATAAAACAAAGTAAATATACTGTATTCAAAATTAAAGCAAAAAAAAGAAAAAATTATTACCTATGCCATCCTCAGTCATTTGTCATTACCCTGATGAGTGGCAGTCTTTCACCGTGCGTTTTTTTCGTAATTTTTTGCCGCGCACTGTAAAACTGGAACGAACCAGCAGTATTTCCGTACCAATATGACCTGCAAGAAGCGAGCGTATTCCCTCTTAAAAGGTTGGCAACGCATCTGCCACTCTTCTGATGTTGCGAGTGTCCATGGGCGATGGTTGTACCATCGATAAAATTGATTCCTAAGCAGTTGACAGACCAACGTCATTTGGTCGGGTCATGTCAATTCAATGTGAATTGTGATCTGTCGGCTGGGTTTGACGTAACGCGACCAAACTACGTAGGTCCCCCATCTGCTTAGGAATCAAGTTCCTCTTGACCTCTAATTTTATTAAAAAAAGAAATTGTAGAATATTTGAGTCGCTACTCGCTCGTAGACAATTCGTAGCATGCTACGAGAACCGATCATAATAGATTTAGCTCTACTTAAAGTTTTATGAGGTTTAAAGTCATTTTTAACCGACTTCCAAAAAACGAGGAGGTTATATGTTCGGCTGTGGATATATATATTTTTTTTGTATGTTCAACGATTACTCCGGTGTTTGTGAACCGATTTTCGAAATTTTTGTTTTGTTGTATTAGGTTTCACTCCAATTTGGTACCATGTTCACAAAAGTGGTGACCTGATGATGGGATCCATGAGTAATCGAGGGAACTCCTCGAAATGTATATGGAAACATATGGTGATTTTGGTTTTATGTGAAGTGTACTAAGAATATGCTACCAAAAAGTCAAATATTGGGTCAAGGTATACCATGGTTTCGAAGATGCTGAGAGAACTCCTGACTCCTTATAGATACACGTTTGGGAGTTTCGGCGTTGTTTTAAGAACAGAAAGCATATGCTACTATGCAATTCATATTCATCATCATAATCATCATCTTCATTCTTTTGAAGTCGGTACTGGCTAAGTTCGACGTCAAGTATCTCAGTTCTGGGCTGGTACCGACTTCAAAAGAATGAACATTGAGTAAAGAATTCGTTAAGATTTAGTCGAATTTAGATAAAGGCACTATTAATGTAGAATAAGAATTATTTTATACTTTTTAGATCATTTTAAGAATATTGTTTTTACCTTGGAAGTCGGGTTAAATTTTTTGTTATACCCGACCAAAACCTAAAGTTTTTCTGCCCTTCTGTATCCGTATTCTGTATCATCGTAGCATCCACCGGGAGGACCCATAAATGGTTCAAGTTATTTTTGTTCCAAATCTGAAATGGTCGGGCGCGTTCTTACTTTTTGACCGACTTCCAAAAGGAGGAGGTAATACTGTGGGTAATACGTTCGGTTGCATATATCTTTTTTTTTTTTTTTGTTTTGTATGTTCCTCGATTACTCAGACGTTTGTGGTCCGATTTTCAAAATTCTTTTTCTGTTGTATAGGGTTTTATTTGAATTTGGTACCATGTTCACAAAAGTGGTGATCTGATGATGGGATCCTTGAGGAATCGAGGGAACTCCTTGAAATTTGTATGGAAACATATAGTGATTTCAATTTTTTCTGGAGCATTCGAGGTAAATGCTACTAAAAAATAAGATTTCGCATCAGGTTATACCCTGGATCCGAAGGTACCGAGCAGAACTTTTGAATGCTTATAGGTACGGGATTTGGGCGTTGTTTAAACAACTGAAAGCATAAGCCAACACATCAATTTGATTAATCATCATCATCACAATCATAATTATACCATGGTCATTACACTATGACCCAAGTATTGGTACTTTTCATGATATTTTGCATCGAAGCAGATGTTTTTGACGATGATTTCACTGTTTGTGGACCGATTTTCGAAATTTTTGTGTTGTTGTATAGGATATAACCTTAATTTTGTATAACAATTACGAAAGTGGTGAGCTGATGATGGGATCTATGAGCAATCGAGGGAAATCCTTGAAATTTATCAAAATGCTCATAGTGGTTAAATTAATGTTGTTTCTAGTAAGTTAAACATAATATATATTACGAGTAAGAGAAATTTCATACAAAGGTGTCTCTTGGTCCAAAGGCACTAAACAGAACTCCTGAACCTTTAAAGATAAAAGTTTGGAAATTGCAGGATCGCTTAGATAACTGCAAGCATTTACCACAATTTCGCTTACAGTAACATAATGTGAATAGTTAACATTCGTATTGGTTATTTACGCATAAAGCCTTATTTTGTAGACAACACTAAAAAGAGTGAAATTATTATTTTTAACAAAAAAATGAAAACCGACTTCCAAGGTAAAAACAATAGTAATATGAACTAAAAAGTATTAAATAACTCTTACTCTTTAATAGTGCCTTTTTCAAAATTCGTCTAAATCTCAACTATTTCTGTACCTACATAAGTTTTTTTTAATTTACAGTCTTCATTACTTTGAAGTCGGTACCAGTCCCAAAAGTTTCAGATATTCTGTCATTACTGAAGTCACGATTAAATTAGCTGGTGCCGACTTCAAAATAATGAAGACTGTAGTAGGGTATGTACAGAAATAGTTGAGATTTAGACGAATTCTGAAAAAGGCACTATTAAAGAGTAAGAGTTATTTAATACGTTTTAGTTCATATTAAGGGAGAAGACCTAATGGCAGACACTATAAGGAAACATGCAACATTTGAATGTTATAAAATATATAATTTATGAAAATAAAGGATTGATAACTTCTTCCATGTCTTCAGTAACTCTTACAAAATAAAACTATTATAATTGTTCTCTGACAAATCAATTAAAAAATATATTATTGGTCTTTTTGTAAACTTAGTCATAAGCACTAATAGATGACATCACAAAAAACGGACATCACTAATAGTAGACACCAATATGAACTAATAGTTGACATAGAACAATACATTACATTTTACATATTTTTTTCTATTAAATTAGGTCTTTATTTGCCATTTTTCAAAAGATTTAATTTACTTCATCATAGTCACTACATGCATCAGAAATATTATCCACGTTGTCTTCAGATTCTATTCATTCTTCTTCCATGCTGAAACTATCTTTCCTTTTATTTTTATTTTTCATATTTTTGAAGTGAAAACTTCTTTAGCGGCGTTGAGCACTTTTGTGGGATGGGTAAAAACTGTGAAACTCGCGTCAGATTCTCGTGCTGATCGAAAAACCTTGGAAAAACCGTAAGACGGTTGAAGAGTAGTGTTTTGTGTCGAACTCGAACTCGAATTCGAACTCGAATTGATTGTAAGGGTTTCGATTAAGTAATTAAAAAAAACCGGCCAAGTGCGTGTCGGGCCACGCGCAGTATAGGGTTCCGTAGTACCGCTAGTTTTTGTCAATGGGGATTGTCCATTTTTTTTTAATTTTGCTCATTACAAAAACATTTCGAGGAATAAGGTCAGTGATCGCTTTTCTGTATATAAACGAAAAAAATACCCATTAGTTACTTATATTTTTGAACAAATATGTTTAACCTTAGTTTGACCTTCAATGGCGTTAAATTAGCAATAAATTCGACCAACATTACGTTTCGAACTTTTGGTAAGCTTCTCGTATCAGCTTTCACATAATGATAACTTGCATTTGACGAACCAGCCATTATAAATAAGATTGAAACGAAAAAAAACATACTTTAGAGGTCAATTGGCCGCCGATGATGACGTCAGAGCGAAACTTTAAAAATTTATTGAGAAAAAACTAGCCAATGGATTTCAAAATTATTTAATTGATATTCTTAAAATACCCTATTTTAACGAAAAAAAATATAAAAAGTACATGTGATTTTTTTTGGACAATGCCCATTTTTATATGGTCAATGAACGTATATTATATAGCGTGTTTTATACTACTAACAACATCATCTCAGTTACTTTCAAAGGAATTTAAACTCCCGTGAATTTTTTCACATTTCCAGAACCCACCGTTTAGCTGGTAGAAGGGGGGGGACACTGGACTCTAACGATTTTTTCCACTTTGAAACTTAATATTTCACAAACGGATCCCTAAATTGGAAAACGATCTATAAATACTCGCAATATTTTTAAAAAACCTATTCAACGACACCCCACACAATGGAGTGGGCGCGAAAAAAATTATCATCCCCGCTTGATGTGTAGGGGAGGTACCATAAAAAATGAATGAATGAATGAATGAATGAATATTCTTTATTGCATTTACACATAACATTTAAAGAAATATCTACAAACTTATCACTATTAATAAACTATATATAAACACAAAAGGCGGCTTTATTGCTATGCAGCAATTTCTTCCAAGCAACCGAAAAGCAGGAAATTATTTTATTTTATAAAAAGCAAATAGGCAATGCGCAAAAAAATAATAATAATAATCTAGGTACATCCTACAACTAATTACTAACATCTAGAAAGATAAGATTAAAAAAATATGTATTAAGTAAATAATAATAAAAAGATAAAAAAAAAATATTAACAATAACAGTTATGTATTCTAATTTATAAACCATAATATTTAGACAAATAAATATGATGCATTATAATAAATATTATAAATATCCATAAATAATACACTACTTAATAATATGTATACAAATACAATACCTATACATAATATTATATTAAATACCATACCAAATATATATTTTTATATATAATTATTTATTATTATTTAGATAGTAGTCTTTGACGAGTCTTTTAAAAACGTCTACACTTTTAGCCTGCCTGATGTTAACAGGCAAAGAATTCCATAGCAGAATTGATTTTACCGTGAAGGAAGACCTAAAAAAGTTTGTTTTAAATAACGGTATGTCCAACAGTAATCTTGAAGACGACCGCAAGTATTTTACGCTCGGTATACGGAAGACGAAATTCTCTTTTAGGTAAGAAGGTGTTCTGGGATCATGCAGCAGCGAGTACAGAAAAGAGAGCACTCGATAATTACGCCTTAAGCGTATAGGTAGCCAAGAGAGCTTAGTGCGATATTCCGACACGTGATCATATTTTCTTAAACCGAATACAAAGCGAATAGCCAAATTTTGCAGGCGCTCAAGCTTGTTAAGTTTGTCCTCGGTAAGATCTACGAAGCACGTATCGGCATAATCCAACATGGGCAAAAATAGGGACTCGGCAAGTAGGACCTTGGTCTTAATCGGAAGCAAATTCTTCCACCTTCCTAAGGAATGCCATACCGCATGTACCTTCTTACTGACCGCCGCTACATGATCTGACCAAGATAAGTGCTCATCTATGTAAACACCCAAATTACGAACACTTTTTGAATAGGGCACGTGTATACCACAAACGAGCACAGGGGGAAGATTCACCCAGTCAACCCTTGAAACTAAAGCAGAGCTACCTATAATAATAACCTGAGATTTATTGGGATTAATAGCAATGCCATTACGCTTACTCCAGTCAAAAATAATACTCAGGTCATTATTAATATCTCCAATTTTTCTCAAGAGATCTTCCAAGGTTGACTGGATATAGATCTGTAGATCATCTGCATACAAGTGAAAGAGAGACGAGATGGATTCACAAATTGTGTTTATGAATAACGCAAAGAGAAGAGGAGATAGCACACCACCCTGCGGAACACCAACAGTGTTGCTTGACCACGACGAGAACTCGTCGCCCACACGAACACGTTGTCGGCGCCCCGAGAGATAGTTTGCTAGCCAATTAATTACTGAAGGCGATAAATTAAGCGTCCTAAGCCTGCCTATAAGAATGTCATGGTCAATAGTATTGAAAGCGTTGCTGAAATCCAACAAAACCAATATAGTTAACAACCTACTGTCCATAGCATGGCGTATGTCATCTGTGACTTTTACTAGAGCCGTAGTAGTGCTATGTCCGGGTCGGAAGCCTGATTGGAATGGAGTCAAAAGGTTGTGTTTATTAACATATGAGAACAGCTGTTGATGGATTAACTTTTCAAGAACCTTTGACAGGAATGGCAAAATTGATATAGGTCGAAAATCAGCAGGCGAATTGGGTTTGTTACATTTCGGCAAGGGTATTATATGTGCACTTTTCCAGACTGACGGGACTTTACCATTCTCAAGAGAAAAATTAAAAATATGAGTCAGTATTGGAGCAATTGCGTCTATAACTAAAATTATCATCTTACGACTTATATTATCTTCACCAACAGCATTTGATGATATGGACATGACATTCTTTTTAATATCGCCAACAGTAAGCGGACTTAAATGGAATGGAGGGAATTTAGGTAACGGTGTAGATGCAAGTTTGTTAATTGTTTGTAATTTAGAGTGGGGATCATAATTTAAATTATTAGGAGAGGAAAAAAAGGAATTAAGATTATTTTTATCAAAAGGAATCTGTGAAGGAGATGGACTCGAAATTTTGCCTACACCCATGGACTTCAAGAATTTCCATGTCTTGGAAGTGTTAGTATTGTCGACAGAGGAATGGATGAAGCGTCTCTGTGCATCTCTGACCATTGTATTACAGCGATTTCTTAGTCTAATATATTTCTCCCGGTGCTCGAGTGTATTTGTTTTTTTATATTTAGCTTTTGCCCTATGTTTTTTTGCAATCATCGTTTTGATTTCAGCCGTAAGCCATGGGGCAGGTAAATGCTTGACCTTGACTGGCCTGATAGGTGCATGATCGTCAAACAGTCGTAGTATCAATTTATTAAATATCTCTACCTTATGATCAATATCAGTGGCTTCAACTAACTCAGACCAATCGATGTTATGGGCATCTTTAAGCAATTTATCGCTATTAACTTTGTTGAAATTTCGCTGCAGTTTAATAGTTGGCTTTGCTTTTGGCGGGCGTATGCTGTAAGATAAAAAGATGATATCGTGATATGAGAAGATATCTGCTGAACATTGGCCTCCTTTAACGACAAAACTCGGAGAGGATACTACAATTAAGTCCAGCAAAGAGGGGGTGCAACCGGGTGCACAGTGAGTAGCCTGCAGAGGTAGCATAGTTAGATTTTGACTATCTAGGATAGACTTGAGCTTCTAATAATAAAAATATTTTGTTGCTATCATTAATATGTGTATTCATACCAAATGACAGCTTTGTAGGTCTCTGAGTAAAACCGCGGACAGACAGACAGACAGACAGACAGACGGACAGACGGACAGACGAACAGACGGACGGACAGACCGAAACTATAAGGGTTCCTTATTGACTACGGAACCCTAAAAACGATTTTTTAAAAATCGTTTTTCATAATAAATGGGTTAAAAATTGAATCCATTGTAAGGGTTTTGATTAATTAAAAAAAACGATTTTTAGTAATCGTTTTTCACAAAAAAAAGCTAAAAATTTAATCGATTGTAAGGGTTCCGATTAATAAAAATATCGATTTTTTAAAAATCGATTTTCATTTAAATTGGGTTAAAAATTTAAGCGATTGTAAGGGTTTCGAATAATTAAAAAAAAACGATTTTTTAAAAATCGATCTTTTGAAAATCGATTTTATGAAAATCGATGTTTTAAAAATCGATTTTCATAAAAAATGGGTTAAAATTTTAATCGATTGTAAGGGTTTCGATTTATTAAAAAAATCGATTTTTTATTAATCGATTTTCATAAAAAATGGGTTAAAAATGCATAACGTTAATAATTAAGTTTTCACTTCTGCCGGCACTCCCGGAGTGCAATCCGTCTTTTTTCCTAGCAAATTTATTTTCAGTCTTTAGTCTCCATGCTCCTTTTTCTTCTTTCTTTTCTCAGCTCTCCTTTTTCTTTTTTTTTACTGCTAAAAAACTAAAGCAATCGATTTTTAGATCAGTACAAGGGCTAATATTAGACACGTCCATTTTTAGGTGCAGTAGTTCTAAGTTCTTAGATTGTTAATAGAATTATATTTTCAGAGAATAGTGATGATTTTTGCAGTAGAAGTACAAAATAATTTGAGTACGTATTGCAAAACTCAAAGATGAGATCCATGTCATCTATTAGGTTTTTTACATTTTCAAGAACTAATAGTAGACACCCTTTATATTGTTAGGGAAAATGGATAAAAGATCATAAATAAACATTAATTAGTGTAAACAACATGACCATTAATCCAATGAAGTCAATAGAAATTACAAAAAATCTAATAAATGTATTCAAAACATACGTGCAAAATTTCGCCTTCCTTAACCTATTTGCTAAGAAATTGCCGGGTGCGTGTTGACGCGGTCACATCATTTACGAAAACTGATCCCATTTTAAAATTTTGTTCCCGAAGGCATCCCTAATATATTTTTTCACATCAACAGATAGCATAAGAAGCTTATAAAATTTACAGCGTTGAGAAATAATTAGAATAATTCTTATTTTTATGGCATTTTTGTCGTAAGTGTCTTCTATTAGTTCAGTGTCTACCATTAGCGCCTTTCCCTTACTATTGTTTTTACCTTGGAAGTCGGTTTTCATTTTTTTGTTAATTATCAATATTTTCATCATAATGAGCTCTCTGTAGAATAATCGTACGGTAGTTTTCTAGTCTTTACCCCAAATAATTAGGGATCATAATATAATATTATAACATCTAAAAAAGAATAGAATAAATATTTCCTTATAACTATTTAAGTAATTTTGTAGTTCTCATGTATTTTTTAAGACGTTTGCTGTCAGTAAGGTCAAGTGTTAATGTTGACATCTAGTTTTTGCAGGGCTCTTGTGATCTCACGCTTGTAAAGTGACTATAAAAATATTTAGTACAAACCAAGAAAAATTTCAAAGAATTTCAAAGAATTTTACACTCGTGTTCTTTATTTTTATTATGTGTTTTTATGATTACTCGAAAATGTAGAGCTAATTAACTTCTTGTAGGCTGGACCAAGAAAGAATAAAAGCGTATTTTTATAATACCTAATGCCAGTTAGTTCACCTATTCTAATATCAATGGATGCTTCATATCACGTCAGTCTATGGCAAGCACCTGAAGGACTCGTACCAGACAAGTGAACCACTTTTTATACTATACATAATATTTAAGATTTTTATCATACGATACACATCCGTAACCCAGGAACATTGAAAACTTCTGTTCAGTCGGCGGGATTCGAACCCGCGACTCCCGGTTTGAGCCGACCAACGCTCTACCACTGAGCCACAAAGTTCTTTACATATTTTTGAATGGTTTATTTAAAAATTAAAACGGCTGGTCACATTGCACTGTGAGCTGACTCTAAATGTTTCTCGCTTTGGCGTATTCTAGATTATAGACTTTTAACTACCAAGTACTTAGGTATTCCGCTCACACCTTTTGCGATCGACGTGATATCAAATGTATATTCTGTGAATCTACAGTCATAGTTCCCGCGACTTTATACATATTAATATTATGGTTTTTACGTCCGCAGACGGCAGAGGATTCTTGAAGGACACATTAAATTAATGTGACATGTTAGTTGTTAGAGCCTTTTCGTTGAATTCGCCTCTGTGGGCCTGTGGTTTGGAGCGTGGCTCTTGACGGAGGTCGTGGGTTCGTTTTTCGATTTGAAAACTTGTTATTTCTTAGTTTGGTTATGAGTTATGACAATGCAGGCTGATGATCTGATTGTCTGATAAGTAAGAGATGAATCAAGGGTTTTGCATTGGCAATGGTACCAAGGTCTCGCCAGTCGTGTCGGTCCTCACTCGTCCCATGAGTGAGTAAAGGAACTCAGAATGTTCTCGTGTAATGCGCACACACTTTGGCAACAATAATTGAATAAGTTGTAATAAAATCGTCCATATTGACTTAGAATTTGGATTATTATTTATTTTATAGCTTCGAGAAGCCGTTGACCTGTGTGTAGAGTTGCAGTTTGCTCTAAACATTTCTGAAATCCATATTCATAGTCCATACTAATAATATTATTAATGCGAAACTGTGTCTGTCTGCATATCTGTCTGTCTGTTACCTCTTCACACCCAAACCGCTGAACCGATTTTGCTAAAATTTGGTACCTATGGAGATACTTTGAGTCCCGGGAAAGGACATAGAATACTTTTTTCTCGGAAAAAATGCATGGTTCCCGCGCGATGAACGAATTTTGGGGCAACAGAGTTGCGGCCGTCGTCTAGTATAATCACAGTGTATTTAAATATAACATTATAATTTATAAGGATTTTATTTTTTCTTTCGGAGACTGGAAATACCGTCTCGTACGTATATGCGTTTTGCAGACGACGGGGCGGGGCGGGCTTTTTGTCCACGAAGCAATAAAGACCGCGTCTGCCCGTCGATGTCTGCGGCTGCCCTCGCCGCGTACATAAAGCACACGACGGGCGGAGGCAGTCTGTTCAGGATGTTCGTTCTAGTGGAGATAGAGCGAATAGAACTAGCCGCCCCGCGCCGCCGCGCCGCCGCGCCGTCTGCGTTATTGCATGTAAACCAAAGATGTAACTGTTTGTGTGACCACGGCGGGCAGCCGCGGACATGCTGCGCTGCCAGTACCCGCCGGGCACCTGCGGCGCGGTCTTTTTGCCCGCCGTCTGCGTTGGTAATATAGGAATCTCTTTGTGCTATGGTTCGCGGCGAAATTGACTGGCCCGCCACGCCCCGTCGTGTGCAAAGCGCCTTAACGCCGCTCCGGGTCAATGACCGCGGTACAGACACCAAGTTAAAAAGAACGAAAAAGAAAAAAACTTGTGAAAAAAATATATTTTATTCTCAAAATACCTAATCTACAGATACATTTACATTTAAAAGTATCTTGTGTGCACCGGAGAAATGACACTGAAAAACAAGAACCTAAGTAAAAAAAAAACTAATTAATAATTTTTCAAAAAAAAAATGTAACGCCTCAGATGAGGGTAGGAATAATTTTAAATTATTAATAATAATTTTAAATAGAGGCTAGATTAACTAACTATAATGGCACTTAACTATGTATAGTTGGCAGTTGGCACAAGACCATTAATTTCATCTATCCTTATTATTATTTATTAAAATTTAAATAAATGTCTACAATATAATATAAACCATTTTGTTCAAATAGTAATATTAAATAATTACATAATATTGATAAACTAGACTAACATTAATTACAAACAAGCTCATTATTATTTGAGTATTTTATGGTATGGATGAGGTTTTTACTGTACCTACTATTTCTGATTATCCTTACTTATTTCGTAGATTTTTCCCCCTTTGCCCACCAGTATTGATAAAATACGGGAAGTACTTACAATATTTATTTTGTACCCCTTTTGGTTTTATCTTAGCAATTTTCAACGCTACAACTGCTTTACTATAAACCAAAGGATTGTTATATGTTGCAAATATTGTTGTGTTTTCGAGAAAAGTCAAGTGGCATTTTATTTGAATTTTTGTCGGTCGTGGAGCCGCAGTAAAGATCGGACCGGTATCTTCAGTTCATCTCCACAGTGTTTCTATACTATCGCATGTCTACTGTGGCCATACTAAAGGGGAAGCAAATGGCTGGGTCTAGGTAATTTTATTGAGTTACTTCAACAAGAAGTAAAATGATCATGCAAAGAAAATATATTATAATCACTACGTGGATCATGAGATCATGACTAAAAAGTAAATTACTTGATATAAGCCAATCGAATAACGTAGGCCTCTGAAACTCTTGAGAATTATTGTTGTATGCTACAGTATTTTTATTCGAGGTATTTTTTCTGATTTTGGCATAAAAGTTACTAAGGGTATGTTATCTACAAATGGGTTTGGTGCCTTCCAGTCTTTAAGACTCATGGTGGAGTCTATTTATATTTTTCCGGTGTCAGGCTCTCGCGGATATCTCCATGGGTCCAGGGTCTCTGAGCTGACGCAGCGTGCGGCGGCAGGACAGGCGGCGGGAGCCCAGCCGGGGGAACCCGGATATCCGGCTCACTTTCACCGGCTCAGACCGTCTGGAAAAAAGAGAATAAACGTTTTTTCTTTACATGAATGTAAAATAAGGAAGATAGAAATACCCTATGTATTTTAACTTAAAAACTTTGGAAAGTAAGCAGTTTGTTTAGCAAGGAAATTCTTTCAGCGTTGGAGAAGTTTTATTTCTACTTTCCAGTACACGTATTTGATTTTTTAATAATCTCTGATTTGTGTCTGCTGGCGGCGGTGCGGAACTGCACGGCGCTCTCGAACTCGTCACACTCGCCAGCACGCAGCCGCAGTATACCTGTAGAAGATGTGGTGCTCGACGGCGCTGCGCCACAGTCGGCGGCTGTGTCTGCTGGCGGCGGTGCGGAACTGCACGGCGCTCTCGAACTCGTCACACTCGCCAGCACGCAGCCGCAGTATACCTGTAGAAGATGTGGTGCTCGACGGCGCTGCGCCACAGTCGGCGGCTGTGTCTGCTGGCGGCGGTGCGGAACTGCACGGCGCTCTCGAACTCGTCACACTCGCCAGCACGCAGCCGCAGTATACCTGTAGAAGATGTGGTGCTCGACGGCGCTGCGCCACAGTCGGCGGCTGTGTCTGCTGGCGGCGGTGCGGAACTGCACGGCGCTCTCGAACTCGTCACACTCGCCAGCACGCAGCCGCAGTATACCTGTAGAAGATGTGGTGCTCGACGGCGCTGCGCCACAGTCGGCGGCTGTGTCTGCTGGCGGCGGTGCGGAACTGCACGGCGCTCTCGAACTCGTCACACTCGCTGGCTCGCAACCGCAGCGCGAACACGCGCTTGTTGTAGCTGATCTTCAGGATCATCGCCCACGGGAACCGGTTCATCAGCATCCTAGAGAGAAAACAGGTTTAAAGAATAAAATGATGCTTTGATTTGTGAGGCTATAGGACTCAATACTGTGCAACTTTCAGAAACACACAAAATAAATAATTTTAAGCACTTTTCAGGCAACAGTCAGATTCAAAGGTATCAAAGACTATATTTTAATACTGAGCCAAGTGAGGCTAGGTTCTTTACATCTCTACTTAGCATTTTCTACTTAGAGGTAGAGACATGGTAGGTAGGAAATGAAGCCATATAGCAAACCATAGCAAACCATTACAAACTAACAAAATTGCAAGATAAAGAAGAATCTATCTTGTTTTGGTTGCCGAATACAGTAAACTCACCCATCCCTCATAACGGAGACGCCGTGTGCGCAGATCGCGAGACCGATGTCGACGTCGTCAGAGTCCTTCACCGTGTGCCGGTCCGCGCCGTACAGCGGCAGTCGCTTCGCGTTCTCCAGGTAGCTCAGCTCCGCCTCCGCTGGAGTTTGGCCTCTGGAAGAATGTGATACAAATATATTGGTGCCATTATGGCCATCAAACCATCTTCTTTCTTCAAGGTAAGTCCTCAGAATGGGGATTCCTAGAACTTCTAAGTCAAATCTTAAATCACAATACTTTAACCTAATATGTGTTTTTTACCATAGGAAGGTATCATATTACTTGTCAGACAATCAGGTGATCAGCCTGCAATGTCCTAACCAAACTTGGAAATAATAGGTTTCCAACGCGGGAATCGAACCCACGACCTTTGAGTCAAGAGTCACGACTCACGTACATACCTACACTAAACCATTTGAATACGGAGGCGTTATACAGGCATACTCACTTGTGTTTCCTATACAGCTCGTCTATTTTGTCCTCCATGTCCGGAGTGAGCACATCCAGAGGTATGGCGTTGTGTGCAGCCAGCAGCGCCGCGTTGACGCGCCCGCCGCGGTCACCTACCTCCGCCTGCAGGATGTATGATGCCAGCAACGCGTACGTTATGGTGGAACAGGCGAGACGACCTGGAATTGGAGATGTCCTATAAGCCCCTAGTTGTTTTGTATATAGGATTTCACTGCTTCCTTTCGTTTAAATTTGTATGGGGAGGGAAATTAGAATTTTTTCCTACTCCCAAAACAGTTTTGGCATGTCTCTTGGGCTCCCTGAGGGTTTTTGTGGTCGATTGCCGCTGTCGACCCTGGCCACTGGAGATACAGTGGTGGGAATGTGTGGGGTAGGCCAACGCCCATTTAAATTTGGATGCCACTGCGTACAGGAACCATATGGCTGGGATGCTTTTATGTCACATAATGCAGTATGGCCACGAACTGCAATAATCTGACACCGCAAATGCATGGCAATCATCCTAGTTACCCTCCCTCTAATTTTCTGATGATAAAGGTTAAAAGACACTTTTATTTAATACCTTCCACAACGTCCTGTCGTATCGCCAGGGAGAGCTGGTACCGCGTGACGTCATCCTTCAGCTCCGAGGGCTCCGGCGGGTAGAACTTCACCGCGAACCGCACCTCCCACGGCTCGTCTGGAAACATTATTCAATTTCAGTGGATTTACAAAGGCTCGAGCTTCATGTGTTATCAAAAATAAACAGCCGTAAATCTAGTTGGTGATTTATTACGTTGAGTACTAGCATACTGACATCAAAACTTTATTGTATTTTAGAAGTACTTCAACCATGTCATAAAATTAACTGATTTCAAAACATTTTCAGACTTCAAGGGACGGATTTTTTTTGTTACTCTTGTTGATTATTATTACAATCAGCAGTATTTGTGTTTAGTAGGCCCATGGCTATGCTGACAATCGTCATCACGCCCTTAAAATCTGGCCTTTGGGCAAGCTGTCCCTCTAGTCATGAAACATGCCTGTATCTTCCCTAATACTCACTGCGGAAGGTCTTGGAGAGTCGTTTGTGCAGGTCGACCCAGACGCGCGGGTCTCCTCGCTGGGTGTGCAGCAGACCGAAGTAGTCCTTCTCTATCAGGTCGAGGTTGTCGCAGATCAGGTCTAGGAGATCAGCCCCTGTAGCTTTACGCTGAAACACGTATTTGGAGAGATTTAAATTTAAGGGCACCTTGGAATAAAACCTTTGGCAAGATGTTTGGTTCTCATAAATTAGCTAAGTTTGCACAATTATTAATTTTTTCTCAATTCTCAATCAGGATTAAGGACATTATGGGGTGTTAGTTTCTTCTAACACTGCGCCGCATTAGCTTACTATATGCCGTAGTTTTGTATATCGAGCGTACATAATACGAAATTGGCTCGTCATTTCTCAACCAACTAAAACCACATTAGGCAGGTATGTCAGTCTAGACAGGCGGTGATGATGAATGGCCAGACATGACGCAACTAACCGCAGCCGCAGAACAGTTTGTTCCTGCGCCAGGAATTCGCCTCACGTGTTGCAAATTTCAAGCAAACTATTGGAACTACAATAATATTATAGTCTTATACACTTTTGGGAACTTTCGTACTGTCGCAGTGTTATGTAAAGGACTCTACAATTTGAATTGGGAATGGCATGATACCATTATACCTTTTAAAATAAAACTATAATATATCTACCCTAATTCAACTCTTTTAGGCGCAGCGCAGACGACAGACTATCCGTGACGCACTTTTTAGTCTGTGGGAAATAGAACCTATGCAATTATATGCAGTAACGCACACAATTCCGCATTTAATTGCATAGGTTCTTTTTCCACAGACAAAAAGTGCGTCACGGATAGTCTGTCGTCTGCGCTGCGCCTAAAGGCAACAAACATTTCTTGTTCAACCAGTCTGTTTCTTATCAAACAACAATATGGTATTCGTTGATTTGATATTTCTTGAAAATGTCTTAATAGTGAATACCTACGCATCAGTTCTTATAGACGACACAAGTGTACTATCAAGAAATATTAATTGATTCATAAATCACAGGCAGATGATAAACCTATGTGCAGCAGACAGATTGTGACTTATATTAGCTTGGTATAACCTGACCAAAAAAGGCCCTCATCTGCCTATGTATCAATATCTCTAATGGTACCAAATGAGCAGTATACCTGAACGACAATGTTGATGGTCTCTCCGTTGAGCAGGTCGACCTTGACAGAGCCGTTGACATGGCGAGGCATGGTGCCGTCCTCCGACGCCAGCCGCCGAAGACTCTCTCGCATCTTCGTCTGAAAGAGGATGATGGTAGGGATGATGATATAGAGGATGCAGTAACTGGTGGAAAATGGGGACTCTCTGAGTTTACAGTCAGTCTTTTGTTTAATCTGGTTACTGAAGGATTCAAGTTAGGCCACAGTGACTTAATAGTTACTACGGCTAAGCCTTATAAAGATGCTCTCGTGACCTTAGCCGCTAAGACATCTTTATTTTGATGATTTTTGGGAGACCAGGGAGCGTGGAAGAGCTACGGATATAGAGGTACTACGTTACGTTTTCAAAATATATTGTGGTTGCACTAGCGTCTAGCACTAGGATACTAGGACAAGGCAATTATTTTAAACTGATGGCATCTGGTCTCTTTAGCTTTAGGGGCTTTTAACGACAGATTACAGCCTACATTATGTTAGTGTTTAAAGTTAAACAATGTTCTCGCACAATCTCATGTGCATCAGACGATGACAACGGATCGCTGATATTTTGTTTCTGAGTTTCACTGAACAAAAACAAAGACTGGAACGTGATATCGTGATACTGCAGCGGACACATGTAAATTCTGCTCACAGCAGCTTATTAGGTCACTGAGTGATAATACTTTAGAGTTAGGGTGTGTATGTGCATGAATGGAGTTCGCTTAAATTTCTTGGCTCTGAAATATTGTTAATCGTAGAATGAAGGATACTACAGTAAAATATAGTAATTACAACGAAGAATTTAGGTCAGTGGTAATTATTCAATTTTCTGAGACGTTCGTAGACTGGTAACTAAGTTAATTAGCCATTACAACAGACGTTGACTGTAGGAACAATAGAAAGATTTGTTAAATTAAAAAGTTTTTATGTCAAGTATAATATAAAATAACAAGAAGTTTCCAAAAACTTTCGAGTAGAAATAATAGCAAAAATAATTAAAACCCTCGACAAAGTGTCCAGTCCCGAGTGAGGAAATAATAGATAGGCAGACGACAAACTGCAGACACCACATCATGGCATTATTAGTAGACGTTTCACTCCATCAGCGGTAACTATTTCTCATTTTCAAAGTTCAATGTTCAATAAAAACATTCGTAAAAGTATTTAAGCCCCTTTCTATGACTGGTGACGGATGAGGTCAACAGTTCAATAACGCCTGTTAACAGTTATTTTACCTCTGATTTTCAGAAATATCCTAATGTCTTTGGCATAAGGTTGGTACAGTTGTAGGACCGTGACCGTGACGTGATCGTCACGGCGCGATCACGGTAGATACGTGACGCTTCAGTGGATACTAGTGATACTACCGATAGTTTCTTATTCGATGGCTACTGCTTACTAACTGCTTCCTTTTATAAATGCAGGCCGTTACAATATAGTTGATAAGGTTTGTCCACACTGGGCCTTTTGTTGTTCATCAAGGGCATGCGTTATAGCGCAGTCAACAGCGAACGTGAGGCATGCCCGTGACGCGCGTTGAAATCGTAGCGCTCGCTATGACACTTTTCTTTCAACGTGGGTGGATTTTGACGCATTCAATTATTGAATATGCCAAACGAAAAAATTTGAATAAAAAGAAGATGACGAAAATTGAAGATGAAATTGCATAATGAAGACATAGCTAAAGATTTACATAATATTATAACCTAACCAATAGAGGATCATCTGATAGAGTCTTAAGAACGAGTCAACTTATTGATATCAATTTCCATGTTATTCTTTTCAGGAGTAAAGTCTAGCGCTTTTGATTGGTCAACGTAAACAGATTAAAAAGTCCGTTGAATAGATAAACTCCTGATAAAGATCCTGAAAAATGGGTATTATAGTAAATACATATTATAGTAGCTTAGTGGAATAGAGAGAGGTTCCTATCATCATAATATGATGCTCTTACTTGTTCTAGAGTCTATACCCTATTTCTCTAACTTGTGGAGATATGTGTGGCGACCTCAAAGGAAGGCTATCCGTCCAACTGAGATAGCATTCTCGGTCAGGCCGAAACCGACTGACGTCATTTCAGACATTGTTTAGATATCTTGCCGTTCTCAGAAACTTCGATAGCGCAATGCAGGACTGTGGCGCTAATTGTGTGAACAGTGAACTTGCACCAAAAATGCATTCAGTCAAACCAGATTATGGTTGAGGATTTTGAATAGTATGAAGGCTATACCATCAAAATACATTCTTCTCGAAAGGCATTCACCGAAGGCAAAAACTACGTAGTACGGTCTACATTTTTTTAACTTGATTACCATCAAGCAAATTTTTCGTGAGTAGCTTCATTTTGATAAGACGAACAATAATTTTCTTTGTGAAAATTCTCGAAGGTAGCTAACAGAGATAGAAAGGATTAAATATTTCGATTTGATGGTCCTAAAATATGAATTGTTCTATTTTTTGTATATTGATAGTTAATAGTTATTTATATAATTTAGGAGTAACATTGTCCTAATGTTACTCCTAAATTATATAAATAACTATTAACTATCAATATACAAAAAATCTGTTGGTTAGGGTTCCGTAGTTAACGAGGACTTGTTGAATTTTCTTAAGCCTTCGATCGCGGATTCTTGGAAATCTATGGTTATTCTATAATTGTTGTCGCGATCACCGATGATCTTATGGGGCTTGAAAGGTTAAGGCTCAAGTAGTTTCTATGTTTTCCTGTGCTCTACATTTTAGCAACATCATAATTTGAAAATGTTGTCGAAATTCTAATCAAACAGACTTTCTTTACATCAAAGAAATAAAATCAGAAGCTGTGTAATCAAAAAACTTCCGTTTGATGTTGATTTGGCGATCGATTTGAAATCCTAACAGTTATAGAGCTATTTACGCAATCCGTAAACAAACTGGCAGATGTAGAGACTAGAGATATAGCTCTTAGGTTATGCCGTAAATAATTTTACTGTCCGTAGAGTGGATACAGTTCATAAAATGAATTCAAATCGATATATAACTCGATATATATCAATTATACAAATCGATATATTATATCGATTATACTTAATATACTAACGCTTAGATGCTAAGATTGTAATAAGACAATATCGAACTTTCTTTATTATAAAGATAGAGTATTTATCTAGTTTCAGATGCTTGTAAGCAGATTTTAATGTGCGACGAAGATTGATTCACCATGCTAACCATTCCACAGAAATTTTTTCTATATGGAATGGTGCTGGAGGTAGAAAAAATACATACTTCCATATCCATATTAATACTGTAAATCCGAAAGTGTCAGTCTGTTACCTCTTTACGCCCAAACCGCTGAACCGATTTTGCTGAAATTTGGTATTTTACACACACACCATCGCCATAATAGTGACTGTAACGAAATTTACTTAGGTTTAGCCGTACAGTTATACGTTGGCCACTGTACGGGGCACTGGGCAGTTTATTATGCGCGTTACAGCTGGTTATTTTGAATGTGAATTATTGAGTGTGTATGATCTATTTCCAATGTTACTGCCGTCAT
Organism: Polyommatus icarus; assembly: GCA_937595015.1. Taxonomy (NCBI): domain Eukaryota; kingdom Metazoa; phylum Arthropoda; class Insecta; order Lepidoptera; family Lycaenidae; genus Polyommatus; species Polyommatus icarus. Next base: position 29,346,806 of record OW569321.1, on the reverse strand, counting down.
CATACCACTCCTGTTTATTATCGTACAGTTCCACGTGCAGAGTTTCCAAGAATCTTCAAAAAGTGGAAAATCGAATGTTCACAAATAAGATGAAATAAAACTCATCTAACGAAAACTACCCCAAAAGTCGTTTATTACGAAAACCGTACATTTTTCCGGGATAAAAGTATTCTATCATCTATGTCCTTTCCCGGGACTCAAAGTTCAACGGTTTGGGCGTAAAGAGCTAAGAGACAGACAGGTACACATTAATCATAATATTAGTATGTATACGAGCAGAGCAACAAAAGACGAAATGTAATATTACCGCAAAATATCTTAGGTACAATAACCACCAATCAATGTAAATCTTTACACTTTTCTTTGAATTTTTCTAATGAATTTACTTAATTATTTTTTTTTGTATGTGTAAAGTGTGTCATAAATTTTAATTGACAATATTATCGTAAACTTGAGTCAATTCCAAGAAGTATAAAGGCCTTTTATGCTTTGGTAATTTACTGAGACCGTTCGTAAATAATAATTATCGTTATTAAGTCAGCAACTGGTGATTATATCCACATTATTTTAGTACAATGAACAAAGAATTATGAGTTATTAATAATATTTTCTTTTTCTGACTGATTCTGTTCAAATTAGTGAAGTATTCATATGAGTCAGAGCAGTCAGGTCACTGGTGAGAACCTGGAATTTAATTTAACCCGCCTCTACCTCTAGTCTCTACATTATTTCGGTGTGTAAATAATGGATTATTTTAATAAATAATAATATTAATATGGCTATTAATATTATCAATTTATAATAAGGCGAAAGCGCCTTTATTTGTATGTGTATCCGTCTGATACCTCTGCAGGATAAAACTGCTGAACTGATTTCTATGAAATTATGGCGCTACAAACGAAGGCGGAAGGCAACATTAGTATGTTGCCTTCCGCCTTCGTTTGTGAAAACTATAGTTAGTTTTCACAATTATACAAAATAAAATAGTGGCCCAAAATCCTTTTTAAAAACATATAAATTACGTAATGAATTATATAAAATTTGTGCAAAAAGTAAGCGAATAATGAAGTAATTACTTATCCGTCCTCGGATAAGCGATGGTGACAGTTCCCAGCGGGGTTTCTACTTTCACGGAAACCGTACAACGCCTTTCCCTTGTTCCATTCAACTTAAAGCCTGCTTAACTTATATGAGATGGTCACAATTATTCCGTTAGAGCCATCGCAAACAGTGCGACTTGTCGTTGCGTCTAGTCGCTGCGTCTGGAATCGCGTACACGCGCACACACGATGACAGTCGCGCGTCAATCTCGCTGTGAGCGCTATCTAAGGTGCACGTCTGTCGTTGCGACTCTGCGACTCTGACGTCAAGTGTGCGGAGTTTCGAACAAAATATATGAAAATTGTCGGCCGTAGCCTGTCGTTGCGTCTAGTCGTCGAGCTGTCGCAGACGCCTGTCGCATCGTGTGCACCCACACTTATGGTATTGACTTATGAGTTATGACAAGTAAAATGTAAAAAAAAACAATGTAAAAAATCAAGTAAAATTACCTCATTTGAAAAAAATCGGCCAAGTGCGAGTCGGGCTCGCATGCGATAGTTTCCGTACCGTAATAGAGAAAATGTTGATCAAAATTTGTGATTTTTATATCGAAAAAAAAAAATTTTTTCAATACAAAAATTTTACTTAAGTACCCCTTAAATATTAATTTTATTTTGTTTTCAGTATTTATGATACAGCGGCAACATAAATACACAATTTTAGGTACGGAACCCTAAAAAGCCTATTCAATAAAGCTGACACCCCGGCAACATATTTGCTAATCTTTGAATAGGTACGTCATTTAGCAAAATCTAACCATTTCATTAGCCGCTAGGAGAGCAAATACATTGACTGCCAAAATCTTTATGTAGGTACCTTTATTTTTGGCTTCGCCGGAGTTGAGTAAAAAAAATATTATCCGGCCTTCTTTTTAAAACGGCCCATTCACTATCCTGCATTGCAGTCCTGCTGCAGTCCGCCGTGCAGGCCTGCAACACCATTCACTATCCTGTGTGCAGTCCGCCGGCTTATGCAGGATAACGAATGGTGTTGCAGGCCTGCACGGCGGACTGCTGCCGGACTGCAATGCAGGATAGTGAATGGACCGTTTTACATTGGTCTATATTTCCATGGTGACAGCCACGCAATCGTGGTGGCAGTCATGGTTATCGATACTTAATAGTATTTAAAAAAATCTATTAAGTGTACTGTGTTAGTTCAATAGCGGCTCAACAACATGGCTTCCAAAAAAAGAAGTCGGTAATAACGAACCTCGTCTCTTATTTGACTCCGATTTTTGAGGCAGTCGATAATAGAGACGAAGTTGATTCTATTTATACGGACTTTGCCAGTGCTTTTGACCTGGTTGACCACAAAATCTTGGTAAAAAAACTGAAAGAGCAGTACGGAATAAGCGGTCAATTGCTTCACTGGTTCATGTCTTATTTGAGTGAGCGTGAGCAAACAGTGGTGGTGAATGGCTCGGATTCTGTTAGGTATTCAGCAACCTCGGGTGTGCCTCAGGGATCACACTTAGGGCCAATCCTATTTTTGTTATTTATTAACGACATTGTCAACTGTGTTCACCATTGCAAATGTTCCATGTTCGCTGACGACATGAAAATTTATAAAGTAATCAAATCTCATGCTGACTCACTATTACTGCAATCTGATCTAGACCGTGTTTATCAGTGGTGTTTAGCGAACAACATGAAACTAAATGCTGCTAAATGCCAACACATAAAATTCACGCGAAAAAAGGTCACAGTGCCAACAAGATACCATATTAATAGTTGTCCTATCATGGTCGTACCTGAAATCCGTGATCTAGGGGTTATCATTGACTCCAGGCTTACCTTCACGTCTCAGTTCGATGTAATGATAAAGAAAGCTGCCAAAATGTTAGGGTTTCTTAAGCGTAACTCTAAAGATTTTAAACTTCCAGAAACCAAGATATTACTTTATAATAGCCTAGTGCGTAGCATCCTGGAGTTTGGCAGTGTAGTCTGGAGCCCTTCCTACGAAACGCACTCACAAAGGATTGAGACAATTCAGAGAGCCTTTACTAGACACTTGGCCTTTGCTACCCCACATATTAATAACAGACTCTCATATGACGAAAGACTATCAGTTTTCAAAATGAACAAGCTTTCCGAGCGCAGACGTATGCTAGATGTTGTATTTCTTCGAGACATAGTGACTGGTACCACGCCTTCTCAGGATCTGTTAGAGTCAGTCGAACTTGTAGTACCTAGAATTCATGCAAGAACAAGGCGGAAACCATTTTTCAGCACTCCCAGACATAAAACTAATCTTGGCATGAACAATCCTATTTATAGAATAGCTACGACTTATAATGAATGTTATAAAATTTTTGATTTAGACATATATCATGACCACTCAATATCATTAAAGAAAAAAATGTTACATTAATTATCGCCCATACAAAAATTTTATTTTGACTTATCATTTCTTTTTTTTTTATTTTTTTATCTAATATTAATTGACCCTTTATTATGAATTTACTATTGACTTTACATTGACATTTTATTTATTAATCCGGACATTAAAGTGAACATGACATTTTCCATATAATATATTAGTTTTTTTTATTATTATTATTACTTTCATGACATTGAATAAAATTATGTACTGTGTGCTTCCTTAATTCTTTCTTTTTTGTATTTTTGTATATTTATAAATAAGAATTAATTGTATACTTAACTTTAATTTAAATTTGGTTATAGATGTGTTTTTATAAAATAATGTCGTGCATGTCTTTAATTGATATAAGCACTAAAATGTAGTTATTAATGTAATCAATGTATATGCGTGTGTTTATATTGTTGATATGCCTAATAAATAAATAAATAAATAAATTAAGTAGAAGACCTAATACAATAAAAAGTTTTTTCACACATTAAACTTGTCTGGGTACGGTAAAGCAACTGAGGCAAAACTTTTGTTATAATTTCTTTGCAGTCTGGAACCTAACTCAGATGACCTAGACTGTGAGCTGAACCTAAATAAGATTAAATCAATAGCTGGCAAGAGGTGCGATAAGCTCGCGAGCTGCTGCAGCGATGCTGCTTACTGCTTAGTGCTTAGCTAACAAAAACTTGCTGATAGAAGATTTTTTATTGCGGAATAGAATTGTTATCCTGAAACGAATCAAGTGAACTTTTTAATATTATAAATGCGAAAGTGTGTCTGTCTGTCTGTTACCTCTTCACGCCCAAACCGCTGAACCGATTTAGCTAAAATTTGGCATGGAGATTCAAAGCGTCGACAGTCTGTAGACACTAGACACTTTGAGACCCGGAAAAGGATAAGTATAGGATACTTTTCATCTAGGAAAAAATATGTACCGTTCCGGCTCGTTTAACTTTAGTTAAAATCACTGAGGTAGTAAGTACTAAGGTAAATAATACATAGTATAGTACTCTATGGTACTACGTAGTACATACTAAGTCAGTGGTTAAAATACTAATTTACTAGGTCTGCTTATACCGACGAGAGTGGGTTCGATGTTCAGCTGTGAATTTTAATTTTTTTTGTAGAATAAATGAAGATCATCTAGACTCTAGACTGGTGTAAAGTACGGTCATTCAAATATCAAGTTTAATAGTTTCTATTCTATTTATATCGACTACGGGGGATTCTCACGCTTGTAAACTTTTGATAAGCTTACGAAACATCCTTTCTTATCTTGTAAGTGGGTCTCAGGTTAGTAAAAACTAAAAACTTATAAGTAGGCCCAGATATTGCGGTGTGAGTGCAGATTTCGTCGCTCGCGTGACGTCATTCCTCAGGTATTCTTGTGGACCTGGATGACGTCACTGCACAGGACCGCATACTTTTTTTAACCGTTATTGGTGAAGTCAAAACTAAGAGTTTCGGTAGCCTGTAGCAAATATAATTTATATTAAATGAACATGTGAATTTTGTACCACTGGGTCCTAATCCCGAATATAAACTTTCCCTGGACTTCCACGAATATTTCAAAACTAAAATTAACTCAATTGTTTCAGCGATTCTCAAGTTTTAGCGATACATAAAATATATGTTCAACCTGTTTTTATTTCTAGATATAGTCTAAGAAAATTAGTTTCGAAATCGTCGATCAGAACAAGTTCAGTTGAAGACATATTAATTATATTTGGTTCATTTTCGAGTTATTTCTTTTGGTGATAAGGTTCAAATGTTGTTAATATATATAAAACAGCTTATAAACTACAAAATTTATTAAAAATTGGAACCAAAAAAAAAGTAGAGATATTAGCCTGAGAAAATTAAAGAATTCAAACCGAATAATTCGTGTAGTTTTGAAAGTTGGTACAGTTGTTCCTAAAGGTGTCCAGATGAATATACTAAAAGCCCCCGAGGGTGGGACAAGAGCCGGCAGTTGGAGAGGGGGGGAAAGGTCTCTTTTTCAAGGTTTTTGCTTGTGACTCGAAAATTATTTATAATATCTCTTTAGTGAGTTCTACATTAATTATTTACATTAAATTTCCTATAAATTACGTCCTAACATTTTTACTGTACGATTATTACTTTAGGAAATACAGAGTATTAAAAGGGTACGCTCGCACTGTTTTTCCATACAAACGTATTCCTCAATTTACTCCCTGGACAATGCGTTTAGACAAATGATTTTTATACAATATCATGATCTGTTAAAGCTACGTTCGATTTTATCTAAATTTACTAAAAAATAAAAAATATGACCCTTAAAAATCACAAAAAAATGAGTGCCCCTTACCCCGCCAATCGACCGACTATAAAACAAATTTGAAAGATCTTTAAGATAAAATAAAAACGTAAAGGTATAGACTCACTCTTCCTGAAAATATTAAAAATAAATAAAATTAGATAGACTCTATTTTGAAGGAGAAATCAAGGGACTACGTTACACCGATTTACTGTATCTGTCTCTAGATACAGTAAATCGAGGTAACGTATTCCCGTGATTCCTCCTTCAAAGTTGATCCTATCTAAATTTATTATTTTTAAATATCTACAGGAAGAATGAGTCTATACGACTACGTTTTTATTTTAGCGTAAACATCTTTCAAATTTATTTTATTGGTCGGTCGATTGGCGGGGTACGGAGCATTATTTTTTGCAATGTAAGGGTCATATTTTTTATTTATTAGTAAATTTAGAAAAAATCGAACGTGGCTTTAACAGATCATAATATTGTATAAAAATCATTTGTCTAAACGCATTGTCCAGGGAGTAAATTGGGGAATACGTTTGTATGGAAAAACAATGCGAGCGTACCCTTTTAATACTCCGTATTTTCTAAAGTAATGATCGTACAGTAAAAATGTTTGGACGCAATTTATAGGAAATTTAATGCAGATAATTAATGTAGAACTCACTAAAGAGATATTATAAATACTTTTCGAGTCACAAGCAAAAACCTTGAAAAAGAGACCTTTCCCCCCTTCCCCCACCACCGGCTCTTGTCCCACCCTCGGGGGCTTTTAGCATACTCGTATTCATCTGGACACCTTTAGGAACAACTGTACCAACTTTCAAAACTACACGAATTATTCGGTTTGAATTCTTTAATTTTCTCAGGCTATCTTTACTTTTTTTTGGTTCCAATTTTTAATAAATTTTGTAGTTTATAAGCTGTTTTATATATTTTAACAACATTTGAACCTTATCACCAAAGGAAATAACTCGAAAATGAACCAAATATAATTATGTCTTCAACTGAACTTGTTCTGTGGTGATCTTGTTGATGCATCCCGGTCGCGTAGGCGTCAGGCGAGGCTTTTCGATTAACATTCTTGAGTCAGACAAGACTTGCATTGCATGCATGCATGCATGTACTAAGTACGAACAGGTACAAAAGGGGCAAAAGCAAAGGTTTCAAACAGTTTTATTTTGATTTATTTAACTTTAATATCTTTGTTTAACACGCAAAATCATGCGAAGCGTGACCCCCTGTATGTTAAGCACTATTAAATTGTAAAATATGTTACCGTGACTAGTGCGAATTTAGATAATAATAATTTATAATATTATTTTCACATTAAAAACACCCATGGAAATGAACTGAGGGGTTGGCAGTATGGAGGTACCTTAACAGGTGGCTCTACTAAAGTTACATTAGGTGTAAAACTATACCACATTCAAACTAGAAGTATAATATACAGGGTGTAACCAAACTAAGTGATAATACGTTATGGTATGTGTCTAATTCCTATCATACCTAGAGTTCACTCTGAAAGTAGCAGCGCTGAAAGACCAATTTTTTTCACTTTTGTATGGGGAAACTCGTGACGCTGGGGTGCTAGCTCATACAAAAGTGAAAAAAAAATTGATCTTTCAGCGCTGCAGTGCTACTTTCAGAGTGAACTCTATGTCAGGAACACATACACACCCTAAAGTATTATTACTTACTTTTGTTACACTCTGTATATTATCTACTCACCAAAATCGATTTCCGGTAAGTATTAAGTCTTTACATGCGGTAGTACCGTAGAGTTAAATATTATAAGCATAAAATATGGCTTATTATGTTATAGACCGTACACAATATGCTTACATTATCTTCACTTTTATTATACTGTGACGATTCTTGTTTAAAATTATGAGTTGTTACTTGTTGCATACCAATTCATCATCATCATCATCATCAGTAGCAACTACCAGCACAGACATCACCGACATGAACTGTAGATCTACAAGCGCTAACGATGATGAATCATGGCAGGAATGTTCACTGCCAACCAGGGAGTAAGACAGGTTTTCTGTAAGCTTTGTAAACTTTGTAAGCGTAAAAACCTTATTCCAGATAATAATTTGCTTATTAAAATTTGCCTCTTTTTATTTATTATTAGATTCTTTTCTCCATCCAAAGAGACGAAAGTATACTTATTCTATTTTCTCATATCTCTATCTATAGGTATTAAATAACATAAAAGAAACTTATTTTTCTGATTATGGTAGACAGCGAATTACTGTGGTCAACTCACAGAGATATTTTGTTTCTGATATCTGTGGGTCAACTAAATATTCTCATTTTTAAATATTTTTATTATTGTTTGATAGGATGATTATTAACAAGTTTCGTGAGGGAATTTATCAAAAGGAATTAATATAAAATTCACAACGGTTAGCTAGTACCAGCTGTTCTTGGAAATTTAAGGGTATAGAATTTTAATAGAAGTTAACATAAAAAGAACTTTAGCTTTAAACCAACTTTAAACAAGAAAGTTAGACATTGAAAAAAGTTGCAACGCGGGAAACTAGAGGTCAATGGCACGTAGTTGTCAAACTGCATTAATTAACAATAATAAAACCAACCTCTCCAAGTTTGAGCACACTAAGCACACGTCCGCATTAATATTTCACCTTGAATATAAATTCAAATTAATGTTCAAAGACACTGCGTTCCTTTTTAATTCACCTCAGAAACTTTAAATTAAAAAAACGTTCGGAATTTGAATTACGAAAAAAAAAACAACGAGCAAGCGACTCGCTCTCCCGTCTGCTCGGCGAGAACTAGTTTGGCTGAAGTTGGGCCTTGAGTCGTGACGCGACTGCTCCTTGTTGGAACTTGGAATTTCTCTTATGAATCACGTAAAGGGTTCGCTGCATCTGGTCCTTAGTTGGTCCTATATATAGACATCTGCATTAATATATTAATGCAAATAATTAAATAATATAAATAATTATTAGCATTCATGTAATAATTATTAATAATCTGCATTATGTAAGTCTAATTGGACTTACGCCAGATAAGTCCTCAGACTTACGGCCGATTAATGACCCATACAGATGCCTTTTGGAAGGTCTACAAAATATTGAACATATTATTTTACTTCAGACACAATATAACATAATACAAAAAATCGGCCAAGTGCGAGTCGGGCTCACGCACGTAGGGCTAGCACGGAAAGGTAGGCAAAATAATATACAAATACTTATAATTATGAGAGCCCCCCCTTAAATACATTCCTCTTAAAATTTCTCTTTCGCTTCCTCTTCTTAAGAGGCTCGACTACCGAGTTCATCTCCATATAGACACAAAAAGCCATAACGTTTTGCTACCCCCAAATCTTATCCGATTAACGATTTTAACGATTTTTCACTATGTTATTGCCTCCAGAGAAAACTATGCTACAAAAATATCCACATCTCTCCACCCATCCAATCTCCTCTATGGCTATACCGCCTCTACGCTCATAATATAATCACTTCCTGAACCCTGGTCGTACTTTATACCTAGTATAGAGTACGAGCACTGCCTTTAAAGAACATTATGTTTCTGTTTTAAACTTAATTAAATTATAGGAATGAAATAAATTTATATAATCGGCCAAGTTCCGTTATAGAGCAAAATTTGGCCAAAAATTGTGTTTTTTGTATGGGAGCCCCCCTGAAATTTTTATTTTATTTAAATATTATTATGAATTATTAAATAACACATATATTTAAGGCCTTTGTGAACATTTCAAGTGCCTTCCTGTTACCATTATTGATATCGAGCAAAAAAGGCTAAAAAATTTCATGTTTGTTGTATGGGAGCCCCCCTTAAATATTAATATTATTTTGTTTTTAGTACTTATAATTTGTTATTATAGCGGCAACAGACTTTTACTTAAACCTATAAATACTAAATAATTTTATTGACATCGCGCGCTATAAACTGAAGTCCACGCGGACCAAATCGCGGGCAACAGCTAGTAAGTAATATAACGCCAATTGTTGTGAATAATTTTTCAAACGGATGTTCACTGTACATCATGGTGTTTTTTTTTAATTTTTTTATATAATTTAATCATTTATTGTCCACATGAAACATTAACAAATTACAATACACAGTAAGATCGCTCAAAGTATCTTTCAGAGGGTTTCATTCGGGCTGTGCTCGTCTTTTGCTTCGCGAAGGCCGAGGGAGTTCACTCGGAGTACCTAAGCTCCTCCTGTAAGCCAAGTAAGGTTTACCTCTTCCATCCATGACCGTCCTGAGTTTGTTTTTCATCTTGTTGTTCTTTTTGTCCCAACACGGTAAGCCTGAATGCATATTTTTTCACTTCTCTGACATAATCTGAAGACCGTACCTAAGATTTCCCTATAGCGCTATCGATGGCTTGCCTTAAATTCTCTAATTGGTGCTTTATGAAATTTCGCATTTCGCAATTTCGGTGTGTGTGCGCAAGTGATTGTGAAAATAATAACAATAATTTCAGAAACTGAAACAGTGGAAGTGAAAGAGATATTAGCCACTGTTTATGATCAGGAAGTTACGTACTCGTAGTAGTACTACGTAACATCAGTTACGTAGTTTATATCCTCTTTGATCAAGACTAACATTAATGGATTGACATAATAATATTAACCCGACCAAATGATCTAAGACCGCCATCTGCCAAATCAGTCTCTTCGATGGTACACAGTGCCGGTTTTACCACTACAAGCGCCCTGGGCGAGAATTGGCATTTGGCCTTTTTTTTCGTTGGGGGAATGCGTTTATGCATCCCCGGAGCCTAGGGAGGATCACCGAGGTATGTGGGACTCCCCGGGGCGGACAGAAGACGCACCCGGGACTACCCACTAAAACTGCAATGGTGTTCCTGCTCCTGAAGGTGGGACTACGGGTAACGCGTGATACTCGACCGCAACCCTACCACCTCTGCCTCTTCAGGCTCACCTCGTGGACACCATTCCACATTACTCCGCTGCTGGAGCTGGAATACCTAGCGCATCGTAGCCTACCCGGGACTCGATGTCATGGGCGACGGCAGCATCATACCGACGCCCCGAGTTCCCTGCTAAGGCGGGACGTCGGGACCATGTCTGGCCCTTGGTCTCCGCCTCGGCCTTCTCCGAGGATTGGCATTTGGGCCTGGGTGCTTGTAATGCTGGAAAATTTGGCGCCTCTTTCGTTTGCCTTCAGCGCGCCTTTTTATCGGGTGCCCTGGGCGGTCGCCCAGCGTCGCCCCCCCGATGTTTGAATTTAAATTAAACGCAGCTTATTGCAATTTCCTAGTTGTTTAAACAATAAACTCAAAACCCGACGACTTGACGACACTGTTCTTTTATACCTAATGCTAAAATTTTACCGTAAGGTCAGCAGCACCAGTGTAATTTATAATGTTTTCTGTTTTACAATGGAGATCGATCAAATTAGTCGTCATTTTGTTATGTTGTGAGAGTAGCAGCGCTGAAATAGTAACATTTTAAAACTTTTATATGAGTAAACTCATGAAGCTATGCGCTTGTCCATAATATTATAATGTCCATATAATAATAATATCTATGGACGCTTCATACCACGTCAGTCTGGCTCCGTGCTAAGTACCTGAAGGACTTGTGTTACAGGTACCAGACAACGGAAATATAGGTATTTAATACTGTTATACTATACAGTAAGTATAGTATAACTTAGTTGTATATATTATAGTATACTTAAGTACTTTTTGTTCGGCGTCGGCGGGATTCGAACCCGCGACCCCCGGCTTGAGCTACCAACTGAGCCACAGAGGTCGTCAACATAATAATATTATCATATTATTATAAGTCACTTGAAGACATGTGAACATAATATCTATAAATAAAGTATTATTACCTATTTTTGTTACACCCTGTAGAATAAAGATGATGCACAATATAAAAAGTTTAATAAACTTGAATAATATAGGGTCGGTGGCGCCGACTAGTGTTATTACTTATTACACGATTACTATTCATGTCATGTTGGATATTGCTGAGCTGCAGGCATATTACTGTTGAATAGCATGACATTAAAAACACATTCTTTGCAGTTCACAATGTTATTATTATGGAATCAGAGAGTCCAGCTGGCCCCCGTAAGAGCTACTGGCGCCTGTGTGCACAAAAAGGATTTTGGGTCCTTGGTTTTGGCGCCCCTAAATATTATGGCATCTTGGCGCCCCTAGAGGATGGCGCCCGTGTGCATTGCACACATTGCACATATGGTAGCGGGGGCCCTGCTGAGTGGCGGGGCAAGACCAACATTTGATGTGGGCAAGATATATCTTGCGAGGCCCCCTGATGGATGATGCTAAATGACGGATTTGTTGAGAGAAATAATTTTGTTATACTCAAAGTTTTATTTATAAAACATTTTATTTATGAATATTTGAGTATCACAACTAGTAAAACCTAAAAGAAAACCTAGTCACAATAGACATAACTACCAGTAGTTCGACTGCAAAGAAATGGACAGGTTTCAATATCTGTCAAATTCGTCGGGTTTGTGGGTGATAAGTTAGAGGCTGGCGCGCTGGCTGGTATAATTTATTTTAAAAAATAAGATTTTGAAATTGAATTCTGACAGTTTTCTTTGCATGTGCGCATGTGCCAAAATATAAACAACAACTAAATTTGTAGGTAACGACCCTAGCGACGACTTTTGTCATAATACGTCAAACTTAAAAAAAATTACATCAGTTCAAAGTCGGCATACTCTATCATTCTGTCAACTCTGACCTAGTGGTCCAAGAGGCGCGAGGCCCCTTAGACCGCGAGGCCGTGGGCGGTCGCCCACACCGCCCACGCCTTGCGCCGCCTCTTGAGAGTCATATCCTCTTCTAATACTTCGAAATTTGTTACATGGTCCATATATAATGTAAACCGTGCATTCTTTCCATGATTTTTCCATCCCATCGTGAGGTTTGAACTTTGAACTCTATCCCCTGTATCACCCATGTGGAATTTTATCTAAATCGGCTCAGCGCAATAACCGTAGGCACAAGCAGACAGACTTAGAGACCTAGGCATATTTTAGTATGAAAATATAAATCTTACCGAAAAGTTGACAGAGCATGTTAGAAAAATTGTGGTGTAAATGTAAGGACCACTCAAGTCTCGACCTATTTTCACTAACAGGCCCAGCCTAGGGAAAAGAAATACGGCCATATTACACTAGTAAACAAGTGCCATTTTCCTCGAAACCTGATCGCATGCACCGAAAATTATGATTTTGGTCTCATTCGATTTGGAATACCATCTAGAACATTCTATCAAAATTCCAAGACGGGCTGAAAAAAAATGCAAAAGTTATAAACAATTAAGTAAACATAAAAATAAGGGTTTGGTTTTTTTTAATATTTCAAAAACTATTTGAGATAATCAAAATTTGAAAATAGATCTTTAAAGAGCAGGAAATTTCCTAAAAAAATCCTAGATCCTGGAACCTTCCCAATTATCCTTATAGCTTTAATTGAGCGGCGAAAGTAACGGCGAAACCGCGTGGTTCAGGTTTTGCGTGATTTGCCGCAATCTGCTACGTGAACTAAAAAAATATTTTAAGTGATTAAATATTAATATTAAGGAATAAAAAAAATTTTGATTATTTTAAATAGTTTTCGAAATATTAAAAAAAATCCAAACCCTTCTTTTTATGTTTACTTAATTGTTTATAACTATTGCATTTTTTTTCAGCCCTTCTTGGAATTTCGATAGAATGTTCTAGATGGTTTTACGCATCGAACGAGATAAAAATCATAATTTTCGGTGAATGTGATCAGGTTTCGAGGAAAATGGCACTTGTTAATCAGACTATATAAAGTTATTTACTGACACAAATAACTGTTTTAGATTAGGTATTATATTTTATAAAACAGATTAAAAGTAACTTTAATAATTATTATAAACAGCTTACTCTTGAGTCAACGTAAATGTGGAGGCACGTACTAGCCTTAAATCTTAAGAGGCCGGGTACCCTTGGCATTTCTCATACAAACGTAATACCAAAATCATTTTCTCATACGAAAATATCTAACATGTTAGAGTTTTTTTTCAGTTTAAAATAGTAATTAAGTACCTACCTAGGTTCAAAAAAATTTTTTTTGTTTTAAATTTCTTTTTAGTAAATTTACTACTAAATATTGAAACACTAAAAAATAGAGTAAAACACTAAAAAATATATAAATAAATAATAAATTTACTACAGTAGCCGGCGATAAATATTGCACATCGACCTTTGGAAAGTGACAGTCGGCTAATTTCGGTTTTGTAGAGCGTTATCTCTTACGCACGAAATACAAAAAGTCCGGTATATATTAGGAGCTGTTAAAACAATTATGGTTTGCTTCTTTTGACAATTTTATTATTCTTTGTATAAAATACACCAAATTTTCTATAAGTTATGGCTTTAGGTTCGGGTAAAATAAAATAAAAAAGGGTGTTCAAATTATGTTTACCTATTTAAAATTCGTTTGGAAAATTACAGCTGTAGCAAATTTAGGGGTGTTAACAACTCTAGATATATATTCTGAACTGGACGCGACTGCACTCTATTGAATTTGAACAACGACTGACATAATGTTAAATAGGTGTGTGCTACAAAGATAACGCTCTATGAAACCAAAATTAGCCGAATGTCTCTTTCCAAAGGTCGATGTGCAATATTTATTGCCGGGTACTGTACAAAATATTTAAATAAGTAAGTACCTACTAAAAATATTTTTTGAGTACTATTTTAACATACTAATCTATGCAATAGGAACAAAAACAACATAAAATCACTAATAGCCAATAGGGTAGAAATAATATTATAGTCTTTTATTTAATCCTTCAGGCCCCGCGCGAGCACCGGTGATCGCCGATCGAAGGATTAAGGAACAAATAGTGTAAAGCGCATCACAGACGGTGAAGATAATATAAAATATATATTATCTTAGAGCATATTTTAGAATATCGCTCACCATACAAATCCTATGAACCATCACACACGACGAAGTTAATTTATATATATTATCTTAGAGCAAATTTTAGAATATCGCTCACCATACAAATCCTATGAACCATCACACACGACGAAGTTAATTTATATTTTATATTTTGTATCTTAAGATATGGAAATATATATTTCGTACCTTAATATTTTATCTTAAGATACGAAATATATCTTTATGAATATGTACAGGGTGTTTTTGTGTCGAGCAGCGGGCTCATCGGTGATCGGACGCACTAGTAGATGCAGTGTTGCCAGTGCTGTATTTTAGAAAGTTACATACCTACTCTCATTCGAAAAGTAACATTTTGATGGAAAAAGTAACATTTCGGATAATTTTAAATAAAATTGACTTATAATTTATTGCTTTATTATTATTATTGCTTAAAAAGCTCATGAATCGAAATGAATGTTTCTCTTGAATTTCTAAAATACTCCTGAAACTTCTTCGTTGACAGATATTGATAAGGGTCTACACAGACGGACTGCATTTCAACGGCAATCCAACTGTAAATTGCAGTTCAAGTGCAGTTTGAATGCAGTTGACACGACTGCAATGCGACTACAATAGAACTGCAAACCAAACAGTTCACACGACTGCACGCCGACAGCAACTGAACTGCAATCGGACTGCGTGTTTGGTTTGCAGTTCTATTGCAGTCGTGTCAACTGCATTCAAACTGCAATTTGCAGTTGGATTGCAGTTGAAATGCAGTCCGTCTGTGTAGACCCTAAAGGTTAAATGCGCCGCAGGTTTTTCTCTTTTTTATGTGAGGCTCTATCCAAATGTTTCTCCTTTTGGAATGTGTTACTGCAATCTGCATTTCATATTCTATATCAGAATTATCGTCTGAGGAGCTGTCTAACAAATGAAGAAGTAAGACAGTATCAGTTATTAGTTATCACTCATAGTCAATCATTCTGTATATAGAACTCTAACAAGGAATACGTGTGGCACCAACGCAGACTCGTAAGGAAATGAACATATTTTTTATATTATCGTATCTTAATATTATGCGTTTAAGTCGTGACTCGTGTAGAGAATAGACCTTTTTTTTTTTTTTTTTTTTTTTTTTTTTTTTTTTTTTTTTTGTTATGGCTCTCGGCTTTTAAACCATGGCCAGTGTCAAGTAAAGTTTTGGCGGGAAAAAAAAATTCGTAAAAAATTTGGAGGGAACTTGAAGTTGTATCACTTGTATCACATTTGTATCACTTGCCCACACTTGTGCACGACAACGAATATTTAATGGTTAATATTCTACCAACATTACACATTAAAAACTGAAATAACACAATTTTAGGAAAATAATACAAAAACAAAACGTCACTCTTTCGTATTCCCGGCAAAACTCTTCTTCTTCTTTTTTTTTTTTTTTTTTTTTTCTTGTTATGGCTCTCGGCTACAAGCCGAGAACCATGGCCAGTGTCAAGTAAAGTTTTGGCGGGAGAAAAAAATTTTCGTAAAAAATTTTCGTAAAAAATTTACAAAATTTTCAAGTTGTTTTTCCAGATTATCGTCAAGTCGAAAGTCTAGTCAAAGTCTAAAAAGTAGTCGGTAAAGTCAACGAGTCAAGTCAGTTGTTTTAGTAAAGTGGTAGACCCTTTACTAAAACTTTCGATGGAGTTTTGGAGGGAACACAAAATGGCACGTTTCTTGAAGTTGTATCACTTGCCCACACTTGTGCACGACAACGAATATTTAATGGTTAATATTCTACCAACATTACACATTAAAAACCGAAATAACACAATTTTAGGAAAATAATACAAAAACAGAACGTCACTCTTTCGTATTCTCGGCAAAACTCCTTGTTCTTCTTTTAAAAAATATAAGTGGCATGGTTTTTGACTTTGACATTTGAATTATAAATAACCTCAAAATATTACATTTACTTTGTAAACATTGCAATGTGTTCTTTATTTTGATTGTGAATTTTAATCTTATTTTATTATAATGGGCGACGAAATTGTTGATAACAATCCCTTGAAAAAGAGGCAGAGGAAAAAGAGGAAGAATTTCATAGCCAATGCCAAGAAATATGCGAAAAAGGGCCAAATGGGTCGCGGCACTAAGGTGCCGGAGGAACTTTATCAGTATTTCGTGGGAATACTCGACGCAATCAAAGAGGGAGTTACGGATCCAGACGAGAGACGTATGTAGCTATTATTATTTAATATGTTTTATACCAAAATTGTGACAGATTGTTGTGGTTACTCAAATTATATTTTCTAGTTTATGATTATGTTCCCAAAATGTTTCACCAAGTTTAATTTGGTTTCAGAGGCTCTTGTTAATAATGTACTAGAAAGAACGAAAGGTGAGGAACTGAATGTCGTGGGCAATCAGCTTGGCTGTCGCCTTGTTGAGTTACTACTCCCATACTCGTCAGCAGAACATCTAGAGAGATTCATGAATATATTATCACCGGAGCTAAGAAAGCTATGCTCAGACAACTTCTCAAGTCATATCATAGAAACCCTGTTGCGAGTGTCCTGCCAACGAGCCACAGAACATCTTCAAGAACAGAGCACAGAGGAAGAGGTGCCAAAAAAGAAAAAGAAGGTGGAAAAGGAGTCTGAATATAGCGAGGAACATAAACAGTTGTGCTACGATTTCACACTCAAGATATGTAAATATGCATTGAACAATTTAGAAGATTTTGTGTGGGATCAATCAGCAAATTATATCCTTAGAAGTTCCTTGAAATGCCTCAGTGGAATCACTCTGTTGCCCGGAGAGAAACCTAAAGTCAATATGTTCAAAGAGACGGTGCAAGACAAGAAGGGAATACCACCTCATCTCACTACCATGGAGTACAAAGTTGTACCAGAAGAGTTTAAAGAGATTGTCAAGGAGTTTGCGAACAGGTTGTCGGCGTGGCCGCAGTTCAAGGATCTACCTTATCAAAATATGACCTCAGCTTTGCTACAGGTATTGCTTTATGCAGTTAAAAATGTCGACAAAGATTTGTCGAAGAATTTAGTTAAGAAGTTGTTAAATGAAAGCTTTGCGCCTGATGACTGGACGTCTACTGGTAATAATGATAAAAAGTACAAGATAGATGTCGACAAGTATGAGGAAGGCCAGGAGAAAATAGAAAATGCTGCAGGTTCCCTGCCGCCAGTATTTGAATCTGAATCTGCTGTCAGGTATGTAATGATCCAAGGTAACACTTGATATCACCTTTGTATTTCTGTTTAGTTAGAAATAATATACTTTTACAAAAGCTTGGTGTTATTCTAATATGCCAAAATAAAATGTTATGCAGCACATTTTGACTTTGAAGTCTTTTATTTTAATTTGACATGAATATTGGTTTAATCTTAATTTAAAATTAAATTAATTTAATTTGTATTACAGATTATTAGAAGCAGCATTGTTTGTGTCAAAGAAGAAAATGTACACTCAGTTGTATGCCAAATGTTTTATAAACCGCCTCGGCCAGCTTGCTGCCATGCCCATGTTAAACTTTACTGTGCAGAGACTGATAGATAACTGTAAAATAAAAGAGGAGGTAAGATTTTATACTTTTAAATCAAATATTTTATTTAATTGTTTATAAATTGATGTTTAAAATGTATTTTGTTAATAGCAGTAGACTGCAAGATTGTTTACTTGAAGTTTTTAAAGTCCAGAAATCTCTAGTATCATGGTAAACTAGAGTACCGCCAATTTTCAACTGTTTTTCTGATTTTATCTGTAAAAAACTAATTTAAGTATAAGTATTCAGGTTGCAGCTAAATTGTAAACACCAAATTGAGGCACTAAAATTCATTAAAAAAAAACGGTTGTCTGTAAAGTCTGTTTACTGACGATAGTTGAACGTGACAACGTGCCTCTTTGTCGCTCGTACCGCGCTCTCGTTTGCACTTCAAGCCCTAAATGGAACGCCTCAGAGCAAGGTAACGCCGCATATTGAGTCATGTTTTTCGTGCGTGCAGCCGGCTGCATCGAATTATAAGACGTTGCCACGTCAAAAATGGCAAAGTTGGAATGGAATTTTGGGCCCTGTCCCGTCATTTCAAGTAAACATTTGTAAATTGTGATTTTCAGTTTGAGCCGATGTTTGAGGAGCTGTCAACAAAGTACAGTGCGCTGCTGGCATCGGGCAACACGGGAGTGCTGGTCGCGCTCGCTAAGGCCTGCCTGAGGATCAAGACCAAGCAGATGCAGTTTATACAGGTTTGTGTAAGACTATAATAAATTTTGGGCTTATGAAGAAGAAAAAAACCAGTGTTGTGGTATCTGCAGTAGTGCTGAATAGGCATTAATATTTTATTGTACTGCTATGTAATCTTAAATTAATAGTTTTAGGGGCTGTTTCACCACTTCCTGATAAGTGCCGAATAGGCTATCCACCACTTAACTTGACAAACAAATTATGAAACAGGCCCTTAATATTTAAAATAAATCAAAACTTTCAGTCCTTTTAATAGCACTAGCTGCTTTGCGGTGTGTTGTGTGTATTTTTGTAATGAAAAAATATTTATTTAATATCACTTTCATCACAAATGTAACTCTGCGTTTTGATGGCGTTTTTGAAAATAAACAGTGACATCTACCGGACGTTTGAATAAATTTTATTACAATTGCACAAGAGAGTCGTTGTTAGTATTCCAGGGCGTCAATAGATGGCGTTTATTAAATTTTTATTTTTAAAGGGGTTTGATCATAATTATTTTTTAGTGACTATTAGCTTAATAATATTACGTTAGCAAATAAATTAAATATAGCGCCGATTGCTACTAAGGTACAACTATTAATTGCTTCTTAATGGCAATGGTATTAAAATGCGAGACCGACTCACTCATTACGTAACTAAATATTCTTTTCTTATCTTAAAAACTTAATATCTCTCTTCAGCACCTGGAGGCGGCACTGAGGTGCTCGGACGAGGACAAGCAGTTCGCGGTGCAGTGTCTGCGCCTGCTACCGGCGGACGGCGCGCCGGCGCCACCCAACTACTTCATCAACGTCCACGGCTCCGTTATACTGCAGACAATCCTGGACTTCCAGGTTAATGAAAATATATTAAGTTACTAGATGACGCCCGCAAAGTCGTTGCACCAAAATTCGTTTATCGCGAAGGAACCGTACATTTTCCCGGGATAAAAAGTATCCCGGGACTCCAAGTATCTCTATACCAAATTTCAGCAAAATCGATTCAGCGGTTTGGGCGTGAAGACGTAACAGATAGACATAGTTTCGCATTTATAATAATCAATTAAAGATAAATTATTGATATTTTATCTTTAACAAGTCGTTCCTGTCGACTTTGTACGCGCAAAATAAAATCTCGCAGAAACCATGCACTTTCCTGCAATTGAAGGTAGTTTCTACCCCATGGTCTATATCCGCTCAAAGTTTTTAAATCATCCAGCCTATACCGCGTGATACATAAAAGTTATCCGTTTATTTTTCAAAACGTTGCAGTTGTTGGCTACATGTTGCGTGCTAAATGTTGCCCAGTGGATACGTAGCTTTAAACTGCTGATCAGTTTAAATAGATATGACAAACACTTGGGAAAGGTACATAATATAGATTTATAACAGAAATGGTAACAGAAACATTTACTATTTCCGCGTGATGAAAGCTACTCATCGAAGTTTATTTGTAATTGGAACGAAGTTCCTTATCGCGCGTTGCGAAAGGGGGCTAGACGAAAAAAGTTATGACGACACTTTTTTAGTACCTGCGAAGTAGGGGCAGAGGGCATTAATGTGGTGATGACATCAACTGGCGGAAAATATAAAATTCTACCATTCCTCTATGGCGGGAAATTTGATTTTTTTATAACTTCGTTCCATCCGGGTGTCCCTTGACACCTCAAAATTTATATAATTACTTATATTGCACATCCGCTGGGCAATCCTAAAGTAGTAATAGCCTACGCTGTTCACTGTTTCCAGCGTCCAGCGAAAGCGGTGAACTCGCTGCTAGAGCTGTCGCCGGAGCAGCTGGTGTACGTGCTGAGCGACCCCAAGGGCTGCCACGTGGCGGACGCGCTCTGCCGCGGACAGTTCGTCGGCGTGAAGGCCAGGGATAAACTGCTGTGGAAACTTAAGGTAGGGGAACATGCTATTTCGCGTAAAGATTTAAGAAAGAGAGTGAAGCGAAAGAAAAAATCATTAAAGCGAAACGGCCGTTTCACATTTTCCTACAAAACTGCTTACGCACTTATTTGACTTGCATAAAAATATAGAAATAAGTATATTTTACAAGATTTCTAATAAGCTAGCTTTGAAGTCAATTTTTATCGGCTAATGTCAAAATCCTTAACCAATCTGCTACACCATTGATTCCCAAAGTGGTTCAGGTGGACCCCATGACCCCACGGGAGCCCGACAGGGGTCTACGCTTGCGTGAAAAAAAAAATGGGGGTCCACGAGTCGTTAACGGGGGTTCATGAAAATTAGGTGACCCGATTTGACTTCTCCTATATAGGCAGACAATATTATATTATTAGCAGATGAAACATTTACAGAGCGAGGAGATGTAGAAATAAGTGAAAGTGTGGTAACTTTTATGTTAAATAGCTGCAAAACAAGAAAATATTTGCGTTTACTTTTTACCACTCCGAAGTAAAGGTTATTGGTACCTTGCACTGTGACTTGTGAGTCAAACTTAGAATACAAAGGTTCAACTGTTGGATGAATACGCTACACTATCAAAAAGATAAACTCGTGACAAAAATCTTCAGAAATCGAGCATAATGCTTAGCACAAACCTACGCGACCACGCGACTGCGAAGCGGGAGCGTCAGTACAAAACACACATTTGACAACTAAATACATTACAGACGTAATCATGTCGAACTTCGGCCGCGTATTTTCGGCTGAGTGTGTTTAGACAGTGTTCTGTAGTCTCCCATAAAAGTAATTTTGTCATGTCTACATTTTCAATAAAACTTCTTTTTACTATTTCTTTTAATGTGATGTAATGCTATTATGTGTATATTGTATAGGTACAATTTTTGGTCACCTACTTTAAATTACAAACACTATGTCATTAGCTGGATAAGATTAATTGTAATAGATGTATCTTGTGGTTATAATGTGCACGATGGAAGAGACTGCTCCCCACGACACAGGGAATCCTAGTGTGGGGAGCAGTGTTTTGTTTATTTATGACTAGCTGTTGCCCGCGACTTCGTCCGCGTGGACTTCAGTTTATAGCGCGCGGTGTCAACAAAATTGGTGTCAAATTTCAAAGCTTATTAAAACCCTGGTACCCCTTAAATCAAAATACCCAAAAACAGCTGTGCAGTGTGCACATAATATTTCATTATTTAAAATTAAACTATTTATTACCCATTGTTACCCATAAACTATTTAATCTATTTATCATTGGTAGGTTTAAGGTTACGTACGTCACTGCATAAATAAAGTACTGAGTAGTGAGTTATTTAATAACCCATAAATCCGCAAGCGGCACCCGGCTGCCGCATAACAATTGAAAATCTATTGTGTCTGCGATTCCACGATCGAGGTATTAGCGTGTATAACCATCGAAAGAATCGAAAAACAGGAATTGACATGGTACCACCTATTATAGAAAGACGCATGAGCAAGCGATAACGCGATGTAGGCGACTCTTAGCGACATCTGTTATGATTTTTTGGAACTAACTTAATCTGAACAAATTTACGCATTTTCACCCCCTTACAACCCCTTTTTCCAGTTAAAAACTAGCATATGTCCTTTCTCAGGCTTTAGACTATCTGTGTACAAAATTTCATTACAATCGGTTCAGTAGTTTTGGCGTGAAAGCGAGACAGACAGACATACAGACAGAGATACTTTCGCATTTATAATATTAATATAGATAACGTGTACTACTTGAGGGAAATAAAGATTTATTTATTTATTTATTTTACTCTCCAGGGTTACTACCAAACACTGGCGCTCTCGCAGCACGGCTCGCGCGCTCTCGAGCAAGTCTTCGACGTGGTATCTCCAGAACAGAAGATCAAGATCATGACAGAGCTAGCTGACAAGAGCAACCTCCTAAACAGCACGCAGTACGGCAGACTGATAGCCGCCAAACTAGATGTCGCCACATTCAAGACGTCGCAGAAAAACTGGGAACAGGCTAGGAAAAATAAAACTTAGCCCAGGAAATATGGTTTTATTTTTTAATGTTTGTAACATGCAAGTATTGTAAGTATTACACTATTGACTATTTAGCTAGGCTAATTCTGCGACAAATATTAGCAGAATTATAGTCAGTGCAGCGCAGACTTCAGTAAAATTATCTATTTTTTTTATTAAATAAGGGGGCAAACGAGCAAACGGGTCACCTGATGGTAAACAACTACCGTCGCCCGTGGACGCTCGCTACATCAGAAGAGCAGTATTATCATGTCAGTCGGTATTGGCACATGCCGTTGCAGCCCTCCGGCACCTGTCCGGGCTGGAGGAGGCACACGCGGTCCCCGCACATGTACTCCCCCTTGCGCAGGTTCAGCGCCGGCGGAGGGGCAGGGGGCTTCCCTCCCTGACCTGAAGGAGAGTTACAGGTGATTAGTAATGTAGATAAAACTTAGAGCTGCTGATGTAAAGTAGAAGAATATACTGTAAAGGTTGGACATGCTTCTGCAAAATGGGCATCTAATGGCATCTAATCTGAGGACACTCGCTCAGATAAACCTCGGTTTAGAGATACATTGATTACAAAAGCGTTGCCAGGTGGCGGGATACAGGTTGAGTAGGTAATGGTATAGCTGCAGAACTTGCAGAGCCGGAATTTAACCACTTACCGCGTCTACAATTTGTCACGACTATTAAGTAATTAAAATATTCAAAGCTGATATGAAATACCTACTATGTAGTTACATATTATATACCTATGTCCTATAGCGGTAGCCTCTTAGGCCTTTGCATTCGTTGTGGATGGTTTATACAGTATCTTCAAATACCTACTGTAGCCTGTAGGTAAGTAGGTAGTGCCTGTTATTTTATAAATGTCCATATGGTTGCCCAAGCAAATACGGCATTCTCACAACATAGTCGGCCCAGTCCTGACGAATGTGGTAGGCACCAGTAGTATCAACGTTCTGATAGTACGGTTATACCTATTTGTTACAAATCTATTCAGAAATAAAGTCTTTTTAAATTTTTAATTATCTTGATACGTCTAGGACCAATAGGAAGGTTTCCGCGCGATGTTTAGTGTTTACCTTCATCATACGAGTGTCTATAATATGTACTTACTTGAGATCTGAGAATGTCACACTTTCACAATTTACAACATTAGTATATTGTGTTAAGTACCTTTAACGCTGTTGGCCTGCGTCCTGCGGTGGCTGCGGTAGACGCGGCTGGTGACGTCGGCAAAGGGGCCCACGGGCGATGACGTCGCAACCGCCAGCAGAATCGCCGCCAGCATCAGTAGTAGCTGGAAGACGTGACTCACGTGGTGAAGGAGGTCATAGGTTTAATGTATAGGCAGTATAGACCATGACCTATGAGCGGCAGCGTCTTATACGATGGTGGCAGAGTTCGTACACAAGGGCGACAATTTTTTTTTTAAATCTAAAATTACCTGCACACTGCACAGTGCACTACACCTGATGATGATTTTATCGAAACCGGTCGTGTGGAACATAATTGTAATAAAATAAATCAATAAAAGTGGAAAAAGTGCATGAAAATGAATTTCCACCAAGAAGTTACGGTACATTCAATCTAATATATATTATGTTACGGCTAATAGCCGAAGTGCGGCTACACCTAGTTTTACCCGGCTACAACTAGGTGTAGCCCGCCGCATGAGGTTAAACTTAGGTATATCCTACTTATCTACGGTTACAACTAGGTTTAGCCTTCATTATAGCGGCTAGAACTAGGTACAGCCGCACACTGGTGGTTAAACTTAGGTGCATCCTATTTATTATCGGCTAGAAATTGCGTTTCCTGATTGATTCGATTTTGTATCATCACCCCGGTAGATAAGATATTTTATCCTAGACAAGCCATTAACCATGCCAGTTCGAAACAAGATTTGTGTTGAATTATATTATGAACTGAAATTAAATTTCGTCTTTAATGTGGACTGTGGAGAGTCCCTCTGTAGTAAAAACTACAGTAAGTAGGCACTAAAGAGTTCGTCAAGTTGGCAGCGCGGTATAGACGCGGGGAAGGAGTTGGCGTCGCGTAAAGAGAAGCTTTATAATATTTTGTTATAATTACTTACCTACCTATAATAACGCCTTTTTTTGTTAAAAGATATTTGCCTGTCAAATATTAAATAATAAATGTCACTTAAACATCCCTGTCTTTTATTTATTCCATGTAATCGAATCAATCGGGAAACGCAAAATTAGAATCTCAAAACAACTGAACTGAAAATCTAGTTCTAGCTGATGATAAATAGGATACACCTAAGTTTAACCACCAGTGTGCGGCTGTACCTAGTTCTAGCCGCTATAATAAAGGCTAAACCTAGTTGTAACCGAAGATAAGTAGGATATACCTAAGTTTAACCGCATGTGGCGGGCTGCACCTAGTTGTAGCCGGGTATAACTAGGTATAGCCGCACTTCGGCTATTAGCCGTAACATAATATAATATATAAATCTCCTGTCACGATGTTTGTCCGCGATAGATTCCTAAACTACTTAACCGATTTTAATGTTGTTTTTTTAATGTGTGCTTTTTTCCAACTTGAGAGATAGGATAGCTTAGATCTTTAATTATAGTCGTAATTTTATTTTATTGCAAATTATTTGTCTATAAAGGGCGACCATTGTTTATGCGACGCGGCTCACGACTCACGGGATAGCGATGGACGTTGCCATGGTGACATATAATAATATGGCAAAGAAACGTTTGCCGGGACAGCTGAGTAGTATCACAGTATAGCAATATCCCTAGGGATATTGCTATACTGTGGTAGTATTAAAACGTAGTGATTATATTCTCTTTGAGTCGTATCATATAAAATTAAAGTGGCCTATACTAATAAACAATTATTCTATTCTATACTCATAAAAAATGTAAATCCGGCCCTGCATAGCTCATAGAAGAAGTTAGACTATATTAATTTGTATGTGGAAATGATGGAATGTCTAGGTTATCCTATCACATATTTTAATTGTTATGATTTAAAATCTAATTTAAATGTATCGCATTGATCGCATCGCATTAGAAAGATAATAAATAATAATATAAATGTAAATTGTAAACAGAATGTTGTGGTATACCGTATTATTTTAATTTTCTAAATATTAGTGTCTTTTGTCACTAGATGCTTCTACTATTCTAACTAGATACTACTCGTATTGCGAGTCTTGTGTCCTGTTTTTTAAGCGAAATTGTCCAGGTTTGAAGTGTTTGTAACTTCAAAGTTCAACTGGCCTTGTACCATGAAACTGTTTTGAGACTCAAACAATAGGTCGAGAATGCCGCGTCCTACTCTAACAAACGTGAAATGACGTTGTTAGAGCAGGACGCGGCATTTTCGTCCGATTATTTGAGTCTCAAAACAGTTTCGTGGTAGGCCTACTGGTTTTTAACCGACTTCCAAAAAACGAGGAGGTTATAATATGTTCGGCTGTGGATATATTTTTTTTTGTTTTTTTTTTGTATGTTCAACGATTACTCCACCGTTTGTGAACCGATTTTCGAAATTTTTGTTTTGTTGTATTTGGTTTCACTCCAATTTGGTACCATATTCACAAAAGTGGTGACCTGATGATGGGATCCAGGAGTAATCGAGGGAACTCCTCGAAATTTATATGGAAACATATGGTGATTTTGGTTTTATGTGAAGTGTACTAAGAATATGCTACCAAAAAGTCAAATATTGGGTCAAGATATAAGATGCTGAGAGAACTCCTGACTCCTTAATCCTTATAGATACACGTTTGGGAGTTTCGGCGTTGTTTTAAGAACAGAAAGCACATGCTACTATGCAATTCATATTCATCATCATAATCATCATCGTCATCATCATTACTACGTCGTATTAAGGTCACCAATGTCTCATGGCACAGAATAGATAATAGTACAAGGCATAGGTATGGATATACTAATAATAATAATTATGTACTGTATAACAATTAACAACACCTGTTTGTTTTTAATACACGGCGGTCGGCGTCGCCGTGAATTAAAAACAAACCGCAGACGACAGAATATCGAATACTTTACTAACTACTTTATATACAGATCGAATACTTTACTACTTTATAAAATTTTAATAGACAAATAGAATTAAAATAAAGTTATTTTAAAAAGAATATTTAAACAAAACAAAGTCATTATATGTCTTTTTAATTAGTTATACTTATTAATCGATAGATGGCGCACTAAGTATCGATTTGAAATTGAATTCTTGATTACAATTTACAAGAACAGCTGTCAATAATGGGGATTGTCCATTTTTTTTTAATTTTGCTCATTACAAAAACATTTCGAGGAATAAGGTCAGTGATCGTTTTTCTGTATATAAAAGAAAAAAATACCCATTAGTTACTTATATTTTTGAACAAATATGTTTAACCTTAGTTTGACCTTCAATGGCGTTAAATTAGCAATAAATTCGATCAACATTACGTTTCGAACTTTTGGTAAGTTTCTCGTATCAGCTTTCACATAATGATAACTTGCATTAGACGAACCAGCCATTAAAAATAAGATTGAAAGGAAAAAAAAACATACTACAGAGGTCAATTGGGCGCCGATGATGACGTCAGAGCGAAACTTTAAAAATTTATTGAGAAAAAACTAGCCAATGGATTTCAAAATTATTTAATTTATATTATTAAAATACCCTATTTTTACGAAAAAAAATATAAAAAGTACATGTGATTTTTTTTGGACAATGCCCATTATGATAACGTTATATATTATGAGTAGCTACGCTATATCCTATGCAAGTTTATACAATATTTTATCTGATAGATCCTTCAATCGTGGAAAAACGAGACACAATAGCCTTTCTATTGTTATCGCAATCGCCGGTGACCGCTTGGGGCTTGAAGCATTAAAATTGTTAAATTACTATTAGCATAATATTATGTTCACTTCATTGATAATATATTATTTTGTGAGTGTGAATTGTGACTCTTAACAAATTGTTATAAGATACGTAAAATATACGCGAAGGTTTACCTAATAGTGTAACTAAAAAGAGTGAAATTATTATTATTTTTAACAAAAAATTAAAACCGACTTCCAAGGTAAAAACAATACTTAATAACATTAATATGAACTAAAAAGTATTAAATAATTTTACTATCTAATAGTGCCTTTTACCGAATTCGGCTAAACCTCAACTATTTCTGTACTCAATCTTTATAATGTTGAAGTCGGTGCCAGTTCCAAAAGTTTCAAATATTCTGTCAGAGGACTGAAGATTCAGCTATCTGGTACCGACTTCAAAATAATGAAGATTGAGTACAGAAATAGTTGAGGTTTAGCCGAATTCGGAAAAAGGCACTATTAGATTGTAAAATTATTTAATACTTTTTAGTTCATATTAATGTTATTTAAGTATTGTTTTTACCTTGGAAGTCGGTTTTAATTTTTTGTTAAAAATAATAATTAAATTTTAGGTTAGCAAGTAGCAACCCTACCGTATGGAGAGTTGTCCTCACTCGAAGACTTCACGACTTATGAAGAAAAGGAAGCAGTACCGAATTCATATTTTTTATGAGGCCACTAATTCTCCGCCGTCCCATGTACGTTTTCTGTAGGGTATGGACGCTGCCGCTCTAAGACGATGCCACCCCTAGGCCGTGGCCTATACGGCCTATTTATAAATCCGGGGGACTGTATATGGCTAAAGATACTTCCTGAAGTATCTTTAGCCATAATTATACAGTCATAATGTTGTGTTGTTTAATACATAATATTATGTCCACGATTGAAGACGTGAGTGGAGCGGGAAAATGATCATTTGAAATCAAAATAATATTATTATAAAGATTCTAAGACGTGTACAGTGTAGCTAGAGGTAACATAACACTCATGTTATGATTATAGATCTATCGAAGTAACATAAACTTTTCAATTTTTAAAAAAAAGTAAAACTATTTCAAAACTGATTCTAGCAAAGCGGGATCGAGGTCCATTCAAAATAATATCATAGAAACATAAAGATAGGCACTCACCAAACTCCTCATGATGGATGTACACAAGTCGGCTAGTTGAACAATACTGATACAGCGCGTGCGCTCATAATATTGTGTTGTGGTTTACAAACAACGATGTATTTATAAATCATAGATGAGTCACTCGTGAGCTCCGGCAGGAAGGAAGTCATCGCGAAATCTGACTAAGAGGCTCGGAAAGTACAACTTTCTACAGTCTGTCAAAAAAGTGAAGAAATTAAAAAGTGGCAACATCGTAGTGCTTGTCATCCCTTTCAAATCAATCTAAGAAAAAAGGGATGATACTACGATGTGGCCACTTTTTAATTTCTTCACTTTTTTGACAGACTAGGTATACTACCCAATGGTTTCATCAGCTAATTAATAAAACAATGGCTCATGTTATATATAATTAGGTATTAGGTACTGTTTTGCGGCACCCTCTGTTTAAGTTTTAAAAAAAAAACCCAAAGTTCACCCTAAACTAATTTATTTTTCCAAAATTAAAATTAGCTACACTTTACTACGAATTATGACTTCTCACACCTTATCAGTCCGGCTTCCAGATTCTAACTGTCCATTAAATTGAACTAGAATTGAATGCTAAATGAAAACTGCAACGCAAACGGAAAAATATGGAAGAATATAGAAATGCTTATGAAACGGAATGTACTAACTAACTAGGGATGTAACAGCTCCCCCCTTTTGACGAAGCTTTATCTTTTTAAGATAAGCGAAGTTAAAAACATAGAGACATAAAGTGTGCGAAGTCTACAGAACATAAAAATATAAAACACAAATGAAATAGAAAGTAAATATCGGAGAAGACCTAATGGCAGACACTATAAGGAAACATGAAATATTCGAATGTTATAAAATATATAATTTATGAAAATAAAGGATTGATAACTTCTTCCATGTCTTCAGTAACTCTTACAAAATAAAACTATTATAATTATTCTCTGACAAATCAATAAAAAAACATATTATTGGTCTTTTTGTAAACTTAGTCATAAGTACTAATAGATGACATCACAATAAGCGAACAACACTAATAGTAGACACCAATATGAACTAATAGTTGACATAGAACATTAAATTATATTTTACATTTTTCATATTATTAGGCCTTTATTTGCCGTTTTTCAAAAGATTTCATTTACTTCATCATAGTAACTACATGCATCAGAAATATTATCCACGTTGTCTCCAGATTCTATTCATTCTTCTTCCATGCTGAAACTATCTTTCATTTTATTTTTATTTTTCATATTTTTTTCCCAGCAAATTTATTTTTAGTCTTAAGTCTCCATGCTTCTTTTGCCTCTTCTTTTTTCTTCTTTTTGTGCTCAGTTCTCCTTTTTCTTCTTTTTACTGCTACAAAACTAAAGCATCGATTTTTAGATCAGTGCAAGGTCTAATATTAGACACCATGTCCATTTTTAGGTAAAGTAGTTCTAAGTTCTTAGTTTGTTAATAGAATTATATTTTTAGAGAATAGTGATGATATTTGCAGTAGAATAAAGTACAAAATAACTTTAGTATGTATTGAAAAACTAAAAGATGAGATCCATGTCATCTATTAGGTTTTTTTACATTTTCAAGAACTAATAGTAGACACCCTTTATATTGTTAGGGAAAATGGATAAAAGATCATAAATAAACATTAATTAGTGTAAACAACATGACCATTAATCCAATGAAGTCAATAGAAATTACAAGAAATCTAATAAATGTATTCAAAACTTACGTGCAAAATTTCGCCTTCCTTAACCTATTTGCTAAGAAATTGCCGGGTGCGTGTTGACGCGGTCACATCATTTACGAAAACTGATCCCATTTTAAAATTTTGTTCCCGAAGGCATCTCTAATATATTTTTTCACATCAACAGATAGCATAAGAAGCTTATAAAATTTACAGTGTTGAGAAATAATTAGAATAATTCTTATTTTTATGGCATTTTTGTCGTAAGTGTCTTCTATTAGTTCAGTGTCTACCATTAGCGCCTTTCCCTTAAAAATAAAACATCATTGACATTATCAAAAACATTAGTAAAATATCAACATAGTAAAACATCATAAAATTCATAAAACAGAAAAATCGTAGACTCCACAAAAATATAGAAATTGAAAATAAAACGAGACAAAATATGAATTGTTTCAAAATTAAAATAAACAAAATTATTTTGAATTAAAAATTTAAATTTCTTTGAGAAGAAAATTGACTTTTGTCAAAAATGTTTGTTTGATGTTGCAATGGCAAGGATTTAACAGATTGCCTTTCTTCATCTGAGGATGAAATCTGAGTCATCTCAATAGAATTAGAAATTTTAGATTTATTTCGAATATTTTTCTTATTATTACATTGATTGAAAATCTGAATGCAACATCCTGATTCATTCATTGAATTTTTACTTTTAAAACATCTGAAAATCTTATACACAAAATACAAAAACAGACACACAATTAAAATATAAGTAAATGTAGAATAAATGTAGAATAATATATTTTCTAGCTGCGATAAAATTTCTTCGCAATGCGGAATAGAATTGTCGAAATCTAGAGAAACTGGACACGCAATATTATTTAATTTAGATAAATGTAAACTTTGAGTACATTCTTCGATAATAGTATTAGAAATAGAAAGTTGATTAGTAAATTGACTTTTAAAGTACTTTTCATATGTTAAATTATTTAAGTTGTTTATATTAAGTGCATTGACCGGACACCTAGACAGAGCGTCGGCATTAGAATTGAGACGACCTTGTTTATAAACAATCTCGTAATCATACTCCTCGAGTTTGATTACGGCCATATTTAATAAAATGAGATTCCTTTTCTAAATTGTTAAGTTCAATTTCTAAATTATCCATTTGATGTGAGGCATACTTTAAAGAGTCTAAATTTATTTTACTTAAGGAAATAGGAGATAAATGTGGTAAACTTTTATTAAATATGTCCTTTTTACAACAGTCGTCTTCGGTAATATCAAAACTTATATCTAAAGGAGATTTAATCATAAAAGAATAAGAATTTGTTGGTAACAATTGTACAGTTTAAGAATAGCCGACACAATCAGCTGTTAATTTTACAATACCAGTACCCTGGATAGAAAAATCATTAATTTCATCATCACAACGAATAGTTAATTTATTTGGTTTTGACTGTACAAAAATCCATTTATTATTTTGCAACTTTTGCCATATATCGATATTACCGTATAGAATTTTAGAATTACATTAAGAGGGCAACGAAAGTGTGACCTCGGTTAAGATTTTTGATTCACAATTTGGATTACCTACACAAGAGTAAATGTTGAACAATTCACAAATAGAATAATTACTAGATATTAATTTACAATCATTTAAAGAGCTCAGCATAGCATAATGTAGTCTGTCGTCGTTCAAGGCGATATATGAGTCAGAGGGTTGAATTAACGCGAAAGTATTATGAGCATCATCGTGAGGCGTTGGCAAAGGAATATTTTTATACACCATAAATTTTTCAGGTGTGACTAAAGGAATTTGTAAAATAAAAATTATTTTATTATTTAAGAAATAGGAACTAAGTTTAGAAATATCAATTAAAATATGTATATTTTCTATACTAAGAGAAATTGGAAACTCCAATTTTTTACTTATTTGATTGCTATGCTTAATTAACTCATTATAGAGACTTATAGGACTAATTACACTAGGATGTAAAACATTCACTTTAGAAAATAAGATAGAATTTAAGGAAGTATCCAGTAAATTAGAAATAGTAAGTAAAGAACCTTGGATAATATTAAGTAAATTATTTAATTTAGAATTGTATAATAGTAAATTATCTGTATCCGTAATTTTAGAAAGAATATTATTCATATTATTAATTTGCGTATTTAATTTCATTTCATTTTGATTGAGCTTGTAAATAGTAGTATTAAAATTATTAATTGTAGATTTTATAACGTGTATATTATCACGCATTAAATGAAACATTTCGGATTCGCTTTTCTTACAAGACTCAATTGCAGCATCATATTTTCTAGCATCGTCAGCATCTAACGTGCCGAAGAAAAACTTTAAAATTTCGCCACCAAATTCTAGTGAGCGTTTGACTTTAGTAGTCTTATGATCAGAAATAATATGAGACAAAGATTGTAATTTAATACTGTTACTATGAACTAAGACCTCGATAGGGTTAGATATGTCTTTACAAAAATTTAAATCTTGCGATTGAATCTTGTTACAAATATCAATTGTATTAGATAAAAGACTTTGTATTTTATTTAAATAAGGTTCAAGAGAAAATAGATCGATATGCGTAACAACTTTCCAATAATCATTATAAAAATTAACATAAGTAACAGGTTCAAAATAGATTCCTGGACTATGCGATATAGGAATGATATTTGACTCCGCGTCGCTGCGGCAAAAGCCATGACAGCATAATATTCTGAAAAGAAAGAGACGAAATATGTTTTTATAACATAGAGATAGAAATTTAAGAAGTGGCAGGCTTGATTTCATTAGTATGATGTTTGACATTTTTGCGACCTATTTGTAGAGTCACATTATGTTTGTTATGAACTTTAATAATTTTATATGGGCCTTTCCATATAGGAGATAAGGCTTTTCGTAATCTGTGATGGTGTTTTAAATACACCATATCACCTGACTTATAAGAAACTTCGCGAGAATTAGAATCATAATATTGTTTTGACCTTTCTTTACTACTGATAAGGTTTTGAATTGCTTTTTCACGACTAAAGCGCATTCTATATTGTAAAGCGCGAATATATTCGTTATAAGTAGTATTACTATTACTCTCGTATAAGGAGCTAGGAATAGAAGGTTTGTAGCCGAACAATAGTTCATGTGGCGTAAAATTAGTAGAAGAATGCGGCGTCGTATTATAAGCTAAGATAGCAGTAAATAAATAACAATGCCAATCGTTTTGATTCTCATTGACAAAAGATTTTAAATATTCTTTTAAAGTTGCATGAGAGCGTTCTAGTGCGCCATTTGTTTGAGGATGATAAGGAGTAGTAAATAATGCTTTTACTTTTAAAATTTCAGTTAATTGTTTAAATAAATCAGACGTACAGGGCGTACCTAAGTCTGTTAAAATGGTTTTAGGAAATCCGAAAAGAGACATAAAATGTACAAGATTTCGAGCTATTTCGTCACTTGTCGACGAAACCATAGGATAGGCGCTAGTGAATTTAGTAAGATCATCTTGTAACGTTAAGATGAATTTAAAATTTTGGAAACCCGCGTCGGGCAGAGGGCCCACAATATCGAGAGCTAATCTCTGAAATGGCCTTGTAGAAGTAGAAGTTATCTCCATTGGAGCTTTATTAGATTTACGTAAAGGCTTGTTGATTTGGCAGAGTTTGCATTTTTTAACATAATGCTCAATATCAGAGCGCATTCCTTTCCAGTAATAACTGGCTTTAATTCTTTTATACATTCTTTGAGAACCTGGATGACCCGCAATAGGGGTATCATGATTTTCCTTTAAAATTTTAGGAACTTCTACCGGAGTAGGATAAATTAATTGATTTTTGTAAATATAAATTTTAATATTAGTATTATGAAAAATATAGGAAATCATGTTATAAATTTTAGTATAAGATAACTTAGAAAATGGATCTGAAAAATCTGAAATAGCAAGATCCGTAATATTTTGGCAATCGACTAAAATATTTCTTAATTTAATTAATAGATTAAAAACATCTTTATAATGAGTTTCATCAAAATGATGAATTTTGGTAAAAAGAAAATAGTAATTTTTATCTTTAAAATTATAATGTTTTATTGTGAACGGCTCACGTTCAGAATTTAGTAATTCGTCAGCATTTTCTAGCTGCGATAAAATTTCTTCGCAATGCGGAATAGAATTGTCGAAATCTAGAGAAACTGGACACGCAATATTATTTAATTTAGATAAATGTAAACTTTGAGTACATTCTTCGATAATAGTATTAGAAATAGAAAGTTGATTAGTAAATTGACTTTTAAAGTACTTTTCATATGTTAAATTATTTAAGTTGTTTATATTAAGTGCATTGACCGGACACCTAGACAGAGCGTCGGCATTAGAATTGAGACGACCTTGTTTATAAACAATCTCGTAATCATACTCCTCGAGTTTCAAGCGCCAGCGAATGAGTCTGCTACCTGGATCTTTTACATTAAATAGCCACACAAGTGGTCTGTGATCCGTAACAATTTTAAATTTATTACCATATAAGTATGGTCTAAAAGTTTTGACGGCAAATAAAATTGCTAATAACTCTTTTTCTGTCGTTGAATAATTGCCTTCTGGCTTATTTAAAGTTCGCGAGGCGTATGCTATAGGTTTGTCCTTGCCTATGGGACCTTGAGATAGAATCGCGCCTACAGCATAATTACTAGCATCTGTAGTAACATTAAAAGGCTGAGAAAAATCGGGATACTGGAGAAGAGGAGCAGAAATTAATTTTTCTTTTAAAAATTCGAATGCTTGTTGCTGTTCCGCATTCCAGTGGAATACAGCATCTTTTCTTAAGAGACAAGTAAGAGGCTTAGTAAGCTTTGCAAAATTATCAATAAAACGGCGATAATAGCCTATTAGGCCTAAGAAGGATTTGATATCTTTAGGATTTTTGGGAACTGGAAAATAGGAAACGGCCTTGACCTTATCAGGATTTGGAGTGACACCTTTATCGGTGATGATAATATGACCAAGATAAGCGACTTCATGTCGAAGAAATTCGCATTTATCTGGTTGAAGCTTTAAATTACTTTGACGAAGTTTATCTAAAATGCGCTTTAATTTTTCAATGTGATCTTGTAAATTTTGGCTAAAAATGACAATGTCATCAAGATAAATGAAGCAATCTAGACCTTGTAGGCCTGACAATACGGTATTCATTAACCGCTGAAACGTGGCTGGGGCATTTTTCAACCCAAAAGGCATTCTGGTGAACTCATAATGTCCAGACATGCTTGAATTAGTGCTAATTGTAAAACCCGTTTTTGGGGCGTCCTTGGGACTCATTTTTAACTGGTGAAAGCCACTTGCTAAATCTAAGGTACTGAAATACTTTGAATGACCTAGTTGATCTAGGATGTCTGTGATAAGAGGCAGTGGATAAGACTCTGAAACAGTGGCGTCGTTAAGGCGACGATAGTCTATGACAATACTCCACTTTTGTTTGCCAGAAGCGTCTATCTTTTTCGGGACTACCCAAACTGGGGCGCTCCAAGGCGAAGAAGAAGGCCGGTTTATTTTCTGATCTAACATTTTACGGATTTGGGAATCGACCTCTTCTTTGTGACACTCAGGAAAGCGATAGGATTTAACATGGATAGGAGGAGTGTCACCCGTATTAATACTGTGTTCAAGGACACTAGTACAAGTTAAAGGCTCGCCATCTAAATGAAAAATATCTGTGTAAGACGAGACGCAGTTTAAAAGAGCTTTTCTTTCTTCATTATTTAAATGAGAACATCGAATTGAATTTAGTACTTGACTTGCGCGATTAGACTTAGAACTAGAAATAGAATTTACGCTAATACAATTTTTAGAATTATTTAAACATTCATTTTCGAATGGTGTTAATTTTACGTGATAATCTTTGACCTCGATATCGGACTCAGTGGTATTTAAAATAGTAAGGTTCACTTTCCCATTAGGTTTGACCTTTACTATGCAATTAGCGACATAAACACCTTGACTTAAGGTATGATCTAGAACTAGAGCCTCATTGTTATGATAAAGCTCGGGCAAGAAATTTGATACAGTACACTCAATACAAGCTTCCGCACGAGCCGGAATGATATACGTTGGCTGAGTGTAAACAATAGGAATAGAATGATTATTTATAGTCATAGATTTAGAAGAATAATCAATGTTAGACTTAAAGAAATTGCAAAAATCGCTACCGATAATACCATCGTAATTAGTTAAATTTATGTCGTCATTTGTCACATGAAACTTGTAATTAAATTGTTCATAAGATATAGAAAATTCGAGTTGAAAAGTTCCTAATGTCTCGACAGGATTTTCGGAACTGTTAATGCCTTTTAGCTTAACGATTTCATGTGAAAGATCTGGAATTTGTGATAGACAGGACCCCTTGATAATACTGATGGCTGATCCCGTATCAACTAGAAAACATAGCATACCCGATCCCGGTGCATGCTTACAATGCAAATAAGTATGAGGCAATGACACCTTCTTAGTATAATTATTAATTTCGTATATAGATTTAGAACTTGAGCTAGGATTTATGTTAAATTTAAGTGACTTATGATTAGTATTAGAATTAGTATTTTGGACAATTTCGTCCTTAAAATTAATTTGACTCGGTTCATCTGACCGAGATGTAGATTTAGGATTATTTAAGTTTGAATTAGTAGAAATTAATTTATTAGACTGAGACGATTGAGGCGATTGAGACGATTTAGAATTAATTGAGTTAGAAAATGAGACATGTTTAGATTTAGAATTATTTTTACACATTTGGCAATTATTTTGGCCATTAAAATTTAAATGACTCTGCTCTTTTGACAGAGATGTATTATTTATTTGACTCGACTCTTTTGATCGAGATGAGGATTTAGTAGGACCCAAATTTTGGGATGAATTATGACTCAACATATTTTTATTTTGTTGAGATGGACTCAGCATCTTGGGCTGAGATGAAGATTTCGGAGAATTTGATTGACTCAACATGTTCTGTTGAGATGGACTCAGCATCTTTGGCTGAGATGTAATATTAGAAAAATTTGTTTGACTCGGCGTTTTTCGTCGAGATGGACTCAGCATCTGCGGCTGAGATGGACTCAGTAACTGTGACTGAGATGTAGATTTAGAAAAATTAGAAGGTATCGTATGACTCAACGTTTGTCGTTGAGATGGACTCAGTAACCTTGACTGAGATGGACTCAGCATCTGTGGCTGAGATGTAAAATTAGAAGATTTAGAATGACTCAACATTTTGTGTTGAGGTGGACTCAGTAACTTTGACTGAGATGGACTCAGCATCTGTGGCTGAGATGTAGAATTAGGAAAATTATAATAAGATTTAGAATATATCGTGTCCTTATGATTTACGTTGGATTTTGGCAGACACGGAACCAAAATCCTTTTTAATTTAAATCATCGTGCTTGGATTGAGTCTGATGATCATTATTAGCATTATATTCAAAGTCACATGTATGTGAAGGAATATGACCGTCGTCACGTTGTGCGTTGCCAGCGTTTACGCGGCGTTTCATATTAAATTGACGCTTACGACATTCCATGATCGTGTGACCGACGTTTTTGCAATAATTACATGATTTAGTATGAAAATTAGAATTATTACTTGACATAGAAATAGAATTATTTTTAGGATAAGAGTTAGAATTAAAATTAGGATTTGAGTTAGAATTGAAATTATGTTGAGGATTTACGTGATAAGATTTCTGAAAAATAGGCTTTTTATTTTTATAACATTCAGAAGAGCCATGCCCGAATTTATGACAGATAGAGCACTGTTTTTGAGCCCTAGTGCTATTTTTAGATAAATTGAATAATTTCTCCTCATCAGTGGCATATTGAATTGCATCACTGAGGGTTTTAGGATTTTTACACCTAACAATAATAGAAATAGAAGAATTTAAGCCCAATAAAAATGTATTTAAAGCGAGTTCTTCCATAGCCGCAATTCGGCCGGGAAGTTCTGTCTCATCTACGCAACTATAATGAATATTAGATTGAATTCGAGTTAAAATTTGTTCTATTCTTAGTGAATATTTTATTACATCCTCATTAGACATTTGCTTACAATTTTGGAGATCAGATAATAAATGAGTTGCGTGTTTCTTTTCGCCGAAAGTTGAGCGCAAAAATGATTTTAATTCTGCCCAATTTGAAAATGTTTTTAAGCTACAGGCGACTTGTGCCTTGCCTTCTAATTGAGATATAATAAATTTGCATAAAATTGATTGTTGATCTGGGCTAGCTAGTAACATAGCATTTTCACAGTTTGTGAGAAATGCAGGAAGTGACTCTCTGTCACCAGAATAAGGTTTAATAAATTTAGTTAAAAATGAAAGCGTTAATTTTTCGGACATTTTGTCTTTAGATGATTCTCCTTTGACTGACATTATGAATAATTATGTTATGCTGAACTTGTATAAAAATTAGAAATAATATAGCAAAAATTTAGAAATTAAAAATAGAATAAACTAGGATTTAGAATTATTATTTTAGACTTAAGAGTATGTAAATATTAGATTTAGAATTCACTTCACGATTTAGAACACTTTTGATTTAGCACGATTTCTTGAATTTAGTAGAAACAGAGGATTTAGAAAAATTAGGAAACACTCACAGGAACACGACGAAAACCTGCATGCCGTGGAGACTGGAGTGGACCCGGAGTCGCGTGCAGAGGCTACGCTTTACCCGGAGCTGGGGGCCGATGATGTGGCCTTGACGAGTTAGACTGGAGCGGCTCAGACAGCACAGCACCGCTGTTGAAACTGCTGGGGCTGACCGAAGTCCTGGTGGGGTTGTAGCTGGAGCGGGCTCAGGCTAGGGCCTGAGGCTGACCGTCGTCCGAGTGTGTGAACCGGTTGGAGCAGGCTCGCGCAGAGGTGCGGAGGCTTACTGTCGTCCAAAAACGTGGTGCGGGCTCGCGCCTTCGGTGGCGGAGTCTTACCGTCGACCAAAAACTTTAAAACACGGGTGCCACGGGTTCGTGATCCCTAGGTCTAAAACGTTAGACTTTCTTTTCGGGATCAAATTACATCCCACTTCTGACACCAATTTGTTTTGCGGCACCCTCTGTTTAAGTTTTAAAAAAAAAACCCAAAGTTCACCCTAAACTAATTTATTTTTCCAAAATTAAAATTAGCTACACTTTACTCCGAATTATGACTTCTCACACCTTATCAGTCCGGCTTCCAGATTCTAACTGTCCATTAAAATGAACTAGAATTGAATGCTAAATGAAAACTGCAACGCAAACGGAAAAATATGGAAGAATATAGAAATGCTTATTAAACGGAATGTACTAACTAACTAGGGATGTAACAGTACGTATGAGCTGCAGTGTCGTAGTGGTGTTTATTTTTGTCGCCACTGCACGGGTGTCTCACTTTTTCAGAGTCCATGGTAGTGTTTCTAAAGTTATGTTACTTAGGGCTAGTTCACGTTGTAACGAGGCGAAAAAATGCGATGCATTTTTCATGGGTCCTTAGAACTGAGCTTTTTTTACTACACCTTACCACCACAGTCATAGCGCGGCGCCTGGACTGTCGATTCTAATTTTGAATGGCTCATTTAACAAAATCACGATGGGTTGCAATGTTAACCTGTCCCTAAAGTGGTGTAACAAAAACTGATTAATTTAAAACGACAAAGGATTAACTTAACTTATAATTTTCCTGTGGATCTAGCGGTGTCAGGTCAATGTGGCTGCATCACCAGTCACCACCTCTCCGTTTCCGCTACAAACAAGTCAGACGGCTTGCGACTTGCGGCTCGTGGCGAGGAAGTTCAAGTTTTTCCTCACACAGTCATACTTTACTTGCGAGTACCTAAGCTTTGTCTTCGAACAATGAGATACCAATCAGATGATTATGATTAAAAAATAGTAGTAAGTATAGTAAAGTATTTAAAAACTATGTTAGAAATAGCCTCAAATATTAACGCAAAATTAAACAACTTTTCGACGTCTAGAGAAACCAGATATGATTTATTGATACACATTATAATATATAATTTAAATTGATATTTGATTGCAACAATAAAGTGTGAAAAATCGAAATAACGTTATTGTAAGCAAGAGTTCTTTCAACTTCAATGTTAGTTTTCTAGGAAATAAGTCTTCGGTTGGCCGCACATGATTATTTCAACCAAAGGTGGACAAAGTTCAAAGATACTATATTTACTATAATTCATTGAATTCTGTAAATAATTACATAATATACTTAGTAATAAGATCAGCAAAAAACTTATAAGAAAAACTGTGAATCATTCGCATTACTATAGTTCGCGAAAGCAGCACTTGTGTCCATAAAACAAGGACAATGTAAAAGTTTTTCGTGGAATAGTGGAAGGATGTATTGTTTATGCAGTGAGTGTACACTACATTATACTGTACACTATTCAGTTGAGGAAGGGAAATATAGTGAGTGCGGGGAAAGCCCTATACCAAACAATACTAATAAACTGACTACTGCCTAGTTTTTTTAGAAAACATTGATATACTTAAATAGCAAACGGGTCACCTGATGGAAAGCAACTTCCGTCGCCCATGGACACTCGCAGCATCAGAAGAGCTGCAGGTGCGTTGCCGGCCTTTTAAGGGGTAATAGGGGAGGGTAGGGAAGGAAATAGGAAAGGGTAGAAAGGGAAAAGGGTAGGGGATTGGGCCTCCGGTAAACTCACTCACTCGGCGAAACACAGCGAAAGCGCTGTTTCACGCCGGTTTTCTATGAGGACGTGGTATTTCTCCGGTCGAGCCGGCCCATTCGTGCCGAAGCATGGCTCTCCCACGTCAAAAATATATGTTCTTTTTTTATTTTTTTTTATGTTTGTTCGCGGATAACTCCGTCGTTTGTGGACCGATTTCCAAAATTTTTTTGCTGTTGTAAAGAATATAGTTGGAATTTGGTGCCACGTTCACAAAAGTGGTGATCTGATGATGAAACCCATGAGGAATCGAAGGAACTTCTTAAAATTTATACGGAAGCATATAGTGATTTTAACTTTTTCTGAAGGATTTCAAGTATATGCTAACAAAAAGTAAGATTTTGCACCAATGTATACCCTGGTTCCGAAGGTGCTGTACAGAACTCTTGACTCCTTATAGATAGATGTTCGGGGATTTCGGAGTTATTTAATCAACTAAAAGCAAATGCCAATACATCAATTTCATCAATCTTCATCATCATCACCATAACTGTTATGCCACGCACCATCATATTATGAGCCTATTATTGGTACTTCTTATGGTATTTTTCCGCCGTTTCTTGTTTGATTTTGAAAATTTTATTGTTGTTGTTCAAGATGAAATCTTAATTTGGTAGCATGTTTCCGAAGGTCATAAATCATAATAATACATTTCATATCAATGCAGCAATGATCGATATCAATCGATACAGGGATATGAAATTTAATAGGATATAGTAATTATTGTGACGTTATTTAAATAACTCAAGCATATATTAATACTAGCTGTCCCGGCAAACGTTGTTTTGCCATTTAAAGTATTTCTACTTCATCGGTTGATACAAAATCTTACCCCCTCTTTTGTGTCCTAACTCCTAAGAGGGGTAGGGGGAAAAATTTTATACACCAGATGTTAAGTTGGAAAAAACAGTTAATAATATGAAGTAAGTCCATTAAAGAAAAAGTTTGATACAAAATCTGACCCACTCTTTGCTCCTCTTAGAGGAGTGCGGGGGGTGATTTTTATACACCAGATTTTGTGTTGGAAGAAGACAAATATATCTGCGAAAACCGTATGCAAATCGGATCAGTAGTTTTCGTGTTAAAGCAAAAGTCTTATACAAAATCTAACCCCCTCTTTCGTCCCTTTAGAGGGGTAGGGGGATTTTTTTTTATAGACCAGATGTTAAGTTGG
Source organism: Polyommatus icarus (assembly GCA_937595015.1). Taxonomy (NCBI): domain Eukaryota; kingdom Metazoa; phylum Arthropoda; class Insecta; order Lepidoptera; family Lycaenidae; genus Polyommatus; species Polyommatus icarus. Next base: position 29,304,334 of record OW569321.1, on the reverse strand, counting down.
AAGAAGACAAATATATCTGCGAAAACCGCATTCAAATCGGATCAGTAGTTTTCGTGTGATGCTGGAACAAACATACAAACAGACAGACAGACAGACAAAAAACTAACCACAGTTTTGGCTTCTATAGCGATGTAGTAACACCCCCCGCTTATTATTTTTTGAATATTTTTAATGTACAGAATTTTAATTTCTACAGTTTTATTATATGTATAGATTTTGCCATTATGTGGAATCCCACGAAGGTGTACCTACCCTTAATCCATCGGCACAACACATACTTCCGGAGCCTATATAAAGATATTATAAGTTTAGAAATTTGATGATTACTGCAAGTTATCATTACAATAATATAACCGTAAAATATATGGAAAATCGTAGTCATTCTTTTTAAAAGATCTAGATTTGTAACTTTTTGAAATCCACCTAGGTATAGTTAACTTTTGTAGTAGTTATATACAAATTAGATAAAATTATGATATACAACTGGCTGCGTATGATATGCATAATGGACATATTATCCATACTAATATTATAAATGCGAAAGTCTGTCTGTCTGTTACCTCTTCACGCCCAAACCGCTAAACCGATTTTGCTGAAATTTGGCATGGAGATACTTTGAGTCCCGGGAAAGGACATAGGATACTTTTTGTCCCGGGAAAATGTATGTTTCCCTCGCGATAAACGAGTTTTGGCGCAACGGAGTTGCGGGCATCAACTAGTACATTATACTGTATAACTAAAAAGAGAAAAATAATTATTTTTAAACAAAAAATTGAAACTGACTTCCACACTAAAAACTACGGTGAATAAACTAAAAAGTGTTAAATAATTCTAATTCTATATTAGTGGCTTTTTTAGGATTGGCCTATAAGATAACGCTTTTTAAAGCATTTTGTCAGACGTTTTACGCCTGTGGTCTGTGGGCCAGCTTTACTCAACGGACCTATGGCGCCTTGCGGGTCCTCTACAATAACATATTCAGGTCTCTATTGCGGCTCCCTCGATACTGCAGTGCATCCGGGATGTTTGCCGATGCAGGAGTCGACGATTTCTACGCGATTATGCGGAAAAAGGTAGCGTCAGTAGTGCATAGAGTTCGGGAGAGCCGGAATGGGGTCCTGAAGATGATAGCGGAGCGAATTGACTCTGCACTCCTTCGCAGACTCACTGAGCTACATGTCAGGGTAGCAAGACTAGCTGCATTTTGATTATTTGTTAGTATAATATAATTTGTCACAAAATCATTTAAAATATGGACTTCTCTGTCTGAAATTTTTTTTTTTTTTTATAAGCCTCAACTATGTCTGTACTCAATCTTCATTCTTTTGAAGTCGGTACCAGCTCCTAAAATTTCTGAGATTTTTGACATAGAAGTTAGCTGGCTGGTACCGACTTCAAAAGTATGAAGATTGAGTACAGACATAGTTGAGGCTTATAGGCAAATCCTAAAAAAGCCACTAATATAGAATTAGAATTATTTAACACTTTTTAGTTTATTCACCGTAGTTTTTAGTGTGGAAGTCAGTTTCAATTTTTTGTTTAAAAATAATTATTAATTTGAGGAAAAGGACATAGGACACTTTTCATTTCGGAAATGTGTACGGTTCCCACTCATCTAGTAACGTATAAACGTATAACATGAAAGTGGAAAAATAATTTAGTAGGTGAAGCTGAGTGTAGATCCTTTGAGTACATGCGACTTGCCTAAGATTTCTTAGGAGTTTTATTAATTCATTATAAATTAGCCTTTGAAATGGGATTTCTAAATTCTAATGTTCATTAATCGTGTTAAGTTTGCGGTGAGTCATCAGTAGCTTGCGAGAAAAAAAATTTGAAATTGACCGTTGACGGTTGGACTCTACCTAGTAATCTGTGAAGCAGTCATCGCCAAATATCAGACCAATTGGGTTCGCTAATTAAATCTCAAAAGCCGGTCTAGGGCCGGACTCCGCGGTCTAAAACACGTCTGTCACGCGCAGAGCCGGACTCTATTAAAACGTCACGTCAGTTTCGTCCGCGGTCACGTGACAGCGGATAGTTGTCACGCCGCGGTCACGGCGGCGGGACAAATTGAACTTCACGCGGTGACCACGCTCGCTGGGATTTGAGAGACCGGGTGTATGGGGATGATTACACCTACGGCCTACCTAGTAGAGTGGCATTGGCCAAAAGCACGGTCTCCTCACTGTCTCGCCGCTGTCTTGCCGCTGTCTTGCCGCTGTCTCACCGTTGTATCGCCGCTATCTCACCCTTGTATCGCCGCTGTCTCGCCGCTGTCTCGCCACTCACCACTGTCTTGTTACTCTATTCGGTAGGTAGGTAGTAGGGTTGTTGAGGAAGTGATTATGAGGAAGAGGAGGAGGAAGAGGAATTGTCACGCGCAAATTTAGAGGATGCGGATGAGGAAGAGGATATTTTTTTGAGGAAGAGGATGCGGATGAGGAAGCGGAAGAGGAAGCGGATAAGGAAGAGGATGATAGGAAATTATAAATACTAGCGGACCCAACCCAAAAGTCTTTGTCCTGTATGTACATAACTAGGTACATACATTACACAAAATCGGCCAAATGCGAGTTGGACTCGCCCATGAAGGCAGCAGCAATAAGGTTTATTTTTATAAAATTAAAAGGTTTTTGATTTATTTTTATATTTCAGCTGATTTAATAAAAGTTAAATTATGTTTACCATTTATGACGTATAAAAAAAACTGTGTCAGCTCCGACGCACGTCTGGAGTTTACTCTACTATATATATATATATATATGAAATAATATAATAATATAATAATTATATTATTTTATATAATTATATTCCGATAGGTATATTATTACCTTTATGGTCTTAATACACTCACAGCCAAATTAGAAAGCTGCGCACTAAAGGTGCGCACCAAAAACGTGAAACATTTTCGTTACTTGTTAGTAGGTTTTACCCCTCGGATTTTTCTCATACCGGGCGCCTTATATATGAAAATCGATTCTTAATGAGTAAACTCCAAAAACTACTGGCTAGATTTCGTTCAAACCAATGTTCGTTGGTAGTATCCATAGATACACACGCATAGGTTAGATGAAAAAAAAATTATACGTCATAAATGGTATTTATGACGTAAGTATAAAAAAAAACTACTTGCTAGATTTCGTTCAAACCAATTTTCGTTGGTAGTTTTTATAGTAAAGTACATCATATATATTTTTTAGACTTATCATGCCCCTACTTTAGAAGTTAGGGGGGGGGGACACATTTTACCACTTTGGAAGAGTCTCTTTCGAAAAGTATTCAGGTTAGAAAAAAAAGATATTAGAAACCTCAATATTTTTGAATACCGATCCAGACTTCATCTATTTACCAAGTTTCAACTTTCAATAGTATAGCTCTTATAGTTTCGGAGAAAAGTGGCTGTGACATACGGACGGACAGACAGACAGACATGACGAATCTATAAGGGTTCCGTTTTTTGCCATTTGGCTACGGAACTCTAATAATTAAAAGAGCATTTTCCAGTGGACCAAACTATGAATCTAAACCATTCTCGAAACACACACAATAAAGAATCATCAAAATCGGTCCAGCAGTTAAGGAGTTCAGTAACATACACAACACACACACACACAAAAAAGATGAGTGAATGATGTAACAATTCTCTAGCTCTGGCGTGTGCGTTGCCATGATTGGATACGCGACGCGCATGCGCAGTGAAATTCCTCATAAATTCCTCTTAAATTTTGAGGAAGCGATAGCGGAAGAGGATTTTTTTATTTTTATTTATGAGGATGCGGTAGCGGTTGAGGAACCCAAAATATTGCGGAACTTCCTCATTATGAGGAAGCGGAAGAGGAATCCTCAACAACCCTAGTAGGTAGGCATATATGCTGTAAATCTGTAAAGTGCGCGTTTCGAGCTGCCCCGTGCTCGCCCACTTGTTTAATGAAACATGTATTTGCTTGTGTAGGGCATAATAATTATTTTTTTGGGCATAATTTGAATCGCTAAAAATTCTACACAGTCTTGCGATAGATGAACATACAGGTCAACTATGATATTATTATTGTTGTTTAATGTTTCATCTAATCAATGTTAGATTAAAGTGTTTATAACTTCTCACAAAAAAGTTATTATTATGCTGTTGATAACTAATTATAATGTGCGTGGCGTTGATGACTAATCATCCTTGCGTGGAAAATATTTATTTATATTATACTTTTGAATAAAGCACATGGCTAAAAAATTTCTTTCATTCATTTATCATGCTGTCCTAAGGCATTTTCTTCCTGTTACATAATTTTTAGCAGCGTTTCTGCCATAAGAACCGTATTTTAAAATGAAATAGAACAAAAACATTAATAACTTGAGTTGCCAAGCACTATGCGACCAATTAATGATGACCAATGATTCTTAATGATGATTATGGGAGCTCAACAATTGCATATTCAGAAGCACAGACAGAGACATCATTAAAGGCGAATTCAATTTTACACCTTGTCCCATTTTGTCCTGCCTCATGGTCACCCCACGCAGCCGTCGCGTGCAGTCGCGCACAAAAGTGCTTCAAGTGAGTCCCACTCGCCGACCGCTTTAATCATCGCGTCAATACCCCCTCCGCCCCCACCCGCCCCCAGGCCCTCTCTCCAGGAGAGGTGCTTCAGAGCTGGAGCGACACTTGACTGTATGCCAGAAATTTCACAGTACTTGCTAGGATGGACAATATTTTGACATTTTGGAAAAAATTTTGTCTAGATTCTAGAAAACAGGGTATAACGTCGGCAATGAATACTTAAAGTAGCCTTGATGTGTGCTTGACCGCTGCCCAAAAATAAAGCTCCCACGAAACAAGCACTCAAAGACTAGTAAGAATCTCTTTTTTGAAAACGATTAAAAAAATCATCTGTAAAGATAAATTAATCATGCGCTCAAGATCACCTCAAAGCAGTCACTCTTGACATATTTTAATATAATCTAGTATCGTTTTGTGCCCAGTGACGTCCACAGAGTTGCCCGAGGCCGATCAACAACAAAGACAAAGAACACGAAATATATAAAGGTCCGTGTGCCCGCCGGCGCCGCTTTCACGTCACCCTGTCAGATAACATGGCTGCTTTGATGCCAAAATGTCTCAGAAATCTCAGAATATTATAGGCAAATATTTACACAGTAAACGAAAATGAGATATATACGGATGGGTCGATAATATAGAATATAGATGTAGGTACATCTTTGCGCTAAGGCAGAAGGCCCACAATACGACGACTTTCTGTAGTGATGCAATCATTAATCGTGAAACGGTCTCTAGCTGTGAGCCCTAGCACACGGGGCGCTCATACAGTCGCGCGTTTGCATCGATACACTCGTGAAACGGTCTCTAGCTGTGAGCCCTAGCATACGGGGCGATCATACAGTCGCGCGTTTGCATCGATACTATCGTGAACGGTCTCTAGCTGTGAGCCCTAGCACACGGGGCGCTCATACAGTCGCGCGTTTGCATCGATACTATCGTGAAACGGTCTTTAGCTGTGAGCCCTAGCACACGGGGCGCTCATACAGTCGCGCGTTTGCATCGATACTATCGTGAAACGGTCTCTAGCTGTGAGCGCTAGCACGGTCTCTAGCTGTGAGCGCTAGCACGGTCTCTAGCTGTGAGCCCTAGCACACGGGGCGCTCATACAGTCGCGCGTTTGCATCGATACTATCGTGAAACGGTCTCTAGCTGAGAGCCCTAGCACACGGGGCGGTCATACAGTCGCGCGTTTGCATCGATACTATCGTGAAACGGTCTCTAGCTGTGAGCCCTAGCACACGGGGCGCTCATACAGTCGCGCGTTTGCATCGATACTATCGTGAAACGGTCTCTAGCTGTGAGTCGCGCGTTTGCATCGATACTATCGTGAAACGGTCTCTAGCTGTGAGTCGCGCGTTTGCATCGATACTATCGTGAAACGGTCTCTACCTCATACCTGTGAGCAGTAGCATACGGGGCGCTGATACAGTCGCGATTATCCGTTGTAATCTCTATGGTCGCAATACGACCGCGATCCATTAACAAAATATAAAGGTACAATCACTACAAACAACAAAACCTCTGTTTTACTCCCCGCTGTCGCCCGACACGTTCGCGCGATTTCATCACAAAAAGTCGCCGTGTGCTAGGACCCTTAAAACTTAGCTTCAGGGGCTCTTTTGTTGATAAGGCGTCCAGAGACTTTGTATTTATACGTGGGTCGTGGGGTATCTTGTACTTTACCTAGCGGACAGTGGTGCATTTAAAACCTACGTCTTATGCTGGGCTATAAACGCCTAAATTCCCTACAAAAATGATAATGATAAAATGTATAGCTCTGAAATAACGCAGATACATGACGAATAAATTAAGATTCATTATAATCTCATCAAATAAACAGGAAAGTCGTTAAACTTTGCTATTTGTATATTTCTAACTCTTTTCTAAGAATTGTAGAGGTCAGTTCGAGAACTTGGCCAAGCGCGGACGCCATTATTGTAGCCGACACTTGCATGACTGTTGATTTTTTTTAATTCCGTATTTTTTATTTGTTACTCTAGATTCTAGAAGTTGCCCGCTATTTTGTTGCGCAGCAATTCCGTTATCGCGCGGAAACCATCAATTTTTCCGTACCTACTAAAAACTTTGCTTGCTTTGCTCTTGTATCGTTAAAATCGTTTTAGTAGCTTAAGCGTGAAGAGATAACACTGCAAGTATCAGACAGATTGGTATTTGGATAATATTCTGTCTATATCAGTTCTCTGTCTGACATTTTTAATATTTACTAGCTGTCCCGGTGAACTTCGTGTCACTTTAAAACCTTCCCTGGACTTCTACGAATATTTTAAGACTAAAATCTGCCCATACTAATACCTATGTAGTGAAAAGTTAAGTAATAATAAATCTGATGGTAAATGATAAGGTTTACTAAATAATATTTAGTAAAAAATTCTTAATACTTAGCAAGACCTCTATGTAGAGCTGTCTCAGTTTTTTCTCAGGCTTTTCTCGGTAAGCTTTTGCATTTTTATTAACCTCAGCCATTAAAGATAAGGAAATAAGGAAGTAAAACAAGCATTTATTTTATTTATTTATTTTGACGCAAAATTATCGCGGAATGAACAGTTGTTAATATCTAAATATTTACATTATTTAATAATTATTAAATTCGAAAATGTATACATCAATTAATAGTAATATTGCACGATAGGTAAACATAGTATCTTATGAATGAAAAATATTTACATTATAAATAAATAATAATATACAGTAGAAATTAACTACGTGTGCTTTACAAAACAGATGCGAAATCGCGCATCGAGGTGCAGGGAAGTGTCTCACAGCGCACGGTGATAAAGATAAAAGCACGAAAACGCACACATAATATTATTTTTCACTTTATGAAGATTTTAGGAACTGAATAATATGTAGTTAAATCGTTGGTTGGTAATTGATACTTATTCTATTATAGATGCCTTTTTATTACTTTAGGTTTAGAGGTGGCTCTTTGAGACGCTTTCGTGCGTTCTAGTGCGTTTTCTATAACTTACAAAATGCTGCAATACAACAAATCAAATATTTACAAGTTGCAAGAGATAGTTTATGTAGTGGGAGATAACTCAAGAACATTTTCATTTAAACTTTAAGGTGCTTCTTCACAATGGCCCATGGTGGTCCACTACAAGCCAACGCCATTGTGTAGACGGGGTAATGGTGTACCCGCGCAATGGCGTGGCCTGCAGTGGGCCACGTGGGGTAAATTTTTAATTATACAATCAGAGAAATTGATAAGTAGGCAGATGGCAGACGGCAGACCTCAGACATTTCTCTGATCTGAAGTTTATCGAATCTACATGTAATACGACGCTTGGAGTCCTCTATCTTCGCACCTTCCTGGGCGTCTTGATGTTGTCCAGGAGTCCCCGGCTGCTACGTCATTTTTTCCCGGCGATGCCTGACAGTAGACCCTGCGCCGTGGTGAGCGTGGCGAGCGCTATTCGGTCAGAGCCGGTGGTCATCCGGTCGGGACCGGCCATCCGCTCTGTGGTCGTCAGGCTGCCGGAAGTCAGGGTCATCCGGTCTGCGGCAGAGGTCAAGGTCATCCGATCTGCGCCGGAGGTCAGAGTCAGGCTGGGCGCGGCCTGGCTGATGGGCGTCGTGGCTCGCCTCTCCGGTGGATGGAGAGTCTTGGTGGGCGCCGGTGGGGAGGTGCGGAGGAGGGAGGAAGGCTTCTGGTCACGCCCGCTGCACACCTGGAAATAATGAAATTCCTCATGTTTATAGGTTATTTAGTCTAACTTCGGAAAGTAATACGTATGTATTATTAGTGTGTCAGCTTAAATAATAAGTACCACCTACAGGATAAAAACGTAACAGTTTTCACTAATATTTACTCTTTAACTAGAGCCATCAGTCATAACTAGAAACGAAGTTGAATTACGCATTGTGACTGTACTTTCTAGTACAGTCATAATGCGTAATTCAACTGGTATTCGGAAACTTCATCGCGCGACATCCACCGCGCTAGGCATTGACCATTGACCGCACGGTAAAGTTTTCAAATCCGTGTCTAACGGGAATCGTGAATCGCCCTGCTGTGATAGTAACGTGGATGGTGTACCTGGTGATGGTTCTCCCAGTCCTTGTGCTGGCAGAAGGCGCTGCAGTAGCGCGCGGCGCCGCAGCCCGAGCACGTCTCCTGCGCCTTGCGACCGCAGTTCCAGCAGCACTGTCACAAAGCAGACCAATATTTATAGTACACATTACTTCCATAATATTATACTCTAGTCTCTATGTTAAATTTCTCTGCTGTTATGTTTTGAGAATTTACAGCCTAATTTTCTTTAATATTGGTTGATACTTGATACTATAATTGCTCTTCTAGCATCTTCCACGTTATTTCCTGTTACGCACATTTTCTATTAACATCTTTTGTTCCTACTCCTACTATCGCTCTTTCTATTTCCCCACTTATTTCATCTCCTCCATCATCGTACTTACATTCTGCTGTCCCGCGGAGTTGGGGCTCAGCTCTCTGCCTGGCGGAGGAGAGCGTCTCTCCTTCCCGCGCTGCTCTGTCACCAGCTCCAGTGCTTTGGACTCCGCAGCCCCCACTGCCCGCTGCAACTCCAGCAGCGCTTGGCGTTTCACCTGCAAGAGGAATCATAATAATTATGAACAGAAAGCATAATTAGCATCGTAAAGCCTTTGAAATATCTTGGTAGATTGATAGAAAAGTGCTGATGCTGGCAGAGCCAGTGTATCTTTTGGAATTTGATCTATCAATGACTGTACGTTGAAAATGTGGTTTGTTGATATGTTTAATATGACACCAAAGATGGAAGTGATACTTCAAATCAAAGTTTATAGAGTTTAGGAAAATGCGTGGTGGCTTATGGCCACCACGTGGCGAATGACATGTGGCGAATAAGATCTTCTGACCGAGCGAGATGACCCAGGCCGAAGCCCCGTGATTTATTTCACCGACGCACTTATAAAACTTCGATACCACGATGCAGGAATGTGCCACTAATTGTGGGTTCCACAAGAGCAGTATAAGCACCTGGTTGACGGCATCCTCGGCTCGTCTCCGCACCTCAGCGACGCGTTCCTCGGTCTGTCGCACCGCGGCCGCCATAATCTCGCTCGCCGTCCGCTTGATGTCTGTACTCTCGGTCGGCTCCACACCTGTTTGGAACAATAGCTTTAGTCAAACGCCAGGATCGGTCGAATAACAGTTGTGTAGAACTGCAGGGCGATTCACGATTCCCGTTCGACACGGATTTGAAAACTTTACCGTGCGGTCATTTGGTCAATCATCGATGCCAAGCGCGGCGGCGAGCGTTTTTTTGTCGCGGGTTGAAGTTTCTGAATCCGAGTCGAATAGGCTACTTGACCTATATTCAATTTCATTGAACAAATGCATATTTCTAGTAGAACTTGGCCTAGGAAACCGTATTTCACCCTTATCATCAAATAAAAGCTTATGATTGATAAATAAAGTCGATTTGAACAGCAGACAGCCAAGCCTGCTTTCAATCTAGTAGATTCCTTCAGGTGTATCATGATTAATGACTGACCTCTCTGCTGCAGTATGGCGAGCGCCCGCTTGGTCTTCTCGACCATGCTGAGGATGCAGTTCAGCATGGTGTTGATGTTCTTCCACTCGTCGTCCGTCTTCAGCAACCCCAACGGCCGCGGCTCCGAGAACGGCGCGTTCATCGACGACACGTCGCGGACTGTGATACCTCCTGTAAAATATGATTAGGTAATTTATAATACTCCAAAAGGTATACCTAATTCAGTAGTTACTATCATACTGCGTGTGAATTCAGTTTACATAGCAACGCGATGTTGTAACAACGCAATGTGTGTGTAGTATTTTTTAAAGTTAAGTTTTGAATTACTTCTTAAAAATTCATTGTATCGCATCGCCTCGTCACGTTGTTACGTGAACCCTGTTTCCTGCACTAAGCGATTTTTTCGAAGAACGGTCTTAAATCGTAGTTGTCGGTAGGGGTAGATTTGAAATGAAGCCTTCATTTTAGATTATTTGACTTTCGTTGGTAATAAAATGTTGTGAAACAGTCGAATACTCCAAAACAGAGACTCTCACGGACTTTACTTAAGACTTTATTGATGTTGATAACATAAAAGTAATGTAAAAATATAAGTTTCACACACCATTTTAATGGTAGAATGGAAGCACCAACTAGATATAAGATAACACCTTTGTATACTGCATTCTGTGTATAAACGATTTGATTGATTGATTGATTTACCATCCATTTTAAAACTTTCGTTGGTAATAAAATGTTATGAAACAGCCGAATACTCCAAAACGATTCTCACGGACTCTCTCGGACTCTCACGGACTCTACTATCCTGACTTACCGTCTCTCCTCTCGAAGGCGGGCTCCTGGGGCTGATAGCCGTGGTAGTGGTAGTCGAAGAGGCTGGCGTTACTGGGCAGCGGGTAGAAGGGGGAGGGGTGGAACAGGCTCGGCCGCTTGGCGTGTGGCGGGAACTCTTCGTGGGAGCCGTTCGTTTGGGGCTCGTAGAACCTGAAATAGGGGTAATTAGATATAGCTTGGAAAAGCTTACCAAGTAAAGGCTCAAGCTTAATACATTTATGTTATTAAATTTTAAGGACTTTTTTTTTGACGATGGGAAATGCGTTACGCGTTCCCGACAGCCCGGGGGAAAGGCCGCCGGGATATGTGGGACTCTCCAGGTGCTGCGGTAGAGCACCCGGGCTTACCCACTAAAACCCACCGGTGCCTCCTCCTCCGCATGTTGTTGGGCCGCCGGACCCGCCAGGGGCGAAACTGCAGCGGCCCAGTTAGCGGCGTTTGCTTCATAGCAACATCCACCGTGCGACTGCCTGTCTACGACAGCTGTCGCTGCTAAATTTTAAGGACTATGACTATGCTTTGTTACAATAAAATGTGGGCCATGTAGTTGATCAAATAGTTTTGTTTTCATTGAAAGTTGTAGTATATGTTTACTTAAGACGAGCATTATAAATGTGTTACTCCAGTCCGAAATAAAATAAATCACAAAGAAAATAGTTAGGACTTAGGAAAGACTGAGGTTCAACTTTATTTCTGCAGTAATCCACTACAGATTACATTATGACTTATGTAACGCAACCCACGGTAAATCTATGAAATAAAAAAAATATAAAAAACAATAATATGAATTAATGGCTTAATCCCACAATAGATCACTTTTCAATCGTACAAAAGGGTTAGAAAGTTTTAAACAAAACCCCACTTGTTTACGAAATAACTTCCAAATTAATGTGAATCAATAGTTGGTACAATGGGGGCGTTTGCCAAAGACCATCGCAAAGTTTATTCAGAAAGATGGAACTTGAACAGACAATAGACAAGCGATGCGTGAATTATTTATCTTTTATTATCTTAGATCAATTGAAATCTATAGATAAACTTTGAAATGGTAAACGAGAATTCCAGGGTCTGTGAAAATTGTGCATAACTGATAAATTATAAAACTATTTTGCGCTCTTGTTTACACGCGTTTAGTAGTAAAAGGTTTTCCTGCAGGAAAAAAATTTAACATTAGCAGTTAACCACAATAAATATACTGTGTTGCCTGCCGCATTTAAACTTACGTAGTTAAGGTTTTAAACATGAAAATTGAAATGCATATTATGTATTCTTGAACTCTTATGAATTCTTGTGTTGAATTATGAAATCTTGAACATGAAACTTGAACGTACTTTGAGAAGCATACGACCTTTAACGAAATCTATAATTCTAATGTATGATTTACAACCACAACCTAATTGACTTTTAATCTAACTCTAAAACCTATTAGAATTAATATTCTAATAGGTTTTAGAGTAATCGGCATGATGTATGGCCATTAGTTGCGCGAGCGCGGTGTGTGCGGCAGTGGTATCTCGATGCCGAATGTTATTTATTGCCCGATGCACTCCTGCACTAGTTCGCTTTGTTGGCGTGTGGTACAAGTCATAAGGGGTTACTTTTTATAATACTCTATACATAGTGGTAGCTCAAGCCGGGGGTTGCGGGTTCGAATCCCGCCGATGGAACAAAAATTTTTCAAAGTTCCTGTGTCATGGATGTGCATTATAATATAATAAAAATCTTAAATATTTGTATAGTATAAAAGTATTAAATACAGTGGGTGGCTAAATTAATATACTCAGTCTGAGATTTTTACATAGATTCGTATTGGTTGATTGTTTAGCCATTTTGTGTTGTTAGTTTTAGTTTTTTCTTTTATTTTTTGTTACTTTAGGCTGTCTTCTACATTTTGTGAGTCAGTAACATTTATTATTCAATAATTATCTTGTAATAATAACAACATTTAGTACGACAGTCACTTATGCCATATTTTCCTGTGTTAAGTGCGTGCAATAGGGAATTAGACACAGGCGCTAAAAATGTTTTTTTGCGTGAATCGTGTTATAAAAAGCAACACTTAAGTCTTATCTATTTTATTATAATGTATAAATAATAGGTATTAACACATGATTCTAGTGTTTCTTGGTTATTTTTTGTGATAATTTAATTTTAAGTTAAAATAATGAAAGATGTAGCCATGGGAAAGAATTCAGACATTTGAGCTAGAAATAAATCTAAAATTTAGACACCTTCGAGTCATATCAATCATACCCGGAGAGAAATTGCGAGATAAGTTAGGTATAGGCGTTTCCCAGTCTACACTTTGAAATATAAAAAAGTGATCAACCTAAAAAAATCTTTGTCCCCATAGCGATTTGATAAATGTGGTAGAAAACGTCTTTCGACTGCTTGAACAGGAGAGGAAACAAGGCGTTTTATTGTTGAGAACAGAAGAAAACCCCTGAAAGTCATAAACATTTTGTTAGATGATGCTGGCGTAGCTTTATCTAACAGGATGCTAAGGCGAAACTGAAGAAACTGAATTTCAGTTGTTTCCGTCCTTCGAAAAACCTAAGTTTACCCCAGATGCATGCATGCTAAGCGATTGGCGTTTTGCTACAATGTAAAAACACTGGTCTGAGGAATACTGAAAGGGGGAAAACAAGTTATTTTAATTCCATTTTTTTAATTATGAAGATAAAGGCGTGACCTTAATATGACCCAATTGATTAAAATCCTCCAGGACAATCCCCAGTTTGTTCACCGAAGGCGACATGAAATTTGTTATAAAAGCTGTGTTATTGAACGTGGGAAATCTCCTTCGTCGGTTACGACATGGGGCGAGATTAGCTCAAACGGGAATTGTCTACTACACGTGGTTGAAGGAACCATGCGTTAAGACCAATATATGCTAGTTTACAAAGTCATCTCCATCCCCAGATGGCTGAATAGCAGCCAGACGGGACCTGCATATGTATGCAGGACTCTGCACCTTACCATAAGGCTAAAAAAATTATTAACTTTTTTAAAGATATAAATTTTTCCTTATGAGGCACAAAAACGTATTGTTTTTCAAGTGAGTATAATAATTAGGCCACCGACGGTATATTTCCGTTGTCTGGTACCCGTAACACAAGTCCTTCCGGTTCTTATCACTGGACTAGACTGACGTGGTGTGAAGCGTCCATAGATATTATAATATTATTGTACATAATTAATTATTTACGGCATTTAGCATTGTTTCTACCACAGAATATATTATAGGGTACTACATGACGCTTCGCCCGTTGCGCTATGTTTATTGCGCGGGAATCGTACACCTTTTCGGGATAAAAAGTATCCTATGTCCTTTCCCGAGACTCGAAGTATCTCCATACCAAATTTCAGCAAAATCGGTCAGCAGTTTCAGCATGAAGTGGTAACAGACAGACAGATAAACACACTTTCACATTTATAATATTAGTATGGATAATGTACTTTCCAGAAAGATTTAGAAACGAAATTTTACTATATTGCAAGTTGATGTAAACCTAAATGCTAAACGAACTCATAACTCATTACGACTACTTCCTGTGTTATTTCCCGCAACTAAAATTATTTTGACGAATTAATTTTCCCTGTATTACACACTGGACCATTTTGTTAACCGCACTGACACAGAGCCTCTAAGAAAGGATTCACATCATCCTGAAATAGACATGCAGTCAACCCATTGCATCACTATAATTTATAAATCATGGCTCAAATTATATTTGAAAACATTATATTATTGTTTTTACCATACATACTTGATTCGATTCAAAATACATAAATAGATTACCGTTTAATGAATTTTATTCGGAATAATTAATTGATGTAATTGGGCAGGGAAATAGTTCTTTAGCATTCTAATAATATTAATCCAATTTTTAAGTCAATTATTTAATATTTCTTACTTAAATTAAATTGTATTAGAAAATATACTTATTTACTTATATGTTAAACTATTTGATTAAAAACGTTAAGGTCGTCCCCCGAGCAAACGACCTTGGCCATACATTTGCCGCGTTGCCGAGATCGCGCCAAAACCCTATTATTTTTACTTATCTTGGTTCAAAATTGTCCTAAAAAAATTTAAAACGGCGAATATGTAGTTTATAATATTGTCGATCTATTGGCGTGAGTTTCAAATAAAAGTAATTTGTAAATCCTAAGGAGATGCTGAATGTATGCTTGAATTTTAACAAATTGCTATTACTTTGGAAGCTGATATCATGAGTATAAGAAACAAAAATAGACAATTTAAAACGACAAAAGGAATGTTGATATACTGAAGATTATTGCTGTATTTTTATCATAACTATAGCTTTCAGATTATGAGTTTATAAGGTTTTAAATACGGTCAATTACGGAATCTCCGGACGGAATGCCCTTAACAGATAGAAACAAAGTTTCACTCGCTACCGCCTCTCCCCTGCGGCCTGGTTGGCGGGCGGCGCATTGTAGTCGGCGCGCGGTGCGTTTGAGAGATCGTAATCTATAGATGCGGTTTTTGGACCCTGTTCAATTAATTAGCTCGGTTGTTTGTTCATATTTTACCCGAAATATACGAACTATGTATATTTCGGGTAAAATAATATTATGAGTAAGTTAATGTGGTTAATACCGTAATGAGTATCAGAACTGAAATGTAAAACTATTATTTGCTTCGAAGAAAATAATGTCAGATGCCGACATCATAATTCCATATACAGGTAAACATTTAAAAACTACAAGGACAATAAAGTCTAGATTGTTAGACAAAACTATTATATTCCAATTTCCAACAATTTAATAAAATACAGTGGCTGCGACATCAACTGTGAAAAATATAAAAAACTCAACTTGAATACTTCATAATAATAAATCAGTAAATTCTAACAAATTTGACACATAAACACCCTCATTTTAATAACTTCAAGCTAATCAGTAAATTACAAGAATTTACACAATAAAATTTTAATTGATACGTAACGTTTCGTGAGAGTGATTATCACCGGGATGTGTCCCCAAACTTTTGAGATGACGGCGATCGCGGTAATGTGGTCGTTAGCGACATGTTGCTTAACCACAGGTGTTGTAAAATATGATCAACTTTCTAATATAGGTAATAATGCCATTCACAGAGATTTTCGTTACGGTTTCATAGAGGCAGCAGAACTATCTTCTCCTATTGTTACGTTCCAGTAGTCGATTACCGCCATGGAGAGACATCAAATGTACCATCGAGGAAATTGATTCCTAGGCAATTGACAGACCAGCGTCTTTTGGTCGGATCATGTCAATTCAATGTTAATTGTGATCTGTCGGCTTGACGGTAGGTAGCATTGATAATATCTATCTAGCCAGACTGACGGAAGAACAGAAAAAAAAATTTTGTTTTTCCAGCGCGGAAACCAAAACTAGCATCCTCTGTCGCTGATTATGCTATAGAACAAAATGCCTAGACCTAAAAGCAATTTAAAAAAATAAAACACATTCCAGCCCCAAAATATAGACCCCATGTGCGTGTTTTAACCCTACACGGGCCGCAGCGGCGCTGCCAAAGTGACCGCGGTGTAATTTAAGGCGGCATTTTACGCACATGCCGACGAATGGCGGGATTTAAACCGCTGCCAAATGGCCCCATAACCGTTACTCAATATTAGATGGGGCCTTTTTCGCCGTTTTTAGCTGCTGGGGACATCCGTGATTAGAATAGTTATTAGTGGAGGGTGATAACGACGCAGATAAATAAGTACAACATATCGACTTAGCTAGCTACTACTCGTAGTACGCCATTTGTTCCCAGCATTCGTCGTTGCTCTTGCATCTTTAGTCATTTTGATTAAAATGTAATTTTCTGATCAGCACCATCAGTAAAATTACTACCCCGTATGCTACGAATAATAAAAACTACCCGCATACCTTGAGGGTATTTACTATTACATAAATAGTAAATACCCTCAAGGTATGCGGGTAGTTTTTATTATGCAACTTCTCTTCGGTGGTAAATTTATGCGTAGCAGATACTATTTCTAAGGGTTAAGTCAGACCGCAGCGCAACGAGGCGAGGCGAGGCACAGCGCGGCATTTTGTATGGATTTGACAGATTTCAATTGCGCGAGGCGTCATGCCAATCTGTCAATTCAGTACAAATTTAGAAATGCATCTACGCGTCGCGTTGCGGTCTGAATTAACCCTAACTCCATAACTAAAATGTATTTTAGGCTGATGTTGATGGCCGCTAATAACAATTCTGTGCGTGGCACGCTCGGCGCGCCGCAAAAACTTCGTCACACGCTCGCGCTGCGACTGACAGCCGGGACCGCACACCACAGCCAGCCAGGCGATAGATATATCGCGACTGTAAACTTTGTAGCTGTTTCTTCTATACGTAAGTTAGAGCTGGAATCTGTTTTAGATTCGTATTACAAGCGGCAGTAATATCTTTCTTCATGATTCTATAAACAGAATGTTAATTTAATGGTTTCCTCGCCCAAACGTACTTGTAAAGTTACAACATTGCTATTGGCTACTAATATAGTTTACCTAAATATAATTTTTAAAAATTTTATTAAATGAAGAAAAAACTAGCATAACGACACCAAATTGTTTTCAAGCTTTTCAAAAGCTAGATGACAGTTATTTAGTTTATATTCATCCCTTCATAAGCTTAAAAAGCTTTCAGAACCATATTATAGCTCCAATTGAACCCTATTATAGCTCCCACTAAACCCTATTATAGCTCCCACTGTGTCACAGGCTGTGCAACTTTGAAGTGACGCGGTGCGGCGGGCGGCGGGCTCCGTACAAATAACCTGTCGGCCGCACGCGACCATCGACGATGACGCCTGATTGTGAACCGCTCCAAGTAATACAGGTATTAACCGTAATGGCTTGTCCACAGATTGATTCGCAAGTAAATATCCCGTATTTGGTTCCAATAGTTCAATAGTTACAGGAAAAGCTGGGATATTTTTTAAGCGAATCTTTGACCTTGACTGTATTCTGGGTCCATGATGCAATTACAGTAAGTTATGGTTCTTATGAAGTTGGAAGTGCAGGCAATACCTGCACGTGAGGAAAGCTATTCCTTGTGAATAAAAAGCAATTATAGAAGTCTATAGCTCCTCGCTCTTGCAGAAAGACTGCTACCCTGAATGATCTGGCAATTTCGAAGGGCATCTGCAGCCTGTAGCTACGTCGGTGTGGAGTGTGGTAGTAGATACTCTTTCTCGAGCTTCGCCCACGTTCAGATATTTCTGAGAAGAATTTGGATGGGCAAACCCCGACTGTGCACTACAGCGGCGTCTGTGTAGAATGGTGTGTAGTTTGTGTGCTGCGTTGTGCGTGGTTTATGGTGTGAGAATGTGGTGTGTGGTGTGTGGCGGTACTCACGGGTCGCTGGCGCGGCGCTTGCCGGCGGCGTCGTGCTGCGGCGCGAACATGTCGGCCGCGTCGCCGCCCGCCTCCAGCACCAGGTGCTCATGGCTGCGGACGTACTGCAGCGGCGTCTGGGGGATAAACATGGTGTTAATGGTTCTGCTTGTTGAAAGTGTGAGATTTTCGACGCTGCATTGCTCAGCGCCTGTATCTCCTAATAGGTATCAGACTCCGTACCAAGGAAAATTTGGCTCTTCCTACTGGCTATTGAAAACTTTTATAAGATTATGAAACAGCCCTCATACTACAATGACCTGTATGTCTGATGATCACCTGTTTAGCGCGTCGTGCGCGGGCATGCAGGTCCCGCTGTACTGGCGGCAGTAGCGCTCGCAGGAAGCCTGGCACGGAGGCACGCAGCGGGTAGTTGGTGCACTCCTGTACGCCCGCCTGGAACTCCTCAATGTTCACTCCGCCAGCCTGAGGGAGGAAGTTAGTTGGGTCACGTGTGCTCATTACTCATGAAGTCATGTCATTGCTCATATCTTTACCATTAGAGTATAAAAGGAAATTGTATGTACATCAGAGTGGCGAAGGCTCCTTCCTAAAAGGAACCTCTAGCCTGTAAAATTCATAGGGATATTTTGATTGTCTTAAAATTTAAGAAGTAATGGAAGGAATGCGGAAACCCTACCCTATATTGGCACATAGCATAGGTCTGGTATCCGATAGCGACTTACACTAAATAACCAATACCGTGCTGGTTTAAATATGCAGCAACTCCATGCTTTTCAAGGTAAAGAATTAGTAGTTAATGCTTTTGACCTTTGCAGCAAAGTATTTTTTAGAAAGCACAATAATTTAAAGGGCAATCCCTATACGGTGTAGGTGTATTTTCGTGGCTTTCATTGAG
Organism: Polyommatus icarus; assembly: GCA_937595015.1. NCBI lineage: Eukaryota > Metazoa > Arthropoda > Insecta > Lepidoptera > Lycaenidae > Polyommatus > Polyommatus icarus. The sequence continues at coordinate 29,285,148 of OW569321.1, read as the reverse complement.
CTGTTACACACGTTGGTTTCTGTAGTGTCTCAATTGACATTGTTAATTTTTCGAGGTTTTGCTCTATGATGGAGCCTCCATTTAAATAAACACAGCCGTGGTCTTTCGCCGCTTGCTTGGTGTTAAAGCGTTAACGAGACTTCTATATACCAAATCGACATTTAACGGCCACGATCTTACTGCAGCGATCGTAATTTTCCCTATCGCGTTTCTTGTAAAAAAAAACAAATTGGCGATGACCATATCCAATGTGGTAATACTATAAGTGAGAAATGTCACACGGAATTGATGAATACATTCAATAAATATATGGGACTGGCTGTTCCGGCGAACTTCGTGTCACTTTACTTTGTCACTTTAAAACCTTGCCTGGACTTCAAGGATTATTTCCGTGAATTATTTTAAAACTAAAATCAGCCCAATCCGTTCAGCCGTTATCGAGTTATAGCGTTACTAACACAATTGGAAATCCATTTTTATATGTAAGATTTGGAAACCCTGCGGTGGAAGTCATCAGGCTAAACGACTACTGTAGTTACCACGAGGTTGTGTATGAGGTGTCTGACGCGGTCGCCGGTGTCGGGCCCGACGTCAGCGGCGAAGGCCAGCAGAGCGGACAGGAACCGCCGCAGCCGCTGCAGCGCCGGCGCCGACCGACCCTCCGGCGGTGGTGATAGCGATTCCGTAGATGATAGCGTCGCTGGAGGAAGAAGAAAGCTTAACGAGATATCTCACTCTACATGTTTCTCGATGTTTGATAGTTTGTATCTTCATCTCTATTGACCCTAGCATGACAAACATTTTTTTTGCGTAGATCTATCAACGAAATAACACATTTTCATAGAGTTTTGTTGAGTTAATGTCGAGATTTTGACATTATGAGACGAGTAGTTTTTAATTATCTCGAGAGTTAGATATCTCGTTAGCGTATGCTAGGCAGGAAGGACCCCCGGATGGAGGGAGAGAGAGAGAGACAGACAGAGAAACAACGCGCACGCCGCACGGTTTACAACAATAGCAAAAAGTGTCGTTACAACTTTTGGTCTTAATTTTTTCCGTCTAACCGCCTTCACAACGCGCGATATGGAACTTCCTTCCAAAAATATAGAAGCTGGGGTTGTAAGATACTGACGGGAAAAATTCAGAGCTCTGAAAATATAACTTTTGGTTTTAATTAATTTTCTGCTATTTCGTAATAGGGTTGAGATCTGTTTTCAATGCTCTGAATTTTTTAATTTTGTAATCCCGTCTCCCAGTCTAATGGGCTTGAGTTTTAATGTACTATCAGAGAAGTTAATTCCTAGGCAGATGGTGAACCTAAGTAATTTGGCCGCGTTACGTGAAACCCAACCGAGCGATCACAGCCATAAACCGAACAAATGACGTAGGTCCGTCAACTGCCTAGGAATTCATTTCCTCGATGATACAAAGTTGAGCTAGCTGCTTGATAATAGCTTTTATAAAGTGCTGCGTTCAGTGTGCAGCCAGTCCTTGAAAATTTATAGACCAATTTTAAAATATCCCAACGGCCACATGATTCTACACTAAGTGGGTACGGCAATACGGTCTATTCAGCACCGCTAAGTTCCGCTCCGCGTCAGTGGGAACACGGCCTAAGCTAGGAGTTGATACAATTTTAGATACATTCGGCTAGTCAATCACTTCTAATGCTATTGTGGCTGTTATTATGCGGATGTTTGGGCTATAAGATGCAGTCAAGCCAGGGCTTCTCACCTGTAGTGCCGTTGTTCTGTGGGCTGGGTGGCCCGGGCGTGGGTGATACGCGAGTTTCGTCCTGCTCCGGTGACCGCCGCTCCTTGCCGCCTGCTGTAACATACATGAAGATTACAGAAACTGTTATTAACGTCTTCGTCTCTCTTCTTTGATTTGGGAGTTGAGAGACCCAGAATGTTGCTACCAAACCAGGAAGCCTACCACCAAACCGTTTTGATACTCAAACAATCGTACGGGAGTCCTGCTCTAACAATATCGTTTCACGTGTGTTAGAGCAGGACGCAGCATTCTCGTACGATTGTTTGAGTCTCAAAACGGTTTTGGTGGTACGGGTCCAGGGCCGGATTTATATTTTTGACGTGACAACGTCTTATAATTCGATATGAGCTACGCGCACGAAAAAGCATGACGCAATATGCGGCGTTACCTCGCTGATCGCTCTGAGGCGTTCCAATATAAGGCTGTTAAGACGTTATACGCCTAATTCTGGTCCAATCCGTTCTGTAGGGTTACCCTGGGACGCAAATCCCTCTGGCGTAATAATAAATAAAACCAGTGAGTGTCAGCGCGAAACGACGATAAGTTATTATATTGAATTACATATAATACCAAATGTTGTCGGGTAAGCAATAGCGCGATCTAGAGGCCTAACAGCGACATCTGTTATCAAATCGCGGAACTAAATTTACTTATAAAACACTATGAAGTTTACAAATCTCAACAAAGGTAGTTGTCACGTTCAACTATCGTCAGTAAACCGACTTTACAGACAACCGATTTTTTTATGAGAATAGGCCACTTTAATTTAGCCGCCCCATGTACGTAATCTGCCGCCATTCTAGGAGGCTGCCGCTCCCTCTACGACGGCATAGGACGCTGCCGCTCATAGGGCATGGCCTATACTGCCTATACACAAATCCAGGGCTGCACCAAACAGTTAATTTTAGTAAAGTAATTGAGTACAGGTGGGTTGTGTTCAACCTCTACTTAACAACTTCACCCCTAAAAGACAGTCAACATAATATTTTGTGGGCATTATATTTTATATTATATTATACTAATGGTTGAGCCACGAGGGCAACATAGTCTTATGATATTTTATAGTCGCTTGTATACAAACCATAAAAATATTTCTTCTTACGGTAGAGAATAGAGTACCAACTTATAAAAAGATAAATAAAATTCTCGGCCTAGCACTCAAATCGTGTTCATATAATAGTTCTAAGTTGTTACATAAAGTGATCCAGTAGGTAGCCTAACAAAAACTTTTTTTTTATGAAATAAGGGGGCAAACGAGCAAACGGGTCACCTGATGGAAAGCAACTTCCGTCGCCCATGGACACTCGCAGCATCAGAAGAGCTGCAGGTGCGTTGCCGGCCTTTTAAGAGGGAATAGGGTAATAGGGATGGGTAGGGATGGGAAGGGAAGGGAATAGGGGAGGGTAGGGAAGGGAATAGGGTAGGGGATTGGGCCTCCGGTAAACTCACTCACTCGGCGAAACACAGCGCAAGCGCTGTTTCACGCCGGTTTTCTGTGAGAACGTGGTATTTCTCCGGTCGAGCCGGCCAATTCGTGCCGAAGCATGGCTCTCCCACGTATTAAAACTAAATTATTTTTTATATTATCATCATCGCATAACATTTCTATTTGTCCAGGGGTTCTCATAACTCCGCGGTTGTATACCGCGTATCCCGTGGCTCTGCCTAAAGCGGAAGAGCAGGAACACCGTTAGGATTTTAGTGGGTATGCCCGGGCGCGACCTACTATACCCCGGTGGCCCTCCCAAGACCGCCGGAGATGCGTAAATGCATTACCCTAACTGCAAAAAAAGGGGGTTCTCAATTCTCATATCCGTCAATCGCGTGTCTTGTGGCCGCACGTCTCGACGCGGCTGTGTAAACGGTAAATGCATTACCCCAACTGCAAAAAAAAAGGGGTTCTCATAACTGTCAATCGCGTATCTCGTGGCCGCACGTCTCGACGCGGCTGTGTAAACGTCCGTGCCGGCGCACGCCCCTGGCTGTTTATGCTACATTATCGCCGCCCGCCCTGCAGCCGCCCGCCCAGCCGCCCAGCCGCCCAGCCGCCCAGCCTGAGCCTGCTGATTGAGGCTATCGATTAGTGCTACAGCCTAATGGCTATTCCAGGAATTATAATCGATTATGTAGATTGGAAAAAAATGGTCTTTGTTATTACTGAGGCCATAAAACTCAATTATATTCACAACTCGCTCACGTACACATAAGCAAGAACTATTCGGTGTTTCGGTACTTCGGTGCTTTACGAATATTAAGAAATAATAAAAATAATATAATAAGCGCTCAAAATAATTTTTTTATAAATTTTACATGTAATAGAAGGAATCCACAATTTTTACCAATCAACTTTGAGAGAGAATAGTGGAGAACCTAAAATCAAAAGGTTATAAGATCCAGGAAGCCGTTAATAAACTGAGCTGGAGAAATAAATTACCATTAAATATGTTCGTACTTTCATTTGAGAAGGACGAGGACATAAATAAAATATATAACATAAAATCAGTGCTAGGTTGCAAAGTGGATATCCAACCACTGAAGACCACAAAACTGATACCACAATGCAAGAGATGTCAGGCTCATGGCCACACACAAAAATACTGCTCGAAAGAACCCAGATGCGTAAAGTGCACGGGTAAACACTTAACTAAGGATTGCCAGAAACCAGCTGAGGCAAAACCAAAATGTGTTTACTGTGGCGAAGCTCATCCAGCTAACAACAGGGGCTGTGTTGTGGCTAAAGAGCTTCAAAACATGAAATTAAAAGCAATGAAGAAAAAAGGGCCGACAACCATTACAACTTCTACTCCGTCAGCAGGTAAAATTACTGATACTTCAAAATTTAGTAAAAATAATAATAACAAAGTAGTTATAAACATTACTTTTGCGCAAATGGCTAAAGCAAATAAGAATCATCAACCACAGCCTGAGGTTATCTCAAATACGGATGAAAAAATAAACAAAATTCTCGATTTAATAACCTCATTTGATAACAGACTGAAAAAACTAGAAAGTAGCGCTAACATAGCTACTCACTCGCAGAAATCAAAATGATCAACTCATTCAAGATTATGACCTGGAATGCAAATGGACTACAGAAACATCAAACTGAGTTGCAAGTAGTCCTAAGCACAGAGAATATCGACGTGTGTCTTATATCTGAGACTCATTTCACAACAGAAACATATATTCAAATAAAGGGCTACAAAACATACCATGCCTTACACCCTGATAATACTGCCAGAGGTGGCAGTGCTGTCATCATAAAAGAAAATATTTGTCACTATGAAGTATACAAATTGAGCAACAAGAAATACAGGCAGTGGCTGTATGTGTCAAAACAAAATCATTTCCGGTAACTCTAGCCTCTATATACTCTCCACCGAGGTATTCTATAAAATCAGATATGTACATGAACTTTTTAGAAAATCTTGGCAATAGATTTATACTTGGTGGTGATTTTAACGCTAAAAACACCTACTGGGGATCCAGACTTACTACTACAAAAGGAAAAGAGCTATTGAACGCTATAAACGAGACACATTGCAAAGTTATATCAACAGGAAAGCCTACATACTGGCCCACAGATCCCAATAAAATTCCTGACTTAATTGACTTCTTCATATACAAAAATATATCATCCAGTTTTCTACAAATCGAGGAAGGCTTTGATATGAGCTCGGATAACTCATCCATAATTCTGACATTTAGTGAGAAAATCATAATGAGAGAGCGCCCTCTCACGCTTATAAATAAAAACACGGACTGGGAGAGCTTTAAGCTAGATTTAGACCTGAAGGTTCCTCTTAAAACTCCAGAACAACTGGATCTAGATATAAGAGAATTTGTATAAAACATCCAAAGTTGTGCGTGGAACAATTCACCAATCACTAGCAGAAAAGCAAAAGGAAATTGTTACCCAATAGAAATAAGGCAACTTATAGCAGAGAAAAGAAAAACGCGAAGGAAGTGGCAAGTGTCCAGGTGCCCTAATATAAAAAAAGAACTTAATAATCTCACGAAAAAACTCAGGCGATAAATTGTAAAGTTCAACGAAAACAGTATGAGCACATATCTCTCTCATCTGACTAACGACCGTTCAACAGAATACTCATTATGGAAAGCAACAAAAGGACTTAAAAAGCCCATCGCCCAAATACCTCCCATCAAAACAGCAAATGGGAACTGGGCTATAAGCAGTGAACATAAAGCAGCTACGTTTGCAGATCATCTAGAAAAAATCTTCCAACCAAATATAGAAGTAGAGCAACAATCTAGCTTAGAAGAAAATTTTGGAGATTTATCGTCAGACGAGCCTAATATAAAACTTGCCACCCCAAGGGAAGTTAAAAGTGAGATAAAAAAGCTAAGCCTGAAAAAAACCCCTGGATTCGATCTTATCACAGGAGAAGTTTTGCGAAACTTGCCACCAAAGGCAATAGTAAAACTAACTACGCACATAAATGCCGCGTTAAGACTCAAACACGTACCTGATATGTGGAAAGTAGCAGAAGTCATAATGCTGCCAAAACCTGGGAAACCACCACACGAAACAAAATCTTACAGGCCAATCTCTCTGTTGCCTATTATATCTAAATTGTTTGAGAAGCTCCTTCTTAAACGCTTAAAACCTGTACTAGACGAAAGAAAATTGATACCAGACTACCAATTTGGCTTTAGAGAAAAACATTCTACGACTGACCAAGTCCACAGAATAACTGCAGTAATAGAAAAAGCACTAGAGGAAAATAAAGTCTGCACAACAGTTTTTTTGGACGTCGCGCAGGCTTTTGATAAGGTTTGGCATGAGGCACTAATTAAAAAAAATCGGAAACTCCTCCCAAAACAGTTTGCTGATATCCTAGAGTCTTACCTAGTGCGAAGAATGTTTAGGGTGAGACAAGATGAAGCATACTCAGAGCTGAAACATATAAATGCTGGAGTACCTCAAGGAAGTGTCCTAGGCCCGGTCCTGTACCTACTCTACACTTCAGATATTCCAAAAATAGAAAACAGCACCATTGCGACCTTTGCAGATGACACAGCAATAATGGCTACAGGTGACACTCAAGCAGAATCAGTGAAAAAAGTTCAGAAAGCTATTAACACCATATATGACTGGACGAAAAAGTGGCGAATAAAGCTAAACGAAGCAAAATCAGTTCATGTTGACTTTACAAATAAAAGACCTAAATATAACCCGGTATACATTAACAATACTGCTATACCGCACGAAAACACCGCCAAATACCTCGGCATGACACTGGACTCAAAGCTTCGCTGGAAAACTCATGTCAAAAAGAAGCGCGAAGAGTTGGATCAATCAGTAACAAAAATATACTCTTGTACAAACAAGTCCTTATGCCCGTATGGACTTATGGTATTCAGCTATGGTTCTGTACCAAAAAGACTAATACCATGATAATACAAAGATTCCAAAACAAAGTACTCAGAGGAATTATGAATGCACCCTGGTACAATAGAAACGAAGACCTACATCGGGACCTTAATGTGGACATGGTCTCTACAGTTATAAAAAGATACGCCGAAGCCCATGAAAAGAGGCTTCACCATCACGTGAATGTCGAGGCCATCCAGCTCCTCGACAACACGGACCTAGTTAGAAGACTGAAAAGGACAAAACCTTTTGAGTTAGTGTATTGACTGTGACGAACACAAACAATAGTGTGTATTCTCCTTTATAGAGACCTTAAGAAAGTGTTAATGGACACAATCTTAGTTAACTCTACCTAGCAGATTAAGTTAATGTAAAATTACTTATTAGTCTTAATTAGGCTAGATTGTAATAATTATAAAATACTTATAGAAGTATTTTATATATAAAAAAAAACAACTTTGATATTGTTTAAATAATGTAACCGGCACGTTTTATGGCCCGATATTGTATCGGCTATCGAGGCGTGATGGGTTCCGTCATTCCGTGAGAATGCATAATATCCTATTCCGCACAGCGCGGGTCGCTTTCCGCGCCCGCTTATGACATAAGCTATAGCCTATAAGATTGGTGTCAATTATAATAACATAGAGTTCGATTTTTCCTGCAGTAGTTTCTTTCTACTAATAAAAATTTGCTTATTTATAATATTATTATTGTATCTCTCGGCTCGTCATCCTATAAACCTAAGCAAAAAAATCGGTTGTCTGTAAAGTCGGTTTACTGACGATAGTTGAACGTGACAACGTCATAGCCTTAACCCCTCAGTTCCGGGAAAAATCTATGCAAAAAGTAGGCAGGTCAATGTGCAAAAAAAAAAATGGCGCCCGGCCTACCCTCTTTGTAAAATTAATGTAATATCCTTACATACAATCCATATTTTATGTTTGTGTGACCTACATTATAATATATGTTAAATCTTCTATCTATCAAGCCATCATAATATAGTATTTAGTCCGATGTGATATTAGTTTCTCAATTATAAACTTTCGAAACTATAATTAGTGACTTGTTCAGAAGAAATAAACGAATAAATTACTCATTATAAATAAAATATTTATAATGAGTAAAATAAACTATTCGCAATACAAAACGCTACATACATTCGTGAAATCCAGTAAAATCTTCGAACAAAGCACAAGTCATACCTTGACACGTAGGAAATAGAGCACAATTTTGAATAGCCGAAATAATACTAATAGCTCACAGATTGTTTATTTATTATTCATTCAGAGTGTGGTCAATATATCAAAGGTCATAACTAACCAAACTTCTTCATACAAAAGTAATCTCTAAGTCATCGAAATACTGGTACGTAATATAATCGAAACAAAGAGCGCGGCCCAGGTGGGCCTTGCGGTTGCTGAGAGACTTGAAAGTGTAAATGCTCAGAGCTGTCAGCGAGGTAACGCCGCATGATCTGTCATGTTTTTCGGGCGCGCAGCCCATATCGAATTATAAGACGTTATCACGTCAAAAACATAAATAAGGCGGCATACCCCCTACACCAGGAAAGGTATTTCCCCAAAGACCAATACGTAGTCCGTAGTCGTAATTACTTGAAATAGAACGAAAATTAACTTTGAACCTACTATCCATATACTAATACATATTATAAATATATAAGTGTGTCTGTCTTTCTGTTACCTCTTGATGCCCAAACCGCTGAACCGATTTTGCTGAAATTTGGTATGGAGATACTCCAAATCCCCAGAAAGGACATATCATACTTTAAATCCCGAGAAAATGTACGGTTCCCGCACGATAAGCTAATTTTGGAGCAACGGAGTTGCGGGTGCTATCTAGTTTTTAATATAGCAAAACCTAAACCCACGTTTTTCATATCGGCAAAGCAATTTTTAGAGTTGTGATAGAAAAAGCTCAAGTCAGGGCTGCGGCTGACAGAATAAATAAAAGTTGTCGGCGAGCGGTGACTAGTGGTGCGCCCCGCGCCAGCGTGCCAGCCACACGCGCCCTGCGATAGGGATGTAATGTCTTCGATATCGATATCGATAAATATAAAAATAAATAATAAAATTCTACATATTATTAATTTAAATATTATTTTATGCTCTTAGTTTAAAATAATATTAAAGTACTTCCTAATTTTTAAGCTCGTAAGATAATATGCTAGAGAGCACAGATTATTCCTCGATACTCGTGAGTTCTGGTAAATTTTTAATTTGTCTCAGTTTATGTCACTAATTAGTAATTAACAATGATTAATTAACTATTTCTAACCGTAATGTTCTGGCTTTCCGAGACATAACATACGTGCTATTTTATATAGATACATAATGAAATAAATATATGCAGTACCTAACGATAGCACAATATTATCGATAGTTTTCAACACACATAGCATTGCCGGTGGTAGGCTTTATAAAGATATACTTGTGTCTTGTTTTGTACAAGACACGAGTCTGAAAGAGTTAGGTTAGGTTAGAAATTCTAACTAGATGCAATTTGTAAATACATAAAATCACTTTTAATTGCATCATTCGACAAGTTTATCGTTATCGATAGCTAGTTTTTCCTCTTCTATCGATGCAAGGTGGTCCATCCCTAGTCGTTATCGAGTGCTGCGTGTGGCGGCGACACCTCGGGCCCGCAGCAATTACGGACGTTTTATACAACTCCATTACGATTACAGACCCCGTATAAGTGCTGTACAGTACATCCTCTCAGTCATCACGACTACACGCAGAGTTTTGCCACAGACAGAACATTTCAACGAAATAAGTGCTGGTTTTATTACCAGCACTTAATTTACAAAATATGAGGAAACCTAGTAATGTGCTAGTAAATGGGTACAAACCTATGCCCAACAGACCAAGCCCTTTAGCCAAATTGATACGATTTGCTTAAACGTGAAAGTAACAAACAAGTAAAACAGTAATTATACTACTATTAATACGCCATAAGTAATTACAATTTTTTGCCTAGTAATTTAGAAATAAAATTACAGAACTTCTGTCGTTTGTTCTGTTTATTGTGTAACATTTTTTATTAGTAAGAGACAAGAGAGTATATTTGCAATTTTTACTTTTTACACACCTTTAACCGATTCGTTGCCACCTTCATTTCACCAAATTCTTACGACAGGCCAAGTACTTTGTTCGATGACGCACCATAAGCGTCATCGGCCCTGCTAAACGATGACGCGCCACGTGCGGCATTGGCCACTGGTTGTGTTTTATGCATATTTTATTGTAAATAGGCGTAAATCAGAGCGGAAAAAGATAAATTTTGTGTGCAGTGTTCGTATTAGTTGTAATTCAAAGCTGATATGGCGTATAAAAGTAGTAATTCATACTGTTAACAAAATGTGTAAGTAGTCGTCAACCTTTGGCACAAATTTTGCTCATACGAGTATGTAGGTATTAATGATTTTAATTAGTGCTGGTTACTAAAAGCCGAGCTTTGTGAGGGCTCACGTCGTGACACCTTGACTGACTGATGATAACACATATAACACGGACTCGCGCACAAAGGGTTCCGTACCATTATAGAGCAAAATTATGCCGAAAATTATGTTTTTGTATGGGAGCCCCCATTCATTTTTTATTTTATTTATTTAATTTTATTTTGTTTTTAGTATTTGTTATTATAGCGGCAACAGATATTCATAATCCGTGAAAATTTCAATTCTATTACCGTTCTTGAGTTGCGGCCTGGAGACAGACAGACAGACAGACAGACAGACGGACAGACAACGAAGTCTTAGGCTGGCCTCACACAGCCGGAATGTCTTTCTGAATTCATATTATTAATTCAGAAAGACTGGAATTCCATACAACATCAGTAAGTATGCTCCACGTACACATTCAGATTTTTTTCAGATTATGTTTCTCAGATCGATACTGACGAGCGTTCTGAATTCCGGATCGATAAATTTAAGATTATGATTTCATAACGCGCGTATTCCCATACATTTTAATAGAGCGGCACACACATACTGGAATCAGATTATGAATTATTTCAGTTGACACTGCAAGAAGCTAACCCCTGGACGTGTTGTGACCTGCTGGCGTGATGTACACGGAAAATTTAATCTTAAGCATTGAAATATAGGACACATCCATTGAGGATTACCATGACAGGGAAAAAAACATAGCGTGGTTGGAAATTCTTAAAAGTTTAATTCCAAATTGGGAAACATTAAGTAAAAACGAAAGTAAAAGAAAAATAATATATATTAGTATTAATTCTTCTTCCATAAAGACTTTTAAATATGTACCAGGAATCATGAGACTACCTATCAATCTTATTTTCAAAGATGTGTGTGAGGCAAGGTGCCGAAATTTAGATTATGAATTTCCGATTATGAATTATTCAGAGAGACGTTCCGGCTGTGTGAGGCCAGCCTTAGTATTAGGGTCCCGTTTTTATCTTTTGGGTACGGAAGTTAGAACCCTAATTACATGTTAAAGCACAAATCAATAGGCATGATAGTTTTTCCGTAAAGGTTGTGGGATTTATTATGACTAGCAACTTCATCTATTTTAGTTGAAGAATAAATAACTTAGAGTAGTTGTGTAGCTATGACAATATAAATTTGTATTAAAATTTAAGAGCTCTCAGAAAATCGTTTATTTAAACAAATGAAATACGTTTGTTTTGGATAATCAGCAGGAATATAATGACTTTCCTGAATATAGCCAGCCACGATTTACAAACATACTCAAATGAAAATTGCCTGGAAAACGACAATAAGGAGAATGAAAGTTTTCCAGAATATAGTCACTCAATATTGCAAAACTTTACATTGAAAAGGACATTAAGTAATTGAAAGTTCTCGTATTTGTCATGACGCAAAAAATAACTCAACAGACAGTAGCATCGAAGCTAAATTACTGACGCTGATGAAGATGAGTGTTAATAAGAAAAAAAAGTTTCATAAATACGCTAATCGCAGAAAAGTAAGGATTCTTTGAGTGAACCAATGATTGACGATCTCTGACTAGTAGCCTTTAATTCTAAAATAAACGGCCACGCATAAAATTGAGTTCAACATGTATATTTAGACAAGGGAATTGTAATTACAGTATAATAAATTAGTTTTAACGTGTTTTTTAACAATTCTTATATGCCGCGTCTGGCGCGTCATCGGCCTCACTAAAACTTTTTGAATGACGCGCTGGGCGCGGCATTGGCCACGAATCGGTTAATGTCTAAAATATAATTTTACTGAATACCTATATAGTACTGATATGTTCTCTACACCTCTGTCACATACTTTTATGACGCGACCATATCCGACACCTATTAAACTTTTAACAGTTTTCACAACTGATGCAGCATAAAGTGTGCATTACATTTCTTACTTTTTAAGTTTACTTTATTGGAACAGATGTTTCAAAAAGAAATAGTCCCGTGCTCTACTGTATATTTATTCAAAATTTCATCAAAATCTATCATCTATTTCTTTAGCCTCCTTATCGAACCTATCTGTCTGTTATTTTTCTTCACCACTTTAAGCCCAAACCACAGAACCGACCTTGCTGCAATTTTGTATGGAGATACTTTGATACTTTTCATCCCTAAAAAATGTACGGTTCCCTGAAATTGAATGAATTAATTTAAATGAATTGTGTCGAAACGGAGTTGACGGCGTTCGCGTCATCTAGTTCTAAATGAAACTCTTTTGTCGCTCGTTTCGTGGCCCCGCGTTATCACGTCGGCCACGCCGCTGCGCCTCCTCGCATTGCTCCTCGCTACAATCGCGTCACACGACCGTTTTTGCGGCGTGTTTTGACAACTGGCCCTACAGGATAGGGGAATAGAGGTGGACCATGTATGGGGCTACGATGAATATGATTATTATAATTTTGAACTTTGGAACTTTGTGCATAAAGAATGAATAAAAAATATAATGTTGTATGAGTCTACATAAAAAGTATTTTGGAAAACAAATAATAATCAAAATTTCACTTCACAACCACTGACATAGTATGTAATACGTAGTACTTACTACCTCAGTGTTCACAACTATGCACACTAGGTACTAAAATTTCTAACCACGTCTTATATCATTCGTTGAAAATTCTATCAGTAGTTTTCAATTCTATAAACACCGATTAATTACATCTGAATCTAATTCATCGGTATTTATAGAATCGAAAACTACTGATAGACCTGAGTTCCCAAAATTATTTATCCATTGACGATGAGGCTTCGCCGTAGTAGTAATTTGTGTGACGCGATTTTATTTATTTTTATTTTATTTTCTTAGGAAAACTTACAGCTATTTACAACTCCAATAAGATATATATTACACAGCGATATGCCAATTAAAAGTTTCCACTAATGTATAATAAGTTAAAACTTAAAGGTAACATATATCCAACATCAAATCATGACAAACACAATGACCTAAATTATTATGCAACATAATAATATAATAAAATAAATAAATTAACTAACAATAAGCAACAAAGCTAAACTAAACCTTATTAAAGCACAAGAAAAGGAAAACATGAATTCTCAAGGGCTTACTCGTTGTACGTCTATAATTATATTATTTTACTCACTATGAATAAAACTACTTATAATATAGTAGATCACGATAAAATATAAAAGCAAATTTTTTAGAAAGGCGTTTACTGAATAGAATTAAAATAGGCATCAGTCAAAAGTTTTCTGATTTTATTTGGTGTAAGGGAGGATATATCTTCAAGCGGATTTGTATTCAGAAAATTGTTAAATCGTGCACTCGACCTTAACACAAACGAATTCCTACGGTAGTAGGTGTTGAAGGGTGGGACATATAGAGGCGTAAAATGACGAGAGTTTCTAAAGGGCATATTAATATTAAATCTATTGAGTAAATCGGGTGCATCTATTTTACTATTCAGTACTTTACTTAGGTAAGCAAGGTCGCTAATGTTCCTTCGTTGGCACAGCGGAAGGAAATGGAATTTTTTACATCTGGCGTCATAGTTAGAAAGAAATTGATTACATTTAAACTGGAGATATCTAAGAAAGCGTTTTTGGATAGACTCTAATCTATCTATGTATATATTGTAAGCAGGATTCCATACCTCCGAACAGTACTCCACGATACTGCGAACATAGGCACAATACAGGATCTTGACCACTTTAATAGATTTGAAATTTCTGCACGATCTAATTATAAATCCTAAGGCTTTTGATGCTTTGTTAGTAACATAATCTATATGCTCATCAAAAATTAGTTTTGAATCTACAATAACTCCCAGATCCTTTATAGATTTTTTGAAAATAAGAGCCTTATTTTTAAGCTTGTAATTATACTTGATTAAATTTACCTTACGACTAAAGTTGATAGCAAAGCATTTAGAAACGTTAAGATCTAGCCTATTACGCACACAATATTCTTCAAATATATTCAAGTCCTCTTGCAAAAGGCGGCAGTCATCAAAAGAGGTTATGTTTTTTAATATTTTGGTGTCATCAGCATATAAAAAGAAATAAACATGGCGAAAACAAGAAGAAATATCATTTATAAAAATAGCAAATAGCAAGGGCCCCAGTAGGGAACCTTGTGGGACACCAGAAGGTACAAACATCCACCTAGAAATGAAACCATTTATAGCAACGGCTTGGGACCTATTGCAAATATAAGATGTAAACCAGCGAAGGAGATTCCCATGTATACCTGCATTGGATAACTTCTGGAGCAATATACGATGATTTAATTCTACTTGCGTTAATCTCTCCGTTATAAACAATCTTTTTTTCTATCTTTAAGTGTGTAAAATAATCGTTGACAAAATATATACGGCGATAAGCCGCCATAACTCTTGTCGAGGGCTCTCACACGGCCACACATCATCCCGCCACTTCCCACACACTACACGGCAACTCCGTCACTACCTCGATGGAGACCGGAAATGGGGTAAAATGAGACTACCTGCTGATGATATTATGATAAGCCCAATGATGATGAAAGATGTGAAAAACTTCATACCTAAAAACAGGCCAGTCCAATCGGTCTATAAACCGCGGCAAAATATACCGCGATAGGCCGCCATTACTCTTGCCGAGGGCTCTCACACGACCACACATCATCCCGCCACTTCCCACATACTACACGACAACTCCGTCACTACCGATAGAGACGGGACTGGAGCAAAATGGGACTGTGTACTGATTCTGAGGGAATTTCTTGTTAAGGACTAAGGGATTCCTTGTTAAGGACTAAGGACTTAGCTATAGCAGGTTCACCTAAAAATGCCTGAGGAAATCAATTAGCAATGACGTCATGTTATATTGCTATTTTTAGATAAGTATTGATAAAGTATTTTGCCGCGCGAAAACCGTGCATTTTTCAGTAATAAAAAGTACTTTAAATAATTTTCCGTAGTTTACTTATGTATGTGCGTTTCGCCATGATAACAAACTCATTATTTTGTTTTTATTCTTAGAAGTTTTGAGAAGGACCAAGAACAACAATGTTTAGGGCCTGTTTCATCACTTCCTAATAAAGTGCTGGATAAGCTATCTACAACTTTTTAGACAGATTCTCCATACTCTATCTGTCAAATTAAGTGGTGGATATCCGGCACTTATCAGGAAGTGGTGAAACAGGCCCTTAATAGAGTACGTCCATACTATTTTACAAACGGCACACCGTACACTTAGCTGCTGTAAGTGGTGGTAATCGATGAGCAGCATGGAGCGTGGGGCGTGGGGCAGTACAGTGGTTGACAAACACCATGTATTATGCACGAGGGCGGGCTCACTTGTCCACCCGACTGTACTTACGCTGAAGGCTATCATTTTGTATAATCACGACCGCTAATGTCAGTTATTAGGACTTTTATAAATAGGTTTCTCTACTTTTTTTGAAAATAGGAAATAGAACTTGATTGTTATACACATAAATCATATTATGATCAAGATATGTATCTAGAAATAGATAGATAGAGCTTAGTAAGACAGCTGGATGTCTGGCTTTTTAACTGAAATTGTCCCTTTACATTGAGACACTTGCCGTTCGCCTAAGTTATGTCATGTCGGGCTGTGCATAATTTAGGGGCAAATCACTCCAAGATCTGGTGATCCACCTGCATCTTCTTATTATATATATAGGGATATTTTTGATCAATTTGGATATCTGCTTGGAAACCTTAATCAAGTAATTTTATCCTTTTGAAGAAGTTTTGAAGACTATGAGAAAGGTGAGAGGAAATGAGTAGAAAGAAAGAGCAGCTTAATAATGCTAATACTCTGATATACTCTTGCTCCCTTTCTTCTTTCTTAGGAAAGAAAATCAAATAATTATTCTTCTCTCTTATTTGCTACACGGTAATAGGTAGAGAGTAATATTCTGTAGTAAGGTGGGCGGTAAACAGTTATGAGCGGTAACCGCGCGGTTCGATCGTCGAACAAATACGAGCTTCATATAAATTGTTGTCAGAGGTAGGGCTACTGGATACGAGTAGAACATAATATTTAGATGCTTAGGACTGACATACTGTGGATGTACTTAAAAGATCGTGCCTATAAAACACCTACCGCCGTACCTGGACCAAGTAACTACATAATATATAGTAATCTGTGCCTGGAGGCTGGACAGCCTAGGAATGTGTCTCGCTCGGGCGTGCACTCTACGAGGCGCCCTGGAAATCGTAATCGAAACCGTGTTTAAAAGAACAAGAATTAGGCTCTACTTTTATAATAATAATAATAATAATAATAATTTATTTGCCAGAGTGAGATGTACAATATGGTCTTCATAATAAAATATAGGATCATATCACTCAACTAAATTAATAGTATGCAAATGTCATATAATTAATCTAAAAGGTCGAGAAAAGAAGTAGAAGTATTACCATCACTAAATGTCACAATATGTCATTATTTAAAGACAAGAGAACTGTCAGAAATAAGTACCAACGAAAAAATCCTTTACTTCATAGAAACAATTATTTATAAGCCATTCATTTAGTTTTCTTTTAAAAGGAATTAGGCTCAGTTTTTCTAAATCTTTTGGCAAGTTATTATAAATTTTAATAGCCATAGAATAAGGACTTTTAAGAAACGTTGTGCTGCTACATTTGGGCATGATTAATTTATTGGGATAACGTTGTGATCTTTTTGTATCATTGTTATCCTTGTTTTGTACAAAATATTTTGGATGCTTTTTAACAAAGATGCACATGTCTCTAATGTACATACATGGCAGCGTGAGTATTTTCAGTTTTTGGAATAAGGGTTTGCAACTTTTTTATAATAATCGTTTACTTTAATGATAATCGTTCGATCATATAACCACAGATTACTACGTTACTATTTCCGCGACCTTTTAATGGTGTACTTATACTATAACAAGTTATAATCTCTTAACAGCACATTTTTGCGTTCCCGAGCCAGCTAGCAAGGCAAGATCAACTGTAACGATATTACGGCCACATCTAGTAACTGTATATCTGCGGCAGTCCGTGCCTCGCGCCGATGTCGTTAGATTATGATCGCCAGTTGCGCCGGTTCTCACAAACACTGTATACTGTATAGCCCGGTATAGACCGTGTACTAGGTGTACCTCCGATTTATGGACTACTATATCTATGTAACCACCACGGGTAATGTTCTAGCAATATAAAGTTTTCGTAGCGTAGCTTCAGCCTAGAGAAATTAAATACTGCGAACATGTACTATCGGAGAAGTTGATTCCTATGCAGATGGGGGACCATAAAGTTAATATGTATATTACCTTTATGTGGGGGACCTACGTAGTTTGGTCGCGTTACGTCAAGCCGACAGATCACAATTAACATTGAATTGACATGATCGACCAAATGACGTTGGTCTCTCAACTGAAATCAATTTCCTCGATGGTACATTTAACATTACAATGTGCAGTTGGATATGGTTAAGTTTGAAATCAAAGCAATTACTTTGCATTTATAAATACCATCAATCACCTATTTTTGTGATTAATAGCATTATGATCTTGAAGTACCCAGCTGAGACAAAATTGCCTAACGATAGTTATTCGATATTATGTTTCTTGTTTTCGTTATATTATGTACCTCATAATAATTATTTTAGAGCCCCGTTTTCCTTCACCCGCCTATTTTAGATGGTATGCTACTAGGGCAGTTCCAGATGGCTATGAACTATAAATTCTTGATAACTAGTTGGTGCCCGCAACTTTTGAACAACAAGAATTTGTTTTTCACGCAGGAACCGCATATTTTCCTAGGATGAAAAGTATCATAATTATGTCTTTTCCCGGGACTCGAAGTATCTCCATACAAAATTTCAGCGAAATCGGTTCAGCGGTTTGGGCGTGAAGAGGTAACAGACAGACACACTTTCGTATTTTTAATATTAGTATGGATGAGAGATAGCACTCACATTTCCGTCTCTCTGTAGTGGTGGGGACGGCGTACTCCTTGTCCGGCACCTCCTCCTTCACCTTCGCCTCCATCTGCAGACAACATTATCAGTTAAGACTTAGCAATTTTACCACAAAAACTGTGAACACTTCTTATGTAGGAAAACTTTGTTTACTGTAACTATATATTTACCAAAGTATATCTATACTGTTGAATATACAGCTGAAGATTTGTTCTAACCACAGGACTGATTTTTATGTAATTTGGCACGTATATAGAACATGGGGGAGGACATAGGCTACTTCTAAGCGAAGAATGTACGGCTCCTACGCAGTTCCTAATTTACGCGGGCAGAGCTTCGCAGATTCTTATATTTCCCTTACACCTAGAGCCAGCTGTTTTTTCTCTGCACCTGGAGCCAACAGCACATTTGTACATCATCAGGGCTGTGAGATTAACCAGCTGCGGCGCGTGGTCTGTGTCTGCCGGCGCACACGCCATGTTCGTTGTATAAATACCCTCAAGTTCAGATTGCATCCGGTGAGAGTTTCTGATTGATTCTACCCCGGAAAGTGTATGGGTAACCCTTATGTAGTCAGTAAGGTCCAGCTGTCAAAGGTGAAATAATTGTGAAAGGTGTTACGTCAATATTCTCGTAACCAAGTGTAATATCTATTTTCGGTGTATTGCATTAAAACAAAGAGACTAAGACAGGATTGATTTATGAGACTCGATAATGTTACAATCGGAGTTGATAATGTTCTCGTACTTATGTCGTAAATCGTAATTGCATTGTTGACAAATTATTTGCATTTTGGACAGTGCTGGAGATTATTTTTGGGTGATCTGATATTTTTCCTATGCAGCTTCTCAACTTGGTGACTAATTGTATACTAAACTAGCTGTTACCCGCTATTTCGTCCGCGTTAACATCTTATATATAAAGTTCTCGTGTCACAATGTTAGTCCACGAACTCCTCCGAAACTGCTTTACTGATTTTTACCAAATTTTATATGCATATTCAGTAGGTCTGAGAATCGGCTACTCGGTACTTATTATATTGATAAGTGCATTTGTTGAATAAATAATAGTAAATTATTACAACTCGAGAAAAACGACGGCCATGATAGCGATGGACGTTGCCATGGTGACATACTTATTTAGTCACTTCAATAAAATAATACGGGCGATATACTTTTTAATATGGCAAAGAAACGATTGCCGGGACAGCTAGTAATAATATAATATTAACAAAGGTGGATATAGTTTTCCCCTTTTTGTAGTTCCTTATACAAAGGGTAAAAACGGGACCCTATTTAAGCGAACTTCTTCATCATAGTAGTTTCAATCTTTAATTTCAGTTCAATCAGTCGAAAATCTAAGAAGATTCGTACAAACTTTCATCTCCTATTTTATCCCCTTAGGAGTGAAATTTATCAAAATACTTTCTAATTTTTTAGCGAATGCCTACGCCGTAATATCTATCTGCATTCTGCAAGCCTTTCTGCACGATCATTCTGGAATGATCGTGCTGAAAGGCTGGCACTTCTAAAACCCTGGGGGTTTGGGCTGTGCATTGATAGATCACTATGTCAGTCAATTAGTTAGTCAGTCAGTCACCTTTAAGTTATATATATTTAGACTTTTACAACTTCTAGAAGTTCTGTTAACCTGTGTATTTTTTGGAAGTTAAAATAGACAAGACTGCCAAAGTCATTGCCACTCCGGACACTCTCCAGCAAACACAACAAATCAGGGTCCCACGCACGTCGGATACATAAACCGTGGTGGTCTGCGGAGTTTACAGGCGGAAATGCCGGTCTGTCGGACCCGGCCTCACCTGTGACGTCACGGCCAGGTGCCGGCCACATGGTGGTGTATTAATACCGAACTATTTCAGCGTGCTGCTGCACTCGCCCGCGTCAAACGTGATGTAAGATTGACTGTGTGAACGGAACGGAAAGTGCAAACGTATGATACTATTTATTGAAATATGTGTAATCTGGGCGGTCGATGCAAGCCCTAGTATATCCCACAACATGTACATTTTGTTGTACACTTTACAGAAAAACTATCACGCCTATTGATATGTGCTAATTTTAAAAATTATTCATATGTCAATGTTTTATCGGTCATATTAAAATATAAAAAAACTGCCATAAAATTTATTACCACGCAGATCCGACGCGACTCAGAATTAAAGTTCGGCTTTTATCTAGTTTAATCATAAATTAAGTGTTAAATACCACAAATATATAGCACTTTTCTCCTAGTACTTGGAATGAAGACGACTATAACTGCAATTTTTATTGAATATACATCGTAGAGCTGTCACTTCCAAACTTTCAAAATTACTGCATAAAATAAAATGTTTTTGTTTTATACATTATCTGTAAGTCTAATGACATACGAAATATGTAGTTATCAATTACATAAACGGTCCAGAAGTTTTTGATAAACTAAAAGATCACAATCAAGAAACTAAAAAAGCTACTGTGGCACCTTAACGCAAAGGGGGCGCTGAAAATAATTTAAAATAACCAATAAGCATTGATATTGAACAAGTGGTGCCTTAATAGAGGCGCAGATGGCGACCCTAATGTCAGCTGTAGAGGAGCTACTGAGATTATACTACTGTGCAGTGTACATATTGTGGCTTATATGTCGCTTTAAAGATCTTGGTATAAAATATATAATAAAAATAATGATTTATTTATCATCAAAATTAATTACAGTACATTGCTCATAAGATAACTTACAGGTATATGTTTGACAAATATAATTTAACAAATATAAGCTCTACGCATGCTACAAATCTAGATAATCATGCTGGCCGATTATGTATCTGTTTCGTTACTAACTCAGTGATTAACTCACAAAATGTACCATACAGAATCGGCCCCCGTTTCATTTTAAAACTAGCGATTCCTTTCGGCTTTGTATGAATGCGAACAAATTATTAATTAATATAGAAGCAATATCTTGAAAGTTCCAATTACCATACTGGTGACTTAATATTGTTTTCTTAAGAAAAACTTGCAGCTATACAATAACCATAAGTACTTATATACGTATATCAAACAAAATAAACTTAAAGACATGATCAAGTCTTTACATCTTATTTCAAAAATGAGTTGAGTAATAATCTAAGTGCTATAATTTGAAATTGCTATAATTGAGTATTTCAACAATTTTTTTTTTTTATATAAAATATGGAAAGATGTTATATAAGTTTTATAACAAACAAATTTTGTTTTTTTGTTTTTCGCAATAATTCAAAAGTTATTTCAAAATAAAAATAGTAAATACCGAAGACACGCCGACACTCCGGCACGAGCGCGTGTGACGTCATTATGTTAATCTTCACCAGTCACCATAGAACTTTAGCTACGTACAGGGCATAATATTATAGTTAGCGCAAACAATTTTGACCTTAATTATTTAAATTTCATATACGACCTACAAACCTTCAAGAAGAAAGCCTTTTAAAAGGCCGGCCACGCAGCTGCAGCTTTTCTGATGTTGCAAATGTCCATGAGCGACGGTGGTTGCTTTCCATCAGGTGACCCGTTTGCTCGTTCGCTTCCTTTTAAAAAATAAAACCTAGGAGCAGTCGAAATATACAGTTGGCACTAACAATTTTTAGTGCCTACTATGATTTAGTGTTAGCAATTTTGTTTAAAACACCACCTATTTTGAGATTTTTTAATAATAAACTTTTTTTTAGAAAAAAACTGTTTTGTGTATATGAATAAGGAAAATTACATAGGACATAAAAATGACAGTTAACTCCAACAAAAAACGAGTGATATGAATATAAAACGTAATTTCATTCGGAAGTTTCCATAAAACAATGTCTGGTGTTCAATACGGACCTTCGTCTTTCCGCTATAAAATGTCTTATGTTGACATCGGACCCGCTATCACGGTAAATATAATGAATTATTAAAAATATTATAAACCACGTAAATAAAGAGTAATTTCTTAATAACATACCAAAAATTCAAAAATATAAGTCTGACAGTTTTTAAGCTATTCAAGTTTTTCAACTTGCAAATCTTCTGATTGCTCTACTGAAAAGTAGTGATTTTGCAGATCGGACTTTGTTCTTCGCATAGGCCGATTTATATCAACGTAATAGTACTCTAGGATTATCTGACACAGGTGCAGCACAGGTGTGCGATTGCGGGAAAAATAGTGATAATAGTTTGGACACAGGTGTGCCACAGGTGCATAGCACGTGCACTGATTAAGTGCCTATAAATAGCTCTAATGATTGATCGTTACTATTTTAATATTAGAGGTATGTATCATCGAAGTCCTACATCAGTTAGTCGGGTTATGTCAATTCAATGTAAGCTGTCATCTAGCGGATGGGTTTCACATAACGCGACCAAATTACGCAGTTCTGTCATCCACTCCACTTTTCTTAATCGGTAAAAACGGCGGGGATAGCAAGAATGTAGTATATAATGCGTTGCGTCGGATGGGATCGCTTAAAAGTCGGGCCTGATTTTTCGACAGTTAAATATTAAATCGCCCATCAGGGACCATTCATACAGTATGTCACACAA
Organism: Polyommatus icarus; assembly: GCA_937595015.1. Lineage (NCBI taxonomy): Eukaryota > Metazoa > Arthropoda > Insecta > Lepidoptera > Lycaenidae > Polyommatus > Polyommatus icarus. Next base: position 29,262,021 of record OW569321.1, on the reverse strand, counting down.
TTTTCATGATTTTTAGAAAAAAAAAACAGTGCCATTTTACTATAATAGAAAAAAATAACCTATGTGACTGGCCAGTATCGAAGGCGTTCCTTCGTTGTCTCCTTTTACAGAAATCACCAAGTATTCTTGCACTGAAATTACCATCACCCAAATTTATGTACGAGTTACTATCAAGCAATTAATTTTAAACATTTTCACGCCTTTTTTCATGTGGGCAAGTAGTTTTTCACACTTATTCCAGTAATTACCCCTCCCCCCTCGTTTGGGCGCAGCTGGCGGGCGGACGGACGCGCGGACAAACATAATTACGTATAGCTGGGTACACGCCGCTTATCCACGGATTTATTTATTTGGACACGTATTATCGCCGTTAAAGTACGTGTCTAGTTATATTTTGGACAATTTTCAGATATATAGAAGTCATAGGTAGTATCAATGCAACACGGAAATATTTGATCTCATTATTTCTTTCTCAATCCATACTATTATTATAAATGCGAAAGTGTGTCTGTCTGTCTGTCTATCTCTTCACGCCCAAACCGCTTTTTGTGCCGAAAAAATATACGGTTCCCACGCGATAATCAAATTTTGGAGCAAGGGAGTTGCGACTTGCGGGCTTCATATTATAGTACTTTATATTTTGTAATGGATTTTTGCCTGATTTATGTGCAAGTAAATAGGAGGACGGATTACTACATTTTTGTGAGTTTGTTTGTATGTTTGTGCATTTAGTAGAGGCTCTGAACAAATAAATATAGAACAAATAACAAACAAATAAAGAAAATAAGTAGACTGTATCCTAAAAACCTTATAACCTTTAACTTTTTGTTAAAAACACTATTCATGCTTTCGCAAACATCCAGTACCAAACTAACACATACTCAAAAAGATGTTGAAACGGTTGCTACGCGGGCAATACCCGCATAAGCTCGGGAAATATTTTGTTAAACTCCGCCCGTATCCCTCATCCCGCATCCCGCGTGATAAACTTGCGGTTACTATCACCGATGTTGTAAAATACTTATTGCCAAAGAATTCACGTACAAAAATACTTTGTAAATTCAAAATTAGGTTACGAAAGTAAGAAATATATGAAGATTGCTACGACGCGTCTACGCTCGTGCTACGAGCGTAGTAGCGCTACGGCGTAGAGGGACTACGCTAAACATAAGGGGCAATTCACAGAATTACGAAGCGTTGCAATGAGATTAAGGGTCAAATCACACTGTAACGTCACAAATTGTTGCGATGTGAACTGATCTTTAATAAATAAGAATAAAAGTTATTTACGTTCAACATGATGATTTTCTTGAGTATTGTTATTTCTATTATTGCGAGAATTAAAATACATGAAGCACTAATAAACACTATTTTTTAGCATAAACCTAGCTAATTAACTTATATTTTAATTACAATTGTCATTTAATAATACTAGTAGGTGGTGTTTGTTGTAATAACATTGTCCCTGGAGTTAGGGTAGAGGAATTTGCATGCGCTGGGAAAACGCACCTGCGCGCCGCCGGGCGGGCCGGGAGGTAAATACAACCATAGAGGCTAATGGTGATAATGTTATATGAAGAAATTAAGAGATGATATAAGTAGAAATTAAGAGGTAGAAATTATGTGGATATCCAAACGGGGTGAACCGAATCTTTTTTTTGGTTCCTGCTAAATGGCAATGACGAAGTGACAAAGATTATGCGATGTTCTTGTTTAAAACAAGAACATAACATAGTCTTTGTCACTTAGCGATGTTTATATAATGGGACACAAGCATCTAGCACACAGCTGGTCGGTCCGGACTTGTTTTGAGCATTGCGTGATTATTTGCGTATGTTCGCGAGTCCGGTCAGATTGGTCTGAGACTACCGGATCGCTTGGCCCCCCTACATATAAAAAATCCATGTCGATACGCTGTTTTTGTAGCAGCCCTAGAAATCAGCATATATGTCTAAAAACTGTATAGAAGTGTATAGATTTTGACTCCAAAGATCACGGGTTCATATGCAACCTTTATTCTCGTGTCACGAACGAATCACGTTTCGCATTTCTTTATTTATTTCTCTGATTTGTCTTCCCCAGCAACTTCTCTAGTAGTGTTATCATATCAGGAGCCCAAGGGCACAGTGACGAAGGCTAATGTGCTCCCCGAGGACGCCGTAATGTATCAGCGCGCAGTTGGCAGCGCGGGCGGCGGCGGCGGCAGGTGCGCGCGACGGCCGGCTTCCCAAATTTTAATGAATGTTGACGTAGATGTTGGGGTGCTGGATGCGGCTTGGCGACAGACAAACAGCTTTATCTGCTAACTGCATGTCGCTCGCAATTCCGTTGGGCCGAAATTAGTTTATCGCGTAAGAATCGTAATTTTTTTCGGGATAAAAATTATTTTATGTCCTTTCCCGGGAATTTCTAAGTATCTCCATACCGGCGTGGCGGCGCGGCTACATAAGGTGTGAAGAGGTATTACTGACAGACAGACAGACACATTTTCGCATTGATAATGTAAGTATGGATAGTATGGATCTGTAAAAATAACGACTCCCTAGTCCAGTGGTTTAGAGCGTGGCTATTGACTCGGTTATTTCCAAGTTTGGTTACGTTAGGCTAGTAGTTAGGTAAGGCTGCAGGCTGATCACCTGATTGTCTGACAAGACGACTTTTTACATGCCCATCCGACGTATGGATCATCCATGCGTTTGATGGGCATGTAAACAGTCGGTCCTGCGCCTGATCTCTCGCCAGTCGTGTCGGTCGTTCGTCTTACTGGGTTATGCGAATAAAAGGGATAAATCTCTTCTACGCACTATAAAATAACTCCAGCGTAAATGTTCAATGAAACCGGCCACCGTCACCGAAATCTCTATTGTATATCATTTTAGCCCTTCATTTTGGTTAAGCATAGACATAAACGGTTTTGCGGCAGTTGGAAACTACAATAATTTTATTATAATGCTTCCCTTAGATCTAAGCAAAAACGTAGGTTAAGCTCGGTAAAACTATACTGAGATAATAACTAAAGTAGTGTATCATGTAAATATTTTACCAATGAACCAATTATTATTGTTAATATGTTCAGCTGTCGACCTGTCGAAAGCATCGTACCAAATATTTAATTTTACGAATAATTTAAATTTAATATACTCGGAAATAATTATGTATCTTGTATTTGATACAATTTAACGCATTCCTCAAAAACTTTTAAAATAATGTTTGATTCTGAAATTCATTCATCAGTACAAAAATTTTAAAGACCTCAATAACAGCCTAAGATAAATGTCTCTAAGATTATCGCATATAAACACGTACAACTGTTAACTTTCAAATCTATGATAGACGTAATTTTAGTGGACGCTGTTAAGCATTTGTGTATATTATCCCAAAAATAGTTACGTATTAAGATATATGAATTGAGAGATGAAAATGACAGAACAAGACTGCGTATTAATAATGTTGTTAAGATATATGAATTGAGAGATGAAAATGACAGAACAAGACTGCGTATTAATAATCCAACAAAACAAATTGTGGGTTAGTACACAAATGCTTTAACAGCGACCGTTTAAGCCACGCTTATTCTGAATTTAATAAAGAATTTGCTTCGTTTTTCCGACTCCGCCAGTCGCTTCCAGTAGCTCTAGTTCCGCGCGGCCACCATATGCCACCGACTGGCGTGTTATATGGATTTTCATTTAGAAATCGTATAATATTATAGCGTTTAGCCGACAGCTAATGCCAATTTTTATGTTTCATTTCTTTCAGCTGTTTTTAACTTCAATTTTAAATTAAATTAAATATATTCATCAGCATTGTTACTTACGAATGTCCTATAACGACGAATCGAGGCAAAAAAACCTCATATAAATGTCTAAAGTATGAAATTCTGTACTTTGTTACTTTGGTTTTTGGTTGTACCTTTTTTCGTAACACGTTTAATTAAGGGGTACACAAACTTTTAAAATGGGAGACCAATTAGTACCACGTTTAAATTATTCCTTAAACGCTTTATCAAAATCAACACTAATTAATAGTACTATTACAAGAAAATAAATGTAATTTTAACATCAAAAGCTTTCAACACTTTTCCTGTCGATAATTACGTGAAAAGCATTCACCGTAATTTCTGGCTTTGATATTTTTGAGGTGCGTAGGGAAGTCAAAAACCATCAAGTAATGATTCTAGAAATATGGTTGTGAGAACCTTTAACAAAAATTATATAATACTGTTAATAAACACAAAATGAAAGTATTATTAAAAGTCTTAGTCTCACGTTCTGTAAATTATTAGAATATATCGTTAGTGAAAAAAAAAATTGAACAGAATTGGATTTCACTACGAATAAAATCAAGTAATATTGAGTGTAAATCGTTTATTTTAATATGTTAAAAGTAATGTTCTTCCCTGTAATAACGTTGTATTATTTGTCGCCTACTTCTATCAAAACCAAAGTTTCGAAATCTATTCGATTTCAAAACTTTTAACGTAGAAACACTAAAACTTTTCTTTTTATAATATTAGAACACAAATTAATGAGGCTAATTAAATCTAATAAAACTTCTTAATAAACAGAAAGTAAACATCTCATCACAGAAACTACCTTCTAACCTAACCACATACATAATAGATGTACGGCGCCAGAGATCGAAAACCAGAAAAAATGTAGAGCGAAATTACATGGAAACATATCAAACGAATCAATTTGGGCGCTTCAAATAAATAAAGCGACGCCGAGAGGCTGCGGTTGACAGGCCGGCTGCGAGGGATTGCGAGCACAGATGTTGCCTCACCCCTCCCCCTACCCCTCCCCGCCCTACACCGCCCTACCCCGCCCGCCCCCACACGGCCCCCGAGGAAGGATTACAATTATCGATGTTTCGGAAAAAGGTGCCTTTCAGAAAAGGTTTAGCGCAACTGCATTACTGCATATTATTTGCATATGTGTTAGAAAAATAAAGCCCACTAGATTTTGCTCGCTAGGCAGTATGCTTGATCGAATTAACGCAGGATACCTACACTTTCAAGTGCATAAATAGTGCAATGTACTGAGTCGAATGAAATTATTTTACCTTTATTACTGTAGATATAAAACATATTAGTAAAACACAACGTAGTGATTATATTCTCTTTGTGTATTACTCGTTAGTCGGTAGCTGTTTGTTGTGTGTGTTGTTTGTTGCGTTTTTACAGCCCATGTATGTTCATGCCATCGTAGCGCTTGAGTTACTGATCAAAAATTTGCGCGGTGGAGATATAGTTTTCCACATTTGATTACATATTATTAATCTTCAATATATATTATGTACTAGGAAATTTTACGATACAAAAGTGATAGTGTATACGTTAAAAAAGTGATGCGATATAAAAGTGATAGTTATATACATAAAAAGTATAAAGCGATCTGTATTTTTTTAGAATTACAATAGTCAATTACTTAACGCCAGCTCAAGTTTAAAAAAATTAACTACTTTCCTTACAAAGTATAATAGCTTAACACCAGCTTTAGTAATCAAAACAAAATCTTCCTCCTCTCAACCTCATTGATTCGCGAAAACATTAATTTCATTAGACAAAGAACTCGCGGTATATTTTTCGCCAGGCGCCGCCAACAATGGGCTGACTTTGGACCTGTAATCCTTTGGACAGCGCGTGTCGCTGACAGTCCCATTAGGGGAGGGGGAGGGGGGACCGCACCTGCGAGCCGCCCGCTGACGATTGGAACCTAACGAGCGTTTGACCGATTTATCCTGCAGGTATGGCCGATATTTTTGTCATTACTAACTTACTGATTATGATACAAGTAAATGGTATTTATTATTAAAATATCATACGCAATTGAATTTTCTTCTGCAGATTTTGATTAAATTCCAAATTCTAGCAGCGGTGTTTAAAATTAATATTAAGATCAATTATTAAAATTTGACTGGTGTGAACACAGCTTATTCGGTAATTTCGGCATTCGCTTTATCCACTTTGCAAACTAATCAAAGCAAAGTAACCTACTTTTTATATTAGCATTTTTACCACTACTGCATCCGATGAGCGTGTTCCAAGTGAAAAAAAGTTCTTTGATATATGACGTCCAAGCTAATATTAAAACTAAGATTAAAAACACAAAAACTAATCGAAAATGTAACTTTCAAAACGCTGGACGAGCCATTGTCTGTTCGATCTTCCATTTTGCGGTGAGTTTTAATCAAGTTGTAGTCTAAAAGTCTGTCGTACAATAGACACGTTGTATGTTAGCAATAAAATAATTCCGGCGCTAATAGAGCTGTCGCGCGCAGGAGCAAAGTTTGATTAAAACCGATCCAATCAGGTGCGCTGAGGTTTGCCGGGGTTTTGCCAGTAATTAATGTTTCATTCTTTCCTCGAACGGGGTTACTGGGTAGGAAATGTATAAATGACATGATTTAAAAGTTGGTTGAATGTAGGTACCGCGGGTCAATTCAGACTGCAACGCGACGAGGCGAGGCGAGGCGCGGCGCGGCACTTTGTATGCATTTGACAGATTTCAATTGCGTGAGACGTCTTGCGAGTCTGTCAAATCCATATAAATTTACGCGTTGCGGTCTGAATCAACCCCTTCGCTTTGACGACCAAATTACACTCCGACAAACCTCACTGGGATTTTGTAGACCTGTTATAGGTCGCGCACAAGTTTTATTTGGTGGTGTGTGGTGTGCAGTGGCGGCCCTAGGGGTTGGCGAACAGGGCAATCGCCTGGGACCTCGCAAGGTATTATTTCGTAAGATGAAGGGCTTCGCAAAGACCTGCCGCCAAGGGCCTCGCAAAGACCTTCCGCCCGGGGCCTCGCTATGGATAAGGCCGCCACGTGTGTGGGTCGTAAATTTTGCATTATCCTATGTTTTCCCTATATTAGTATATCCTCTATCTTTTTCCGGGACTCAATTAAAAAGTTACATTCATATAAATGATGTGGAGGGACCACATCAGTAGTATGGATGTAACTTTTAATATGCTCTCAATACAAACAGGAGCCGTCAGCAGAGCCCTAAGTGGTGGGGGCTCCGCTGATAACGCGCCCGCATGCACCTTGTCCGTTGAGATCTACACTTATTTACTCGAGGCTGGGGCTGACACATAATATACTTAATACATAATGAGCACATAATATACTTGTCAAATCATTATTTAATAGAGACCATAAGGTGTCCCCAGCGGTCATTGAACTTGTTAGTCTAGGAGCCATAATATTATGAGAAACGAGTATGCAAAATACGATATCGCCCTTAGGCTGCCTTCACACTAAGCCTTTGTCCAGCGTATGCGTTCGATGAACGTATCCGCAGCACAGTCGCGTTGTCGTAACGTTTCCTCTGCAGAATTAATTAAACGCTGCGCTAGCGCGGCGCAGACGTTACACAATTTCTTCAGGAATAATCTTCTCTACTGGAGCGATCAGTACGCGGCGCTAGCGCAGCGTACTGATTGTTCCAGTAGAGAAGCGGCGACAACGCTGCGCATACGTTCATCAAACGCCTACGCTAGACAAACGCTAGTGTGAAGGCAGCCTTAGACTAGAAACATCTGTCACTTCATTGTCAATCGCGGTTCGTAAAAAAAATAAAAAGAAATAGAAAACAATGACGTATAACGCAAGTTTTTGACAGGGGGTCAATGACCGCCTCGGACAAGATTCGGCAATACAGGAATAGAGAGTTCTCAAGCGCTCTTGAGTCGACGTGATTCTCAAGCAAGCTGCTACGGCTATGGCTGAACACATGTCACGTCATAATTCATAACTCATTGCCATCGAATAGCGCACACAGAGAGCCGACCGGGCTGGAGTGTTACATTCAGTGTTACTCTAACAACGCCTCTGTGGTGTAAGTGGTTTAGGGCTTACATCTCTTGACTTCAATCGTGGTTTCCAATGAAACATACCAACAAAAATGTTGTTTACAAGTATGGTTTGGACTTTGGTTTAGACAACGGAGGCTATCTTATAATAGTAATACTCCCACAACGGTTTTGGTGACGGTGGTCAGTTTCATTGAAACCAGGCCGCACTCTCTATTCCTTTACTCTCATAACCCAGTGGGACGGAAGACTGACAGGACTGGCGAGAGATCAGGCGCAGGACCGACTTTTTACATGCCCTTACGACGCATGGATCATCTTACTTATCAGACAATAAGGTGATCAGCCTGCATTGTCCTAACCAAACTTGAAAATAACACGATTAAACGGAACCCACGACCTCCGAGTCAAGGCGTTTCTATCTTATAGAAACTGAGGTAAAATACCTGTGAATGTGTAAATAGGTGAAGGTCGGTGTTGACAGACCCTCATGGTGTCGTCGTTGACACGCGGTATGTGTGTGTGTGTGTGTGTGTGTGCGGGCGCGGACCTCGCGATCAACGCGCCCCTATACCACCGGGATCGTCAGCAAATTAAATACATTATTAAATGTTATTTAATTTTGGTTAGGGTTAGCTGGATTAATGTTTTGTACTTTTCCATTAAATGTTAATTAGGGTAGATGTAAATATTATAAAAAAGTTAATTAGTTAATTAATTGCTATCGATTGCCAGTAAATAAATGAACACACAATTAACTAATAAAATTATAAAGTGTCAATTCGTTTTCAAGTAGGTTATCATGAAGATCAATATCATCATTCATCAAAATCATCATTTTTATGTTTTAATTTTTTAAGTTTTTATATTGCGTTTTTATATTTAGTGAATTTGTAATTTGTCGCCAACAAACTGCTGCGCAGTTTGGCAAATTTTAATGTTTATTGTAAAATTTTAATTTCTTGTATTCCTGGGTAATTATTCCCAAATCCGGACATAGGATTTCAATTTTAAATAGACTTCTTGCCCATCCATACAGTCCATAGGGCAAGCAGGCAGCAGTAAACGTTTTGTCCGGTCTACTGCTACAGAGCAGGTACACATTGGGCGTTTTGAATCGCGCGCTTTGCTAACGCGCGTTTTCAGAACGCCGGATTCTGTTGAAGCGTACACATGCAAGCGCGCGTTACTGGAGCAGGTACGCCCAATGTGTACCAGCTCTACGACATGTAACTTGGCCACGTCATATATACCCGCATGTCTCTTCAATAACTACACTTATAGCACAGTGTTTCTCATCAACTAATCTGCTGTCGGTGCGGCCCGCATGCCTGGCGGGGGGCGGCGCGGCGGGGAGGGGGACGCTATCACAGTTTGCTCGCGTTATCGCGGGCTGACCGGTGATGCTGGTGGAGCACTGTGTAAGGTGATATGAGGGTAGCTGCTAAAGTACCCTGATTCTGATGTTTTAATGCAACATTATGGGAGCTCCGATCCTACTTAACTGCAAACAAATTATGGATAAGTCAAACAACTTTTAATTGAACTAATGAGAAAACTATACTCACTAGTTTAATTAAAATGGCTGGGCTGTGGCATTCTAATAAATAGGAATACCTACTATTTTATAGTTTTTGACCCGTGACAAAAACACACTGGTGTTATACAAGTTTACAAATGGTTGCGCTGAATTTGATCTAGATTTTTTTGGCTAAAAACCGCCCATGATTGATAGGAGTGATCTTAGTAATAGTTTATCATCATCAGCTCTCTCAGTGCTTAAAAAATCTAGCTTTTTTTTTTTAATTTTAATTCATATTCTGTGCCTATACTACAGTTTTCATTTAACTCTATGTAGAGTTTGAAACATCTTTATTAGGACGTGTCACAGTAGTCCCATTATCATCACTTTGCCCGTTTTTATTAAGACGCATCATAGTAATCTCCCATATTAATCTCACTTTTTATCATTGTCACGGTCTATTTTGTCTCCTCGCGCGTGTCGGGACGGGGCTTGTATGTAACTCGTGGTGTTGAGTTGTTGACTCAGCTGCTCCCGCACATGTTGTTTGCCCCCACACCGGCGCACGCGCCGCTACCACGTGGAAAACAATCGCATTGTACTTGTATACTATACGAAAAGAAGATTTGTCTGTCTGTTTGGAATATCTATAACTATTTTTTGATGCAGCCAAAGTTATTTCAGTTTCCTATCTTACTCATAAAATGACCTGCAAGTTGCGAGTTTGCGACCGAAGCTACGTTTAAGGTAGAATATTGGCTCCCTGTAAAACGCGTTGTGAAAAAAAACGCTCAATGTGAATGGAGCGCCGCGCGTCATTTCAGGCGGTCTTGTTTGGAGGATTTAGTAACAAAACTAGTATGATGTATTGTTTGTATGTAACACCGGTTTGTTTGCATGCGACCCCCGGTTACCCCCCAGGGGTCGCGAAATATTTTTTCATAAGTACCATCATAGGTTTATTAAATAATCATGTAAAATGTAATACTTAAATTATGTGATTAAAACTCAACAAAATTACTTAAATGTCATATTATAATATTACTAGCTGTCCCGGCAAACGTTTCTTTGCCATATTATAAAGTATATCGCCCGTATTATTTTATTGAAGTGACTAAATAAGTATGTCACCATAGCAACGTCCATCGCTATCATGGTCGTCGTTTTTCTCGAGTTGTAATAATTTAATATTATTTATTCAACAAATGCATTTATCAATATAGCCGTAATATAGCAGTAATATAGCCGTAATATAGCAGTACCGAGTAGCCGATTCTCAGACCTACTGAATATGCATATAAAATTTGGTAAAAATCAGTAAAGCCGTATCGGAGGAGTTCGTGGACTCACATTGTGACACGAGAATTTTATATAAGAGAAGATAATTTACTCTGTTGTGTGCTTCCTAGTAGATCCACGGCAACTTAACGTGTGAAAGATTAATGTGTTATCAATTAGCAATATTTTCAAGCGTAAAGTCTTCACCTTATCAAATAATTGACTGAAATTAAACGATTTTTTTACAATCTTTATTCAATTTTCCATTTGTAAAATGTTAGATAAAATAGTGATAGTTGAGTAACTTATAACCTTAGTTTGAATATTTTATTATGTTTCATGATAATTATACCTTTTTAATAACTAGTTCTTTAGCCATGGTTTTAACCATCATTAGATAACTTTTATTTTCAGTTTATAATCTTGCTAATAACAGCAGAACAAACTCAAAATCAATATGGTTCAAATGACGGAAACAAAAATACAGCAGACGAAGAAGTATTATACGAGTATAGTCATCGAAGTTATATTCCAGCAGGTTTCAATGAGTCATCAGAAGTTATCAGAAACTTTAACATCGAAGAGTTTACACTTCATGACAACATGACCGATGACTATGACGAAGATTTCGAGCTTAATCTGGCAAAATTTATGGCTGATCATAAGCTAAAAAATGAGAAATAGAGTAATTTAAAAATTGCGTTTTGAAATATTTTGGCTACCAACAATCCCTCCAAGTTCGACAGATGTATACAATATACATTATACAAGCAACAAAAAAGAGACTCAGGGTTGCCAAAAGGGGCATAATAGATTGTCTTTAGATCATGAAGTACATAGTAAGGTACCTAGCGAAATAGAGCAATAATCTCGAGCTGTCAAACGAAACCGAAATTTATTTACGTCTGTGTGTAAACATTTGTTTACGTATACACAAGCAACTTTCTAAGAAATTAAATTGTCAACGTGCCGATAAGTGCCAACTGAACGTCAAACAGATGAAAAAAATTGTTTCTGCTGTCATGTATCACACGTCCATTTTTACCACGCAGTATTCTGATAGTGACATCTCGCTTGCTCAGGCCTTTGTTTCTCTATTCCGCTAAGTAAATTTACTTTATGCTTTAGATCGACAGCGACAACTTATGTGTGAAAAAAGTAGTACACAGTTATATTTAGACTAATAGGAGCGAGGAAACAGAGGAAAATGGGAAAAAAACGAGGAAAATTATTTTAAAGGGCTTATCTAATGAACTATGTACTGGAGCATTTTTTACACTATTTAGCACAGATATAGAGAGGGCCACGTGAAAGCATAGGCTAATTTTTGCGGAAAAATGTACGGTTACCGTTAAATTCCTAATTTACGTACGTCGTGCGTGTATTTACGTACGGTACGTCTATACTGTACTCGACGAAACATGGCGGTAGCGGTCATTGACTTCATGTCATTTGTCATTTTCTATACAAAGTCGCGATTGACAACATCTGACACTTCATTGCATTGATATTAGCTGCAATGTAAAGCACATTGTTTGGGAGCACGATTCATGGAATTATTGTATCACGATTGGAGGATAGCGTTGTGTGTAGGCGGGGCTAGCGTTTTGACTTTTGACAGTAGGCTCTTAATAGTCCAATCACTTTAGGAGCAAATCTCGGAAAATCGAGGTACCCAGTATATTACTACGTAAAAACTTGTAGTTTGCCATCCTAAAACAGGTCTCAAAATACACATATAATAATTAGATGGTCGCAAGCATTAAAATCAGGGGTTAAAAGTCACAAAATTGCAAATACTTCCTTATTTATGCGTTTTACGTTTTTTGTATTAATTATATAGCAAAGTTGTAGAGAATGAAATTTTCTACAACTTTACTATTACACACTTAAGTCTCCCGCAAACGATCAAACATCAAACCGTCAAACACGTCAAATCACGTGGTAAATCCAAATTTTCTTCAAACGCGTCAAACATGTCAAACACATAGTTTATATGGTGTTTGACGTGTTTGATATGTTTGATGTTTGATCGTTTGCGGGGCACTTTACACTTTACATTACACTTTTTTATACCTTGAACTGTTTTCAAAATTGAGGGCGTAGAGCGCGCGGTCGGAGAATTACTTAAGGTCAACTGGTAGTCTCGATCAAAAACGGATTCCTGGAACCTGTCATGACTATTTTACCACCTGCTCTAGATGATTTACTACTGCAAAAACTGTAACTGCAAAAGTGGCTGTGGCTCGAGATGTGGATGCAGGAAACAGGGGGTTACAGTGCTCCTTAGCTTGCGGCCAGTATAATGGACAAGCTTGTCTCAATTCTGTATCATATCAGACCGATAGTGATGATGATTGAACCTTTGACCCAGAAATCGTGAATGACTTGGAGACAAAATATGCCGTTGAAGACGATAATGAAGAGGAAATTTCGCAGCAGACGGACGATGACGATGGTGAAGAATAAGAAGAGAATTGGAATTAGAACTTGTTCTTGAAATTTGTATTAATTTGACTATAATAAATCTATGAATGACACGTTTAATAAAAACAAGCTATTTGACCGAGCAAAATCGAATAAAATGTCATTTTCAAAAAATGATTCCTAGCTAGATAGATTTATCGCCCCCGAAACCTAAACTAAATACTAAATAATACTAAATTTCATGAAAATCGTTGGAGCCGATTCCGAGATTCCAATTATAATCTATATAATATATACACTATATCGTCCGCGTGGACTTAAGTTTATAGCGCGCGATGTCAACAAAATTCGTGTCAAAAGCTTTTATAAAAAAACCCTGGTGCCCCTTAAATCAAAGCACCCAAAAACAGCTGTGCAGTGTGCACATAACTTATGTCATTTTTTAAGGCTCGGAAAATTGCGATTTAATGCGTGAAGTTTTAATTAAAAGTGAGGACTCAATCCGTACTTAAAGCCGCCAGCTTTCAGCGAGAGCACATTATCTCACAACTGACATCTCAGCAAACATGCAGGTCGCTCCGGCTGGCTTCGTTCTCACTGTCCTCCTAGCCCTCGGGGCCCGCGCGGACGACTGGGACTACGCGGCGATCCCGGCAGACTACCAAGCGGATCCCAGGAGGACCAAGATCGCCCTGCACCTAGACAAGTCCAATGAGAACGACGTAGGCTTCGTACACGAAGTTGCCGACGTCCTGAAGAAATACCGCGACGTCAAACTCGAGACGGAGAACATCGCGCTGCGGACCAGGCCGAGCCGAGAGGAAAACCCCGCGAATGTGATCGCACATAAGTTAGCGCAGATGCTTGTAGATAACACTAACGGCTTCCGAGACTTAACACTCTATAAGCTCTTGAACTTGCATAATTTTGTAAATTATAAAATATAGTATCAATTTACTCAGTTAAATTGGTATTAGTTTATTTACAAATCGCGCGACAAGCTTTTATTATCACGCAAATTGTATAATTATATATTACTAGCTGTTGCCCGTGACTTCATCCGCGTTAACATAGTATAATAACAAAGATGGATAGTTTTCCCCTTTTTGTGGTTCCTTATACAAAGCAAAGGTTAAAAACGGGACCCTATTTAAGCAAACGTTAAACGCAAACGTCAATAAACTTTCATGTTTCTAACTCAAGAAATGATGGACTTTCATTGAAACTTTCTACCCCAATTTTACCCCCTTGGGGGTAGAATTACCAGAATCGCTTAAATATACGTATCCATTCATTTTTAATCAGTAACCCAAAAATAAACTTTTATTTTTCTAACTTAAGAAATGAAAATGACGGACTTTTATTTAAACTTTCAACCCCTATTTCACCCCCTTGGGGGTAGAATTTCCAAAAACGCTTAAACACGTATCCAATCATTTTTAATCAGTAGCTCAATCATAAAATTTCATGTTTCTAACTAAAGAAATAACAGACTTTCATTAAAACCTTCAACCCCAATTTCACCCCCTTGGGGGTAGAATTTCCAAAAACGCTTAAATACGTATCTATTTATTTTTAATCAGTAACCCAAAAATAAAGTTTCACGATTCTAAGTGCTTTAAAATAACTATTCCCCTATGGCCTATCTTGGATGAGGCACCATATTGGATGTAGAATGACATTACATACATATAAAGGAAATATTATATTTCCTTATTTAAAATTGGTGTCCGATCATAGTGGCAAAATTTTGATTAAATGTCACAATTTGACATTTGTCAAAAGTAGAAGGCGAAGGAGATTTTTCTGTGACAACTGACAAGGATTACCGAGCAAGTTTTTCAAGTGATAACTGATTTTCATATTTTTCAACAGTTTTCATATTTTAAAGTAAAAAATAGTTGGGAATAAACATTAATTGTCGTTTTTCTTATTTCAGGTATGGTTAAATTATGTTATGTTATAGTATTATGTTGTAGTCTTGTTGTAGTATAGAGAATAATAATAAATTCTTATTTCAGAACAACGCAACGTTTATTCTTATTTCAAAAACAAATTGTAATAGAAACGTATTACAAAACGACAATTTGTTTATAAAAAACAATGGAAAAACTTCAATTTGAATTTACTTTGTTGCCTAGTAGTGATGGAAAATCTAATATTTTATGTTTAACCTCAATTGGCACACCGGAAGGCAAAGTATATGCTGTACCAGAAGAATTTCAAGGATTTACTCATCATAAGACCCTATGTTCTACTACATCCTTTACTAAAATAAAAAATAGCTTAAAGAAACGATACCAAAAAAGAAGAATATGGATAACCTTGTCAAAGGAACTGTCCGAAACTTATCTAGATGCAGATAATAATATTCAATTTAATGACCAGTATTTGGAGGAAATAAGTATAGAGAAATCCCTTACTGGTAATACATTGCCAGCAGAAACAGAAAGATTAGAAAAAATATTTGTTAGGTTCCTGGAAAATACTCAAACTAGCACTAAGCAACAAAATTTGAAAAATATAGCAGAAAAATTTGTGATAGAAAAATTTACAACAAGAAATCCAAATGCAAGTCAATGGATTGAGATGTTTGAGAAAGAGTGCACTCGGTGTGAGGTCACAACCGATGAAAGTAAAATTGAAGTACTCCGATTATTTTTGGATAAAAGTTGTTTAGACTGGTACAATTCAATGATTATTAAATTATCAATGAATTCAGATTGGTCGCAATGGAAAGACAAGTTTTGTCATTCATTTATTAATAAAGGTTGGAATCCAGTGATATATGCATTATCTTTTAAATATAAAGAGGGTTTACTAGTGGATTATGCAATGAGAAAGGAGAAACTATTATTAGAGATGAGAAAATCAATAGATACAGATACTTTAATTGATATCATTGCTGCTGGTTTACCAGAATTCATATTAAACAAGATTGACAGGGAATCCTTAAAAGACACAGTAGATTTATTTAATGAACTCGGTAAATATGAACACCTGATGAATAGAAGAAG
This sequence comes from Polyommatus icarus, assembly GCA_937595015.1. Classification (NCBI taxonomy): domain Eukaryota; kingdom Metazoa; phylum Arthropoda; class Insecta; order Lepidoptera; family Lycaenidae; genus Polyommatus; species Polyommatus icarus. The sequence continues at coordinate 29,245,958 of OW569321.1, read as the reverse complement.
TAAGATAGCTCCAAGGAAATATGAAAACCAGAAGTATTTGAGTAATAAAAATGAAGAGAAAAGTCCATGTAAAATTTGTGACAAGTTGAATAAAGGATCTCGCTACCATCCGGAAGCTACTTGCTGGTTTCGAGTAAATGAAAATGGACAAGTTAAAAGAAGAGACTATAAACATGTAAACAACTCTGTGATTGAAGTTGAATTGATAACTGACCAAAAAAACGAACTGTAACACCATTAATATATGTCAAGCTACGATTGGATGATAAACTGGAACTATATGGAGTGTATGACTCTGGTTCAAACGTTTCATTAATAAATTCAAGATTCCTAAAATTAAAAGGAAAAGGTATTGGCAAGAATGAAACAAATTTAAAAACAATTAGTGGTGTTACGGAAACATGTGGCTTGGTAAAATTGAAAATTAAAATTTTTGCATTAGAAAAAAATGTTGATATCTATGTTATGAATGAGAAAAAAATGCATCATGATTTCTTAATTGGATTGGACCTAATAAAAGAGTATAAATTGATTCAAAATGAAAATTTAATAGTTTCACAAAATCTGAACATCCATAAATCTATACCAACATGTGAAAGTTCCAAAAAAATAAGAAAAAATGATAAGAGACAAATACAGAACATGATTAATTTTAATGAACATATACGAGAAGATTTTGATATAAAGATAAAGCATTTAAAAGAAGAACAACAGCATGAAATAATTAAATTAATTTCTAAATATAAAAATGTTTTTGCAAAGGACAAATATGATGTCGGTAAAGTTAATGGGTATGAATCAAGGATAGATTTGATAATGGATAAATATTGTTGTAAGAGACCATATAAATGCACAGTAGATGACAAGAAAGAAATAGAAGCACAAGTAGCTAAGTTACTGGAAAATAAACTTATTGAAGAGTCGTACAGCCCATTTGCTGCACCTGTTACCCTAGCGTTTAAAAAAGAAGACAACAAAAAGTCAAGACTGTGTATAGATTTCAGGGAATTAAATAAATTAGTGGTACCACAGGCCCAACCATTTCCTCTTATTGAAGATCTGATGATAAAAACGAGAGACTGTAAATATTTTTCAACCCTAGATATAAATTCTGCGTTCTGGGCAATTCCCCTACGTATCGAAGACAGAAAGAAAACAGCTTTTGTTACCCAAGAAGGGCACTACCAATGGACGTGTTTGCCATTTGGACTCAAAACGTCACCAGCTATTTTCCAAAGGATATTAAGTACAATTTTAAGAAAATATCATCTAAACGGCTTTGCAGTTAATTATATTGATGATATATTGATATATTCAAAAACATTTGAAGACCACATTAGCCATCTAACACAAGTACTGGAGGCAATTACTAAAGAAGGTTTTAGATTAAAATTTACCAAATGCATATTTGCATCTGACTCGGTAAAATATTTGGGACATATAATCCAAGACAATTCTATTCGGCCAATTAATGACAACTTAATTTCAATAATGGAATTTCCAGTCCCTAAAACTCAAAAAAGCGTACGACAGTTTTTAGGAAAAATAAATTTTTACCATGGATTTATACCAAACAGTGCTAAAATATTGGACCCTTTGCATAATTTGCTTCGGAAAAATGAAAAATTTATTTGGTCTGAAAAATGTCAAGAAGCATTTAATACTATAAAAAAGTTACTGTGTTCAAAACCTATACTAGAAATTTATGATAAGAATTTACCCATAAATATATATACAGATGCCTCATTGGAAGGCATTGGTGCCATTTTGAAACAGGTACAACCAAATGGCGAAGAAAAGCCAGTGGCTTATTTCTCAAAGAAACTTAATAATGCACAGAAGAAGAAAAAAGCAATATACCTTGAATGCCTAGCCATCAAAGAAGCAGTGAAGTATTGGCAATTTTGGCTGATAGGAAGATTATTCACTGTCTACACCGATCATAAGCCACTAGAAAACTTAAACTTAAAAGCTCGACCAGATGAAGACTTGGGTGATTTAACTTACTATTTGTCACAGTACGATTTCAAAATAAAATATGCTCCTGGAAAACAAAACATAGAAGCTGACTGTCTAAGCCGGAATCCGGTATTAGAACCAGATAATAATATAGAAGAAAAACTAAAAACTGTTAACTTAATTACATTGGAAGATATTATATTAGATCAAAATAAAAATGTTGATATTCAAAATAACAAAAGTAAATTAATTGAAAAATACAATATTTACTTTAAGAAAAGTAGAGAAAAAGAAAAAGTTATTTTATCAGAAGAATTTAGCATGAGGTTTTTGAAGAAATTGCACAATAACCTGGGTCACATTGGAATGAAACAAATGCAAAATACTGTAAGTCCATATTATATAACAAAGAATTTATTAGAGAATATTAAGAAAATTTGTAAAAACTGTGATATATGTGTAAAAAATAAATCGAGAGGTCAACATAAATATGGTATGATGTCTCAATTGGGTCCAGCAAAGAAACCTTTCGAGATTGTCTCCATAGACACTATTGGGGGCTTTGGAGGTTCGAGATCTACAAAAAGATATCTTCATTTGTTAGTCGACCATTTCACAAGACATGCATTTATTCTCACCTCCAAAACACAGAATGCTAATGATTTCATCAGTTTGGTATCAAAAATACCTGAAACTTTCAATATTGGTATGATACTATCAGACCAATACCCAGGGATAAATTCAAAGGATTTCAAGAAATATTTAGATGAAAAACAAATACCTCTGGTGTTCACAGCGGTTAATGCTCCATTTTCCAATGGCTTAAATGAGAGGCTAAATCAAACCCTAGTGAATAAAATTAGATGCAAAATTAATGAACAGGGAAATACAAGAGCCTGGACAACCATAGCCCAAGAATGTGTCAAGCTGTATAATGATACCCCACACACGGTCACTGGCTACACACCAAGCTATCTACTATTTGGAAAAGATGTTGCTATTTTACCGAAAGAGTTGAAGCAAAATAAAATATCTGAAAATGATTGGATTCGAGACAAAAATAGAGCATTGGAAAATACTTTTAAATCACATAATTACAATAAGAAAATATTTGACAAAAACAGGAAATTTCATGAATATAAAGTAGGTGATTATGTATACATAGAAAATGGAAATAAGCTAAACAGAAAGAAATTAGACGAACTAAGAATTGGACCATATAAAATTATAGAAAAACTATCTAGAACTATATTTAGAGTAGATACTGGACATAAAAAAACAGAATCTAATATTTTTCACATCACAAAGCTGATCCCAGTGCCTGAATTGGAGAAAACATTCGACAGCAGTGCCTAATGGATTAGGCTAAAAAAATCTTTATGATTTTTTTCCTGAGGGGGGGGAGATATAAAGGAAATATTATATTTCCTTATTTAAAATTGGTGTCCGATCATAGTGGCAAAATTTTGATTAAATGTCACAATTTGACATTTGTCAAAAGTAGAAGGCGAAGGAGATTTTTCTGTGACAACTGACAAGGATTACCGAGCAAGTTTTTCAAGTGATAACTGATTTTCATATTTTTCAACAGTTTTCATATTTTAAAGTAAAAAATAGTTGGGAATAAACATTAATTGTCGTTTTTCTTATTTCAGGTATGGTTAAATTATGTTATGTTATAGTATTATGTTGTAGTCTTGTTGTAGTATAGAGAATAATAATAAATTCTTATTTCAGAACAACGCAACGTTTATTCTTATTTCAAAAACAAATTGTAATAGAAACGTATTACATACATTTTCGAGTTACTCTCAAAAAACCCTTTCATTTAATATCCATATTGTAGGACTGCATAGAAAATAATTATTTCGCCATCTTGGATGGCCGGTTTAGAAAAAAAATAAGTCGCTGAGCCCACATTTTTTCCCCACCCCACTACACCCTCACCCACCGTCCACGGCCTACTCGTACCAGCACGCAGATTACTAGTTTAGAGTACAGACTATTAGTTTTAATTCAGCTGACATGCTGACGAGCTGACACCACATGACCGATTTGGTCGTCAGCTCTTAGGCCGGTATAAATAGTCAGTACTCAAGATGCATCTCGGTCTCAAGACTTTTTGATTGGTTGGCTGTCAAAATTTGGACCAATCACAAAGCCGAACCGCGTCTGACCGACCGGGTCGCATCTTAAGTACTGACTATTTATACGGGCCTAAGTCGATATGCCTATTTGACACGATAGACCCTAAGGCTACATAGCGGCACCTGGTGGCAAATGATTTCAATCACCCTCATTGTTTAAAAAATCGTAACATAACGCTGTCGGCAAAGTCGGCGTTTATCACTAGCTATGTAGTGTGAACAATGTACATTGTGCACCTGTGTAAACGGTGGCTCGTGCGTGTTGTTTGACGACGGTGGTGTTGTGACAAGTGGCCCCGGCGTTGTGCCGAAATAGTGTTACGCAACACCACAGATGCTGATGTACTGAGATATGAAGGAGAGGTGAAATTTTACTTCTTAGTACAGGGGGGATAAAAATTCATGGTCATAATCGTACTACCTGTAGTACCTAATAATTTGAATTTAGGGCACAATTTAAAAAGTTGGAATGTTTTTAGGGTTCCGTACCCAAAGGGTAAAAACGGGACCCTATTACTGAGACTTCGATGTCTGTCCGTATATCTGTCCGTCTGTCTGTCCGTCTGTCTGTCCGTCTGTCTGTCAGTCTCCAGGCTGTAACTCAAGAACTGCTTTAGCTAGACTTCTGAAATTTTCACAGATTGTGTATATCTATTGCCGCTATAACAACAAATACTAAAAACAAAACAAAGTTAATATTTAAGAGGGGCTCCCATACAACAAACGTTATTTTTTTGGTCTTTTTGGCTCGTAATCCATAATGGCAACATATAGACACTTAAAATTTTCACCAAATCCTCAATTATATGTGTACTTAATTATTAAATAATAAAATTAAAATAAAATAAATAATTAAGGGTTTATTACAAACAACACAATTTTTTCCTTATTTTCGCTCTATAACGGCACGGAACCCTTCATGTGCGAGTAGTGACTCGCACTTGACCAATTATTTTTTATAATTATTTTTAACAAAAAAATTAAAACCAAAGGTCGGCACCAGCTAATTTAATAGTGAGTTCAGTAATGTCAGAATATCTGAAACTTTTGGAACTGGTACCGATTTCAAAGTAATGAAGACTGTAGTATGTACAGAAATAGTTTTAATTTAGACGAATTCTGAAAAAGGCACTATTGAAGAAAGAGTTATTTAATACTTTTAAGTTCATATTACTATTGTTTTTACCTTGGAAGTCGGTTTTAATTTTTTTGTTAAAAATAAAAATTTCACTCTTTTTAGTTGTCTACAAAATAAGGCTTTATGCGTAAATAACCAATACGAATGTTAACTATTCACTATTTACTATGTTACTGTAAGCGAAATTGTAGTAAATGCTTGCAGTTATCTAAGCGATGCTGCAATTTCCAAACTTTTATCTTTAAAGCTTCAGGAGTTCTGTTCAGTGCATTTGGACCAAGAGACACCTTCGTATGAAATTTCTCTTATTCGTAACATATGTTTAACTTACTAGAAATACCATTTAAACCACTATGAGTGTTTTGATAACTTTCAAGGATTTCCCTCGATTGCTCATAGATACCATCATCAGCTCACCACTTTCGTAATTGTTATACAAAATTAAGGTTATATCCTATACAACAACACGAGAATTTTGAAAATCGGTCCACAAACAGCGAAATCATCATCAAAACATCTGCTTCGATGCAAAATATCACGAAAAGTACCAATAATTGGGTCATAGTGTGATGAACCATGATATAATTATGGTTGTGATGATGATGGTCAATCAAATTGATGTGTTGGCTTATGCTTTCAGTTGTTAAAACAACGCCGAAATCCCCGAACCTGTACCTGTAAGCATTCAAAAGTTCTGTTAGGTACCTTTGGATCCAGGGTATAACCTGATGCGAAATCTTACTTTTTGGTAGCATTTATCTCGAATGCTTCAGAAAATATTGAAATCACTATATGTTTCCATACAAATTTCAAGGAGTCCCCTCGATTCCTCAAGGATCCCATCATCAGATCACCACTTTTCTGAACATGGTACCAAATTCGAGCCAAACCCTATACAACATAAAAATAATTTTGAAAATCGGTCAAAAATTAATTTACCTATTCTATACCTGATTTTTAAATGTTAAACAACGGAAAGTAAACATTGTACATTAAAATTAATTGTTACAGTATAAAGTCCAAAAAATAAGGATTTTTTTTTCAAAATATAGAATAGAAATCGTGTTTAATAGGTGATTCTTATTAGAATTTTCAATTTTTCCTCACACTGGCATCTTACAAAGTTCCCGTCGATATTTTTACTCGTAGCTAGGAAGTGTTCTGTGCTGGTGGGTAAACAGTCAACGCCGCCGTATCAGACGCCACATCCCCGCACCACATCCGTGTGCCAGGGCTGACACCTAAACTTTTAAACACGCTTTTATTAGCTTAGGCTGCATGTATGTAACGGAATCTTTAATCACGATTTTTACCTATCTCCAGTATTTTTTCATTTTTTAACGGGCTTTGGCCCACCACACATTCCCACCACTGTATCTCCTGTGTTGCCAGGATCGACAGCGGTATCCAACTACGAAAACCCTTTGATATGATCTCAGGGAGCCCGAGGGACATGCTAAAGCTGTCTTGGGACCCGCAACGAATTTAATCAGAAGAAGATAGGAGGAGTAGGAAGTATACAGTTTTTCCCTCCCCATAAAAAGCGGGAGACAGCACAAAGTTGCAGTGACCGAAAGTCAAAGAACTAAAGGGAAAGCACCACGGGAATAATTAAAGTTAATTATGACTACTAAGCTAGATCTAAGTTAATGTTGGGATTTGTTGTGTTACACTGTTTCTAGTAATAATTATGACAAATAAATACCTATCTCCAGTAGTATAATTAATTCGAAAGCATACGTATTAATCCTTCGATCGCGGATTCTTGGAAATGCTATTGTATTCTATTATTATTGTATTCTTGTTGTCGCGATCACCGGTGCTCATATGGGGCTTGTAGGATTAAGAGTCAATGTCAATGCAATAATTAGTTAATATTTTTAAAAAACCTGCTCTTTTTGTTTTTTAAACTATTAACTATTAACTCTTTTGTTACTTAGGGAATAAAAGAAAGAATATGACGTTATTTCCAAGTTATTTCAGTAATTGTCACGTCTCTCTGGGGTAAAAGTATTAGGTGATAGTTAATACTTTCTTCTGACTTTCATCATCAGTCGTTCTTATCATGACAAAGCCTTATGGGATATATGTGATGGCCGAAAAGGGAGATCTTCCGACCGAACTTACGAAACGAATATCTTGCCGTTTTCAGAAACTTCGATAGCGATAGCGATGTAAGAATTGTAACGCTAATAATTATTGTGGGTCCCGCCACGTCAACTAAATATAAGACTCGAAAATTCAAAATCCTTATGTTTTCAGTACCAAATCCATACTCAACAAACGCTTAACGAACACTACGTCCCGTATCATACTTGCACCTCCAATATTTACCGGATTTCCGGCTGCAATTGTGCTTAATAAATCAGTCAGGCGTATATCTGTGGCAGCCCTGCGCAGGTGCGGTGGGAGGGGGGAGCGGTATTTGTTGTTTACGGTTTTTATGGCCGAATATTAATGAGTAAACGGTATCACCCCCGTTCGACTATGAAGGGAATCATTACGTAATGGGGGCTTCAAAAATGTGATAATAAAGTTAGATGGAAATAAAAGCTGTGGGATTGATAACCAAGAACATAGCGTCATTTTCAACTTATTGTTTTACTGTATAGTAACTGTTTAGTAAATTGTGATTTTACAACTTTATCATCTTACTAAATAATAAGGGTGCAAAATAGAAAAAAAAATATAATATGTGTTCGTCTATGGCAGGGTTTCTCAAAGTGGAGTTCGTGAACCGCTAGGGGTTCGCCATTCGACGGCAAGATTCACGTAATGTTGGCTTGATAACTAGCAGGCACACGCGGCACTCTTTTGGCACTTTATATTGTGTTTTCATAATTTAGTAAGGAGTTCGCTGTTACCTGAAAATTGTAACAAGTTTGAGAAACCGTGGTCTATGGATTAGGTACTCCTTCAGGCTAAAATCGCTGAAGCGATTTGGATGAAACTTAATATGGTACTTTTATCCATTGTATTTTCCCGGGAAATGATAATGGATCCTGGATCTAAGTTTGTAAGTTTCAAGCTTAGAACATTTCTATGTAAACCTGCGTATTGAACAGTAGAATCACGGCAACTCATCAGTCATCATAAAGGATTAAAGACAAAGATTTCGTAATTTTGTCATATTTTATGATCCGCGTTTCCCTGTTTTGGAATTTCCTATATTAGTCATGTATAATATCTAAGAGCGTATAGGGCCATTAACAATTTGTTACCACGGTAATGCTTAGCACAAACCTACGCGTCAGTGACGGAGCGTCGAGTTGCGCAACTTGACGCAACTCGACGCTCCGTCACTGACGCGTAGGTTTGTGCTAAGCATTAAATGCAAAAAGTCGTTACTTTAAGGTGAACGCAGATTTGGCCGCACCGCACGCACCGCAGTCGCCGCATTCGCAATTCTTCATATTATTATGAAGTTGCGAAGACTGCGGCGCGGGTAGGTAGGTATGCGAGCTTGCCTATAACTTCATATAAAGAATTCGAATGCGGCGACTGCGGTGCGTGCGGTGCGGCCCAAATCTGCGTTCACCTTTAAGGCCCTATAGACCAGATTTTACATGACTTTGAATCAATAATAAATAAACAAATAGTGACTTTTAAAAGCAAAAAAAAATACACCGTGTTTTTACTTAATGTACTTTGACAATTTGTGGCTCGAAACATAATATTGAAAACTTCACTCGATCAAAAATAACTCCGAAGAGGAGGCTAAATTCGAATATTTTGTGATATTTTTCTTATTTTTCATGAAGCTTATGATAGTTTTACTTTCAAAAATCATATCTACGAAAAGCTCATAACTTAAAGAAGAATAATTTGTGGTTACATTTTGCACTTTGGTTTATATATCTAAGTAAAAAGGTTTTTTTCTCATATTTCGCCCTATCAAGGACGCGGCGAGCGTCGTAACCGCTACTGTACAAGGCGCGCTGATATGAATGTTATTTTAATGTCCTTTACGTCGATATTCGTACTGACAGACTTCGACCTGCTAATTTTCGGGTCTATAGGGCCTTAAGCAAGATTGCCCTAGGTACCCGATTTGCTCCGATTTCCCTTAATTTTACAAATTAAAACTCACAGGCACGGACGGCCTCGTCTCACGATTAAGACTATAGTCCCGGGCCCATTTAATATGTATTAACCGTTATTTATCTGTTAACTGGTTCGCCCGCATCTCTGGGGTCGTGCGTTGTGGTTCTACCGAATTACCGTTAAATTGGTTAAAGTTAATAATATGGTGTAGTTAACGAGATGTGTTGTATCGATTTGGAAAAAATTGTAACAGATCCACTAGTTCATACATATTTAAGGTTAATGTGTTGCTAGCAACCTTCTCTATATCTCCTCGCAGAAAGTTTATTAAAGGATGTCGCGTTTGCCGCAATATTTGTCGAGCCAGCGGACGGTCGCGCTGCACGTTATGCACACACAGCAAAATATATTAATTATTAATTAATATTTTCGTAAATCGCGCAGCTGATTCCTGCTACACGTCACCATGGCGCTCGTGGCCAATGAGTTGCTGGCGTTTAACCAGCACGCCATCGACACCATGGACGAGGTGAGCATACTGCAGATCTGCAAGTCCTCCTTCACCAGCGAGGAGATTTGCCAGGGGAAGCGGTTGCTCTACGAGACGCTCGGCTAAAGCGTATTTCTTAATCTATATGGGTCAAGATGCCTGACTTAAATAAATAAAAATAAATAAACTGCTTTCTCTCCCCTTTCTACATTCTTCTTTCTTTATGTATAGATAAAGTATAAACTGAATATTGTTTAGTTAATTTTTTCCGTTTATAAAGTATAAACGGAAAACCTAGTTCTCAAGAACGAAACAAACAATGTCTAATTAGGGTGTTAAAATAGTGATATTTTTCACGGCAAGGACATTTTGCCGTCCACATCCGAATATACTGCCTGCCAGCTTTCGTACACCTTTTGGAACTGTACATTTTGCTGTAAAAAAGGGAGAAATTACACCGTCGTTTTCTAATTTGGAAACTTTTGATTGGAAAAATGGTAATGATTGTGTTATTTTTGTTATAATTAACCACCTCCTTTTTTGGAAGTCGGTTTTTGAAAACACTAAGTTGTAAGAGCTGCAGCGAAACACGTGGCGAATTGATTAACCTCACCACATCCAAGAGACGATGCAGTTCTAGAACAATTTCTATGTTTTGTACCTACCCACAGTCGTGCAGTTTTAATCCTTCGATCGCGGATTTTTGGAAATGCTATTGTATTCTATCTTCTCTTATGGGGCTTGAAGGATTAATAAGCATATTCCCTTAACTTTGGGGACAAAAGTATGTGATGCTAACATAGATCCGCTCGTTTACGTTAGTTATTTCTTAACAGATTTAGGTCTTCGGAGTTTCTAGACACCAAAGTTCCTAGACTTATCATAATAATAGGGCAAACATATCGCAAGTCAACAGTACTACAGTCTAACTTATTTTGATCCTACCCGAAAAACTTATTACAAAAAACGGAATGTAATGAAATAGGAGCTGAAGTTATTACAGAAGTAAACTCAATATGGTCCCGTAATATCGGCACACCTGGGCCAGCAGCTGGCGCCTGCAGACCCATTACCCAGCCCACCTCACCACCTGGGACCTCCGCGCCCTTCGTCCCTTCGTTCCTTACCGAATCAGAGGTATACAATATTATATATCTTTCTGCTCGCTGTTGCGTACAACTTCGTCAAGCTTAACACATAATAACATAGGTGAATGACTTTTTCCTTTTTTCCACTGATTCTTCGCTCCTTAATATCATAATTATTGCCTTCCTTGACAAATGGACTATGAGACACAAATGAATTCTTCAATTATTGGAACCATAAGTAACGAGATAAGCGTGTTCAAACAAATAATATACTCTGTAGCTTCAAAACAAAATAGTCAAAGAATAATCTGATACGAAGCTTTATAATATTTAGCAAAACATGCGGGTGCCATAAGTGAGCTTTTGGCACGATATCTCGACCGGATGATACGGCCTTACAGAAAACCGCCATAAAGTAGCATTTTTGTTGTCTTTGGACGAGACATGTCTTTTGGATTATATAGACTGCAAGAATTCAAGATAGAATTCTCCGTTGTGATTATCCATGACTAACCCATATTATGGTTAACAATAAATAGTGCAAAAGGAAACTACGCTACTGCAGCTAAAGATGTACAAAATAAAACTTTTTGGATACTAAAACCTACATTACGGATAATTGGGGATATACTTAATCAATATATTTTAACTTAAATTTTTATTTAAACTACCCGTATTTGACTTGCGAAAATAAACGGTGCAGGATATTTCTAATTTATAGCGCTAATAAATCTTTCTCCACGCTCACCTTAACGTTTTTGACAGCTGACGACGATCAGCCTCGCCGGGCGTCGCTTCGCACAAAATAAGTCACAAATAAAAAAAACACAAATCAATGGCACTCAACGATAAAAAAACAAAGGGTTTAATTTAAAAAACGAACAGCAGTCGGCCGTCAGTTTGACAGCGGTTTGCGCGGGAAAGCGTGCGTCCGGAGTGGCGCGCGGCGGAGCACTGAGAGCGGGAAACGGGACCGGCCGCCCGCCGCGCCGAGATTTTTTTAATGAAAACTGTTTTGAGCTCCAGATGTTTGTTTTTCGTGCTCAGCGTTTATAGGGCGCGAATTTTCCGGAGCCTTTATTCAACTTTATTGCATAGAGAATGCGACAAAATTGCGAAAAGAAAGTGTTGTTTAAAAACTGCTATGTGGTTTATGTTGCACAATTATATTAATATTGTTTAACAAAAATTAACAGCAAACGGGTACTTAAAATCTAACAAAAAGCTTCATTCTGTATGTAAGGGAAGAGACCTAATGGCAGACACTGTAAGGAAACATGCAACATTTGAATGTTATAAAATATATATTTATGAAAATAAAGGATTGATAACTTCTTCCATGTCTTCAGTAACTATTACAAAATAAAAATATTGTAATTATTCTCTGACAAATCAATTAAAAAATATATTAATGGTCTTTTTGTAAACTTAGTCATAAGTACTAATAGATGACATCACAAAAAACGAACATCACTAATACTCGTAGTAGACACCAATATGAACTAATAGTTGACATAGAACATTAAATTACATTTTTAGGGTTCCGTAACCAAATGGCAAAAAACGGAACCCTTATAGATTCGTCATGTCTGTCTGTCTGTCTGTCCGTCCGTATGTCACAGCCACTTTTCTCCGAAACTATAAGAGCTATACTATTGAAACTTGGTAGGTAGATGTAGTCTGTGAACCGCATTAAGATTTTGATACAAAAATGGAAAAAATATTAAAAATTTTAGGGGTCCCCATAGGTACAAACGAAACAAAAAAAAAATTCATCTAACCTATACGTGTGGGGTATCTATGGATAGGTTTTTAAAAATCATATTGAGGTTTCTAATATCATTTTTTTCTAACCTGAATAGTTTACGAGAGAGACTCTTCCATAGTGGTAAAATGTGTGTCCCCCCCCCCCCCCCCTTAACTTCTAAAGTAAACATGATAATTCTAAAAAAATATATAATGTACATTACTATAATAACTACCAATGAAAATTGGTTTGAACCAGACCTAGTAAGTAGTTTTTTTATAAGTTATAGTAAACCTTAATTTAACTTTCATTAAATCAACTGAAATATAAAAATAAATCAAAAACTTATGTAAAAATAAATAATTATGCATAAAATAATTATTTCATAGAAATAAACCTTATTGCTTCTGCGGAATCCTATTTTGCCCTCCCAAATTGCCCTCGAAATCGGCGAGTCCAACTCGCATTTTGCCGGTTTTATTTTCCTATTATTAGGTCTTTATTTGCCAATTTTCAAAAGATTTCATTTACTTCATCATAGTAACTACATGCATCAGAAATATCCACGTTGTCTCCAGATTCTAATATAATAATAATATCTATGGACGCTTCACACCACGTCAGTCTGGCCCCGTGGTAAGTACCTGAAGGACTTGTGTTACAGGTACCAGACAACGGAAATATATTTAATACTTTTATACTATACATATATTTAAGATTTTTATTATATGATACACATATTTAATATACATCCATGACCCAGGAACTTTATAAACTTTTTGTTCCGTCGGCGGGACTCGAACCCGCGACCTCCGGCTTGAGCTACCAACGCGCTCAACACTGCGCCACGAAGGTCGTCAAAAAATTCTATTCATTCTTCTTCCGTGCTGAAACTATCTTTCCTTTTATTTTTATTTTTCATATTTTTGAAGTGAAAACTTCTTTAGCGGCGTTGAGCACTTTTGTGGGATGGGTAAAAACTGTGAAACTCGCGTCAGATTCTCGTGCTGATCGAAAAACTTTGGAAAAACCGTAAGACGGTTGGTGTGTAGTGTTTTGTGTCGAACTCGAACTCGAACTCGAATTGATTGTAAGGGTTTCGATTAATTAAAAAAATCGATTTTTTTTAAATCGATTTTCATAAAAAATGGGTTAAAAATGTAATCGATTGTAAGAATTTCGATTAATTAAAAAAATCGATTTTTCAAAAATCGATTTTCATAAAAAATGGGTTAAAAATTTAATCTACTGTAAGAGTTTCGATTAATTTAGAAAATCGATTTTTTAATAATCGATTTTCATAAAAAATGGGTTAAAAATTTAATCGAATGTAAGGGTTTCGATTAATAAAAAAAAACGATTTTTTAATAATCGATTTTCATAAAAAATGGGTTAAAAAATGCACAACGTTAATAATCAAGTTTTCACTTCTGCCGGCACTCCCGGAGTGCAACCCGTCTTTTTTTTCCTAGCAAATTTATTTTCAGTCTTTAGTCTCCATGCTTCTTTTGCCTCTTCTTTTTTCTTCTTTCTTTTCTCAGCTCTCATTTTTCTTTTTTTTACTGCTAAAAAACTAAAGCAATCGATTTTTAGATCAGTACAAGGTCTAATATTAGACACCATGTCCATTTTTAGGTGCAGTAGTTCTAAGTTCTTAGATTGTTAATAGAATTATATTTTCAGAGAATAGTGATGATTTTTGCAGTAGAATAAAGTACAAAATAACTTTAGTATGTATTGCAAAACTCAAAGATGAGATCCATGTCAACTATTAGGTTTTTTACATTTTCAAGAACTAATAGTAGACACCTTTTATATTGTTAGGGAAAATGGATAAAAAATCTTAAATAAACATTAATTAGTGTATGACAATTAATCCAATGAAATCAATAGAAATTACAATAAATCAAATAAATGTATTCAAAACTTACGTGCAAAATTTCGCCTTCCTTAACCTATTTGCTAGGAAATTGCCGAGCGTGTGTTGACGCGGTCATATTATTTACGAAAACTGATCCCATTTTAAAATTTTGTTCCCGAATGCGTCTCTAATATATTTTTTCAATTCAACAGATAGCTTGAGAAGCTTATAAAATTTACAGTGGTGAGAAATAATTAGAGTAATTCTTATTTTTATGGTATTTTTGTCATAAGTGTCATCTATTAGTTCAGTGTCTAGCATTAGGTCCATTCCCTTATATGACTTCTAACATGAATTCACAACAGCTGTCAAATGAACTGAACTCTATTTCTTCGAATGGCTTCTTAGCCTATTATTTCCATACTATTTAATAAAGAACAGTAACTAATGTCGTTATAAAGCAGAATTTACACATTTAAAATAAACGAATCCATATAAAACTGCTAGTTAAATTAAACTGTAATAATAGAAAGGTACAATAAAAACTAAACACTCTTATCTGACCCGCCAGCGAGGTGTTATGATTTGCTAAATTATATAACATGCGGATTGTTTTAATGTGAAACCTCTTTTAGGTTAATTTTACTATGAGGTGATACTGTCAACTTTAATTATTTTTTTACTATTGCGGCACTCCGTAAATACGCGTGAACACTGTGATTTCACGCTTTAAAATCACTCTACCAAATTTTGACAAAATCGATCGAGTAATTACTCGATCGATTTTGTAAAAATTTCTTTACAAACTTGCAGAAATCAAACATGGCTCTTAATATTATTTTACAGCTATTTCTTATCATGATAATATAATATAACCTTCGTGAGTAATAAAAAAACATTATTGATTTTGTATATTATTGCCAAAATAATGATATACAGCGATTTCATTCTTTTCGTAGAGCCTCTACGGCGTAGCAGAGGGTATGATCGACGTTTTTTAAAGCAACAACTGTTTTTATAACGCTAATAGACTAAGGTTGTTTTACCACATGAGTGAGATAGAGTATGGAGTATCTGACAGATAAAGATATAATAAAGAAAACATTTCTAGGTATCAGCTGAATAGCCTAATGTATACAGCTGTAAATAATAATTGTATTATTTTAAATGACTCGCATACACAATATCAGGTTGTAGATATTAATAATTTAGATTTGAAATTATCTACTATGAAAAGAGATAAGTACTTCTTATCTCATTTTTATAAAAGACGTATAGCAAAGTTGCTGTTTAACTTTTTGTTTATAAAACCAGCCAAGTATTTGGCTTCATCGACTACTGCTTCTATTGAGCAGAATTCTAGTCATATTTTGAACGAATTGGAACATGTTCCAAATATTTCTTTAAATTAGATAATAAGACAATGGAGGAAATCTCTTGCAGAAATAAATTAACTTTAAATAGTCAAAATCCTACCAATAACTTAATAGATTCAAATATAGTTAGTGAAAATAATTGTAATTTAATTAATCTGGTGCATCAGAATTTACAAGGTATGGTAGGTAAAGAACTTGAAATTGAGTTATTTTTGAAGGAATTTAACATTGATATTATGTGTATATCTGAACATTGGTTCAGATCACACAAACTCATTTTCAATTTCAATGATCACCAGATAGCAAGTTCGTTCAGTAGAGAAAATGCCATTAGAGGCGGCTCTTTAATTTTAATCCGAAACAATTTGAAATTTAAGGAACATAAGGATATTGTGAGTCTCTCTACTGAACGAATAATAGAAGTGGCCTGCATAGAGCTGAGCCATCTAATAATTGTGAGCGTATACAGGCCTCCATCAGGGTTATACGAATCTTTTGAAGTAACTATGGAACAAATTTTGTCAAAAATATGTGCATCTAACAAAAAGGTTGTTATATGTGGCGACTTTAACATTAATTTATTAGATTTAACCTCAACTTCTGTTAGATTCACATCTTTATTTCAATCGTATAACCTTTACAGTTTGTTTCAGGAACCTACAAGAGTCTGTGAGACTACAGCCACTTGTATTGACAACATAATTACTAATCTTATTCCAGACAAAAAAGAACTAATTAGTAAGCTAAGTTCTGATCACTATGGACAAATAGCCTCTTTTAATATCAAATGTGACAGTGATGAGAAGAAAAATCTTGTGTTTATTCCTGTGACCACAAAACGTATTGAGCAATTTAGAAGTAAATTAAATTCAAATATCCATTTATTGGACAGGTCACATAGCTCTGATGAAGCTTTTAATAAATTATTTAAGGTGATAAGAACTCAATTTGATTCAATATTTACTTCTAAAACGGTTAGAAACAGTAATAAAAAAACTAAATTTATTAATTGGGCAACAAAAGGAATAAAAATTAGTAGGAAAAGATTATATGACTTATATGATGAAAGGTGTATTAACAATAGTGAAGTATTTAAAGCATATGTTAAAAACTACTCAAAAACTTTTAGAAAAGTTTGTAAAGCTGCTAAAGCCCTTTATATAAAAATTAAAATTAAAAACTCTAAAAATAAAATCAAAACTACATGGCAGGTAATAGCTGGTGAGACTGGAAATGTCACCTGTCGTAGCTCTGATTTTGAACTGTACTTTGAAAATAAAAAGATTACTAATGATCAAGAAGTTGCGACGGTCTTTGAAAAGTTTTTTGCTGACATTCCGGTCTCAACGACAAAAAATTTAAATTCTTCGCCTGAAGCTGCCGAAAAGCTACTCAGAGACAATGTAAAGGAATGTGATGTCAATTTTAAGTTTAGAGAAATTAACCCCGGAGATATTATTGATACCTTTAAATTGTTGAGTATTAAAAACACTGCTGATCTCTGGGGCATGTCTACAAAAATTATTAAATCAATAATTGACATCGTAGCTCCTCATTTAGCAATGATTTTTAATGACTGCATAAAAAATGGTGTTTTTCCTGATTTAATGAAGCATAGCAAGATTGTTCCTTTATTCAAAGCCGGAACTAAATCGGATCCCACGAATTTCAGGCCTATATCAATTCTACCGACCTTTAGTAAAATATTTGAAAAAATTATTTTAAAACAATTACTAGCACATTTTAATTCAAACAATTTACTACATGATAATCAATACGGATTTACTAAGGGTCGATCCACAACGGATGCTGGTATAGGACTTCTTTGCAGTATTTTTGAAGCTTGGGAGGAGTCGCAGGATGCCTTAGGTGTGTTTTGCGATCTCTCCAAAGCCTTCGATTGTGTTGAGCATGCTACATTGATCAGGAAATTGCGCCACTACGGAATTAAGGACTCTGCTCTCAGCCTTTTGACTTCTTACCTTAAAAATAGGACTCAAAGGGTTGAGGTTAATAGTAAAAGGTCCAATGGAACCAAAATAGAATTAGGTGTCCCACAGGGATCTATACTAGGCCCATTTCTTTTTCTCATCTATATAAATGACTTACCTTATCTAGTTAAGGATAATAATAATGAGATAGTGCTTTTTGCTGATGACACTTCACTTATTTTTAAAGTGAAGCGACAACAGTCGAACTACGACGAGGTAAACAGTGCTCTCTCAAAAATAGTACATTGGTTTAATGTTAATAACTTACTTTTAAATTCTAGTAAAACAAAATGTATAAAGTTTACTTTGCCTAATGTTAGGCAAGTCCAAACCAATGTAGTATTAAATGATGAGAAGATGAATTTGGTTGACAACACTGTATTCTTAGGTATTACACTTGATAGTAAATTACAGTGGGGTCCTCATATTGTTAATCTTGCAGGTAGGCTCAGTTCTGCAGCATATGCAGTCAGAAAAATAAGGGAAATTTCTGACGAAGACACGGCACGATTAGTATATTTTAGTTATTTTCATAGTAGGATGTCATATGGAATCCTTTTATGGGGAAACGCTGCCGACATTAATACAATATTTGTGCTGCAGAAGCGAGCCATACGTTCTATTTATAAAATGTCTGCTTTAGAATCTCTGAGAGATAAATTTAAAGAAATTAGTATTCTAACTGTTGCCTCTCAATACATTTTGGATAATGTAATATATGTTAGAAAAAATATAACAAAATTTAAAGTTAAAAGTGACATTCACTGTAGGAATACTAGAAATAAGCACAAGCTATATATGCCGGTGATCAGACTTAGTAAAGTCAGTAAATCTTTTAAAGGTCAATGTATACGCCTTTACAACAAAATCCCAGTAAACGTTCAAAATCTTTCCATTAATAAATTTAAAAAAGTAGTTAAAGAACGTTTGTGTGCCAAAGCCTATTATAAGGTCAATGATTTCATAAACGATGGCACACCTTGGGAGTAGGATGGCTTCTTGCAAGGCTACTTCTACATTATTATTAATAGGACTTACAATTATGTATGTGGATATTGTATATAATATTAAGTTACAAAATTGTAAACTTTATTTTAAAAGATTAATTTTTTCTCGCTTTTTTTGGTAAAAAAGTGGGCCCCGTGCGAGTTTCTTACGCCGGTTCTTCTCGACGGGTTAGTTCCCGAACCGGTGGTAGGCATCATGTAGGACATTCTGAAAATATTTATTTTAAATTTATTCAGAAATAAAACAATTTTGATTTGATTTGATTTGATTTTGATACTCTATCTGTCAGGTTAAGTTGTGGATAGCCTATCCGGCACTTAGTGGTGTGGTACATACGCAACCTATCGTATACAGGGTAATAAAAAAGTGACAATACTTTAGGGTGTATGTGTTTCTTATATTATAGAACTTGCTCATACAAATCACAAATAAAATTGGCCAAGTGCGAGTTGGACTCGCGCACGAAGGGTCCGTACCATTATAGAGAGAAAATAGGCAAAAAAAATTGTTTTTTTTTTCTATGAGAGCCCCACTTAATTATTTAAGTATTTTATTTAAATTTTAATATTAATTATTAAAGTAATATATACAACTGAGTATTTTGTGAACATTTCAAGTGCCTACCTGTTGCCATTATTGATAACGAACCAAAAATAGCAAAAAAAATTACGTTTGTTGTATGGGAGGGAAAAATCTAGCTATAGCGGTTCTTGAGATACAGCCTGAAGACAGACAGACCGACAGACAGACATTGAAGTCTTAGTGATAGGGTCCCGTTTTTACCCTTCGGGTACGTAACCCTAAAAATGGCCCTTTTATCGCCGCTATACTGCTACACACCCTAAAGTCTTATCGCTTAGTTTTGTTACATTCTGTATAATATTACAGTACAGTACTAATAGTCTAATACAATACAGTACAGTAGAGGTCACGCTCAGTTAAAAAAGTAATTTCATAGTGAGCGAAAATCATTACAATAATAGTATTCCACTAATACATAACAGCTTTGATCGTCAGCCACTTCATAATAGGTGGAATAAAAATTGAGAGCATCTCAAAGTTGATGTTGGGAAGTGCATTGAATTGACATTATAACGATCCCAATTCGCAGCCAATAAAGGTTCATATCTAGATTATACACGTTTAGGTTGGGTAGGTGTTATTTTAGTTTTAGTATATAACAACAGATGGCGCTTTTAAAGTAAAATGTATATAATTCTTCTTCGCAAGTATTGACTATCGAATTAATTACTTAAAATTCCTATGTGAGATAATTTTATGGTTAATTCAAACGAAAATCGCCGTCAGCTGAATGTTTGCAGGTGGAAATGTCGTCTACGCGACGCCCTAGGATACATTGAGCGCGAAGTAGGGCTATATTGGTCATAACTTATATCGCTGGCTGACGGTTTTTCCACCATCGTATTAGCGACTGACGGTTTTATTTATTATTTACAAAGTGGAAACATTCACCTGTATGAATTTTGTACGGTATAAAATGACTTTATATTCAAATTTTTTTTACATGTTCAGTAACGCGACTGACGTTGAATCCCCCGTCTGCAATACGGCTGACGGTGATTTTTTGGTTAAACATGACCTCAATAATCATCAATCAGTTTCATTCGGTATAAAATCACTTTTCGCAACTATTTTTTTTACAACTTTGAAATACTCTCAGTTAACATTCCACCACGGGTGCGGCGACTGACGCTGATTATATTGATTGATAAATATTAAGCTACCGCTGGACAAAAATTTGGTCGGTATGAAATGGCTTTGCATACGCTAGCACTACCTCCCCTACTATAAGATATTAGCAAGTACACAGGGAATAAGTAATGTATCGACGCGCGCGACCGGGGGGCTCGCAGGTGCGACGCAATTTACTGGGCCACCGTCACACCCCCCACCCCCCGATTATTGGCTGATACAATATATTGCCTGCCAGCTTGTACACCTTTTGGAACCGTACATTTTGCTGTGAAAAGGGTGAATGTAACGTCGTTTTCTAATGAACACTTTTGGAATGGATAAATGGTAATGATTGTGTTATTTTTGTGATAATTGCCATGTCGCGTGTTTGTTTTAGTGTTGGTAGTTAGAAAAAAAGTTGTAAATATATTGGTGTTGGACCTATAGATGTTAATGATGAAATAATTATGTAGTTTTTACTTAGCTTTTACTTTTTCCTAAATATACACAAATTAAAAGGTGTCCGTGACCGTGCTTAGGGGAAAATAAGCAATATAGTATGTTTGTTAGTTGCCTGTTGGGAAATTAAGGTAAATCTTGAATAATAAATAATAATCCCTACTATTAATATTAAAATTGCTAAAAAAATTAAAAATGCTAAAGACGGTCTGTCGGTGTGCCTGTTACCATACATTGCAAAGTTTATTTTAAAATATTAATTTTTTTTTTCACTTTCTTTGGTAAAAAAGTGGGCCCCGTGCGAGTTTCTTACGCCGGTTCTTTTCGCCGATTAGTTCCCGAACCAGTGGTCGGCACCAGTAGTATCAACATTCTGAAATCATTTTCTTAAAATCTATTAAGAAATAAAACGATTTTTATTTTTATTTAAGTATTTATCTCTTCTCGCTTAAACCGATGAATTTTATAAAATTTGAATATTTTGAGTCCTCGGATAAAATCTTATTATTTGGGAAGAAAAACTATTAATGTCCTTGAAAAATGTACGGTCCCCGCGTGATAAGGTAATTTCGGTGCAACGGAATCCGCGGTCGTCATCTAGTATGCCATCATTGTTTATTCTTTGATCGAGAGTCGCGTGTACAGAGAACAATATACTAAACTGTGACAGTTATGTTTATTCTGCTATGACACTATAGTTATACACTATAGAGTCGTTAGGTCGGTTGCAGGAGTGCAGCATGTGTGCGGTTCGAAGATTACGGACCATTAGCCGTGTGAGAGTGAGGATGTTTGTTTGCGCCGTAATTACTCACGTCTTATATCTGCGCTTTTCACGCTAGCAGAAAGGCAGATTGGTCGCCCAATAAGTGAATATTTACCATTATTTATATTCACTTTAAAATTATTTAAGCTCCCGATTTATGTGTCTATTATCTTACGATTCGTCTAGTTTATACGGCGAATCGAGACACAAAACTGAAGTCTGAATATAAAATGCCAAAATTTGTAAATAATCGTGCCTCTTTATTTTGATTTAGACCAGCACGAGTCGGCGCATGAGTACCGGAAACTATTCCACCTCAATTTTTTATGCGATCCTCTTCAAATTGCCCTCCTGATGATATAAATGCATGTTGCCATGGTGCAACCCGGTGCCATATTGTTTAAATAAACATTCTTTAAACAATTGCAAGGAATTGTTATTTTTTAACCGGACAATTTTTTTTTAATTCTTTATTGAAATACCAATAAAAAAGGTCCTATGACTTTTCACGATTAAGTTAATATTTTTAAAGATATATATTTTTAAAGGTTCGAAAAATCTCAAATTTGGGTACTTTTGACCCATGAAAAATAGCCCCCCTTAAACATTTACTTTATTTTAATTTTATTATTTATTATTAAAATACAAATATAATTAAGGATTTTGTAAAATTTTCAAGTGCCTAGCTATTACTATTATTGATTACGAGCAAAAAAGGCCAAAAAAATCACGTTTCTTGTATGGGAGTCCCCCTTAAATATTATACTTTATTTTATTTTTAGTATTTGTTGTTATAGCGGCAACAGATGTACACAATCTGTGAAAATTTCAGAAGTCTAGCTATAGCGGTTTTTGAGAAACTGTCTGTCCGTTTGTCTGTATGTCTCCAGGCTGTATGTAATAGTAATAGCTAGGCACTTGAAAATTTTACAAAATCCTTAATTATATTTGTATTTTAATAATTATTAATAAAATTAAAATAAAGTAAATGTTTAAGGGAGGCTCCCATACAAATAAACACAATTTTTGTCTACTTTTGCTAAGAAAAAAAAAAGATATAAACAATGAAATTTTTTAAAATCTCTACTAACGATATTATTAAATATTTTAGAGAGAATTTAAAAATATATATAACTTAGACATTATTATGTTTTTAATATATTTTTCATGGGTCAAAAGTACCCAAATTTGAGATTTTTCGAACCTTTAAAAATTCATATCTTTAAAAATATTAACTTAATCGTGAAAAGTCATAGGACCTTTTTTATTGGTATTTCAATAAAGAATATAAAAAAAATTGTCCGGTTAAAAAATAACAAATCCTGGCAATTGTTTAAACAATGTTTGTTTAAACAATATGGCACCGGGTTGCACCATGGCAACATGCATTTATATCATCAGGAGGGCGATTTGAAGAGGATCGCATAAAAAAATTGAGGTGGAATAGTTTCCGGTACTCATGCGCCGACTCGTGCTGGTTTAATTACTGCTTAGCTTTTTATCTGATACGGATATGGTTGCAACTTGCAAGAACTTAGTATATTGAGTCATTCTATAAATTATTCTACACTCTACAGGATCTGTAAAGTCACCAAGGTTATAGATGGCAATATTATGTTCTACAATAAAATAAGTTGTATTCATGTTGAACAATGTATAATATTACAATTTCAACATATCGTGCCAAAATATCCATTTACTAATAAAAAACATAGCGATGATTTTCCGTGCATTTCACAGCGGTTGCGGCGGGAAAAAACGCAAATGGCGGCGCGTGACGTCACGTCCGCCGCGCGTGTACTGATGGCGTTATAATTGCGCACGTGCTGCCAGTGCTGCTGCTGTCGGGCCGGTGCGGGTTTTATGTCGCTAAAATTAAAAACTTTGTAGGATTAAGAATACAAAATATGATTTCGTAATAGTAAAATGAAAGAATACTCCAGTTTTGATCGGGGCTTACCAAAAATACAGCAGTCTAAGGCTGATATAAATAGTCAGTACTCAAGATGCATCTCGGTCTCAAGACACGGTTCAGGCTCTGTGATTGGTTGACTGTAAAAATTTAGACCAATCACAGAGCCAAACCGCGTCTTGAGATCGGATCGCATCTTAAGTATTGACTTTTTATACCAGCCTCCATCTATATGCGCGGTTTGGCAGCTAGTAGCTATAGTCTAAAACATCATACACAGAATCTTTATCCCATTTTGTCGAAGAGCATCGACAACAGGTAGTCTGGTCACCAGAATACTTTTAGTCCGAGGCAGTTGAATAGCTAAAGAACAATAATAATATCTAACATAGTACAGGCAACTTAAACAGATAAAAATAATGTTTTATGAGTGATGTAGTCGATGGTTCTTTTGAAGTAAGTTATCTCGTAGTACCGCGTAGGCCTTTCGTAGCACCGCGTAGGCCTTTCGTAGGACCGCGTAGAGCTTTCGTAGCACAGGAACAAAATATTATATTATTAAAAGTTTATCCATACTTCCATACTAATATTATAAATGCGAAAGTGTGTATGTCTGTCTGTCTGTCTGTCTGTCTGTCTGTCTGTCTATCTGTTACCTCTTCACGCCAAAACCGCTGAACAGATTTTGCTAAAATTTGGTATGGAGATACTTTGAGTCCCGGGAAAGGATACTTTTTATCCCGGAAAAATGCACGGTTCCCGCGCGATAAACGAATTTTGGTGCAATGGAGTTGCGGGCGTCATCTAGTTATTTTATAAAGTCCACTTGCGTAGGTCAAAATTAACGTAAAATACGATATTATCTCCCTAGTTCAGTGTTTTTCAACCTGCGAGTCGCGACGCCCGGGTGGGGTACCCGTTACGTTAACCAGGGGTCCCTATACAGAGGTCGCAAAATATTTTTGATGTTGAAAAACACTGCTCTAGTTTATGTTATTAAGTAAGATCGAAGATGTCATAAAATAATGTTATTAAAACTCAACAAAATTACTTAAATATATTATTATTATATTATCATTTACTCTTTGCTGTGCTTCTTAGTAGATATCCACCGCTACTTAGTGTGTAAAAGAGTGTTATCAAATAGAAAACGATAATTTCAAACGTAAAATCTTCAGCTTATCAAATAATTAACTGAAATTAATCGAACATTATTAACAAACTTTCAATCAATAATTTAACTGTTGGTAAAATGATAGATAAAATAGCAATAGTTGAGTACCTTATTCATTAAAATTAAATATTTTGTATTGAATAATATTATTTATGTTTTAATAATTAATTATTTAATCAATGGTTTTTAACCATCATTAACTTTAATCATATTAGTTTACTAATGTAGCTTTTATTTTCAGCATGTTATAATTTTGTTAATAACAGCAGTGCAAGTACAAAATCAATATGATCTAAATGACGAAAACAAAAATATCGCAGAAGAAGATGTAGTTCATGGTCACCGAAGTTCATTTCTAGCAGTTTCCAATGAGCCATCAGAAGTTATCAGAAACTTTGACATCGAAGAGTTTGCACTTCATGACAACATGACCGATGACTATGACGAAGATTTCGAGCTGAATCTGGCAAAATTTATGGCTGATCATAACGTAAAAACTGAGAAATAAAATAATTTAAAAATTGCGTTTCTAAAAATGTTTTGGTTACCAACGTTTTCTGGAAGTTCTACAGATACAAAGCAACAAAATTAATCTCAGCTATCTGAATCCCTCAGACTAGCTATCCCCACCCGCGGACCGTAGGCCGCATGCGGCCCGCCAGGACCTTATTTGTGGCCCGCGTGATGTTAAACCATTTTGGAAATTTCTAGATCTTGAATTTTGAAGAACGTTTATTTTTTAACC
Source organism: Polyommatus icarus (assembly GCA_937595015.1). Taxonomy (NCBI): domain Eukaryota; kingdom Metazoa; phylum Arthropoda; class Insecta; order Lepidoptera; family Lycaenidae; genus Polyommatus; species Polyommatus icarus. The sequence continues at coordinate 29,220,358 of OW569321.1, read as the reverse complement.
CTAATTTTGTTTTGTGGTCTCCGAGTCGCGACACCAAGACCAAAACATGTTTGTGGCCCGCATGAAAAAAAGGTTGGGGACCACTGCCTTTAGACAGCCAGGACATTCAGATAGCTATTTAGATCCACAACGACAACTTAGATGTGATAAAAGGACAAGGACAATTTAAAAATTATGAAATTATTATTAAGTATATTAATTATTAATATTAAATAAAATTCGTTCATCGCGCGGGAACCGTAAATCTTTCCGAAATAAAAGTATCCTTTTCCCGGGACTCAAAGTATGCTGTCCATACCCAGAAAAATCGGTTCAGGAGTGGTTTGGGTGTGAAGAGGTAACAAACAGATAGATTTTCACAATTTATAAGATTAGTATAGAAGTATGGATGGACGTGGATATTATAGGAACAGTATCATTATTTCCCGAGATAAATCTTGGAAAATATTATACTGTTCCTGTACAATACTAAACGAATCTTTGCGTGAACGGAATTGCGGGCAGCAGCAGTATAAAATAAAAGAATAAAATTTTTACACAAAGCAATCAATATGTTCGTAATTTGTAACTGATAGCAATTTGCAATTGTCCTTGAAAATTATTGAAAAAATGTTACGTCTAATGAACCAATTAAGTCAATTATGATAACTCAGCACTACAAGGCTCGGAAAATTGCGATTTAATGCGTGAGGTTTTAATTAAAAGTGAGGACTCAATCCGTACTTAAAGCCGCCAGCTTCCAGCGAGAGCACATTATCTCACAGCTGACATCTCAGCAAACATGCAGGTCGCTCCGGCTGGCTTCGTTCTCACTGTCCTCCTAGCCCTCGGGGCCCGCGCGGACGACTGGGACTACGCGGCGATCCCGGCAGACTACCAAGCGGATCCCAGGAGGACCAAGATCGCCCTGCACCTGGACAAGTCCAATGAGAACGACGTAGGCTTCGTACACGAAGTTGCCGACGTCCTGAAGAAATACCGCGACATCAAACTCGAGACGGAGAACATCGCGCTGCGGAACCAGCCGAGCCGAGAGGAGGACCCCGCGAATGTGCTCGCAGATAAGATAGTGCAGGTGCTGGTAGAGAACCCCAGGAGCAACGTCGTAGCCATCCGGGCGAGGGTTGAACCCAAGCACGAGGAACACGACGTAGTTTCTGATGAAGCTCGGGAAGCACCACCACGCCCTGACCACGCCGGCCGCTGTCGCTACTGACCATCTCACTCGTTATGTAATAAGTAATAACCAAGAAGTGACACCAACGAAGACGTCGGCAAAATACCGGGCATTCGAGAAGAGAACTTTAAAAGGATTCCTCAGTTGAACTACTAGGTATATCTACTCTTAATTTCAAATGAATAAAAACGCTCATTTATCACATAATATTTTTATTGCTCTTCTTATTGTTAACGTATACAAAACGTTACAAAAGTAAAGTGTGTTTGTTTTCGGCATATTTTCATGTTGACTTGTACGTAATATTATATCATGTATTATGGGAGTTTCAGTGAGCGAAGAATATGATTTGTCTTCAATTCCTGTCTCCTGAATTCTCTCGATCCTCTAAATAATTTTATCTATGTAAAAGATAATAAGTTCTACATTTGCTATTTGTGCTAGTATGTCATCAAATAGTTGCATTGCATTTCATGAATACTCCAGCATTTTATGAAGTGAGCAAATCTAAAATGTGGCTACGACAGTCTACGTAATATTAATAAACACCGTTTGTTAAAATATTCTGATGGCACCTGGTGACCCGTGACCTCAGGTGCAGGTGAACAGAAAAGTGTCTATATTCAATCAACAATTAATACAATTATTTTTAAGTAATTAGTAATTATGATTTCATATAATACTAATAGTACCCGAGTGCTCCCAGGGAAGCCCCTGTTCTCCATCACCGGCGTGCCTTCACCGGCCGGCCGGAGTAAACACCGACGGAGAATCAGGTCCTACCTCTGCCTTGCCTTAACCGTCGCAAGAGCTTCGGCTCGGAGGGAGGATGTGAAGCGTAAGTGGCCAGTGGGCGACGTGATGGGACCCTCTGAGGGTGCAAGTGATCGGCGTTTAAAGTCCAGCGACACCTCTCCTGCCTCAAGCCGCTCTGTCAATGTGTCCGCCACGGTGCACCGTGCGTGCGACCATTTTTAGAGGCCCGTTCAAAGAGTTGGCGAGTCATCGTCTGCCAAGTGCCAACTTTATGATAAGTACATGTTTTCACGTTGTATCGGCAGACGCCATAGTCCTTCCCCAGTTCTTTAGTCCCAGTTACCTAGTCCACGGTAATACCAGAGAATACCATCAATACTTGCTACAAAACTGGGCAAAATAATGTAAAACTCGATACATTTCAATTTGAAAAAGACGCAATAATATTCCATTGAATAGGTTAATAGAGTTATTATAACGATGTTTTAGTTAAAACTCACGGAAGAAATAGCCCTTAATATCGTTATTCACACTAAATGTCACAGGAATTATAAATTTTGGATTTGACAACATCTTACCTGCACTTGTGCACGATAACGAATATTTAATGGCCAATATTCGGTGGGGAACCAATAGAAAATCTAGAAGTGTATATCGTCGCGCCGTCTGGTGGAGATTAAAATTAAGAAAACAACCCATTTCCTAACCAGCACGGGCGTATATATAGCTTTGTTAAGGGGGGGGTCCCTAACGTAAAAAAGCGGCCAAGTGCGAGTTGGACTCGCCCATGAAAGGTTCCGCTGTCCGCTATACTTATATATATATCTATACTTATATAATATTATAATTCTGAAGAGTTTGTTTGTTTGTTTGAACGCGCTAATCTCAGGAACTACTGGTCCGATTTGAAAAATTCTTTCAGTGTCAGATAGCCCATTTATCGAGGAAGGCTATAGGCTATATTTTATCACGCTAATACTAATAGGAGCGAAGAAATAGAGGAAAGTGTGGAAAAAACGGGTTGAAATTATTTGAAAGGGCTTATTTGAACGCGCTAATCTCAGGAAATACAGGTCCGATTTGAAAAATTCTTAGTGTTAGATAGGCCATATATCGAGAAAGGCTATAGGCTATATTTTATCATGCTAAGACTTATAGGAGCGAAAAAATAGAGGAAAGTGTGGGAAAAACGTGGGAAATTATTTGAACGCGCTTATCTCAGGAACTACTGGTCCGATTTATCAATTTCTATGTTATTTGGCACACATCAAGAATAGACCACGTAAAAGGACATAGGTTTCTTTTTTTGCCGAAAAATGTACGGTTTCCGTGACATTCCTAAATTACGCGGGCGAAGCCGCGCAGAACATCTAGTAATATAATATTATAAAGCGGAATAGTTTGTTTGTTTGGACGCGCTAATCTCAGGAACTACTGGTCCAATTTAAAAAAATCTTTCAGTGTTAGATAGCCCATTTGTTGAGAAAGGCTATAGGCTATATTTTATCATGCTCAAGTGCAATACACACTGAGCCCGCCGGGCCGCCGACATTTGTCGGCGACACAACCCGGCGGCCTGTATGAAAAGAATGATGTCGGCAACATGCGCCCGCGCGTGTTACCCGCCGACATGTTGGCGGCTTGGGTCGCCAGCGCTCAGTTGCCCGGCGACACAACCTTATAGACACGCGGCAATCACTGACCAATCACTGACTGCCAATTAAATTTCTCATCTCAAGCCGCCGACATGCCGCCGACAAAATTTTTCGACTTGTAATAAGTGAAGCCGCCAACTAGGTCGCCGACAAAAAGTTGCCGACATATGTCGGCGGCCCGGCGGGCTCAGTGTGTGTTGCGCTTAAGACTAATAGGAGCTAAGAAATAGAGGAAAATGTGGAAAAAACGGGAGGAAATATATTTGAAAGGGCTTATTTGAACGCACTTATCTCAAGAACTACTGGTCCAATTTGAATTTTTTTTTCAATGTTAGTCCATTTATCGAGAAAGGCTACAGGCTATATTTTATCACGCTACAACTAACAGAAGCAAAGAAATAGAGGAAAATGTGGAAAAAACGGGAGGAAATGATATGAAAGGGCTTATTTGAACGCGCTAATCTCAGGAACTGGTCCGTCTTGGTCGTCGTCAATAACTGGTCCGATTTGAAAAATTCTGTCAGTCTTAGATAGTCCATTTATCAAGAAAGGCTATAGGCTATATTTATCACACTATAACTAATAAGAGCGAAAAAATAGAGGAAAATGTGGAAAAAACGGGGGAAATTATTTGAAAGGGCTTATCTCACGAACTACTGGAGCAATTTTTCTGTTATTTGGCACAGATAAGAAGATGACCACGTAAAGGATGATAGGCTATTTTTTGTGGACTAATTTGTCTGTAAAATATCTAATTTACGCGGGCGAAGCCGCGCGGAACGTCTACTGTTGAATATAATATTCATTTACCCGCGCGGCGCGACGAACTACGAACGCATCGCGGTACCTACTCGGCCTACGGACACACTCCACAGTATTATACTGTGAATAGAAAAAAAAATACATGTACCTCGCCGATTAAAATCGGTGCGGTACATAATATTATATTGTCGATTGGACAAGTGAGATAGATAGTCATGGGGGGGGTCCGGACCCCCAGGACCCCCCCCTTATATACGCCCATGCTAACCAGCGTTGCCAGATTTTTTGTGCCAAGTCGGGGTCGGAACTTTTTGAGTGAAAACGCGGGATTCTTCAGTCAAAGGCGGGAAAAGGTAAAAAATCGGCCAAGTGCGAGTTGGAAGTCACGAAGGGTTCCTTACCATTATAGAGCACTAAAAGGTAAAGCCAGCTGTACACTCTCGCCGAGACACAGCGAGGCGGCCCGAGTGCGAGAGTGTAAATGGGTGCGCTCGCCTCGTCTCGCCTGTCTCGGACCCTCTCGGTCCGTTGTCGGTATTTTGCGCCCGAGACAAAGGGTCTCACGAGGAAAACGAGCGCACTACTGTACACTCTCGCGTCTTTCAGTACTAGTCCCGCCATTGGACAGTGTAGAACAGAAAAATAACAATAATAAACGTCATTAGCAGTCAATGTCTGTGAGAAATAAAATTAAATATGATTATAAATCCTTGGATTACAATGATATCTTTCGATGCATGGTGGATGGTTAATGGTCGTTTTCGTCCATCTTCTCTGAGTTCTTAACTGCGATTGAACTAAGCGAGAATGTACATGATCGCACTCGGGCAAGGGACTCTCGCACGAGACTCTCGCCCGAGAGCTCTCGGCGAGAGTGTACAGCGGGCATAAAAAATGTGTTTTTTTTTTATCACAATTTTTTCTTTTAATTTTGATATCCCAGTTTTGAGAATCAAATATAATTCGAGATCTGCTACGTTTTTCTGAAAAAAGAAATAAGTAGGTATTAGAAATAAAAACTGTCAGCAATAATCTGGTAGTTCTCGTAGAAGTGATATTCGTGTTGTAATATGTTTGACTCTATTTATTTCGATAAAAACATACAAATAATTTGCTTGTTTTCTTAAACTGCCCTATACAATATTTACCTATATTGAAACTGGTTGGTTGTATCATAGTATAATTATGTATATTAGAAGACTTTTATTTTGACGACCTCCGTAGCTCAATGGTTAGAGTGTGTGGCAACTCAAGCCGGGGGTCGCGGGTTCGAATCCCGCCGACGGAACAAAAAGTTTTTCAATGTTCCTGGGTCATGGATGTGTATTAAATATGTGTATGATATAATAAAAATCTTAAATATATGTATAGTATAAAAGTATTAAATATATTTCCGTAGTCTGGTACCTGTAACACAAGTCCTTCAGGTACTTAGCAGGGGGCCAGACTGACGTGGTGTGAAGCTTCTATAGATATTATTATTATTATTATATTATTTTAAGGTTAATATTTTTGGTACTGGTACTTAGGTAAGTAAAAGGTTTAGTATCCCTAAAGTAAGCGCTGAACCTTTCAGCCAGGCCAATGACGCGCCAACGCGTCATTCGATTAATGTTATGGCCTGCGTAAAATATTTATGAAAAAGAGGGTGGCAACGAATCGGTCACATCCTACTTCGAATTTATATTTAATTAAGTATGTAATACTTTTAACTTCTTACGGTCTGTAGCTTACTTAACTCGACGAAATAGAAAATCGATGCTAAAAAAAAATGAAAGGTGTCAAGACAGTATTAAGTCTATGTCAAGATGCAACTGGATGGAACAAAGTTATAAAAAATAAGGAACTTCGTTCCAAAAAAACGCCATCTAGTTGACGCTCAGGAATACTAACAACGACACTTTTGTGGAATTGTAATAAAATTTATTTAAACGTCCGGTAGATGTCACTGATTATTCTCAAAAACGCCATCTAGTTGACGCCTAGGAATACTATCAACGCCCTCTGTCGTTACAACCACAAACTATATACATAGGTTACAAACTTACTAGTCACAACTTTTTCCGTCTAGCCCCCTTTGGCAATCCGCGATAAGGAACTAGGTTCCAAATTGTTACAAAATTTTACTTGACACGCGCCATAAAAAGAAAAAAACTGTCAAATTATAGATTTTTTTTTTCTTGTTATGGCTCTCGACTTTTAAACCATGGCCAGTGTCAAGTAAAGTTTTGGCGGAAAAAAAAATTTTTCGTAAAAAATTTACAAAATTTTCTAGTTCTTTTTCCAGATTATCGTCAAGTCGAAAGTCTAGTCAAAGTATACGTAGTATCCCTAAGTAGTCTGTGGTCAAAGTCTAAAAAGTAGTCGGTAAAGTCAACGAGTCAAGTCAGTTGTTTTAGTATAAAAGTGGTAGACCCTTTACTAAAACGTTCGATGGAGTTTTGGAGGGAACACAAAATGGCACGTTTCTTGAAGTTGTATCACTTGCCCACACTTGTGCACGACGACGAATATTTAATGGTTAATATTCTACCAACATTACCTTCGATCACTAATATACAAGATACACAATCCGCGGCAAAAAACGACCTCACCAAAAGAGCACCAAACTCAACATTCTGGTGCACTTTTGATTTAGTAGTGCTCGAACGCTCCGCCGGGAAACATGCCTCGGTGCGCGTTTAATAATTGTAGAAATCATACGTCTAAAACCAAAAAAAAGGATGGAATTTCATATTTCCGGTAAGTATTAATTTTATCCTAATATATTTCTTACAATTGTATTGTAAATATTGGTATTTCTTTAAGAAATCACCAAAAGACAGTTTTAAAATTAAGTTGTAAATAAATCAACACCAGGTATAAACCATCTCAATTGCGAATACTCATACTAAAGGTACTTATCGTAGTTTATCATGCCCACTTGAAATGTTCGGGTTATAAGCTATGTTTCTGTTCCATTTGATGGAGTCGCTATTACTATTATTTTTTTATTGAGGATTTTTTTCAGGTTTCCTCGAGATCCAGTTAGATGTGGTAATAATATTATGTTCCCATCTTCGATCAAATATAGTTCCCATTAAGGATTTTTTAAGTAGGTTAAAAAGTATGGGCGATGGGTGATGTGAGTTGATTTTAGATAAATGTATACTTCATTAAACTCTATTACTCGGGGACAGATTTTCGAGAGGTTTTGTATGAGACTGTGTATCTTGTATATTAGTGATCGAAGAACATTACACATTAAAAACCGAAATAATACAAAAACAAAACGTCACTCTTTCGTATTTCCGGCAAAAACTAAATTATAGATTGACCTTAAGCACAGAGGTCAGAGACAGACAGTCACTTGTCAAATCACAAATGTCATTTTTGCGAAAAACGACAAGAGTTTTTCTGGTGGTCGGTGGAGATTTTATCAAAAATTAGTGCAATATTTTCCTTTCTTGATTAGATATTAATTATATAAAATATTCCAATTAACAAGAACAAAATACAGTTAAGTAAATTGCAGAATATAGTAAATCTTATCAGTTTTAAAAATGGCAAATGATACTCCAGAAAGTGATTTTTCTATTGAATGCTTTCAAAACTACTCAGCTCCAGAAGTTTTTGTACAGGGATTGGCCGGTATTGTCAACCAAAATGATGTTGAAGTTATCATACGAGCTCAAAAAACTATGTAAGTTATTGTTACTGACAAAATAGTCATACTTTGGTTATATCTATTAATCTACTACTAATCTACTAATCTATTAATCTACTATTAATCTTTATTCTACAATTGTATGTTTTCTATGTCAAGATCTTTTCTGATGTATTTCCTTGTTGGTGTGTCAAATAAATAAATAAATATCCTGTTGAAACTTATATTCATTTGTTTATCTTCAATTACAGGCTACAGAGATTCGAGAAAACTACAGAAATGTTGACCAACTGCAACCAACTATCCGCTAGTCGTCTCCGAGCAGCCACAACAGAGTTTAAAAAACACACTCAACTGCTACTTGACATGAAAAAGGATTTGGAATACATATTTAAAAAGATCAGAGCTATTAAAACAAAACTGAGGTAAATATCTTAGTGTGACCAAAACTTCCTTTAGTATAATATAAAAAACTGAAAATGTTCCACATTTTAGGTAATTATTAATTTCACCTATTACTTAGTATATTAATAAAATATATTAAGGCTTTTTTATTTTTAAATTTCAGCACACAATATCCTGAGGCATACAAATCGGCAATAGCAGCAGCATCCAGTGAGAGGAAGCCGCTTGATGAGGAGGAAGAGGAATTTAAGACTTCAGACACCAGAAACGAGTCCAAAATGGTTGCCACAGTCTCCACAGAAACCCTCAAACCGTCAACGATTGTTGAAGATAAGAAGTCAAAGAAAAAGCTACAGAAAATTGAAAATGTAGAAAATAATAACATGGAGGCTGCAGTCATTGACAATGTCAAGAAAATGAAAAGTGACAGCTCCACAGAAACTGAAAGTGCAAGTTCTGGTGATGAGACCAGCACCGACACTGGTTGAGCTGTTGACAAGATGTCAATTATTTTTTGAGTCTCACTTTAATGTTATATCTATTGTTCTAGCTGCAAGTGCTTGGAGTGTAATATTATTTACAATGCTATTTTGGTACTTATCTTGTTTCATAAAGTTAGAATTAATCAATGCATTCTATTTAACTGTTTCCCAAATGTATTAGATAACTTATTTGCATTACCTGCATAGTCTCTGGTGACTGGTGGTGGTGGCTTTCACATAAGTCATAAAGTAGGCTCAACACTTCAATTGTTTGTAACAAATGCATTTAAAGTTAATAAATGTTATTATCTAATATGGATTAATAGTAACAATATTAATCCTTCGATCGGAGGTTCTAGGAATTCCCATTGTATTCTTTTGTTCTTGTGATCACCGGTGCTTGCGCGGGGCCTGAAAGATTAAGCACATAAACATGAAAGCTACTTTTTTATATTATATCATACAAATTAAAATAAAAAATTTAGCATGTCCAATAATACTATGCTTGCTTAAGGGGCCGGGTACGCTCGAAATTCTCATACATACGCAATACTAAAGTCATTTTCTCATACGAAAATATTTAACATGTTTGATTTATTTTTCAGCTTAAAATAGTAATTATCTAGGTTCCTGCACAAAAATTTACTTCAAAATATTTAAGCACTAAAAAAATTTTTTTTGTTTAAATTTTTTTTTGTGCAGGAAGCACAAAAATTTACTTCAAAATATTTAAACACAAAAAAAAATTTTTTTGTTTAAATTTTTTTAGTAAACTTACTACTAAATATATAACACTAAAAAATATATAAATAAATAGTAAATTTACTACAATATTTAAATACTAAGAAATATTTTTTACTTTAAATATTTTGTAGTAAATTCCTATTTATTTATATATTTTTTAGTGTTTTACTCTATTTTTTAGTGTTTAAATATTTTGAAGTAAATTTTTGTGCAGGAACCTAGATAATTACTATTTTAAGCTGAAAAATAAATCAAACATGTTAAATATTTTCGTATGAGAAAATGATTTTGGTATTACGTATGTATGAGAAATTCCAAGGGTACCCGGGGCCTCTTAACTCATAAATACTTTTTATGCACTGTTGGAAAAAATTAAACCAAATTCATAAGTTTTAAACTTTATATTTATTTAATTATAACAATAAGTACCTCTTATTATAGAACTCTATACAAAACTCGGGAAGTAAAGAAGAAACTCTAGTGCTACCACCACTTTTGAATACAATTATAGGCAAAATAATTCAGAACACTGTAGGTACTGTTGTAAATACAAGTACTATCAGAAAAGTTGATTCCTAGGCAGATGGTAGACCTAAGTAATTTGGTTGTGTTAAGTCAAACCCATCTGACCACAGCTAATGTCGGCACTACATATAGACGAACGCGTTGGCCAACGCGTTGGCCAATGCGTCGGCCCAATGTGTAGAACGGGCGACTCGCGCGTTGGCGGTAGGTATTCAGACGTTTGCCAACGCGTAGGCCAACGCGTTCGCCTATATGTAGTGCCGACATAACATTGAATTGACATAAATCGACCACATGATGTATGTCCGTCAACTGCCTGGGAATCAATTTCTTGAATGGTACATAGTAATTTCGTAAGAACCTATTAGGGAGTAGTAAAAGTCTTGAAAAATTATACATAGAGCGGTATTTATTCGAGCAGAGTTTCACCTTACACGTTTCAAAGTTATTTACAGAATGCCCCCATCAATGCAATATGGCTGGCTTTTATACCATTTTACACAAAAGAAACTAACTTCCGTTGACAATTCAAATAAACTTATATAATATAGTGACTAACATAATATACAGATTTAAATAAAATAATTATAATACTATGTAGTTTGTCCATTGACTTCCGCTAACAAACCATAAAGGCACAGACAACTGTTTGCTTTAATTAAACTTGCACAAAAAGACCACAATGTCGAGAGCCTTCAGGGATGATTTTTTGTCCATAATATACATTGGCTATTATTCTACAGTAAAACAATGACCACAGTGAACTATGTTATCAATCAGTCTTAAACATTGTTTTGATGTATAGATTCAAATACCATACCAAGCCTTTAATGGCATTCGATGTACATAACTGGTGTTACATGATGTGATTTGTATGTGCAACTATTTTAACCATAACAATTGAAAATCGATTGTGTCTGCGATTCCCACAATCAAGGTATTAAATATTGGTGACATTTGTTCATTAAACGAATTCAGTCTTGTTTTTAAGCTTAGTGCAGAGATTTCATCATCATTTTTTTAATTAATTATTCATATTATATTCAGAGCCATGTTTAAGATCTAATACATTATAAGCCACATTTCTTACAACAATATATCTTGTATCCACTTTCTTTTTACATGGTCCTAACTCCTAAATCAAGTTAATATTTCTGGATATTATTGCTTTAATAAGAATATATTATAATATTTTTAATTGACATAAGAATATAAATCTAGTTGAAATAGATTTAGTATATATTTTTTAATACTTACATAGAAGCTTTTAATTTGTAGATATTGATTTAAACTTGTTAACCTTTTGGTCAACCTCATAACCTTTTAAATCTATATAAGACATTATAAAATTGAAATGTATAAAACAGCTTGGTAAATTTTCAAACCAGTTGCCAGATCAACCATTAGAATTCACAGCATACTTTTCTGTAAATTTTACGGCGTTTTCATGGAATTTGTCAATATCATACTTATATTCGAAGGCAATGTCCATCATTAGAGGATCATCAGGATTGGGTGTGGCGAGGAGAGTTTGTACAGAGATCAGCAGAGTCTCAATTGTTATGGTTGGCAGCCATGAACCCTTTGGCGGCATTTTCAGCATGTTCATACATATGCGACCACCTGAAATCAGATTAGATCGAGTTTAATAAAAGTACTAGACACTTTAATAGTCATTTGATTTATAATAATTAGATGTGGGATCAGTGGCGTAACTATAGGGTGGCAGGGCTGGCAAAATGCCACGGGCCCCCGACCCAAAAGCACCCTGGCCCAAGAGGTCATGAGGTCAGAAATGTTTTATACATTGTTTTATTATTAACGTGACGATTTTTACTGGTAAGTGGTAGGGCCCCAGATGTTATAGTTACGCCATTGTATTTGTGTGGGTTCTGGGTTTACTTTACCTTTATCGATGTTTGGATGATATACAGGTGTCACAAATTTAACTTGTGGTGGCTCAAAAGGATACCTATCAGGTACATTTATAATCAATTTAAATAATCCTTTTTCATAAGGCGAACCTCTAGGTCCAGACATTTTTACGAGTAACACATCGCAAATATCTTCTTTTTCAGGGTGACAAGTTATTCCCCATGGTGGCTTAAGCTCCAAGTTCTTAATTTCTCTTGCTAAACGAGCTGTTCTTGCACTAAATGCCATAATAATAATAATGAAGTAAGTAAAAATATAGCAGAAATAAATTTTTAATAAAAAAACTACAAACAACTACGTAAACTTTGAAGGAAAAACAAATCTCAATTGACAATTCTCAACAATAGCTGTCAAAAGTCAAAAGTGTCATTTTGACAAACAGCTGGTTGACATTGCGTTTTTTTACTGATGTTTGGACTGTTTTAAATAAACTTGGTCAGTAGTCAGTACTCATTATAATATTTTATGCCCGCTGTACACTCTCGCCGAGAGCTCTCGGGCGAGAGTCTCGTGCGAGAGCCCCTTGCCCGAGTGCGATCATGTACATTCTCGCTTAGTTCAATCGCAGTTAAGAACTCAGACAAGATGGACGAAAACGACCATTCACCATTCACCATGCATCGAAAGATATCATTGTAATCCAAAGATTTATAATCATATTTAATTTTATTTCTCACAGATAATGACTGATAATGTCGTTTATTATTGTTATTTTTCTGTTCTACACTGTCAAACGGCGAAACTAGTACTGAAAGACGCGAGAGTGTACAGTAGTGCGCTCGTTTTCCTCGCGAGACCCTTTGTCTGGGGCGCAATATACCGACAACGGACCGAGAGGGTCCGAGACAGGCGAGACGAGGCGAGCGCACCCATTTACACTCTCGCACTCGGGCCGCCTCGCTGTGTCTCGGCGAGAGTGTACAGCCGGCTTTATAATCAGGGCGAGCAACGATGAGTCATCAGTCATGAATCATGATTATGACTGTCCACTGTCCAGTGTCCACTGGACATTGGTTGCTCGCCCTGATTATAAATTATAATGAGTACTGACTATGGTACTGACCAAGTTTATTTATAAACTCACTCGCCCTGAATCCAGGACTTCAAATAACGTAATTTTTTCATAACGTTACTGCTTATAGGGCAATTTACCCGATATTAAAAATAACGTTAAAAATTGATATTAATAACGGTTAATGTTATAACGTTATATTATAGGATTTATAACGGTAAATATATGTTCTTTAATAACGTTATAGTCCGTCAAGAAAGTCAGGCGGGAAATTTTTCTAAACGTAATCACGCTTTTAAGGTGTATTTTTTTCTTTGTATTTTCACAGAGAACGCTTATTACATTTAAAATATTGTCACCTTGCACATTTTTATCTGGAATTAATAAAGTTCTCATATTTTTTATTTCATTTAAAAATTTTCCCGCCTGTCATGACTTTCTTGACAGACTATACTTTTTGTAAAATAAGTACCTAATTTAATCAGTCAGTTCAATAAGCAGTATGCACAAATTTAAACTAGAGTCTAGACGTGTCTGGTGACCAGTAGATGTATATTATAGGAAAAATGACGTCTAATGAGAATGACACGGTCAGTAGTTCAGTACTCAGTATCTTTGTTCAAATATTACTAATTTATGGTTTGTAGAATAAATTATTGTATTGCCAGCACGTGCGCCGTGCGCTGGCTGCCGGGCTGATTCTGTTGTTTTGCAGACGACGGGGCGGGGCGGGCTTTTTATCCACGAAGGAATAAAGATCGCGTCTGCCCGTCGATGTCTGCCCTCGCCACGTAGGTACACAAAGCACACGACGGGCGGAGGCAGTTAGTTCAGGACGTTCGTTCTAGTGGAGATAGAGAGAATAGAGCTAGCTGCTGCCCCGCGCCGCCGCGCCATCTGTGCTACTGCATTTTTTTTAATGAAATAAGGGGGCAAACGAGCAAACGGGTCACCTAATGGAAAGCAACATCCGTCGCCAATGAACACTCGCAGCATCAGAAGAGCTGCAAGTGCGTTGCCAACCTTTTAAGAGGGAATAGGGTAACAAGGCAGGGGAAGGGAAAGGAATGGAATAGGGGAGGATAGGGAAGCGAATAGGCTAGGGGATTGGGCATCCGGTAAACTCACTCACTCGGCAAAACACAGAGCAAGCGCTGTTTCACGCCGGTTTTCTTTGAGAACGTGGTATTTCTCCGGTCAAGCCGGCCCATTTCGTGCCGAAGCATGGCTCTCCCACGTATACTATACGCATGTAAACTGGTTTGTGTATGTGATCCACGGTGGGCAGCCGCGGACATGCCGTGCCGCCAGAGTCCGCCGGAGACCTTTTTTTTTTTTTTTTTTTTTTTTTTTTTTTTTTTTTTTTTTAAGGAGGGGAAATACTTTGCGTATGCCCCACCCCTTCGGGGGAAGGGGCGGGGGTATGTGGGACTCCCTACAAGAGGTCTACCCACTAAAACCCCCCCAGCCCTTCTTCATGCGCCTAGTGCGGGAGGGACGGGTACCACGGGGCAATTCAATTCCACCCCTTCCCGCGCGCAGCCGTAACCGGCACCATCTTCCAGCGGCTATAGGCCGCTTACCTCACCGAGAGCCCCCCGGGCTATAGAGGGGCTGCCTTCTCGGGACCCATACTGTGGGCGGGATCCCCCGATCACCGCCCACGGGTCTAGGCGTCAATCTCCATGTCGGCGGAGACGGGCAGAGCCCGCGCGCCTTTAGGTCTCGACTTTTTGTGTCGAGCCTTTTTGGTCGGCGCCTTGTCTTCTCCGGGGGCCGGCTTATACGCAGATGGACATCTGCCCAGCTCGTGCCCCCTTTCTACTCTGCCAGCGGCCTCACACAGGGAGCAGTTAGGCTCTGCTGCCCCGCACTCCGCCGCCTTGTGCCCCGGTTTCCCGCACCGGAAACAAGTCCGGCTACGGTCCACCGGGCACTGGCACTTGGCAGCCACGTGGCCAGTGTCCTGGCAGCGGAAGCAACGCGTTGGCCTCGCAGCCAACAACGCCACCCTCGACGACACCCAACCAACACGCAGCCGCCCAGAGCTCGAAAGCTTCTTGGCGGCCGCGACTGGGAGGCGGACCCAACACGATCCGTCTCCCCGTGGCCCCTCTCTGATAGGCCCCGCCCGGACATCTCCGGCCTGGCATCCACCTTCCAGTGCGACCGCCTCCACTACTTCAGCGGTCGACACGGAGTCATCAAGGCCGGCGATGCGCATCTCCGCGCTTGCAACCGGCCGTCCGACCTTCACTTCCGAAGGCAGGACGGTCCTCAGCCTTGCGGCAAAGGCGTCCGCCTTCTTCTCTGCGCCCTCCCCGGATAGTCCGCCGGAGACCTGCGGCGCGGTCTTTTTGCCCTTGGTGTGCGTTGGTAATACTAAGGCGCGCCGCAGACGTCACACTTTTTTTGTGTGACGTCTGTGGCACGCCATATTATAAGATTCCCTTTGTGCTATCGTTTAAAATTGAACCACATACATTAGGGTTTCTGTGTGTTCTGTCGCAGTGTATCGTCATTCGTCGCATACGACCTTTCGACACCGTGCGTAGGCCGTAGCTAACAGCTGTGTAATAAAACTCAATATCTCAGTTATAATATTTTATTTTTTATTTTTATTTATTTATCATTTATTGTGCACAAGAAATATTCACAAAATAACAATTTACACATAGTAAGACGACACAAAGGGTCTGCTTATTTCTAATAGAAATCTCTTTATTTAACATACATCTATTAATTTTTATTAAATTATCACCAATTAACGGTCATTAACAATAGGTCTAACAAAAATGTGACTACGTTACATCAAAACAGTAAATAATTAATAATTCTAAAAACAGCACTAGATAAATCTTAACATATTCTCAATAAATATTAAATTAATATGTAATTTTAATAAAATAACTTTCTAATTTTACATACCCTTGAATAAAATTTATAGAAATTGCAATAAAGTATTACTTCTTTTTAATCAACAGTTTTACAAAAATCCAAAAACAACCTTAAGGGCGTTCCGTCCGGAGATTCCGTAATTGACCGTATTTAAAACCTTATAAACTCATAATCTGAAAGCTACAAAGTTATAATAAAAATACAGCAATAATCTTCAGTATTCCTTTTGTCGTTTTAAATTTTCTATTTTTGTTTCTTATACTCATGATATCAGCTTTCAAAGTAATACCAATTTGTTAAAATTCAAGCATACATTCAGCATCTCCTTAGGATTTACAAATTACTTCTATTTGAAACTCACGCCAATAGATCGACAATATCATAAACTACATATTCGCCGTTTTAAATTTTTTTTAGGACAATTTTGAACCAAGATAAGTAAAAATAATAGGGTTTTGGCGCGATCTCGGCAACGCGGCAAATGTATGGCCAAGGTCGTTTGCTCGGGGGACGACCTTAATAAATATAGCATAATTATTCATCGTTTTATAATGACATTTGTTGATTTTAGCCGTCTTATTTTAATTTGTAATCATTTACTTTACATTACATCCTGTTAGTTAATTCAAGTTAAATATTTAATCAAAACAGAATCATAAACTAAATAACTATTAAAAATATTGTTTTTAATTTTCAAATTAAACATTACATTTCTAAAATAAAATTGACCTAACAGCTGATTGTACGAACGTAGTAAGAACACGAGATCGTTGACCGCGCGCGGCACGCTTCTTATTGCTTATTTGGAGTAAAAATAATAAAATTAAAAAATATATTTTTCTGTGTGTTTAAAAGGTATTAATTATGAAAAATTTAAATTAAAAAAAATACATTTTCGTAATCAGAAAATGTAGTATAATCATACCCCAAAGTAGGGATTGCAAAAAACGGATTTTGAAAAAAATCCGGATTTTCGGATTTTTTCATCCTCAAATCCGGATTATCCGGATAATCCGGATTTTTTGTAATTTTTTAAATATTTTTGATAAACAGCTTAAAATGTGAGTTATTTTCTTATTAATTCTTTATTCTTATTTTCTTATTAACATTAATTTTAAAAGAGCAAAATAAAACGTCTTAAAAATTATAATTTTTCTTAAGTAAGCGATTTTCACATGGGTGTAAAAAAGGAAGAGATCAAAATAACAGTATCTGGTGCTTTAAATATTATTATTAAGAACTTAAAAATACCTTGATTTTTAACATTTTAAAATGTTCTAAGTTCTAAGCAATCTCCGTTTTATCGACAACTTGATCTTTTTTGCGCCTATAACAGCCGTCATTCGCACATTATCAAATTATGTCCCAAGACCTGCAAGGCTACTGGCTACAACTTACAAAAAATAGGTCAAAGACACAAACAATGATCAACAGTACGAGACGTAGGGTCGAGGTAAACGAGCAAGGAATTCACTATGTCAACGAGTATTTGGTCCAATTAGTTTCTTATGACAACAGAAAGGCAGAAAAACTGGGGAAATTATTTAATTAGAAAGAATCACAAATCAGAATTGGTTACGTAAACAATTATTATTTATAATTATAACCTCAATGTAAACAAAAACAACATATTTTATAAAAAAAAAAACATTGTGTTCAATACAAAAATGTTCTAAAATAATTATATTATCATTGCATTTATATTGTCATATAGAAAACATAATAATTTAAAGTAAAATGAGAGCTAGGTTATAAGAAACGTGGTTATTTCTTTTAAATAAAATAAATAAATATAAAGAAATGTAATTACAGCCACCAAATAACTATACAATGGAATGTTACACATACGAAATTCTGACTTTGATACGTGTAGACCACGCAAAGTTGTGATATCGCCTTTAAACAAATGTGAATTTGTATGTCAGATATTACACGATACATTTAAATATATTTTATATTGCGTAAAAGCTTTCTTTTCATTATTTTAACTACTATTCGAAAAAATCGAAAATCCGGATTTTGAAAAATAAAAATCCGGATTTTTCAAAGGCCCGAAAAATCCGGATAATCCGGATTTTTCGGATTTCGAAGTATCCGGATTGCAATCCCTACCCCAAAGTTATAGCAAGTGGTCTTCTTACACCCACGGCCCATTTTTAGTCCAAAACAAAAACTATTATTTTTATTATTTATCTATGTATTAAACTCCTAAAAGTAGGTAAGCACAAATCTCGCAAAAAAAAGTGGTCTGCGAGTGAGATTTAGTGCACCGTGCACGATTGCATACCTGATACCAGAAAATAACGTTATATTTACCGTTATTATTATAACGATATTTGTTCGTTTATACATAACGAAAAAATATCGTTATAATAATAACGGTAAATATAACGTTATTTTACTAGATATCGTTAAAAATAACGTTATCTGGCTGCCATTATGAAAATAACGGTACGTAACGATATTTTTTCTGTTATTCGATAACGTTATGAAGCCCTGCCTGAATCCTGATTATAATAATCAGGATTCAGGGCGAGCGAAGCAAACCCTAGTATACTGAATATATCCCAAAACAAAAAAAAAACAATTTGACACTTGACAGTTGACAGCTGCCTTTACAGTTTTCAGGCAGCGAAATCGGAACAGACGATCTTTTCGGTTTTTCAGTTTTCTGAAAATGTGAGCGGTGCTAAGACTCTTGATTTTTTTATAAAACCATGACTACTATTAATGAGAGAACTAATAATGTTTTATTTGGTTATATTAGACTTGCCGTTTACGCGTAGTGCTACTTGTTCTTAGGGGCTCTTAACTTATTTGAGGCTGTATTTAATTAATTACGACTGTCTACTTTCATAAATTAATTCGCGTGTGGCAGGGAAGCCCAAAAGACGCTAGAAAACACATCCTTTAATTTATCAGGTAAGCTATTTCATCTTATTTGTACTTCTGAAATGATGTTCTTTTCGTGCTGATATTCGTAGTTTACGCTGCGGATATGTTAAGTAATGCTTCTATCGATTAAGTACATTCAGGATTATTGGCAGACTTAGTTCAGAAAATTGGTAATATAGATTATCATTTATCCATTTATGCTACTTTTATTACACCCTATAATGTTCTTGCAGCTTGCTGTACAAATTTTTACGTAAAATTCCAATCGTAACCTAAGCCGGTATGACGCATGTGTCTAAGATTTTAATGTTTATGGTATATTTTTACTTCTGCTTCATTATTAGAAGTAAATTTAATTAATGATGCAGAATTTTCTAAGCGTAGCAGATTTCTTGTGCCTCTGTGAATGTTTGAGGTAAAAATGTCAGCAAAACCTCAACAGTTTGCAGCTGAGGGTTTGCTTAGCAGTTTGCATGGTTTGCTGTCATTTTTACACTTAAAAAATAAAAACACATTAATTCTTGACTTGCCATTTACCCTTGGCCATATTCAAATGAAGAGTATAATATTGTAATGAAGGAAATTAAAAATTGAAATGGCTACACACTCCCAGCATTGTATTGTAAATACAGTTAAAAATTACAGTTAACATTAAAAATAATGTAAAGACTTTTACGCTTTGTTCCAATGATTCATTTTATATTTTATACAGTAGATTTTATGCCTTGTCATCTGCGACATATGACAATAGAAGTTACATTTGTATAATCTCTGATATAGGGCATTTTCATTTATCTTTACATCAATATAGTATTTAAGAAAACAAAAACAAAATGCAATACAAAAATATCTTTATCTGTAGAGATCTTATGTCAAAACATTTAATATCTAAGGTAGTAGGTACTCAAATAATGACTCTTGAGGTTTTCATCATGACAACATATACCTAACAAGTAAGATAAAATGATAAGATAAAGTTACACTCATCATGTAAGTGTATTATGTATGATAATGTTTATTGCGACTTCTTATTCTTACATCATACAAATTATACAGTAGTACTAATGAAAAAAATTGATTTATTATAACTTATAAGTGAAACTCCATAATTTATTTTATGATGTAAAACCACATTATGTTTAAATTAAAATAATTTTGTACTTAGTTCCATGAGCAGAATGTTTCAGAGTTTCATTCATAGTTGATACATATCATCAAATTTACTCTGGCTTGGCCTTTTACACTAACATAATATTATGTTAAGAGCAAAAGATGACTGAATTAATTTATTACACATTATATTATTATTTATTAAACAGTATAATATATAACTCATCCATATCCATACTAATCTTATAAATGCGAAAGTTTCTCTGTCTGTCTGTCTGTTACCTCTACATGCCCAAACCGTTGAACCAATTTGGTATGGAGATACTTTAATTGCTGGGAAAGGACATACAATACTTTTTCACGAAAAAATGTATGATTCCCGCGAGATAAACGAATTTTGGCGCAATGGAGTCCCCGGAGTTATCTATCAACTCATAAGTTACAACTTATAGGCTTGGAGATAGTGACACAAATTTCTTGGTGATTTGTGCCAGTATGGCGTTTTTACAGGGGTATAATTACGTAAAGGCAAAAAGGAAAATGATGGTCATAGCGCTCGCACTGGCAGCCCAAACGCGTGGGCGTTAGTCGAACGTGTCGGATAAATAACGAGTGTCGGAACGATTTGTTCCACAAAAATGTTTGTATTTTCAGATAGTCGAAAAAAAAATAAGTAGGCGAAAGCGTAATACCATACTTGTCGGGTGCGGCTTACAGCCCGCCATACCGACGCGAATACGTTAATTTTAATTAAAAAATTGAACCATTTGTACCAGGCTAATTTTTGCATAGCTAATCATCGTCGAGTAGCCATTCACGAAAATCACCTTGCCATACTTTTCCGACAGCGCCCAATGGCCGCCATACCACTGCAAAGGTGTAAGATTTTTTTTTCGCCAAACGATTTGTGCCAGTATGGCATTTAAATTTTTGGAAAGTATTTGACAAAATATGACCGTTGTTATTTTTCCCATACTTCTAATAGGGGGAAAAAGTGCTGCCATACTTGAAATACTTGCTTATTTGACACGTTTTAAAAATACGACTATAAGATACGTAAAATCATTTTTTACATCATGGCATTATTGTAGTCTCGTCATTTGACAATTGTACCAAAAAAAAATTGTTACAGATTGTAACCATGGGGCGGGATGACTATCGGACTTGAGCAAAAAAGTGATAAAAATTGGACGATTTGTACCAGTATGGCATTTGGATTTTTGGAAATTATACGATACAGTATGACCATTATTATATTTGCCATACTTGTAGTAGACGGAAAAAGTGGCGCCATACTTGAAAAACCGTTTGAATTACGACTGAAATCTTAGGATTTTGAAAAAAAATATTATTCACATTCGCTGCCTCCCACAGGTATGGCATTATCAGACTCTTATTTATGATCATACAGGGAACTGTTAAAAAAAGTTTCAGGGTGGTACAAATCGTTTGGCGAAAAAAAAACTTACACCTTTGCAGTGGTATGGCGGCCATTGGGCGCTGTCGGAAAAGTATGGCAAGGTGATTTTCGTGAATGGCTACTCGACGATGATTAGCTATGCAAAAATTAGCCTGGTACAAATGGTTCAATTTTTTAATTAAAATTAACGTATTCGCATCGGTATGGCGGGCTGTAAGCCGCACCCGACAAGTAAGGCATTACGCTTTCGCCTACTTTTTTTTTTCGACTATCTGAAAATACAAGCTTTTTTGTGGAACAAATCGTTCGACACTCGTTATTTATCCGACACGTTCGATTAACGCCCAGTGCCCACGCGTTTGGGCTGCCAGTGCGAGCGCTATGACCATCATTTTTCTTTTTGCCTTTACGTAATTATACCCCTGTAAAACCGCCATACTGGCACAAATCACCAAGAATTTTGTGTCACTATCTCCAGGCCTATTACAACAATCTATTTTTGGCGATCTAGTTACATATAATATTGTGCAATGTTTAATAATCGAATCTAATCACTAATGGTTTCTAGGAGCTATTCACTTTCCTCCATTCAAACTGTGCAGGAGTTTCTGACTTCTGTCCTTTCTCGGGACCCACCACAGACCCTGCACTATCTCTCGGGTCGGGACTCAGGTCTCTATGTAACCTAATAAAATCGGTTCATTGGCTTAAGCGTGAAAAGGGAGCAGGCACATTTTGATTAAGATTAGATTGAATTTAATATCTGTTCCCATTTTGGCCAGCAAAGACGCAGTAACGCGCGAATAGTTATATTAAGTAGGCAAGCACTAGTATTACGCCACATTATTTGAATGTAATGAAGCGACAATACGAATACATTGTCCTTAGCTATGGCGTATGGTTGGTAAAAAAACACTGGTAAAAACGCATTTTTACCCGACTGTCGGTCGGGAGGGTCTAGTTACTAGATGCCACCCGCAATTCCATTGCGCCAAACTTCTGTTATTGCGCGGGAACCGTACATTTTTCCAGGATAAAAAGTATCATAATATATACTTATTACTTACCAAAATTACTGGAGACAGGAGTCAACATATTTACTGACTATACGTTGTCTATCGATCGTAATTTACGTAGTACCTATACTTAAAGTTATTGTGTAGATTGTAGGTAAGTATTTACGCGACGTCTTTTGGAACGTTAATCCACTAATCTTCTATTGATAGGTGAGCCTCACCTAATTACAATTACACAAGCAGCATTCCTAAATACGGTATAATGACACTGGACTGTAACGAATTTTTCCACGTTAAAACTTAATATTTCACAAACAGATCCCTAAAAAACGACACCCCACACCAATGACATTATATAAAAAAACTCAAAGAATATCATTGCCACACACGATGCGACGCGAAAAAAATTCATCCCCGCTTGATGTGTAGGGAGCTGGGAGGTATCATAATTTTTTTTAAAGATTTCATGTAAGTACCATTTTGTCGGCATCATTAATGTGTGCAATGTGCATTCTGCCAAATTACAACTTTGTAGCAGGGTTGTTGCGAATATCCGCATCCGCATCCGCAAATGAGGAGCATCCGCATAGATTTGGACATCCGCATCTGCATCCGCATCCGCAATAAATCAATGCGGATTTTTATGCGGATGCGGATGTCATACAAGTTGCAACAAGAAATAAAAAAACGGCGGGGCCTGTGAATAGCGCGTGCCGTTTGCGCGTGACAATGACCAATGGGAGCAAAAAAGCCGACCAACTGCGTATCGGCCACGCACAATCGAGGGTTCCGTAGTTCCGCCAGTTTTTGATAAGTTTTGTATGGTCAATGAATGTACAATTATAACAATATTATGCTTTACACTACTATCAACATCATCTTAGTTACATTCAAAGAAATTTGAACGAAAAGTTCCTTTGTACTTCTCAATACCTTATATAAAGTCTTCTTAGCCGTAATAATTTTCTTTTTAAATTTAGCATATTTCCTACTCCTTTTTTTTTCACATATTTTTCAGAATCAACCGTTTATCTGGTAGAAGGGGGAGACACTGGACTCTAACGATTTTTTCCACTTTTAAACTTAATATTTCACAAATGGATCCTGAAATCGGAAAATGATCTTGGAATACTCGTAATATTTTTAAAAACCCTATCCAACGACATCACACACGGTGAAGTGGACGCGAAAAAAAAGACGGGTTGCACTCCGGGAGTGCCGGCAGATTTGAAAACTTGATTATTAGCGTCGTTGTGACTTGTGCATTATTTTTTTAACCCATTTTTAATGAAAATCGATTTTAAAAAAATCTTTTTTTTTTAATTAATCAAAACCCTTACTATCGATTAAATTTTTAACCCATTTTTTAAGAAAATCGATTTAAAAAAAATGTTTTTTTTTTTAATTAATCGAAACCCTTACAATCGATTAAAAAATATCGACAATCGAAAAAAAACCATAGATCGTTCGATTTATCGATTTCGATGTTACAACACTACTCTCCAACCGTCTTACGGCTTTTCGATCAGCACGAGAATCTGACGCGAGTTTCACAGTTTTTACCCATCCCACAAAAGTGCTCAACGCCGCTAAAGAAGTTTTCACTTCAATAATAATTATCCCCGCTTGAAGCCCGTCACAGACGTAGCTATAATATGTATTAATATTTTTATAGCTAGGCATATTATTATATATTTTCTATCTAATTTTCGCGTGACCACACACTCAGCTATAATATATATTTCTGTGACATGTGGATTTAGTATACATTAATATGCCTTGCTATAAATATATTATTAATATATATTATAGCTAATATGTTGTCCCGTAGAGCTAATATGTTGTCCCGTAGAGCTAATATGTTGTCCCGTAGGTTTGCCCGATGTTCCAGACGAGTGAAAATAACGCTTTTTAAAGCGTATTGTCATTCTCTGTACACGGGTAGCCTATGGGTCAATTATAGTCAAACTACGTATGGAGCCCTGCGCACCCAGTATAATAACGCCTTCAGGGCGCTGCTGGGGCTGCCCCGACACTTCAGTGCTTCAGGGATGCTAGCTTCAGCTGAAGTGGATAGTTTCTCAGCTATCATAAGGAAATGTGTGGCATCCCTGATACAGCGGGTTCGGGGCAGCGCCAACAGCCTCCTGAGAACAGTAGCGGGGAGACTGGATGTGGACAGTGTTATGATGCAGCACTGGACTCGCGTCCACCTAGTTAAGGACACTAATATCACGTATAATAGTTACATTATGCGTGATATTATGCTTGTCCCGTAATATGCATTTTACTATTATGTTGAAATGTTGTATTCTTACTAACATAGTTTTTAAGTAAAATGTTTACTAATACTATATGGTCCACAGACCGAAATAAAAACGTTTTATTTTATTTTATTTATTTATTTATTTATATTATAGCTAAGTCTGTGACGGGCTTGATGTGTAAGGGAGGTCCCATATATTTTTTAAAGATTTTATGTTATACCAGTTTGTCGACATCGTTTATTGTCGGCAGCTTTATTTTGATATGACGAACAACAATTTCCTTTGCGAAAGTGGTAGCTTACAGAGATAAAATATGATTTAATATTTCGATTTGATGGTACTAAAATATAATTCTTCATTTATAAATTATATTTATGTAGGATCCGAAACATCCGCATCCGCATCCGCGGATGTGAACCTCTAAAAATCCGCATCCGCATTCACATCCGCGGATGTGAAAAAATCGGCATCCGCAACAACCCTGCTTTGTAGGTCCTATAGTCTCTGAGCAAAACCGCGGACAGACAGACAGGCTGACAGACGGACAGACCGAAACTAAGGGTTCCCTTGTTGACTACGGAACCCTAAAAAGGGGAAAGAAAAGAAATGGTGTTTTTTTTTAGTCTTTGCCATTCCAAAAGTATCAGCATTAAAACTGTCACATTCCTGTAATAAGATCGGTCAACTATTTGCACTGTTTTCTTTAATTGGAAACTTAGCTCTTCTATAATTAGCCATACTATTAATACTCTGCGTGTTTTGCTGACTGTAGTTCGTGAATCGTGGCGTGTTTCCAATAATGTAAACATCACCACAATCGTACGTTGCTCAATGTCAAAGGTTCTTGTTGCTTGTAGGTACTAGTTAATCCATTTTAATCCTGATTCACTTGTGTAGGGTTTTTAAACCTAAGGTCTCTCTCCACATGATGGACCATGATCGTAACATGATCCATCTTTAACGCCTCCGTGGTCCAGTGACCCACGACCCGCGTTGGAAACATGTTATTTCCAATTTTGGTTAGGAAATTGCAGGCTGATCACCTGATTGTCTGACAAGTAAGATGATCCAAGCGACGGATGGGCATGTAAAAAGTCGGTCCTTCGCCTGATCTCTCGTTAGTCGTGTCAGTCTTCCGTCCGACTGGGTTATGAGAGTAAAAGGAATAGAGAGTGCTCTTGTGTACTGCGCACACACTTGGGCACTATAAAATTACTCCTGCGTAACTGGCCTGGTTTCAATGAATCCGGCCACCGTCACCGACACCGGCGTGGGAGTTATTACATGATTGCAAGTTTATCTATAGCAAGCACAATCACTGACAAATATATCACCCTCTAACTACATGTTTCGTAATCACAGGCTAATTTAGTCCATCAAGGGCCAATGTGGCGAGGCTGGCTAAAAACGACAAGATGTCGATAAACATAAAGCATCATGTTTTAAAAATTCCGTTTTGTAAAGCTTTCCAACTGAACATTCCGTTTGTAGAGGCTAGAGCAGTGGTTCTTAACCGGTGGTCTGCTGGTGGTCCCTGGAGGGCGGAGGCATTCCAAGTGGTCCGCGAAGCCATCCTTAAGGCGGTATTATAGGCGACTGACATTTTAGAATTTGAGACAAACTAGCTCAATAGATGGCGCTCGAAAGGTACATATTTACATATCAAGCCGTAGTCGATTTTAGTATTTTCAGAAATAATGTGATCACGTGGTAAACTCGACATACAGAGTAATGATTAACAGAGAGGCCATGTTCATAACTTATGCATAACTTGATAGACGAAATCTTTAATGAATTTTGTATTATAATAAAATGATGTATTTATAGATATTTGAATATGATGTTTGTTCTGTACTCACGAATATAAAAAAGTATTTCCTCATAATAACACATATACAAATTACAATGTATAACAAAATAAAGTATTACCCATACATAGTCCATCGTAAATGTTCATGATATTGGCGTATTTTCCATAGAAATATTGGAATTCAAAAGCAAATCTTTTAGCGCTGCTACTTTCACAGTGAACTTTATATAAGGGACACATACACATCCCAAAGTATTAATACCGAAGTAGATTTAAAATTCGGTAAAGTAGATTCAAAAGTTCTTAACTAGAATAAAACAGCTCGCTTACTGCTGGGGAATAGGGAGCTTATTTTATGGCCTCAATGAGATTCCTGTGCTTGGGTTTATTGCAATAGCTTTAATAAATAAGATATAGAGTGTAGCCCCATGATGATCACTTATATAACCTGGAATCAATATACCTAACACCCTCCACAAGTTCAAAAACGATAACTTTACTTACAGTAAAGGTAACGTTTTTGTTTTCATCATAATAATAATAATATATTGATTATGCTTATATGCAGATCATATTTATATTTTCTTTGTCATTTTAAATTTTTAGGAATCTGTTCCCAAAAGAGATATCCGTCTGTCTGTCTCCAGGGTGTATATCAAGTAAACCCGGTAGCTAGAGAACTTAAATTATCAAGAATATTTTATTATTTTTGCTGTCACCAATCACCATAACAACAAAATATAGAAACAAGATATTTAAATGAATAATTAAGAGGTCTTAAATATATTCAAAACAAAAATACAATTTTTAGGCCTTTTCTGCTCGACATTAATAATGACAACCGGTAGCGGGTAGGTGTTTGAAATACATATTTACGAAATGTGTATCTTATTAAATTTAAACTTTAATAATAATCTATATTAATATTAGAATAGTCTGTATGTTACCTTTTCATGCCGAACCATTTTTTATGAAATTTGGTGAAGAACGGACGAAGGATACTTTTTGGTCCGGAAAAAAAATTACGGTTCCTGTACATTGCATCAAATTTTCGTGAGTAAGGAATTAATAATTGCATAAATGCAATCTATTTAGTTTTTACTTTTAAATACCGTCGCGATTTTTATTCATAAATGATAAAATATATTTTTTTAATAAAATCAAATAAGGTTTTAGGGCATTTCATTTCGATCACATTATTTTTTCTTAAAGAATTTAGAATCCTTAGTTATTTCCTCCCGAGGTGCACCAAAATCATGGTGTAGTACTTTTAAATGCCGTCGCGATTTTTGTTCATAAAATATATATTTTTTGGTAAAATCAAATAAGGTTTTAGGGCATTTCATTTCGATCACATTATTTTTTCTTAAATAACTTAGAATCCTTAGTTATTTCCTCCCGAGGTGCACCAAAATCATGGTGTAGGTATCTACAAAATATCTAGATCTATCCGCATGATAATATTATTTTTACGATTTCTTGTGCAGATTTTATTACTCCAGTGCTAAGATGTAATAATTATTTCTATTGCTATGGATTGGACATATAATATATCATTTTAAAATGTTTTGACATGTATACGTAAAAATCTGTCTCTGTGTTGCGGTAATCTGTACATTGTTTTCTGACTAGCTGTAATGTTTACATTTTTTGACTTTCAAACCTACCAAAACCGTAAAAATGATCGTTTGGTGAATATAAATTATCGAATAGCATCTTATTAGGTAGTCTCTCGCCAAATAATTTAGGTTACAAAGCAATATTGTAGTATTTGTAAACCAAAAATGTTGACTAGGTTCCGGAATAAAACCCAGTCTACTGACCACTGCCCAAGACGTCAAACGTACGGCGCTATTTTGTACTGGTATTCCACTAGTATTAGATAAGTATGACGTATTATAATTACATTTATACAAGAAACTTCGACAATTCACTGGCAAATATTTCGAAACGAATCAACGGTATGGGACCACGGCGATTCTAGACGTAAAGAGCTGCCAGTATACTGGGATATATTTGTGAACATACTCTAGGTTTTCTATGATAGACAATCAGCCTCTGACACACAGATTTGACTGATGTCCTTTATTTATTTTCCATCAAGTGCCTGTGGATTTTTTGTACCAAATATTCATGATCAGGCGTTGCTCTCACATATCAACAGATTGTTCAAATTTGTAAACAGAGCGATTTATCTTTATAATTGGTATATTTTATCAAAAACGAAGCTGATGGGTGCCTCCGGAATCATGATTAAAACATTTTGGCGTAAAAATATTGATTCTTGTATTTGTTTTCGCTGAATTCTAGAAGAAATAAAATTTTGAAAGGATTATTTTTAATGCACATTTTTTTAGTGGTAAATGGATTCAAATCAAAATTTTAAGCTGACCCTAACCTTGGTAAGGAACGTAACTAACTTACAAAAAATGTTTGAATGCTTATAATTACTTGTGGTCAAAGTTCTAGTGAAAATAAAAACACGAAATTTCACTAATCCTCGTTGTATGCGGCCTTAAGCCGGCTGTACACTCTCGCCGAGACACAGCGAGGCAGCCCGAGTGCGAGAGTGTAAATGGGTGCGCTCGCCTCGTCTCGCCTGTCTCGGACCCTCTCGGTCCGTTGTTGGTATTTTGCGCCCGAGACAAGGTCTCGCGAAGAAAACGAGCGCACTACTGTACACTCTCGCGTCTTTCAGTACTAGTCCCGCCGTTGGACAGTGTAGAACAGAAAAATAACAATATTAAACGACATTATGAGTCATTATCTGTGAGAAATAAAATTAAATATTATTATAAATCTTTGGATTACAATGATATCTTTCGATGCATGGTGAATGGTCGTTTTCGTCCATCTTGTCTGAGTTCTTAACTGCGATTGAACTAAGCGAGAATGTACATGATCCCACTCGGGCAAGGGGCTCTCGCACGAGACTCTCGCCCGAGAGCTCTCGGCGAGAGTGTACAGCGGGCATTATAATATGTGTAATATGACAATTCAGAAGTTAGTAAAGAGCGCTATGCAGCCACTAAAATCACATTAATAAAAATCTGCAACTTTTATATGATTGCCAAATAAAAGAATTATAAAGTTGTGGATGTTTGCTTTATTAAACAACCCTTAGTTTAGGTAAACCAACTGGGTGGTCCCCGGCTAGACAAACATTTGGTAAAATAGGGACCATTTTACCAAATGTTTGTCTAAAACTATGACTAAAAGGTTAAGAACCACTGGGCTTGAGCTTTCTATCTTTCGGGTAATCGGACGAGGATCTTTAGCAGGAGCTGTGCTTTGCCGATCGAAATAAAAATCGTGCTCAAAGATCCGTTACGTTATTGCATACATACAGCCCGAACTTATAAAAGTGTGTTGAAAATACCCCGGATCCCATGAAACATTTTTAACAATTCATAGGATGTCGCGCAGATTATACTTTATCCCTTCTCTAATATGTATAAAGCCAGAGTGCTAACGATAGGATCTAGACAGCATAATAGCCGCTAAACGCTCTAAACAGGTGACATTTCTCAGGCCAGCGCTGAATTATTGATGCGTTGAGTGTTTGCGCTCCGTTCCATAGAAACGAGATGACTCGACACTTTGAGGATAATGGATTCGATCGATGACGTGTTCTAACAAATTAAAAGTGTCACCATATGCAGTGATGCATTCTAATGTTAGCCATACACGCTGCGGTCTACCGGAGAGGCCACCTCTGTTCTAGGATTGTTCAAACTTCAAAGAACAGCTGCATGTGTCTACACACTGTAACAGAAGGTTCTGTGGTTGCGAAATTACGTGACGATACGGGAGATCGCAGACGACAGACTATCCGTGACGCACTTTTTATTCTGTGGGAAATAGAACCTATGGCATTATATGCAGTAACGCACATGACGCGCATGGCGCGCGCCATCAGAATAAATGGAAGCAGACTCGATCACACAAAAAGTGTGACGTGTGAGATCTCCCTACACCGAACGCTGATAAGATTATCTGCAATAATTATTATTTTGAATATGTTTTAGCTTTGATTAAAGATTACAGGAAAACTCTTTGTAATGCTCTCAAAAAGTGGGAGTCACATTTCGGCTCCAAATCTGCTTCGTTGCTCGTTTTCTGGGGCTCGTCTCCGAGTGTGCCAGCCTACCAGTATTTTAGTTTTCTTAAATAATCATAATTGGTAAAAATTATTTTATCAACTGATGTTAGAAGGTTGTAATGTCTACCAAGCCCTCGACCTGCTTTCTATTTGTGGACTACGATAGTACATAAAAGTAGAACATTTTGATATCTTTTTATTTCGAGCTCCTCCGAGGCTAGCTTATCTTCATCTGAAACGAATTGGAATTACCATATTTGGCAATAGCTTCGCACATACATTTAACAATTCTTTGCAATTTTCATTTAAATTATGTAAATCATTTATTTTTTATTTTGAAGTTCCTATATTTGGTGTTCACGTACTGTAGCTGCGAATCTGCGATTGCTTTGCTTGACACTAGGATTAAGTTCAACTTATTACAAAAGATAGTCGTAGGTTACATTTTCAATTTGTCATCAATCTGGCGTCCTCTGGAATCTGAGATTGACGCCAGATAGATGGCTACAAAAAGTACATATTAAAAAAATTATTACTCCATCAATCCTTGGGTTAGATGTTCAGTTTGACGTCAATCTGGCGTCCCCTGGAATCTGAGATTGACGCCAGATTGATGGCTACAAAAAGTACATATTAAAAAAATGATCAGTCCATCAATCCGTGGGTTAGACGTTCAGTTTGACGTCAATCTGGCGTCCTCTGGAATCTGAGATTGACGCCAGATTGATGGCTACAAAAGTACATATTAAAAAAATGATCACTCCATCAATCCGTGGGTTAGACGTTCAGTCTTGCGTCAATCTTACCAGATTGATGGATCAGATTGATGGATCAGATTGATGGATCAGATTGATGAGAAACTGAACGTGTTAAACCACTTTTAAACCTATACGACATTGAGAATAAAAAATCGAGATCATTCATAATAATTAATAAGGCTTTAAAGTATACGATTTGCATGACTTGAGTCAGGAAACTCTTTTGCATATAAAATCGATTCGCTAATTTCATGTCCTTATCTGGGAATTGATTTTAAATAATTACTAACCGCTTTGAAACTACTTTCTCCGTATCATATTATTATTTAACATTCATTGAGAAACTAGTCATCACATAATTCGAGGTTTCCATACTCAGGAAGAATTAAGATAAAATGCTGTAAGTAGTTAATTTTAAGCATACTAGTAAGTTAATATCAGTACTGAACTCTATATTTTAGCTGGAGGCTCTACTTGGTTTTCCTCTTGTTTGTTATCATGGTTCGTCATAAAAATAATCTTATCGTATTTTAATATTATGTGGGATGACTTTGCATAATAATTATTTACGAGGTGACCAAGGTCGCTGATACCAAGTGATAAGTAGTCCAAATCGACAGGTGAAGGGATTGCAAAAGGCCAAATACCTCTGTTATGGTAAATAGCAGTAACTAGCTTACGCCCGAGAACAATGTTTTGTACGGAATATTCTAGAATCTCATAGAATCACAAGGCTAGAGACACGTTGTAATTTATGAAGTAGTATCGATTTGAGCTAGCAGCACTAAACTTCTTAGACCTAAAAATCCTAGAAAATTAGGTCCTATAACCAGAAAAAGAAATATTTAAGTACAGTCGATATCTGAGACAAGTTCTCTCAAGTTAAATAAATTATCAATACTATTAGGTAAGTAATAAATTTATTAATATTAAAATTTGTTGTTGAAAATGCTTCAATTAGTTCTCCATCGAATGCAGGTCAAGATAGAAAGATTAATGGTAAACTTCGTATTTTCTAATTTCTATGTCTGGATTCATGCCAGCTTCTTACTGGAAATAATATGACTAACTCCTCTCATTTAAACTATTATGTATTACTTTTTAGTTCAATATTTAACGCCTTTTCTTTTCTTTAATAGTTATAGAAAGCCTTTTGTAAATAAATGTGACACATCAGACATCACACGATTACTGCAACTGAGATTAATTATTATAACATCGTCAAATCGTGTCAAGGTATGTCATTACTTGACATGATGATAATATTGATGATGATTGATGATAGATTATATCTAAGATAAATTCTGTCTTATTAAAAAAATCCCTTGGCTTACACATAACACGTAGATCGCAACCTTGTATTAAATAATATGTGATGGCTACCTATATATTTATCTAAGATAAATGATGGCCTGAAAACTATTTTTTTTATTTATTGGATTTATTAACAAAATGACGCTTAAAAATTCCTGACGAATACTCAAACATCTTCTAGAATCTACCTTGAGAGAATTCAGTGCCGGGATTCAGAAAAAGTACTAATTCTAGAATCTAGAGGATTCAGCACCCATCGACAACCAGTTCACAAGTTCCAGCTAATAACGGTATAGGTACTGGTTTATCCTCGTTACGATTTTTGCTTTTTCCACTTCCAACTATGGATAACTAGAACATCCACAAGGTACCTTCCTTTTAAGGCGTCCTCACCTTCCGTATGGTGCAGATGTTGACCGGGCACGGGTGCTTTGGCCATTACCTGCACCGTACGGCTAGGAGAGAACCGACGACGCAGTGCCACCACTGCGATCACGGAGATGACACAGCGCAGCACACGCTCGAGGACTGTCCGGCATGGGCAGAACAACGAGCGGTGCTCTGCGCTACTATCGGACTTGACCTAAGCCTCCCGGCCATAGTGACGGCTATGGTTCGGTCGAGTGAAGGATTTGACGCAATAGCCAACTTCTGCGAGGCCGTCATCTCGCAGAAAGAGGCTGCCGAACGGGAGAGAGAAGCGGACGTGGCCGCGGATCCCGTTCGAAGACGGCGCGGAGGGCGCAGGCGCGCCATACATGAGCGCCAGCTCCCGCCGTAATCAGGGCTCGGGCAGCGGATTGGGGAATCCGCTGCCCATTGCACGAGCCCTACCCGGTAGAAGAGCGCCCGGTGCCTCGGGCTGCTCTCCCGAAGGCTCAACAGCTCTACAGCTGCTGCGATGGAGTCTGCCAGACAGATGCCGCTAACTGGGCTGCCGCAGATATCGCCCCCGTCGACGGGTCCGGTGGCCCAGCAGCGTAGCGGAGGAAGGAGGCACCGGTGGGTTTTAGTGGGTAGCCCCGGGTGCTCCTCCTTACCGCAGCACCTGGGGAGTCCCACATACCCCGGCGACCACTCCCCCGGGTCGCTGGGGATGCGTAAAGCATTTCCCACCGATAAAAAAAAAAAAAAAAAAAACGGTATCTTCCTTTTGCTTAAAGGTTCTATAATAATTATTATAGTCTTAACTTTTCTTTATACATATTACTCTTTAATTGAAAATATTTTTTGACCTTAACCATTTGAACATAGCAGACTCATGTCTCGAATCTCAAAAATCATTTGTAACCACTACGAGTTTTTTGGTTTCTTTGTCTGCTGTCATGTTAAAAACCTCATATATTATTATGTCTCTGAGTGGACAAAAAATTGCCAACCAGGGAATGAATTTGCTTAAAGGATTATGTAAATGAACGCAATCGGAACTAACGTTATCTTGGCCACCTGCTGAGTCACTGGATTCTGTGTATATTTTATACAGAAATGTGTAAAGGTCTCAACACATAACCACAGACATAACACCTTGCCACAGACATTTATCAATCTTATATATCTTGCAGTGAACATCTTTCGTTGCATCGATCGAGTGCTGCTACTTGCGCGATTCTGCCTTGAATACCTTGCTCTATTAGTATTTTTATCGCGGCCGTTCTTCATGAAACTGTGTTTTTAAAAATAACTATAATGACTATTCCTAACATCATGACTCGGCATTTTAACTGCTAATTTAATTCTAGCTCATTTTTGATTTGAAATAGATGTAGTGAGGCTAGAGGCAACGTGAGGACTGTCTGAGTTTTATTGGAGGCAGTTTAGATAACAAATCAAATATGAATCATTCTCAATTTCGCATTTTAAGGCTGTCATTGATTTATCGTCAATTGACCTGTAGTATCGGAAACTTTAGGCCTTCGACAAATGTAGAGCTCTCAATTGTTTTATTTTTTTCTTCTTTTGATGTGTTTTAAAATATTAATGTCGCTAATAATGTTGTAGCTAATGTGATAGGTCCTTTATAACCTCGAACCTCGTCTGCACCGCCAGTGTTGCCAACTATGGGGATTTCCCACTAAATTTAGTGGGAAAAAAATAAATTTAGTGGGTTTTTAGGGGGTAAAATATCTTGGGGATATTTTTGGGGATAAAATTTTTGAAGAATGGATATTTTTTTAAATAACAACCTTAGCGTTTGGTATCGATTTTAATAAAATTTATAAAGAAAATTACTGCAAAAGCAGATACTAGATGGAACTGCCGCACAATGCACATATTATTGTATCTATAGTTTAACCGTTGAATTTAATAATATTTTAAAAATAAAAAACTTACTTACTTATTCTTCATTTTCTGGAATGTTGAATTGTTTTTTTTTTATTCCTACAATATAAAAATATATTGTAAGTTGTAACTTTTGTCGGTTGAATTTTAAATAAATAATTGACTTCCTTTTTTTCGTTTTTACCGTGGTCGAAACGATCGCGATCGCCATTTAAACCAGCTGAAGGTGTATTTTAGCGTTTTGAGCGCTTAGTAGAACACACCCCAAGTAATTTTTAATTTTTTTGGGGAGTTTTGGTTGAAATTTAGTGGGTTTTGAAGTTGCCTTAGGGGGAAAATACTTTGAAGAGTTGGCAACACTGTGCACCGCACGTGAGCGCCAGTTTGCCGGCAGAGCTCGCCGCGTGCGCGCGTCTGTGCCTCTACAAATAGTGCGAGTTTTGTTCCGATTCACGAGTGTGTTACTCTAGGTACGTTACCAGTTTAATAACCTGAATATAATATTATTTTTATGAACACTTTAAATGTAATTTCGTGAATTTATATCATTGCTAAGCTCATGAATTTTTGGTAATTATTATATTTTTTTAATTTTGCTATAAATTTGTTGTATTTGTATATTATCACAGAATATAATATTATATTAGTAGTCTGAAGTACCAAATATTATGCAAATTAAATATAAGAGTAAAACACAAATACATATTTTTGTACTCCAATAGTTCCGTAACTAGAAGTCAATGTTTCAATTTTAAAAATTGTATCCAAAAACCAAACTCCAATATTATGTAATAAATGTATGTATAACCAACTGCCAGCCTTCACACACGAATTTGCTTACCAATTCAATAAAACGAGTAATTGAAATTCTACTCATTCAATATTTATCAGGATTTAAAAAAATAGTCCAGTGCTTTTTTTGAATTAATTTGCCATCCTCATTCATTTTTAACAAGTTTGATCCTACAGACGTTCGACACTATGTAGGTCGTTAAATACGATTTATCCTTTTTTTATCTTAGAATATATTACCATAATAATTATTTTGCACTTGCATAATATTTTGAAACAATTTTATCCAAAGTTATAGTATTGCTACAAAAGTTGTCCTAGAACTGCACCATGGGGGACTCCCAGCTAAATATGTTTATTTCAAAGCTATTTACAAATTTTCCTTTGTATTACCTTAAATTATATTCCGTCCCTTAATTAAAATTCATTGAACTTATGTTCCTGGCTAGCGCAGCTTGTTTCACGCAATCAAAAGCCTTCGACAATTCAGAACAATGCTATTATAATCACACTAACATTATAAAGGCGAAAGTTTGTGAGTTTGTATGTTTGTTACTTCTTCACGTCTAAACGGCTGGAGCAATTTTAATAAAATTTGGTATGGAGCTAGATGATACACTGCATTTACATGAAAATATCACAAAATATCACAATTTATTTTCCCTAATAAACATCGCGGGGCACAGATAGTGTAAACGAAATGTAACGACGTTTTTATTGTACTGTCGAAAGTGCAAGTTCAATATACGTAGTCGGACGTTTAAACACAGAATGTAAACAAACACTGCCCAGACATAATATTCTACTTCCGACTTCTAACGCTCACCTGTTTCTACATGTTACTTTCAAGGTAACATCAGAATTAACGTTGATCACTCTCTGGTCAGTGATTGATTGTTTTTTTAGAATATTTATATCGAATTGTTGTCGAACCAAACGCTGAATTTATAATATCATGATCCATAAAATTCACTTCGTGTCGTCATGACGTCTAACGTCTTGCTATTTTGTCTAGTACTTGACGACTAAGGTTAAATACTAGAAATAGTTTTGCTGCTTGATAACTTTGTTAAAAATAGCATTCCTATCACAGTGAAATTGTTTACTTTTGTTATTTCAAAGTGAACTGCGAATTATAATGATCACATTAATTATTTTTAACAAAAAATTAAAACCGACTTCCAAGGTAAAAACAATAATAACATTAATATGAACTAAAAAGTATTAAATAATTTTTACTATCTAATAGTGCCTTTTTCCGAATTCGGCTAAACCTCAACTATTTCTGTACTCAATCTTCATTATTTTGAAGTCGGTACCAGATAGCTGAATCTTCAGTCCTCTGACAGAATATTTGAAACTTTTAGAACTGGCACCGACTTCAAAATTATGAAGATAGAGTACAGAAATAGTTGAGGTTTAGCCGAATTCGGAAAAAGGCACTATTAGATAGTAAAAATTATTGAATACTTTTTAGTTCATATTAATGTTATTATTGTTTTTACCTTGGAAGTCGGTTTTAATTTTTTGTTAAAAATAATAATAATTTCACTCTTTTTAGTTACACTAGTACGTAAACCTTCGCGTATATTTTACGTATTTTATTACAATTTGTTAAGTGTTGAGATTTGTAAACTTTATATTTTCTAAGAAAATTTAGTTCCGCAATTCAACAACAGATGTCGTTGTTAAGCATCTGCATCGCGGTATCGCTTACTCGACAGCATTTGATATAACTAATTCGCTACAGTAAATTTTTTCTTCTCGCTCACACTCACTGGTTGTCTTAATTGATATTACGCCAGAGGGATTAACGTCCCAGGGTAACCCTACAGAACCATAAGACCAGTTTTAGGCGTATGACGTCTTTTCTTTACATTAAGAGTCACAACTCACACTCACAAAATAATATATTATCAGTGAAGTGAACAGTAGTTAGTGAAGTATTCGATCTGTATAATATAAAGTAGTAAAATATTCGATCTGTCGTCTGCCGCCAAGCGCCGCCCGCGCGACACCGTCGCCTCTGTAGCGCCGACCGCCGTGTATTAAACAAACAGGTGTTGTTATGTAACAATACATAATTATTATTACGAGTTAGTATATCCATACCTATGCCTTGTACTACTATCTATTCTGTGCCATGAGACATTGGTGACCTTAACACGACGTGGTAATGATGATGATGACGATGATGATGATTATGATTATGAATATTAATTGCATAGTAGCATATGCTTTCTGTTCTTAAAACAACGCCGAAACTCCCAAACGTGTATCTATAAGGAGTCAGGAGTTCTCTCAGCATCTTCGAAACCATGGTATACCTTGACCCTATATTTGACTTTTTGGTAGCATATTCTTAGTACACTTCACATAAAACCAAAATCACCATATGTTTCCATATAAATTTCGAGGAGTTCCCTCGATTACTCATGGATCCCATCATCAGGTCACCACTTTTGTGAACATGGTACCAAATTGGAGTGAAACCTAATACAACAAAACAAAAATTTCGAAAATCGGTTCACAAACGGCGGAGTAATCGTTGAACATACAAAAAAATATATATCCACAGCCGAACATATAACCTCCTCGTTTTTTGGAAGTCGGTTAATAAAATACATTGCAGGAACATAAAATGTAATCGAATATGAAAATCGTTTTAGTTGGAGCCAACTTCGGTTGTTTAAAATGTACTTTGTATGTTTTTTATCATATTATTATATACTTGTAGATTGTTTTATATTCCACAAAAACAAAACTAGATCAAAATTGGTCCACCCGTTTTGATGCTACGATGCCACACACACACACACACAGACAGACACGTCAAACTTATAACATCCCTTTTCTTGGTCGGGGGTTAAAGATAAACTGATTTTTCCAGTTATATTTTTAGCTTTTTTTTGACTCTGTCTTATTTTATTTTACGCGCCGCCGTTCGGTCCGCCTAAATATAGTTTATCCCCTATTTTTTTTTCAGTTTTAAACTTCTACCATACTTCCTTTTATCGCTTAATTTTAACGAACCAATTTACAAGATTTTGCTTAAAAGAGTCACAAATATAATATTTGAATATCATTCTGATTTATGTCACTTACAACAGTTTTACTCAGCTCTGTTTGACTTGAATTCACTTTACTGAATTCTGGTGAAGGTTTAGCAACAACAATCGCCGGTATAAACAATGAAAGAGTAATCAATTCGGTAATAAAATGAGTTTTTCCCGTAACGCTAGCTTGTGCAGCAACAGATAATGTAATTTATAATGTTACAATATTTAAATCTTTTCGCATACAAAAGTGTGGCATTATCATAAATTACAATGCATTTAACATTAACGAATAAATTGCAATATCATATCGTGTTTCTGAGAGCAGTAAATTTGCAGTGAAACCAAAGTGGACATTGACACTGGAACTTATCTCCGGTTAAAAATTTTATCAGTTAGAGGTCATGACCCTTGTCGATTTATGAAAATTCTGTTACTGTAAATTTTTGTGCCTGTTGAATGTTGATAAGCTAAGGCCTAAGTAGTAGAGTATAGTAGGTAGGTGACTAATACCTCGGGGCTCCGGGAGAGGATGGGAACCTCCCCGGCTTAGCCAGCCCGGGGCCGAGGGGAACGCTTTAGTTTGCCTAGGTGTTCCCTTACTTTTGGTGGAAGTCCGGTCCCGAGGTAAACCGGCTGGTCGTGGAGGGAGTATCATGTTTGTTAGATCCGATATATCCCTCCTTTATACGGCTGAAGGCGAACCGCAGGTGGTTTTAGTGAGTAGGAGTCTCACATACCCCCGGGGCGCTTCAGCTTTACTGAGGCACATACCCAACCCGGGGGATCCATGATGGGTTTCCCCTGCGCATCAAAAAAAAAAGGTGACTAATACCTACTAGTGCCATATAAGCTGTGCTGGCCATAACGTTTTCTTTAGGATCAAGGAATTTTCCATTACAATTAATATTCGTCAATATTTTCAAAATACTTCTTTTAATGAAAACTGTATGACGACATCTATGGTTTTTGGCGTGCAAAAATGCGGAAACTTTGGCAAATACCAGTTTTATCGTAGGTCATAAACAAAACCCTTCGCACTTCCTCGTTGATCATTAGTTTTCACGATTTATTATCGTATAGTTTTATCGATAACGGTTATTCGAATCAAGGACATTTTTTTGCCAATTGTGAACAATCGAGAACACTTTGCCATTGTTTTTTTTTGCACCGATTTATTTTTATAGTACTAACTGTTGTGATGTAAGATGTTATGACAAAAATAATATTTTAGAGATCATTTTCAAAAATCAATATAATGCCTGCTCTAAAAATAATCTTGTGCAGAGTTAGATTTCGAATGACCGCTCTTACATTTGTCGCGTCTACTGCCTACATAGTCTGCTCACTCGGTTAAAAATAACGAACAGATTACGAGCATTTAGAGAAGTGAATTCGATAAGTCGATCGTTAACTTTAAATATTTAATTGTTTCAATATTTGAAAACGTATAACTTACGGGTGTTTGAGTATCGAACAATGGAAAGGAGCGTATGTTGTTTAAACTCCTGGAAACACATAGGGTCTTACTACAAAAGATTTAAACACCCGTTGAACAGTTGATTAGAGAAAAATTCCATACAAAATTGTCTCAAAACAACTGTTCAACAGATGTTTAAATCTTTTGTGGTAAGACCGTTATTGGTCTGCTTCACCAGTCACCAAGTTTCAGAGGAAATCACGTGGATCGTTAATGTTGATAACTGCTTAAACATTGTGGCTCAAGAGTTTCAGTTTCTAGGAGAACCATCAAAGAATAAAGAGCTTCACACACGTCAGCTTCGTTTCATAATCCTACCCTACATCAATTAGGTTAAAAATGTTTAAGGGGAGCTAGTTCAAGAAACGGACGATTTTCAACAATTTTTTACATTTTTTTACAAATACTTATAGTAATTTAAATTCTGAAAAAAAATATGTGTTA
Organism: Polyommatus icarus; assembly: GCA_937595015.1. Taxonomy (NCBI): domain Eukaryota; kingdom Metazoa; phylum Arthropoda; class Insecta; order Lepidoptera; family Lycaenidae; genus Polyommatus; species Polyommatus icarus. Next base: position 29,179,617 of record OW569321.1, on the reverse strand, counting down.
GTTAAGGATCTAACATATTGGAATTCATATTCCATTACACAATATCATGAACTTGACTCGATAGAAAATATATAGTGCGAGTTGGACTCGCGCACGAAGGGTTCCGTACCGTTAGAGAGCAAAAATAGGCCAAAATTGTGTTTTTGTATGGGAGCCCCTTTATTTTTTATTTTATTTTAATATTATTATTAATTATTGACTTAGACATACAATACGGGCCCTCGTGAAAATATCATGTGCCTACCTGTTGCCATTACTCGTATATAGAGCAAAAAAGGCAGAAAAAATCATGTTTGTTCTATGGAAGCCACCCATAAATATTAATTTTATTTTTAGTATATTTGTTGTTATAGCGGCAACTGAAATACACAATCTGTGAAAATTTCAGAAGTCTAGCTAAAGTGGTTCTTGACGGCCTGGAGACAGACAAACAGACGGACAGACATCGAAGCCTTAGTAATAGGGTCCCGTTTTTACCCTTTGGGTACGGAACCCTAAAAATCCCAAAGTTACCTCTTCTTTTAACGAAATTGCCATGCAGCCATAATATGTCCAAATTATTTGGAATTTTTAGATAATTTTTGTACTGAATTAAAGACAAATAATATATCTAGCGAGAATCGTTTATTTGGCTCGATTTAATTGATGTAAATAACGACGATCAAAAAACTATAAAATTGCAGGCGTTGAATGAAAGCACCAGCCGAGCCTTTGCGCCTCCAAATTACTATATATTTTTATGTCTCCTGTCCCGTTTAAATCTTGAAAATCTTCCGTTTCTTGAACTAGCTCCCCATAAACGTAGAGTTTTGTTTTCATTATTCTCAAGCCAAAGTAGGAAATTGATCGTAAAAACGAGAGCTAACGCCTTGTGTATCAATAGTGTTATGATAAAGAATCTACTGGGCAGAATCTACGTAATGTAGAGCTCTCTATAATTTTTCCAAGGTCAAGAATCAGCATCAGAATACAAAGGTATTCTGATCTAGAGCTTACGTCCAACTTAAAATGACGCGCCCCTCTTTCGTATTTACAGTATAAAAATTTCCCATTTATAGTAACTAGTAAAGTAGCGAGGCGCGTCATTTTAAGGTATACAAGCTCTTCTTCCATATCTTTGTCAAGAATGAAGAAATGAGAAAATCCGTCCTAATTTCGCCCTCACTAATGCTCCACTAATATTGTGGCGAGTGATAACTCTAATGACGCTCGAGAATCTACGGTATGTAGGTCTTCTACCTCCCAGACATGCGTTTGATCACATTAAACTTTTCTCTAGGTGTAACCGAAAGAAATATCAAAGTCTAGGACAGCTGAAATTGTTGACTTGAAAGTTTAAGAATTCGTTCTGAAATTCGCATATGTAATTAATTGAGTATGTACGTTCTTAGACCTTGTTTGTATTAAGTTCCTTTTTATACACTTCGTTATGGATGTGTTTCTTGATTACGTGATTACTAAAACCCAGACACTACCACACATCCAGACTTATCTTTGAATCAGCAAGTAAGTTACTCAAAGGACATCCCTAGTGGAGCTTAATCATGTCTAAAAACAATTTTGGTCATACATTTACCCTTTTCAGATCTGGCAGAATTTTCTTGAACGCTAAGAAAAGTAAGGAAGGGTAAGAATAGTGTGCCAAAACAATTTTATTTTGCTTTGGATCCAAAAAATCTGAATAAACTGCAATTTATATTCATATTATGGTCATCTAATTTTTGTTACATTATAAACATTTTTCCGGTGAATATTATTATGTAAGTACTTTTCAAAAATATTTAAATAATAATTTTACAATGTGTGGCCTGTGGGATATGCGTGGTGACTGGTGTGATATAGTACCGCTACAAATGCATTCTACTTATTGATGTTATCAATAAGATAATAATAATACGATCGTCTAGACTAGTAAGTTCTAGATGTTGATAACCGGGCGTAATGTCAGTTTCATCGCAACACGTAATTGGACGTTATTTCCACTTGATTGGATCTCCTGCGGTTGAGTTACGACTTACGAGTAATGAAGCTATTATTGTCATCGTCGACATTGTTTAAATTACAGACAATGATTGAGTCGGCATAAATCTTACTTTGCTGCTTGTGGAGTTATATTTTTAAATTTCGGCACCAATGTCATTGATAGCAGGCACATGTCGTCTAAACATCGGATTATGCCTCCGGGACGATGATGGCTCCGTCCATTTTGATGTAATTTGATGATCAGAATTTGAGATGGATCATTGCGGCAACTGGCGAACTGATTCCAGAGATGTTGAGAGTTTTGTGCTTCAATTGAGACAGCGTGAATGTTGATCGAATCATTTATTAACATTATACATAAAAGTTACAATGAAAAGTTTTGTACAACTTTCTGACAGAGAGCTCCGAGAGAAGAGAAAAAAGGCGGCAAGCACCGGTGACAGTTGTTCAATTGACATAAGGTTGTGTCAAATATCCCGCGCTCGGTCCTTCTTCTTCTTCGACAATATTATATATTAATTTATACGTCGTCAGCTGCTCGTAATAATAGTAATCGTTATAATTTAGTAGAATACTACTAAGAAAACAAAGTTTATAGTAGCGGGCACCGCGCCAGACATAAAAAGACCAAGTCAATGAAAGAAAATCGTTCTTGAATTTATTCACTTAAATGGCAGCTCGCCAAGTAGGTAGGGCTTGCTCCGGACGAGTTTCTTTCCTCGCTCTAGGGCTTGAGTCAATATCATTTACGTCTGAAGCGATATAACCATTTTCAGAACGTCTGGCATCATTTTAAACAAAGTTAACCTCCCTATTTCTCTTGTTAATATAGGACTAAGCTAAGAGACATTCGTGTAAGTAGTATTAATCAACTTAGCACTATTCCAACGATATCAAAGATACTCTTACATTTAATAATCTAATGCCTTTTTCTTGAGTCCATTATAGATGATTGCAATTATTGCTAAAAGCTTCGTTTGTAATTCCGTAATACCTCATGTTTGTCTCCTACGTGTGTTTACCTTAAGATCAATAAACCTTATTTGCACAGCCTGTCGTTTTCCTGTTGAAGGGAAACCCCGCCAGTGAAACTATTTTTATCAAGAAAGACCTTGTACTAGATTCGAGGAAATAAAGCTCTTTGCGGCAAAAAATTTAACCTCTAAATATAAGGTTTAAATATTATTACTAGACGATCCGAGTGAACTTCGTATGGTTTAATTCCTAAATACTTACCGTTTATACCTTTCCTGGACTTCCGCCAATATTCCAAGATTAAGATTTTGCAATTTGGTTCAGCCGTTCCCGAATTTTAGCTAGACTAACAAAATTTGAAAATAAATTTTTATTTTATTAAAAATTAATTAAATTAATTATATTATCTATCTATATAGATGGATAATATATTTTTTCACTGCTGTGTTTAATAAATTTCATGGGGGAGAGGATCACGAATAAGAAATGCAGAATTGATTGATTATGGTCCATTGTGTTCTTCGAAGAATGAAATAAATGAACACATTGAAGTTGTTTATTTATTTCTATGGTCATTCATTTAACTTGTAACATAATTTCCGCTATCTTAGTGGCTCCGATGATCTCTGGCCTATTGTCCTGTCCAGCAACATTGTATTCCACGTGTATTCTCTGAAATTTTCCGAATCTCAAATCAGTTTTTACTTTGTATTAGTAATAATTTAATTAGGTATCCTAAACTGTATTAGTTTTTGTTTTATTATATTATGTTCATTTGTCTTTCTTGCTTAGTTTATTTTGTGTATTACCATAATATTATATTATATTCTGTAGTATTAAATCGCAAATCATAATAATATGTATTATTATCTTTCTAATTAGTTACTCTAATAGCAAGCACCTTTAATTGGTTATTGTGATATTATGCATTATTATCATATTATTTCCTTTGTTTCAGATAACGGTCAGTTCTGCATAGCGAGCTGAAGCCTTAACTAGAAACAACGCTTAATTAGTTATATAAAGTCTGTAAGACTACCCCACTTGTGATACAAAACCTGCATTTAAATTATTTATTGTATTATATGTGATAAAGAATGAGAGACATCATGAAGCCGTGTCAACACGCCTTGTCGGATGTTGTGTACAAGGACGTCGTTGTGATAGGTGAGTGCCTTACGTGGGATTACACAAGGTTCAATACTTTCACCCACTTTTGACTTTATCTCCATTGTTAAACTTTTGACGGAGATATTATGTGTCAGTTAAAAATTAAGGTCGACTGTCTGCTTCTTATCTAAAATTGATTACATCTAGAGGTCAAATGAGTGCAAAACTTATCGCAAATTGCATTAATTTTGTTTAACATATATTTTGTCACCCACCTATTTTATATTTTTTGCCTTTGTCAAAACCTCAATTCGATTCACAGGGAATGGCCCCAGCGGGATGGTGACGTCATTTATGTTAGCGGGAAACGTGCCATACCTCAAACACATACCAGATGATTTACCCATTGACGAAATGCTGAAAGCCAGGTATGATTTTAGTCCAGTTTTTCGCTCAAATCTTCTGGCAGTATAAATAACGTTTAAATAATAAAGATCAAATTTTATAAAGTTTGATCTATCGCAATAATTGTGTTTTCAATCCTTACAGATTATTAAATTTACCGCCAGGACAGAATCTACTTGAAACAGACTTGTTAGAGTTAGCTGAAGGACTGGAAGGCAGAAGTCAAAACCCGATACCCCTTTTGGTGAGTCATTTTATTTTTTAAACTGTATGTACTGAGTACTGACAATTGACATAAAACATGATCAAACGACAAACATGCGCGCTTTATGATGCTCGCCAATATTCGCAAGGCAAAAAGTTTGAGGAAAATTTATATAAAATATAGCGCAGTCGTGATTAATTGATCTAATTTAAAAGTATTACACAATATAAATCACAAATAATGTACGATGATAACACAACACAGTAACTTATAAACATTAATAACGATATAGATAAAGCAAAGATTGTGCAATAGGGATCTATGGAATAACCCATGGCGCTCGCGGTATCATTACTGATACGAATTATTTATATACTCGAAGATATAATAAGTAATAACCTTCTGACCTCGCTAGAGCAACTAATAAACATGACTGTCACATTGTTTGTATTACCATATCCTACCTTCCTACCTATCAATAAGCTGACGTGACTGGAGTACCACAAGGATCGCATTGGATCCAGTAATGTTTACAATATGCATAACAGGCAATTATTATCTTAAAACCATGATAGTACGACCAATTATAAAAAGTTTATTAGTATTAATGTATTTGTTATCAATATTATGTTTTTATGAAATCGAAAAGTGCAATTCATACTGATTGCTTGGGTACCTTGGGTACAACAAGACGTGACTCGTGAGTTTGCAAACATTCGCACAACGCAACGTGAGGCAAATATCATTGTTTCGTATCTATACGGTACATGGTAAGGTTGATTGTGTTCCTCTCACACCTCTCCCCCCGCGGACTCCGTACGGTAACATCGTCTGACGTGCGCTCCGGGAATAAAAATTATTTTCAGTGGTTTAAATCGATAAATTCTTGCTGAGTGTGTGTAAATAGCTAGGTAACGGTGTAATCTACGTGTACTGTAAGTTCTTTAAACACATTTGCCCGTATTTTTTTTTGGATTTAACTCGGTAAGTAATTTTATTTGTTCACTTTTATCAGTAGGGAATTGTAGGTAGGTAAAATATTGTGTGTGTTGGTACCGCTCGCGCGGCGCCGGCCGGCCTTGCGATCAGCTGACTGTGACTTACAGTTTATGAGTATGACACAAAAAATAACTACAATCATTTCACTCCTCGCTATTAAGAACTCGTCCTTGGTAACCAAACTAATCCCGTCGTACATCCAGTCTCCGCCGCGCCTTCTGCCTCCTACTCGGACGCGCTTAAACTAAGACTTGCGAAGTCAGTGCCGCCAGTCGAGACGCGAAAACCACTTCCTTGCGTTATTGCCTATCCGACACTAGAAAAATCGGCGGAATTAAAATCGTCGTCGGAGACTAAACAACCCGGCCGATGGTTTCCAATTTCACGGCGTCAAAAAACCTCCAATTCGGGTGTGATCTGGCGACTTACTAGCGAGTCGCAAGTCAATAAATTAAAATCGGTGGAAGCACTTAAATCGGCCGGTCTGCGACTCGAGTCGCCTAAAGGTCGTAACCCGCGCATTCTCGTAAAAGATGTCCCGCAACATATGACGGACGATAATTTCCTAGTCGCACTTTACAACCAAAATATAAACGGCGAAATTAATATATTGTAACAAGAACAGTTTTTGCGCACTACAAAAATAGTGAGTCGCCGTAATTTAAATAAAGATTATAACAACAGGAAATGGATAGGCATTGAATTAGACCCTCTTGTTCGTAAACACCTGATCGATTCCAAAGAAAAACTATTCATCGATTGGGCGATGTGTCGCTTCGTGGATGACGTTGAGCTGGTCCGCTGCGGCAACTGACAACAATACGGGCACGTTGCTAAATTCTGTCGCGATCCTAATCCGTGCTGTTATCACTGTGCCGAAAAACATAGCTAGTTATCGTGCCCCAACAAAGATAAAAACAATTCTAAGTCGGTCTGTGGTAGTTGCCTTCGTTATAAAAAACCCTCCGACCACACCACGGGCTCCCCAGACTGTCCAACATGTAAGAGCAAAATGGAGCAACTCATTTTAACAACTAGGTATGGATAGTTTAAATATAGGACAGTTAAACCTCCATAATAGCTAGCACGCGACGTTAGAATTACAGAAGTTAGTTTCTGATTATAATTTAGACTTAGTACTAGTTCAAGAACAATATCAACTCGCGTCGCTACGGCCGAAAATGATACAATTTAGTAACGTAGCTCGCGCGGGTATTTACACACCTCAATCTAGATTTTCAATCACGGCCCTAACTGACCTATCGACAACGCACTGTGCAGTAGCCGAGGTTTCGTGTCCTCAGTTTAAGCTTTACGTAGTTAGCTGCTATTCAATCAACTTCTATCATATAACAAATGCTATCAACTTCGTTGCGTACTACAGACTCTCGCGGGCAATAAAATCATTATAGGCGCCGACGTTAATGCATCCTCGCCCTTATGGCACGGCCAGCTCCTTAGCTGGCCGTGCCATAAGGGATCGACCACCGATCGCGATCGACGTTGCGCCGTCGAAGACTTTATTGCGGAGTTTAACCTCCAAATTCACAACACCCCCGATGCACCACCTACTTATAGTAGCCCAACGGGCGAATCGTCAATTGACGTCACGCTATCTAGCGCGTACGTCCAGATTAGGCATTGGCGTGTCCTTCCCGATGCGTCATGTAGTGATCACCGCTTACTGGTGTACGAGTTTTCTCGTGCGGTCCCGAGTGATACCGTAGTCAATTCTAATGACTATAAATACAATGTAAAGAACGGCGATTGGAATTTATTCCGCTCCCTTATTACCGCTCATGCCGGAGACTTCACTCGGCCGGATTTAAACGTCAACGAGTGCGCGGAAATTATGACAAACACATTTGTTTACTGTGCCGATGTAGCCTTGGGTCGTAGACCTCTGAAAAAAGATCACAACTGTAAATGGTGGAACAGTAAACTTCTTAATCTTCGTCGGGAATTTAGAAGGGCCAGGCGCAAAATTAATAATCTTCGTAAATCTGGCCTCAATCGTTCAGATGATAATTACATAATTAGTTTAAATAACCTACGCATCTCAAGGTCACGGTATCGCGCCGCCGTTACGTTAGCAAAAAATAATATGTTGAAGAATGCCGCGAATAGACTAGATAAAGAGGGCCCCTGGTCCTCGTTATATCACGAGCTTAAACCCAGTAGTAGTAATGAGCCAAGCTTTTTCTCAAATATTAAAATTAACAACTCTTACACTTGTAGTTTAGACGAAACGGCGAAGGCATATCTAAACGTTCTCATCCCAGACGACGAGCCCTCCTTGGATGATGAACACCACCGCGACATTAGGAGTAGAATGTTAGACCCCATTCATACACCGGTCTCAGATTTACCAACTTCGGAGGAGTTTAGTAAAATAGTAAACCTTTTGCTTATAAAAAAATCTGCGGGCGAGGATAAAATATCGAATATTATGATAAAACAAGCGTGCTTAGCGGCTAATTCATCGATTCTACATGTTTACAACAGATGTATCGCAGAAGGTATATTTCCAAAAATTTGGCGCACCGGTTGCTTAAAATTAATACCTAAAGCGGGAAACAAACCTCCAGACGACCCAAAACCTTACCGTCCGATAACGTTACTGCCTTGCTTAGGTAAATTACTAGAACGTCTCATCGTACCTCACCTGCTACCCGGTGGCCCTAAATTTCATAGTAATCAGTTCGGTTTCACCGCCGGGAAATCTACTGTTGACACGGCTACGAGTATGGAAGTTAGAAAAATAGTAAATCTTTCGGAATCCAAATACGTGGTCGCCATTAGATATCTCCGGCGCGTTCGATCATGCTTGGTGGCCGATATTATTATTAAAACTAAAAAATCGAGGTTGCTACTCTAATATTTATGCCATAATACGTTCTTACTTTTTTAATGGTCAAACTAAGCTTCGACTTGGCCATTGTACACACGCCAAAGATTTAGCTTGCGGCTGCCCTCAGGGCTCAGGGAGATAACAGTATCTCGCCAAAACTATGGAATTTCGGATTTAATGATTTATTAAGTCTTCCCCTACCACCGTTGTGCGTACTAGTTGGCTACGCCGATGACGGTTTTCTCATCGTTCAAGCAAATTCACGTTCCGAAATTGAATCTAAAGCCAATGATAGTCTTAATTTAATAACGAGCTGGGGTAAACGTAATCGCCTGAAATTCGCCGCGCATAAAACTTACCAAATTCTTTTAAAAGGTTCCCTTATATCTTCCCCTAGCATTAAACTTGACAATATTAACGTTAAACGCAAACAGTCACTCTATTATCTTGGTTTTTACTTGGAAAATAAATTTACATTCTTAGAACATATAATTCAAATCGGTCAGAAAGCGAAGCGCAATTTTTACTCCTTTACCAAAATATCTACGTCGACATGGGGCCTTTCTTTCAAAACTCTAAAATTAATTTACACCGCTACTTACCTAGGCATTTGCTACGGGGCCCCCGTGTGGGCCGACAGAGCAACAATCGGCGCGGCTCGTCCCAAGTTGCTACAAAGCCAACGTCTTGCTCTTATATTCTTATGCAAAGCTTACAGGACCACAAGCACCGAAGCCTTGCCTGTGTTAGCCGGAGTTTTACCCGTTGACCTTGAGATTCAGCGTCGTGCGACAATGTATTATCATAACAAAAACATTGACAACCCGTTCTTCTTAAGCGCTCGCGATAAAATTAAAATAGCAAGATTGTTTGAACCTTTAGAAAACTCTGTGCAAAGCCTAATCTCCGAATGGCAGTCGCGATGGGACTGTTCCACCAAAGGGCGACATCTTTATAATTTTTTCCCTATTATTCGTGAACGGCTAGCCAAACATTGGATAGATATTGATCATTGCGTTTCTCAATTCCTGACCGGTCATGGAAATTTTAAGGCCAAACTTTACGGATTTAAACTAGTAGATTCACCCATGTGCGAGTGCTCGACCGAAGCCAACATGTTTTCAACAAACCGCTCATCATGTTCTGGGAGTGCAGTCTCTGGCAGGACGAAAGAACTACTATGCTAAACAACCTATTCTGTACATCTGGAGTCGCTTACTATGGTGATCTTGTGGACAGCGCTAGGAACTTCCGTGCCTTCAAGCGTTTTTGTCACAATTATTATTGGCAATAGTAAAACACAATAAACTCCAATATTAACTTAGCTTTAGTAGCAATTATTAACCTTATTTCCGTGGTGCTCCCCCTTAAGTTCTTTGACTTTCGGTCATTGCAACTTTGTGCTGGTTCCCGCTTTTATGGGGAGGGAAATTGGAATCTTCCTACTCCTCCTATTTTCTTCTGATTAATTTCGTTGCGGGTCCCAAGACAGTTTTAGCATGTCCCTCGGGCTCCCTGAGATCATATCGAAGGGTTTTCGTGGTTGGATACCGCTGTCGATCCTGGCGACACAGGAGATACAGTGGTGGGAATGTGTGGTGAGCCAAAGCCCGTTGAAAAAAAAAAAGGTTGATTGTGAGTGATGACAGGTCAAAAGTGTATTGATAGTGGGATCATCACAGATCATGCGCAAGTACTGACTAATCAAATATCTGTGCCCGGACTCTGTCTAAGATACGAAAACTTTGAACACGGTGGCGTCGAAATAGGCCCGAAATTATCTAAAATTCAATGATAATGAGAGTTTATAGTCTAATGTTTATATTTTTATAACGTGCAAAATTAATGAAGTAGATAATGAGAGAGGTAATTAATTAAAAATAGCTATCTCAATTGACAACTAAAGGACGTTAACATGCAGTAGTAAAGTTGGAGTAAAAATGAAAGTCAGAGGTTATCGGGTGACCGCATGTGGTCGGGATGATATCTACAATAAAAGAACGTGATTTATAATCCTGTATTGCGCGCTGGGAGTTTAGTACGGACAGAAAACCAAGAACCGAGTTCGGTTCGGAACATGCAAGGTTTGCGGAAAAGCTTGCCAAGTATGATCCTTTTGATACGATAAATTTTTGCAATCGGTCTTCTAGTAGGGAGCTAGGTCTGTTGCCTGAATCCTCTAGCAAAAAAGATGTGACCACCAAGCAGTGGGGATTGGTTTGGATTTATATTTTCTCCAATTTTTTTTTTTTTACAATTTCTCGAGACATGGACAAGTATACATATACTGTCTTTTGCCTGCTATTTATATCGCTGACCGCGGTTTGTTATCGTGCATTTTTTGCTGATAATACCACAACCACAAAAAACGCCGTCTCGTATATGTAGAATGTAGGCGGTGTTTCGTTTTATAGCTCGATAAAAAAGCCTATGGAACCAGTTACCTGAGGATTTTAGGCCGGTTTTTTCAATTTATTTATAGCGACTAACACTTACTTTTCGAGAACCATCGACTTTATTGCTTTTTCAAAGAAACTCGTTATGCATTTCCAAAAAACGATTACATATGCTCTTCATTAAAATCAAACGACCACATTGTACAAAATAGGTTGTACTTTGACTCTATATTTTAACCTAAAATATCTACCCTTGCCCACATTTTATGTTTTTCTTAAGTTTGGTTTAAGATTGTATTTAATTTAATGTGAGCCATAAAATATATATCTATCTATCTATCTAAAACGTAGCAATTAGCACATTAGATAATTACCTCGCGTGTGCAAACTGTAGGCGAAAATGTAGTACACGCTATTGTCTATTTAATTTTGAATTAGTGGAATGAAATTCAAACAAATTTTTCCCATTAGTTTTCTTTTTTTTCCATCCTGCAACCTAGATATCTTTTTTTTTTCAAAAAATAGTCTAGTGTTATGTATGATTATCTGGAATAATGTCTCCAGGAAAGATGTGCAGCCAGTGATGCATAGTTTCATATATACAGGGTGTAACAAAACATAGTGATAATACTTCAGAGTTTATGGTATGTAGGAGTCCCCTGCACCGTATAGAGTTCGCTATGAAAGTAGCAGCGCTGAAGTTGTAACTTTTTTAAAACTTTTGTATGGGAAAATTCATGATACTTGCTCATGCAAATCACAAAAAAACGCTCTTTCAGCGCTGCTACTTTCATAGTGAACTCTATATTATAGTCTTAACACACCCAAAAGTATTATCAATTGATATTGTTACACCTAGTATTCTCTACAAAATGAGTTTTACATTAAATTACATTTTGCTGACAACATAGCTACATAATCATCATCAATTCATCATAGAGTTTATAGCTAAGGCCGGGCTATCGAACTGTATATTTGAGATCAAGGCCGCCTGCCAATGTCAGCTATTGAGACCGGCATAACGCCTCGCCCTGAACCAACAGAATTCATTAAGGGCGTTCCGTCCGGAGATTCCGTAATTGACCGTATTTAAAACCTTATAAACTCATAATCTGAAAGCTATAAAGTTATAATAAAAATACAGCAATAATCTTCAGTATATCAACGTTCCTTTCGTCGTTTTAAATTTTCTATTTTTGTTTATTATACTCATGATATCGGCTTCCAAAGTAATACAAATTTGTTAAAATTCGAGCATACATTCAGCATCTACTTAGCATTTACAAATTACTTTTATTTGAAACTCACGCCAATAGATCGACAATATCATAAACTACATATTTGTCGTTTTAAATTTTTTTTAGGGCAATTTTGAACTAAGATAAGTAAAAATAATAGGGTTTTGGCGCGATCTCGGCAACGCGGCAAATGTATGGCCAAGGTCGTTTGCTCGGGGGACGGCCTTAAGACGATAAATAATAGCGCTAAAGTCCTCTAGACTCAATTGATTCTCCTGATGAAAAAATATGATGCTATTATGTAAAAAACGCAAGACTTATGAAAACTATTAAGTATTTTTTTTAGGCTTGCAAATATGTTAGTCACGCCGTGTTAAAAGAATCTATTGTACGGTATATTATGACTTAATGGATATTCAATTCAACACGAGTTCAACACAGTAGAATAAAATATACCTCTAGATATAATAAGTAGAGAATTTTAATATTCTAAGTTTTCATAGAACTTAAATAGAATTCAATTTAGTACGGAGCTCTACTAAAAGTAAAATTACACACGTGTATTTTATAGCTGACTTCAGCACAATACAATGTATTTTTAAAACTCCAGAAGCAATTTTAAGTTTTACTGTATTGAGAATGTTACAAGTACATAGTTAGGTAGTATAATTTCGATAATACGAGGTAACGAGTAGCGACTCTATTGTGTATCAATTATAAATCAATTTATTAATTAGGGCTTTATGCACTAACTAGTAAAAGTAAAAGTATCCTATGTCCTTTCCCGGGAATCCAAATATCTCCATACCAAATTTCAGCAAAATCGGTTCAGCGGTTTAGGCGTGAAGAGGTAACAGACAGACAGACAGACACACTTTCGCATTTATAATATTAGTATGGATTCCACACGATATATTTTGTGCTTCCACCTTGAATTTCGGTTCGAAAAGTGCGCGGCGCGAGCGAATGAAACAGGTTGTGGAATCGAAAGAAGTTCGAGGTTCTGGAATAGGTCCCAGAAATGATTGGCTCTATGTTCGTAACAACAATTGTTACCCAACTGCGCCAGGAGGGTTATGTTTTCGAGAGTACAATGTACTTACTAGATGACGCCCGCCGCCAAAATTAGTTAGAGCGTGGGACCCGTACATTTTTCTTTTTATTTTATCTCCATACCAAATTTCAGAAAATCGGTTCAGTGATTTAGGCGTGAAGAGGTAACAGACAAACCGACAGACAGACACACTTTCGCATTTATTATAATAGTAGTATTATATTAGTATCCAGTGTTTAGCACACTCTGCAGCCTGAACGGATTTTAAGCTTGTTTTACCAAGTAGCTAAACATATTTTGTATTTGATGTTTTCAGTTTGACAACTTGCTGCGGCCGGGCGCGGATGTGGGGCTTCAGCAGGAGTCGCTCATAGAGTGGAGGTACGACGTTGACAAACAGGTAAGAAGCTTTCTGTCTTACTCTCTCCCTCTATATTGCCCTGTCCCTGTCTCTATCTATGAGGATAAAGCTGATCGCACATTTGTCAGCACCGTACTCGCCGAACGCGTCCAACACACGTACGCGTGGTACATGGAATGCGGCTTACGGTGCGGATGAATGTGGAGGTTTCACATCATTTCATTTTTTTTTTATTAAATAAGGGGGCAAACGAGCAAACGGATCACCTGATGGTAAGCAACTTCCGTCGCCCGTGGACACTCGCAACATCAGAAAAGCTGCAGGTACGTTGCCGGCCGTTTAAGAGGAAATACGCTCTTTTCTTGAAGGTTTGCAGGTTCATACAACGAATTCTAAAATGCGACGCGTTCGTGCTGATAAAATATGTGCGATCACCTTTAGGATTTCTTTCGCTTTATTTCTCTTATGTTGTGCGTCTCTCTTATGCGGGAATATCAAAAATTTCATATACTAAATACGTCACATGTACTCTGTGATGTTAGTATGTACCATCGAGGAATTTGATTCCTAGGCAGTTGACAGGCCACCGTCATTTGGTCGGATCATGTCAATTCAATGTTAATTGTGATCTGTCGGCTGGGTTCGATACGTAGGTTGATGGAAACCAGTCAGAAAGTACAGCGAAGCAAAAAAAGGGTTAAAATTTCAAAGTTGCCCACTGGCCACTGCCCATCTTATTAAATAATATATTGATGATCTAATTTATGGAAAAATTTCGAAATGTTTATCAGTTATCAATTGTCATGTACCTAATATGTAATATAAAAAATATATAATGATTACACAGAAATAGATAACGACTTGTAAACACAAACTTACGTCTAACGTATTTCTAGCTGTAATAATATGTAAACAAAACTTTACCTCCTGGCTCCTTGTCAAGTGTCAACACTACAATAATGTATGAAAGTGAGGTAAAACCCACTGCTTATATCAGCGGTTCTCAAACTTAGTGGAACTCTTTTAAGAAATAACGTTTTGACACTTTTGACCCCCAAACATAGAAAGTTTTGTCTTTAATTGTCTCCATGCTAGTGACGATAACATTCCTATGATGAGACTACAGTCAAGGAGGAAATTGAGACATGCGGTAATAAATATCAGGAAAGACTGGGTGACTATCAAAAACTCTAGCTGCAGACTTAAAGGGCACTCTAGCAGGGCAGTCTAATCTTCACACGCCTCAAAAGGAACCGTGTACCAAATCTGTCTACAAGATAGTAGATACTTCTACAGTTTACACTTACGCTTCGCTCGGTATTCAAAAAATTCAAAAAACACACAAAATGACATTTCATGAAAATATTTCCTACCTAGATCGATTTATCGCCCCCGAAACCCCCTATATACTAAATTTCATGAAAATCGTTGTAGCCGATTCCGAGATTCCAATTATATATATACATATATATGTAGATACTAGATATATACAAGAATTGCTCGTTTAAAGATATAAGATAAGATTGTGCTCACTGGATGCACATCTTTGCTGAAGAAAATAGACAATACTCCAGATGACAATCGCGCAACGCACTAGACTATTGTTTGAATAAACATATCTAGGTTGCATTATCATGCATAAAAATAAAAAAATCCTATCTTAGAAATGTATTGCTCGCGGAGCCTCTACAAGGCCTCAGGACTCCGCAAAGTACACTTTGAGAATGTCTGCTCTACATTCTACAATAATAACGCGGTAAAACCCATTGCTCGTATTCATACAATAGGCTTAGTGTAGGTACTGTGCGCTTGAATGGTAGATGACGTCAACCATATACTGTAATTATCGCCAGTCGGTAAAATAATTAGCGCGTTGTTACATAACATGATGAATGACAGGGATTATTACAGTAAGAGTCAGTAGGCCTACTACGAAACCGTTTTGAGACTCAAACAATCGGACGAGAATGCCGCGTCCTGCTCTAACAACGTCATTTCACGTTTGTTAGAGTAGGACGCGGCATTCTCGTTCGATTGTTTGAGTCTCAAAACGGTTTCGTGGTGCAAGCCCTGGTCCGTTATACACTTTATGTTTCAAAGTTATGCTTTGTTTACTTCATAAAAAGATTGCTTAGATTGCCAAAAGACTGGAAAATAGGACTCTTGACGATAACAATTTCAGTCTTAGTTTGACCAGACCATACAGACCTGCTAGGCCCGGCTGCTCTGTCGAATGTATTAACATTATTATGAGTGCGCCATGCGTCAAGGCGAAACAAGCAGCAGTCAATAAAAATGTTGAAAGTTAATTTTTCGAGCTCTCGCAATATCATATTGATAATAGGGCGTCAAACAGCTCTCTCTCTCTCTCTCTCTGTCAAAGATAAAGAATAAAGATTTATTATTATGTAAATTAGATGACGCCCGCAACTCTGTTGCGACAAAATTCGTTTATGTGGGAACAGTACATTTTTTCGGGATAAAAAGTATATTTACCAGTCCGTACCAAATTTCAGCAAAATTGGTTCAGCGGTTTGGGCGTGAAGAGGTAACAGACAGACACATTTCCGCATTTATGATATAGTATTAGTATGATGGGCGATGGCCCGGTGTTGGCAGTTGAGAGAGGCCTATGTCCAGCAGTGGACGAATATAGGCTGATATGATGATGATGATGGCCCGGATCATCTTTACCAGAGACAATTATCTATACTAATATTATAAATGCGAAAGTATCTGTCTGTCTGTCTCGCTTTCACGCCAAAACTACTGAACCGATTGTAATGAAATTTTGTACACAGATAGTCTAAAGCCTGAGAAAGGATATATTATGCTACTTTTTAACCGAAAAAAGGGGTTGTAAGGGGGTGAGAACGCGTAAATTTGTTCAAATTAAGTTAGTTCCAAAAATTCATAATAGATGGCGCCGTGCGTCTCCTACATCGCGCTATCGCTTGCTCATGCATCTTTCTATAAGAGGTGGTACCATGTTTGGTAATATTTTTCGATTCTTTCGATTGTTAAACACGTCGATAATGTTATTAATGAATAACTCACTACTCAGTACTTTATCTACGCAGTGATGAGTGACGAAACCTTAAACCTACCAATGCTAAATAGTTTATGGGTAAAGCTAAAGTTGTGTAATGGGGGCTTAATAAGCTTTAGGTTTAATTTAAAATAAATATATATAATGTGCACAGCTGTTTTTGGGTATTTTGATTTAAGGGGTGCCAGGGTTTTAAAAAGCTTTTAAATTTGACACCAATTTTGTTGACACCGCGCACTATAAACTGAAGTCTACGCGGACGAAGGTGCGGGCACCAGCTAGTATTCATATATCTTTATTTGCTTCAAAAATCTACCCCATATCTTATCTAAATCCTTCCATTCCAGATAGATCACGTGGTGCTGGGCAAGGGTCCGCCGGGCGGGGCGTGGCAGACGTTCCCGGGCGCGGTGCGCACGCTGTCCCCCGCGGCGTGGCTGTCCCTGCCCCCGCACGCCAGCCTGTCCCCAACCGGGGACGAGCGCCGCACGCTGGGCGAGGACGGCCGCGTGTCCGCCCGCGCCGTCGCCAACTACTGCCGCCGGTACGTCAACGTGTGTAACCTGCAGGTGAGTCGTGTCACGTGTGTGTGCTGTAAGGTAGACCTTCAGGGCCTTCGCTAGCTGAGAACGACGCCTGTGCAGATGAACAAAGATATGGCCCACCACACATTCCCACCGCTGTATCGCCAGGATCGAGAGCGATATCCAACCACGAAAACCCTTTGATATGATCTCAGGGACCCCGAGGGGCATGCTAAAGCTGTCTTGGTACCCGCAACGAAATTAATCGGAAATAGATAGAAGGAATAGGAAGAAGTAAGAAATGTATGAACATTGAACATGCACCATTCGCGGCGGGCGTTCGCCTCGTCAGCTGAGGCTGACTTCATACGTTTGTGCGTCCGCCTCAGCTTAGCGGAGGCCTTCGTAGCGTCTAGCGATTACTACTGAGTACTGGTAAGTGGTAAGTGACTTTCGGGTGATCTGGCCCCGCACATAAATACAGATAAAATGTAAATACAGAGTTACAGACGCTAACAGATAATATACCAAGTTCAGTAAGTAATATAGGTAACGAATCGAAACTGTATGAACTATTTTAGTGTAATTACTTACTGCAAAATAATGTAAATTTTGATGACTTTAAATAAAGCAAAAGTGGGCACAAAAATTGACAGAACATTTGTCTTCGTTTCAGCGCTACTTCAGGTCGTGCGTGATGGTGAGCAGCGTGACGCGGGCGCCACGCGCCGCCGGCCCGCCCTGCACACCCGCCTGCCCGCGCCGAGCGGTCTTCGCCGTCACCGGGTATGTACAGGTCGTGCGTGATAGTGAGCAGCGTGACGCGGGCGCCGCGCGCCGCCGTCCCGCCCTGCACACCCGCCTGCCCGCGCCGAGCGGTCTTCGCCGTCACCGGGTATGTACAGGTCGTGCGTGATAGTGAGCAGCGTGACGCGGGCGCCGCGCGCCGCCGGCCCGCCCTGCACACCCGCCTGCCCGCGCCGAGCGGTCTTCGCCGTCACCGGGTATGTACAGGTCGTGCGTGATGGTGAGCAGCGTGACGCGGGCGCCGCGCGCCGCCGGCCCGCCCTGCACACCCGCCTGCCCGCGCCGAGCGGTCTTCGCCGTCACCGGGTATGTACAGCTCTCTTTACCTCCAAAAAAACTAGCATATGACTTATATGGTTCTCTGTATGTGAAGGTGCAGCGAAAATTATCTTTGCCCGGAGCGGGTAAATAGCTAGATCAGGCCCTGGTAGCTATATACTAAGTACTAACCTGTTACAACGTATTTCAGGTACGACAAATGCGAGGGTCGGTCGTTCCGCTACCTGTGTCGGCGCGTGGTGCTGGCGGGGGGCGCAGGTGACCGGCCGCGCACGCTGCCCCCCCACCTCGCCGCGCACGCCGCTCCCGACCTGGCCGCCGCGGAGCGCGCGCTGACGGCACTCGGCCGGCATACACGTGAGTAGTGTTATAAGTTATAACTTATAAGCGACGATTTATTATACTTATCCATCTTGTGTGCGTCCCCCCAGAAAGCTTAATCGAGCTAGGTGTATTTTCAATATATCAGAATTTAGAGCAAAAATGGAGCACCTCTACAGTCAAGTAAATAAATTGGAGCATTAATACGAACGACGCTGCGAGCTAAAAACCGTGGGCTTGCTGGCGTCCTGTCCCGTCAGCACGCCCAAGCTAGATCTCGGGAACCGTTGTGAGTACTATCGTGTATTGTGGTTCAAATTTTCGAGCAAAATTGGAGCACTCTGCTCCCGTGAAATCAACTTCGAAACTAGAATGTGAAAGGAGTTAGACGTGATTAACCGGTGGGCTTGCTGGCGTCCTGTCCCGTCAGCAAGCCCACGCAGATCTCTGAAACGGTAATGATTTGGATTATGATTAAAAACTCTACAATAGAGCCCTATTTAGAGCACTCTGCTCCAAAAAAAATATTAATGTAGCTTCAATAGTTCTCGAGTTACAGGCCTTTGAAAACGGGCTTGCTGCCGTCGCGTCCCGTCAGCAAGCCTATTTGGAGCGTGGAAACTACTGAACGGAGAGTCGTCAAAAATATCTCAAATCGTAGCTTAGAATGAGAGAACTATGCTCCAAATAGATCAAAATCCTAGGTTCTACGGTTTTCGCGCTATCAGCGAAAAACACTTCAGCCGCCAAAATTTGTCGATTTTCACAACCGCGCGACGATGCTGTTCCGTGCAACAAGCAAATGTTGTTACCACCACAATACACGATAGTACTATCAACGGTTGACTGACGGGACAGGACGCCAGCAAGCCCACGGTTTTTAGCTCGCAGCGTCGTTCGTATTAATGCTCCAATTTATTTACTTGACTGTAGAGGTGCTCCATTGTTGCTCAAATTCTGATATATTGAAAATACACCTAGCTCGATTGGGCTTTCTGGGGGGACGCACACATCCATCTTGACTGCCAAGAGTGCCGAAGCAGTCGATGCTGATCGGTAGCGTTTGAGTGAAGACCGACGAGTCTGCATAATTAAGTTAGTACTTAAGATGCGACCCAGTCTAAAGACGCAGTCTGTAATTGGTCCAAATTTTGACAGCCAACCAATCACAGAGCCTGAACCGTGTCTTGAGACCGAGATGCATCTTGAGTACTGACCAAAAATACGGGCCTAAATGCAAAAACAGCATGCTTGAAACATTTTTGGTTTGAAAGAATGCTACGAGTAAACGCATAGCAGCAAATGCTAGCTTGAGACTCGATACTGTGCTTTGATCGCGGAAAAGTTACAAATTATTTGAGCTTCTGCTACATACCCAGAAACCAGATAGCAGTAGATATACTAAAAGAGACGTGTTGCGATGGTTCACCCGTCTACTTTCTAACCGCTCCACAAACTGTTGTTGTAGACCACAACCTCACTACACTACGATTCAAAAGAATTACAGTTGTCAATTGACACTTAATTTAAACCGTCGCACGCCGGTTCTTCTCGTCGGGTTAATTGCCGAACCGACGGTAGGCCTCATGTAGACATTATAAAATTGTTAATATTTAACCGATTTAGAAATAAAAATACTTTTCATTAAGTAACTTTTTAATACAATTTCAATGTACCCCCACAGGCATGGTGCCATCAGATGAGGAGGGTGTGCGGACGGTGGTGGTGGTGGGTTCTGGCGTGAGCGCGGCGGATGCGGTACGGCTGTCGCGCGCTGCCGGCTTGCTGGTGCGGCACGTGCACCGCGCGCCCGCTGACGCGCTCGCCAGACTCACGCCCGAGACTTATCCTGATTACTGCCAGGTAATTTAATAACTAGAGGGCAAACGAACAAAGTGGTCAGCTGATGGAAAGCATCTACCGTCGCCCATTGAAAAGTTCACCTGCAACTGAGTTCGAGATTCTGCAAGCTACGAGTATAGACTCTATTAAACAGTAACATCTCGCAGACAAGATTGCTTAAAAACTTTTCTACACAGGTGTACAAAATGATGTGCGACGGTCCGTCGGGCGACCACCCCGACTACATCCCACACCCCGACCACGTGATCGTGGACATCGAGCCGCTTACCGCCCGCGACCCCGCCGCCCCGCACGACCTCCGCCTCAAGAGGATCAGGCTCCTGGACCTCGCCACACAACGCACCACGGAGTTCACCGCCTCGCTCGTCATCGTCCTCATTGGCTCCAAACCAGACCTCTTCTACCTCCAGACCGACTTCATCGAGCACCACTGCACGTGCATCGACAACGGCCGGACGGATCGAAAATGCTTTCTCCGGAACCACTGGCACCTCCTCAAGAGCATACTCGGGCAGAGCCTGCAGAGCTGCAAGAGTAGACTGATCAGCGAGCTGAACGACAAGCAAACGTGCCAGTGTAAACAGACTAATCCGTACACCAGTGGTTTAGGGTACGGAGTGGACCCCACTAAGCCTGTAGACGGGAAATCGAACCCGATAGCCATAGACAAGAGCACGCACGAGGTCCTCAACGCCCCCCGGGGGATGTACGCGCTGGGCCCCCTCACGGGGGACAACTTTGTCCGCTTCATCCCCGGGGGGGCTGTCGCCCTCGTCTCGCACCTACACAGAGACTTGAAAACCATAACCGAGTGACCTTATTTGTGATTATATTTTTTTTACAATAAATTATTTTTATATAATGGCTGCTTTAAACTTATTGTCCCTACATTCCTACAATGAAATTGGTGATAACATTTTTTACAGTTATAGTTGGGGATGTTTAGTATACCCCAAAAAAGCTTCCACATAAAGCACTGACGTGTGCGTCCCCCCAGAAAGCCCAATCGAGCTAGGTGTATTTTCAATATATCAGAATTTAGAGCAAAAATGGAGCACCTCTACAGTCAAATAAATAAATTGGAGCATTAATACGAACGACGCTGCGAGCTAAAAACCGTGGGCTTGCTGGCGTCCTGTCCCGTCAGCACGCCCAAGCTAGATCTCGGGAACCGTTGATAGTACTATCGTGTATTGTGGTTCAAATTTTCGAGCAAAATTGGAGCACTCTGCTACCGTGAAATCAACTTCGAAACTAGAATGTGAAAGGAGTTAGACGTGATTAACCGGTGGGCTTGCTGGCGTCCTGTCCCGTCAGCAAGCCCACGCAGATCTCTGAAACGGTAATGATTTGGATTATGATTAAAACTCTACAATAGAGCCCTGTTTAGAGCACTCTTCTCCAAAAAAAATATTAATGTAGCTTCAATAGTTCTCGAGTTACAGGTCTTTGAAAATGGGCTTGCTGCCGTCCCGTCAGCAAGCCCATTTGGAGCGTGGAAACTACGGAGAGTCGTCAAAAATATCTCAAATCGTAGCTTAGAATGAGAGAACTATGCTCCAAATAGATCAAAATCCTAGGTTCTACGGTTTTTTTCACGGGAGCAGAGTGCTCCAATTTTGCTCTAAAATTTGAACCACAATACACGATAGTACTATCAACGGTTCCCGAGATCTAGCTTGGGCGTGCTGACGGGACAGGACGCCAGCAAGCCCACGGTTTTTAGCTCGCAGCGTCGTTCGTATTAATGCTCCAATTTATTTACTTGACTGTAGAGGTGCTCCATTTTTGCTCTAAATTCTGATATATTGAAAATACACCTAGCTCGATTAAGCTTTCTGGGGGGACGCACACAGCACTGATGATTCAAAGGTCAGGTAAGCCTGTAGGGGGCATTTTAAAATATAAAAAAATAAAGCTTCATATTTTCCTAACTAAGCTTAGCAGATATTTGATTTTGCACTAAACTAAATGATTTAGCCCTTGTTGTATAAAATATATTTATAATTTACCTAAATAAGCAATTTTCTAAATATATTTTCTTTTTCAAAACTTTAAAATGGCTGCAGTTTCTGAACCCACCGCTAAAATAAAAAACGCTCTTATTATTTTTAGCTTTACCTAATGTAAAAAACCTACTAGGTCTCCAGCTCCATCACGCTCGAGTGACTACAAAAATAGCACATTCCCCTCCCCTTCTATTAGCTTCAAATCTTCATAAATTAATGAAGTTTTAAACATGGCCATGATTCATGAATAATTATGTGTCAACAAAAAATGAAAAAATCCACTATCTGCATTGACCTATAATGAACTAGGACACAACAATTTCACAACATGATGATATGAGTCTGATGTAGTGTTAAGGCGAGATAATATTAGCGGCCACTAGAAACATTGATGAATAGATGCCAAGATGATAAGTAAACAAATTCAAATAATAAAGTAAAAAAATTATGTGTAAAATATAATAAAAAGTATACATAACTTACACAGATCTTATATTATCAACATTTAATTTTTATAGGTCACATTCATATTATAATACATCAAAATACAATATAATAAATTTATTTTACATTTAACTCTTAAAACCTACACATTGTAGCTAATAACTATTTATTTAAAACTAAAAATATGGCAAATATTAAATGTTTCTTTGGTGTAAGTATTAAATGTATCAAAATAAACAAGGAATACACTATTTGATTACAAAAACAATTAAACTTAAAAATTAAGACCTGATTTCTTTACCTAACATAGTTTTGATATAGTTAAGCTTTTTTGTGTTCCTGACTCCTGTTTATGCAAAAAAAAAACATTTTCAACTAGGACATTTATTTTTAAGTTGTACAGTATTTTCTCCCAGCCTTTTACATATTTAGTATAACTAATAATATACAATAAGGGGATAAGTGTTGATAAATTACAAAAATATGTATATAAATTACTTTATTCATACAGTAATAAATTTGTAATTTTTTGTAGTAGTAAAAAAGTATATTTTTTTTATAAATATAGTAGATATATTTACATCATGAGTAAAAAACCCAATAACATTATTTAAAAAAATAAATGCACAAGAAATAAAAAAATACATTCTGATTCACATAAAATACCAAAAGTTGCTCAGGACTGAGCAATACATTGATATTTAATACTCAGTGTTGAGTATGAATATATTTTGTACCCAATGTTTAAACATTAGTTTAAACATTTGATACAAAATTATTATATACCTACTTCATGTTTTTTTGTTTTTTTTTAGTCATTTAAATTGACATGGACTTTATGAACAATAAAACTACAGGACAGTCATCACAACGGCTAGAGTTCATTTTTAGATTATCTATGTATTTTCAATCACAATGATCATAATTAATATACACTTTTTACAATTTTTACCTCCTAAACTATAATTGCAGTAAAACTTGTTGCTGAGCATTAAATGCAGGTGATAATGTGTGTCAGGATATAAAATAATATTTGAAGCAGAGAGCAAGTCCCGCTTACCAGGATGCTGCAACACTCCACCATCACATAGCTATGTCAGGGGGTCGGAGCCGGAGGCAGGGGCCTTCTCAGCAAAATCATCACAGCTTGGAGCTCCACCGCTAGCCGCCTCGGGATCTCTAACACATTTATATCATCGACATCCCTGAGGAAGTCGTTGATAGCGAGCATAGCAGTCTTCCGCAGGGTTCTTACGCCGATTGTGATGTTCCAGTTGGTTCTGTAGTCCATTCCGCCGAGCTCGGGGGGAGCTCGGAATATGGGTTGGTTGTTTATGACGTACCTCTCGCCGGTGGCCGCGTCGGTGAACTCCCAGGGGTGGGTGGTGAAGGAGTTCATGTCGCAGAACCGACCCGGCGGTATTCGCTTGTAATGACACTTGCTCCCGCCGTAGTCGCGCCACCACACGTCTATAACTCTTGTCGTTTTGTTTCGAAACCTGAAGAAGGCGCGTCTAGTGGACTCTGTCGAGCGCACGAGCTGCCGGCTGCCTTTTTCGTCGATTTCGTACACTTTATTGAATAAGTCGTCGAACTCGTACGTGACCATTTTGTTAGCTACATCGACTTATCAAAAGCTCATATTATTGGTATGACTTGAATTTTGCGGCGACGAATGAACACAACAGAAACGTATGACTTTGACACCAAAATAAACAACTTTGTTTTGATTTCAGGAAGCAACAGATTCTAAAATCTATAGACCGCAATAGCGAATTTATTTGAAATTTAAACAGACCTATCGTATAGTCACGATTTTACCTTTATAATTTTAATTTAACTTAATAATAATTAGCAATACAATCTTTGTTTGAGGAAAGTGGAAAACTTTTGAAAATTCAAAATGACAATTGACATTGACAGTTGACACTTGACACCCTGATTATTGATTTTTTGAGCTGTCATTTGTCAATGTCAAACATATAACATAATTGACCTCGCAAGATTGATATTCTGTGTACATATGTTACGCTCAAAGACCGAAATCGCTCAGTGAGCGAAAAAATAGCTCACAACGCGTTGTGGTCACAGTGAAACAGCCACGACGCGAAATTCGCGTCGTGGCTCTAATGAAAACGGCCACGACGCGTTCTGGCAATCACAAAAAGACCATAACGCGAAATTCGTGTCGTGGCTGATATGCTATTCGTTTTTCTTGATTTGTTCTTGATTGATTAATCGTCCATAGGTATGGAAGATTATAATATTTGAATATTTGAATCACTGCATAACATGTAAATTATCATTATTATTTATTATTAATAAAATATCCAGTTCAATATAACTATCCGCACAGACAGACAGACAGACAGTAATAATAATATTAGTACGGATAGTACGGAACTATGGATATTTTAAGCCGGCTGTACACTCTCGCCGAGACACAGCGAGGCGGCCCGAGCGCGAGAGTGTACATGGGTGCGCTCGCCTCGTCTCGCCTGTCTCGGACCCTCTCGGTCCGTTGTCGGTATTTTGCGCCCGAGACAAAGGGTCTCGCGAGGAAAACGAGCGCACTACTGTACACTCTCGCGTCTTTCAGTACTAGTTCCGCCGTTGGACAGTGTAGAACAGAAAAATAACAATAATAAACGACATTATCAGTCATTATCTGTGAGAAATAAAATTAATTATGATAATAAATCTTTGGATTACAATGATATCTTTCGATGCATGGTGAATGGTGAATGGTCGGTTTCGTCCATCTTGTCTGAGTTCTTAACTGCGATTGAACTAAGCGAGAATGTACATGATCGCACTCGGGCAAGGGGCTCTCGCACGAGACTCTCGCCCGAGAGCTCTCGGCGAGAGTGTACAGCGGTCATTATAATTTATAATTTTTTTTTTTTATTCTTTATTTAAGGGTTTAATCGCAAAGCGATTATGACACCCGAATTCACACACATATAATAAAATCAGCAAATAAACTTAACGGAAAGTTATCACAAAGACAAAAAAAAAAAAAACAACAAATTTACAACCGCTTACTTAGCAATAATTTGTACAGTTCTCTGGCCATATCCGAGAAAGGATTGGCCAGAGCAATAATTTATAATAATGATGAACACGTTTTGCAGTGATTTAGTAAAAGAAAAAATATTTTGTAGTAGTTACGTGTGGTAATTCAAATTTGATCTTCCATATCTATGGACGATTAATCAATCAAGAACAAATCAAGAAAAACGAATAGCATATCAGCCACGACACGAATTTCGCGTTATGGTCTTTTTGTGATTGCCAGAACGCGTCGTGGCCGTTTTCATTAGAGCCACGACGCGAATTTCGCGACGTGGCTGTTTCACTGTGACCACAACGCGTTGTGTGCTATTTGTTCGCTCACTGAGCGATTTCGGTCTTTGAGCGTAACACATATATTCGTTCTAACAATATAAAATTGTGATGTTTTACTAACCTCTATGTGTTTGTGTTTGTTTTAGATATATTCAACAGAATTTAAGTTATTAGATACTGTACCTTGTTTCTTCACCAGACCTGCAATAATAGAGCAAAGTCTACCCAAAATCACTCTGACATTGGCAACTCACTGAGGCCGCCATAAAAAAAAGAAGAAGAAGAAGAAGAAGTCGCACCTCACTTCAAGAAGGATAAACGAGAACATAATAAAGTACTCTGTGAACGAGAACAACAATGGCTGTTTGTGTGGCTGTAATCGGTAAAGATGTAAGTAAAAACACTATTGTCTAGTGGTACATTTAGCACATTTAGATTAACAATTGTAATTTATACTTTACACTTAATCAATCTGCATATATACCTTTAAGTCTAGCTATTTTTTAACTAAATTTTCCCTCAAATGTCATCATTGTGAAGTTTGAGAGTTTGTTTGAGAGAAATGAATTGCTATTATTTTTTTTTTTGTATTTTTTTGTAAGCAAAAAGCAAAATATTTAGACTTAAAAGTTTTGTTCATCTTTTTTCAGAATGCACCATTGTATATTGGAGGCGTCGCTAACGATACTAACACTGACAACGAGTTGTCGAGGCAGTGGCTAGTACATACAGCGTTAGATGCCTTAGAAGAGAGGCTGGCTGCTACAAATACTAACAATACAAACAATGCTAATGCAGCCAGAGCTGATCTACGAGAACTTTATCTTGGATTACTCTACTCCACTGATACTCATAAAATGTATGCAGATAAAAATATTGTTTATGTACCATCGAGGAAATTGATTCCTATGAAATATTGTTTATGTACCATCGAGGAAATTGATTCCTATGCAGTTGATAGACCAACGTTATTTGGTTGAATATGTCAATTTAATGTTAATTGTGATCTGTCGGCTGGGTTTGACGTAACGCAACCAAAATATGTGGTCCCTGATCTGCATAGGAATCAACTTCTCTGACAGTACATTTACTGAAATAATTTTACTTCAAGAGCTAATAATTTTCTTTTTAATAAATTCCTTTTATTATTTTCAGCTATGGCTATGTAACTAATACTAGAATTAAATTAGTCCTAGTAACCAGTTCCATATCATTAACGGGAAGTAATATCAGAGATGCAGAAGTACGGACAGCACTGCGCAGGCTGCATGCACTCTATGCTGATGCCATATGCAACCCATTTCATTTACCGGGAGACCAAATTACTTCACCGTAAGTTCTCAAAGATCTCACATAGCTACATAAACATTTTTATTCTTGATCTTCTATACAATTTTAAAAAACCTTTTTGTTCCAGAAAATTTGACAAACAGGTGAAAAACCTAATATTGAACAATATTTAAAAAGTCTGTTGTTGCAGAAGATTGGATCTCCAAGAGGTTTATTTTATTAGTACTATTGGCTTTCAAGTTAGCTATTTCTGTTAATTGTATATTTGATATTTATAGTGATCATTAATTATTTGTACATACTTACATAATTAAACTACATAATCCTTTAAATATTGTAAGAAATAAATTATGTTAAATGTTGATTGACTTTTGTTTGTCAGTTTATAAGATTGTTATTTCTTAGTCAAGCTATTAATTTATTTTAAAACACGTAGGTGTCTAGATTGTTCGATCAAAAAATTACACTTGGTAGGTAAGTGTAAAGTACCTACTTCTGTTGGCCATTTCGGCCAATAAAATAGTAAGTTATTATATAATATTATTTTTACATAAATCTCTGTAGCACCACTATGGGAACTAAAAGCATACAACATTCTGAATCTCAAAATTAAACTGTATTACCCAATGTCTTGGTACTAAAATTTCATAAAAAAATGTCAATGTCATAGAGCACAGATGACAGATGACGTCTGGATGACGTTAGACGTATCTCTCTTTCACTTTTTGAGATTGAACAACGCCGTTCTCCGGTTCAGCGCTGAGCAATTTTGATTGAAAATTGTTTATCTCGACCGGGAAATAGCATAAACATGGTAAGCAAACCAATATCTACAATAATATTATATATTGCAATGCATAAAATACCTTTAACAAACATATTTTACTAGTAACATAACCTATACGACATAACCTCCACGTGTTTGAGTCTAAATCATCTACTTAACCATTCCAGGCAGCCGCCGTTGTAGCTGGCAAGGACATTGAGAAGCCCCAGGCGGAGGTATCGCCCATCCATCGCATCCGTATCACGCTCACATCCCGCAACGTACGGTCTTTGGAGAAAGTGTGCTCAGACTTGATCAATGGCGCCAAAAAACAGAAGCTGCGTGTAAAGGTAACCTTTGTTAAACATTTATTCCCCCTAAAAAGTTTAAAGTTACGTTTTGTAGAGGAATATGCCAGTTGTCGCTAGATATCTCTTTTCTCCAGACTCCAGTGCTAGATACTGGAGTTCTAGTTGACATGTTTTTGAGGCAAGGCAAGGAATAAACAAGTAGCACCCAGATGAAGACACTGCATGTTTCTTTATTACAGTGTTCACCAAAAAGGTGCTATAGCAACGCTGTTCAAAGTGCAGAGTCTATACTGCATTATACATTCTGCTCATAGGATAGCTACATGTACATTGAAATTTAGTTATAATGTATAGTATATTTTTTTTATGTCCTATGTCTATATTCTTAAGAGAAACATAAAGTAATTTTCTCAAAAATATATCAAAATATACCTTCCTTTCTGTGGAAGTTGAATCTATAATAAAGTCCAGTCATCCTGTACAATAATTGTATATTATCAATTTCCAGGGACCAGTGCGCATGCCCACCAAGATCCTCCGCATCACCACCCGCAAGACTCCTTGTGGTGAGGGTTCCAAGACCTGGGACAGGTTCCAGATGAGCATCCACAAGAGGGTCATCGACCTGCACTCCCCCTCGGAGATCGTGAAGCAGATTACCTCCATCAACATCGAGCCCGGTGTAGAAGTTGAAGTCACCATCGCCGACGCGTAGGCACAGCTGCCAATAAACATTTTATAACTAGTATTGCTTTTTATTTATTGTCTCAAAGCAATTACTTGGTCTTTATCTTAAAAAATTAAAAATTACCAGATGTATTTGGATTTGAAATAACTAGGCTTAAACCTAGTTATAAATTCAAATACATCTGGTAATTTTTAATTTTTTAACAAGGCAGTAGTGGGATTTAGACCCAAATTTTACTTCACTTATGGTTATAATTGTTTTGGTCATTCAATGAATTGTAAGTTGTATTGGTAATTTAATTAATTGAAGTTTCTTACAATTGTGTAAAGGCGTAAGCACATAATAGTACTAAATAAGCGTTAAGTAACCAAAGCAGTATAGAATTGATGGTATCACAAATGGAACAAGAGATGATACTTGACAGACAATATTATTTGAAAACAATTTATACCAAATACGCTTTTAAAAGTGCTTATGTGTACAATGAGCAGATTTGTATAATATTATATCAGGATTCAGGAGTCACGACAGTGTCCCATTCAGGTCGCGAGCGAATACTTTTCTCGATTTTTTTCTTATAATTTCCTATCGAACAATAATTTGGTGATAAAAATTATCACCAAATTATTGTTCGTTGTACCACAGCGTAATAAATATAAGTTACATAGACTGATTGTACCATGTGCGTTTAATGCTTAATATCGCATTCAATCATTTTTACACTAGTAGGAATTTTTTTTCACTAAATCATCTGAAATGTTAGGAAGAGCTCACAGATTAAGAGTAATTATAGGCAATGGGCATAACTTTCATTCAACTATACTTTCAGAATGTTGAAACTACCGGTGGTAGGCACTAGTAGTATCAACGTTCTGAAAGTATTTGTTGCAAATCTATAATTCGAAAATAAAACAATTTTTATTTACATATTCATTTATTGTCTTAAGCATTATCTTATAGTTTGTACAGAACCCTTGGGTCCGATTTTCTGAGTGGCGAGTGTGAGTCTGACACTTCTCAGAATATAATTTGTAGTAAAATCAGCGCCTTCAATCAACAGTTGTACAACGAAACAACACGGTTGAAATGGCAAGAACTCACACACAGCACACCTAAAATATAATAATATGTACTTAATTGATGTGTACTAACTTATTAAGTGATATAGGCGACTCGCTGTTTGAAGAGATGTCAGACAGTTAGAATAATCCATTTTAATTTATGCAAGATGACACTACTGTGAAAAATTCTATTGTTTGAACATAAGGTATTTCGTTTATTATTTTTCAATAGTAGAAATGA
Organism: Polyommatus icarus; assembly: GCA_937595015.1. NCBI lineage: Eukaryota > Metazoa > Arthropoda > Insecta > Lepidoptera > Lycaenidae > Polyommatus > Polyommatus icarus. The sequence continues at coordinate 29,149,039 of OW569321.1, read as the reverse complement.
TGTCATACCAATTATAGTGTTTAAAAATAAACATCTTTGTCTAAGCCCGGCGACCGGAGTTACAGTCCATTTGTTTTTAACAATACGACGATACTTTTTGAAAAATTACACCAATATACACCACAGGAGACATAAATACAAACTTAGGGCATAAAAAGTTGTAATAAAAGTTATATTTAGTAAAATTTTCAATAGTACTTATGTATAGGTATAATAGGTACCTACCAGATAGATACACACATAATAATTTACTTTGTGTTATTGTATAAAATTTGTAAACTGTCTGATGAGTTAGGCATTAGGCCATATGGATTATTATTATAATTATTACGTACTTATAAAATATTGTTATTTTTTAGTGTCTGACTACTAGGCGTGTGGTTAAGTTTCTGGAATAAGTATACTTTATTATTGTTATAGATCATTAAATTACATTATAATTAAACAAGACGCCCGCAAGTAAGTAGCACCGAAATTTGTTTCTCGTGTGGGAGAACTGTACTTACGTTCAATGATATTTTCCCGTAGCCGGGACTCAAAGAATCTAATTTCATCAAAAACGGTTCAGCGGTTTAAGCGTGAAGAACTTACAAACAGACACACTTTCTCAAATCGCATTTATATTAAGTACATCTTTATATATATAATTCTTCTGTGAGTGTGTATGTCACTGAACTTCTCTCAAACGACTGGACCGATTTTGATGAAATTTTTTGTGTGTGTTCAAGGGGATCTGGGAATGGTTTAGATTCACAATTTTGTCCGCTGGACAATGTTTTTTTAGTTAATTTTAATTTATTAGTAGTGTCACAGTATAGCAATATAAGGATATATTGCTATACTGTGGTAGTGTTGTTGATTTTGGAATGTTTTACATTGGATCCGACAGACGGCGCTACCATCGCAGTGTCAAATTTTAAATAATATTCGAATTCGAATTTTAATTTTAGTCTGTCCCGACAGTTAGCGCTGCGATCAAATAAAAAAAAAATACTTAATATACTTAATATGGCAAAGAAGCGTTTGCCGGGACAGCTAGTCTATATTTGAGTTTTTTGGCGGGCATCTGAAAGAGTGCTGTTGTGTTTTGTATTTATTTTCCTAAAATTGTGTTAGCTGGGTTTTAATGTGTAATATTGGTAGAATATTAACCATTAGATATTCGTGTTCATGCACAAGTGTAGGAAAGTGATATAATATCCAGAAACGTGCTATTTTGTGTTCCCTCCAAAACTCCATCGAAAGTTTCAGTAAAGCGTCTACCACTTTACTGAATCGACCGACTTGACTCCTTGACTGTATTGACTTTTACTTAGACTTTGACTAGACTTTAGACCTGACGATACATGAAAACGATGATGAAAATTATAATAGGAGGCATATGGTTTTCCCGCCATATTCCTTACCTTTTTACCTTGTCTGTGGCACAACATACACATCCTTTGTGTCAAGTTGCCAAAAAAGAAGAAAAAGAAAGAAAGAAAGAAAAGCTAGTCTATATATATATGTTACGCTCAAAGACCGAAAACGCTCAGTGAGCGAAAAAATGGCTCACAACGCGTTGTGGTAATAGTGAAACGGCCACGACGCGTTCTGGCAATCACAAAAAGACCATAACGCGAAATTCGTGTCGTGGCTGATATGTTATTCGTTTTTCTTGGTATGTTCTTGTTTAATTAATCGTCCATAGGTATGGAAGATTATAATATTTGAATTACCACGCGTACTAGTAGTAAGTATTTTCAAATCACTGCATAACGCGTTTATCATTATTATTTATAATATATCCATAGTTCCATAATATAGCTACCCGTACTAATATTATCATAGTCTATCTGTAAAAACACCTGTAACTGGCGGCAGACAGATAGACAGACAGTAATAATATTATTACGGATAGTATGGAACTATGGATATTTTATAAATAATAATGATAAACATGGCAGTGATTTAGTCAAAGGAAAAATATTTTGTAGCACGCGTGGTAATTCAATTTTGATCTTCCATACCTATGGATGATTAATCAACCAAGAACAAATCAAGAAAAACAAATGGCATATCAGCCACGACACGAATTTCGCGTTATGGTCTTTTTGTGATTGCCAACGCGTCGTGGCCGTTTTTCATTAGAGCCACGACGCGAAATTCATGTCGTGGCTGTTTCACTGTGACCACAACGCGTTGTGAGCTATTTTTTCGCTCACTGAACGATTACCACTGTTACTATAATATTATAATAGGTTGTCTGGAAGAAATCGCTTGTAGCGATAAGACCGCCTTTTGTACTTTTACTCAATAGTTCATAAGTTCTGTAATATGTCATGGTTGTTTTGGTGCAATAAAGGATTTTCATTCATTCATTTCGGTCTTGGAGCGTAACATATACAAAAGAAAGTTGTGTTAGTTACGCCACTTATAACTCAAGAACGGATGAACCGATTTGGCTGAAAATTGGTGGAGAGGTAGCTTAGAACCAGGAATAGGACATAGGATATAGTTTGTCCCGGAAAAATGTACGGTTACTGCACAATATACTTTTATGATTTGCGCGTTAACTATGCAATCGATTTTGATGAATTTTGGTATGGAGATACTTTGAGTCTCGGGAAAGGACAAGGGATACTTTTTGTCCCGGAAAATGTACGGTTCCCGCCCAATAAACTTTTATCTCAAGAACGGATAAACCGATTCGGCTGAAAATTGGTGGAGAGGTAGCTTAGAACCAGGAAAAGGACATAGGATACATTTTGTCCAGGAAAAATGTACGGTTACTGCACAATATACTTTTATGATTTGCGCGTAAACTATTCAATCGATTTTGATGAATTTTGGTATGGAGATACTTTGTGTCTCGGGAAAGGACAAGGGATACTTTTGGTCCCGGAAAATGTACGGTTCCCGCACAATAAACTTTTATGATTTTCGCCTAAACTATTCAACTCTATTTTTATGAAATTCGGTATGGAGATACTTAGTCTCGGGAAAGGACAAGGGATACTTTTTGTCCCGGAAAATGTACGGTTGTCCTGCACAGTACCTAAACTTTTATGATTTTCGCTCAAACTAAGTACTTATTAATCTATTTTGATGAAATTTGGCATGTAAATACTAATTTTAATCTATTGTTTTCTTAATTATACCAATTCGAATTAAATAATCATCGTTAAGACAGGACAACGTCTGTCGGGTCAGCTAGTATTAGTATGGATTCAAGTGTTTCTCGTGTCTATTAAAAATGTTACATAATATAGCAATCAGCATAGGTACTGCTCGTTTTCTGCGACGCGACGGGCTCCTAACCTTATTAAGTGACGGGTGATCTCTAGCGGCCATAAAGGGTACCTATTTCTTTAGATAGTATGTATCCTTTTTCCTATGTTACCATAGTCCTAAAGAGATTTAGGAGGTTTCGCAGTTGTTTTGTCTTAAACCAGATAATATTATTAACCAGTTACTACCTTACTTTAAACATTACATAACCCTAAGCAGGAGACCACGCTAGCGACCTAGGGGGCAGTTCGAAAAAGGCTTTATATTAGTAAATAGGAAACAGAAGCTGTTTTATCTGAATTTGTAACTGGCATTGGTTGTTTACAAAATATTATGATGAATGATTAATCGTTCTGGGAACAAGTTGTACCACGGCCGCGGTGTGTAACCATGAAACATGTCAGAGTGACTCACTACGAGTAACTTGCAGCAGATTCTGTTATTGGTTGTGCAAAAACTGCTACGAGTATTGTTAATTTTTTAGCAGCCAGTAGGCATGCCAAAAATGGTCGGATTCAAAGAACCATTGAGGCTATAGGTAGAGTTAGACCACAAGAGAGTGGCCAGAATTTTGTTTATTTACAGACAAAATCTGTTTATATAAACCTAGTACACAGAACAGGTAAATTGTATAAAAATACCGCAATGCCGAAAACATGATTGAGTTACGTCGACGGCCGTCGCATTTATGTAGTGCCGCTCTACCTGTAGCTTCGTGATATATCGAGCTATGTGATAATTATAATATGTCTCAAAATATATCATTTTGAACTCATATTTTGTCATAAATAGTCATAATAATAGAGGAAGTGAAGGAACAAAAACGTGACGAAAGTGAAGATTCAATTAATGTATCTTCTCCGTCTCGGTCTGTCCGTCCGTCTGTCTGTCCGCGGTTTTGCTCAGAGACTATAGGACCTATAAAGCTGTAATTCGGCATAAATACAGATATTAATGATGTCGGCAAAATGGTTTATAAATTCTAAGAAAAATATTTTTTAATTTTTATGGTACTTACCTCCCCTATACTTATATCAAGCGGGGATGATTTTTTTTTCGCGTCCACCCGACCATGTGAGGTGTCGTCGGGTAGGTTTTTAAAAAATATTACGAGTATTCATAGATCATTTTCCGTTTTAGGTATCCATTTGTGAAATATCAAAAACTAGCGGTCCTATGGAACCCTATATTGCGCGTGGCCCGACACGCACTATGCCGGTTTTAAGGCGACGTCTTGATAATTTGGCTGTAGCGATATCGATTTTTCTCAGCAATGACTAAAGCTAAGAAATTAAGTCAGAAATTAAAGTTCATTGTCAGTAGGTATTCATCATGTCTTTGTCTTTGAATTACCCATAGCATAACACGATTGGTCAACTTTTATAACACAGAATAATCAATCAAAAAGACCTCTGTATGTGATATAAGCTTCCAGAATTTAGGTATACATAGATTAGTTCAAGCATACTTATACTTTAATTTGCCCATAGCATTATATGAAATGTATTTATGGTTTTTAAATTACGATTTACGCGACAAAAACCATTTTGTCACTTACGCCCTTCCCATTTTTAGGGTTCCGTGGTCAACAAGGAACCCTTATAGTTTCGGTCTGTTCGTCCGTCTGTCCGTCTGTCCGTCTGTCTGTCTGTCTGTCCGGGGTTTTACTCAGAGATTATAGGACCTACAAAGCTGTAATTTGGCATGAATACACATATTAATAATGGCAACAAAATGGTACATGAAATCGTAAAAAAATATATTTTTATGGTACCTCCCCTACACATCAAGCGGGAATGAATATTTTTTTTCGTGTCGTTGAATAGGTTTTTAAAAATATTGCGAGTATTCATAGACCATTTACCGATTTAGGGACCCCCTTCTACCAGCTAAACGTTTGGTTCTGGAAATGTAAAAAAATTCACGGCAGTAGGAAATATGCTGAATTTAAAAGGAAAACTATCACGGCTAAGAAGACTTCATAAGTTATTGAGTAATAGTCGATCAACTAAAAAAAATGTATTCGGAGAAGTATAAAGGAACTTTTCGTTCAAATTCCTTTGAAAGTAACTGAGATGATGTTGTTAGTAGTGTAAAACACGCTATAAATGTACGTTCATTGACCATAAAAAATGGACAAAAACTAGCGGTACTACGGAACCCTATATTGCGCGTGGCACGACACGCACTTGGCCGGTTTTTTTTTTTATGTTTCATTGCTTGTTTTCTATGAGAGGCTGGGCCGGCCTCTCATAGAAAACAAACAATCTAAAACACATCCAACACGGTTTTTTACTTTAACGCGGCGTTACCTTAATACCTACTGCGTACTCTGAAGTCTGATGCTGTCCATAGAAAAGTCTTCGCGGTTTATGAGGCGAGGAAAATAATTGCAAAAATACAATGCTCCATTAGATCAATCATTGCATGGTCCCGTAGCCAGCTTCGCGCTAAAGTGATACACCATGATTATTTATTTTATGATGCTCATATCGCTGCCAGGTCTCAAGCAAAGGCACGGCCGTACTTTTCTCGAAGCGGTTCGTAATATTTTAGCATAGCATGATCTAGACTTCAACGAGGACCTGGCGTTACGCAAGGCCGACTCCGAGCCAAATGTGGAAGCTGCAGACTTACGTAACGTTCACTTGAAATTACTTGCGCCATCGGGATGTCAAAGATCATCGTTTAAATATTTTAAAAAGTTTAAAAAGGATAATGAAGGACCATTTTTAAATACCTACCTAATTTTAAAGTTAGAATATGAATTGAGTCAATGTACACATTTCTAATGGCTGCGACGGTGATTGATAGCTCTAGGGCTCTCACACAAAACTGCGAATTCGCATTACTATGAGTTTTGTTGCAGATTTTTTCGATGCGATGCGAATTATTAGCAGTTTTGTGTGGGAGCCCAAGCAAGCTTACTTCACCCTCTATCTGCGCCTATGTCAGAACTCAGAACTCAGATAGTGATGACCATCTGGCGCCTACAATGTATTACCTACTTGTCAGTCATGTTGAAGGCTACTGCTAACATTGATTTATTTCGCTGTAACGCAGCGGTTGGCAACACGCGGCCCGCGCGTCTTACTTGCGGCCCGTGAATATTTTGTGAATAAGTTATGTGTATCAAAAACAATATTTTCTAATACTGCCAGTAGTTATCGCCACTTAAGTACGTAGCTGTTTGTGCCATTTTTAATAAAAACTTATTTCCTTTCAACATGTGTAGGTATATTGAGCTTCTCCCCCCGATGGTTGCTCGCCTTGTCGCGGCGGTGGGGCTCTAGTAACCGCGGCTTGGGCAACCGCGGTGAAGCAAAGAGGCAACCAGGGCCGGCCGGTGTCGCCGCCTGGCCCGAGGAGGGCGCTCCCAGCGGACTGGAGAAGTCCGCTGCGGATGCGCACCGAGGTGGGGCCGCAGAGGAAGAGGCAATTAGGTATTACGGTGCGCCGCTTGCCCTATCCTCTGCGGCCGAGGTGTGGTCGGTGGCAGAGCCACAGTCCTGATCTGCCACATGGCCCCCAAGTAGCAGACTCGGGGGGCGTCTGCTACAGCCCTGGTGGGGGCCGAGGAGGAGGGCGCACGTGTTGTGCGCCCATCGTGGAGTCTTCGGGCCGCTGGCGGGGTCGCAGATGTGTGTATCGTTCCTGTGGCCCCGTCAAAAGGCGGCGAGGCGGAAGATGGGGGGGGTTTTAGTGGGTATACCGTGGTCTCATTAGCTACGGGAGTCCCACATCACCACTCGGGTCGCCCCCTGCGCCTGGGTGGTATGCGTAATGCATTTCCCCCTCCGGGAAAAAAAAAAAAAAAAAAAAAAAAAAAAAAAAAAAAGGTATATTGAGCTTCTAGGGTTAATACGAGTATGAGGTCTGCGGCCCGCCTTTAGTTGGTTTTGCCACCTTGTGGCCCTTGCCTGCCAAAAGGTGGCAGACCGCTGCTGTAGCGTTTAAATAAGGTCGCCATTTCAAACGTGCGAAAACGACATGTGCACAATGCAACGAATAATGTGGGAAATAGTTAATAGTTTATTTTCAGACAAGAATAGGAATTAAAATATTGATTTAAGTGTCTAGTTTCAAGAACTTATTTGCAAGTACGATTTTAGTCAATTATAAGTATTTTAGAGAACATAACAAATATGTAACAATTATAATAATAATATGTACCTAGTTCCTTATTAAAGGAAAAACGAATTAAGATTTTATTTTCTGTTGCAATATACTTTTTATGAAATACATTATACATATTATACGATCATAGAAGACTACTATTTAATTACATTAGACACTACACAGTCGCGCTCGTATGAATACTAACCTAACCTAACACTAGAGAAGTCACAAGTGCGTTAATTCCTGCTTGCTGCTGTTCTGTAGTAAAGTACGCAGGGCCGTTTTCCGACTGGGGCCTTCGCCCCTAATAATTATTATTATATCTCTATGTTTACACTTTACGTGGGTCTTATACCACTAGTATCTTTTTAAATAGAAAACTCAAAATGCCAAAGCTGCCTTTTTGTGTTTTTCGCATATTTTATTCGCATTTCGCAGTCATAACGAAATGTAAAAATAATTAAAGCAAAAGCCCTCGTATAGTATGTGTTAGCGTTTAATTATTATAAAAGCCATATAATATAAACGCTAAGTATAGCCGCGCCCAGCCTACGATCGATGAAGTCTGGAGTGCTGCCAGCCCATGCTCACCATAATTTAATCGGCGCTTAAGTTAACGTCAGTTTAAAGAACATTGGTTTAAAAGTGGCGAAGATTGGAAGTGCTAGTAAAATAATTCAACATTGGCGGACCTTTTTGTAGTTTTGCGTTAATATTTTAGTATAAAAAGAGTTAAGTATACAAATAATAAACTGAAGCCGGTAATTCATTCATGAACCATGTGTAAATCAGACTACGCTATACTGTGTGCTACTGCAGACTGCAGAGTACTGTAAAGTGTAAACTTCGAACAATACTGTGCGAAAGATAACGTGAAAGTTTATGCTTGTAGTCAATGATATTCTACTAAATAGTAAATACAGATCGGTTACGTTCATACTATTTTCCGGCTTAAATTGCTTCCGAACAATTTTCAAATTTAATTGTCAAATTTGACAGATAAGTGAAACAAAAGATACCAAATGCTATTTACATAAAAGATACAGACTAAATAAAAGACGAGCCAATTGGCCCGTATTTGAGGCTTCACAACCCGCGCGGTAGTAACATAATATTATCTGCTTTGAGTTTTTTTTATATAATATCATTGCTTGTAGTAATTGTAAGTGTGAGTTCGTCCGATATGTATGTTATATAATATGTTGTCGATATGTATATATGTTGGTTTTTAAAGCAGAAATAAAACTATTAGACCGGAAAAATGTACTTTTGGAATGGTCACAGAATGTTACTTTTTACATAAGTACATACTTTCATTTGAAATTCAGCCCTTCTTAAAGTCTAGTAATAGCGCAAAAAAGGTAGAGAACAATATAGGTAAATCAAGGCTGCCGCCTACCTCTAAACCGGAAAAAATAACCAAGACTTAAAAGTTTGTGTCACCCGGCCGACGCAAAACTCAGGTCTTTCATTTGAGCTAGGGCGTGGGCTAGGCTCTCTGGTGTGGGACAGAGAGGCCGGATGGTGCTCTCTGTCGGCCCGGGAGCGCGTCTGCGTTGTCACGGCAACGGCTGCCCGGCTGAGTTACATAAAGTAGGATGCCTAGATCGATACGGGAACTACGCAACAGGATCCAATGCGCTATTTTTAGACTGCCGCTTTAGGGAATATTCGACAACGCCCATGCAAAAAGTCTGAAACTCGGAATATTATGTAGAGGTGGTATATTTTTATGATGATAAAATATGGTTTGAATTGTTTACAGACTCTAAAATTAAAGTAAGCTCTAAATAATTAGGGTAAAAACTCTAAAGGGTATATGCTAGTGCACAACAAATTTTATTTGATTTCGCCTAAAACACGATAGCAGAGGAGTGGTAAAGTCATCAAGAGCATTTAACGGAAGATCCTGATTCATAGAAGAAACAGAGCCTAAATGCTATTTTATAGGCACTCGAGCTTTTGCGTTTGTTTTGAGAACTTTAATCTTGATTAATTTAGCGCTAATTAAGGGATTAAATCTTTCAGATTCAAAACGATTCAAAACGAGCTTCTTCAACAAACTTCTCTCCGAGGACCCTTAGGAAGGCCAAAGGACTTCGTGCTTTGTTACCAAAGTAGATGTTTCAGGGTGGTGTTGTGGGGGCATTTAGTATTTAAAAAGTTCTCGGCTTTTGACTAACAGATCGGTCAAAGTCTACCTCTGAATGTCTGTACGTTTTCCTGTTTTTTGTGGCATCGAACTCCGCGATGGCAACAGATAACATAATATTCCATTAGCATAAGGATTCACTGCTGAATAAAGCTGACTAATCCGATGCTGATCAGCGCCATAAAAGGTCTGCGCGGAGCTCGTGGGAGGTGGTTTCTGGTGGGATACCATTTTGGTCGTCAAATATTTTCAATCTCTACGAAAATGTGTTTATTGACTGATTTATGGCTTGGAAAAATATTAATAATTGAAACTAACAGTTTTTACAGATGAGGTCAATGGCTATGATATTTTTTGGTATTAAACTTTTAGGAAGCCATAGTTCATACATAATGCAGGCTTTAATGTTATTGAACCAAAAAATAAGACAGTGACTTATGTGCTTCTGAATGTCTGTTAAATGGATTTCTCGTGTAATTCTGTCTTAATCATCGTTTATGCCTTTTATAACGCAATTTGAGTGTTGAATGTAGAGGACCCTAGTGAGACACAAGTCCTGTCTCAATTTTCGTTAATCAAAGACGATTAACGTCCATCACGCCTACTTCAATGATTGACTAGCATTTTCCCATACACGTAGCATGGGAAATTGCTCAGTAACGGTGTACTGACCAAGTGGTTAGTCGACCATTTAACAAATAGTTTACCATTCCAGCTCTATCTAAATGAACAATCTTGGAGTTTGCCGGCAAACGAAGATAGATGGGCTGGCTTTTATCGCTCTACGCATGTAAGTATAAAGTCAAATTTAAGACTTGCTCCTTTGGCAAAGAGCTCGTTTTCTATTAAGGGATACTGTAATGGATATAGGTACTATTTTCTACGCCTACGCTCCGTACAGAGTAGCTGAATGGTAGAGTTGATGACAACAATCACTATTTCTTCTCTCTTATAATAGTTAATAAACTAATATTAAATTGGTCTAGACAAAATACACATTATACCTAAATATAACAGACCGTATATTCCTGTGTTTCTGAAAAGAGTAACATCGCATTAAACTTTAAAGTAATCGCTTTGCTCTGAAAACCAGTCTACTTAGCGTAGCCATACTCAATTTTTTGGAACCCAGACTTTTTTTAAGTGGGCAAACAACTAAGCTTCAATGCCTACTGCTCTGTACCTCCTACGCCTGCCAGTCCTAGATGTATTATTTAATCGAGAATTAAATCGATACAAGGTCCCGTATTCGATTAAACGACTAATAACTTCCGAGAGAGTTCCGCGGCCCGACTGCTATTGATACTTGACGTTTTATAGCTCACTTCGATACTTTATAGCTCATTTTGATACTTAACTGCCCACGTTTCGCGAAAAGGAAATATAACATGGATACTGGACAGCTTTCTATTAGCGCCTATTAACTTATTAGGTTAATTTTTGCTAAGAAAATTATTGTAGATGCAACTTGCAAGACAATAATAATTTTCATGGAACCATCATGAAAACTTGTAACATCTGATGCTGGCTTAGTATAATAAAAAATATTGCAGCATAAATCCGAAAGAATAGAAACACCACACAAAACGATAGACAGCTAGAATACTTTGTCAATTTGTCATTTTGTCTTTTTTGCCGTACTACCATGGCCAATATGCGTACGTGACGCTGTTTTCAGTCTTGTTTACCGACTTTCAAAAACGAGGAGGTTCTATATTCGTCTGTATGTATTTTTAGTGTTCCGTACTCAAAGGGTAAAAACGGGACCCTATTACTAAGACTTCGTTGTCTGTCCGTCTGTCCGTCTGTCTGTCACCAGGCTGTAACTCGATAACGGTAATAGCTAGAGTTGAAATTTTCATAGAATGTGTATATCTGTTGCCGCTATAACAACAAATACTAAAACAAAATAAAATTAATATTTAAGGGGGGCTCCCATACAACAAACATGAATTTTTTGTCCTTTTTTGCTCTATATCAATAATGGCAACAGGTAGGTACTTAACTTTTTCACAAAATCTTTAGTTATACTATGTATACTTTAATATTTAATAATAATATTAAAATAAAATAAAAAATTCAGGGGGCTCCCATACAAAAAACAAAGTTTTTGGTCTAATTTTGCTCTATAATGGTACGGAACCCTTCGTGCGTGAGTCCGACTCGCACTTGACCGATTTTTTTATTTTCTTGTAAGTATGTTTAAAGATTACTCAGCTGTCTCAGCCATTTGTGGTCCGATTTTCAAAATTCTTTTTTTTTTGTTGTATAGGGTTCAACTCGAATTTGGTACCATGTTCACAAAAATGGTGACTTGATGATGGAATCCATGAGTGATCGAGGGAACTCCTCAAAATTTATATAGAAACATATAAATGATTTCGGTTTTATTAAAAATACTTACTTATTCTAAAACATCCGTCAAGTCACTTGACGTTGTTGTCTAGTTGTTCGTAGAGTCCACATCCTGAGGATGCTCCGGTGTTGGGACTTGGGGCGAAACGCGCGTCGAGTTTTTCAACTTGCATGGTGGTGAAAGACCTTGCAAGTTCTTGCATGCGAGTGTACGCATAGGCAGTGTGGGAGCAGGGAGGTGCTGTACGCATGCCTATGCGCACACTCACTCATTTACAATTATTACAGGTTGAGGTTTATTTCGCGGAATATTGCTAAAAAAATTAAACATACTAAGTAAATAATAATCATATAGTTATGATTATTATTTAGTATATATGGCAAGAAATACTCAGAGTCTAACAACTATTACAAATAATTCATTATTATCATACTCAAGACCATAGCCTAGATACTATATATAACACATTTAACCAACATTTAACCATATTCGTATCTAACCCCAAAGACACGTCCCATATAATCTTATATATAAAATTCTCGTGTCATAATGTTAGTCCACGAACTCCTCCGAAACGGCTTTACTGATTTTTACCAAATTTTATATGCATATTCAGTAGGTCTGAGAATCGGCTACTGGGTACTTTATATATTGATAAGTGCATTTATTGAATAAATAATAGTAAATTATTACAACCTGAGACTGACGGCGACCATTGTTTGTGCGACGAGATAGCGATCGACGTTGCCATGGCGACATACTTATTTAATCACTTCAATAAAATAATATGGGCGAAATACTTTATATTATGGCAAAGAAACGTTTGCCGGGACAGCTAGTATATTACTATAATACAATATAGCATATTCTTATTTTTATTTTGTCGTTTCACGTTTGTAACATACTCGTATATTCTGAAACACATAATCAAGATAAATAAATCTGTAATAAATCATCATTCATCAGACATCATTCGTAGACAATATACCAAGCATCTGTTAGCTTTCTCAAATTCCATTCTCATGCTAGTTCCTTAGACATTGCCAAACATCTGTTCCTAACTATCCTTACTCATTGTTCTGACAATGTATTGAAATCTTAAACAATACTTTATTACTTTTCAGAGAAACAGCTTACTCTTTACAAATCTTTAGGGAACACAATAATTAGGTACCTATTTTAACTAATATAATAAACCTATGGCGGTACCCACAATTCGCCTAACAATCCTACATCGCACTATCGAAGTTTCGGAGAACGGCAAGATATATACAACGTCTGAAATGACGTCAGTGGGCTTCGGTCTGACCGAGCATGCTATCTCGCTCGGTCGGAAGATCTTCCTTTTCGGCCGCCACGAACAACGTTAAAAACCTAATAGTCAAAGGGACCGTACATTGTGGCGATTTTCACTATATAAACAAATAACAATATCTTGGAAATACGCTACTTAACTTTCTAAATGTTCGCTGCAGCGGCCATTATCATCGTTGTGTCCACAACATTTTTAACCGACTTCCAAAAAACGAGGAGGTTATAATATGTTCAGCTGTGGTTTTTTTTTTATGTTCAACGATTACTCCGCCGTTTGTGAACCGATTTTCGAAATTTTTGTTTTGTTGTATTAGGTTTCACTCCAATTTGGTACCATGTTCACAAAAGTGGTGACCTGATGATGGGATCCATGAGTAATCGAGGGAACTCCTCGTAATTTGTATGGAAACATATGGTGATTTTGGTTTTATGTGAAGTGTACTAAGAATACGCTACCAAAAAGTCAAATATTGGGTCAAGGCATACCATGGTTTCGAAGATGCTGAGAGAACTCCTGACTCCTTATAGATACACGTTTGGGAGTTTCGGCGTTCTTTTAAGAACAGAAAGCATAAACTACTATGCAATTCATATTCATCATCATAATCATCATCATCATCATCATCATCATCGTCATCATCATCATCATTACCACGTCGTGTTAAGGCCACCAATGTCTCATGGCACAGAATAGATAATAGTACAAGGCATAGGTATGGATATACTAATAATAATAATTATGTACTGTACAACAACACCTTTGTGCGGCGCGTGGCGGCAGACGACAGAATATCGAATATTTTAATTACTACTTTATATACAGATCGAATACTTTACTAACTACTTTATAAAATTTAAATATAGACAAATAGAATTAAAATAAAGTTATTTTAAAAAGAGCATTTAAACAAAACAAAGTCATTAAGTGTCTTTTTAATTAGTTATACTTATTAATCGATAGATGGTGCACTAAGTACCTATCGATTTGAATTCTTGATTACAAGAACAGCTGTCAATAATTATGATAATATTAAATATTATGAGTAGCTACGCTACATCCTATGCAAGTTTGTACAACTTTTTATCTGATAGATCCTTCGATCGTGGAAAAACGAGACACAATAGCCTTTCTATTGTTATCGCAATCGCCGGTGACCGCTTGGGGCTTGAAGCATTAAAATTGTTAAATTACTTAGCACAATATGTTCACTTCACTGATAATATTTTATTATTTTGTGAGTGTGAGTTGTGACTCTTAACAAATTGTAATAAGATACGTAAAATATACGCGAAGATTTACCTACTAGTGTAACTAAAAAGAGTGAAATTATTATTATTTTTAACAAAAAATTAAAACCGACTTCCAAGGTAAAAACAATAATAACATTAATATGAACTAAAAAGTATTAAATAATTTTTACTATCTAATAGTGCCTTTTTCCGAATTCGGCTAAACCTCAATTATTTCTGTACTCAATCTTCATAATTTTGAAGTCGGTGCCAGTTCCAAAAGTTTTAAATATTCTGTCAGAGGACTGAAGATTCAGCTATCTGGTACCGACTTCAAAATAATGAAGATTGAGTACAGAAATAGTTGAGGTTTAGCCGAATTCGGAAAAAGGCACTATTAGATAGTAAAAATTATTTAATACTTTTTAGTTCATATTAATGTTATTATTGTTTTTACCTTGGAAGTCGGTTTTAATTTTTTGTTAAAAATAATAATAAGCTATGGATTTCTGCAAAGTAATGTCAGTTAACTAGAAGTATTCTAAGCATAATATGCTATCAAAAATGAAACTGATCTCCAAGGTAAAAACAATAATTCTTACTTTTAATTCTTTAATACATATAGCACCTTTTTCAGAACTCGTCTAAAATCTCAACTATTTCTGTACATAATATATGTATTAGTCTTTACTATTTTGAAGTCGGTTAGTGTGGTGGTGTAATGTTGGTGAAATTGGGCCTAGCAAACTTTGTAAATTAAGTACGTATGTACTGTACCTCAATAATTTAAGTTACCTTTTGGCTTTTTGGCTGTAAAACTTACATAATATAAAACTGAAAGTACACGTAATTATACTTCTCAATTAGGGCAGTCGCCTTGAGCCTCGATCGGCCCACAGAGTGACTTCACCCGGCGTCGAACCCGCACCCACTGAGCCGGTTCGCCCACGAATAATGTGGTAAACTCTATAACTTTATGTTTATCACATAAGCAATTGGATACGACATGCAATATGACGATTATTTAACAATGTTATGTTATCTGTCATAACGCTATGTTGTTGTTTTAGGTAATATCTTCTAGCTAATATCTGTTCTTCCACACAATAACTTACAAACTTTCCTCAACAGCTGACCAATGGGCATTGTCCAAAAAAAAATTACATGTACTTTTATATTTTTTTCGTTAAAATAGGATATTTTTAAGAATATAAATTAAATAATTTTGAAATACATTGGCTAGTTTTTTCTCAATAAATTTTTAAAATTTCGCTCTGACGTCATCATCGGCGGCCAATTGACCTCTGCAGTATATTTTAATTCCTTTCAATCTTATTTATAATGGCTGGTTCGTCAAATGCAAGTTCTCATTATGTGAAAGCTGATACGAGAAGCTTACCAAAAGTTCGAAACGTAATGTTGGTCGAATTTATTGCTAATTTAACGCCATTGAAGGTCAAACTAAGGTGAAACATATTTGTTCAAAAATATAAGTAACTAATGGGTATTTTTTTCGTTTATATACAGAAAAACGATCACTGACCTTATTCCTCGAAATATTTTTGTAATGAGCAAAATTAAAAAAATGGACAATCCCCATTCGCCGTCATCCTTACTTACACCTAAGGGCCTGTCCACGTTACGACATCGTCAACCGTGGAACGATGCGGTAGCGTGGCACGGTGCGTTGTCGTGACGTGAAAATTTACGTCAACGTAACGTAAAAATGCACGTCACGATGTAGCAATATTGTACGTCACCAATCACCATGCCTTGTAAAACTGCTACATTCTTCACTACTTATCTAGATATGGACCGCACAATACGTATTCTGCTTCTGCTATTGTTAAGAAGACGGAAAGACAGATTTAAGAAAAAAAAATACGTAAAATGTTACTACACCGCGCCGTGACGTGCATTTTCACGTTATGTTGACGTAACTTTTCACGTCACGTCACCATATCTTGCCACGTTACTGCACCGTTCCTCGTTGACGACGTCGTAACGTGGAGATGTGGACAGGCCGTAAGTCGTACCTAACTGAAGCAAATATCTAGAAACTTTTGAAAATAATAATATCAACTTAGCTGGATTTCCACATAGTTCCATGATTTCCACAGATAAGTATGTTTTTTTTATTTAAAAAATATTTTGTCTACAACCTATCTTTTCTTTTTCATAATTTTTCATTTTTACTAAGATAAATAAATAAGTAATAACAAAGTATTAACAATCTAGCCGTTGCCAAAACATTGATTACATAGGCAACAGCGTATAGGTACCGAAATAGCAAATTAGATATTTAGCCCAAAATATCTAATCCCCAAAAGTAACTGTAACGTGATTATATAGTGAATAATGTGTCTGATCATATTACCCCACCCCAGGCGGGGCTGGGGGGAGTGACGTCATCGGGGGGTGACTCATGCTGAAAACGGGAGACCACGCTGTAGAAGAAATTGAGACTAAAAAGTCCTTTTCTTACTTTAACCATAAAACAATTTTAATGTTATTCGGTTTGGATATAACTGTAGTAAGTACATTATCCTATGTATTTTTAGGATAATTTTTAAACCGGAAGTAAAAAATTTGCATTTAAGGCTCCTCTCGCGAAAAAAGCGTGCAGATGAAACCACTTTTCATCGGCATTAACAGAGAAATTATATCTGAAAAAAATAATTAGTAATCTACATGATATGATACGTAACGTGGTTTTGCCATATTTTTTCTATCGGTATCACATAATAAAGAAATAAAAAACCAAATCACCTCCAAATCGTTGAATGAAACCACTTTACTCCTTCATTATTTATCAAAAGAATATATAAAAATATCTACTGCTTTGCAATACATAAGTTGATAATTTGGTTTTTTTACTTTTTTGAAATATGTATTATATTAAGCCTTAAAACGGTTTTTTCTCCTATTTCGCCCTATCATGGGCGCGGCGAGCGTCGTAACCGCCACAGCACAAGGCGCGCTGTTGTGAATGTTATTTACGTCGATATTCGTACTGACAGACAATGATCAAGGTCATTGGCGGATATAGAGGCCTTAAAACAATAATTTGTATAAGCATTGCGTTGAAATTGTTTTATCATCCATACTATTAATATTATAAATGCGAAAGTGTGTCTGTCCGTCTGTCTGTCTGTTACCTCTTCACGCCCAAACCGCTGAACCGATTTTTCTGAAATTTGGCATGGAGATACTTTGAGTCCCGGAAAAGGACATAGGATACTTTTTATCCCGGAAAATGTACGGTTCCGCCGCGATAAACGAGTTTTGGCGCAACGAAGTTGCGGACGTCATCTAGTATTATAATATTATGATAAAACAATTTGAGCAAATACAAGTTTTAAAATAAAGTAAGTACTAAGTACTTAATATTTGCGTGTAAAAATGTAACAATTATATATACGACTTTAAATAATGCATAGATTCTTTGTGATGCATTTAAAAATAAAATAATAAACGTAAGAATGTGTTAAACATATTTGATTAAAACATTAGTTTTGTTTTCACTTTTCACCTTTCTAGTTACACTCTCATTGTCAGAATATTGAGTGAAAGCATTGCGTATAAACGGTATAAATAAAAGCATACGAATTAGAACTGTAGAATCGTTACGACTTCCGACTCTTAAGTTTAATCTCAGTACAGCTGATATTGAAGACACCAAAACACATCTATCTATCTATCACAGAACACTCATACTCTACCTTCTTAGCAAAGTTTCATATGTCAATGCTTCTTAGTTATTCCCGGTACTCCATTTCTGTAAAAGCTAGGTTAGGTTAGTTAGATTTTTTTACTCCACACAATTTAACTTGAGTACTTATTTCATGTGTTTTTTTTTGTAATATTTATTATAATGAGTTAGTTTTCTACTACCAGATCCGCGATCGATAGGTCTTGTTGCCCGTATCCTTAGCAATGCATTGTTCAAATAACACATGAATTTCGGATCTCAACAAAGAATTAATGAATGGATTTTCGGCTAAAGCCTAAGCATAAAGCACCCGTTAATTAAGTCTCTATTGCGACGCCCGCAACTCCGTTGCGCCAAAACTCGTTTATCGCGCGGGAACCGTACATTTTTCCGGGATAAAAAGTAGCCTATGTCCTTTCCCGGGACTCAAAGTATCTGCATACCAAATTTCAGCGAAATCGGTTCAGCGGTTTGGGCGTGAAGAGGTAACAGACAGACAGACAGACAGACAGACAGACAGACAGACAGACAGACAGACAGACAGACAGACAGACAGACAGACAGACAGACAGACAGACAGACAGACAGACAGACAGACAGACGGACAGACAGACAGACACACTTTCGCATTTATAATATTAGTATGGAAGTATGGAATATGGATATTATCATAATAATTACTGAAACTTGTCCACGATGTTCATTACGGTTGGACACCATGGCCTGTGAGTCAGCCGGCGCGTCGCGACTCGCGAGCGATGGCCGACGAATTTCGGTAAATCAATATTCGGGAGGGTAGGGCTTCGCGTATAATAATATAATAATGTCACGTTCGCGTATATTATACTAATCATACAATTATTATATCTCCAAACATGTTAGAGAAAGTATGAGTATAATTAATTAATTTACATACAACATAATTCGGATTTGCCTATGATACCGACTAATCAACGACGTTTTAAGTTTGCTGTCAGATTCATACTCGTAACAGAATACTGCAAGAAACTAGACTGTCAAGTAAGTTCACTACATTATAGCGTCTGAAAAGCGTTTATATTCTACCAACTTTAGTTAAATAAATAGATCTCGATTCCTATTCAGCTACTACTTACAATAATAATATAATAGCTCCCACACCGGTTTCGGTGACGGTGGCCGGTTTCATTGAAACCAGGCCAGCTACGCAGGAGTAATTTTATAGTGCCCAAGTGTGTGCGCAGTACACAAGAGCACTCTCTATTCCTTTACTCTCATAACTCAGTGGGACGGCAGACCGACACGACCGGCGAGAGATCAGGCGCAGGATCGACTTTTTACATGCCCATCCGACGCATGGATCATCTTACTTGTCAGACAATCAGGTGATCAGCCAGGTGATTATCCTAACCAAACTTGGAAATAACATGTTTCCAACGCGGGAATCGAACCCACGACCTCCGAGTCAAGAGCCGAGCTCTGAACCACTGGACCACGGAGGCGTCTTACTACTTATGTACTAGCCTAAGTAAAGTGTAAGTTTATTAATGGGTAATGGGTAGATGGTGGATGGTCGCGTTATGTCAAGCACATGAATCAACTTCTCTGAAATTACAAACACTTGTTTCTGTTGTCGGTAATATTTTGGGGTGTGGTGTGGACTGTGGTGGTATGGAGGTAGCGGCGACTACCTAGGTCATTCGCCTCGGCCTGTAGCCAGCGATTTTTGGGTCACATAGGAAAAACTAACCTGTGCCAAATTCTCAGTTTATTGATTCGTCTCCAAATATTTTTCCTAGTAGGTACGAATAAAGTAATTTGTCGTGTTATTTGGACTATTATACTAACGACTATAATGCAAATACAATCTTAAGCTTAAGATTGTATTTGCATTATTTAGGATACAAAAATAATATTATGTTCGCCTAAGTTAGGTAGGTACTGTAGTCTGTATGCTTACGGCAGATGAGTGATGCTGTCTGCAGCTGATGATCAACGTATATTTTCAGGGCCCCCGCTACCATATGTCAATGTGTGCAGTGCACACGGGCGTCATCCTCTAGGGGGGCCGAATCTCCATCTTTAGGGGCGCCAAAACCAAGGACCCAAAAAATTTTGTCTAAAGGGGAGCCAAAATCCTTTTTTTGCACACATGCGCCAGCAGCCCTTACGGGGATCCTGTAATATATTTTGCCTTTAAAGATGTCCCTTTTTTTGTTGGTGTCCACTGTCCAGTGTCCTAACCTAACTCGTTTTTCAAATTAAAAAGCCTTCTCTTATTATAAATCCGAAGAACAAGGCTGAAATAATTTTAAAGATATTATTTCTGTTACCTATCTAAACTGGGTCTAATTTACGTGGTTTTGAGAACGCGGCTCCGGTATAAATGCAGCCTTATGGCCGGTTTACATTATTCCAATCTTATTCCAATCCAGTGATACAATCCACCTCTGGAATGCTACTGGAATAATGTAAACGGGGACTGGAATGCCATCCAACAGAAATGGGTCGGATCACTACAGGATTAAATAAACCGGCCATTGAGGAAACCGTTAGCTTTGTTCGTAAACAGCTTCAAGTTGGTACCCAGATGGTAGCAAGTTGTGTACAACTCCTACTGTAGTAATACACACTTTTACTTGTGCTTATTATATGTAGGCTGAAATTTAATACTGGCGAATTACATACACACTATATACGTCGAGTTTGGCCCCAATATCCACGGATTTCATCTCCAAACATGGAAACCTACTGCTGAATGTACTAAATGATCAATTTCAAACCTTAACAGTAAAGTAATAAAACGCAATATTGCATATATACAGCAGGATTATGGGTCTTTTACCCCATTGTATGAATATAATGGAGCTATAAGCGAAGGAGTACTAAAGGGCGCTTGAATAGCGCCTACCGCTTATTGTTTGTAGAATAATAACTAAGCCCTAATTAATACTATCGGAAACTTGACAGGAATCAGGTAACAGTATGGTCTTATCTAAATACATCGTTTTTAATATGATATTAATATAATTATTATCTCTATAATCGGTAACATGCATTTTTTAAGTAAGTAATAAAATACTGTAGAGAACTATCTACATTTCGTTATTACAGAACTATTCTTCATCTATGCCGTATATAAAGTAAAGTTACTTATTATAATACTGAAAATTAGCTTAAAAACTGTTTATAATAATAATATAATATCACAAAGTATGTTTTCCAATGAGCTATTGTTATGCTGTATGCAGTATGCAGCGTTTCATTCTAAGTTCTAAATCAAACTTTGCGGTCAGTTTCACGGTTAAAACTAAAATTAACTGTGATCAACACTCATCGCTTGACTCACTTAACCACAATGAGAACTACATAATTACCTACTTATTTTTACAATGAAAACAAAGTATAAGTTCTCTACCTAACCTAGGGGCCTTAAGTAGAGAATTACCTATTTTAATAAAAGTGCATGAAACGAAAATGATAAACCCAATGTTAAATTCCTGAATTCTTAGAATTCGTCACTTTATTAACAGCTCTCAATCGGATCAAGAATTTAGATTTTAGACACTACGCTGGATATATTTTAGATAAATCTACAAAATCATCACTCTTCCTCTTGACTTCGCATCTTATGGTGTGCACTGACGAGTGACAGAACCGCCGTATAGAAGATTTCCCAAACTAACGCAATAAAACATGGCCGACTTCCATTAAAACAAACGAAAGTTATTAAATTTTCAATTTTTAAGTACTTAAGTACGTTTTTGGGGTGTTATTATAGAGTTAGGCCATGTGATTAATATGAACGAACCGTCAATGGCAAAACGCTCCTAAATCCTAATCTTAGAGCATACGCTAATCACTGTTTTTCCATACAAACGTACTCCCCAATTTACTCTCTGGACAATATGTCTGAGACAAATGATTTTTATACAATATTGGAATTTGTTAAAACTATGCCTCTACGTGTGATTTTTTTTTAATTTAATAATTGCTTATAAGTTATAAGTAATATATGAATATAAAAAATATGACCATTCGAAAATCGCCAAAAACGAATGCCGCGTACCCCGCCAATCCAACCGACCATAAAATAAATTTGAAAGATGTTTATAATTTACAATATAAAAATAAAAACGTAGAGGCATAGACTCATTCTTCCTGAAGATATTTAAAAAATAATAATTAGATAAACTCTATTTTGAAGGAGGAATCAGAGGAATACGTAACCTCGATTTACTGTATCTGTCTCTATCAAAATACACGTGCAGGTGCAGGGTGAAGCGTGATGAGTTGATGACTGATGGCAATAGTTTCTTCGTTTAAGTTCTACTGTACCCGCGTTCCCTCTTAACACTCTTAAGAATTCTTATAGATGCCGCTGCAGCAGGGTTACTATTTACTAAGTAATATTTAAATGAGAAATACAGCCCTCGGTGTAGGCTTATTCTAAGAACAAGTATTAGTAGACCGACCTTGACACAATGCGTTTTCCTCACGATAACCAAATATAGTATGTGGTTTAGCAAACAACATACAGGTTATGTGTATTTGAATACTAATTGAATATTGTATTCAATAGAGAATTTATAGCAAACTAGCTGTACCCCGCGGTTTAAAAGTGATATAACTATGTAATAAATGTCGTTGAACATAAAAAAAACGAACATAACACCATTTTAAAAGTTGGTTAAAATTGTAGCCTTTGCGTTATTCTGATGTACTTATAAGCTATATTATTGTTAAGTTTCATTCAAATCTGTTCAGTACTTTTTGCGTGAAAGAGTAACAAATACTCATGATCTTCATTCAAACTTTCGCCTTTATACATTGAGATATAATATAAGTAATGCTTTTATAGTAATAAGTAGGACTATGCCCTGTATCTGCAGCTGCTATATGGCCAAGTCAGAATTTATATTAAAACCTATAAGAGCCAGATATTCTATTAATAAATGGGCTTAGGTACGGATTAATGATGGATTGGTCTCTACTTCCGACTTCTCTACCACGTCCTTTTCGCTTATAAAATAAAGCAGGTATTATTATTAGTATTAAGTAGTTTTTCAGGTAATCCCACCTTCCTTCAGCCTCCTAAGTCTTGACCACTACATTCCAGCCTACCTCCAGATGTATCTGACAAAATAATAAATAAAATCCTTGAGCGATTGAACCTATGAATAATATACCTACGCGTTTTTATAAATCAATCCAGAAATAGTGCGTGAGTCGGTACACTGAACGATGTATGAACAAAAGAACCAAACGCAACCCTCCAGTTACCCTTCCAATAACAAAACTAATTTCGGTGTTAAAAATAATAATGCAGTAATCTCGCCTTATACAGACATCCATACACGATGCATCGGTACGCTATTTTCGTCAGGATTTAGGTTCATACTTAGGAGCTTAAGCGCTAGAATGGCTTGCAGGCTGACTCGTGCGGCGCCGCCCGGCGATAAGGCTACCGCGTGAAGTCGGCTGCAAGTGCGCCGGACCAATGGACTCGCGCGAACTGCACGGCGCGGAGGCGAAGCTGTCCTCAAAAAACCTCTCCCATCCAGCCTCTGGTCATATCTCCGAGTAGTGCGGTGTGAGAGCCACGTGTTAGTGTTTAAGTAATTTATTAAATTTTATATAACAAAATGAGGGAAATCGTACACATTCAGGCCGGCCAATGCGGCAACCAGATCGGAGCTAAAGTAAGTTTTAGCATATTTTGTTTTACAATCGTAATTTAAGTTACATAGCGCCGTATGACGCGGGTCGACGCTGGCTCTAACGGTTTTTGTATGTAATTCGCTATGACAGATTACATATTCTAAGAATGTGGAATGCCTTTACATTTTATTCAAAGACGAGCAGCTTAAATTTTTTTTAACTTATTTGGTCCTTACTGCATGCAACCGTCCCCTTTGTTTTGTATTAACTAGAAATGACGTAAGGGTGAAAATGGGGTGTTATTACTGTCAAAACACCGGCTCTAGGGATGTGCCGCAGTCGGAGCATGCGCGGTGAAAACAACAACAAAAAGTACCTAATTTCTTTAATTGCCAAAGCCAATACGTTTACCCCAGCCGGTAATATTTTATTACATAATGCGTGTGGATAATGGTGTTTGGGACAATTTTTCAGGAAATTACTCTTAAATTATGGAGGCTTTTATACAAATTGGTTCGTCACACCTTTTACAAAGTAAAATAGTCTATAGGGTCTTATTTGGTCGCTGTTTAAGCATTTGTGTACCTATTAACCCATTTTTTTATGAATGCAGTCATATTATAAATGATCTAAAGAAAATGACTGCATATAACTCAGTAGGTGCGTAATTTTTTGTGGGATAGTACACAAAATGTACAGCGTCAAATTTTATAGTAGGAGCTCTACAATCTGCTTACAACTGTAGCTTTAATTTCTTTGCTACCACAATAATGTCGCATAGCAACGAAAACATAAAATAAAAGGTATAAAATAACTGTAACAACTAAATCCGCAAACTCTACATTTCGATACAATTAAAACGGGACACGCTCATTACAATATAACAACAATAAATAACTTGTCATTTCCGCAAACATGGCAAGCGATAAAAAGTGTTCTGGCTGCTGACTGCTGTGGAGTGTGGTATGCTAATGTCTGAGCAGCAGACCGTGGCCAAGTGCAGTCCGCAGTAATGCGGCTCTAATAACGAGAAAAACGGTTACATAAAGTAGCTTTTTACAGATTTAGTCTAGCCTTTAAATTGAGAAGAAACTACACTTACTAGTTATTCTAAGCATTACATATTTCTTAAAATTGAAGGCAATGATGACAAACATTCACAAGTCTCTTCATTTTTAGGACTGACTCGGGATACTTAGTGGTATTTTTTTTAAATTTAAATCATGAATAAGAATATTCCTATCACTTAAATAATAGTAGGTAGATTACCTAGGTACCTGTAATATGATAATAATTAGTATGCACGGTATAGGATCGGTCCCACGACAGTTGCCATACTCTATTGGCTCGGAACCGTTTTCGAACGCGGGTGAAACTGGCTAATTATATGCAATTAGTGATTATCGAAGTCCGTTAATTGGCAACACTATTTAATTGGACCGACTTTCTTCAGTCAACTAGGTTTATCACTCTTTCATTGCGGTACGTTCACCAAAGTATCAATGAAAGTACCATATTTGGGGACGTTACGTAAATGTACGCTCACTATCACTATTTTGACTATCACTTGACATTTCATCGAACCGATGATACTCAAATGGAATTAAAATTCATAAAATATTTTACATATTAATCCTTGTTTAATGCATATCAAATTCAACGTTATCTTGGAATCTACCAAAACATTTATGGCCTGTTTCACCGCTTCCTGATAAGGTGCCCGATAGGGTTATTTGACAGATTTTCCATACTCCATCTGTCAAAATAAGTGGTGGATAGCCTTATCAGGAAGCGGTGAAACAGGCCCTTAGTGTCAAGAATTATGATGTACTATTAAATTATAACAATGCGGGTAGGGAACTCTAATAATTAAAATTTATCGAGTGATAAAGTGTACACGATATTATAACCTTCATAAAGTAGGTATGTTGATTGCAATAATGCAAAATAAAATAAATCGATAATGAGGTCATGAGAAATGAGCTGGTGACATCACTATTTATATATAAGTACTGTCATCAGTTTGTTGTTCTAATTTAAAAAATATAAATATTTTTTTTTATATTATTACATCACAATCAGCTGAACAAAATGTAGAGTTTCGGAAATTATTTGAATGTATTTGCAGTTAAAATAGAGCTGAAGTATTAGCTTGTTTACATTTTTAGTAGATTTTTATGTACAATTTCTATATACCTATTATAAATCATAGAAAACAACAAATATTTTCGTATATTTTGGTTAATTTTATGAGTTTTTACGTCAGTTCTAAAGTTTAATGCTTAGTTAAGCTACCGTAAGGTACTATTATGTATTCTGTGGTTAAGCTAGCTAACTGGTTGTCCTTAAACTCTAGTAGCGATGATGTCATAGGCCATAAATAATTTTCAGTATGATTTAAGTTTTAACAAATAATTTTATAAAACAGCAACACTGTGTATAACTTTGAAAAAGTAAAAAAAATTGTAGCTAAGTAATTTTTTTTATAGTTACTGGTTAGGTTTTATATACAGTTGTCTGTTTTCCATTTAGGTTTGAATCTACGTGATGAGTACTGAGTGATTCATGTTTACACTGTATTGTGAGTAGACGCGTTGGAATTTAGTGCATGTAGAGATCAGCTTCATACCTACTCTACAAATAACTTTTATACTTACCTTATACTCTATATTTTAAGGCTCATTTACGCCAGTCTAGATTATAGTTAGTCATGTTTAGAAATTATAAAAAATACGTACAGGTCAACAAGTACGACAAATCTTAAAACCATAATAATATCTTAAAAACAATTGAAACAACTTTCATTTATTTTTATTTCCATTTAATTTCCCTTCCTACTTATTTAGGTACTAACTACTAAGGCATGGCCCAGCCAGACTAACGCATGTAAGCCTAAAATGGTAATTATTTAGCATCTCTCGTAAAAACAAACACAATCTGCATTTAAGCATTTCGTTGAAAAAAACCTTTACCATTTGAATATTCAACTTTCAGTAAATGTTGGCCCACATTTGCTTTGTCTTAAACATGTCAACGCAGCCACCCGTGATGTCGGTCGCCACGGACAATTTAACCACACCATTGTCGAAACAATGTAGATCACAGTTTCAGACACCACATCACCGGAGTTTCATAAATTGACAGACAACTGATGTAATATTGAATCATATTCCAACAAAAAAACAGAAATATGTACTTGTAGAGCTTACAGACTTTACCATCGAATACGCATCCTAATTCCTAATAATGTCCAAAACGCGTTTTTTCTTACGCTACATACCGTCAGGCGACTCGAGCCCATATTATTATAAAAAAAATCCACAGCCGAACATACAACCTCCTCCTTTTTGAAAGTCGGTTAATTACATTGCATCAAGATGCATACGCACCTCTTCAATTCCGTTGGCGCGTAACGCCTCTAGTACACCGACGCATTCGCCGGCGGCAGCGGATCGCAAACGATTTACTGTCTCATTTGCCACACGACAATGCGTATATTGCATCTCGCTCGGCGAATACCTGCGGTGTAAACGACGATTCGCAGTTCCTTGCGAACCAATACCGACAAGGACGCAACTAATTCATTTAAGCTAATGTTAGAGCGAGACAAAGAGTGTGCGAAATTGTGCCATACTGCTGACAGAAATCGTTGGCGATTCGCCGCCGCCGGCGAACGCGTCGGTGTACTAGAGGCGTAATAAACTCAAACTCAATTTTTTTTATTCAGAATAATTTTTTTCAAAAATTTTCTGAACGTTGATGCTACTAGTACCTACCACCAGACTAGACCTATATACTACCATAAAAACACGTATTCTTGCGAACTCTCCGAGTTTGGTAGTCATGAACTCCCGTCTATCCAATATTAGCAATAATCCATAACAAAACGCTTAATCTTATCTGGCTGTGAAGTCGCGGGTTCGATGACCCGCCGGTCGACGGCTTCGGTTAAAAATAACCGCGTTACCATACCGCACTGTTATCTCTAACCGTTACTACCATCTGGATTACTTACCATCTCCGTACTTAACCCATCAAGAGCTGAACTTGAAAGCTTTAATAGGACCATGATAGGACTCAATAGAAGCATAAATCAATTTAACAATAATATATCTTACGAGTAAGTTCCCTGTAACAAGGACGTGCTCCTTCTACTGAGACTTAAGCGGGGATCCGCGTAAGCAATCAAAAATTCTGTTTTTGATCGGTTTCGAAAAATGGCTTTCCTAATAAGCTAGCTTGTAGAAACTTTCTGCATTGTAAGTCCATCTGCTTCGAACTTTCCCTTTGCTTATTCCATCTGTCTAGCCAAAGAAAAACTTGATTTCTTTATAAATCCTGTATCCCTTCTGGCTTCGGTCATGATGAGAAGAATAACGCTTTTGTAGGTAAGCCCCCATTTTGCCCACTGCGGCTAGTGTTACAATTTACATGTAGGTATGTCAGCTAAATCCTTAATGCTTATTCCTGCCTGTCGCGTGCGGACGAAGCCAGTCACGCCACGGTATCTGGGGTAACGGAAACACGAATTGTACAAATTACATGCCATAACATTTTGAATGGCAAAACTCATGCGAGCCACCCAGTACTTTCAAATTTCGTCTGCCTTTTCTGCGTGTTATACGCAAAAATTCACAAATAAATGGCTTTTCCATCAGAGCACGCAAAACTATCTTAAAATAGAAGTGTGAGCAAGAGTTTTAGCTACCGTATTCGTAACGTAAGGGAAAATTAATCGTGAGAACATTTTGCCTTCATTCTTAATATACCTAATATTCGACATTCGATAACATTACGATTGGGTAGAGCTGCCAAAGTAGATAATATCTGCTCACCAGTAGAAAACAAAAACCCGACGACGACTCTACTTTGCCTCTCCCAGTAAACATAAAAAATCCATATAAGTCGTTGATTCGTGATGTTCCAAATTATCTAGGAATTTCAAATTGAGTGTAAAGTACAAGACCTACATCAGTCCGTAGAGAGTTTTCACTCAAAGCGCTGCATTGTGTACGTTCGCACACTTTCATCTGTCTGGGACCTTTCACTTATTACTGTTATGAATCTTATGATTGAACAGTAATGGACGTTCGGTAATAATATCTGTTGGAACCTCTCGCAAAAATGAAAGACAGCTTATTGTAGACGAAATTAAAGGAGACATTAGAAACGACGCGCGATCTACTACAAAATGATTGCAAACGAGATTTTTTCTAGAAGATTTTCCTGCAAACTATATAAAATTAATATAACAAGTAATATTGTACATTTTGTGAAGTAATCCTTATATTAGAGGGCCACGCAATTTTTTCAAAGCCATAACAGACATTACTAAATTCATTAAAAAGACAAATAAGGTCCATAACATTCAGAGTTCGTGGTATCAAGTTATCGCAGATTTTTACTTATTTAAATATTTTACCTAGGAATAAATAATTTTATGAAGATAATTATGCTAGGTATTTAGTTTATTTTAACATCGTTAGTCATATAATTAAGGTCACAACTTAAGCACTAAGGATATCTGAATCTGAAATTTTAATGCCAGTTGTGTGATTTTACTGAGTAACATTTAAAAAATATATTTTAATAGCGTGTTGATAATATTATAAATGTAAAAACTTTCCATGTATTTAATTTAATTTGTAAGTAAATAAATATTTGCTGCAGAAACAAAGAACGATACGATGTCGTGATAAAAAGAAATTAAGATTCGATGAAAGATTTTATTCTCAGATATTTATGTTGATTTGATTAATGAATAGAAAAAGTCCAGACGTTTGACATTATTTGACCCCGTGAATATTTTTAGTCATTTTAATTCAAAGGATAATTCTGGAGATGATAAAATATTCTTAGACGTGCTGATGAGAAGTTCATTTACGGCGATTAGCATGAAAAAGTGCGTGTTCCAAGTATAAATCATTTGCACATATAAGGTACGGTGTAGGTACCGCCTACTGCCATGACATCATGGCCCACGTAATATGAATTTTAATGCTCGGTCGCCGAGAGACCACATTCAAGGATTTTTTATTTAACATAAACAGTATGATTCAATTTTACGATTTAATTGTACCATGACACAAATCGAAAATTGTGCTTTTTGTCATAGACCACTTTTAACATCCGGTGGACCCTACAGCTACACACTTTTTCCCACGCAAGCGTAGACCCCTGTCGGGCTCCCGTGGACCTCATGGGGTCCACCTGGACCAATTTGGGAATCAATGATCTATGGTTTCTCCGCCGTATGCTTGGAAGTTGTTTAAACTCCTGTCTTTAATTCTCACAACTTATCAGACTGTATAACACAAAATATAATTTGACGACCTCTGTGGCTCAGCGGTAAGCGGGTTAGACGCTCAAGCCGGGGGTCGCGGGTTCGAATCCCGCCGACGGAACAAAAAGTTTTCAATGTTCCCGGGTCTGGATGTGTATTAAATATGTGTATGATATAATAAAAATCTTAAATATATGTATAGTATAAAAGTATTAAATATATATTTCCGTTGTCTGGTAGGTACCTGTAACACAAGTCCTTTAGGTACCTACTTAGCACGGGGCCAGACTGACGTGGTGTGAAGCGTCCGTAGATATTATTATTATTATTAATTTGATTTAAATTGAAGTTGATCGTCTTTGAATTTAAAAATAAATAAAAAGATTATGTATAATATGTACTGTGTATACTTCTTAATCACACACAACAGGACAAACTGAATAAGATAGCCAATAAGCTCTTTGACCTTTATATTTTTGACATTCAGCATCAATTCCCACTGTTTTGCCACAAGGCGAGATGACATCAGTTTTCCAATTATTTAATCGTCCGAAACGTTCTTGATTTATATAAACAAATTATGTTACCGCCAAGGTGAAACAGCTCCGACCATATGGCGCGTTGAGTCACAAAAGAGATTCGATAAGTGACTGGAAATGCTAATTAGTTTTGCACAATACATTCACCGACTAATATGGTAAACTCTGGAGATAAACTCAATATGCGCGTGGGCGGCGCCCGTCGCCAAGGCGACATTGTCTGCGAGCTGTGGCCTGTGCCATGTACCGTCGCCGACGGCTTGCGTAATTGACTGTGAATTGCGGTTATTAAAGGCGTATGCATCCTGTACCCTGCAATGGTTCATTGAGTTCTATAGCTGGATACTCCGTCATTTATGAATAGGTTCCTTATGCGCTATTCTTAGACGTAACCTAACCGTTATATCAGCGATTCGATCTTTTCTCATGTTTTAATGGATTGTCTTTTGCTTACAGTTCTGGGAGATCATCTCCGACGAGCACGGCATCGACCCCACCGGCGCCTACCACGGCGACTCGGACTTGCAGTTGGAGCGCATCAACGTCTACTACAATGAGGCCTCCGGCGGCAAGTACGTGCCCCGCGCCATCCTCGTCGACCTGGAGCCCGGCACCATGGACTCTGTCCGCTCCGGACCCTTCGGACAGATCTTCAGACCCGACAACTTCGTCTTCGGTCAGTCCGGCGCCGGCAACAACTGGGCCAAGGGACACTACACCGAGGGAGCCGAGCTCGTCGACTCGGTTCTTGACGTAGTACGCAAAGAATCTGAATCCTGCGATTGCTTGCAGGGCTTCCAACTCACACATTCCCTTGGTGGCGGTACAGGATCCGGTATGGGAACACTCCTCATCTCCAAAATCAGAGAAGAGTACCCCGACAGAATCATGAACACATACTCAGTCGTCCCCTCGCCCAAAGTATCAGACACAGTCGTTGAACCTTACAACGCGACTCTTTCAGTGCATCAACTCGTAGAGAACACAGACGAAACCTACTGTATCGACAACGAAGCCCTATATGACATCTGCTTCAGAACCCTAAAACTCTCCACCCCCACATACGGTGATCTCAACCACTTGGTCTCTCTCACTATGTCCGGTGTCACAACTTGCCTCAGGTTCCCCGGTCAGCTCAACGCCGATCTCCGTAAATTAGCCGTCAACATGGTTCCCTTCCCCCGTCTTCACTTCTTTATGCCCGGATTCGCCCCATTGACGTCCCGCGGCAGCAGACAATACCGCGCCCTCACCGTCCCCGAGCTGACCCAGCAGATGTTCGACGCCAAGAACATGATGGCTGCCTGCGACCCCCGCCACGGCCGCTACCTCACCGTCGCCGCCATCTTCCGCGGGCGCATGTCCATGAAGGAGGTCGACGAGCAGATGCTCAACATCCAGAACAAGAACTCGTCGTACTTCGTCGAATGGATCCCCAACAACGTGAAGACCGCCGTGTGCGACATCCCACCTCGAGGACTCAAGATGGCCGCCACCTTCATCGGCAACTCCACCGCCATCCAGGAGCTGTTCAAGCGCATCTCGGAGCAGTTCACCGCTATGTTCAGGCGCAAGGCTTTCTTGCATTGGTACACAGGCGAGGGCATGGACGAGATGGAGTTCACCGAAGCCGAGAGCAACATGAACGACCTGGTGTCGGAGTACCAGCAGTACCAGGAGGCCACCGCCGACGAGGACGCGGAGTTCGACGAGGAACACGAGCAGGACGTCGAAGATAACTAGACAATCACAGTTGTACCCGGGTACGAGGAGTAACATAATGATTCCTACTGTATTGAAGATATGCTTTCTAACTTTTAACAGATCGCACGGCTAAATTGTCCCCGGTCATGACAAACGTGAGAACATGTAAATTAGATTCCTCGTGATTAGATGGAGTCTCACGACAAGATCACTAACGTATACAATACGTGTAGATCGTCCGCGGCCATTTTTGTTATGTCGGCTTCAATAACAGATGATGTCTATTATTTAATAATGTTTGAAACATAATTTAATGTATATAATAAAGATTTTTTATTTATTACTCTTTTTTTTATTTGTAAAATGTCTATCCTATGCTTTATCAATAGTAATAATCAATCATCAGTCATCAATCATCACAATTCACAAACCAATCAGACAACTATGATAGTACTTATGGTTTTACACAATAAAATGTATGATATGAAATTGAGAACAAATCCATAACTCGTAAAAAGCTTTGAACTATTGCGTAAGTATTACAATATTTAACACCCCGAATATGTCACACTGCATCATCAACTGATAAAATTATTAAAGATAAAGAGGTAAATAATATCATTAAGTACATAATATGATAGGTACGTCAAAGATCAGTGAAATATTTTCCACGAATTACACTCAAATTAAGAAACAGTAAGTAGAAAACTGTAATTAAAGTTGCAATTTAGATAAAACCTACGAATAATAAAACCAGGAAACGTAACTCCCATACTAATACAGTTTTAAATTTGGTTCCATTCGAACTGTCATGTAACGTCAGCCTTTATACCGCTCAAGGTCACCTAATGTATGAAAAGTGAACCTAAGGTTCACTTTTTTGACAAGTATTTTGGAGCATGTTTTTTGACGGAGTTACTCTTCCGTAGTTTTTTATTATTCGTAGGATAAAACCCATAACAATATGTCCTAAAGCGCAATAAGCTCTAGATACATCTGTGATGATTTAGAGAAGTCATCCTAGAGATAATGATGATGGTGAAACTATATTATTATAATTTGATCCTTTGACAATATTTATAAATTATTATCGTTGGAATATAGCGAACCATGGCATTGTAGTGTCCATACTATTTTATGATTTTGATGTCATTTTGAAGAAATTAATACAGAACAAAATAAAACTAGGAATACTGATGAAACGTTTAACATAATTTGCTGAATTGCTGCATTATCAAAAAAACAAATTACGTAAGTATACATATTCAGGCAACCTACATTAACTGCACGGCCTTAAATACCAAGAAAACATGTACGAATACTCGTAAGTGTGCTATGACCAAAAAAGTTATCAGGTAAATTCCGAGATCCTTTTTCGAACACTGTTTATGGCATTGTGGTTACATTATTGTATGCCAACATACATACATAAAGCCAAAAAGATTTTTGATCATTTTTCCTTAAACTTTACTCAATATGTACTTTCGTAATGTGATTTATCTTCTGATGCTAAAGAATTATTACGATTTGTTTTACTTCTTTTTCATTTTCATTAGTAATACTAATCTTAATAAATTCGAAACAATATAAATAATCAACATAGACTAGATTGCTCAAATATTACAGTAATAATAGCTGCTGCAATAGGCAGTTTATCTCAATTCCTCTCAGGATATTGCTGTAAAAGCTTGGACCCTTACCACCTGACATCACCAGCCATCGCTATATATAGCTGGATAGCTGCACGACAACCAGTCCTTCTTGACCTCTGGATCCCGTTATGAATTCACGCGAATAGGCTCACACATTTGATATTGTACATATCCAAGATAATATTATGCGAAAATATTCTCATGCAATATGCTACTACTACTTACAAGAAATTCCTACAGAAATTCCATCAGGAAAATTACTTTTGATCCTTTCAAAAATTATTTTTAACTTGAATAAAAGCATTATCTGCAACTGTCCTGGGACTTTCAATCATCAGTTTTCTAGTTTGGTTGATTTATGATCATTGTAAAAAGCATCTTTTAGGACCTTGAATTTCTTAAGTACGCCATTATAAATTAAACAGTTGCCTTTGACATTAAATCTTTAATCTCTGGTAGTTCAGATAACTGTGTCTTAGCCATAAGCCATTATTTTTCCCCCTTTTAGTATGGGCGTTTGTCCTCCATTAGCTGAAGTGCAACTATTAGTTCCTGGCGATAAACTTGACAGTCGCTTGCGGCTTGTCTGTTATAAACAAAGCGGTTATTCTATTAAGTACTTATTTATTATTGATAAAGTATCTAGCTAAAGATAAACTACTACTGAAGGAATTTTCTTTAATTTGCAAAGTATACTTCAAGCCTGTTGGCTGTTACGGTACTTTTAAAATCGTTGCTGTGACCATTCGTGATCGTTTTCAGGATTTTTATTTTATTAATCACTTTAAAATCACGACGTGTTTTGAGTTGCATTCCACCGCAACCTACATGACGTTGATAGGCCAAGTTATTCTGGTCGCGATAACATGATGTCACTCGTCGCTTATGTCATACCTTAACAGTAAACAAGTTCAAATATTTAGATCGCGCCATTCTCATCCTACAATGTAGCCCTTCAACACTTTCACAAAATAGCTATGGTTCAACAATTCAAAAGGCTTTCAGAGTTGCAAGCTTTCGTCTGTGATTGGCGGTCACGATACAATCGCCTGAGATTGTCTCGAATCTGAAAGTAGCTATCTACATAGCACCAATCATTAATTTTGATTTAATCTGACTAATTTATCTTCGTCTCCACATCCACGATCTGATAATAACTTTACGACAAAAATCCATGCTGATATGGCACGTTCAGATACACTTTTGTAACTGCCGATCCACACTCGCGCGCGAAGGCACGCCGCGGACCGCGGCGCGGATCGCGGCGCGGATCGCACATTACTACCAAATCCTCTCAAAGTTCGCGACATGTCCGCAGTGTAGGCGTTCTTTATTTGAAAAATTTCCCGCGCGTCTACTTTTTTCATAATATGGCACTCGGCTGTTTAAGAATGGCCAGTGTCAAGTAAAATATGGCGGGAAAAAAATCGTGAAAAGTTTACAAAAAGTTGTTTTTCCAGATGATCGTCAAGTCAAAAGTCTAGTAAAAGTCTAAAAATAGTATTTTAAAAAGATAAAACCGACTTCAACGTAAATAATTACGTAGCATTAAAATTCCCTATCTCAAAAACTACTGAACCGATTTTGATGAAACTTGCAGCATTCCCTAAATTGAACAATACCTAGTAGAACAAAAAAAGAACCACTTAAATCGGACTTGTAGTTCCAGAGATATGCGCGCACAAACATAAAAACATACATACGTACATAAGAATAATAATAAGAATACTTTTATTTCCAGCATCACACGAAACATCATAATAATAAACAGTATTGAGTGGTACAGTTATTGTGATCTAGTTACATTAATATCATAATATTATAATGCTGTGTGATGCCAAATACATACATACATACACTTTCGAAATTTGGCACATTTGTTCAGAAGCTGCTATAGATTAACATATAAAAAAATGGTTGCCTGTAAAGTCGGTTTTACGGGCGAAGATTTTACGTGACAACGTGTGGGAGAGAGACGCAAGGCATTCGGCGGGCCTCTCTCTCGTTCGGTGACTCATCGTAACGTTACCGAGCGTTACACTTTTTCATAAGTGACTCCCAGCCGCAACCTAATTTAAGACGTTGTCACGTCAAAAACTGGACTGTTCTGGAAATATTACATACATACGCGTCGAATTATTGATAACCTCCTTTTTTAAAGTCGGTTAAAAAGTAGTCAGTAAAGTCAACGAGTCTAGTCAGTTGTTTTAGTAAAGTGGTAGACCCTTTACTAAAACTTTCGACGGAGTTTTGGAGGGAACACAAAATGGCACGTTTCTTGAAGTTGTATCACTTGCCCACACTTGTGCACGACATCAAATTTTTAATGTTTTTTTATGAAATAAGGGGGCAAACGAGCAAACGGGTCACCTGATGGAAAGCAACTTCCGTCGCCCATGGACACTCGCAGCATCAGAAGAGCTGCAGGTGCGTTGCCAAGGCTGGCAACGCACCTGTAGCTCTTCTGATTAAGGGGTAATAGGGGAAGGTAGGGAAGGGAATAGGGGAGGGTACGGAAGGGAAAAGGGTAGGAGATTGGGTCTCCGGTAAACTCACTCACTCGGCGAAACACAGCGCAAGCGCTGTTTCACGCCGGTTTTCTGTGAGGACGTGGTATTTTTCCGGTCGAGCCGGCCCATTCGTGCCAAAGTATGGCTCTCCCACGTCAACGCCGGTTTTCTGTGAGGACGTACGTAAATCGTAATACGTAATGGTTAATATTCTACCAACATTACACATTAAAAACCGAAATAACACAATTTGAGGAAAATAATACAAAAACACAACGGCACTCTTTCGTATTCCCAGCAAAATTCCGCGCGTCTACTCTTTCTTGACAGACTGTATTATCAGTTCACTAAACAATGCTGGCATGTCTTGTATGGCAAAAGCCCTTATTAGAATAAAGATTAAAAAAAAACCCTTTGTCGCGGGACAAAAAACCGACAACATTCGGGGAACGGGCCGCGAAGTGGGAGACATATGCGAATCGGATCCACACTCATGCTTCGCAGAAATTTCGCGGCGCCGCGGCGTCGCGCACGGTCCGCGTGCGAGTGTGGATGCGGCCGGGGAACCAGCCGCGAAGTGCGAAAAATATGCGAACCGGATCCACACTCACGTTTCGCGGAAATTTCGCGGCGTCGCGCGCGGTTCGCACGCGAGTGGGGATGGGGCTTAAAAGTGGACATAATATTATACTGTCGACGTAAGGACATGACGTGTGATGTGAGGAACACTCATAACAACTCGAAGGTAAAATAACTCAGAACGCACTGTTGGCATTCAATTATGCTTAGTGACAGGAAAACAGTATAACTGACCAAGAGGTGAGCGGAAACCATTATCCGGATATTATACGAAAGCTTAGACATCATGTCTACAAAATAGCGGATTTTGAGATATAGTATAATATTATATCTATATCATTTAATTATATTACTTATCAAAAATCTACATATCCGATATCTAAGCCATAATATGATACCACTTTAATACCTTAGAATCCTTAGATAGTGGATACCGATCAAAGAAATATGTGGTCGCTGGTATAGCCGTACTCCGGATACTAATTAGTATAGTGGCTTTAGTTCCGAATGAATATTGACAACATGGAAGTGCTGTCACAGCTTGAGCTAATCGGATGGTTCATTTGTTTATTTTCGTTGCCATTTGCCATAATATTTCACCCATAGTGAACCCTGAACTCAAAACGAAGCAAAGGCATAACAAAAAACAAAAAATAATTTCTTAAAACGAACATTTACTCTAATGACCCGCCTGATATCATAGTTAGTAATGCACGTGTTTATAAATGGTAGTCTTCACGCCGACACTGGGAAGACTAATCTAATAAACAGTCGATTGTTTCGCAAGGCAATGGCAATTGTTCAAGTGGCAGATTTGAGGAAATGTCATGAGGGCAGTGGGAGGAATGAGGTCACATGACATGCAGACAAACAACTGGAGGACCTTCAATCATAATTCACTGGTAATGAGGCTGTGGATATGTTCATTGATGACATGACACTGTCACTTTAGACAAGCCGGGAATTTAAACGTTGAAGACTTGAAGAGTCTGATCTAGTCTAGGTGCTCTAGCCTAAAACTACTAGATGTTCCATGAAAAGGGTGCTTCGTTCTTGAGTTATATAAGAGGGAATACGCTCTCTTATTAAAGGTAGTTTAATAAGAGAGCGTATTTCCTCTTAAAAGGCTTTAATGCAATTGAAAGTTGTCTAAGTTTCGGGTGTCCATCACGTTAGTTGCTTTCTATTCCGATGATATTATGATTGCCCCCAGTCTCATGAACTTTTTTCCCCAAATGAACATTTAAGGTCTTAAGTTGCTGCGTGTTGTAGTGCTGTTAAGCCAAGAGAAACTTATTATCGCTTTATTGTAGTCAAAATATTATTACAAAGATTTTAAAAATTTCATAACGCATAAAATGTGCCAAATTTGGGCAGAATACAACGGGTTCGGAATAAAAAGTAAAATATGTGCAATCGTGAGGTACAATGGCCATAACGCCATTTTAAGGTTGTCGCTCGGTTGTATAATGTGTGGTGTATCGAACGAGAAAGTCTCTTAGTCATTGCTCTTTGCGAAACTAAGTACATCAAGTAGTAAGTGCAGTATATTATAAGGTCGTGGGTGAACGAAGATTAAGTAGCGACTGTTGTACATTGCCTTTTAGAGTTCTAGATGTTGCGCCAAAACGGGAGGTAGGTACCTACGGGAATCGTACAATTTTAGTAAAATATATAGTATATAAGTGGCATTTTATTAAAAAAACACTACCTAACTCGAATCTGAGTAGGAGTTAGGCAATTTTCTTTAGAGATTGTGAGATAGAAAGAAACTATCGTCGGCCGTCGCCCGTGGATATCGGAATACCGAAGAAGTCGCAAGTTCATAAGAAGCAGCTGAAGAGCACTTGCCTCGGTTCACAAAATTTCACGGCAAAGAAATTAGCACTGACGAAATGACATCCAAACTTTTATAAAGCTCAGTAGAAAATCAACGGCAAAACGTTAGATGGGGGACTGCCCAAGCCAGTCACTCACTGACTGATGAGTCATCAGTTGTATGTCAGTTTGAGAGCTAAGCTCTTCGTATTAGCTCTTAGAGCTTACGTATCCAGCATTGTATTACGTCCACTACAAAAATATCGCCAGACGTAAGGCGCCATCGAACTTCGGACTAAGCTACGGAGAAACTCTCCGATGATCCGATCGAACATATGGTCCTTCGAGCCATGTCAATTACGTGATATGCCGAATTCGATGGAGTCACGTTTTTTCATCGGTCATAGACCATCTGCTGCTAGGCTTTTGCAATTCGGTTGTGAATACGAAAAGAAGTACAGCTATTTAAAAAAAACATGTTGACTCTCGCTGATTGCTTGTGATAATTGATAAAATAAGCCTAATGAGCTGTCATAAACATAATATTATATTATGTATTTTCATAGTCTAGAGAGTCTATGGAGAACCAATGGCACAAAATTAAGAGCATGGCCACTGGTCACAAAACTAGTATCGAAAATATTTTATCCAACAATAAAGGTTGTAACTTGTAGCTGATACAACTCCGCTTAGTGGGAACCAAATTAGGCTGAAATACGCATCGGATCACAAAAAAAAAATATTGAATGGCATATTTTACGACTTAATAAAAGATTTCTTCAGAAAAAGGGCACATACGTTTCACCATCCCGTCTATAGGAACTACTAGTGCTCTTCATCTCGCTAGTCATGATTTAGGCACAATTCAGGACTTTCATCTTAGGTCCTTTCTACCAGTACCTGTAGTAGCAAATGTTTCTTAATTCTTTTGCCACTGAACTTCATCAAATGAATGCAGCAGAATTTTAGTAATAAGTTAATAGGTACCCCTTATTTATGACATATTTAATTAAGTATTAAAGAAAATAACTTATTTAAAATCTCTTTTTTTTCATAATTTTGTTAAATTATCTAGTTACTCATAATTTATCCGACTTATCTATACTTATAAAATAACATGTCCTGACTGACTGACTGATTCATCATCGCTGAGCAAAAACTGTTAAAGTTACAGCCACGAAATTTGGTGAGTAGGGTTGTTTTATTAAGTAGACACCCACTAAGGAAGGAATTTTGAAAATTTTACGCCGAAGGGGGTGAAATAGGGGTTGAAAGTCTGAATGAAAGTCCGTCATTTCTTAATTTAGGAACATGAAAACTTTATCTTTGGGTTACTGATTAAAAATGAATGGATACGTATTTAAGCGTTTTTGGAAATTCTTCCCCCAAGGGGGTGAAATTGGGGTTGAAAGTTTCAATGGAAGTCTATATTATAGGTATACTATGTTAACGCGGACGAAGTCGCGGGAAACAGCTAGTTATTTAATGAAATCGAAAATCAATAATAATTTTTGTATTTGCCAATAGATGGCAGTGGATTCATCATTCAACATTAATGTTTAAATCGTGTTTAATACAATATATTTTGACGTGATAACGTCTTATAATTCGATATGGGCTGCGCGCCCGAAAAACATGACAGTTCATGCGGCGTTACCTCGCTGACAGCTTCCATTTACACTTTCAAGTCTCTCAACAACCGTAAGGCCCACCTGGGCCGCGCTCTTTGTTTCGATTATATTACGTATTTCGATGACTTAGAGAATACTTTTGTATGAAGAAGTTTGGTTAGTTATGACCTTTGATACCACTTTGACCACACTCTGAATGAAAAATAAATAATCTGTGAGCTATTAGTATTATTACCGCTATTCAAAATTGTGCTCTATCTTTTACATGTCAAGGTATGACTTGTGCTTTGTTCGAAGATTTTACTGGATTTCACGAATGTATGTAGCGTTTTGTATTGCGAATAGTTTATTTTACTCATTATAAATATTTTATTTATAATGAGTAATTTATTCGTTTATTTCTTCTGAACAAGTCACTAAAATTATAATTTAGAAAGTTTATAATTAAGAAACTAATATCACATCGGACTAAATACTATAATATTATGATGGCTTGATAGATAGAAGATTTAACATATATTATAATGTAGGTCACACAAACATAAAATATGGATTGTATGTAAGGATATTACATTAATTTTACAAAGAGGGTAGGCCGGGCGCCATTTTTTTTTTGCACATTGACCTGCCAACTTTTTACATAGATTTTTCCCGGAACTGAGGGGTTAAGGCTATGACGTTGTCATGTTCAACTATCGTCAGTAAACCGACTTTACAGGCAACCGATTTTTAAATAACTTTTCGTATAATATGTCGAGACAAGTATTACTTTATACAGCTACATTGTATTTTTAGGGTTCCAACACTTCCAACTTCGGTTTTAACGGGATCCTTCATCCTGTCACCAGAGAATGTTATTAATTATTCGTTGTCTGTCCATCTGTCTGTAATCTGTATGTCTGTCACCAGGCTGTATCTCAAGAACCGCTACCTACAATTGCTAAACTATATTTGTAAAATAGTAAAAAACTAAAAACAGCTGGGCTCTCATACGAAAAACAATATTTGGCCAATTTTTGCTCTATAACGGTACGGAAGACGGAACCCTTAACTTTGCGCGTGACTCGTACTTGGCCGATTATTTTTTATAATCAATCCAATCGTATTTTATATTATACTAGCTGTCCCGGCAAACGTTTCTTTGCCATTATATTATAAAGTATATCGCCCGTATTATTTTATTAAAGTGACTAAATAATTATGTCACCATGGCAACGTTCATCGCTATCAATTTGGTCGTTTTTCTCGAGTTGTAATAATTTACTATTATTTATTCAACAAATGCACTTATCAATATAATAAATACCGAGTAGCCGATTCTCAGACCTACTGAATATGCATATATAAATTTGGTAAAAATCAGTAAAGCCGTTTCGGAGGAGTTCTGGGACTAACATTGTGACACGAGAATTTTATATATAAGATTATGATTATGAATTTTATTAAAATTTTCCTCTTTTCAAATTTAAATTACCTATAAATTAGGTAGGTAAGTACTTGTTCGGACTTCGGTCATCGGTGTTCACAATACTACGAGCACAGTCTAAACTCGAGTATCAAACTAGTTATTATTATTAGTTTATTAACTTATTAGTTATTATTATTACCAAATAACTGTAAGTGTCACCTGCCTTTACATTTTATTCAAAATTATAGCATCGAAATTACCCTAGAAAGACCCTGGTTTCAAAACTAAAGTCTAGGTCATGGACCAAAAATCTAAAATGGCCGCCTGCTTCTACACTTTGCGCCCGCCGGCCGGCGATCAATACCAACCTCACTATCTGAAACATCTGGAAGAAAAATTGTAAAAGTATTTGACGATACATAATGAAACAAAAAAATATTTATTTATTTCAATTTAAATAATATAAAAAATTCATTTTCATTTATGTTTCTGCTTTAATTCACATAGGTTTATAAAAATAAGTAGCTAAACGATTACTCAATAATCAATTCTTCATGTTGGCAGAACTGAAATATGGGCGAGGATTCGGACCAATCAGCGTTTTGCTTGAATTACTAGGGATGTCGAAAGTCTTATCGATACCTTTACACGGAACAACTTTCATACATTTTGCCAGTAGTACAGTTTAAATGGCATATTAATAACAATTAAGCATTATTGATTTTTGCAATAATGTCAATCATCGCAAAAATACTACAACTTTTATAACTTACACACAACTTAAGGATGTATATAACATTTTAAAATTCAAAGATTTTGAGTTCAATTCGAAATATATAGTAGAATAAAACATCCTACATCGATTGATACCAAAAAAATTAATACCTTACCAATAAGTTATGTTAAATAATTAATTTTAAAATTTCCATGTATCATACGTAATTTTTGCCGGAAGTATTACAATTTTTGAGAATTCGTCAAAATTGGGAACTTTGTATCAAAGATAAACGGCTAAAAAACTGTTTATCAATTTCTTTGTACGATTTGCGATTTTTTAAGCCCAAAAAAAAGTGGGTTCACCGGTAATTCTGAGGAAATATTTCAAATTGAAATTTATGAAAACTTTTCTTCGAAGGGTGTGACAAGGCTTTAAATCATAGATAC
Source organism: Polyommatus icarus (assembly GCA_937595015.1). Classification (NCBI taxonomy): domain Eukaryota; kingdom Metazoa; phylum Arthropoda; class Insecta; order Lepidoptera; family Lycaenidae; genus Polyommatus; species Polyommatus icarus. The sequence goes on along the minus strand of OW569321.1, from coordinate 29,105,958 downwards.
TATATTATATCTGTATATACTTTAAATGGCGCTGTTGGTAAAGAAGAACTGTCAAAAATGTCGTTTTTGTATGATGGCAATGTTAGTTCCATTTTTTCGCCACGTTTATTAAAAGTTGTGTGGAGAGTCTTGCCGAGTTCTAGGCCGCCATTTTCGGTAGTCAAATTACATCAATTTTTTTTTCAATAATAATTAAATATCGAATAGTTCTTTAAAAATATATTATAGAAATTCATTATATTTAATAATAAGTGTCTGGGTGTCCAATTTTTTACATATTTAGTACATTCATAATTTAATTGGATGCATAAAGCTTCTACGATGTAGGCATTCCCTAAGAAAGTATTTTGGTAAATTCCACCTCTAAGGGGGATAAAATAGGGAATGAAAGATTGTACATAATAATACTTCTTAATGCGAACGAAGCTGCGGGAAAAAGCTAATACCAAATATAAATGAATTCAATAGATATAATTTAAACCGAAAATGTAGGTATTTTTGTGGATTGAGTGGAGTAGTATGGTGTACTTACCTTATAAGTTATTAAATTATTAAGTATGTTTTATATAGGGTAATGACATTACCCTACATATACACCCTTTATATCATTGATGTAAAGGATGTATGATAATACTTCCTAGTTCCTAAAATAAGGGATAATATGTGCTGTACTCTGTCAGTATATTATGATACCGCTATTAAATAACTATTATAATTTATAACCACGTCTTGTATTTTAAGTTATCATAAAGTTTTAACTTTTAAGTATGTCGCAATGCGCCAATTTTATCGATAGCGCGCAATACGCATGTACAACACTAAGCACAGCCCTATTCGTGTGACCGGTTCTGAAGTCGACTATTCTTCAAGCAACCACGAAAGTACGTGGTGCGTGCGGAGCAGAAAAATTTTAGTGTTAAGTAATTTATTAAGTTCACATTGACAAAATGAGGGAAATCGTGCATATCCAAGCTGGCCAATGCGGCAATCAAATCGGTGCTAAGGTAATATTTAACTTTCTTTTGTTACTTTTAAGATTTTGAAAATGGAATGAAGTGAGTGTGCGGCCGGCATTTTGTGACGCCCATTCGCTGTGCGATAGAGGAATTTAATCGCTCTACTCGCTTCTTTCTCGCTAAATCCCAGTAAAAATGAGTTTAATTCTTGAATGTATTCTTAAAATCGGTAATATAGCAGTTGTAAGTCGACGTGTCGATGAATTTCAAAATGGAGGACAAGCGAATGATTCATAAATTGCCAGCACCAAAAGTTAATTAAAATATCTCGGTCATTAATTCAAAAAGTAAGATCTGCCACGCCTAGTGGGTATCGATCGCACCGGGCCGGGTTTCCACGTGTTTAGTTCGCCATTTTCTAGTTTTGCTCGAACAATTGGTGGGACTTCTCACCGTCCCGCGCTCGCATGATTAAAATAATTTTGGAGATGAACTAATTTCGAACACGAACAATGGATTGTTTAGCATTTCAGTGAGCTAATGACGCATAGGTAATTTTGCATCCGTTTGCCGCCATAAGGTGACCGTTAAAAATAAGGGCACGCAGCTTGAACCCCGTTCAAGGCCTTTTCGTCCGTTGGACGTAGATAAAGGGCGGCCAATCAGGCGACGCTATTTGTAACGAACTTTTGTACAATAACAACCCAGGTGTTTGGCTATTCAATGATAGGTTGTGAAAAAAATCAAATTTCGAACTATAGTAGGTATACACTTATAGCTATATCTTGGTTAGATAATTTTATAACAAAATAATTTTCAAATTTCGAACATGTTTTTTTTATTAGAACAGCCTTATTTTCTTTACTAATCCGTTAGGTAAGTAAAGAAATGGCAAAAAATCGATTATCATAATCAAGGAAGGGAAAAGCGGATAGCGCATGTCCACGAGTTCGATGACCGCTACATTCTTCCGTGTTAGCTAAAATAGCGTTTTATGACGAAACATTGCTCTAATAATGTTGTAAATCTCTTCGGAAGTTTTCGGAGCACGTTAACTGACAAATGCAGCTTTTAGGAAGTAGACTTATTTAGATCTAGGTTGAGTGAAATGTCGGTGCACTGAAAATAAACTCTGCTATAATTAATAATGCACCTATTCTATGTATAAATAAAAATAATTGGCCAAGTGCGAGTCGGACTCACGCACTAAGGGTCCCGTACCGGTATAGAGCAAAAGTAGACAAAAAAATGTATTTTTTTGTATGGGAGCCCCCCATAAATATATACTTTATTTTAATTTTATTATTAATTATTAAATAACAAATGAAATTAAGCATTTTGGGAAAATTTCAAGTGCCTAGCTGTTACCATTATTGCTAACTAGCAAAAAAAGGCCAAAAAATCACGTTCCTTGTATGTGAGCCCCCTTAAATATTAACTTTATTTTATTTTTAGTATTTGTTGTTATAGCGGCAACAATCAGTAACAGTAACGATCTGTGAAAATTTCAGAAGTCTAGCTATAGCGGTTCTTGAGATACAGCCTGGAGACAGACAGACAGACATCGAAGTCTCAGTAGTCCCGTTTTTACCCTTTAGGTACGGAACCCTAAAAATGGATCTTTAAATTTGGTAGACTCGCTATAACTCCAAAACGGCTGAACCGATTTGGTACATTTTAGTAATCGTGGAAGTCCAGAAAAGGATTTAAACTGACACAAAGTTCACCGGCACAATATCTAGTCTAGTCTTAAATAAAAATAGGATTCAATAATTCTAAATTCGGCCTATTATGATATTTTATCAAATAAACAAGGAAATGCTATCATATCCACAAAAAAAGCCAAGGGATCACCTGATGGACTTCAGAACTTACCATTTAACCAAGTCCAGGAAAGGTTTTAAAGTTGTCTAGTTCTAAATAAAATAGGATTCAATAATAATTCTAAATTCAGCTCAATAAGATTTATCAAATACAAGTAAATTATCTCATATCAACAAAAACAGCCAAGGCATCAACTGGTGAAAAGAATTTGCTAACTTACCATAAACCGTCCTGTCCATGGGCATCTGAAGCACCAGAGGAGTTGCAAATGCATTGCAACTTTAAAATAAAAATTCTTTCTATTCATATCCGCTCTAGTAGTTTCAGAAATTCATATTGAGTATGTAGATAAGTTTCTCATAGTTTTTTTTTATATTTTTATTTTTTAAGTTTCTCATAGAGGACCATAAAGTTGCCATCTGTTGACCACATGGTGTATTTTTTATTATTAACAAAAGTGCAAAAAATTATGGGATTTATAGGAACATATTTTCAACTAGTAACCGAGTAGCAATTCTACAATTTAGTTTGGTTAGCCAGAGAATTTAAAACACTTTTAGTCTTAACACAAACTTATATTGCAGTATCATAGTTTCACCTATGATAATGTAGGATATAATTTTGTATAGGTGAAGCAACTTGACGACAATTTTATAGTTGATGGAAAATTGGTAACATCTGAAATAGTAAAATTTAGTTTCCTTTGAATAAATCTATCAAAATGCAACCTATTAAGCTTGTAATGGACTACTGACATCTATAAAAAAACAAAATTCCTATTTCCGTATATCCCATAACATAAATCTCCACTTAAAAATTAATTCTGAATGAAAAAACACTTGGAAGTCGGAGACTTGGCGTAGTTCCAAACTCGAAAGTCGCTGACGAGAGAAATGCATTTTGTTTTGAAGATGTTATACAGACAGCCTATTTTTATACCAGCCTATCATCTATGTTACATTCTCTTAAACATAATATCTGATATGGTTAAATAATATGACAAAGGTAATCAAGGAATTAAAGAATAGAAAACATTTCTTATACTGTTGAAATTATAGATATTTGATGACTTGTGCTGTGTGTAATGTGTATATTTTATACTCTTATTATGCTCATTAGTCATTACTTCATACAACATGCCTATCAAAATGATTAAACTCATTTATGTAAAACAAGAGAAAGTTTTCTTCATATTTACTGTACATAATATTCAGTAAATATGAAGAAAACAGTTATATGCACTTTAATCTACTTTTATATAATAAAACATGGTGACTATTTCAGTAAATTGGAACAATAAAACGATGCGAAAAAAATAATAAGTATAGAATCTAACTTTAGAATTTTAAGTACCAAGGTCCAAGCTCGGAATACATAATAAATAATAATTTACAAGTGTTGACGGCCTACCATAGAAATGTATAAAACAAGTTTACTTGAACCAGTTTAGATTAGAAATCAATGAGCCCTGGTGGCAGGTTTCTATTCATTATTGTCTCCTGCCGACAGATTTCTCAGTATTATCTCGTAAACAGGCAGCCATTGTAAAATAATAGAATAGCCTCAGTCCACCTACTGCAAGATTTGTTACCTACCTACTTGAAAAATATGCAAGCCTCAATCCAGTTCAATTTTGTTGGAGCATATTTTTTGGCAACAACCTATTATGATTCAACACGGCTGTAGCGCCTGTAGGCTGTAGCTATACAATGCCGTGTACGTCAGACGACCAAAATCATCGATCCATAAAAAAGATAATGAATCATCAAAATTGGTCTGACCATCTACTAGTCGCCGTTCGCTGTATAATCTCAGGGTTCTTGAACTGTAATACTACTCTGTCTACTTACTACTCAGATACAATAATTATTACATTAGCCATTGTCTCGGATCTCTAGCCTCTATCTTTTCAATTGCGCTTTATCATTTTCTCCGCATCCATTTTGATGTTATCAAATTCGTTTCTCAAACAGATTTATCTAGAAAAGTATGACTGCAAGTAGCGACCAATTTCGACAAATTTAAGTCCATAAATGTCGTACGCCTACAGCCGTTAATGCGACCAGTACTGAGATTAAACGTGTCTCCATTTATGGGAGAGGCTGTAAATAAAAACGGGGTCTTGTGCGATTTCACTGCAGCAGCGGGCCCGTTCGATTACATTATGGAGTAGGGCAACCTCGTAAATATTACAGTTGAGCCACGCAAAGGTTTGTTTCTAATTTAGTCGCGTTGGTAACGACACAGGATGTCTGAGTCATCCTGTCGCCGACTAGTACCGCTTATCGGTACATTTACAAAGAGATTATAGGAAGTCACGCAACTAATGTAAGCTCTATATTCTATAACGTATTTTTCTTTGTTACAGTTCTGGGAGATCATCTCCGACGAGCACGGCATCGACCCCACCGGCGCCTACCACGGCGACTCGGACTTGCAGTTGGAGCGCATCAACGTCTACTACAATGAGGCCTCCGGCGGCAAGTACGTGCCCCGCGCCATCCTCGTCGACCTGGAGCCCGGCACCATGGACTCTGTTCGCTCCGGACCCTTCGGACAGATCTTCAGACCCGACAACTTCGTCTTCGGTCAGTCCGGCGCCGGCAACAACTGGGCCAAGGGACACTACACAGAGGGAGCCGAGCTCGTGGACTCCGTCTTAGACGTCGTTAGGAAAGAAGCTGAATCGTGTGACTGTCTCCAAGGTTTCCAACTTACACACTCACTCGGAGGTGGTACCGGATCCGGTATGGGAACACTCCTCATCTCCAAAATCAGAGAAGAGTACCCCGACAGAATCATGAACACCTACTCAGTCGTCCCCTCGCCCAAAGTATCTGACACAGTCGTTGAACCTTACAATGCCACATTATCAGTCCACCAGCTAGTAGAAAACACTGACGAAACCTATTGCATTGACAACGAAGCCCTCTACGACATCTGCTTCCGTACGCTGAAACTATCCACACCCACGTACGGCGACCTCAACCACCTAGTGTCGCTCACCATGTCCGGCGTCACCACCTGCCTCAGGTTCCCCGGTCAGCTGAATGCGGATCTCCGCAAATTGGCCGTCAACATGGTTCCCTTCCCCCGTCTCCACTTCTTCATGCCCGGCTTCGCGCCCCTCACCTCCCGCGGCAGCCAGCAGTACCGCGCCCTCACAGTGCCCGAGCTGACCCAGCAGATGTTCGACGCCAAGAACATGATGGCCGCCTGCGACCCCCGCCACGGCCGCTACCTCACAGTCGCCGCCATCTTCCGCGGACGCATGTCCATGAAGGAGGTCGACGAGCAGATGCTCAACATCCAGAACAAGAACTCGTCGTACTTCGTCGAATGGATCCCCAACAACGTGAAGACCGCCGTGTGCGACATCCCACCCCGAGGACTCAAGATGGCCGCCACCTTCATCGGCAACTCCACCGCCATCCAGGAGCTGTTCAAGCGCATCTCGGAGCAGTTCACCGCTATGTTCAGGCGCAAGGCTTTCTTGCATTGGTACACCGGCGAGGGCATGGACGAGATGGAGTTCACCGAAGCCGAGAGCAACATGAACGACCTGGTGTCGGAATACCAGCAGTACCAGGAGGCCACCGCCGACGAGGACGCGGAGTTCGACGAAGAGCAGGAGCAGGAAATCGAAGACAACTAAACGGTTGCTCTCCCCTTACGTACCTAACACACCATTTTTATCAGAACTTCGCATTATTTGCTTCTGTAGTTTTTTACAATTTTGAACAGTAATGGATGTAAGTCCTCCTGTGGGAGGACGAGTCTGTCGTGTACATTCCCAGTGTATGACGGAAGGGCGCTCTCTGGTATGTTTATATCTGTAAACGACTCCTATCGACGTGACCCCCCTTCATCTTCAGAGTATTGAATGATGACACAAAGGAAAGATCTTTTGTTTGATAAGGCTGAACTTGATTTTTGTATAAGTTAATTTTTATTCTTTATAACCGGTGTGATTGAGACGTTTTTTTGTCAACTCAAAATAAAAAATTATGTCGTACAATTTGAAGTTTTCAGCTGGTTAATAAATATAATAATTTTATATCTATCTTTTATTTTTACATTAAGTGGGTTTGTTTATTGAGTTGGACTAGGGCTGCTGCCTGCCACACAAAACTGCGAATTCGCATGGCATCTTCATCATTCGCATTCAATGGAGTAGCTGGCAAGTTCCTATATCTTATCTCGATAAGAACTGCATTTAACAAGGTCAGATAACAAAATGATAATAACATCATGATACAATTGCATAGTATTCTGTGGTATTCTTCCTATAAAACAGAGCATATACAATAATAATTATTATTGGTGAATATAAAATAGGTATAGAAATAATTTTTCAAGTGAACTAACAATATAAGAAATGCACCACCGAAAGCTGATGAACTTCAAAAATTTTAATTTAAAATCGGTTGGAAGCTCTTCTCTGTATCTATATTCTGAGGTTGGAAGTTACGATGTTTCGTGGACCCATGGCAGCAGTCACCACTCATGGTCATTGCACATTTAGACCGATTCGACGGCAACCCGACTCACAGCATGCCATGGAAATGTAAGCTACGGTACCTATATTGACGTCCATACTAATATTATAAATGCGAAAGTGTGTCTGTCTGTCTGTTACCTCATCACGCTCGAACCGCTGAACTGATTTTGCTGAAATTTGGCATGGAGTTACTTTGAGTCCCGAGAAAGGACATAGGATAGTTTTTATCCCGGAAAAATGTACGGTTCCCCCGCGATAAACGAATTTTGGGCGCAACGGAGTTGCGGGCATCATCTAGTAAGAGCATAATTTGCCTAACTCAACGCGTTAACGACGAGTCGCCAACTCGACGTCAACTAGTTGTTCGCTTGTTAGTAATTTAACTCCTAAATACTACCTACATAAACGCATGTAGTAACCAGTAGGTAGGTAGGTACTATAAATGCCGTATACGGTATAGTGCTAATAATTATAAGGAATTTGCATGCACCGGACATAGTCAGTTCCCCGAGTAACGGCAACGCCATTGTTAAACTGAGCTTAATTATTATTAACTCGTCGAATTAACTGGCACTAGTACTTAATAAAGCTATTATGTAGTAGTTACATCATAATATGCTAAAGTTCTATAATTAAATACCTTTTGTACTTAGTTTTACGTAAGCCAAAGTCGGAGGCTTGATTATTGATTGATCTTCGCGCGCGGCGCTACAACGACGTACCGGTAGGTCCTAGTACTACGCTACGTCGCGTCGTAACGCCGCGCGCGAAAACCAATCATAAATCATAATCTAAGGACAGAGCCCAGAGGTCATTTTGAAGTTGTTGTCTAGTAGAGGTTAGAACTCAGAACAGCATTATGACCAAAATGTTATTCTACACTATTCCATTTAAAAATTTATAACAGGCTGCGCCAACATCTGCTGCGCGGCCACGACGCCCGCATTCCTTTGCTTTTAAAGAATAATTCAGATTTCAGAATAACCAAATTTCCTTTGGCGTATTTTTAACCTAACATGGATTGATGATGATAGCGTGCAAGTAATGTTGATGAATCATGAATCTTCTCTTTGCCACGACTCACGAGATGTTGACTTGACGCTATCCGAGAAATATCGCGTCTGGAATGGATTGACGTACGCGCCGATTCACACCCGAACATTTTCATTTTATTTTAGTCTGATTAACAAGTGCCATTTTCCTCTAAACTTGATCTCATTCACCGAAAATTATAATTTTGGTCTCATTCGATTCGGCATACCATCTAGAACATTCTATCAAAATTCCAAGAGGCTGAAAAAAATGCAATAATTATAAACAATTAAGTAAACATAAAAAATAAATATATAAAAATAGAAAATAGATCCTTAAAGAGGAGGAAATTTCCTAAAAAAAATCTTGGATCCTGGAACCTTACCAATAAGCCTTATAGCTTTAAATGAGTGGTGAAAGTAACGGTAAAAACGCGTAGTTCGAGTTTCGCGTGAATTGCCGCAATCTGCCACGCGAACTAAAAAATATACATATTTTAACTGATTAAATATTAATATAAAGAAATAAAAAAATTTGGGTACTAAGTAGACATATCAATTAACTGCAAAATTTTAATTTTTCAGTTTTTAAGTGCCAGCCACATTAAATGTCACGCTCTTTCGTCTCCGCACATCGAAATAACCTCAGTCCTCACGGAACTCCGTCTCTTTCTAGCAAAATCATAGTGAATAAGGGAAGAGACCTAATGGCAGACACTATAAGGAAACATGAAACATTTGAATGTTATAAAATATATATTTATGAATATAAAGGATTGATAACTTCTTCCATGTCTTCAGTAACTCTTACAAAATAAAACTATTATAATTATTCTCTGACAAATCAATTAAAAAATATATTATTGGTCTTTTTGTAAACTTAGTCATAAGTACTAATAGATGACATCACAAAAAACGAACATCACTAATAGTAGACACCAATATGAACTAATAGTTGACATAGAACTTTACATTACATTTTACATTTTTCCTATTATTAGGTCTTTATTTGCCATTTTCAAAAGATTTCATTTACTTCAACGTGGATAATATTTCTGATGCACGTAGTTAACGTCACAGAACACTTTTACTCCTATCGGAGGTTAACGTGCATCAGAAATATTATCCACGTCGTCTCCAGATTCTATTAATTCTTCTTCCATGCTGGAACTATCTTTCCTTTTATTTTTCATATTTTAAAGTGAAAACTTCTTTAGCGGCGTTGAGCACTTAATTTGTGGAGGGTAAAAACTGTGAAACTCGCGTCAGATTCTCGTGCTGATCGAAAAACCTTGGAAAAACCGTAAGACGGTTGGAGATGGAAAGTAGTGTTTTGTGTCGAACTCGAACTCGAGCTCGAATTCGAACTTGAACTCGAACTCGAATTGATTGTAAGGGTTTCGATGAATTAAAAAAATCGATTTTTTAAAAATCGATTTTCTTAAAAAATTAGTTAAAAATTTGATCGATTATAAAGGTTTCGATTACTTAAAAAAATCGATTTTTTTAATAATCGATTTTCATAAAAATGGGTTAAAAATTTAATCGATTGTAAGGGTTTCGATTAATTAAAAAATCGTTTTTTTTAATAATCGATTTTCATAAAAATGGGTTAAAAATTTAATCGATTGTAAGGGTTTCGATTAATTTAAAAAATCGATTTTAATGATCGATTTTCATAAAAATGGGTTAAAAATTTAATCGATTGTAGGGGTTTCGATTAATTTTAAAAATCGATTTTTTAAATAATCGATTTTCATAAAAACGGGTTAAAAATTGAATCGATTGTAAGGGTTTCAATTAATTAAAAAAATCGATTTTTTTGAAATCGATTTTCATAAAAAATGGTTAAACTGTATTTAATACATCGTAAGGGTTTCGATTAATTAAAAACATCGATTTTTTTATAATCAATTTTCATAAAAAATGGGTTAAAAAAATTGCACAACGTTAATAATCAAGTTTTCACTTCTGCCGGCACTCACACACACAGTGCAACCCGTCTTTTTTTCCTAGCAAATTTTGTGTCAGTATCTCCAGGCCTTTTAGCTGCTCAAAGCTCAAAAGTTTAAAGTCTACGTTACAAGTTACAACTATACCTTAAGATTAAAGAAGGACAAAATAATAATAATTATTGTTATTTTAGTAAAGTAATTAGTACATTATACCTATTACCTATCATAATAACTATTAACTAATACTTAATTTGATAAATTGAATATAAATCTTTAAGATTGAATAATTTATTATACCTACTTGGCATTATGACTTCTTTTGATTCTACTTACCAATGTAACTTGCACGTGAACATAACTAGCCCATCAATCTCCAAACGGCAGCCGGCTGCCGTCTGGAGTCTGGACTAAGAAATGCTTTATAAACGACATCGGCGTATCGGTCCCCAAAATCGAGTAGGCCAGCCCAGTCCCAAGAATGGTTCGGATCTGAAGCCTACTCTTCAAATGGGGTCCTAGAACACAGACACACCTGACACCAGTGATAAAAGTACCTAGCTGTACCAGAGATGTAATGTACAGAGTGCCCTGTAAGCTATACAATACAGGTACCTAGTTCTAGGTTCTAGCCCAGTCTTTCCCAAAGTGGGCGATAACGCCCCCTTGTGGGCGCTGAAGGTCTGAAGAGGGGCGGTGTGGGACCCAGAAAAAAATGGGGGTGTTGTGTAGTGGATTGGATTAGGAGGATTAATTATTATTTCATCAGGATGCATTTTACATTGAAACAATGGAGGCGCTAAAATATAATTTGTTCTTAAAGTGGGCGGTAGACAAAATAAGTTTGGGAACCTTAGCTGCTCTGCCTATATTATTATTATTTAAGTTACCATAAAATAATATTATAAGATATTTTAAAATACCCTATTAGTAAGTAGTAAGTACCTATTGTAGGTACCTATAGGTAATAAAATTGTAAATTACTTACTTAATTATAATTAATGTACTTAATTAATAGTAGAGGAGGGGAAGAGGGGATTTTGGGAGTAGCTCGAGCGTGTCAGATTAAGCTTGTATAGGCCTCCGACATGTGTCTAGTTATCATGGTACCTAAAGAAATCAGATTTCTCACGTGGTGGGTTACTTTTTTTTTTTAATATTGAAATGTCATCCGATCTGTCAGATAAAGATAGGTATGGATGTTTAGTAGGATGTTTAGTATAGGTACCCCAAAGAAGCTTGCATAAAAAACACTGACGATTCAAAGATAAGGTAAGCTAGGAACATTTTAAAATATAAAAAAATAAACCTTCATATTTTCCTAACTAAACTTCGCAGATATTTTATTTTGCACTAAACTAAATGATTTAGTCCTTGTTGTCTAAAATATAATAATAACTGACCGAAATAAGCAATTTTCTGAATATATTTTCTTTTTCAAAACTTTAAAATGGCGGCAGTTTCTAAAACCACCGCTAAAATAAAAAAAACGCTCTTATTATTTTTTTATCAGTTTTACCTAATGTAAAAATCCTACTAGGTCTCCATGACTCGCGCGCTCGAGTGACTACAAAATTAGCACCTTCCCTCCCCTACTATAAATAGTACTAATTAGTAATTAAGTACTAACCTTTATACTTACATGAAATCATGTTTTGATTTTAAAATATAATAATTGCACCTATGAATAGAATATAATAATATGTAATAATAATTGTTCATGATGTCACTAAGGTAAAATTTAAATTAAAATAATTTTATAAATTAATTATATAAATTAAATATGGAATTACAATTTACAGTACAGTAGAAATACATAACCTTGAATAATAACTTGCTAGGCAAAATTTATTTACCGAGACTCGAGAGATTATTCGAGATTATCCTTCATGCCGAACTGGCATTCCTTGATGTGGTCGAAAACCAATTCGACCACGTCGTCGGTTATTCTGTTCGCTTTTCGTAAAATTTGAACCAGCTCGGTCATAGTGAAAATGGATTTCACTTGGATGCCGTTCGCTTTGAGTACGCTAGCGCCACCTTGTTGGCGGTCAATGACAACCACGGCGTGCGTGACGCGCAGGCCTTCGTCGCGGAGCGTGCGAACGGTTTCCAGCAGGCTGCCGCCAGATGTCACCACGTCCTCGACCACGAGGCAATTCTGCCCTCGCTGGAACACGCCTTCGAGAATCTTCTTGGTGGCGTATAGCTTGGTCTCCCGCCGGCGCATGATCATGGGCGTGTCGGTGTTGACGGACATGACGGCGGCGAAGGGTAGCGCGGCGTACGGGACGCCGCACAATATGTCGTAGTCTATTTCCGACGCCATGCTCGACAGCTGCTTCGACACCGCCGTCTGGAATTCGTTAAAAATGCTGTTGAAATAACTTATGTTTGTGTTGCAACTTGCTACATTAGGTCGTTCTAAACGAATTTGATAGGAAATTTGTACGGTGCAACCGTACAAACTTACAAAGTCCATTTTATCAATTCACTATATTCATCAATTTGCTAATTTCACATTGCGCTCATTTTAAATATAATTTAATTTTAACTTTTAAGCACAGTTGCAGCAAAACCGTCGCGCCTTGCGGACCACTGTAACTGGCATTAGCATCTTATAAGTTATAGCATAGCAAATAGTAATAAACAACTTATCAGCAACTATAGTTTTATTTAGTTTTATCATCAAGCAGCAATTCTCAAGGAGTACCCCGTACATCTTTATGGTCCTTCGAGCCGGACATATCTTTGTAAGCCGACTTGAAACTCGTATTTTTCCCCATCATTCCGATTTTTTTTTATCAGACTAGACGAGTTCTGAATATTAATATTTATCTCACCATTGCTGTCTACTAGTTACTTAATTTAGCGGTGGCATTGCTCCATCAGGCACTCTACCGAAGTGCTCAGCAAGGGGTAGGTAATACCTAAAGTAAGAATTTAGAAGTGTCCACTCACCATGAGGCGCGGATGCGAGACCGCCACTCGGAGGTCGAAGTAGATAGGGGTCCGCCGGCCGACCATCGCCTCGATGTCTCCGAACCTCACCGCCCCGGCATCGTACAGCTGCACCGCAAGCTCCTCCAGGGCTGACATCTGGAAGTTACAAGTTGATGGATATTAAGAACTTCTACGTCTCGAAGTTAGAAGTTGCTATATTTGGAAGTTATACACGCTACTCGTACACGATTTAAACGCTACTATGTAGTAGCAGTATAGGTTGGTAAAGTTGCGGTGGGTTGATCGTGCCCGTAACTTTGCCTAAGCGGTGAGTGGAGAACCATGGGGTTTTAGTGGGTAGTTCCTCGGAGAGTCCCACATACCCCGGCCGATCGATGTCCCCAATCCGCCGGGGATGCGTAATGCATTTCCCCATGTAAAAAAAGGTAGCTAAAATTGAGAGATAATACAAATATACTACTTGCTTTATCTTGCTTCATGTACTGGCAAATATCCAAAAACATGTTACTGGCTTGTTGTAGCAGAAGAGAGTTATGTTATCAACAGACAGCAGTTACGTTAAACGGCGCTCAACGTGTTGAGACTTGAGTGACCTTGACATTTAATAGTAAATGTGTTATGTGCCAAAAGAGGTAGATCTAGGCTAAAAACGTGCCGTAGTGGTTAAGATAATTAGGATTACTAGGTCTAATCCGTGATAAGTAGAATCATCAGGGTCACGTAGGTCATAATTTGGGTCATAGGTCGTCGTCAATGCGATAAGTCCTAGCTATTTCTAGATCCAACACTTTCACCACTAGGTTTAACTACCGTGACTTGAGGTACTAATTATGTATTCTGTGGTTCAACTTTAAAGATAAACATTCACTGCTGGTCTGACAAGGCTTTAAATGAACGTGGGTGGGGGCGCTGCTGTTAAAGGAGAACTGTCAAAAATGGCGTTTTACACACCCTAAAGTATTATCACTTAGTTTTGTGACATTCTGTATATTATATATCTCCGGAATAGCATGGAGAATTATTCAAAACTCTGAAAATGGCTTCTATTGATGATGGAGACATGAAGGTAGCTCGAACCATCGAAGTGGTTCTCTCAATAGCTCGTTGTGAGACGAGTGACGAGACGACCCTTATGTTTAAAAATATTTGGAATGTCACCAGACGAATTTTTATCACATTAATTAATTCAAAAGATAAGATTCACACAGATGACGATAATATTATGGTCGCTAGACTATCTTGGTGATTTTAATATAAGATATTACATATACGGATACTACCTGTCCCGGCAAACGTTGCTTTGCCATAATATAAAGTACCTATTTCGTCCATATTATTTTTTTGAAGTGATTAAATAACTATGGTACCATAGCAACGTCTAGCGCTATATCGTCGCACAAACAATGGTCGCCCTCAGTCTCGAGTTATAATAATTTACTATTATTTATTCAACAAATGCACTTATCAAAATATAAAGTACCCAGTAGCCGATTCTCAGACCTACTGAATATGCATATAAAATTTGGTAAAAATCAGTAAAGCCGTTTCGGAGGAGATCGTGGACTAACATTGTGACATGAGAATTTTATATATAAGATTATATTTTATAGGCACAACGTCTTGCTAAAGAGGTTACATTCTGACGATATTATGATGAATTGATGAGTCAGATATTTTGTAGTTATGACTTATTAGATAAATTAGATAATATAATGCTATAAATGCTGTGATGTGAGTGATAAAATTATTCCAGCAAACTTTTATAAAAATTCAAAAGTAGACGCCAATCTCGTCATTGATAAAAAAACTAATGATAAAAATAATTATTATTTAATTAAGGAAGGGAAAAATCAAAAATAAAGGCTTAATTTAAATAAAATATTCTAACACCTTGTGGTTGAAGGCTGCTTGTTATTCTGTCAGTCTGGGGTTTTCTCATAAACAAAACTATTGCATCATTTATCGCTATAATTTATATTCCAGAGTCAAGAGGAAACGCCTGATTTCCTCTGTCAGCAGAAATAGAAACAAATTATGTTAATAGGCAAAATAATAAGATTAAATTAAGTAAATTATTTTTTCTTATTATTGTAAGGTTTTATAATTATTATACTGACATTGTACCTCGTCTTACTTATTGACTAGTAAACATTTACCTAAAAAAACTTGCTAAAACTTATTTACTATTTAACCAATACCCATGACAGGCCAGCACTCTATCGGGGTGCTCAGGGCGGCGGTAAGGGGATGCCGTCGCCCATTGCACTGAGTCCCAGAGAGGGTCGCGATGTGCAGTGTGCTCCTGCGCATCGCGACAAAACGCAGTGGAATGGCCTAGAAGCAAGCCTGCTCGGCCTGAGGAGCGAGTAAAACGCTCCCATCGAGAGGAGTCTGCAGCCCACTAGGCAGACGTCCGCTGATGAAGCTGTGGTGTCGCACAGTTCCCGCGACTTCGTCAGGAAGCGGTGGCTAGGAGCACCGTAGAGTTTTAGTGGGTAGGGCCGCGGCACACAACATCTTCGCCCGCGGCGAGCCCCACATATCCGCAGTGGGAGTCCCCATCCCCTGCGGAATGCGTCACAGCATTTCTCTACGTAAAAAAAAAAAAAGGCCAGCACTCTATACTGCAGGGGTCACCATTTGGTGATAGACTGTGTGTGCGGACCGCGGTCCGCATCCGGACCGCCGCCGACCCATGATTGTGTGCGGACCAAGCATGTTCGAAGATGATCTTCGTTCATCTTAGGACTTCAACATATCCAGGATTTAATGTCAATATCTATTTATAGCTTGCACCGATATTTCACTCCAAACTTTAGAAAGATAATTAGCTACAAAAATGTATTAAGTACTTTTCTCATTGAAAGCTAAATAATTTCCTAAATATATTTTTTTTATAAAATGTGTGGATCGCGAAGGACATTTCATGTCTTAAAACGGAAATCCCGAACGAAACTAATTGGTGACCCCGGCCTGCCTAGTATACGCCAACGAGATATCTCTCTCTACATGTTTCTCGATGTTTGATAGCTTGTATCTTCATCTCTATTGACCCTAGCATGACAAACATTTTTCTCGCGTAGATCTATCATCGAAATAACACATTTTTATAGTGTTTTGTCGAGATAATGTCGAGATTTTGACATTATGAGACGAGTAGTTTTGAATTATCTCGAGAGTGAGATATCTCGTTGGCGTATGCTAGGCAAGCTGGTCTACTGTCTACACCCGTGTGCCATCGACGAATAAAATAAAAAACCGGCCAAGTGCGAGTTACACTGGCACTGGTTCCATACCCTTAAATATAGAGCAAAAATAGGCCAAAAATTGTTTTTAATGGGGAGCCTCCCTTAAATTTATTTTACTTTTGTTATTATTTATTAAAAACACGTATTATACATATTTGAGGATTTTGTGAAAATTTCATGTATCTTGTTGCCATATATAATTAGCGAGCAAAAAAGGCAAAAAAAATCACGTTGTATGGGAGGTCCCCATAATATTTTATTTTGTTAAATAAATATATTTTGTTGTTATATTGATTATTGACTACAGAAATACACAATCTGTGACATATCAGAAGTTTAGCTATAGCGGATTTTGAGATAATATAGCCTGGAGAGTGGAGACAGACATAAAAAACCAGCCAAGTGCGTGCCGGCCGCTGGGCCACGCGCAATAATATAGGGTTCCGTAGTACCTACCGCTGGTTTTTGATAATTTTTGTTTGACCGAAACTATGAGCTACTCTGCTATGAGGGTTAACTACAGATTACAGAACCATAAAAAGACAGACGGAGAGATAACGTCAGACGTTTTTGTCGCGTAATTTAAAAACCATAAATACATTTCATATAGATATAAGTTAGCTATGGCAAATTTGAAGTGTATGCTTGAACCAATCTATGTAGGTACAAATTTTGGAAGCTTAAGCTTGAGTGATTTAAATCACTCTCCTGACTCTCCTCTGTAGGCAAAATACTAAATAGGAATCCCTTTTTTTACAGATGTCTTTCTGATTGATTATTCTGTGTTATAAAAGTTGACCAATCGTGTTAAATGCTATGGGTAATTTAAAGACAAAGACAATAATATGATGAATACTAGCTGTTGCCCGCGACTTCGTCCGCGTGGACTTCAGTTTATAGCGCGCGGTGTCAACAAAATTGGTGTCAAATTTAAAAGCTTTTTAGAACCCTGGTACCCCTTAAATCAAAATACCCAAAAACAGCTGTGCAGTGCGCACATAATATTTCATTTTTTTATATTATACCTAAAGCTTATTTAGCCCCCCATTACACAACTTTAGCTTTACCTATAAACTATTTAACATTGGTCGGTTTAAGGTTTCGTCACTCATCACTGCGTAGATAAAGTACTGAGTACTGAGTATTGAGTTATTCATTATCGACGTGCATAACAATCGCAAGAATCGGAAACTGCTGCTCAGCTTGGTACCACGTCTTATAGAAAGATGCATGAGCAAGCGATATCGCGATGTAGGAGACGCACGGCGCCATCTATTATGATTTTTTGGAACTAACTTAATTTGAACAAATTTACGCATTTTCACCCCCTTACAACCCCTTTTTCCGGTTAAAAAGTAGCCTATGTCCTTTCTCAGGCTTTAGACTATCTGTGTACAAAATTTCATTACAATCGGTTCAGTAGTTTTGGCGTGAAAGCGAGACAGACAGAGACACTTTCGCATTTATAATATTAGTATAGATATAGATGAACTTTAATTTCTTAGCTTTAGTCATTGCTGAGAAAAATCGATATGGCTACAGCCAAATTATCAAGGCGTCGAATTAAAAACATAACTAAGTTAAGGTTGTTACTTGTGGTAATTTTAAAACACGTTTAAATAAATGTATAGGTCTACGGGGTCTACCAGAATCTGATGGCAATTTGTGACAGCAGATTTTTAAAAAATATCCTTGCTCATTGGATTTATTTTTATATTTGCATGTTTAACACACAGAATCAGCTGCTATTTAGAAAAAAAAGGATCTAAATGTTTCTGGTAGACCTATAATCATGGGGGACCCTATGGTCATGTGGGTCAAGTGTGCGCAGCGTCTAAGTGTACGCATTGTAAATATCTCGAAAAATATATTATGACGCTAAGGAACGGCAACCCCCGTGGGCCGTGGTAACTCTTCAATAACCCACCTGGGACGCTCTGCGAAGCGCTCGTGTCCCAGCGACTTCGTGCGCGCCATTTTGGAATGACAGATAAATGAAGATTTTTGCTCAAATATTTACATTTTGTAAATTTTGATGCGTAATCTTTTGAAGTTATAAATAAGCTTCTAAATAAGCTTTTTGCTATCGAGTGCAACATAATATCAAGTTTGTTATTTTCCAGTGTTTAGGATATTCTGATGATGCAGGAATTAAGCATATTCGTATAACCCTGTTTCTATGCTTTGGGTTAAGTCTGCGCAGAAGCCTTTTCCCTTATGTGGCGAACAGTATTCTGAACCACCGACTGAAGATTGGATTGAAAGAAGCCTTTGTGGAGTCTGGTGGCAAAAACAGTGCACCAGCTCCGCACAGGCATTTTTTTTTGTATTACAATTTACATGTATGACGAAGTAACTAAATATTTCTAAGTGAAAATTATTGTTCTCATATTTTGATTTAAGACGATTTTGTTGATTACTTTATGTAACTATAAGTAGTTACAAATTAAAATTTTAATTGTAATACTTTATGTTCTAAAATGTATATATTTTGTTGTTGCGTACACTTACCCAACGTGCTGCGTACACATACCCCAATACTGGGGTAAAAGTGCGCAAATGGAAGGTTTATGGTTTTCTAAAGTTTCTTAAAATATTAGCTATTGAAAAATACTATTTTTGTGTTTAAGTTGGTGACAAATAAACAGTCTTACAAATGAACACAGTTTTGTTTCATTGTACTAATAATATTTGAGTTTTTAAAGCATCAAAGTTTAAATGCGCACACTTGACCCGCATGACTCTATGTCAGTGGTTCCCAACCTTTTTAGAGCCGTTACCTCTATGGCCTGTTAGAAACTGATTACCCCCGCAGGGGTAATTACCCCAGGTTGGGAATCACTGCTCTACGCATACATTCACGGCCTAGCCGGTTTGTACTTTTGGGTTCGAAATTCTAAAAAGAAATTGCTATAACAGCAATTCCAATATTTTTTTGTACAATATTTTTATTATTTACTAGATATGATGATTGATGGATTAAAATAAAGTTTTAAAAAATATATTTTAAATACTGTGCGAACGGAACATAATATGGTGTTTCATAACTTACATTCATGATTATTTAAATATATTCAAAACGACAAAATTATTTGGACTATGTTATTTTTATTGAAAAATAATCGGCCAAGTGCGAGTCGGACGCGTGCACGAAGGGTTCCGTGCCATTATAGAGCAAAATTAGGCCATAAATTGTGTTTTTTTGTACATGCCCCTTAACTTTTTTTATTTTATTTTAATACTCGTATTATTATTAAATATTAAGATAGATAAACATAATATTATACAACGTATAATTAAGGATTATGTGAAAAATCTAAGTACCTATCTACCTGTTGTCTTTATTGATATAGATTATAGAACAAAAAAATCACATTTGTGGTATGGGAGCCCCCTTAAATATTAATTTTTAGTTGTTTTTTGCATATTTTGTTGTTATCTAGCGCGAGCGGCAACAGATAGAGGTATCATAATCTGTGAAAATTTAAAATTTCTAGTTTAGAAATTCCGTTCTTAAGTTACAGCCTGGAGACAGACAGACGGACATACAACGAAGTCTTAGTAATAGGGTCCCGTTTTTACCCTTTGGGTACGGAACCCTAAAAAACTAGTCAAATTAGAGTTCCACATTTTTAACCAACTTCCAAAAAGGAGGAGGTTATATTATTATGTTCGTCTGTTTATATATTTTTTTGTATGTTCAACCATAACTTCGCCGTTTATGGACCGATTTTTATGATTCTTCTGTTGTTGTACAGGGTTGAATTCGAGGTTGGTACCATGTCCACAAAAATGTTGATCTGATCATGGGATCCATGAAGAACCGAGGGGACTTCTTGAAATTTATATGGGAATATATTATGGTGATTTCGATTTTTTCTGAAGTCTTTCAGGCATATACTACCAAAAAATAAGATTTTGCACCAGGATGTACCCTGGTTCTGAAGGTACCCAACAGAACTTTTGATAGAAGTTTGAGGATTTTGGCTTTATTTAAACTACTCCAAGCAAAAGTCAATGAATCCTACATTATTTCTGCTGAACATAGGCTAAATTTTATTTTGCAAAAAATTGTGTTTCGTAAGATATTTGGGTTTTTCGGACGCCAGGTGTCAAATCAACCAGAAAAGTTACTTATTTTACGTACGCTGCCGAAATTATAAAAGATAGAACCATAAAATGTTCTAATAATTGTAGATCTTATTTATATCTACAAAAAATTCCGCGACACACTATACTTATCTATGTCGAGTGAGGCACAATAACCATTTTTTTTTATTTAAAAACTTTTGATTTTTTCGGACTACATTTAGTTATAATAGGTACTAAGGCCTTATTGTTAATTTAACTGGCTTTTGCTCGCAGCTGCGCTCACGTGAAATTCGCGTTAGCTTTGGGATCATGATGTTTTCGAAGACCACAATAATTATTAGCCTATGTTCGTCGCAATATTATTCTTACGAACAGACAGATAGACATACAGACGGACGGACGGACAGACAGACAGGCAGGCAGGCAGACAGAGAGAATTTTATACACCAGTCTGTCCTGCCTGCCTAGCATACGCCAACGAGATATTTTTTTTATTTTTGAGCCTTTTATTATTTGGCAAGATTTTGAGATTTTTCAATTTGGCCTTAGATGTCCCTTCGGACCGCGCCTGAGTAGTTTTCGATTTTGCTATGGAGATACTTTGAGAGTTGAGACAGGCCACAGCCTCTACCCTTTTTTTTATTTTTGATGCGCAGGGGAAACCCATCATGGGTCCCCCGTGTTGGGTTGTCCCCGGGGGTATGTGAGACTCCTACTCACTAAAACCACCTGCGGTTCGCCTTCAGCCGTATAAAGGAGGGATGTCCCGGATCTAACAAACACGGGACTCCCTCCACGACCGGCCGGCCGGTCTACCTCAAAGGGACCGGACTTCCACCAACAGTAAGGGAACGCTTAGGCAAACTAAAGCGCTCCCCTCGGCGCCGGGACTGGCTAAGCCGGGCAGGTATCCATCCTGGCCCGGAGCCACAGCCTCTACCCTACCCTAACCCTACCCTTATTGCCATTTACTTTATTATATTATATTATTCTTGCCTTTCAGTTTATTAGCTTGCAAAAATCTGATTATTTTTGATGCAATTATAAATTTTGGAGGGCTACCATCTATTTAGAATTGATAGGACATGTCCTTGATTATTGGGCACCAAAGTTGTTCAATAGTTTAGTAGTATTTTCTTCTTCCTTTTGAAAATGGCTCCTTGGATGGTAGTATTTTTGTGTTTGAATCATTGAGTAATGATATATCAGAAATATTATGATATACAGAAAAGTTTTATCTTGATAAGAATGTAAATTTTATTAATGCAATTTATAAATATCAAATTTCGCAATTTATCAAAAATTAAGATCATAATATTTATTTTTCCTTTTCTTAATTAATTTTTACACAATAAATAAATCAATAAGTACATTGCCAATTTCTAACCTTCTGACAAATTTATAGTAAACTATAGCAAAATTAGCAATAATTATAGTTTAAAGCAACGTGTCGGCCTAGACGTATATAATAAAATGCAATTTTACTAATTTGTACAAGTGACATAATGGGGGTATTTTGCTACTGTATAATATTATAATAAATTATGGGCATAGGTGAACCGTGCACCTTGGACCTCCAAACGTATAATCTATAACATCAAACCTTGAAAACTGTACCGGTTTATAAAAATACAAGTTCAAGTTTCGTTAAAGTAAAGTATAAAAATTGTTGTTCTATTTAGTAAATCGATTGGTTTTCAGGGTGATGGCCGAAAAGTGGATTGCCTCTAAAAGCTAATAATATCATTGATATCTAGTTAGATAGTTAGTTAAGCAATTCAGAAGCTTTTGAGCGATCATTGACTGGTATAATTAAGATGATCATTGACTCAGTTCCTTAGAGCTACCTAGGAAAAGAATATTTTATATTATTAACGAAGAAAATGAGTCATTACCAATTATTATTAGTCAAAGAAAGTCTTTCTGTCATCGTAGAACAAATAAGTGATAAGTAACTCAGAAGAAACAATATTAAAAAAAAAAATTAAACATTGCAGTCAGAAATTGGAAAATTACGAGCTTGTTTATGAGTACGCTATCTTTTAGCACTACATCCTTAAGTTATGTCTCTATACAGCTTCTACTGCCTATATTTTTTATCGGCAGCGCAAGTTTGTGACTCTTTAGTCCTTGAATGCTGCGGTTGTCTAAATAATTAAGACGAGCCACTAATCGTTTGCATCAACATCGCTTTGCTTTTTAACCAACTTCCAAACAGGAGGAGGTTATATGCTGTGGATATATATTTTTTAAATTTTTTTTTAGTTTTAATGCACACAATATTTCAATGAACAAAATTGTATGAAATAAATCAGCTTTTAGTACTTGTTGACACAAGTCTTGTAAGGTGGGGTTTATTACATAATACTAGACAAGTTATAAATTATAATAATATTAAATGTCTAGTATAATAATTTCAAATTATCATCATCACCGCCATCATCAGCACCGTGTTTATTATAATTGACTTCCAGGGTTTAAGAGTTTTCATTTTTAGTTCTGATTACAGACATTTGGTAGGTATTTAATTAAACTTATTTCTCTAAGATTTTATTCGTACTATTTCTATTAAGTACACCAAGTGAAACAAATGAATAATTTGTTTCAGAAAGAGATAACATAGTCGTGTCATTAGTTCAAGTTTGGTCATTATAGGGACACACAAAATGTTATTAAGAATTTAAGATTCTTCCTCAATGGAAAAATTTGGTTCGGTTGACACGATCGCTGGTTAGAACGTATTAGAAATTAGAGCTGATGAAGTTGCTAGACCACAGCCGGGCTGACTCATATTACTTCCAAATAGAATGTCTAGCAATCATATTCATTATCATACAGATGCAATATCGTAAAGTTGAATTTTGAATATTCGAAAAAAAAGGAAACATTTTTTTTCACCCCAAGGGCTGTAAACTTTGCTTCCGGCTTTCCCTTAAATTTTAATTAAAATTCATTGACTACATTAATTTATTAATCGTGCTGTCGTATCCACGTGTAATGAAAAACACATAAAACTACTTACGTTGCGTTATGAAATATTAAATAACTATTTAATAACTAATTAATGTTTTTTCTGCACTTTATCACATTGATGCACTTCACTGTGATTTCTTTTTAATGATCGTATCGTTTTTATTGGTAATACTGTCTGAGCACATCGGAGAATAACCGCTGAATGTAAACAACTCGCATTTTATTATACAGTAAAATGACACAAGGTGGATATGATTTACGTTTTTTATGGACAGTTGACAGTTTTCACTTTTACCATAAAATGCTTTTTACTCACTCCGTGCGTAATTTATGCAATTTCTTTAATATTGTACAGTGGTAAATGTGGCATTTATTTTAGTTGTAAGACATATTGACACATAATACTGCGTAGACCGTAGTGCTTGCCACTACCACTAGGCAGTGTCATGTGTTATTATAACTTATAAAACTTACTTAAAAATTTAAATATTTCAAAAGTTTTATCTAATAGGATAATAATCAGTTAAATAACAAAAGTCAAAAGGACTATATTGATTTTTTTTAATATTTACTTAATAAATTGAATCGAAGGTTTTTTGTTATTGTCTCTGAATTAGTTGGTCACCCTAACATCTCAATAGAGACAGCCAGACCAATCACCGGCGTAAGTGTATGAAAACTTAGACCTTGGGGGATCTATTTGATATGTTACAAACACTAAACTATTACTTAACCTAATAAATCTTTAATTTAGTACAAGGTTTAATAAAAATAATAAAAAACCAAACAGGTTTATGTTTTTTATTGTTTTATCATTAACGATGATTGTAAAATATTTGTCATAAGTAAATCGAAAGTAATAAGTAATAACTAATAAATAATGTTCAAATTAGTTTCTTAAAGCGCCTAATAAAAGAAATTAGCACTTTGAGTTATATTTTTACAGGCGCAAATAACAAAATCTTTTAGTCATCTTTCTCAGCTGAGCGTCGATAAAATCTCACGAACTACTCAAAACTTTTGCGTTTGGCTTTTAGTATTAGATTATTAACGTAATAACTAATAAGCCATTTTTACATAAATTTTAAGTTAAATATTTTAAAATTTGGCATCAACACGGCTATGCCCTACATACCTAAAGCGCTTGTTATAAATCTGAAAGTAGCTTATTAATTAGCAATTAACCCTGTGATAACATTAACAACTGTATTAAAATGTAATAAAACAGCTGATATAAATAACATGCGTCATTTTAACAGATGTGATAGTCTTGAACTTCTCGTCGCGCGTCGTGATAAAAGTGAAGGCTCTTTTTCATTTTATATATAAAATATGACAATCCCTTTGCATACCCATACAGCTTTAATCCTTCAAGTCCCATAAGAGCACCGATGATCGCGACAACAATAGAATGCAATAGCATTTCCAAGAATCCGCGATCGAAGTATTATACAGTGTGTAACAAAAATAAATCATAATACTTTAGGGTGTGTACGTGATCCTCGTAGAGAGTTCACTGTGAAAGTAGCAGTGCTGAAAGACGAAAAAATTTTTTTCATCCGAGTTTCCCCGTACAAGTGAAAAAAATTGGTTTCTGAGCGCTGCTACTTTCACAGTGAACTCTATACAAGGAATACGTACACCCCCTTAAGTATTATTGCTTATTTTTGTTACACCCTGTATATTAATTACTAGCTGTTGCCCGCGACATCGTCCGCGTGGACTTCAGTTTATAGCGCGCGATGTCAACAAAATTGGTGTCATAAGCTTTTATTTTAAAAAAAAACCCTGGTATCCCTTAAATCAAAACACCTAAAAACAGCTGTGCAGTGAGCATATAAAATATCATTTTTTTAAATTAAACTTTGTATTTTATGCCATATTTTAAAGCTTATATTTTATTTTTAGCCCCCTAATTACACAACTTTACCCATAAATAAACTATTTATCATTGATAGGTTTAAGGTTACGTCAATGCATAGATAAAGTACTGAGTTATTTAATAACGTGAAAAAGAAATAACAATCGAAAAAATCTAAACTCAAATGTAAGATGATACCACCTCTTATAGAAAGACGTTTGAGCAAGCGTCAGCGCGATGTGGGAAACGCACGGTGCCATCTATTATGAATTTTTGGAACTAACTTAATTTGAACTTTATACATTTTGACCCCCTTACAACCCCTTTGTCCAGTTAAAAAGTAGCCTAAGTCCTTTCTCAGGCTTTAGACTATCTGTGTACAAAATTTCATTAAAATCGGTTCAGTAGTTTTGGTGTTAAAGCGAGACAGACAGATAGACAGAGATAATTTTGCATTTATAATATTATTATAGAAATATAGATGAAACACCAAGTAGCAAGTAGCAATTATACTGATGTCGATCGCAATATTTTAAAATATCCTGAATTTTACGAGCCATAAAACGTGTCCTAATCGCAAATTAATTACAAAATATTCATTTTTAACTAGCTGCCTGAACTGTAGCGATTTATACTGGAACATGAAACTTCGAGGTCGTTTACCTTTTGAACGTTATTTTCACAGTTTAGATTTTAGATACAGATTAACGTAAACAACCTGTACTTACTTGTTTCTAAACATCTTCTTACAGTAAAGTTTTTATATAGAAATATTACTTTAAAATTTAAATATTGTATTAATATATTGATGAAAAATATACTCGTAAAATTCAAAATATTTTTCGCGTTTCTATTAATAAAAAAAAGACATGTCCTATAAAAGTCTGTATGTTTGGTGAGTCTACTCATTAACAGATTTTTTTATTTATATTATGATTGATGAGTTGATGACAGTTTACACTGAAAATTATTGTAATTTGCTAATTGAACATGAAATATTAAATATATTTCATCAAAATATACAACAATCACACACGTGACACGTTACATAACACCTACAATGAGCCCAGAACCACAGAATATAATAATATATTAGTTGTACCAACCAGAACGTGGATGTTTATTACTTTACTAAAAAATCCCGATTACCTACGTTGTAATTTAAAGTACCCAGAGTAGTGTCTCTCTCTTGAAATAATCTAAGTCTAGGGTTACACACTCAGTCTGACATCAGTTTCCATCAGTCTTCGACTGACCGAAACTGGTGTTTCTGCCAGAAAAGTATTAGGTATTAGTGGAGTTCCCAGAGCGTAAAAATCGTGCTAACCTCCGATTTTTGCAATAGTAGATGAAAATTAAAAAGAAAAAAAGGAATGTGTAGCTGATAAAATAAATAATAAAGTTTACCTATTGAAAAGTTGTGCTTTTGATTTTTAAATTATTCTCTTCCACTTCAAGTAAACTCATAACTGTAAAATTTTGAGGGAAATTTGCGTATTTCTTTCTTTTAAATATACTTATAGCAAAATAATAATATATATATTTTTTTATTTGTATCGTTGCTTATATTCCAAAGAAAGAAAATAAGTTGAAAAAATATATAATTTAGATTTAAAATTGATACTTTTGTATGTAGATTGTAGATGAGCATACCTCCAAATGTGCTTGTTGTGTGCCTCGCCAGGTAAATGGCGTTCCTATTTTTCTTTGGTTTTAAATAGGAAGTTTAAAATTACTTTTTAGGCTTAACCAAGCCTTCTATTTCTTAATGTGTATAACTTTTTAGCTCTTACTTTATTAATTTTTTTGAAAATGTAGCACAAACTTTTCACGGATATTTCGAAGAAAATCTGTATTTTATTTCTTTTGGTTAGGTTTTTACAGAATAAAATTGATTTTTTTTTCATTAATTATATTTGCTAAAACATACTTAAAGGAAAAAAATACAAATTAGGTTAAGAACTAATATTTTTTGTATTCAGGTAAGCATTTTCCAAACATAGGTCGCAGCATGCGTCTTTAGTATGTACATGTTTGTGCATTTAATGTTTTAGCTCTCACTTAAATAAATTCTCAACAAATATAGAAAAATATTTTCGGTCTATTTTACACATTTTTGGAGATATTTAAACGTTTTTAAGTACTTAAAAGTTATAATTTCTCTAAAAATTAAACAAGTAAGTTTAACACACTTTTCGTTACAACCCTTTTATCTTGGTTACGACGAGCGTTAATCTCTAAAAACTTTGCAAAAACTATACTATAAGGAGTTATATAAACTATAAGGAGTTGTATTTAGCTTAGCAAAGCAAACTTTCTTTTTTAAAAATTGTGTATTTGGTTAATTTTTAACGTAAACAATCAGATAAGAGTCATTAAATAACAGGAACTAGAAAAAAAAATTTCTGGACCGGTTTTATATGGTGAAATATTAATTTTTAATTAAGTAACTAAAACACTAAAAGCACAAAAAAATTTTTGGTAAACTTTGCAAGTTATAGTGTAAAAAAGAAAATGACACCTCAAAAACAAAAATCCATTCACTATTACAACTTTCGGAGGTTAAAACCTCTGGCGACTGCAATATGTAGTGAGTGTGGCAAAGCGCGCCACTCAGGAAAGTGCGCCATAATAATTAATATTATAGCTATTATATTTCCATATACATACTGCTGATTGGTAACATGGTGACTGGTGACTTAGCTATAATTTCATACTGCTGATTGGAAACATGGTGAGTGTGGTAAAGCGCGCCATCCAGGCAAGTGCGCCCAGCGCCATAGATATTAGATGATATTAGCTTTGCCACATATCACTATAATAAAAAATTTATCAGTCCGTCAATCGACCGGTCAGGCGATAATTCTCCCATTATTCCTGACCAAACTAATAGACTGCAAACTGATGTCAGACTGAGCATGTAACCACAGTCTAAGAATGTCTAGAGTCTAGACTCTAGACCTAGAGTCTAGACTCTAGGCCAGGGGGTCCCAAACTTTTTCAGCCTGCGGCGCACTTACAAGTCAATATTTTGTCACGGCGCCCTTTTTTTTTTGAGACGGGGATTGCTGTTGCTCATGCCGGAGGGTTTGGGGACAACTTCCCCGGGTATGTAGGACTCGCTGCGGCCGTAAAGATGGTGAATTGAGCGCTGCAGCCCTACCCACTAAAACCCGTCTATACTCTTCCACTCGTCGCACGCAGGATTGCGAGAACGCGCGAGCTTTCTTTCCGCGGCTCTGCGTGCGTGTACCTGCTTGTCACCAGCAGGCCCTCCTCGAGTTCACACAGGCTCCGTTGCCAAACAGATGCCCTTCCAGGGCTTGTGTAGGCCTGACACTTTGGTGTCGCGATGCGCGAAGAATACGCAGCGCATCGCGACCCTCTCGGGGACTCGGTGCAATGGGCGGCGGCATCCCCATACCGCCGCGCGCTGCCCCGAGCTCCCTGGCTAAGGTGAGAAGCCGTGGTCATTTGGGTTGACCCGTTTTCGCCTTGGCCTACTTCTGCGACGAGGGTTGAGCGCCTCCCTCTCTCTTATGCGCTCGGCCTGATCTTTTGCGGAGATGACATCGTGAGCGAAATCCTCTACCGCTTTCCACTCTTGTTCGCCGCTCAACATTGCACGAAACAGTGCCGGCAGCGAAAGGTCCGGTCCGCCGTCCGATGGCAGCACTGAGTGCCGCACGTTTTACTATCCAAGAGGGACACGCCGTGATGGTATGTTCGGCCGTGTCCCTGTCACAGTCACAGTGGTGACATCGCGTGGTTTCTTCTCGACTTACGGTCTCGCACAGGTACCGACCGAAGCAGCCATGCCCGGTCAGCATCTGTGTGAGTCAGAACTCGTAGGAGAGCGCGCCGGTCCTCCTTGTCAACCACTGTTTCAGCACTGGTCGAATGGCCTGCACCAGATTTACGCTGACTTGAGCCTCTTGCAGCCTTTCCTCCCATAGTTTTAAAATAAACACCTTTTATGATTATATTTAGGTAAAGCAAGTAAATAATATGTCCAGCAGTGGACGAATATAGGCTGATATGATGATGATGGTGAAGTAAATAATAAACAAAATATATAATTAATCATCTGCCTGCTTTACATCATTCATATTATAATTTTATTTTATAACTAGCTGTCCCGGCAAACGTTTCTTTGCCATATAATAAAAAGTATATCGCCCGTATTATTTTATTGAAGTGACTAAATAAGTATGTCACCATGACAACGTCCATCGCTATATCATGGTCGTCGTTTTTCTCGAGTTGTAATAATTTAAGTACTATTATTTATTCAACAAATGCACTTATCAATATAATAAGTACCGAGTAGCCGATTCTCAGACCTAGTGAATATGCATATAAAATTTGGTAAAAATCAGTAAAGCCGCTTCGGAGGAGTTCGTGGACTAACATTGCGACACGAGAATTTTATATATTAGACTAGCTGTCCCGGTGAACTTCGTGTCACTTTAAAACCTTCCCTGGACTTCTACGAATATTTTAAGACTAAAATCAGCCCAATCCGTTCAGCCGTTTTCGAGTTTTAGCGCGACTAACACATTTGAAAATCCATTTTTATATACATAGACTAGCTGTGCCGGTGAACTTCGTGTCACTTTAAAACCTTCCCTGGACTTCTACGAATATTTTAAGACTTAAATCAGCCCAATCCGTTCAGCCGTTTTCGAGTTTTAGCGCGACTAACACATTAGAAAATCCATTTTTATATATAAGATTATTGTGGTTATGGATAATCATGATGGAGGATCGGCGCACCGCCTGCCTTTCCGCGGCGGACCCAGGGCAATCGCGCAAAATTTTTTCAACTGAACCGCAAATGAAACTCAGACGTTGATCGAGTTTTGGAATGATTCGGTATCGCGCTAACGTTTTGACAGCTAGTTGAGACGTTACTGAACCTCAGCCCAAGCGCAAACGCTGCCAAAACAAAAAGTTGATACAATGCTACTTCTACTCGCACGTTTCTGAAACGTTTCTCATTTTGGTGTGTTAAATGGACGGAAATCGATGGAAAAATATAACATAAGCTATAATCAAAAGCTTATGTTTTACTTCAAAAGCTTATGTTTTACTTCAAAGCTGTAAAATAACACTACGGACTATTTGAGTTTGTTAAAAAGTGAATTGAATTTTGACATTACTTATTTACGTAAATATTTTCTGCGCCACATAAAACTTTGTCACAAGTCACTTATCACTACTCACTTATAGCGTAAAATATAGTAAAACAATATGAATTTAACTACGTAAATAATTAAAACATCCAAGTAATAATCATTCGCATTCATAACTACCAAAACAACTTCACTCGTGTCATATTCATCCACATGTAAATAAACAATTTGTCAATATATATATATATATATATATATATATATATATATATATATATATATATATATAACCAAAGGTGCCAGGGCAATCGCGTTATTTTTAAACGTTTCAATTCAGGTTCACATCTGCTTTGGTTGTGGTTCAGTTACGGTTTGGTTCCGCTGCGTCTGAACAAATTTCAGTATCGTGCTAACGTTGCAACCGTAACTCAACCTTAGATGGAACTCGAACGAAGCGCAACGTTTGACCTTTAGACAGACATTACAGCGGACCAATCAGCGCGCTTCTGATTTTATTTTGATTGGCTTAAATATGAACATATTTTTTCCGATGCGTTAATTGGTCCATTGACAAATTGTTTATTTACATGTGGATGAATATGACACGAGTGAAGTTGTTTTGGTAGTTATGAATGCGAATGATTATTACTTGGATGTTTTAATTATTTACGTAGTTAAATTCATATTGTTTTACTATATTTTACGCTATAAGTGAGTAGTGATAAGTGACTTGTGACAAAGTTTTATGTGGCGCAGAAAATATTTACGTAAATAAGTAATGTCAAAATTCAATTCACTTTTTAACAAACTCAAATAGTCCGTAGTGTTATTTTACAGCTTTGAAGTAAAACATAAGCTTTTGAAGTAAAACATAAGCTTTTGATTATAGCTTATGTTATATTTTTCCATCGATTTCCGTCCATTTAACACACCAAAATGAGAAACGTTTCAGAAACGTGCGAGTAGAAGTAGCATTGTATCAACTTTTTGTTTTGGCAGCGTTTGCGCTTGGGCTGAGGTTCAGTAACGTCTCAACTAGCTGTCAAAACGTTAGCGCGATACCGAATCATTCCAAAACTCGATCAACGTCTGAGTTTCATTTGCGGTTCAGTTGAAAAAATTTTGCGCGATTGCCCTGCAGGGCGCCGCGGCGCACAGTTTGGGAACCCCCTTCTAGGCTGTAGAGCAAAGATGACATTTTCGTCTAAGGACCACACCCCACCGCCTCCAAGTTGGCCATTGCAAAGCTTTTCATAGCAATACCTACAATCATACTCTTCAATCATTAGCACAAAGTATAGACAATTAAATAT
This sequence comes from Polyommatus icarus, assembly GCA_937595015.1. Lineage (NCBI taxonomy): Eukaryota > Metazoa > Arthropoda > Insecta > Lepidoptera > Lycaenidae > Polyommatus > Polyommatus icarus. The sequence goes on along the minus strand of OW569321.1, from coordinate 29,074,108 downwards.
TAATCCTGTCTAGGGGAAGTCCGGGCAAAGTAGATACCTTAACCTTTGACAGGCCATGGAAAAAAATATTAAGACATAGAAATAAAAGAAAGAAAAATTTTTGGGGTATGTATTAAAGTTTCAAATATAATTAACAAAAAGAGTGTTACATCAATACTTTGCTCATAATTATCTATAATGTTACAATTAGTATCACTATCCGCTTTGCCCAACCCACCGGGCAAAGTGGATAGGACCATAGGGCAAAGTGGACACACGGTTAAATTACCAAAGAGACAACAATAAAAAAATTAAAAATAATAATGAGAAATTATAGTAACTGCTATGGTCGCAAATAAATATATCCGTTCCTTCAAAACCTCATGATTATCAAGTGGTTGCCCATTGACTTCAATATAATCTTGTGCAAAAATTGCGTATTGTGTATTTTTCTTTATTTTCAATATTTTTGTAGCATTTTTTTGCTTGATTCGTTTTTGTCTTATATTTATAAACAATCTGAAACATAAATAATAATACTTACGAAAATAAACGTAAATCGAATACTACTGTACAAAGTGTATACCATATTCACTTTGCCCGTGTTCATTTTGCCCAATAGGCACATTTTGAACTTAACTTAAATTGAAATGAAAACAACAAACAATATCTCGAAAAAACTCGGAATAATTCAATATGAAAACATGTACTTTTCAGACATAATTACTGCAAAACTGTAACAATAAGTGTATTTACATAATTATGTAATTACTTACCTTGAAATATCGTAAGAAATCACTGCTTTTTAATTTTTTTTTGTTTTATTAACAAACGACGCGCGTTTTTGCGCTAGCTCTTTTTGTTTACAACTAAGGGATGGGAAGCGGATCTCCCAGCAGGTGACAGACATGTTCGTACGCATAATTTTGGAATAATGGAGGGTATTCACTTTGCCTGGCCTATTCGCTTTGCCCGGACTTCCACTTCTATTTCTTTGGTCCATGCTCTGTTTTGAGTTACGACGATCAACATGGAGATTGGAGAGGCCGCACAATATTTCCAAGTTTCAAGAAAATGTTGGTCTGTTTGATTATACATATCAGTGACGCATTGTGTACATCTCTGTTCTCTGAATTTTCCCTTCCTGATGTATCTAGCACAGTTCGGCTATTCCACGTTTTACGAGCTAACAAAACGACCGACCTGTTGAAAATGTTCATTTTGATACGTTTTATGTTAGTTCAAATTTTTAACTAGGAATTAGGACAATCTGTAACTTTTGTTGTTTCCGGTGATCCTACTGAAATATCGAAGGCAGATCTACAGGATGTTTACGTATTTTGGGATAGGTAACTTTCTTTGATTGTTAGTTGTGGTGGTGTTTGTGGCTCCGGCCCTGGCATAGTACCTACTACCTAGTAGCTAAACGAAGTGTTGCCACTTGCCACCGTTTTTAGGGTTCCGTAGCCAAAATGGCAAAAAACGGAACCCTTATAGATTCGTCATGTCTGTCTGTCTGTCTGTCTGTCTGTCTGTCTGTCTGTCTATCTGTCTATCTGTCTATCTATCTGTCTGTCTGTCCGTCCGTATGTCACAGCCACATTTCTCCGAAACTTAAACTTAAGAGCTAGGTATACTTACTAAAAAAAATATAAAAAATTTTAGGGGTCCCCATAGGTACAACTGAAACAAAAAAAAATCCTCTGGCCTATGCGTGTGGGGTATCTATGGATAGGTCTTCAAAAATCATATTGAGGTTTCTAATGTCATTTTTTTCTAACCTGAATAGTTTGCGAGAGAGACTCTTCCAAAGTGGCAAAATGTGTCCCCCCCCCCCCCCCTCTAACTTCTAAAGTAGGGGCATGATAATTCTAAAAAAAATATATGATGTACATTACTATAAAAACTGTCAACGAAAATTGGTTTAAACGAGATCTAGCCAGTATTTTTTTATACGTTATAAATGATAAACCTTAATTTAACTTTCATTAAATCAAAAATGAAATATTAAAATATATCAAAAACCTTATAATTTCAATTTTCTTAGAAATAATTCTTATTCCCCCTTCATAACCCTTCATGGGCGAGTCCAACTCGCACTTGGCCGGTTTTTCAATAGGAAATAGTACAAAATATTAAATAACAGTTATGTACTATACAGTCTTCCCCTAATTACTAATTATCTTAAATACAATGTAATCATATTTTTAAAAATTTTTAAGCCGAGCATGAGGGGAGTAGTGGTTTTAGTTTTTACTATTATGAAGGAATATCAGCAAGCCCTTGCAGAATATACTAGCCATATAAAATTAAGCCGTAGATTTTCCAGCGAGATTACATAAAAAGGTGTTATTAAAATTCCGTTGCCGTCTCGCGGCGTCGCGTGGCGTTGCGTGGAGTCAATGACATTTTTGGCGCGCGGCCAGCTAGAGATATCCTTTTGGAGAACACCGATATAGCACTAGGAATGTAGACAGAAAGTGAAGAACGTGGCTTCGATGCGAGCTGTGAGCCTGTGACTGCAGTTCGAACTGAACAAACCTTCAAGAGAACAAAATTTTGAAAGACCCCCCAACGCGCTCGTGAGTCCTGACAGGGCTGAGGGCACCCGCAACTCCGAAGATCCAGGATCACGAGTTAACGGAATGATCTTATGCCCGTTTTCATATTAAGTTCAGGTGTCCCCTAGCCTAGTGTCCGCATCCTCCAAGATTTGCGTTCTTAGGCCCTTAGAACTGGTAAAACGTATTTTGTTATCAAAAACATTTTTGTTTTAAGAGACACACAAAATTCTAAAATACCGCTAGTCTAACGGTCTTTTAGATTTGTGTGTTTCTTAGTCTAGCGGTCTTCTAGGGCTTGGGGTAGGACTAGTGCTCTAGGGCAGTATTTCCCAAAGTGTGGGTCGCGACCCACTGGTGGGTCGCGGGTAGATTTTGGGTGGGCCCTGAAACTATAGCACGATTGTCGTACTTACGTAGGTTTCTTAATTGAAATGGGTGTGGTGACGAGCTTTAGAAAAGGCCCAAGTCCAGAAGTGAACGTCAGTAGGCTGACGATGACGATATGGTGATGAACTACGATAAGAAATAACGGTAAATGTTGCTGCCGCAACATACCGCTGCTTTTTTTAATTGTCTTCATGACATAATGTAGGCCGTGAACTTTAAACTTTCTTGTTGGTGGGTCGCGGTTCCGACAAGTTTGGGAAACACTGCTCTAGGGCATCTAGGGGACACTAAGCGTTACGGGGCAGTTGGTGAAAACGGGGATGATTCTTTAAGGCGACGCCTTGATAATTTGGCTAATAGCGATATTGATTTTTCTCAGCAATGACTAAAGCTAAGAAATTAAAGTTCATTGTCAGTATTCATCATGTTTTTGTCTTTGAATTACCCATAGCATATTATCATGATTGGTCAACTTTTATAACACAGAATTAATGACATAATATTATATAGTTAATGGAATCAGGCGTTACTTTGCTTAAAATTTAGTTTGTTATTATTTTTGCTAAAAATAATAACAAACTAAATTTTTGGACATATTATATAAAAAACTTAAAGCAGATATTATGTTACCAACGCGCGCGTTGAGAAGCTTCAAATACGACCCAATTGGGTCGTCTTTTATTTAGTCTGTCTCTTTTATGTAAATGGCATTTCGTATCTTTTGTTTCATTTATCTGTCAAATTTGTCAATGTTTTCCGGAAGAGATTTAAACCGGAAAATAGTATGAACGTAACAGATCTGTATAAGTAGAATATTATTGCACAGAATAATCAAGTAAAAAAAGGTATTCCTATTTTGCCAACAGAGGAGAGTGATTTAAGCTTCCAAAGTGTGTACTTACACATATTGGTTCTAGCATACACTTTAATTTGTCCATAGCTTATATGCAATGTATTTATGGTTTTTGAATTACGCGACAATAACCATTTTGTCGCTTACGCCCTTTCCATTTCTTGCTGTTCCATTGCTTGTTTTCTATGAGAAAACAAGCAACTATAACATATCCATTATCCATCACGGTTTTTTACTTTAACGCGGCGTCACCTTAACTACCTTCAGGCGCTGGGTTCATGCGTTTCCCTTTAGTAAGAGTTAAGACAGACAGACAGCGTCAATATACAAAGTAAATACAGTCCTCTTAAGTGTTAACTCTAAAGACTGTAAATATAACAAGACTTGTCCTTTGTTGTCTGGAATCTGGATATTTATAAAACTGATGTGAGTGATGGGACCATTTCAAGGTTTCTCCATTTTTAGGGTTCCGTAGTCAACATGGAACCCATATCTACGGTCTGTCTGTCCGAGGTTTTGCTCAGATACCTACTATAGGACCCACAAAGCTAATTCGGCATGAATGCAGATTTTAATGATGGCGATAAAATGGTAAGTATAATAATAATTATTATTATACTTACCATTTTATCGGCATCATTAAAATCTGCATTTATATATAAATTATTAAAAATATATTTTTTATGGTACCTCTCCTATACACATCAAGCGGGGGTAATGTTTTTTTCGCGTTCATCCGACCGTGTGGTGTCGTTGGATAGGTTTTTTTAAATATTATTTTCTGATTTAGGGATCCATTTGTGAAATATTAAGTTTTAAAGTGGAAAAAAATTGCTAGAGTCCAGTGTCCTCGATTGCTTCTGGAAATATGAAAAAATTTACGGGAGTAGGAAATATGCTGAATCTAAAAGAAAAACTATCACAGCTAAGAAGACTTCATAAGTTTTTGAGTAATAGTCGATCAACTAAAAAAAATATAATTGGCGAAGTATAAAGGAACTTTTCGTTCAAATTCCTTTGAACGTAACTGAGATGATGTTGTTAGCTGTAGTGTAAAACACGTTATAAATGTACATTCACTGACCATACAAAAATTATCAAAAACTTACGGAACCCTATATTGCGAGTTGAGCGACACGCACTTCCCTGGTTTTGGTTTTTTTTTACATCTTCTGTTGTACTCCTATATTAAATTGGGTAAACATTTTGTTGGCAATTGTTGGTGTACATACCTACTTACTGTATATTTTTAACCGACTTCCAAAAAACGAGGAGGTTATATGTTCGGCTGTGGATATTTTTTTTTTTTTATTTTTTTTTTATTTTTGTATGTTCAACGATTACTCCGCCGTTTGTGAACCGATTTTCGAAATTTTTGTTTTGTTGTATTAGGTTTCACTCCAATTTGGTCCCATTTTCACAAAGGTGGTGACCTGATGATGGGATCCATGAGTAATCGAGGGAACTCCTCGAAATTTATATGGAAACATATGGTGATTTTGGTTTTATGTGAAGTGTACTAAGAATACGCTACCAAAAAGTCAAATATTGGGTCAAGGTATACCATGGTTTCGATGATGCTGAGAGAACTCCTGATTCCTTATAGATACACGTTTGGGAGTTTCGGCGTTGTTTTAAGAACAGAAAGCATAAACTACTATGCAATTCATATTCATCATCATAATCATCATCATCATCATCGTCATCATCATCATTACCACGTCGTGTTAAGGCCACGAATGTCTCATGGCACAGAATAGATAATAGTACAAGGCATAGGTATGGATATACTAATAATAATAATGATGTACTGTATAACAATTAACAACACCTGTTTGTTTTTAATACACGGCGGTCGGCGTCGGTCGCCGCCCAGCGCCGCCGCGTGAAGACAGAATATCGAATACTTTACTAACTACTTTATAATATACAGATCGAATACTTTACTACTTTATAAAATTTTAATAGACAAATAGAATTAAAATAAAGTTATTTTAAAAAGAGCATTTAAACAAAACAAAGTCATTAAGTGTCTTTTTAATTAGTTATACTTATTAATCGATAGATGGTGCACTAAGTACCTATCGATTTGAATTCTTGATAACAAGAACAGCTGTCAATAATTATGATAATATTAAATATTATGCTACGCTACATCCTATGCAAGTTTGTACAATTTTTTATCTGATAGATCCTTCGATCGTGGAAAAACGAGACACAATAGCCTTTCTATTGTTATCGCAATCGCCGGTGACCGCTTCGGGCTTGAAATATTAAAATTGTTAAATTACTTAGCACAATATGTTCACTTCACTGATAATATTATATTATTTTGTGAGTGTGAGTTGTGACCCTTAACAAATTGTAATAAGATACGTAAAATATACGCGAAGATTTATCTACTAGTGTAACTAAAAAGAGTGAAATTATTATTATTTTTAACAAAAAATTAAAACCGACTTCCAAGGTAAAAACAATAATAACATTAATGTGAACTAAAAAGTATTAAATAATTTTTACTATCTAATAGTGCCTTTTTCCGAATTCGGCTAAACCTCAACTATTTCTGTACTCAATCTTCATAATTTTGAAGTCGGTGCCAGTTCCAAAAATTTTAAATATACTGTCAGAGGACTGAAGATTTCAGCTATCTGGTACCGACTTCAAAATAATGAAGATTGAGTACAGAAATAGTTGAGGTTTAGCCGAATTCGGAAAAAGGCACTATTAGATAGTAAAAATTATTTAATACTTTTTAGTTCACATTAATGTTATTATTGTTTTTACCTTGGAAGTCGGTTTTAATTTTTTGTTAAAAATAATAATTCATACAACAAATAATTTATACTTACCAATAAATGGAGCAAGTTTATAAATAGCCACTCAAACTTGATAACATAAAAATACATAAGTAAGTATGTACTTATATTATTTCTTAAACAAATTAATTTCTATTTCAACGGCATTGTTAGTTGTTTGGGAGAGTTTTATTGTCTGTTTTCTCCCAAACTAAATAGAGAGATATTCGCCGGAGAAATTGAGGGCAAGGGACTAAAGAGATGCTAATTGCGTGTTACTTTATTAATATTAATTAATGGAGTTAATTCGTCATTTACATTGGATACCAATAGGGAGCTGAAACTGGGTCTACCGGTACTTGGCGTTATTAGAGGACAGAGATTCTCAAACAGTGAGATTGCCCTTTGATAAAGTCTGCGAGTGATGTGTGAACCAAACGAAAATATTGTCAACATTTCATTTTTAATAAAATAGTGATGAAAATAATACTGCAAAGTGTGAAGATAATAACTAATAAGTTTTTTCATAATAATTCAGAAATCAGAACGCATCAATTTCTTCAAGAAAATTATACCTTCCCGTTGCATAATAAAGCCATTATGGTCATTATGGTCATAATTTGTTGTTAAAAGTGTAAACTCAAAATAGCACTCACATTCCAGACTCACCCCAGGAGCGGCAGTTTCATGGCGCCACAGACAGATGACACACTACATGGAGCTAAATACTTTTTAGGGTTCCGTACCCAAAGGGTAAAAACGGGACCCTATTACTGAGACTTCGTTGTCTGTCCGTCTGTCTGTCTATGATACAGAGATACAGGCTACAGCCTGGAGGGAGAGGCTGTAGCCTGTATCTCAAGAACCGCTATAGCTAGACTTTTTCAGAGATTATGCATTTCTATTGCCGCTATAACAAAAAATAAGTACTAAAAAATAAAAATCGTAATAATATTAAAATAAAATAAAAATATAAGGGGGCTCCCATACAAAAAACAATATTTTGGCCTATTTTTGCTCTATAACGGTACGGAACCCTTCGTGCGCGAGTCCGACTCGCACTTGGGCAATTTTTTTAAAGGGGTAATAAATGTCAGCAACTAGGTATCGTATAAATTTACAGCCACAGAAACACTAGTTCAAAGCTAAGCTATTATATATACATGATATTAATTTAAATACCATAGGCATTTTGCAAACAAAAAATTACTTATTACAATTTGCAATAGGTAGAAAGTTTCCAGAAATAACGACAGTTTGAGAAACTTAGGAACTTGCTAAATGGCAATTATTAAATGGATCATTTTTAATTCATTAATTTATGATTATTTATTTGGTTTAAATTGTCTTGTAACAGTAAATTGGAGGATCATTATGGGACGAGTATTTAGACAAGTTTGCTGACTGGTGTTACGCATCTTCGATGATGAAGCTGACAAACTATTGTAAAAGTGGGGTGAAATTTTTTAACAGGTTGTTTGTGAATGTGTTTGTTACTTCTTGAGTCTTTGCAAAAAATACTTGCACCATAAACTTTGGCATGGTGTTCTAGATTATTTAGGATATATCATAATAATATCATTATACTAGAACTAGACGATCCGCGCGGCTTCGCCAGCGTGAATTAGATACTTCACAGACAAATTAGTCCACAATAAATACCCTACGATCCTTCACGTGGTCTACTTCTTATCTGACCCAAATAACAGAAAAATTACTGTAGTAGTTCGTGAGATAAGACCTTTTAAATATTTTCCCCTGTTTTTTCCACATTTTTCTCTATTTCTTCGCTCCTTTCTTCCGTTGCGCTAAAATTCGTTTTTAGGGCTCCGTACGACGTACCCAAAGAGTAAAAACGGGACCCTATTACTGAAACTTCGATTTCTGTCCGTCTGTCTGTCTGTCTGTCTGTCTTTCTGTCTGTCTGTCTGTCTGTCTGTCTGTCCGTCCGTCCGTCAGTCCGTCCGTCAGTCCGTCCGTCTGTCCGTCCATCCGTCCGTCCTCAATTTAGGCCAATGGGTGACCTAGCCTTCACAATTTTAACAAATCACGCAAAATCACTAGATAACAACAAACTTTTTAAATCTTGAGTTCAATGAACTTTAAAAGCATTAAACCCGGCTGCTTCCTTCTTTTTATCTCATTGACTTCTGAGTTCTGATGTAAATTCCTAACCATGTTTATGTGATAAAATGTAGACAAACTTTACAACTTCAGTCTTCAAGTCCCTGACTAGTCCCAACTTGTTAAGTCCTTGAATAGCCGGGGATCAGCTGCGTGAACTCGCGATGAATCACTGCTCGGTGTTGCCAGCCTTTAAAATAATTTACCCATATTGCTAAAATTAAGTGATCAATCAATAATCTTACTTTTGAATAAACTATTTTACTCCATCAAGAGGTTATCTTTCAATTTAAAAGTCAGTTAAACGGGTAATAGACATTTTAAAAAAGGTACTGGAGATATTTTTGGCTTGTTTCTTTGGTCATTGGTCGAAATAGTATACTTACTTAGAAGTTAGAACACAAAAGACAGAAATCCAAAGTTGTGGGTAAGCAACTAGCACGGTAAAATATCAAGTTTAATGTTATTCTATAATAACATTTCAATTGGAGCCAAACTTTTACCTCAATAAAATTCAAAGTTAATTTTATAACGTAATTCAGAAGTTGGGCCCAGTCCCGCATTTACCATAGAGCGCGGGTAATTTTTGGCCTGTCCACATTCTCACCCCGAGCCGTCTTCCCGTCGCGCGCCTTCACAATACACACCGCACGCCAGCTCACTCGAGCATCAGCCATCCACAAGGCGGGCTGTGCGGCTGTGATACAAAATATTATTTAAATATTAATATTATTTAGTTTAATATAAACAAATAGACATGAGGGAAATAGTGCACCTGCAGGCGGGACAGTGCGGGAACCAGATTGGCGCTAAAGTAAGTCACATTTCCAAAATTCAAATCTGACAGCCGGCTGCAAAGTTTTTGCAAGTTTTAAAACTTTTTTAGTTTAAAGTGTGTGTTATAAATAATGTCTAGTAATTAATTATGCTTTTAGTCATAATTATTATATTTTATATCATCTTTTAATAAACGGATATGTGACATTTGAGATTTAAATAAAGAGGAAATACTGCGACCGTATGATTTTGATACGGTGAGAATTTTTCTGTTACGCCGCCGGTTAAAAGTGGGGTGCGCTCTTTGTACTAAGTATGTATTGTGATTTAAAATTATTATGTTTTTGCTTTTCAAATTATTTCTCCTAATAGCATTTTTTTGAGTTTTTTAAATACTATACTTAGCATCATCTAAGCTCTAGACAGCATGTCTAGCTCTAGCATAGCAGCTTCAAAAAAAGATCTGATTTTTTAGTCATTTTTTAAACAATTTTGGAATAATTAGATTTTTGTGACAGTAGAAACAAAATCAAAAGATAACTAACACAAAAGCTGAGTAACTTCAAACTTTATGAATGTTACTTTATGTAAGTTATTAATTATATTAATGATAACAATTTGTCTGCAGCAATAGCAAAGTATTCGGCTTTGACTGAATTTGCTTCATGAGTGATATGAACACAGAACTGAATACTAATAAGATTTTATAGAAACATTGCCAAAATAAATATATTACATATTTATACATAAATGGAAAATGTATTAGTCGCAAAATAGCATTAAAGGTAGGAAAATAATATATCAGTCGAGTTGGTAATATTGATAGTAAAAACACTGAAGACACACTCAAAATGGGGAAAAATGAGGATTTAAAAGATAGTAGTCTCAAAACTTCTTGCGAGTTAAAATTGAGTCTTGTTTAGTTTCAATTAAAAAAACTAAAATAAAATAATGTGTAAAACGAATGGACTAAATTACTTTATTCCAAATTGTTCCACATTGTAAACATAAATGATGATTATCATGAAATATTATATGACCCAATTGCGGCACTTTTCATCTGAAAAATTGTCAGTCTTTGATGAAATCTAAAATTCGTTTCCCTCGTCGAGAGTGGAGACGTCTGACCTCTCGTCGCGATTTTTTGTCCAATCTTTAATATCGACTTTCATTTGCCAGTGTAAGTGTAACGGGCGCGGGCGTGATTGTACGGTTATTTCTTTTTTATTGGAGCAAAGCAAATGATATGCTTTCTAACAACAGACTGAAGATTTTGGTCTATCTATATTTAATACGTTATAGATAGCAATTTTGCATCAAATATTTATGCGGGCAGTAAATGTGTGTATTTCAGCAATCCATTTTCATAAAATAATTTTTGTATAATCACTTAAAGTTTTAATCACTCATTAAACCTTTAAGTGATTTGATCTACGAATAATAAAACCTACGGAAACGTAACTCCCATACTAATACAGTTTTAAATTTGGTTCCATTCGAACTGTCATGTAACGCCAGCCTTTATACCGCTCAAGGTCACCTAATGTATGAAAAGTGAACCTAAGGTAGGTACACTTTTATGACAAGTATTTTGGAGCATGTTTTTTGACGGAGTTACTCTTCCTTAGTTTTTATTATTCGTAGGATTTGATGAATTTGTAGTTCACGAGTCACGATCACTTAAAAACATTAACCTTTTCATTGTTATCTCAGTTAAGTTCATGATAATTCGTCAAAGCTTTAGAATGTTACGCCATAAGCCATTATCATTTGTGGACCGTTAACGCACTTTAGCTTTTACCAAATACCAAATGGAACTCAAGTACTGGTCAATGGTAAAAGTTATCTTAAAGTGCAACTAACAAATGAGAAGAAGATAAGATAGAGATACTAAAAGGAAATGAAAGACTAGGTACTACAGCTCTTTTGTTTCAAAATAAGTAAAAAATAATAACATCTTTCGCATAGACTAGATAATAGATTAGAATAGTTAGATTTCGCTTCAAATATTTTCTTTATAAATAATTATCACTAGTGTTAGATTACTTTAATTTAAGCTAATTGACATGAAATATAAAGGAAAGAGTTGTCACAAATTAACTCTTTTATTTTGTCCTTTAAGATACATAATAATTATTATTCATCTACCCAACACTAATTAGTAATTACACATAGAAACCAAAAGTAAGTAATCTAGTAATTACCTTAGAACCTTCTCTCTTGAAAGCCGGATCAAAAGTGTTCTGCCGAGTCTATCAACAGACTCCCGATTTCCCCAGTGTTGCCACACACAATTTCAAAATTTACCGAAAATTAACTGTCACATCAAATAAAGTATTGCCAATTAATAATTTAAATTTCCAGACTTTATAAAAATCAACAAATTAATGTTTTTAATAGCAAAAATTTATAAAACCTAACACTCGACCATCCTGAACATGTGCATGTCCCCATGCACAGTATAATATATTATTTAGACAACTACCTAACCTAACACTCGGCATTCCCTTGATCAGGCTTTCATAGACTTACAATATTATTATTAAGCTTCCAAATAGAACAAAACATAACAATAATTCTCGTTTACAATTACATAATATCAAAACACATTTTGTCATATTAATCTTCAAATTAGAATATCTTTAACTACTCGATTCAAAATATTACTTATTCACTTCATTTATTATTTTCTTATTAATATATTTCACATTTTATTAACTAGTATGTAAACCACAGTTTCTTACAAAACTAATTAATAATTTATCAATTACTATCATATAAGTGTGAACCCCAATTTCTCACAACCTATAGAATAGCCCAAATTCATCTTAAATCATCATCATCATCATCATCATCATCATCATCATCATCATCATCATCATCATCATCATCATCATCATCATCATCACCATCATCATCATTATCATCATCATCATCATTATCATCATCATTATCATCATCATCATCATCATAATATCAAAACATTGTCATATTAATCTTAAAAAAATATCAAATAATAAATCTTTAAAATTATAAATCTTTAACTCAGTGAATAATACTCGATTTAAAATATTATTCACTGATATTTCTAATTATGTAAAAAAAAATTCTCAGATTCAATAACTCAATCTGCATAAAATCCTAATAATAAAATCTCATTATTGCATCTATAACAACTCTATTATAATCCTCTCAGATATACACAACCCATTACCCAACTCATATTACAAACATAAAATTTATAGTTACAATCAAAAATTCAACATTAATTGGTTACTCGCTACATTGTGTATCTGCACTACTTATTTACTTACATTACATATTATATATTCGCTAAAATAATCATTTTTTTATTAATAATTAAAATCAAAACATATTTATTACAATGGTTAGGAAATAACACTTATTCACTCATTTCACCATCAGCGGTATTAGACTACATCATTATCATCATTCAACTCTAACGAAGCTATATGAATTATGAACCCAGGGCGACATGCGATCGGCATGTCTTTATAAATTAATTTAACTAAAACTGTCTTACAGAATGTTTTTACATCTCCAGGCCTAATTTACCTAATTCCCACCAAATAATTTACGGAGTCGCGTAAAAACTACACTTTTCCAAAATATTGAGTGCCTCGAATTTTAAATTTAATCATTTAATTACTGTAGATTAAGTAATTAACGAAACCTCATTACCAAAATCGATAAAACTAATTCACTAGTACCCCGAAAACTGTACAGTATACAGTGTACAATGTATTATCAGAGAAGTTGATTCCTAGATGGTACATAGGTACATTAACGTATTTACAGGTTAGAATTAGAAGTTAATATTATGCGCATTGTTTTTAGGAACCGATTCATCTTTATTTGTAGAATTCGGTAACAAATCATTCTCGAACATACAATTTTCAATCTTATGACCGTAACGATAACACTTCGCACATTAAGGGCGTTCCGTCCGGAGATTCCGTAATTGACCGTATTTAAAACCTTATAAACCCATAATCTGAAAGCTACAAAGTTATAATAAAAATACAGCAATAATTTTCAGTATATCAACATTCCTTTCGCCGTTTTAAATTTTCTATTTTTGTTTATTATACTCATGATATCAGCTTCTAAACTAATACCAATTTGTTAAAATTCGAGCATACATTCAGCGTCTCCTTAGCATTTACAAATTACTTTTATTTGAAACACACGCCAATAGATCGACAATATCATAAACTACATATTCGCCGTTTTAAATTTTTTTTTAAAGGACAATTTTGAACTAAGATAAGTAAAAATAATAGGGTTTTGGCGCGATCTCGGCAACGCGGCAAATGTATGGCCAAGGTCGTTTGCTAGGGGGACGGCCTTAAATTAACGGCTTAGGACACTTTAAAAAGGGGTGCCCCTTTTCCTTGCAATTATAACAATATAAAATATGTCCCGGCACTCGGTTGTTAGACTTACGTAAACTAGTAGCATTACTATTGTCACTAACGTTCGATTCGGGTGTCAGTCGCCTTACATTGGGTCGATTAGTAATAGTCTGAGAGACGTCTACTCATTAAAAATTGTAAAAGTTGGTCGGGCTGCGTGCACCGTAGTGCATTAGCGCTCGATCGCACAGTCTTATCACTAAGCCCGTGTATTAAACAATCGACCGCGTTTTTGCCGCTTATGTCGCACTGGTTCAACATAGCTAACTTTTCGTAGTAATAAACCTCTAATGGTTCATCGAACCTACTTATCCTACAGAGCATGTCCTCCAGAGATTGACCATAGTTTTGTTCGCAGGGAAAAGCATTTAAAAGCTTCTCATGCCATTCCGACCAACAAGATAAGAGACCGGGGCGCACTCGTTCACCTTCCTAAGCCAGATATCAGTCCTCTGACATTTAATCGACGGATCAAAATCGGGCAAAATATTCTTATGCTAATATCAGTCATAACTGATATTAGCAGAAGGCAACGAGGCACCCGCCGTCGCCAGCGTCTAAGACTTCATGAAGTTAATAAAATTCTGAACATCCTTATAATTAAAAGTAGGGCTACGTGACCTCGTGTCTCGCGCGGCAGCTCCCCGTCCCGCCGACCTCCCGGTGTCGTGGTGTCGGCGCTGGCTGCGCTCCCGGAGTCGGTCGCGTTGCCGCTCGAGCTCCAGTTCGCGTTCGCGTAGACACGTGCGCCTTCCGCTGGCCCGACTGCCGCTCCTCTCCCGGCAGCTGGTCCGCCGAACGCTATCGCTGACCCGCGCGGGTCGCCGGCTGCGGCTGCGGCTGTTACTTCTTCTCGTCTCCATCCTCGCTTGCGTCCCACCACGGTCAGGTGTTAGTAGCCGACGGTGCGTGGACATTTCGTTTTCGCGTGGCATTCTCTGAAACTCAAACTTAAAAGCTTAATAATCTGTATTCTGTATTTACTTCCAGCGAATAACGATGATGAGCTAATAATAAAATGAATTCGGGCATTGAATATCAAATAGAATCATGCATTATTAAAATATATCACCAAATCATAAAATGTAGGGTAGATGTAAAAATAAGTTGCTATAAAATTATTTTTAAAACATCTTAAATCTCGTAAAATCTTATTTATACGCTAAGATTACTTCCTTGTAACTTTAAAACTATTTTTCAGAATAAATGCAGACACTATTACAAAAATTGTACCGTTAAAGTGTAGGGTAGATGTTTGCTAACTTTATTAATCACAGTTTGAAATAATATAAGAACTATTAGCCAAATAACTGTACCTTTTCTATGAGTTTGCGATTAATAACTATCTGTATATTATTTTTCTGCGCGTCGTTTCGTTAAAATGTAGCAACCACAAACTACATAGGAATACTACGTAATACCTGCGTATGTAGTAATCTAAGAAAATAGCGATTTACAAAATTTAAAATGTGGGCAGTTCGCACTTCTGAATTGTTAGATTACTTTAATTTAAGCTAATTGACATGAAATATAAAGGAAAGAGTTGTCACAAATTAACTCTTTTATTTTGTCCTTTAAGATACATAATAATTATTATTCATCTACCCAACACTAATTAGTAATTACACATAGAAACCAAAAGTAAGTAATCTAGTAATTACCTTAGAACCTTCTCTCTTGAAAGCCGGATCAAAAGTGTTCTGCCGAGTCTATCAACAGACTCCCGATTTCCCCAGTGTTGCCACACACAATTTCAAAATTTACCGAAAATTAACTGTCACATCAAATAAAGTATTGCCAATTAATAATTTAAATTTCCAGACTTTATAAAAATCAACAAATTAATGTTTTTAATAGCAAAAATTTATAAAACCTAACACTAGTTTATCTATTTTTAATACAATGGACTCGTTGTTTACTTTTGAAACTTAAAAGAGAACATAACCGTTAGTAGCGACCGTTATAACTTTATCATTAGTGCGCACAAATAATGAGTTCTGAATGAAATAATAAGTATGAACATTGTAGATAAAATTTGGTTCGCAATTAATTATTCTAAGTAAAAGAGAACTTGCTTAAAACGTCAGCGTTAATAGTTTTGAATTAAAAATAATTGGCGAAAATAAAATAATAACCACAGCAAGAAATTATCACGAGTGGTTAATGGTACATATACATAATTAATATTTTCAAATGAGATTTTCTCTCCAATTAAAAAAAACAAATAGTATCTATATGTATTTAAAGTATCAAAGACGTAAGGTTAGAGTTCATAAGATGAAGAAGAGTTGATAAGAGAAGGTGAAGAAGATGAAGGTGCCAATGTCAATTTATTATGAATTTTTAAGTTTTCAAGACTACTACTAATTTTATCAATTTTGACGATTGCTATCATGATAAGCCACGACTGCTGACGAGTGACGACTCATTCTTTATTGTTGTTGATTGTTAAGCTTATCTGATGAATAAGCTACTTTTTCTTGTAGTAATTGTGAATCATTTTCATTAGAAAGAGGCGAAGTGTAAGGAGTTCTAGAAATACCATAAAATTGATGAGTCTGAATTTATTTACAGGTCTAATGTAACAAACTTTAATAAAATTTTACTTGCTTTAATTTAGCTTGGGTTTATTATTTCCTTCAATAATGTTCAACTCGGTCCATCTAAATTCCGATTTTACTTATTGCGTAAAGTGACACTAATGTGTCATGGAAATAAATAGTTTTCCTTAATCGTTTGCTACATTAACCGCGCGCTTCAAGTTTCAACGTAGTGACTAGTGAAATATGCAAGAAATAAATTCTAAATTCATTATTCACCTAGCATGCAATCTGTCAAATTATTTAGACGAATCAGACATATTTTTTGCATGTGCATGATTTCACATTTTAACGCATACCAAGGTTGTCACGTTCTTTAATTAAAAACAAAAATGGTCGTCGTGAATCACGCATGGAAGTCGGCAGCCGCGGCGTGCACCGAATATGTCATTAGGGACATGGCAGCCATTGTGCCTTGGTTTGTGACGAATATCCTGCCGCCATTCGGTTTTTGACGTCTTTAATTAACAATTAAGCTGGAAAAGGAGCCAATTGTGAGTAATTCTCTTGTTATAACATTATGGTGTTGTAATGGGTCCCTGCTCGAGTATTAATTGACGTTTTTAGCCGCTTTGATGTATAAGGAAAAACAGCTTCTGTTGTTTACCGTAAATGTAACATCTAAAATAGATTAATTTTGTGCGACGTTAGACGTATCACGTAATATAACAACACTAAAATTTAGTACTTACTTCCTTTTTTTAGAGCCACTCGTTATACTTGAATTTATCCGCGCCCTGAATGTGGTGTTTCTTTGTACTCTTGGTAAATGGTAATTACTTAAGTTAGGGCCTGTTTCACCACTTCCTGATAATGTGCCGGATAGGATATCCACAACTTATTTGACACATTAAGTTGTGGATAGACTATCCACCACTTAACTTGACAGATAAAGTCAATTGGAGAATCTGTCAAAAAAGTTGTGACTTGGTAGCCTATTCAGCACTTTATCAGAAAGAAGTAAAGAAACAATCTGCCCCCTAGTCTTGTAAGTTGTAACAACAAGATCACGTGATCGTGATGCAAAATTTGCAAATGATGACATTATATTTGAAATGAAACATCAGAAACGATTAAAGAACATCAAATATATTTTACTTATGAATAAATCCAAGAGGCAAGAATAGACAATTACAAGTTATTGCGTCAATTACAATGCAGACCGTACCTAAGATGCAGTAAAGTGTGACGAGCAAACAAATGAAACAAAAGAAGGATAATCAAATAAAATAATAGGGTCCCGTTTTTACCCTTTGGGTACGGAACTCTAAAAGCAAAATACTTACTGTAGGTACTAGATAAGTCATTAAATCTAGATTCTGGGCCTAATAACAAACCTATTTATTTCTCAATAAATATCAGTAAGTATGGTACTATCGGAATTCAGAATTATATACTTTAGTAATTGGCTGCATCAAACTGCAAAAGTTTTCTGAGGAGAAGAGGTCGTGCACCTTTCTGCTTGTAAGCTTAAACGTCATTACCCTACCATACTAATCTTACTGTCGAATTAAATGAATCAGCTACATTATTTCAACAATGAATCATCGTTTCTAAAATTCAAGTCGTTAGTTTTCGGGTTTAACAGGAGTCGCAGTTTATTTTCGATTACAAAAATTTGCTACAATGGGTTTCTTTTGTTATTATAACTTGATTTCAATTTTCAATCCAATCCGCTTATTGTCCTAACTCCTAACTTATTCTTATCATAATTTTAATAAAATATTAAAATATTAATAATAAAGTAATGCTTCATAAATATGTAGATTCGATTGCAAATTCTGTTCAAGTTTCTTTCAGTAAGTATTCTCAAACGATATCTAGATTCTAGACAAATCGTTAAATAATTTCTTTAGTGCTTGTTTAAAGTACTGCATCGTACCTCTACATTATTTGTCTGCAAACTGACAGGTCGTCGAACTCGTCTGGCAGTTTTTTGTTTGTACAAATTGCATTTTTCCTCTAGCGGTTTTGTCCGCAACCGCAGCCGTGGGTCGTCCTGTTTTATTGCGACTTCAGTGGCCCATATTGTTTTCGCCGTTTTAGTTAAATTTTTTACATAAGGATTAAGGGCTTCGTTAAATGGTCCGTTAAAACGTGGTTCACGAGTATCACGACATGTCACATAGCCCATAGGGTTACTGCGTTGGTGAAACGTGGCCTGGATATTTGGCCTCGTTCTTCCTATTTCGATTTTTAAACGCCCCTGTTAGATCAACTCGATGGTCCTTATTGATGGGTGTAAAGGATGTTTTTTCAATAATTGATTTTAATTATAGTCCTGACTCCTGGTGTGGTGGCTTAGCTATTGAGCTAAACAATTATTGAATTGTCCAAATTGAGTGGTGTGAGCGTGTTTGTTTATTAGTAAGTAAGTATTTAATGCAATTATTTCCAATTAAAATCGGTTGAGTCGTGACTACAGCCTGTGGTTTTTGGTCTGTAAATGATCTCATAGGCCTCATACCCGTTCACATTTTACCTGCTAATGTCAGCATAAAGGAAAAATTAATTGAGGAAGTTGGCAATTCAGTATTTTAGCTCGCGAGATATAGGAATAACGGTGTCAAGTCGGATATAGGTATTATTGCCATTTCGTAGCACCGGCCAACATATCCATTTTCAGAATACATATATTGTATTGAACTTATAGAGCTTGCATCACTTGCATCAAACGATGATAAGTAACATAAATAATGTTCTAAGTTTCTGCAACATCAGATTTTTTAAGATTAACTTGATTTTTTATTTCGCCTTGAGATTTCGTCGTTTGAATAGTCATTATGGACTTTACTCAATATCAAATATTGTCTCTTATGACATGACTATTTTTGAGCTAGCCTCAGCGCCACTTTTTAACGAAGATTCCACTTATCAAGCAGGATACATATCCGGGATCTCCATCTTTAACATCTCGTAAACCATGAACTTATTTTTAACCGAGTGTGGATGGAACGAGGCAAATGTAAACAGTTTTAGATATTAAGAAGGGCCGAGTATTTTTAAATGTAGACAAGTATACGAGAAAATATTGTAGACTCCACGCTTTTCCAAAGGCGTCCTTTCCGATCGAAGAATGAAAGGAGTAAACATGTTATTGAGTATTGGCGTCAATCAGTATGTAACTAAGTAACGTGTACGGTATCCCGTATCTAGTCTTTATTTGTTAAATTTAGAAAGTGGAT
Source organism: Polyommatus icarus (assembly GCA_937595015.1). Lineage (NCBI taxonomy): Eukaryota > Metazoa > Arthropoda > Insecta > Lepidoptera > Lycaenidae > Polyommatus > Polyommatus icarus. The sequence continues at coordinate 29,054,405 of OW569321.1, read as the reverse complement.
GAAAAAAATAACTATGAGCCTTCAGTTAGACTGGTATACAGTATAAGATTTATACGGTTTCTTCTGTCTCCAGCGTTGCATTACGAATGCGCTTAAATATGGCAACTCTGTGGGAGACTCCGAAAATAATGCACTCGGATGTCGACGTCCAAACCGTAATGCAATAAGAAAAAAACAAAGAAGTTCTATTTTCAAATTGCAGCGCCAACGGAGCCGTCATGGCCGACCAAAAAGGAAAACTTCCTTCGGTTTTTAAAAATATATCTGTCTACTCTGGCTTTTGGACCAATGTCCAATGCTGATTTGATGTCGTTCAGAAAAACAACTGGTTGTGGAACGATTCCTCATTGTTTTAATTTTTGAATTCGTTTTATCAATTTTTTACTTTCAAGTAAAACGAATTCAATAATCTGCACTGCAGATATCAATGATACGGGTACTTAGACTATGTCACTTACCTAAAAAAAGAGGATCTTTTGGATGCCATAATACGCTTCAAGTCTCAACAACAAGTGACTCACGAGAGGGGAACACAAATTAACTTCCTATTTCTAGGGCGCCAATATGTCTAAGCTCTTGCTATCACATAATATTCCGACTTCCGAGGCCCCTAAATAAGTTTAAACAAACTAGCGCCTTCTGAGTTCTGACTTTGATTTAGGCCTAATTTCACCTGAACGACTGTTAAAGATATAATGCTCGAAAGTCGAATTAGTATCACGTTACCTCTTTTGTTTTTCTTGTGAATGAAAGATAAGACAATATTATGACATTTTAACAAGCAGATTAAGACTAGCAGAAGTTGGTGAAATTGGGCCTTAGCCTAGACCCTAGGGCACTGCAGGTCGTAAAAAGATAAAAGTATTTTTGTAGGAGACCAAAACGGGACAAATCCTATAAAATTTTCTAAAGATAATTTATGTAAGTGCTGAAAGGCGTGGGTGAAAAACAGCTTGGACTTCAGCATGTTATGGACTACGGAGTACGGAGTGCTAGCTATACTTAATTATACAGGGTTAACAAAACTAAGTGATAAATGATAATACTTTGCGTGTACCGTGTGGTCCTTGTTGAGAGTTCACTGTGAAAGTAGCAGCGCTTTAAGACAAAAAAAATCACTTTTATATAGGCAAGAGTCCGAGCGTCACGAGTTTCCTCATACGAAAGTGATTTTTTTTTCTTTCAGCGCTGCTACTTTCACAGTGAACTCTCTACAATGAACACGTACACACCCTAAAGTATTATTACTTAGTTTTGTTACACTCTGTATATTCTGTGGCATGGTTCGCTCACATTCCTTTTTAGGATCTTCCTTTGGGGTTTCCACTCATATTGCCAGTTGGCAGTTGCCATATTCTCCTCCGGCAGGTCCTTCAAAGTTAATTTCACTCTATGCTAACGACTTATGCATCATTGTCATAGAAGTTTCGAGGTAATTGTACGAACTACAGGGGAAATCGATTTAAAAATGTCATTCGTCCGTGGAGACAATACGGCGCCAACCGCCAGGCCGTAATTAGGGAAGCCCAGAGGTCACCCCCATACCCGGAACACGATCGATAAGTTTACAGACCGACACTGGACAGTCCGCAGGAGTGACAGGAGACAGGACTATTAATTGAACTCTTTCCAGCTACACGTACACAATAACACAACCTACTAATGTAAAATGTTATCTATACTTATAAAATTACATGTCCTGACTGACTGACTGATTCATCATCGCTGAGCAAAAACTGTTAAAGTTACAGCCACGAAATTTGGTGAGTAGGGTTGTTTTATTCAGTAGACACCCACTAAGGAAGGAATTTTGAAAATTTTACCCCGAAGGGGGTGAAATAGGGGTTGAAAGTTTGAATAAAAGTCCGTGATTTCCACGGTCATTTCTTGAGTTAGAAACATGAAACTTTATTTTTGGGTTACTGATTAAAAATAAATGGATACGTGTTTAAGCGTTTTTGGAAATTCTACCCCCAGGGGGGTGAAATTGGGGTTGAAAGTTTTAATTTAATTAGTTTTTATAATTTTAATGAAAGTCCGTTATTTCTTGAGTTAGAAACATGAAATTTTATGTTTAGGCTACTGATTAAAAATGATTGGATACGTGTTTAAGCGTTTTTGGAAATTCTACCCCCAGGGGGGTGAAATTGGGGTTGAAAGTTTTAATGAAAGTCCGTTATTTCTTGAGTTAGAAACATGAAATTTTATGTTAAGGCTACTGATTAAAAATGATTGGATACGTGTTTAAGCGTTTTTGGAAATTCTACCCCCAAGTTGGTGAAATAGGGGTTGAAATTTTGAGTTAAAGTCTTCGATCACTAATATACAAGATACACAATCCGCGGCAAAAAACGACCTCACCAAAAGAGCACCAAACTCAACATTCTGGTGCACTTTTGATTTAGTAGTGCTCGAACGCTCCGCCGGGAAACATGCCTCGGTGCGCGTTTAATAATTGTAGAAATCATACGTCTAAAACCAAAAAAAAGGATGGAATTTCATATTTCCGGTAAGTATTAATTTTATCCTAATATATTTCTTACAATTGTATTGTAAATATTGGTATTTCTTTAAGAAATCACCAAAAGACAGTTTTAAAATTTAGTTGTAAATAAATCTACACCAGGTATAAACCATCTCAATTGCGAATACTCATACTAAAGGTACTTATCGTAGTTTATCATGCCCACTTGAAATGTTCGGGTTATAAGCTATGTTTCTGTTCCATTTGATGGAGTCGCTATTACTATTATTTTTTTATTGAGGATTTTTTTCAGGTTTCCTCGAGATCCAGTTAGATGTGGTAATAATATTATGTTCCCATCTTCGATCAAATATAGTTCCCATTAAGGATTTTTTAAGTAGGTTAAAAAGTATGGGCGTTGGGTGATGTGAGTTGTCCTTTGTGGCCTATCGGAAAATGTATGTACACTTATGTATATTTTGGTTAATGATAAAATTAGACATAACATTAGAACAACATAATATTACAAGTAAAAAATAATTACTCCTCACTTTATACATTAAACTTCGGAAAAATAAAAAAATGGACTATTAAAATTATTACAAATTACAATCAACAAAAAAAATTTGAACAGTTCGACTCCACTCATACTTCACTTCGCCCTGTTCCAGCGGCGAATTTCGGTCGTAAAATTGGATTTTTTTTTTGGCACTATACAAATTTGAACTTAAATCATATACGCGGATGGTTGAATTTAGTATGAAGCGTGCATCGGACGTAAAAATTTTATTGCTTTGTAAACACAAATGTTCATTGTTTTATAAAAAGATCTTTAATAATTACTATAATTAAGGTTGATTTTAGATAAATGTATACTTCATTAAACTCTGTTACTCGGGGACAGATTTTCGAGAGGTTTTGTATGAGACTGTGTATCTTGTATATTAGTGATCGAAGGTTAAAGTCCGTCATTTCTTGAGTTAGAAACATGAAAGTTTATGGACTTTTGCGTTTGACGTCTGCTTAAATAGAGTACCGTTTTTACCCTTTGTATAAGGAACCACAAAAAGGGGAAAACTATCCATCTTTGTTATTAAACTATGTTAACGCGGAAGAAGTCGCGGGCAACAGCTAGTAACTTATAAGTTATAGACTAGATGCCGCCTGCATTTCCGTTGCGCCAAAATTCCATTATCGCGTGGGAAGTTGGGAACCGTACATTTTTCCGGGATAAAAAGTATCCTATGTCCTTTCCTGGGACTCGGTGTCACGCTGGGCAGGTGGATGGATATCCTGACACTCGGTATCTCTATACCAAACAGCAAAATCGGTTTAGCGGTTTGGGTGTGAAGTTAAAGTACACTTTGCACATAAATGCACTTATCGTATGCAAATTTTTTTAAAAATTACGCGTTTAAAATTTGTATTTATTCAAAACCGTTTTTACGATCATTGTAATTTTAAGATAGGATATTAAAGCTTATAATAAGTACTTAGCACATTTATTATTTTTAAGGTAATAAAATTAAATTAAACTACATGTATACGTACACATACATTAAAAATGTAATTATTTATTTAATTATACCGAAGAATGAGTAGGTACCTAAACCCATAAATGGATTTTGGATGATTCACGCAAAATATGCAAAACAACCTCCAAAAATACCAATAAAACTATTAAATATAATATTATGTGCAAACTGCAAACTTAAAAAATTAAGTACTTAAATCGTTCTCCTATTTACTATTTAGGTAAATTAAAATTAATAGTTAAGTATTTAAATATTATTAATTATTATGTAACATAACAATTGTTACTTTCTTGAAAATAAAAAATCCATTTAAGTAAATGCAAGCTTCTTCCTGTATCATTGGAAATGGACATTCGATTCTAATGATTCGTCACTTGAATCAGAATTGATTAAATTGGATTTAAGTTGTTGAATGGGCCAGCCAGACTCCAGACATCACCAGTCTTCAATCTGAGGTCTTCGAACTCTAATTATAACGAGAAGATTGGTCCAATACAGGGATTAACTGGCTCAGATTATTACAACCGTGTGTAACTTACGGTTCTTTTATAAATTGATGGTTACCAATACCAATGAAACCTGTAATTATTTGCTATTATCTTTTATGCCGCTTGCCAATTAAGTTTTGAAGTATAATTATTATTAGATGTTACCTAGTCAGACTTTAGGAGTTTTGAAATAGACTATAACAGTACAGTGCTTGGCTGATTTTTAGGGTCCCGTAGTCAACAAGGAACCCTTATAGTTTAGGTGTGTCCGTCCGTCTGTCCGTCTGTCCGTCTGTCTGTCTGTCTGTCTGTCTGTCTGTCTGTCCGCGGTTTTACTCAGAGACTATAAGACCTACAAAGCTGTAATTTGGTATGAGTACATATATTAATGATGGCAACAAAATGGTACATGAAATCCTAAAAAAATATATTCTTTTATGGTACCTCCCCTACACATCAAGCGGGGATGAAAAATTTTTTTCGCGCCCACTACATCGTGTGGGGTGTCGTTGAATAGGTTTTTTAAAAATATTGCGAGTATTTATAGATCATTTTTCGATTTAGGGATCCGTTCGTGAAATATGAAGTTTTAAAAGTGGAAAAAATCGTTAGAGTTCAGTGTCCCCCCCCTTCTACCAGCTAAACCTGCTATCCCCAACCCGCGGCCCGCGGGCCGCATGCGGCTCGCCGGGACTTTATTTGTGGCCTGCGTGATGTTAAACAATTTTGAAATTCACGCCCAATTAAAAAGTCGTCTTTAAAGTCGTGAATTTCTTTCCACTTTTTAACCGTTAATTTTGAAGAAAATTATTTTTTAACCCTAAAATTTTTTTGTTGCGGCCCGCGACACCAAGATTTTGATCTTGATGGCATGTTTGTGGCCCGTGTGGAAAAAAGGTTGGGGACCACTGAGCTAAACGGTTGGTTCTGGAAATGTGAAAAAATTCACGGGAGTAGGAAATATTATGTTGAATTTAAAAGGAAAACTATTACGGCTAAGAAGACTTCATAAGTTATTGAGTAATAGTCGATCAACTAAAAAAAATGTATTCGGTCGGCGAAGTATAAATGAAACTTTTCGTTCAAATTCCTTTGAAAGTAACTGAGATGATGTTGTTAGTAGTGTAAAACACGCTATAAATGTACGTTCATTGACCATAATAAAATTGTCAAAAACTAGCGGTACTACGGAACCCTATATTGCGCGTGGCCCGACACGCACTTGGCCGGTTTTTTTTTATTTAACGCCAATGAGGGATTTTCTTATTTTTTTAATTTGATTGTCAAACAGTTTCCATTTTAGTAACTAGATGGCGTATGGGTAAACAACTATCGGTAATACCAGGGAATACCATCAATACTTGCTACAAAACTGGGCAAAAGAATTTAAAACTTGATACATTTCAATTTGAAAAAGACGCAATAATATTCCAATGAATAGGATAAAAGAGTTATTATAACGATGTTTTAGTTAAAACTCACGGAAGAAATATCCCTGTTTACCGATATTCACACCAAATGTCACAGGAAATATACATTTTCGTTTTAACAACATCTTACCTGCACTTGTGCAAGATAACGGATATTTAATGGCTAATATTTTACCAAAAATGAACATCAAAAACACAAAAAACCCAATTTGGGAAAAAATAATAAAAACCACACCAACAATAAAAAGTAGAAGAAGTTTTGAAAGTGACATGCCCGCCAAAACTCTCTGTCAGTTGTCAGTTTTCAGTTTGACAATTTGCGTGTTCCTAAACTGTTTCCAGTATACTGGCCTAATCACTTAGGCCTTAGATTTAAGATATTTTGATTTACGTCACACTTGACAGTACACTGATATTTTTTTGAAACACTACCAATATGTTGTCAGTGATGCCAACCTGCAGATAATTTCAGATGGGTGGGGAACCAATAGAAAATCTAGAAGTGTCTACCGTCACGCCGTCTGGTGGAGATTTAAAAAAGAAAACTTCCCATACTGTTTGATCGGAAGAATAAAAAAGTATAACAGGAAGTGACAGCTGGGTCCTGTCATAACGGTGCAGTGGCGGGAAACACTTATTGCCTACTTGATAATTGATATCCTTCATCAGGCCTCTAAAGTCTAAAGACTACCGACCAGGCGACCACCGTTATAGGCATTTACATGGCTACTTTTTCTGGCATGAAACATGAAAGTACTTACTGCCATAATCCATTGAAAAAAAAATCGGGAAACCCTTCGCTAATCGCTACACGCCAAACTATTGAAATTTGGTTTCATTAATTAGTGAATAATGGGCATTGTCAAAAAAAAAATCACATGTACTTTTTATATTTTTTTTCGTTAAAATAGGGTATTTTAAGAATATAAATTAAATAATTTAATTCATTGGCTAGTTCTTTCTCGATAAATTTTTAAAGTTTCGCTCTGACGTCATCATCGGCGGCCAAATGTCCTCTGCAGTACGTTTTTTTTCCTTTCAATCTTATTTATAATGGCTGGTTCGTCAAATGCAAGTTATCATTATGTGAAAGCTGATACGAGAAGCTTACCAAAAGTTCGAAACGTAATGTTGGTCGAATTTATTGCTTATTTAACGCCATTGAAGGTCAAACTAAGGTTAAACATATTTGTTCAAAAATAAAAGTAACTAATGGGTATTTTTTTCTTTTATATACAGAAAAACGATCACTGACCTTATTCCTCGAAATGTTTTTGTAATGAGCAAAATTAAAAAAAATGGACAATCCCCATTACGTTTTTAATTTAGTTTTCCTACTAACCGATTTTAATTTACTTACTTAGATACAAGGTGGGGTCAAGAATACGAGATTAAAAACAATGACATAAACATCGGTTGTTGACCCTTTATTTACAAATATCTAATCGATCTAGTTCTACCTATGCCTATAAATTTTAAATAATAATTACTTATACATAAAGCAGTTCACACGCGAGGGTTCAAACAGCTTGTAACGATTATCGCCAGATTTTATCAAATTTGAATAATAAGTTTATGACTCACAAAATTACTATAATTACAAAAATATATTTACTATGCTTGTTAAAAGACTACGCGAGTTGCGAAATAATCTAGACCAGCGGTTCTCAAACTTTTTTGGTGGTGGAACCCTTTTGAAAATTGTAATATTGATGGTCGATGGAACCCTTTTTATTTTTTCTTCTTTTTTGGCAACTTGACACAAAGGATGTGTATTTTGTGCCACAGACAAGGTAAAAAGGTAAGGAATATGGCGGGAAAACCATATTCCTCCTATTATAATTTTCATCATCGTTTTCATGTATCGTCAGGTCTAAAGTCTAGTCAAAGTCTAAGTAAAAGTCAATACAGTCAAGGAGTCAAGTCGGTCGATTCAGTAAAGTGGTAGACGCTTTACTGAAACTTTCGATGGAGTTTTGGAGGGAACACAAAATAGCACGTTTCTGGATATTACATCACTTTCCTACACATGTGCATGAACACGAATATCTAATGGTTAATATTCTACCAACATTACACATTAAATACCCAGCTAACACAATTTTAGGAAAATAATACAGAAACACAACAGCACTCTTTCACATGCCAAAACTGTCCAAAACTCCAATGGAACCCTATATTATAAGAATCCCATAAGTCTTGAATCTTTTTTTTTAAATCGTGCCTAAAACTTAAGGTTGCCTTCACACAATGTTGCCTGCAGTAGTGCGACGTCACCAGCGCGACTGCTATGCAAAAAGGAGCAGCGCGACATCCGACCGATTCTTTTTAGTAGGTATGGAAGTCGCGCTGCAGTCGCACTAACTCTCGAGTCTCGACCTAATGTGAAGGCACCCTAACATTTTACCAACGAGTACCCAATTAACCAGCGTGGTATTGTTCCAGTTCTGGGAGATAATATCTGAGGAGCACGGCATAGACCCCAACGGCGTATACTGCGGCACCAGCGACCTTCAGCTCGAGCGGATCTCCGTCTACTACAATGAGGCCTCTGGTGAGTTGCTGATGGTGATAACTGCAATCGTAGCAGCTCTATCGTCCATCATCTATTGACTAGGCGTTAGGTGTAACAACTGTGAACAGGGCGCAGGATTTAAGCACCCAGCAGGGCCCCGTAAGGGCTACTGGCGCCTGTGTGCAAAAAAAGGATTTTGGCGCTCCTTTAGGCAAATTTTTTGGGACCTTGGCTTAGGCGTCCCTAAAGATGGCAGTTTGGCGCCTCTAGAGGATGGCGCCCGTCTGCATTGCACATATTATATGGTAGCGGGGGCCTTACTGCCAGCACCCTTAGCGTCTAAGAAATCTCGCTCTGGGCGCTGGTAGTGCTAAAACCGGTACTGACTGTGAAGTAGGAAAAATGTGATCCTACTCCCTATGTCTCGACTCTCGATATTAAAGATTTTCAGGAATACATAATACCTACCTACTTAAAAGTTAAAACTTTGCGAATCATTTGGGAGTTTTGGCCAAACATGTGTTGTAACTTGTAACGAGACCACATCGGAAACAATATCAAAGCTGTATGAATGTTAGATACTACTACTTACTTATATTATTAGAATCGAGGATCGGGTGTAGGTCTTTGGTGGAAGTCTTTTCCCCTTTTTGGTATTCCCTTTTGAGGTAGACCGGCCGGTCGTGGAGGGTGTCCTGTGTTAGACAGATCCAGGACATCCCTCCGTATACGGCTGAAGGCAAACCGCGGGTGGTTTTAGTGGGTAAGAGTCCCACATACCCCCGGGGTGCTTCTAGCTAACACATCCCCAACCCATGATGGGTTTCCCCTGCGCATAAAAAAAATCGGGATCGGGTGTAGGTACCTCATTTCGACTTTAATCCAGGTGCAAAAGTTATGGAGCAGTCTTGTCCGACTGTTTTAACGAGTTCTTTGTCCAGCATTCATTAGTAGGTACCTACGATTTCACAACAATCAACACGTTGCCAGTTGTGGTTAGAACTGTGGGGGTCTGATAATGATACGGCACAGTAATGAGCTAGCAACTGCGTTTGCGCAGCCAGCGGAACGAGCAAGAACCCATGCGCTGCCGTTTACGAAACGATTAGCAACAGCTAGGTTATAGGTATATGTGTCATATATCATGGTTAACTGTTAAGCTTGGTGTTTGTAAGATGCATCCCTGGATAAGGCTTCTAAACATAAGTCATAACTCATAACTTTTTAGGTAATAGGTACATAAACTTATCCCAACTCCTGCACAAGTATTGCCCGTGCGGCGTGCCAAACATTTTATTTAAGTTTAGACAAGTAAATCTACATTTTCAATATCTCTATTGAAAGTCCATGGAAATTAGAAATCTACTGCCTGTATCTAGTTAACTGCCCATGCTAATAACACAAATTGCCAACAAATTACAATCAATAAACTAGAAATGTAGCATGGTGCGACCACCGCGTGCCGTAACACTTAACAAAATTACAAAATAGTCCATTACCATCGTTACCTAAATGTAATTACCGTGTGTAATGATGAAGCTCTCCGGGTGAAGCAGGCGCCAAACTGGTGCAATTAACGCCTAGGTCAATGACCACTGAATCATGATGGTGTCTGGCTTTGGCTAGGCTGAGGGGGAGGGGAATAGGATTGTTCTTTTAATGGGCATACGCGTCAATTGTTTCAGTTGAAAATGGTAAATTATTTTATTGTGAGACTAATTGTTTTTTATAGACGTAAATGCCAACAAAAACACGTCATGCGTTAGTTCTGCTGGATTTGATATTAAATCATTAATTTTATTATTGATTTTAGATTATTATCAAGAGATCTTATTTGGATTGTTACTTATTAACCCCCGACAAAAAAGGGGGGTGTTATAAGTTTGACGTGTCTGTCTGTCTGTTTGTCTGTGTGTGTATCTGTCCGTGGCATCGTAGCATCCAAACGGGTGGACCGATTTTGATCTAGTTTTTTTTGTGTTCTAAGCTATAGTTCATCATCATCAGCCTGCTCAGTGCTGGACAATCAGGGTTTATCTGGTTCATGAAAGGCCGTTAGCAACTTGTAGTTATATTTTGATGGGTTTTATATTTCATTCTAGTTCGTGACATTTGCGAATATATAATATAAGTATACACATAATAATGGAAAGTTGGCCTGGTGCTGCACCATCACCTGATAATCAATAGGATATCCAAATCCTCGCCAACTTAGAGTAGGTAGAGGTTTCGTGCTTGGGCTCATTTTAATTGCGACGTAGACAAACAGTAAATATTTACATGCTGCTGCTGTAGCATCACCTGGATTTTATAGAAACCGAGCTTCGTATGAACCCAAAGTGGAGGTTTCATGTTTGGGCTCATATTAACAGCCTCATCGAAAAGGACATTGATAGATGGTAATCATGAGAATACTTATGATTCTGTTGAGTTTAAAGTTCACTGGTTGATAGGAATTATTCTGCACTATAACCAACACAAGTTTAAAAAGTATGAAATAAAATTAAATTAAGAAATTTAAAAAAACCTTTTGATTTCATTTCACAATCAATTCATAGCGAACAATCGAGATAGTCAGCGACTTGGCGGTCCCCCGACACACCGTGACAACAATTATGGACTAAAATATTACTTTACACAAGTTAGGAATTATTTGAACTTAAAGGCAGTAAATATTATTTCATTACTTTTTAAAGTTGTTTGGCGGGGGTTTTTTTTAATTTCTTAATTTTATTTTTATTCTGTTAATTTTCAAAGCAACTCGACGGAAAGCAGCGATATTTCCTGACAAAGCCCCATTATGGTTTTCGGACAATAAATCCCAATTTTGATGAAAGCGTAGGCGTCAATAAGGATCTTTGGCAGGCTACAAGTGGTCGTTATCTTATAATAAGAGTTCACAAGACACGCATTGTCGGATGAGCCGAGTAAAAAATGTTGACCCCTGCGCACATGTGTGATGTGGTGAAGGTCAAACGGCTGACGATATAATCCCCAATTCCTTAATTTGTTCTCCACATGGCCACATGGCATCAGACATCTCTCGCTGTCACTTTTTGTGTCTGAAACCAAATATGTGAAATAACATTGTAACCATACCTAAACTTCGAGAGTCAGGCCCAAAGATTCGTTTAAATGTTGCTGGGTGCCTGGGTGGGCTGCGGATTCAATTCCGATTGCTTGGAGCTCGTTCTTAAAACATATACCTACTTATTTTATTATATATTATGATATAATATCAACCATTTAGACTAATTAGGATTGAACCTACTGACAAAATGTCGTTATTTCAGTTGCGACGGCGGAGAACGGCGGCAAGTACGTCCCCCGCGCCATCCTGCTCGACCTGGAGCCCGGCACCATGGACGCCGTGCGCTCCGGCGTCTACGGCCAGCTGTTCCGCCCCGACAACTTCGTGTTCGGCCAGTCCGGCGCCGGCAACAACTGGGCCAAGGGTCACTACACCGAGGGCGCCGAGCTCGTGGACGCCGTGCTAGACGTCGTGCGCAAGGAGTGCGAGAACTGCGACTGCCTGCAGGGCTTCCAGCTCACGCACTCGCTCGGCGGCGGCACCGGCTCCGGCATGGGCACGCTGCTCATCTCCAAGATCCGCGAGGAGTACCCCGACCGCATCATGAACACCTACTCGGTCGTGCCCTCGCCCAAGGTGTCCGACACGGTCGTCGAGCCCTACAACGCGGTGCTCTCCATCCACCAGCTCGTCGAGAACACCGACGAGACATACTGCATAGACAACGAGGCCCTCTACGACATCTGCTACCGGACGCTCAAGGTGCCCAACCCCACGTACGGCGACCTCAACCACCTCGTGTCGCTCACCATGTCCGGCGTCACCACTTGCCTCAGGTTCCCCGGTCAGCTGAACGCGGATCTCCGCAAATTGGCCGTCAACATGGTTCCCTTCCCCCGTCTCCACTTCTTCATGCCCGGCTTCGCGCCCCTCACCTCCCGCGGCAGCCAGCAGTACCGCGCCCTCACAGTGCCCGAGCTGACCCAGCAGATGTTCGACGCCAAGAACATGATGGCCGCCTGCGACCCCCGCCACGGCCGCTACCTCACCGTCGCCGCCATCTTCCGCGGACGCATGTCCATGAAGGAGGTCGACGAGCAGATGCTGTCGATCCAAAACAAGAACAGCAGCTTCTTCGTCGAGTGGATCCCGAACAACGTCAAGACTGCCGTGTGCGACATCCCGCCGAAGGGGCTGAAGATGTCGTCGACGTTCATCGGCAACACGACGGCCATCCAGGAGCTGTTCAAGCGCATCTCGGAGCAGTTCACCGCTATGTTCAGGCGCAAGGCTTTCCTGCATTGGTACACCGGCGAGGGCATGGACGAGATGGAGTTCAACGAGGCGGAGAGCAACGTCAACGACCTGGTGTCGGAGTACCAGCAGTACCAGGAGGCCACCGCCGAGGACGACACGGAGTTCGACCAGGAGGACATGGAGGAGCTGGGCGCGGACGACCAGCACGACTGAGGGAGGGGCGGGGCTGCGCGGTGCGCCACCCCGGCGTCGATAAACCCTGGCCCCGGCTGCGGGGTTGGACATCTCAGTGTCGGCGCGGGGTGGCGCACCGTATTACTATCTAGAACGTAAGGGAGTGTATGTTTTAACCAAAGTCCTTGTGAGAGCGCGCTGGGGGCCGTCCGGCGGCGGACGGGGCTCCGAGCGGTATATATTTATGAAATTTTAACTGAGTTCAGTGCATTTTTATATTATAATAATAATTTATAAATAAAAATAAATGTTTTAAAATGCTAGTGTTTTCTTTGGATTTGTGATATTTTGTGGTTACACAGTACCTACACAGTACACTATAATAAAACAAGGTCGTTAAGGACATAACAAAAGTTTTCCTGTGAGCTGTGATTCAGAAGACCGAGGATAAAAGACTATAATGTCATGTTAGGCATTTATTATTAAAATTATTTTCATAACATTTCATACATATCTTAGTAATTATATCTATAATATTACACTTAAGAACAAAATCTAAATACAAAAATATAATATTATACATGTTTGAAAATAAAAAATGCAATTGCAAAACGTTATTTTTTGGCTAAAAACAGAGCCTTTGCTTCTGGGAATCTGCAATATTACTCAGATTGCTTCAAATATTCGAAGAAGCACCTCTTTCAACAGGCACTGTTTAAGGCAACTCGGTAAGGAAATGCGTGACTCGAATTTTTTTATAATAATCTGCAATTGCGAGTACAAATATTATACAAAATCATAAGTAACCTCCAGACATACAATGGCACTAAACAATGAGTATCCCAGATTACTAATGATAATACTAGAGCTAAAAATATTGCATAGCTAAGTAGCAGTACTTGAGTACAGAGACTATATAATATGTAGTTATTTGATTCTTGGATTCCCAAAAATAATACGCAGCAAAACAGACAGAAAACAGTGCTTGCAAATGCACTGGGAGTTACATAATATTAATAAAAACAAAAGGATTTATGATTTATACAATAGTTCAACTGTATTTTCTTCTACTTAGAGCGAAGCTACACTGTTCCGTTGCCTTCGAATAACGCATCGTATGCGGTATGCCGTATGCCACATCAGCGTTGCGACGACGCGCGGAAATACAATACGAGAAGGTGACAACTGATAATGCAGCGCGTTATAGATAAACTACGATAACATGGCGCGCTCCTCCAAATTACTGTTTTAATGTGTGTAGTCACATCCTCATGAAAGAGTTTGTATGTAGTAAGAGTTCAACCAATCAGCCAGTACTCGTAATATTTCACTTAATGTCACTTATTACCAAGATTTGTTGGTCAACTAATCATAACTAGCCGACCGCGCAAGACAATGCACTTCAAACGTTTTGAATTTTGGAGGGGCGCGCCATGTTATCGTAGTTTATCTCTATCAGCTTCCCACTTAGTTTCCTGTCCGTCGTTCCAACGCACCAATGTGGCACATGATAAAATAATAATGTAAAAACTCAAACATCGGAGCATCAACGGTTCGACAACACTTCGCAACGAAACAGAGTAATGTAATGGAGGCACTTCACATGGCTATTTATATTTACTATTGGCTATTTGTTGCATTTGACAAAATTATTGACGTATACAAAACAAGCAAATAAAGGCAAATATGGCCTTCCACACATGGACGTCAAATTTTACTAGATTTTGTTTATTTGACTCTTTTTATGTGCGTCAAAAACCGACAAAGGTACGGACTACGGAAACGTGTATTTGGTATTGGTCATATTTGTCAAATAGGCAAATAAGGCCAATACTTTGTCAAACATACCGTCTAAACATGGTGATTGTTTGGCGAATACATCAAATATACGCAAATACAAATAGCCATGTGAAGTGCCTCCATAACATACACACCAGTTTACCATAACTCGAGTATTATCGTTAGTTCACTAAATAAATGCACATAAATTCTCAAATATCTATTAGTAAATTCTGTTATTATAACTGTCTATCCTATTCCTAGTGTATCATTAACGAGTGTTTTTGGAGATTCTATGTACACTTTTAGAGACTTTATACATGCCAATAAAATAAAGTAGCCGTAATAAAATAACAACTAGAATAATTAAGTATTTTATGTTACACTATTTTAATTGACTTTATTATTATTGGATGGTAAATCAGTATTATGGTTGTCAGGCAGTTTGTGTAGAATATTCTAATAATATATATATAGGAAACACTACGGACGGTTGCAAATATTAAAATATTACTATTTTCATTATGCTCAAAACATTTGTAAAAAAAGATCCCGTAAGAAGGCATATAGCTGTGAGGAACCTTCACTATGCATATTAACATAATACATATAATTAATTTTTATGTATATTATTTTGATTTAGGTTTGCATCATTATTATAATTAATAATGCTATTATTAATTATAATAATAATGAATTAATTTATAATGCTATTTTATCATAAAGAGCCTCAATGTAAATCATACTAAAAACTTCGTAAAATTAAAAACAATATAGTATACGCTATTATTTAAAATGAATAATAATTATTAATTATACTTAGCTAGGAATTATTAAAAAGCATTTGAATGTTAAGACTCATAAAGAAGGATGATTACATTTTATAATTTAATCTATATTTACAATACAATCTTATATACATGGCACGTTGATGCGTGTGTCAAAGAAAAACAAAAATGCATATCGTCATTTCAACAATAAACAGGCAACGTCTTACTACATATTTTATACCGTTTTAACATAAGTAGTGAAATTTTACATCGCAATCTATATTGCAGAGCAAAGACGGAGAGGTATGAAACTGTTCTGGTCGGTCAAATCTCACCAGTCTTAGTGTGTAAACACACTAGGCCGAAGATACGCCGGCGTAACTTCCGCATGATTACGCCCGCAATGTATTTTAAATTGCCGACGACCCATTATTCTGTCGCGTTTCGTCCGTATTTTGTATGCGTTTGGCATTGCGGACGTAATTTACGCCGCGTAACTTCAACCTAGTGTGTTTAGACACTCACACAAACAAAACTACGCCGTACTTATAATGCGAAAGTTGTGAATGTTAAAATTTGTATGAAAGAATTATAGTATAAGGCTGGCCGCATTATACACGTTTTTAGTATTAGATTTCCGAATTCGTTTCCCGTATTCGGAAATCCGAATGCATGGAATCAGTAGAAAATACATTAATTGGCACACACGTTCACTTTTTCCGAACGGAACGAATTCTGCACGTACGTTTCAAGTGCAAGCCGGCGAGTTCGCGCGTGAAAAAAACGAACGTTTGCCCTAGTCTGAAGTCTCACAGAATTCCAAATCGCAATCCCACATTAGGAAATCGAATACACAAAACGTGTGTATGTTTCCAGCCTAAGCCTGT
Organism: Polyommatus icarus; assembly: GCA_937595015.1. Lineage (NCBI taxonomy): Eukaryota > Metazoa > Arthropoda > Insecta > Lepidoptera > Lycaenidae > Polyommatus > Polyommatus icarus. The sequence goes on along the minus strand of OW569321.1, from coordinate 29,038,075 downwards.
CCACTATTTACATTGTTTCTTTAACACACACATCCACACCGCAGTTACAATACTAGTCGGCACTTGTTGTTACATCTAGTTATCTATACACTTATCTACATTACACTTACATCTATTTGGACAGCAACATTATTATTTCAGGAAAAGATTCGTCATTATTTTCCTAATTTTGTTCAACCAATACGTAGCTGCCTATTTGTTACAGAATTACCAGTATATTTCTTGGAAGATGTATGCCAAAAATGTTGCCGTCCGCCATTATAATATTTGGCAAAACTCACTGGCTAACAAATAATATTTGTATTAAATAAACTCATCTAGTTGTACTATATAGTCATGAGATTGAGTTTTGCATTAAGCCGGGTCCGCAGCGAAAATTTTCTACACAAAACATGTTATCGAAACATGTTACCAAAACATGTTTGCAAAACCGCTCGTCCGCTGCGCCTATTTTTGTTATTGTTTTTATTTCATTTCAAAAATGAGTTCCGACGAAGAAGACGTGGAAGTTGTTTTAGCAATAGTTGATTTAGTTCTCCAAAGAAATAATAAAAATAGGTTCCGGGTCCGACCCTACCTGCAACCTCGTTCCTTCAATATTTATCAAGAACTAAAAACTGATGATAGGTGAAACAAAGAGAATTGTCACACACAATCAACACAATCTACGAATAATAAATAATAATGCATATATAATGGCGGACGTCAAAGAGAATATAGGCGGACGGACCATAGATAAATTAGGACGGACGTCTTCTTCTCGTGAGTGCGAACATAAAATGCGTTCCTTCCCCTCCCCGCAGGCGAACGCGGGGGATGTTATCCATTTGTATCGGTAAACATGTTACGTGTTTTTGCTAACAAAAACTGTTAAGGCACGCCCCTATTCGGTTTCGGAAACATGTTATGATGTTTGGAAACACGAAAACACGGCGCTGCGGACCCGGCTTTACACACCTACTCTCAAAACTCTGTATTGCTTGAAGGTTCTTGTCAAGCCGGATTACTTTACTGTACTGGGCGAAACATGCCGGTAGCGGTCATTGCCTGCGTCGGTTGCCTACCGGTGGTAGGCAACGTAGTTTCTTCGTTCGACTTACAAAAAGTGTATCATGATACCCATTTTGAATAAAAAGATATTTTATTTTATTTATGTCAAAAACTTGTCATTTTCTATACAAAGCCGCGATTGACAACATCTGATACTTCATTGTCAATCGCGGTTTATATAGAAAATGACAAGTTTTTGACAGGGAGTCAATGACCGCTGCCGCCATGTTTCGCCGAGTACAGTATATAGCTTATAAAAGGCTTATAGCCAAACGCCATTCAATCTCTTATCTCACTAATAACATAAAGGCTTAAGTTTGATGTGGAATGGAATGGCGCTTAACTGTTTTTGACTTCATTATGGTCCAAACAATGAGACGAGTCACAAAACTTCATACATCATATTATTATATGTCGAAATTTGTTTGTGTGACTATGCTTATTGTTGAGACCATCACATGAGTTAGATACAACATATTAATAGTTTGAGTGGAAAGTTCCTACTTACTTCACTACCAAAACCACAGAGTCACTGAACACAAAGATTGACAGTTATAGTTATATACATATTTACCTAGATTATCCAAAAGTCCTGCTACACATGTAGCAAAACTTCTTTCATTAAACAAATATTTTGGATAGATTTATTTTTTAAAGTTCATGAACGCTTTGGATGTTGGTTTGATATTTTATGTTAATACCATTTTGAGACTATATCGAAGCTATAATATCATTATAATATAGCAGAAAAGACGATTTTGTCTATTCTTTGAAAAATACAGGCATAGTATATTGATATCCATACAGCCCCCGTAGACAACTGGCAAAACGCTAACGCTAGCGCTTTGCCACTTGTCTACAGGCCCTGATCATCCATCTACTTCAGCCACATTACAAGCTGATCTCGTTGTCATCATTGAGTGTGATGCTGTTGTCGTTGGCGGCCAGTTTGAGCAGCGTCTTCTTTATCCTCAGCATCGGCAGCCGTACGTCAGCGTTCTGGTGCCAACACTCCTTCATTAGGTTCGTCAGACCGACCATCGTCTGGAAATATTATACATAATGAGTATTTACAAGTACTAATAATTACAAAAGTAAATAGTTATTCTGTGTTGCTGCAAGTGTCATGTGCTCTACAGTCATTTTTTTTTTAAATACACAATCATCATAATATTTTGGGTGGAGAAACATTAATTTTTCTATTCTTGTTTTCAAAACGCTTTTCTACAGAAAAACAACAATCATCGACGCTATTAGCTTTTTATTAGTAAAGTTTACCGACACAGCGAACAACCTAACAGTGTTCCAGACCAGCTGCTTATTTAGTTAATTTCCGGTAGAAGAGAGTCCGGAGCCTCGGACGGACGGCAGAGGCCGCGCGGATGGTTCTGTTGCTAGAGCAGATGCCACTGACAGGGCACTTGAGTTTTCGCCTCAAGCGAGTCCGGCGGCCCAGCGACATGCGGATTGCGGAGAGGAAGCACCTTTGGGTTTTAGTGGGTAACCATCGGCGCTCAACCGAGGAGTCCCACATATCCAGGAGAACTTTCGGTTTTTTTGTTGCTAATTTACTACGATTTTTACATACCGGGTGGGTGTGTAGCGGGGGCTCCGGGCGGGCGCGCATCTCGCACACCACCTTCCGCATGTCGTCGAAGCTGGGGTCCGGCGGCACGAGGTCGTGGTAGGGCGGCCAGGCCTCGTGCGCGGGCTGCGCGCGCCGGCACACCTCCCACAGCACGAGCGCCAGGGCGTACGTGTCGCACTTGCGGTACGACTCGAAGCATTTTAGATTCATGCTGAAATAACATTATTAGAGTGATGGATTAGGTCACGCATGCAGGGTAAAATTTAAACATTGAGATACAAAATTGGACTTTCTTTACTAAACAAGTAAATAGACGTTTTGGTGCAAAATATATCTATGGGCTTTTCGATATTATAATTTGTTTGTCTCATTTTACAAGTTTATCTTAATCTAGTGTTTGTCAATCACAGCTTCAACCTCCCCAATGTTGAAACTACATATTTTGTTTTCCTTTTCAGAATTTTAACACTTGTCCTACTAAACAAAGATCAAAGTATCATATATAGTATATACCCAAACCTACCTCTGATCCAGCATCTCGGGGCTCATGTATCTCTTGGTCCCCTGTCGTGGGTTGTGTATCTGGTCTGTGGCGACGTGCTGCCGGGTCACCGCCAGCCCCAGGTCCGCTATACAGCACTCCCCGTTCACCTTCACCAGGATATTCTTGGACTTGATATCGCGGTGAGCTATGGCCGGCTTACCCTGAAATCAGTAGATGAAAATTAAAAATGTTTTATTGATAAATTGGTTTCAATTGTAAAAAAAATATAACTTTGTTTTGTTGATTTTTTTTATCATTTTGCATAGATTATTTAAGGCCAACCAATTTAAGCCAGCAACCTATAACACTTAGGACCCTTCCACACATTTGTTTACGCTCGTTTTTATCGATACAAACGCAAGTTGAACGCTCAGCAAACGGAAGGAAGCCAACAAGTTTTAAACTTTATATCTGCCAAAACGCGAAGAAAACGAGCAGAAGACGAGCGCATAAGAAATGCGCGTAGTTAGTGCGCAAAAATACGTCGTGTGGAAAGGCAAGAGACATCACAAGTTGGCTCTTGTTATTATTGTGGGGTGGAGCTGTCCGTTAATTTGCAAGCAGTGCACCCATCAAGTATGTGATATCGCAAAAAACAAATCACATTCTTCCCAAGGTCTGAAATTAATACTTGTATTTTGACGGAGCGCAGTTGGGCGAGTCGTCTTTTCTATACATCTTATATGATTTATGCTTATGATCAAATGTTCGATAGGATAAATCATAAAGGGCACATAATATATACAACAAAATTCAGCAATTTATGCAAGTGTTAAGTCTATGAGGTCGTCTCTCACCTGTGTCCCATGTATATCTGTGTGTAGATGTAGCAGGCCGTTGACGATGGACAGGCATATGACCATCATCTGTTGTCGTGTGAGCGTCGTCCGCGCGAGGTGCTCGTACAGCGAGCCCAGCGGATGGTAGTGGGTTATCAGCCACAGCTGCAAACACAATATATTATTGATGTTAAGTATATTTTACGCTATCTACGAGCATATCTTATCCAAGTAGTCCACTTTTCATATTTTAACATAGACATTTTTTTAAATCTAGAATAAGCTGGTCAAAATTTAAGGTCTCATGTTGTAGTAAGTATTTATATATTTTTGGTATTAGAATAAAATAAGTTTCATCATAATATCTGGTTAAAACCGGTTTTCCGCGATTTCTTGAGCTGGAGACATCGCATTTTGACCCAGTTTTTAACTATAACTACACACTTGGCTCATCAATCCGCATCCAATGGCAACTTTGTTACAGATCTTGGATCTTGGTCCAATTTTATAGGAGCGAAGCGCGCAATTAGACAATTAGAAGACGAAGGCGAGGATGTTGTCGTGCCGCAGCATCACGGTGCTGTACACCTCGGTCTCGCGACAGACAGACAGACAGACACCTGCAGTATTAGTATGTATCACCTGTGTGCAGCTGTTCCGGCTGGTCATGTCGCTGCCGACGTAGGCGAGGATATTGTCGTGCCGCAGCATCACGGTGCTGTACACCTCGGTCTCGCGACAGACAGACAGACAGACACCTGCAGTATTAGTATGTATCACCTGTGTGCAGCTGTTCCGGCTGGTCATGTCGCTGCCGACGTAGGCGAGGATATTGTCGTGCCGCAGCATCACGGTGCTGTACACCTCGGTCTCGCGACAGACAGACAGACAGACACCTGCAGTATTAGTATGTATCACCTGTGTGCAGCTGTTCCGGCTGGTCATGTCGCTGCCGACGTAGGCGAGGATATTGTCGTGCCGCAGCATCACGGTGCTGTACACCTCGGTCTCGCGCCGCCAGCTCGCCTCGTCCCGCGAGAAGAATATCTTCACCGCGACCGCGTCGCCGCACCACGCGCCGCGCCACACCTCGCCGTAACGACCCTGCCACAGATACTTATTTCAAGTTCCCAGAATAAAGATAATGCACTGGGCATTGTTGTTTTGTTAAATTTGAGATCGCAGATTGCATACTTCAGTGCGTGAGTGTAAGAGGCAAACATCGACAAATGAAAAGCTATGTCCACAGTCCACACTATGCGCTTTCGTCTTCAATTTTCGTCATCTTCTTTCATTCAACTTGAATGCGTCAACGAACGCAACGCCAACATTATCATTTTTGAAGTTTTGGATATGGTCAGAGGGCATGCCTCACGTTCACTGTTGACTGTGCTATAACACATGCCCTTAACGAACAGAAAAAGGCACAGTGTGGACAAAGCTAAAAAGAGACAAATGAATCAACGGAGGAATTTCTGCCAGAGTAAGCTAGCTGCAGATACAGTGAATACATGTCTACAATACTTGTGCATACTTCTGCAATCTTATAATCATAGTAATTTCTAAAGTCACACCTTTAGGACACCTTATAAACAAAAAAACACAATTTTTTAGTGAACATATTTGCAAACACACCTTTCCTATCCTGTCCAGTAGGGTCACTTGCTTGGATAGTGTCCTCTGCACCATGAGGGGCAGGCCGGAGCCTGAACCTGATGTCATGGAGCACTCAAGGTACTCCCGGAGAGTGGAGTCGCCTGCTGCTACTGCTCGGAGGGCTGTGGAGCCTTCTGCACCTACAAACATTAGCACATAAGGCATTTTACAAAAGTGACATACAAGCCAATCAATTGCATTTTAGAGATTTTTGCTGCCTGTTCACCAGCATGTTTTATGTTTTCCATTCCACTTGGATTCAAAAGACCAAGTTTAGCGCCCAATGGCTGTCGCGCGGTTATCGAATCGAAACATACACATTATGAATCAGGCTCAATCAGATTGAATAATAGTTAATTGATAAGAACAAATTACCTTCATAATAAGCGCTAGTAACAGGGGGACTGTACATGTTGGCAGTGAAGTATTTGGAATCTGCGCCGAGTTTTTCCGCTGCTCTTGACACTCTAAGCCTGAAAAATATTTATTTGATAATATTAAATTTTGCAAAAATCCATAGCTTTTCAAGTATATTAAGATTTTTCTTTTTAACCCATCAATCCCCAAGCTGCACCCGGCTGTCGCATAACAATTGAAAATTTATTGTGTCTGCAAATCCCAGGGCCACCACGAAACAGTTTTGAGACTCAAACAATCGTACGAGAATGTTGCGTCCTACTCTAACAAATGGGAAATGACGTTGTTAGAGCAGGACGCGGCATTCTCGTCCGATTGTTTGAGTCTCAAAACGGTTTCGTAGTAGCCCTACTGAATCGAGGTATTACTATTTTATGATACATTTATTTAGTTAATTGATTATCATTAACATAAAGATTTTCATCTGAACAGAGTATCTCATATAAAGCAATGTCAAATTACCTGTGTGTCCGTCTCAACAGGAATATAACAAAAGCGGCCACAGCGACCAACGCCACTGCACATGCTGCCACTCCGAGCCATAGTCTCCAGGCAGTTGCTTCTAGAGGTTCAATAGCAGTGTCTGCAGAGAGCTCGGGGAAGTCTCCATCATTGCACATGTCTCCTTGACAACATGTTACATTCAGCTGACCAGCGTGCCGTTTCCGAGGACTGAAATTATTTTAAATCACAAATATAATACTATACTGATACGGGCTGCCAACAATTTCTATTTGAATTAAGTGATACATTATAAAATATGAATATGACGTGAGAGTAAATGATTTCCAAAACCAATATCTTATTGTTCACAAAGTATCATTGTATTGTGACAAATAATAAGAAAATATATAGTAATCTGATCAAAATTTAAGAGCTTTTGATCACATATTACTATAATATATTTTTTAAATAAAATTATGATGAAACGAAAAGAAACGAAGAAACTCACCCTTGATTAGTTTTACATGTAAACTGATAGTGGTCCCGGTTGGTGCTACATCCTCGTGTGAACCGCACTTCACCCTCCTCCCGAACTGTGGACTTGAAGCAGTAAAGCGCTGCACCGCACGTCTTGTCCCCCAGGTCACCGTCACCACACTCGGGAGGCTCACATTGGTGGCATTTGTATCTGCATATAAAAATATTATGTAATATCAGAGAAGTTGATACATAGGCAGAAGGTGGACCTATGTAATTTGGTTGTGTTATCTCAAACCAGCTGACACTTGATCGACCAAATGATCCGCCATTTGCCTATATATCAATTTCTTTGATGGTACATTATTATTTGCATGGTCAATAGAAGTGATAGCATTGAATTGTGTAAGAATCCTCCACCAAGAATCAACATGTATAATATAACATCTGCATTTTCCAAGTTTTGACACCTAGATTATTCACACATAAATAAAAGTATTTTAGACAATATTAGGTTGTAGAAATGTGCGTTAAATAAATTCCAAGATAAAACACAAAATATGATCTGCAAAACTGGTAAACTTTCATAACATCATAAATACCTTTTTTGAAATTTTCTCCTTCGGGCAGCAAAGTAAAATATTATAGACATTAATGACAAAACTAAAAACGTTTGTGATTGTACAGCAGAAAAATGTTTAATGCTAACATTTTCCTATTGAACAATCAAGGAATAGATATTGGAATTCTTTTTATAAAATTACACTGACATGAATAACGAATGTCTAATACAAGTTATTTTTCACCTGATTGTAAAGCAATGCATTGTGCATTACGCACATTATTACAAATTAATGAATATCATACCTAGTCGGTTGCTGAACCATCATCATCTTTTTATCAATGGATGTGTTGGCGTCACTGATGTGATTCTCTGATTTTGGCCTCTGTAGGGATCCATCGTCCAAGTCGTCCAGAGTGATCCCAGCTAAAATGTTTCATGAAATAGTAAATATAAAAAATATAACCTGACACCTTACATATTTTCTATGTAAATTAAACTTCATTATATCATAAAGAAGCACTCAGATTTATAGGTATTACTCGGTTAATTAAAAATCGTGTCAAAGTTTTTCGTTTATGCCTAATGAATAAACAATAAAACCAAAATAAAACAAACGCACTGGCATGTATGGAAGCCCACATAATTTTCAAGCCTCTATTGATTTGGCGAGTATAAATTTATTAAAAAACATTTACAGCCTGTTTTAATTATTCACAGAGAATATTATTTTAACAAAAACTTACCATTACAAGAACTTATAAATAAAAATATGAGCAAGTATCGTATGATAACAGTGTCCGCCATTCTTCGTACATCATAACAATGCAGAACGGGTGTCATGACACTACTTTTCGGATTTATTTTAGGATTTAGTTTCCTTAAAATTCTAATATTTTATAATAATTAATTACTAAATAAATTTCAATATCAAATTTATTTAAAATATAATTAAAACACTTTTTGTAAGGATATTTATAAATTTTATTGGATCAATTGACTCTCTCTAGCGTTTCCTATTAAAGTTTAGAAATAATTTGTAGCAATCAAATAGGCACTGTAGACGGTCAGTCTTCAAAACATAATCATCTGTTTACGTTTACGATTTTAGATAAAAATAACATGCTGGGTGCTTTCAGGTACATAACTACAATAACTAGGTAATAGGCAGTATTTATTACATTATTTTCACATTTATACTTTGAAAATAAATTTTTTCAAAGTCCTTAGACAAAACAATAAACTGATTTCTGAACGAAATGAAAATTGCCAATGAATGGAAAAAAAATAAAAATCAAAAATGTCGGTTGTGTTTCAAACTTCTAGGTTTCAAATGTGCATGTTTATGCAAGTATAAATAATTTTTACTAAGTAAATCGGAAATGCAAATTATTATTTTAGTGCATATTAATTTAATTGATTAATAAGTTTTCCGTGTAATCACTAAAATGCCAAGAACAAAAAGACCAGTACGTAAACAAGAGAAATGCTCGGAGGATGACGATACTTTGAAACGGCTGACCAAGCTTGGTGACTATTTACTATTTGTTATTAATAATAGGAGTCCCGAAATTTGTATAATCATTATTTTCACATTTATATTCCAGTACAACAAAAGAAGGATAATGTAGACGACCACGCACGTAACGAACAAAGGAATATAGAGCTCGCGTTCAAAATACTACTCTCGTCTATCAGTAGCTCAAATTTGAATAAAACAATCGGACAATTGGTAAGCTATTTTAAAAACTATACAGAAGATGGTTGTCTACATAGTACAAATTACAAAACCAACTACAACAATAATTACTCATACTAAAAACATAGTAATCCATACTAATATTATAAATGTGAAAGTGTGTCTGTCTGTCTATCTGTTACCTATTAACGCCTAAACCGCTGAACCGATTTTGCTGAAATTTGGTATGGAGATACTTTGAGTCCCGGGAAAGGATATAGGATACTTTTTATCCCGGAAAAATGTACGGTTCCCGCGCGATAAACGAATTTTGGCGCAACGGAGTTGCGGGTTTCAACTAGTTCTGTATAATTATTATTTCAAGTCAGTTTTAAATTTCATACACAAAAAGTTTTATATCATAGCGTCTATGTATATTATTTTGCTCTAAGCTTGTCATAAAAAGAAATATAAATCATCATATTTCCAGAAAGCTGAATCACAACAGAAAGAAACAGAAGCGAGAAGGTCTAACACAAGAAAAGTCAGTTGTGCAGCATCACATGATGATGGTAAATATTCACAAATCATGTAAAATATAAGAAGGCTTTGATATGCTTAAAGCTGTAGGGAAAAAAAAGAAAAAAACGAAAATTTAACATTAACCCGTCGATGGTGGCAAAACGAGACACAATAACTTTTCCATTGTTATCGCGGCCAGATGTGGCCGCTTGGGGCTTGATGAATTAATTTAATTAAATAATGTTTGATACCAACACAATACAGGTATTTTTAGTTTATCTTTCATGGGGCATTCACTAGAATTACTTTGACACTTAAAACATAATACAATACCCGGCAATAAATATTGCACATCGACCTTTGGAAAGAGACATTCGGCTAATTTTGGTTTCATAGAGCGTTATCTTTGTAGCACACACCTATTTGACATTATGTCAGTCGTTGTTCAAATACAATAGAGTGCAGTCGTGTCCAGTTCAGAATATATATCTAGAGTTGTTAACACCCCTAAATTTGCTACAGCTGTAATTTTCCAAAAGAATTTTAAATACGTAAACATAATTTGAACACCTTCTTTTATTTTATTTTACCCGAACTCAAGCCATAACTTATAGAAAATTTGGTGTATTTTATACAAAGAATAATAAAATTGTCAAAAGAAGAGAATAAGAAGAGAAAAATATAATAAAATTGTTTTAACAGCTCCTAATATATACCGGACTTTTTGTATTTCGTGCGTAAGAGATAACGCTCTACAAAACCGAAATTAGTCGACTGTCACTTTCCAAAGGTCGATGTGCAATATTTATCGCCGGGTACTGTACCTTATTATTTTTTCTGTTGAAGTCCCAGTATGATTAGTGTCAGAACATGCTTTGATGGTTCTGAATGTCTTTTTAAGTGAAAAAGATATATTTTGAAGCCTTTGTAGTGTAGTTAATAAATAGTATTGTAGTAACCAAAGGGTAGTTCTTAGATTTATTTAATCCTCCGATCGTGGATTCTTAGAAATCTATTGTTATTCTATTGTGTCTCGCTCACCGGTGAGCTTATGGGACCTGATGGGTTAAAAGTCTGGATAGCAACAATAATAATAATAATTAATTAATACTTTGATTGCGGATTCTTGGCAATGCTATTGTATCCTATTGTTGTTGCGATCACAGGTACTCTTATGGGGCTTGAAGGATTAATCTTTTTTTGCATTGCACTTTTAAATACTTGCTATTTTTTTCTTGTCAAATGTTTATACTTTGTTCATCCTTTATAGGTTTTTATTTTTATTTTAGACAAGTATATTTGGTATATTTGTTAAAATGAAATTTTATTCTTTATTTTTTTAAATCTAATGTTAAGAAATCCCTATAAGCGTTTATAATGCTATTTGAATGGCAATAATTTGTAAGTAAATTGATAGTATGTATGATTAGATCAAAGTGAATTAAAACATAATTAGACTAGAGATTTGTTAGATTGTTATTGCAGCTGAATCTATACTTTTACTTTTCTATTTTACACTACTTTGTTTGTTATTGTCTATGCACTGTTGTGCTACATCATCCATCATATTATGCACAGAACAAAAAATAATGCAATAGAAATGGTATACTCGCCGTCAAACAATTAGTTTGGCGAGTTTAAAAAATTAACCATACCATGTAGTTTTTTATGAAAAAAAAAAAATACAAACTGAATACTTTCCACTTCCACACTTAGCATGATCACCAAAGAAAGGGTTTATTGATAGGGATGAATAATCATTTTATTCATCGCTAGCAATAAACCCTTAATATAAGACAAAGATTCACAAAGGAAATCTGTCACATTTTTATTGCAGTCATGCTAAGCTTGAGCAGCAAACTGAAATGCAGTTTGGGAGTTTTTAGGATAAGGACATAATGTTGTAAAATATTTGAATAAATACTTTAAAAAAAATGAACTAAAATTCTTGGCATTGTTTATGGCTTAAGCCATTCTCATCTTTATAGCATGGTAAGATTCATATTTTGTTCTTGTCAAGAAATTATGGTTAAGAAATGTACTTAGACCTCGTTAATACTTGTGAAACCATTTCTATTTCATTATCAGTTCTGTGTCCTAACCACATTGTTTCCACTAACCGGGTGCTTTTTGGGGGCAGGCTATCTCACAGAGAACTCGTCTCAAGGCTCGGGAGGGAAAGGCGCTACCAAGCTGATGGGTAAGTACAGCTTACTATTTCATTTGCACTGTCACTCCATACTGCACATGCTCTTTTCTATCTTGTAGGCTTTAAAATGTTTGAAATCATATTTCTAGATAATACCATCTACTTAAAAGTAAGATGAAATTTTGTTCTGAAAAAGCTGATAGTAGACATTATTAATTAGAATCTTGACTACCTGTTAATCTTTTTGAATAAGTTATTTAGTAGTAGTGCTTAATAATGACTATGCGTAGTTTTTGATGCCCAGTTTCGGAGATTTTTTAAGAGGGTTCATCTACTCGTCGTACGTTTTAAGAAGGTATTGGTTTATATTTGGACACCAATCAAAAGTGGTAGTCAATAGGTAAATACTAAATTGCAATCAAATAAACTCAGAAACTTCAAACTGGGCATAAGACATGTATAGATGAGAGATAATTTAAAGAGCTGATATGATAAATGATTTAGAATTTAGATACTAAAGTGTAAGAATTCAAAGTACAATGGCAGAGCATGCGACGCAACAAAAAATCATAATTATTTTTTTGAGTGCTATCAACTGAGTGCTCTAGATTTTTGTTTATCTTGAGATATCTTTGTAACTCGCGTCATCTCGTCAGCAATTGTGCTATATCGTGTAAATGCCTTTGAGTAAAAGAAATAAGTAGGATACGAATTTCCACTTGCTTCGGAACTGGGACTATAGGACTACTCTAAACTCTACTGTTGCAGCGCCCCCCTCAATGTCGAAGACTGTCCGTCGGTCGCGGTCGGCGGACTCCCGCGTACGTGCCACTCCCATATCGCGGCCGCAGCGGCGCCGCTCGCGCTCCGTGTACCGCACGCCCGCGTATAACAAGGCGGCGCCGAGCACGCTGCCCCCTATCACGCCTAAGGTATAGTAGTGTAATGCCGCGGCCGCACATGCGTTTATCGTCACGAAGCTTCGTGCTAAGAGACGATACCATTGGTCAATGAAAAAAATCGTCCAATGGTATCATCTCATAGCACGAAGCTTCGTGACGATATGAATGAATAGAAATGTAGATTGTTGTTGCTTCATTTAAACCATTAGGTGCTATTGAGCCTCTAGTAAAGTCGCTTACTGCCGCATTCGGAAACATTATGACTTAACTTTCAGTTAACGAAGAGTTAAGGTAAGTGGACGCTGTTGTATGAGTTCGTATAAAAGACATACCTACTGAAATCCGTGTTCGATGCCCATAAGTGGACACTATGCATAACTCAGAAAACTTATGGAGCTTTTGTCAAAATCTTCTTTGAATTAAAGTTAAGTAATCATAAAATATCTCCGAGTGCGGCCATTAAACGTCTTCGGCTACTGACTAACCTCTCTACGCGCGAGCTCAGAGTAATCGGGGACTGACTAACGAGCGAGTATGGGCGTCCCCATACTCGCTCGTTCGTCAGTCCTCAATTATGAGAAAATACCGCATACATTTCAAAATCCTCAGTGCCTCCAAGCATAGCGCTTCTTTATGCGCCTGCTGGATTTAACGGCCAAGAACACGCACAATGTCCACAGTTAGAATCTTCAGAAGCCTTGGCAAAAGCTAATTATTCCGTTTGCAGGTGAACCCGCAAGTGCCGCTGACGCTGCTGCGGCAGCCGCGCCAGGGCGAGATGGTTGTGTCCATGTCCGGCTCGCCAGTCATGGTGCCCTCGTGCTACGCGTGAGTACATCTTTTCGACCACCATTATATTATTGCTATCACATTTCACATGTGTGATAGCAATAAATGTGCGAGCGCAAGTAGCAAATTCTATGTGCTTTGCAGTTTGCTACCAGAATATATTCATGTTGAAAGTGTCTGTAACTGACCCGACGCCTTCACGCCCGAATTGCTGAACCGATTTTGCTGAAACTTGGCATGGAGTACTTAGGATACTAATGGAGTACTAAGACATAGGATACTTTTTATCCCAGAAAAATGTACGGTTCTCGCGAAGGAAGTTTTTGCGCAATGGAGTTGCGGCCGTCATCCAGTCCAGCTTATAATTTACAATCTAAAAATCAGTAATTTGGGTACTTACTATAGATAGCATATTAATAATTATAGTACAAATTAATTATTTCAGTTTGCAACCAGAAGAGAAAGCGAACTGCAACATCCTCCTCACAGACGGCACCATGCTGTCCCTCCAGCCCAAAAAGTTGAGGGAGTCTCAAGCATACATCCCATTCTCCCTCATGAACAACAATGTGCTCACCCAGCTCAAGACGCTCAAGGACAGCCTCGACCAGATGGTCAAACTCGGAGAGAAGGTCATCACCAAATAGTACTGTGACCTTTCTTGTATTGTAGTTCAGTCGTGGAATGCATAGAATATTGACTGTGGCTAAGTCGGCCCCTAGACGGGCAATATTATTGTCAATATCACGTATTGCCTTATATTATTGACCGTCGAACGATAACGGTAATTGATATTGAACATCGCGCGCCTTCAACCTAATTATAATTCAAATAAACTTCAATTATATTGAAGGGTGATATTGACAATAAATTTGCTTATCTAGGAGCTGGCTTAGTTATATATTTTAGTATCATTTACTCGGGCAAAAATATTGCTATTTCTCTACAACGTCATATTTGTAGAAAATGTGTGAGAAACAGATGAATAGTGTTCACTGTTCAGTCAATTTCTATGTAGTCCATGACCTTTATTTAGAAATTAATGTTAAGATGGTCAGATATCACAAATATGGACAATATTTTGGTAAAAAGGTAAGAAAGTACCTGCCAAATCAATGAGTCTGATTTTATTATTGACAGCCTCAGTACAAGGCCGAAAATAATACACGTCGACATATTTTATAATTTTTAGGTCATGTGGATAGTTTTGATTTATAATTTTTAGGTCATTTGGATTATGTCTTTGTTGGTTACCTACCTTTACATGTTTTTTATTGGTTCCTAATCTACGAATCATAGTTTTTATTATTCGTAGTTCCTAATGCTGTATCCATACCGGCGGCACGGTCGGCGGCTCGGCCGCCGGCTAACCACACATGCCGCCGGCTTCGGTGGCAAGGCAGGCTGGAAGCCGGCGTAAAACCCGGCGGTATAAGCCGGTGGCATGTGTGGATGCGCCAGTAGGCATTATACCAGTCATATAAAAGACGTTTTGGGGGCCAGTTCCAAAGTTTTATAAGTGTAGCCAAATATTTCTTGTCGATGTTATTATTTTCGGCCGACTGCTATACTTAGTTTATATTTTTAGATTATATTATTCGTAATTGTAGAGTAATTGAAAATTAATGTTTTAAGATGCATGAATAATGTTGTTAATCCAATTTTGGGACTTCGACAGGACGAATAATACAAGACACTGATTTTTCTCCCTCGTATTTCTTTGCTACTTTACATCGAGAAGCAATCAGTATCATTGGCTCTGATGCTGGATTGTATAGACTGCGCACAACTTATAGATTGGTCTGTGAAACAGTGTCTCCATCGGCGCGCACCTGCCTACACATTCCACCAAAAAGGTCTCAAAATCAAAGACTGCATTTTTGACGAGCTTAAGTTTTGCGCGGCCTATATCAATAGGAAATAGGAATTTAGTATCTAGTGGCTAGTACTGTATGTAAAATAGCTATTATTTCCCATTATTTACGAAGCTGGCGTCTTATTTTGTATTGGGCTTGGGAGATCGTGTTGATTGGATTGCTTGTGTGATATATAATTATTTTTGTTATGGCTGTTGTGTGGCCCATACAAATACTGATGTATAAAAATAATAGTGATATTTACTATCAAAATGTATGCCAAAATATTTGTTTAAAGAATGACTTGTATACTCATGCCACATTGATATAATAAATATTTTGAGAGACGACGTTTTTAATTTAGATAGCAAAATAGTAACTCGCTTTGGGCAATATATTATATTCTTAGGGTCATCGCAGATATACAATTTCAAGTTGGCCGACTATCGTATTTAAACTTAATTACTTACGTAATATCGTAATTGGACAACTTTTAAATTGTAGGTAATCGGAAAGGAATCGAATTTAGTTGCAAAAATGTGCGAGCTCTCATAAGTCGCTATAATTGGTATACTGTGCGACTTAGTTGACCAACTTAAAATTGTAAGTCTGCGGGCGCTCTTAGATTACAAAAAAATGGATATACTCTTGCTGTTTTGTTAAGCCTTTATAAGTTTTTTTTAACCCTTAAAAAAGTAAAATCTGGCTGTAGTGTAAAAAAACTTCTTTATTAGTTAGCAATAAGTATAAATAGTTGCTCGGTTGACTAGAATTTAACATAGCAATGTAAGCAATCACTTGTATCCATGTTTGGCCAGCGTCTGCTCGACTTCTTTGACATATTTCTCGGGAACCTTCTGCTGCCTCATCTCTGTAACCTGTAAGTATTTTGATAACATTTTTTATGTAGCAAAAAATATTTTTTGTACAAAATTTAAATGGCGCGGGCGGTCCGAATACATAAATACAGAGTACGTAAAGTTTGTCTCAAATATTGCTCATTGGAAGAATACATATTATTTAGTGTTTGTCAAGACGTGTCAACACTAACTCGTTACTCTTTGGTTCACAGGAATACAGTATTAGGACCCTTTCCACGTTGAGCCAAGATGAAGAACCAATGTTGCTGACATGATTGCTTAGCTACCAACATGCGCAATCACAGGCAATCGGAGACAAATAGCCCCCTCTATACATTCGGCTGGATTAAGAGGTTTGGTGGCTACACCGCGGGAGTGTGTGTAACGATTTATTTAAATAGCGGTGCGGTCGCGCTGTCGTTTACATACATTTACTTATAATCTCGTAAGTAGCTCTAAACG
The DNA here is from genome assembly GCA_937595015.1 of Polyommatus icarus. Classification (NCBI taxonomy): domain Eukaryota; kingdom Metazoa; phylum Arthropoda; class Insecta; order Lepidoptera; family Lycaenidae; genus Polyommatus; species Polyommatus icarus. Next base: position 29,021,340 of record OW569321.1, on the reverse strand, counting down.
CCGGCTGTAGCAATCGCACGTGAAACAAAATGTGCGTGCGCGAATGAGACAGGCTGCACTCGAAGTGACATTCGAAGGCATGAGAATATGAGCCCTGGGCCCTGATTCACAATGCCGAATCCGACTCGGATTCGGAAACATCATCGCGCGACATCCAAGAAACGCTCGCCGCGCTCGGCATTAGCCGCGTACTGACCAAGTGAGCAGCCTCGCTGCCTCGCCCGAGCGTGCCGCGCCCGAGCCAAAAGTTGTCGGTTTTTGGTCGATGCTCAAAGGCGCCTCGGACGTTTGCCGCACACTAACACGTGCTGACCGACCGAGCAACTGCGCGCGAGGCTGCCGCGGCGAGGCGGCTCGCTTGGTCAGTACGCGGCTATTGGCTAATGACCGCACGGTAAGGCTACGTTTCCACCAGATATGTGTTGCGAGGAATGTGTTTTTAAGATCCAATAGAATAACTGCGCTGAGCGAGGTCACGGCAAGCTCATGTCAATGAAGCGATTTAATTGGTCCTCAAAACACATTCCTCGCAACACATCTCTGGTGGAAAGACAGCCTAACGCCTCTAGTCCACCGACGTTGCGAACTGCGACCGATCTTTCTCGTCCGCCACACGACAATGAGTTATATTGCATTTCGCCACACTGGGCCTTTTTCTGTTCATCAAGAGCATGCCTTATAGCGCTGTCAACAGCGAACCTGAGGCATGCCCGTAACGCGCGTTGAAATCGTAGCGCGCGCTATGACACTTTTCTTTCAACGCGGGTGGATTTTGACGCGCATGCCACACCTTCGCTGTTGACTGCGCTATAACGCATGCCCTTGTTGAGCAAAAAAGAGGCACAACGTGGACAAAGCTTATACCTGTTTTGCATTGGTTTCACAGATATTTCGCAGTTGTTGTCGGTGGACTAGGGGCGTATAGTTTCGGAATCCGTGTGGAACGGGAGTCGTGAATCTGCTGGTTCCTGTACCTTCTGTTTGATGACTCCGCGCTCGAACTTCTCCTGCTGCTGCAGCTCCATGCGCAGCGCCACACCCTCGTTGTGGACCTTCTCCCGGACCTCCGCACTGTCATAAACATGGTTTAGGTTTGTATAAGTATCACATAATCTATACTTCTATACTAATACTAATAATATTATAAATGCGAAAGTATCTCCGTCTGTCTGTCTGTCTGTCTCGCTTTCACGCCAAAACTACTAAACCGATTGTAATGAAATTTTGTACACAGATAGTCTAAAGCCTGAGAAAGGATATAGGCTACTTTTTAACTGGAAAAAGGGGTTGTAACATTGTGTTTATGCGTAAATTTGTTCAAATTAAGTTAGTTCCAAAAAATTCATAACAGACGGCGCTAAGAGTCGCCTACATCGCGCTATCGCTTGCTGAAACGTCTTTCTATTAAGATTTAAGATGTGGTACGAGTTTTGGCGGGCATGTGAAAGAGTGCTGTTGTGTTTTTATATTATTTTCCTAAAATTGTGTTAGCTGGGTTTTTAATGTGTAATATTGGTAGAATATTAACCATTAGATATTCGTGTTCATGCACAAGTGTAGGAAAGTGATGTAATATCCAGAAACGTGCTATTTTGTGTTCCCTCCAAAACTCCATCGAAAGTTTCAGTAAAGCGTCTACCACTTTACTGAATCGACCGACTTGACTCCTTGACTGTATTGACTTTTACTTAGACTTTGACTAGACTTTAGACCTGACGATACATGAAAACGATGATGAAAATTATAATAGGAGGAATATGGTTTTCCCGCCATATTCCTTACCTTTTTACCTTGTCTGTGGCACAACATACACATCCTTTGTGTCAAGTTGCCAAAAAAGAAGAAAAGAAGATGTTGTACCATGTTAAGGTATACTTTTCGATTCTTTCGATTGTTATACACGTATTCAAATAATTCACTACTCAGTACTTTATATTCTATGCAGTGACGTAACCTTAAACATATCAATGATAAATAGTTTATGGGTAAAGTTGTCTAATGGGGGGCTAAATAAGCTTTAAAATTTGACATAAATAAAGTTTAATTAAAAAAAAAAAAGAAATATTATGTGCACACTGCACAGCTGCTGTTTTTGGGTATTTTGATTTAGAGGTACCAGGGTTTTAAAAAGCTTTTAGGCTGGTTTTACAGTCACGCCGCTAGACGCGCCGTTGGAGCGCGCGCGCGTTCGAAGACTATAGGGGTGTAGTAGTAGCGTTTTAGAGTCGCACGCTTGAGCAGCGCCGTTCGCCCGTACGTTTTCTTCGTCTTGGAACGCGCGCGCTCCAACGGCGCGTCTAGCGGCGTGACTGTAAAACCAGCCATAAAGACACCAATTTTGTTGACACCGCGCGCTATAAATTGAAGTCCACGCGGACGAAGTTGCGGGCAACAGCTAGTATTTAATCCGTCGATCACCAATTCCTGGAAATCTTTTGTTATCGCGGCCCATATGGGCCTAACGGGGCTTGATGGGTTAAATAGAAGTCTTTGCATAATATTGACAACAAGGAAAGGATCAGCTGTGACCTTTATGCGTATAAGTTTTATACTGTTAATTTTTTACTACTTTTTAGGAATTAATTAATGTAGCCTTAACTTCTGAGTTCTGCTATACCAAAGGGAAGACCAAAGGTCAAAATCTGTTCAACAGTTTTAGGTTTCCGTAGTCAACAAGGAACCCTTAGAGCGCTTACAGACGAACGGCACGTGTCGGCGGCACGCGTCGGCGGCAGTCGACGGCAGACGACGGCACGTGTCGGCGGCAGTCGACGGCAGTCGGCGGCACGTGTCGGCGGCAGTCGGCGGCAGTTGACAGCAGCCGTCGACAGTTTATAACGCTTGTTGCAGTTGTGACGTAACGCGTAAAGGTAAGTGTCCACATGTCGGTATAGTACGCAACGGACGTTTCGCATCAGACGGATATTTTTTTTTACAGTACGTCTCACTATATCTTCAAATTAGTCCAAACAAAGTTCCTAAGTCAAAATTTCTGCTTTCGACTTTTCCATCCATAATTTTTGAGCATTCATTTACTAGGCTAAACAGTAATCCGTACACTGCATGCCGATTCAGCGGACGTACTGTGAAAAAAATAGCCGTTTGATGCGAGATGTCCATTGCGTACGATACCGACCTGTGGATGCTTACCTTGCGGGGGTGCGTCACAACTGGGGGCCTACCACCACCTCTACTAACCGACATCGTTTGACAGATAATAATTTATTACTTTAACGTCAAGCTAGCGATCTTAAAAAGTTGATATTTCACAGCGGATTTAACATTGTTTTGCATTTTTTACTGTTTTTTATTAAAATTATATTTAAAAAGTGAGAAAGGTAATGTTATTAATCTTACAACAAAGTGTTCTGGAAACATGATAGTTTTAGGAAAGGTCGTGGTAGGCCCCCTGCAATCGTCATAAACTGTCAAAGGCTGCCGTCGGCTGCCGTCGACTGCCGCCGACACGTGCCAATGAGTGCCACTGTAAGAAGCCTTATAGTTTCGGTCTGTCCGTCCGTCTGTCTGTCTGTACGCGGTTTTATACTCAGAGACTACACACAGCACTTCATTTTGCGCAGAGTAGGTACCTAACACGTTTTTAATTCCCACTTGCCAGGAAAATTTACATTTATTTACCCCCCTACCCTTACCTGGGTACGCCCATGCACATAGGTACCTAAAAAGAAGGAACTATTAGCATATATTTAGTACTCACCGCGCCTTCTCCTTGTCGTTAATTTGTTTCATAATCTCTTGACGATGACGCTCGATGTCAGCTCTACGTTTCTCCTCTTTCTGAATTGCAAAAAAACAGGATATTAGGGTCAGTTCACGGCGAACCGAATCGAGACAATCAGCGACTTGGCGATACAAAAGCAAAAGTCGCAGTTGTCGTAATTTACTTGGCAGTCCCCCGACACACCGTGACAACAATAATAATAATTATTATTATTCGTCAAGACAGTAAAGAAATTAAAATGTGGCAACATCGTAGTGTCATCCCTTTTTTAACCGACTTCCAAAAAACGAGGAGGTTATATGTTCGGCTGTGGATATTTTTATTTTTTTTATTTTTGTATGTTCAACGATTACTCCGCCGTTTGTGAACCGATTTTCGAAATTTTTGTTTTGTTGTATTAGGTTTCACTCCAATTTGGTCCCATTTTCACAAAGGTGGTGACCTGATGATGGGATCCATGAGTAATCGAGGGAACTCCTCGAAATTTATATGGAAACATATGGTGGTTTTGGTTTTATGTGAAGTGTACTAAGAATACGCTACCAAAAAGTCAAATATTGGGTCAAGGTATACCATGGTTTCGATGATGCTGAGAGAACTCCTGATTCCTTATAGATACACGTTTGGGAGTGTCGGCGTTGTTTTAAGAACAGAAAGCATAAACTACTATGCAATTCATATTCATCATCATAATCATCGTCATCATCATCATTACCACGTCGTGTTAAGGTCACCAATGTCTCATGGCACAGAATAGATAGTAGTACTGCAAGGCATAGGTATGGATATACTAACTCGTAATAATAATTATGTATTGTTACATAACAACATCTGTTTGTTTAATACACGGCGGTCGGCGCTACAGAGGTGACGGTGTCGCGCGGGCGGCGCGTGGCGGCAAACGACAGATCGAATATTTTACTACTTTATATTATACAGATCGAATACTTTACTAACTACTGTTCACTTCACTGATAATATATTATTTTGTGAGTGTGAGTTGTGACTCATAATGTAAAGAAAAGACGTCTACGTCTTACGCCTAAAACTGGTCTTATGGTTCTGTAGGGTTACCCTGGGACGTTAATCCCTCTGGCGTAATATCAATTAAGACAACCAGTGAGTGTGAGCGAGAAGAAAAATTATTGTAGCGAATTAGTTATATCAAATGCCGTCGAGTAAGCGATACCGTGATGCAGACGCTTAACAACGACATCTGTTGTTGAATTGCGGAACTAAATTTTCTTAGAAAATATAAAGTTTACAAATCTCAACACTTAACAAATTGTAATAAAATACGTAAAATATACGCGAAGGTTTGCGTACTAGTGTAACTAAAAAGAGTGAAATTATTATTATTTTTAACAAAAAATTAAAACCGACTTCCAAGGTAAAAACAATAATAACATTAATATGAACTAAAAAGTATTAAATAATTTTTACTATCTAATAGTGCCTTTTTCCGAATTCGGCTAAACCTCAACTATTTCTGTACTCAATCTTCATAATTTTGAAGTCGGTGCCAGTTCAAAAAATTTTAAATATTCTGTCAGAGGACTGAAGATTCAGCTATCTGGTACCGACTTCAAAATAATGAAGATTGAGTACAGAAGTAGTTGAGGTTTAGCCGAATTCGGAAAAAGGCACTATTAGATAGTAAAAATTATTTAATACTTTTTAGTTCATATTAATGTTATTATTGTTTTTACCTTGGAAGTCGGTTTTAATTTTTTGTTAAAAATAATAATAATTATTAATTGATTTGAAAGGGACGGATGCTAGGATGATGTATCATCCTAGGACAGATGTTATAGTAAACTTAAAGTCAGTAAATATTATTTCACTACTTTTTAAAGTTTTTTGGCGGTTTTTTTTTTAAATTTCTTAATATCTGCACTATAATCACAGAATATATATTAGTTGTTCCAACTATAACGAGAGGAGTAGTGACGGGTGACGGGTCAATTGACGAATTTCTGCTTTTTTCTCAATCGATTCCCTACGAACCTCTTTTTCTTTGCGAATGAACTCCTCGTTTTGTTTGGCGGCGTTGTTGAAGCTCTGCTCGTCTTTCGCGATCTCCCGGGCTATCAGACGATGGATGTCGTTTATCTGAAAACATTCATAAAGATACGTCGCGCTTATTGCCATGAACAAAAACATGACAAATAATGAGATTTATTGTAACGAAAGATCATATTATATATCAGCGGTCGGCAACCTTTTGGCAGGCAAGCCGCAAGGGCCACAAGGTGGCAAAACAAACTATAAAGGCGGGCCGCAGACCTCATACTCGTATTAACCGTAGAAGCTCAATATCCCTACAGAGAATGAAAGGAAATAAGTTTTTATTAAAAATGGCACACACTGCAAACATCTCGTTACGGTTACGGAGAACGTATTCAACTACTGACAGTATAATAGAAAACATTGTTTTTGATACACAATTTACACATAACTTATTCACAAAACATTCACGGGCCACAAGTAAACCGTTCGCGGGGCGCGTGCGGCCCGCGGGCCGCGTGTTGCCGACCGCTAGATTGCATCGGAATCGAGTTCGTCCTATACGAGCTATCCGAATTTACTAAGCCCGGAGGAAGTTTTGATGATACATTGCACGTCACACCTTTCAGATTAAAACAAAGAAATTTATGCTGACTGGCTCAGGGGCCAAAAAGATCAAAATTAACAATTTCTATGACATTTATTTTTAAACCTGTTGGATCCTAGCTTCGTGCAACCGTTTCATTTCTAAGTTCCTCTTGATAGCTGCGTCTCTTTCCTTCCTTCGGTACTCTCTCTCCACGTCTTCCTGGATCTTCAGGTTCCTGATACGCTCCAACTCTTCTTTCAACTCTTGTTCAGCCTAGGAAAGAAAAGAACAGCTGTTTATACATACTTCTTTTATTGACGTTATGAGAATATGGGCGCCCGAGTTAATATATTAAGGGTCTACACAGACGGACCGCATTTCAACTGCAATCCAACCACAAAGTTCAGATCAAGTGCAGTTTGAATGCAGTTGACACGACTGTAATACGACTGCAATAGAACTGCAAACCAAACGCAGTCGGATTGCAGTTCAGTTGCAGTTGGCGTGCAGTCGTGTGAACTATTTGGTTTGCAGTTCTATTGCAGTCGTATTGCAGTCGTATCAACTGCATTCAAACTGCACTTGAACTGCAATTTGCGGTTGGATTACAGTTGAAATGCGGTCCGTCTGTATAGACCCTAAAACCATTGGAAATCTTCATGCGGCATATTATTTAGGCATGAAAACTAGCATCGTATTTTTAACCTTTTGTGCTTTCGCAATGTGATCAATTCCTTTCTGTTTCGCTGCTTTAATTGCTGCTGCTTCTGCCCTATTCTTCGCCTCTCGTTCTTGTTTCTTCTGCAGAAAGTTCTTGATCCGTACATCCATGATGCGATCTTCTTCGTTCTGTAACTGTTTGTAGTAGAGTATCTCTGCGTTACCTAGAAAAGTCTCTGCTATTAATTTTTGCTCTTTTGTAGAAAATACTAATTGGTATCAAAGCATTTCCTACCTGTATATGAATCGCTATTATTTCAGCACATTCTTTATTTACAAAATGTTATAGGTAGATTTGATACTAACCTTGATCAAGAATCTCTTTTAGTTTTGCTTGTCTCTTTTGCTTCTCTTTTAGTTTCTGCGCTTCGTCAATTTGCATCGCTATGTTGGCTTGGTTGACTCGTATACTCTCTTCTTCTATTCTCTCTGCTTCCATTATCTGAAAATTGTTCAACACAACTTCAGTAATATAGAGTTCTATGTTTGTTCATATCAGTTAACAGTTTATATGATCCACTATGTTTATTGGATATTAATTATATAAATTACAGTATACAGTACCCGGCGGTAAATATTGCACATCGATCTTTGGAAAGTGACAGTCGGCTAATTTCGGTTTTGTAGAGCGTTATCTCTTACGCACGAAATACAAAAAGTCCGGTATATATTAGGAGCTGTTAAAACAATTATGGTTTGCTTCTTTTGACAATTTTATTATTCTTTGTATAAAATACACCAAATTTTCTATAAGTTATGGCTTTAGGTTCGGGTAAAATAAAATAAAAAAGGGTGTTCTAATTATGTTTACGTATTTAAAATTCGTTTGGAAAATTACAGTTGTAGCAAATTTAGGGGTGTTAACAACTCTAGATATTTATTCTGAACTGGACGCGACTGCACTCTATTGAATTTGAACAACGACTGACATAATGTCAAATAGGTGTGTGCTACAAAGATAACGCTCTATGAAACCGAAATTAGCCGAATGTCTCTTTCCAAAGGTCGATGTGCAATATTTATTGCCGGGTACTGTACCTACCTTGACTGTATCATGTGCTTTTATTTGCTCTTTAAGGGCTGCCAGGTTTTGCAGCCTCAATTCGTTCTGTCTCTTCTCTTCTTGCTCAGCCCGGCGGACGGCCGCTTGTCTGTTCTCCTCCATTATTGCGTCCAATCTAAAAACAACAACACCAATTCGGTATTATTCATTTACGATACACCGACGTAGGGTGGTCTATGTCGAGTGGATAGCCGGGACAGTGGCGGCCGTAACCATTGCGAGGCACTGGGCGACAGATCTTTTCTTCAAAAAAAAACACCCCTGCAAGCGCGAGGCAGTGCCGTTAATAGGGCGGTGCGACTGGTGCCCAGGCACAGGGCGCAGACTCTGGGGGGCGCAAGAATGGCCAGATCAGGGAGGCCTATACCTACATTGCATTGCTCAGACAGAGTACCTAATATAATATCTACAAAAGAACAAGGGCGTAGTTATAGACGCTCGCACAGTTCGCAAAAAAGACTATTTACGGCATTGGCGCGAGGCCCTGGGCGATTCCCCTGTTCGCCACCTCCTAGGGCCGCCACTGATTCGGAATAACATTCTCCAGCTTACAAGATAAATCTTTACCTTCTTTCTTCTTCCGTTAGCTCCTTCTTAATAATCTGCTTCTCCACAATCTGCGCGTCTCGGATGGCGTGGCATTTAGATGCCAATATTATCCTGTTGCACAGTTTTGGACCTTGCATGGCGTCGGCTTTCAAAACTGAAAATAATATTATTGTCAACCATGTCAATCTTTTAATAATAATAAACGGGCTGACCCGCATAAAAAAAACCAAGACAGAATTTTGTAAAAAATCTGAGGCTGGTTATATTATGATACATAGATAGATTTTGATCTATGTATGTACCATAATATGTATCATAATCATCATCATCATCATTATCATCATCATCATAATATCAGCCTATATTCGTCCACTGCTGGACATAGGCCTTTCTCAATGAACGCCAGGATGACCGATCTCCTGCTACTCGCATCCAACATGGACCCGCAACTAAACGGAACTGGATGTATCATAATACTAGTAAGTAAATACTTATAAGAATTTTCGACTTTGTCGTTTCTACCAACAGCTAGGAAAATATTTTATACTTTCAGCTCTGGACAGCGTATAGGCGGCCTGGTCTGGTCCTTCGAGCTCTGGGTCCTCAGTGCCACTGGCCTCCGCGCCGGGCTGCGGTCTCAAAGACTCCTTAAGCTTCCGTTTCCGCTCTTCGGACTCCTTGGCCGCTCTCTGTATTGCCTCCTCTTGCGCCTTCATAGCTTCTATCTGTTCTTCTTGAGTTACAATCTGCCAAGACATATTGTATGTGATGAAAATGAGCTCATAGTGTTTTTTCGTTAAATTCGTTTCGTTAAAACAAGCAAAAACTTTAAAAAAAATTACGCTTACCTTCGCTTGTTTCTTCAATCTTTCGTACTCGCTCTTGTGCATAATGGCCGGGTAGTAGTTTCTTTCCTTCTTCGGTATGAGGTGGACCCTCCAGCCGCCGATTTGGGGCACCAGGGTGTACTCTCGTTTCGGCAGCTCGCATTTATGGATTGGTCGTTTCGTGATCGGAAACTTGAGACGACAGTCTGCGGGCCTATTCATAAGCAGGAAATCATTTTAATGCTCTGAAGATTATCACTTACAGAAGCGAGTAACTTTGCATTGTTATACGCTCATAATAATATATTGGATGGTGGACCTATAATAATCTCAGATTCTGGTAGTATCTAGACCTTTGGACTCTAGGTTCAGATACAACATTATACGTCTAGATGTGTGATGATGATGAGTAATGTAATTTAATGCCCACCTGTGTAACTGATAGCATCCCGGATCACTTCCTTTTCTTACTTGATGGTATTTTATCCCCTCATGAAAATCTCTAACGGCTTTTGGCATCTTTAAATTTTTGTCAAAATATAGTGAAAAGGTAATTTCTTGGTAAATTGGATAAGACGTGAAATTTTGTCAATTTCGTTGCTAGGATACTTTATTTTGGTAATTTCCCTTTGCCATAATGAATGTACGATCAATAAAAATGCGAAATTGTCTATAGTTGTTTGGGTGTGTTCCGAAACTCGAAAAGTGTACTTGTCTACGGGCTTGTGCAATTATTTGTACTAATAAAGATATTTTAATGGTTACTCAGAAGTCATTGGCTCATGGCACGTCTTGCATTATACTGTTTAGAGTTGAAAGCACAGCTCCTTCAGTTTGACTACTAATGTTTGGGAGTTTTGCCGGGAATACGAAAGAGTGACGTTCTGTTTTTGTATTTAATTTCCTAAAATTGTGTTATTTCGGTTTTTAATGTGTAATGTTGGTAGAATATTAACCATTAAATATTCGTTGTCGTGCACAAGTGTGGGCAAGTGATACAACTTCAAGAAACGTGCCATTTTGTGTTCCCTCCAAAACTCCATCGAAAGTTTTAGTAAAGGGTCTACCACTTTACTAAAACAACTGACTTGACTCGTTGACTTTACCGACTACTTTTTAGACTTTGACTAGACTTTCGACTTGACAATATTCTGGAAAAACTACTTGAAAATTTTGTAAATTTTTTACGAAAAAATATTTTTTCCCGCCAATACTTCACTTGACACTGGCCATGGTAAAGCCGAGCGCCATAACAAGAACAAAAAAAAAAACTAAAGTTTGAATGACAGTTGACACTTCAATTTATTTTAAAAGTAGAAGAGAGTTTTGCCGGGGATACGAAAGAGTGACGTTTTGTTTTTGTATTATTTTCCTAAAATTGTGTTATTTCGGTTTTTAATGTGTAATGTTGGTAGAATATTAACCATTAAATATTCAAGAAACGTGCCATTTTGTGTTCCCTCCAAAACTCCATCGAAAGTTTTAGTAAAGGTTCTACCACTTTACTAAAACAACTGACTTGACTCGTTGACTTTACCGACTACTTTTTAGACTTTGACTAGACTTTCGACTTGACGATAATCTGAAAATTTTGTAAATTTTTTACGAAAATTTTTCTTTTCCCGCCAAAACTTTACTTGACACTGGCCATGGTTTAAAGCCGAGAGCCATAACAAGAAAAAAAAAAAAAAAAAAGTAGAAGAAGAAGAATAATTGCAAAAAAAAATTCATTTGATTTCAAATTTTAGATTTTTTAAAAGGTTATAATTATAATTTTCACATAAATTTTTAGTACAAAATCTAGGAGAAATATTTTAATGCGTTAGAAGTTTTAAAACGCTTTGTAGTATGTGAAATTTGTAAAGTTATATTTGAATTCTCCAGTAAACATTTGAATTATTCTAAGATTATTTAGAATTATAAATAAAAAGATGGATTTGCAAGATTCAAAACTTACAAGCAAATATTTAGGACCACTTCTGGTAAGTATACTTGCTTTAGAAATATAGTATCTAGAAACATATGCAGTAAATGAAAATAAAAATAATATTATGCAATAACATACCATGCTAGACACATAGAAAAGTAATAAAACTGTTTTAACTAATTTTAAAATAAAATAATGGAAGATTTTTATACTATTTTTCTCACTACTTCATTTGCATATTACATTTTCAGGGCGGTGCTTTAGCTGGCTTAGCTGTGGATGTGGCCATGTATCCTCTGGATACATTGAAGACTCGACTACAGAGTCAACAAGGTTTCTACAAAGCTGGTGGATTCGGAGGCGTCTACAAAGGTATATTAACATTAAAGGCTCTTATTAAGTATGCAATGTACAGGTTTCGGGAGTATAATAAAAGATGACTTGTTTAAGCGTTAACCAATCAAGCCCCAAGCGGCAGCCGGCTGCCAGCATAGAAAATTTATTTTGTCTGCGATACCCACAATGGATGGGTTAATAACTAACTTATTACTAGAGACCGGATTATATGCATTTGCATATTTGCTTACGCATTTGCATATTTTAGCCATTTTTAGCAGTAATAGCATATTTTACCTAAAATCTAGTTATGATGCATATTATCGGTACATTCACAACATTTTTCGCTAATGCTCCGTTTCGAAATGCGACCAAAAATAACAATAACAGAAACTTTACAAAACATAAGGGCTATCGACATGCTATCGAGTAATAGTTGTGACTTTTACTGCATTTCGAATTCAGTCTGTAGCTGTGCGTATCTTTTGTTTTGACAGTTACGATGATAAAATGAAAGAGACAGAAGAAAGTCTCACTCGCTAACTACAAATTAAACAGCAGAACTTTTGCCAGAAACTGTAAGACGTGCTAACATAGCACCCAAGTTCCTATTCTGCTTAGTTTCCTCAGTGAATGTGGAGCGAACCTTTTCTATTTACAAAAATATTCTAAATTATCATAGTCACAATCTTAGTACCTACTGAAAATTTAAAAAAATATTTGATTGCTTACCTTTACAAATTTAAATAATGTTAATGTCATAATATTATAATGTTACTGTATGTTCTATTGTCGCCTATATAATCGCCCTAAAAATAATTTACTAATTGTATGCAGATTTTGAATTTGCATATTGTCATATAATTTTGCATATTCTACCAATTTTCGTGCATATTTCAAGCATTTTCATGCATATTTGCATGCATATAACAAGCTTTTTATGTTGCATATAATCCGGTCTCTACTTATTACTAACATAATATTATGCTATCTTATATTATAACAGGGAGACGAAACATAGACTACAGTTTGTCCATGATAGATGACCATAACATTGTCATGTTAGAAGTGCACAATCAACATTGATCATCATCAATCATTGACAAAATATATGCACTACATGATTATAATTGCTTGCAAAGCCATCATGGACCAATATGGAGTAGCCGCATAATAACTTATTTTTGAAATAAATGAAAAAAGTCCTAATTTTAAGCTGTTTCAATGCTTAATAAGGCTGTATTTCCATGAAACAAAAAATAGTATGCAATGAAGTTATTTGTACAATTTTTTCAGTACTTACCTCTTATTCCCAGGGCTTTTGACTGTAGCTTCAACGTCAATGCCAACTGCTTCTCTGTTCTTTGTCTCCTACGAAGCTACAAAGAACATCACACAGCCGCTAGTTCCCATACAGTACGCCCCACTGGTGCACATGTTTGCAGCTAATATTGCTGAAGTTGTAAGTATCTTAAATTATTAAACTCTCCTTCTATATTTTGTATGCACCTTTATCATCTATACTAATATTATAAATGCGAAAATATGTCTGTCTGTCACCTCTTCAGGCTTAAACTTCAAAACCGATTTTAATGAAATTTGGTATAGATATACTTTGAGTCCCGGTAAAGGACATAGGATACTTTTTATACCGGAAAAACGTACGGTTCCCGCGCGATAAATGAATTGCGGCGCAATGGAGTTGCGGACATCAACTAGTATTATATTATGTGACCTTGATATTGAACAATAAGTAAAAAATGTTATATTATGTAGCTTCAAAGAATACAAGCTACGGTATGTATTTTATTGTATATTTTTATTATAATAACATTTGTAATGTTCCAGCTAGCATGTCTCATAAGGGTTCCTACGGAAGTGGCGAAACAAAGAAAACAAACATTTGTTGGAGGAAACCCCAGCAGCATAAGCATATTGGTCCAGGTAACATTTTTTAAACAAAAATCATGATTAAGTCATGATTTTTGTTATTACTTCACATTTCACAATTCAAATACCAAATGAAATGAGTATGGTTGATGTTGTGTCTTCTTTGTCTTGTTGGATCTTATCAAACCTAGTGGTCCCATGGAATGTTTAATTTGTAAAATTTAGCGTAACATTTTAATTTTTTTTATACGCCCTGCCAGCTTAAATATACAGAGTGCAATTAAACCTTCCTGCGAAATAATTTCCAGGGCTTAGTTATCATTAGGAGAGTCCATTTAATACTTCATTAAGACACATTTTATCCCATTTAAAATCGTTGCAGAACGGTCACTCGCGGCGGTAACGAGGGCACGTCACGCGCGGCCGACGCATCTTGTCCATTAATTGTAGTATTTTTTAGGAGAACTTTCGGAAGCTATTTCTCAACATTTTAGTACTGAGTGACTATAAAATAAAAAATACGTGTATTTTTATTTTTAACAAAGATCAACACATCAAAATTTGGCAAAGAGGTTTAATTGCACCCAGTATAAAAATATAGGAACACTGCTTTATATTGTACAAATTTTGTCAGATAGTATCACATTCTGAGTTATGATAAAAATACTCATCATGGTTTATTTTTATTTTTATTTATTTAAAACTTTTGCACATTTCCGTACAAAGGCGGGCTTAATGCCTCGTGGCATTATCTTCCAGCCAAACCTTAGGGTGTTCAGAGAAAGTGAGGTAGATGCAAACCCAAAAGAGGACAAAGGGATTAAAAATACCTTAAAATGAATAATACAATATTAGGTATAATTATATTCATAATAGTATTATGTAAAATAAAATAAACACATTATATACAATATATACATATATAAAATAAATATATACATATATAAAATAAATATATACATATATTACAACATATATAGGTAAAATAACTAATTACGTATTATAGATTTTGTTGTCTCATTTAAGTCAACGATTTAAGATAGTGTTCATGAACTTTGCGTTTAAATAATTGTTTAGTTTCGGCCATCCTAATTTCCTTTGGAAGCGAATTCCAAAGAAGAATTGATTGAACATGAAAGGAGGAGTGGACGAGAGAGGAACTATGGGAAGGACATTGGAGGCGCAAATCATTGGTGGAACGGAGATTTCTGTCATGATTACTGCATAGATAGTTGAAATGAGGAGTTAGGTAGTTGGGAGCGGAGGGAGAGTGAAGTATGGAGTAGAGCGTGCACACTGCCCGCTGCGAACGGCGTTGGCGGACTGGGAGCCAGCGTAATTTTGAGCGGTAGGAGGAGACGTGATCGTACTTGCGGAGGCCAAAAACGAATCTTATGCAGTTATTAAGGAGCCGATCTAGTTTGTTAAGGAGGTCTACATTAAGATCAAGATAGCAGACGTCACAGTAATCAATTATTGGGAGAATGAGAGTCTGAACTAGCATTAATTTTATATAAGATGGTAAGAAATGTTTGAGTCGGTATAACGTTCGCAAGGAATATGTGACTTTATTACTAACGCTAGCAATTTGTGTATGCCAATCTAAGTTAGCGTCAATGTGTAATCCGAGATCTTTAACAGAAGAGCTATAGGGTATGACACTGCCGTCAAAAAGTAAAGGCGGAATAGATTTAGTGTCGACTCTTCTTAATATTCCCGGACTTCCTATTAAAATGGCCTGACACTTAGCCGCATTTACTGACAGTCCGAAATTAGCAGACCAGTTGTTTATTGCATCAAGATCCCGGTTTACAGCATCGATAGCAGAGGAGAGATTTTCAATTGTTACCTGTCTATAGAGCTGAAAGTCGTCAGCATATAAATGATGTGCACTGCTTATTACATACACTAACAAATTAATAAATATTGAAAATAAAAGGGGAGACAGTATACCGCCTTGAGGAACCCCATCCTCGAGAAGAACCCAATCGGAGAAGGACCCGTCGATGCGAACACGTTGCTGGCGCCCCTTAAGGTAGGAAGAGAACCAGTTTATTACTTCAGGCGAGATATTGAGGTGGGATAGGATGGACAAGAGGATATCATAGTTCACACTATTAAAAGCATTTGAGAAATCAATCAACACTAGGACAGTGACTTTTGATTCCTCCATGCCTTTCCTAATGTCACTGATAATTTTTAACAAGGCAGTGGTGGTACTATGCCCAGGCTTGAAACCAGACTGTAGTGGAGAGAGAAGATTGTTGTCGAATACAAACCTAGACAATTGTTTGTGAACACACGCCTCAATTACTTTGGAGAGGAAAGGAAGAATTGAGATGGGACGAAAGTGGGAGGGTTGTGCGGGATTTTGAACTTTTGGTATAGGACAGACGTAGGCCTTACGCCAAAGGTCGGGATAGGTAGAGGAGACAAGGGAAAAATTAATAATATGTTCAATTGCTGGCAAGAGACTATCAACAATAGCGATAATCATATGACGACTGATATCGTCGCAGCCAACCGCCTTGGAGCTCAAAGATTTTATAATCGTTTTGATCTCGTCTGCAGAAACCGGTTCAAATTGAAACAAATGTTGACTAGCACGCGGTAGTCCATTTACATAAGTAATAGTTGAAGACTTAGTACTTGCATCTAGTGCAGTTGTGGTAGAAGAGAAATGGGCGTTAAAGTCATTCAAACTAATAGTACTCGGCAATTCCGCGTGATGGGATTTACCTACGCCTATAGTACCTAGAAACTTCCATAAGTTAGTTGATGAGGATGAATTGCTTATGTTAAGGAAAATATGTCGACGTTTAGCATTTCTGACCATTTGGTTACATCGGTTCCTGGCTGTTTTAAAGTTCATCCAATTACTGTCACTTCGGTTCCTTCTAAATTTGTGATAGGCACGGTCCCTGAGTCTCATGGCTACTTTTATGTCGGCAGTCAACCATGGCGCTGGAGCGCTCTTTATTTTAACTTTCCTAATAGGCGCATGGACATCATAAAGAGCATGAATGGTCTTGTTAAAAACTTGGACTTTGTCATCGATGCAGGTAGCAGCTATAAGTGGACTCCAATCAACATTCACGGCATCTGATTTAAGCTTATCGATGTCCATACGTGCAAAGCAGCGTTTATAGATAATCTTTGGTTTTATTTTGGGGGGCCTAAGAATATACCTAAGAAAGATAAGGTCATGCAAAGAAAAACCGGGGGCATGATATTGTCCGTGAGAATGAACTAACGAATGATTAGATGTTAAAATTAGATCCAACCAGGTATCATCGCCATTGATGTTGTGATGTGTGGCATGCAGAGGTAAATTTTGCAAACTAGTTGACTCCAGAATGTGTTGTAATCTGCGTGAGCGTGATGAAGATTCATCAAGTAGATTAGTATTGAAGTCGCCCATAATTATCTGATGTTCGTAATCAGCACTCAACGACTCCAAAACAGACTCTAATTGGCTAAAGTAATCAACAGTAGGAGGGCAATAAACAACTCCAAGAACAACTTTCATTCCCGTAATGCAGACCTCTAGGAACAGAAATTCGGCGGAGGCGGAATAATGTGGAGGCGAGCTGGCAATAATTTTATATGAGAGGTCGCTCCGCAAGTAGATACCTACACCACCACCACGTCGATCGCTACGATCATTTCGAATTAAAACAAATCCGGGTAAACTGTAAGTCGTGGAAAGTAGATTAGGTTTTAGCCAGGTCTCTGAGATCAGCAGTGAATGGATATTGTTACCTGCAAAAGTGTCCAAAATGTCATTAAAGTGACTAGGCACACTTTGTGCGTTGATATGACACACATTTAGTAACTGACTATAATAGGCTACTTGACCTATATTCAATTTCATTGAACAAATGCATATTTCTAGTAGAACTTGGCCTAGGAAACCGTATTTCACCCTTATTATCAAATAAAAGCTTATGATTGATAAATAAAGTCGATTTGAAAATATGATTTTATGAAAATAGGAATTGTACTGACGAAAACGCTTTTGCGGTACTTCCGATTTGGATGTGACGTCATCCTCATACTAATTTAATATCTTTTATTTATCGCGCTCGCTATATGTAAGTTTATTTGTACATAAATAATAAGAATAAGCCTATTATATATTTTCTTGAATAATTCAAATAAAACATCAGTTTTATATATATTATCTCCATTTATTGTAGACAGGAAATGAAATGGCCAAAACTTTTCTCCAAAAGTTTTCAACATTACAAATGATTTCTAATTTCTTATATAATTATTTTATAATTTTTGGGCACTTTTAGACTCGTACATTTAGCACATTAAAAAAATTTCAATAAAGAGAGTTTAAAATACAAAGCGTATGACGTCACACTATGGCGGACAGTGTTTTTGGCGCCATTTAAGAGGCATATTTTTCAATAAACATTTTTATGGGTTTCTACTGTGTAAAATATTAAAATATTAGTTTTTTTTGTAAAAATGAATAATTATGAAGCGATTAGCATGAAGAAAAAAATTAGGTCCAGTAGCCTATTGTGCACGTTAAAAGTTTGATGCAAAAGTTCTCCTAAGGTGTTTGTTACAGAATTAAAACTATCATCGTTGGATAAAAAAGTAGATTCACTTGCGGAATGAAATGAGTCATTATCGGAATCAGACATAATATTATAATAATTATTTATGTAAGTATAATATTCAATAAAAATAATATATTTTATAGAATAATAATATATAATTAACGTAATTAAGTATAATGGGTAAAATATATAAAAATAAATATTAAATAAGTTTAAAATAGGTATATAATCCTAATTTAAGTTAATTCTAAGTGGTATGCTTCTCTGCACCACCCGCCAGCTGACAGTTACAAATAATAATAATAATTACAGTAATAATCCAAATTTAACACAACAGATAGCATCTCGTGTCTAAGAGCTTATTATAAATTTTTAAACAAAAATTAAAATCGTGAGTGAAAGTAAAGTTATTAATATGTTTTGCTAATACGAGAATAATTTTATATATTAGTCTATATTAAATACATAATATTTTAATAGCATATTATTTTAGACATAGACACAAAATAGGTAAATCTTATACAATTTCTTCTTAAAAAAAAAAAAAACTGCCAAATGACAGCTTGAAAGACATAAAAAGAAAACTAAGTTGACATTGACACTTGACATATTGGAATTGGAAAGTGAAACCGTGTACTTTTGTAAAATATCAATAATTTTGAATTTACCCTTGAAAGAAATAATATGTTACACAATAAACAATTTTAAAATAGCAAAGTGTATGAGAGAACTAAGTTATGTACACTATACGTCAAACGATATGTAACAATACATGGATACACAGAATAACACAAACAAGTGACACAATCTAAGTAACATTATGCATACTTATTAACTTATTGTTTTCCGGCATTTGAGGAAACTATCGATGGTGTTGCCTTCTGATACTGCTGCATAAGAGGCTGGAGCTCCTCAATGGTCGTTACTTTATGGCGTTTACCGTCATTGCTCTTAATAATGACTGCACCATCCAGTGTCCAACAGCCCCTTACACCGAAGTGCATTCTTGCCTTACTAAACACTGACTGTCGTGCCTTCGTCAGAAACTCTCGCAAAGAAAATGGTGTACCTTTTAACTTGGTTTTAGCCCGAAAAATTGCAGCTTTAATGTCAATAGAAGAGAACTTGACTAACAACGGCCGGCTTTTGTGGGAACTGTTAGAGTTAGACTGACTACCTAGTCTATGACATACCTTGATTGAGGCAGCAGTTATATCTTTCATAGCAAGCTTATGATGCACAATGTCCAGAACCAATGATTTACAGTTTTCACTGCTTTGCTCGGGTACTCCGGTAAGAAGTAAAAACTTTCTACGATCCCTGGTTTCCAATATGTCAGCAGCCTTTGAGCATTCTGCTATTTGTTTTCGAAGCAAGCTAAGCATAGAGAAAGTGAGCTCACGGAAAGTGCGGAACTCCTCAGCCACCTTGGCCACAGTATCTTTGGCGGCGGCTCCACATTGCAACTGTGCCTGAAGCTCCTCCATCTTCTTCAATACACATTCCTCCAAGCTCTGTTGTGCTTTTTGAATGTCGTCCAGTTGTGACATTTTGTTGTGTGTGGTAGAAGTTGCAAGTATTTACTCAATAAATCAGCTGGCAGGTGGTGTCTCAGTTAAGTGGTCTGCTCGTTACATAGAAGACCAGTAACATGAAATCTCGAGAAATCCGTACGTATTGCACTCAATTTATTGTAAATATATATTAAAAATTAATGCAAACTTAATAATTTAAATATTTTAAATATAGAGACTTCTTTTCACTTTATTTACACCTCCAATTTTTTTTATGCAATGATTTCATAAATATGTCATTAATAAAAAATAATATGTTGCATGTTTTCAGGCGTTCCGTACGGAGGGTCTATGTAAGGGTGTGTACCGGGGGTTCCTGTCGACCGTGCTGAGAGACGTGCCCTTCAGCTCCATACAGTTCCCACTGTGGGAACTCTTCAAGAAGATGGTGCAGGACCGAAGACAAGGAAAAATTACTAGTTTCGAGGTATGGGGTCCAATTTTGGTAATTCATTCGAGTGTCATTTCGCGCTTGAATTATCGCATTTGAGATTGAACTAAGATTCTAGGTATAAGAAGTAGCCCCATGATCTTTAATATGCATTATCATTTAGGTACTATAATAAAATCTAATAATAGATTAGCCATTCAATGAATAAGTGCATTAGGAATGTAAACTAGTGTGATTGTTCTATATTTTATAATAATGTTCCCGCAACTTCGTTCGCACAGGAAATTGCACATTGCGCTGTGTTGATATTTTATTTAATTTAATAATAAACTGAATTATAATTGTACAAAATGAAACACTCACTACTCACTTAACTCATATATTACTCACTTGTATTAACACACGTATGGGTATATCTCGTAAGTACTCGAAGTTCGAACTCGAATGAAGCTCGAAATAAACTCAAAAATATAATTTTTTTCCAGCGTTAATACTTAGGGGTGGGGTAGAGAAGCGATGATTTAGACCAGCCTTTCCCAAAGTGGGCGATAACGCCCCCTTGTGGGCGCTGACGGTCTACAGGGGGGCAGTGTGGGACCCAGAAAAAAAATGGGGGCGTTGTGTAGAGGCTTGGGGGGTGATTTATTTCATCTGGATTCATTTTAAACTGAAACAAAGGGGGCGCTAAAACATAATTTGTTCTCAAAGTGAGGAGTAGACGAAATAACTTTGTGAACCCCTGATTTAGACTGATCTTAGTGACATCTATTAGCAAAACCTTGAACTAATTAATTTGTCAATTATAGACATAGTGCGAGGTCCGTGGCGACATCTATCGCTCCACTACTGTGCTACATTTTATGCTCTACTATTATGTTTATTATACACAAATAATACTGAAATTAAAATAAGATTTTATAAATAATAATTGGCTGATGTGATGTTATTATCGCACATTTTTTTTTGTTCGGTTATGACTTATGAATGAAGTCTTGTGTCCCTAATTCATCTTTAAAAGAATTTGACTGCATTGATAACTCAATACTTACTTACAGAGTGCGGTATGCGGGGCTATGGCGGGTGCGCTGGCGGCGGCCGCGACGACCCCGCTCGACGTCGCCAAGACGCGCATCATGCTGGCCACAGACGGCTCGGCACACAAGGTACAGTTACAGAGTGCGGCACATACGTTATGTATGTACGTATGTACCATCGAGGAAGTTGATTCCTATGCAATTGACAGTGTAGCGGACTAGGGTAGAGCTCAGAGTAAAACGCACGGTGAAGGTGGTAATAACAATGAACAATTTATTCAGGATTCTCACGCCTTATATACAAAATTGTAAAAATTAATTTCAATGGCGATCGTCAGGGAGCGCTGCAGTCTTCGTCCGATTTGCGCATGCGCCGACCGAGGATATAAATATTCCCGGAGCGCGCTGCGCCTCAGTTCGATGCCCGCTGGTGAACGGACGAGACCTACGTCACTGCTGCACTGTAGAGTAGGACAGCACATGCGCGATCCCCACATACTAATACGCGGCGACGCACGCGCGTCGCGCAGGCCTTCAGTGCGGCGCTCGCTGGGTAGCGGAGTGGACATGCGGCGCGTCGCTTCGCCATGCGGGAGCGAGATAGCGCTATGCGCGGCTCTGCGCTCTTATAAGAGTATAGCGCGCGTAGGGCGCTCAGTGTAGCGCTCGCTGGCCGGTGCGCTGGTCTTGTGGGACGCCTCCATATCACTCCCCCTCAAGAGAAGCGTACGTTTCGTTTGACGACACGACCGCTTCTCGTTATATAGGGCTGATGCGCAGGTGCAGGTGGTGCCGTTATCGTCGTCTGATCGCCGCTGCTGGTTCCACTGACTTCTTCGCTAACGATGTAGGCCGGCTTGAGTCGGTCTAAGGACACGACAGTTGTACGTAGGGGCAGTTGAATTTTGAAGTACTTGTCGTAGCGCTTAAGTACCTCAAACGGCCCGTCATAAGGCGGAGATAACGGTGCCCTCACTGTGTCGTTGCGCACGAAGACGTGTGTGCAGGTGGCCAGGTCCTCGTAGACGAACGGCCGCAGGTTAGTTGCGGGCGTGCGCTGCGTTGCCGGCGAAAGAGAGGCCATGGTGCGAGTGAGACGGCGCACCAACTCTGCGTCGCTGATTGTCGTGTCTTTGTTTGGCACGACGAAGTCTGCGGGCACACGGAGAGTTGACCCGTATGTCATGAGTGCCGGGCTCAGGTTATTATCTTGCCGTATTGCTGTACGGAGGCCCAGCAGCACTGTCGGCAGCTCTTCAGTCCAGCTTGTCGTTGCGCCTCTGGCCATGAGAGCGGCTTTCATGGTGCGGTGCCATCGTTCCACTTGCCCATTTGACTGCGGATGGTAGGCTGTAGTGCGCAGTCTAGTGATTCCGAACCTCTTCATTAACGCATTAAACAGAGAGGACTCAAACTGTCGTCCTTGGTCCGTCGTGATGCGCAGTGGACAGCCGAATCGCACAATCCAATTATCATACAGCGCTTTAGCGACGATTTCGGCTGTTATGTCGCGTACTGGAATCGCTTCTGGCCACTTAGTGCAGCGATCGATGATTGTGACACAGTAGCGACAGTCGTTGGACAGTCGGAGAGGGCCGACTATGTCCGTGTGTATATGGTCGAAGCGATGAGAAGGCGGGAACATTTCTAATGGCGTCGCGACGTGTCGATGTACTTTGGCGCGCTGACAACTTAAACACGCTCTGGCCCACTGTCCGACTTCTTTGTTCATCGACGGCCAGAAGAACTTGCTCGACATTAGTTTTCTTGTCGCCCTGACGCCTGGGTGACACAGCTCGTGTTGCGCTTTGAAGGCTGCATAACGATATGTCTTCGGTAGATAGGGTCGCGGCGTCGATGTCGATAACTCGCAAGTTATTGAGCGAGTCAAGCCAGGCAAAGTTATTTCGCTGAACTTTAGATTATTTTGCGCCTGCAGCTTTTTTAACTCCTCGTCCTTATTCTGGTCGTTGCTCAGTTGTGTGAAGTCTATGGAGGAAGGACACTCTATCTCCTCAATGCGAGAGAGTGCGTCGGCGACAGTGTTTTCTTCTCCCTTGACGTAAATAATCTTCGAGCAAAACTGACTGATAAAGTGCAGCTGTCTTTCGCGTTTCGGTGTGTCGCTGTTGCTCGGAGATTTTGTTAAGGCGTAGGCGAGCGGTTTGTGGTCGGTGTACACAACGACTTCGCAACCTTCTATTAAACTACGAAAGTGTTTTACAGCGGCGTAGATAGCGAGTAACTCGCGGTCGTACACGCTGTATCGTCTCTGCGTTTCACTCATCGACTTCGAGAAGAAGGAAAGCGGCTTCCATACTCCGTCGACTTTCTGTTGTAAAACAGCGCCAAGGCTGTAATCTGAAGCGTCGGTCATGATAGCGAGAGGACTGTCGGCAACTGGATGACTGAGGACGGCGGCTTCTGAAACGCTTTGTCGGCATTTTTCAAAGGCCTCTTCTGCTTGCGGAGTCCAGTTGATTGGTGTTTTGTCGTTTCGCTTCTTGTTGTGCAAGTATTTATTTAATTCTACTTGCAACTCGGCTTGTAGAGGTAAGCAGCTGCGATAAAAGTTTATCATGCCGAGGAAACGACGTAGCTCGATAATGGTCTTCGGCTTCGGATAGGAAGCTATTGCCTTGATGCGATCTTCGCTGGGTTTAATACCGTCTGCGGAAACTTCGTAGCCCAGGAAATTTATTTTGTTTTTCCCGAACTCGCACTTCTCGATGTTTAGAGTGACACCGTTTTGATCCAGGCGCTCCAGAACTTGACGGAGAAGCTTCTTGTGGCTGTCTTCATCTTCTGCGTAGATCAAGAGATCGTCAACGAAGGAAAAGCATCCGTCGATGCCTCTCATGACTTGATGCATGAAACGCTGGAAGGTTTGACTTGCGTTTCGAAGTCCAAACGTCATGCAGTTAAATTCGAACAAGCCAAAGGGAGTGATGATGGCTGTTTTCTCTGCGTCCTCTTTAGAAATAGGTATCCAATAGTACGCCATCTTTAAGTCGAGCTTTGAGAATATCTTCTTGCCGTGCAGCTTGTACGTGAAGTCTTGTATACGCGGTATGGGATAGCGATCGGGTAGAGTGACCGCATTAAGTCGCCTGTAGTCTCCACATACGCGTAATTTTCCATCCTTTTTCTTCACGACGTGTAGAGGGCTTGCCCACGGACTCTTAGACGGCTTGCAGATTCCCATCTCCATCATACGCTCGAACTCTAGCTGCGCGGTCTTGTATTTGTCCGGTGGTAGAGGACGTGCACGAGCGAAAAGCGGTGGCCCAGTCGTTTCGATGTGATGAACGACATCGTGTTTGCTCGGCTGCTTCAGTGACATCGGCCGGAGGACGTTCGGGAACAACTTGAGGATGTCGTGGTAAGCTTGGTCGTTACTCACGACATGCACGGACTCGATATCGGTAACGACTTTCGCGGCGTTGACGGATAAGTCGGTTACTTTGTCGACGAGTCTCTTCGTGTGAAGATCGACGAGTAGTTTGTAGTGGTGTAGAAAATCGGCGCCCAGAATCGATGTTTTGATGTCGGCCACTACAAACGTCCATCGAAAACTTCGACGGAGTCCCAGGTTGAGCTTGATAGTTTCTTCTCCGTAGGTTTTAATCGGCGTGTTGTTCGCTGCGTACAATTTGTATGTCTCCTCGGTGCGCTTGTTTTTTCTTAGTTGAGTGGCGGCGAGTACGGAGATGTCGGCGCCTGTGTCAACGAGGAAACGTTCTCGGGTGTCGCGATCGAAGACACAGAGGCGATGACTAGTGCGAGAGACACCGACGTCCGCCACGGTCGGTGTCCGGTTTAGTTTCCCGAATTCTTCTTGTTTCTGCGGCGACACGGCGATACACAGTTCTTCGCTCTATCTCCGAATGTGTAGTGGTAATAACATTCCCACGAGTCTTCTTGTCCCGGCCTTGGACCACGTCGCTTTGAATGCGAGCGTGATCGCGGTCTTGAAAATGAGCGGCGACGGTTGCGATAGTGTGACCGTCCGCGGCGTAACTCGGCGACTTCCAGCGTGAGTTTTTCAATTTGTCTCGCCAGAATTTCCATGTGGGAAGGTTCTGAAGCTGACGAGGTTGACGGCGCTGGTGTGGGGCACGTTGCTGTGACGGCAGCAACGCTGGGAGCTTCTGCGTATTCCACCATTTTGTCCGCCATCGCCGCTAGAGTTTCTAGCGACGACTCTTTGTTAATGGAGAGTATAACTCGGACTTGCGCAGGAAGGCGATTCATCCACTCGATCCGGAGTCCTTCGTCTGTTATCATGCCGCTAGCGAGCTCTTTCATCTTCCGCATGAGTTGTGACGGCTTCAGGTCTCCCAATTCTAGGCCGCTGACGAGCTTCTGGAAGTTCTTGACGTCCGATGTGTCGTACGTCTCTAGTAGACGCTGCTTCACTTTCTCGTATTTTCTGCTTGCTGTCGGATCGTAGAGAATGTCCGTGATGTGCTCTAGATCGGCTTGCTGCAGTTGTTGGAGCAGGTATCTATATTTCTGGTCGTCGGATGTCTTCAGGGGGTCGACGACAGCTTCAAAATGTATGAACCAGGCGCGCGGATGTTGTCTCCAAAATGGCAGCATTCTGGATTGTACAGAGACAGCGCTTATGTCACTGACGAGACCCTCAGGGACTTCAGAAGGTGTCTTCATTTGTGGCTGAGTGCTTGCTCCTTGTTCGGCCATAGTTTTCTCCTGCAGCGATTTCTTCAACGTCGGGGTTACCAGATGTAGCGGACTAGGGTAGAGCTCAGAGTAAAACGCACGGTGAAGGTGGTAATAACAATGAACAATTTATTCAGGATTCTCACGCCTTATATACAAAATTGTAAAAATTAATTTCAATGGCGATCGTCAGGGAGCGCTGCAGTCTTCGTCCGATTTGCGCATGCGCCGACCGAGGATATAAATATTCCCGGAGCGCGCTGCGCCTCAGTTCGATGCCCGCTGGTGAACGGACGAGACCTACGTCACTGCTGCACTGTAGAGTAGGACAGCACATGCGCGATCCCCACATACTAATACGCGGCGACGCACGCGCGTCGCGCAGGCCTTCAGTGCGGCGCTCGCTGGGTAGCGGAGTGGACATGCGGCGCGTCGCTTCGCCATGCGGGAGCGAGATAGCGCTATGCGCGGCTCTGCGCTCTTATAAGAATATAGCGCGCGTAGGGCGCTCAGTGTAGCGCTCGCTGGCCGGTGCGCTGGTCTTGTGGGACGCCTCCATAACAGACCAACGTTAATTGGTCGAATATGTCAATTCAATGTTAATTGTGATCTGTCGCCTGGGTTTGACGTAATGCAACCAAACTACTTAGGTCCCCGATTTGCATAGGAATCAACTTCTCTGATTGTACATTGTACATAATACGTGTCGGTAATCGAATCGGGCAAATGATACATATTTGATATTATTGGGACTCTCCTTTACATTTGTTTTCTATTTTCTGTGCATCCTGTTTGTTTCGGTGCTATAAAGTATTTTGTTTCATTAATTCAAGGTGCGCATAGCCCCCGTCCTGGCCCACATCTACGCTGAGCGGGGCCTCGGGGGCCTCTTCGCCGGCGTGGGGCCCCGAGTCACCAATATATTCATAGGAGGATTCGTCTTCTTCGGCATGTATGAGAAATGTAAAATGCATGTGGAGATATATTTGAACAGCTAACATTGACTATTTTTACTATAGAATATTTTTTATAAGTAGATAAAATAATATAGTGTGCTACCTATTACAAAGTCTAAGCATTGTTTAATCTTTTATAAAGATTTTATATTAATGTTAAATTGTTTAAAAAAAAGTGATATGTGTGGTTTTTGTGATTTTGTATGACGGTAATTTGAGAATGTTGGTAACTTGGTACATGTTGATACATATTTATTTTAAATATTGTTGAATGTTACTATTTTGACTTATTTTTATTACAAGATTAAGTTTGTAAATGAAATGTACAATTCAGGCTGTGATGTACAAATTCACAAATAAAAGTAGCTAGAAGCAGCACGGTTGTCTTACTAAAACACCAAGTAATTGTTAATATATTTATTTCCTTATACTTTTATACATTATATTATATTATATTTCAGCACTATACATAGAACACGGTATCTCTATACAACGAGTTTTGGGTGCGATCAAAAACTGTCGATCGCATCCAAAAAATTTATACATCGTCGGTCACAACTCACAATCGTCCAAGTGCCAAATAACTTTGCTTGTAGTTTTGTCGCTACTAACTTTATATTGAGTGACGGAGACAAATCTTCTGGGTAAAGTATTTGTCACTGGCGATTGTGAAACAGGACGCCAATCTTATTTTATTAAGTACATTTTATTATTAAAAAGTGTTAGTGAGAATGCGACTATGTCGCTTGCCAAGCATAGACAATAGTCGCATATTTAGGGTTAGTTTAGATTATAGATAGTTGAAGAATACTAATTATTGTTTGGTATAGCTTTTGCAAAACAGAGATACGATTACATTTTATTCGCCACAAAACTGAAAAAAAGTTTTGTTTTGGATTGTAATGTAGTTTGTGTATTTTTTTGTAAATGTCAACGGTTCTACAGTTCGACAAGGCTGTTTATGAACGTGGCGAAAAAAGGAACTAACGCTTCTATCATACAAAAACGTCATTTTTGACAGTTCTCCTTTACCAGCAGCGCCCATTGACATCATTGACATATTTATCTGAATTCTACAGCCTTGTGGAACTGTACATTGAAACATTGGTCAAGTCAGACATTGCTTCAAGCGAATAGTCAACCCCTAGTACGTAACAGTTGGCAAATAATTAAAATTCAAAAGAATTGTCTGACTTTGACCACAGTTTTTAAGTCAAATGGTCATAATTGTCATAATTGTGTAAAGCTTAGGTGAAGGCTGATGCCAGTAACTAACCGTGGTCAAAGTTTGACATTTCGTATTTACAATTTTTGATTATTTAATTATTTTTCCAAAGAGTTTTTAGAACGTTCGAGAGTATTTCGACAACTGTGCACTTCTTGAACGAGATAAAGATGTGACAGTTCGCGCGCGCGCTTTTTTCGCGCCAGCAGTCCCATGAAGTCAAATTGTGAAATGTCAAACTTGACACATGGTTTGTAGTCTATGGCCGGGGATGAGTTGACATTTGACTGTTCCATCGACAATGGCGCGAATTTGCGATTCAAATTAGCACAGGAGTTTGCACCTTTTATTAATCGACTGAAAAAAGGGTTATTTATCTTATAGGCATTGTTTGCTACATTAGTTTAGTAATGTGGAACGTTATCGAGTGTGATATACAGTGCGCTGCTATATATTTTAATTAGAAAGAGCCATTTCAGTAGTTTAACAAGAGTTTAGCTATTCTAAGGACGGTTATCTACTTATTTTACTTACTTTAAATACATACTACACGTTCGTGACTTAGAAAAATGTTAAATTCAAAGTAATATGCACAAGTTGTAGTGTATTAAATGTTACTATTTACAGAAGATATATCTTTAGCAAATACTTCTGATCTTCTATAATTTACAAATATGTATATAATTTTCAATAGTAGCTGTTTATAAATCGAATTATATTTTTCACATTTTTTAAACTGATAGTTGTACAATGTCAAAAAGTTAAATGATTATTTAGTAGTTTAATATTTTTTCAAATATACTTTGGATAGTCATAGCCAAATTCCTAGTCTAAATATGTAATCAACAAAATATACAGAAAACTATAGAATTTAAAAATAAAAATTTAAAACCATTTTAAAACACATACTTATCAACTACGATAAAAATGATAAAACAATGAAAACCAACTTTATAAATTCGTAATTTTCACTTTGATATTGATAAATATTTTAGGTTAAAAACTATTATCAATATTTAAGAACACAGTAGAAACCATCACGATTTGCACCACGTAGCGCCATCTAGCGAGATGTGTTTACTCGCTATAATTAAACGTTCTATTCTTCAATATAATTTATTGCTTTTCTTGTCTACTTTATTGGACGGATTTCATCAGCTCTACCCACGTATTTTTGGTTTTAAATCTAAATCCTTGTGGGACACAACAGCGTGTCCATTCAAAACTTTTTACTGTCAGAAATCGCTTTCCAGATTCATTTAAAAATTTTGACGGTAAAAATCGCCAAAATCCGAGCAACTTTACTGTGGCATTTTTGGTCCCTCGCCATCAAACGAATCTCCTCGTTCGACCTGATAATATTAAAGTGCTGATGCGTACTTTTGACCCATAATAATCAATCTTCACCAAGATCAGTCACCCATCCGTTTGTTTTTATCTGAATATGACGTTGCTATGTCGATGCGTGCTGTCCGCTCGTGCGGCGCGGCGGAAGGGGTTCCAGGAGGGGAGGCGGCGCGCGCGGGGGGTGGCGGTGGACCCACTGGACGCTGTTGATGCGGCTGACACGGAGCCCTGGTTGGAGCTGGTCTGCCGCACTGTTTCGGGTGATGACTGAAAGAGTATAACAATACTTAGGACATTTTTACGTTGTGTTTCATCGGACGAGGCAACTGGAGACAACAAGACAGTAACAAAACGCAAGTGTGCAACTTCACACAGCGTTATATTAGCAGCGGAAATCACTTACATCCGCGTAAGTCCGTCTGTGCTTGTTGTCTGGTCGTTTCTTTGTTTACTACATAAAACGCTTGGTAACTTTAAGTTGGATGTCTTCCAGTTAGATGTATGCTTTGCAGTGTGCCGAGTGTGAGTTTTTTGTTTGACATTCGATCGTGAAGGCGTTTGGCGTTTACTAAGATTTTGTATGGGAGCTGGGCTCACTCCCGTGAGCATCGCTAGGTGGCGCTGTACAAATCCCATACAAAATCTTTGTAAACGCCAAACGCGATTACGATCGAATGTGAAACAAAAACTCACACTCGGGCCTTTCAAAAAAATACTCTTCTTTACGAAGTGGGTATTACCTTGTGCGAGTGCATGGGCGTGGCGAGGCGCAGCGCGAGGCAGTCGCCGGCGCGCCGCACCAGGCGGACCACCTCCTCCCGCGTCCGCCACTTCACGTCCTCGCTGCCCACCGAGATGATGTAGTCGCCCTCCCGCATGCCGCCGATCTGGAATATCGGAACCGTGTTAACTGATTACTGAAGTGGCTTGAAGTGGCTTAGTGCCTAATTTATTGCGGTTAAATCGGAGGTGGAGGCATTTTCTCATTAGGGAGAACTGGTAGTTGTCGGCCAGATTTGCAAGGTGTGAAAGCCTCTTAACCATTATTATGTAACAAACTAAACTTACATCAGCCAGCGAGTTGGGTTCCACGGCCGCCACCATGACCGGCGCGTCCCCTCTCACGGAGAACCCGAACCCGTCCTCGTCCTTGGACACGATGCTGTGCTCGCTGGCCGCCCGCCTCAAGTCCTTCCTCCCGCTTCGCTTGTGCTCCCTGTACCCGTTCTCCTTGTACTCGTAGTCGTCCAGAACCTTCGGGTGATAATCGTTCTTGTCGAAGCCGCTGATGTAGACGCCGTTCTGTTTGGTCACTTTGTCGTCATCGTTCTTGATGACCTGGCTGTAGTAGGCGCTGTTGTCCTCGGACCTGTCCCGCTTGTCGCTGGGTCTCCGCTTGACCTGGTCCTCCTCCTTGCGTCGCCTGTGCCGGGACTGCTTCTGCAGCTGGACCAGCCGCGGCGCGCTCCAGTGTCTCTTGGCTGAGAACACCGCGATCGGCCCGAGAGCCTTGAATAGATCTTCGACGCGGTGCTGCGCGAAGTCAGGCGGCGTCAGCGCCAGCTGGAACCGGGAGGATGCTAGAAATAAATGACAGGATTAAAGAAAGATTCGTGTTATTCTGAAGTAAAAAAGCTTTTAACTTTTTTATATTCGTTAAAAATGTAATTGTTTTAACGACACTCACGTCTGATGGAAGGCGCATCTAGCAGGTCGGTAAGGTCGTCCTGCCCTGGCGTGTGGTCGCGCTCCGCCCGCGCTCGGGCCGCACCCACTACGCGCGACAGTGCTTCCTTGTCTCGCAACTCCCTGCAAAATATGATTGGTCAAAACTTAAAAATTGTATCGGTAGACTATATTGCCCTGCTAAAGCCCTATAGTCTTGGAAGGGATGCCGATGAAACTTTATGAGGCTTTAAAACACGCCTAAGTGCCCTTTAAAAAAATAGATCATATACTTTCTGAGGCACTGGAAAGATTAGTATAATACTAACCGGCACATTCTCTGTAGCCTTTGTGCCTCCTCATACAGCGCAAGAGCTTCTGAGAGGTGAGCGCGGCCCAGTGCCACCTGGTCAGCCTCATCCTCGTACTTTAGCGCCGACAGCATTGAATCTGTAACCAGAACATTAAAAGTTAGGCGCCTAACCGATTAAGATAGATTTAGGGTAGGCATATCGCTAAAATATTGCATAGCTGAGATCATGGTGACATGATCTCAGCTATGCAATATGCATGGGTAGATGAAGTGGTTCTTACCGTCTTGCTGGTCGGGGCCGTAGAGGTCTGCGAGACGGGCAGCAGCGCGTGCGCCGGCCGCATGCATCAGGCCCGTGGCGCAGTACTGGTGAGCCAGTGCTGGAGATAGTACATCGATTGTTTATTGGGATTGTGATACTGTATACCTAAGATCCTTATAAGTTAAGAACGAAATATTTTCCAGAACATAATATATTAGCATTTAACCATTAGGTATTACGGTCAAGCTTACCCCAGAACTTCCACATGAAGACGGCACAAGATAATGAAGACTACCTTTATAGAATTCTGTCTTGACATGCACGAGGGAGACCCAGGAGTATGGCACGTAGTTGAAGACCGCCTCCGTCTGCATCTTGTCGTACAGCTGGCGGTACGTGGCGGCGAGCTGGGCGGACTCCTGCGCCAGGTCCAGGCACATGTCGAGGTCGAGGCGCTCCCCGCTGGCTTCGCGCGCTTGAAGCTGCAGCTTGTGGAGCAGGCACTCGCGGGCTTGGGCCTGAAATGGTGAAGTTTGGTCAAAATCCTGGATAGGAACATCCATATAGAATATTTTCAGACCAAATTCGAGGCTGGCTGATACTAGTCCATTGCATTGTCTTTTCTTCGACTCTTTGAGACTTCTTTTTAGCACGTTAACGCAATAAATGCACGCGACCCGCTTTGAATGCAACGTCTGGTGCTGGAATCCGCGCTGTTACGCTCCCGGTACAGCAACCCTGTTACAGCAGCTACGTACCGTCATGAGCGCGCCCAGCACGAGCAGGGTGTCGGCAGCCAGGTCGACGGAGGGCGCGTTGGTGAAGTTCTCGTGGATGTAGCGCAGCGTGCCCGCCGCCCGCAGCAGCGCATCTACCGCGCCGTCCAGGCCCGCGCACGTGTTGCGCTCCTGGGGGAGATACCGTGAGGTTAAACTCAAAATGCTGCTCAAAGTTATTGAAATCTGAATAACCTACGGTTCTTTAAGAGTAATCTCTTAAAGAACCGTATTGGGTTTATTCATCTCGTGTTCTTGAAACCACTTATTTGGGCAAGCATAAAAAATAAGAATTAAAAGCCAATTTGCTATCGTTTTAAAAATCTTATAGGGTCTCGATGATTCTAGAAATCTAGAGTCTGTAACATCTTTAGATTTAAAGTATTTACCTGTTTAGCACCAATCTGCGTGTATATCCCAGCTATGTTGAATAGCACGCAAGCCTTCTCGAACGCGACTGTTCGCTGACAGGATGGGACTCCTGAAAAAACAGTTGCAACTCATTGATTTTAACCGTCTTTAGGCCCAAATAAAAAAATATCCAGTAAGTGAATTGTAAATGATCTTACCAGTCAGCGAGTCGAACCACTCGAAGTAAACGCCGAGCGATCTGTCCGGCGGGAAGAATCGGCGCTCGATGTAGTACAGCTGGTTGTAGTACTTGAACAGCAGCGCCACACCCGCGGTAGACCGCACGGGGGTACGGATGGCCTGCAATTAAATGGATGCTTAATTACTTTCGTCATATTTTGGGACAACATTAGGGTGTTTCTCAAAAATCTAAAAGGGGAGAATTTATTTGTAATGATCCAAACGAGGCTAGTCACAAAATTTACACTTTTGACATCTGACATGAAGACTTTATTGTGACTCGTCTCGAGGATTTGCAGAAGTATGATATAAATAAGACAAGTAATGTCGGGTGGCGGTTACCCACCCGACATTCCTCAGTCTAACACCATGGATTTCATATACCATATCCTTTGTTGAGCTCTAAAAGTAACCCTAAAACGAACCAAAGCTACGTGACTAAACAAGCTGACTCCACATGAGTCTTAAATGCCTTCATCATATTATGCCCTCACCTGTCTCATATCCATGAAGTCTGAGATGGGCTCTTCGTACGCGAGCGCGTCCTCGCTGTAGTGCTCCAGGATGAAGTCCTTGAACGGCTCCCGGAAGTCGATCTCCTTCGTCTCCTTCAGCCCCAGCGGGATCATCGGCATCACACACTCCTTGCTGGACGGACAAGGGTTATAATAATAATAATTAAAAACTCTTTATTCAAACGAATAAAATAATTTAATATACACAAGTTACAAAAAAAGAAACAGTTTGATTTGGCGGCCTTACTGCTGGAAGCAGTCTCTTCCAGCCAAGGCAGGTGGGTGCCAAAGTGATGATGCTTAAGAATATAGAAACTATAATAGTTTGCACTCACAAAAATAAAAAGTCCATAATTTTAAGAGATAATAATAAATACGGATTACGGAAGTGTCACGTTTCCGCGGAGTTCAGGGAAAGGTTGGAAGAAGGTGCGCAATTAACGAATTCCTGTACAACGAAGTTCTTAGGACAATATTATGTAGTTATTTATTCAACTAGAGAATACTACGAACATATTGTGTTCTGACAGTTACCCAAGTTTCTTCATAAAAAAGTTCTGGCTTAATTTTGTAATGGACATTACCCTACGTAGGTATTTTACCCAGGGAATGCTGGAATATTTGCATAACATACAGCACCTTAATTCGTAAATAGAATAATTGCAATGCATCAAATAACATTTATAGCTACCCATTAGGAGAAAAAGCCGTCCCTCTTGTTTTTGTTCAAGATTTCTCTGTACAAGTTGGGATTCTTTGATTAATTTAATTAGAGTCATAATTTGTCTCTGCATAACATAAGGTTGGATTATCTTTTGGTGATGGGGTTCCGTACTAATCTTTGACAAAACAGAGAGGACAATAACAGGAAAAATAGTTTTAGTGTAGAGGAGAAGGGGTTAATGTCTTACGAAGAGGTTAAGTTTCTAGCAGAGGATGTAGTAAAAAAGACGGAAGAGTGGCTTAAGTAAAAGAAGATCAGAAACAGCATTTACGCAAAGAACTCTAAACGCATTGACGTGTATGAAAGTAATGTATGACATCAGAAAAACCCAACCACATAAATCCATGTTTGGCAGTCCGCTAATTGATTTACTTCTTGCGATTCCGAATGATAATTAAATAAATAATTCCTGAATCCAAAGCATTTATTAACGAGCTCGTCAGTTGTCTGTGTTCGAAGAAATTTTTATGACTGCGAGTGGAGCTTGTGTTACGTGATGTTGCATTCTCTTGCTACTTTAAGTTATCTAAAATCACGCTTGTGGTGTAATATAATGGTGTTTACTCTATTATGCTAATTAACAAACTGCTGATTAAATCTTTCAGATGAAGATTTCAGATTCCAGGAAAGCCCAGACAGGGGTCTGGGCTTTCCTGGAATCTTCATTTTAATTGATTGAATTTGGATTAGATTACTTTCAAACTGTAGGTTCGTATCTGGATTACGCTGGATTATTATAAAAAAATACTCCTGCGAAGCTAATTGAACCAGTTTAGCACAATCCTGGGCGAGATTTCTTCGGCTGCCCCTGTTGAGTTCTCGAAGAGTTACAGGCACCCCTTTTTATTTCCCTTTTTTTTTATTAAATAAGGCAAACAAGCAAACGGGTCACCTGATGGTAAGTAACTACCGTCGCCCATGGACACTCGCAACATCAGAAGAGCTGCAAAAAGCCCTTCAGCGCCCCTTTGTCTGGCGCTCTGGGCGGTCGCCCTGCATCCCCCCTCCCCTAACGCCGCTACTGATTGAAGCTAGCCAGTATCCACCAACATCAATATCCATGCAGCTTATACTCGTAGCTAAATAGATGACGTCACGCATACCTGTCACTCTGGTACAGCTCGACGGAGGAGTTGAGCTCGGCAAGCTGCTCTTTCAGCAGCTGTAGGTTGGAGTTGACGAAGCTGAGCTCCAGCGCCACCGTCTCGCGCAGCTTGCGGTTCGTCGTCGCCTGGAATATAACATAGGAGGTAAGCATTGGGAGGAAACCGGAGACTCTCTCTACTCCACGCAATACTCGCGCGGTCTACTGTGGCAGTTCAGCGTTTATGATGCTAAATAACTATTATTTCGATCTGCTGTGCGGTCACAGGAGTTAGTAGGTTTTGTTTTAGAGTAGTGTTTCCAACCTTTTCAGCCACGGACCCCTAGGAAATGAAATACAGTTTTCACACAGCTAAAAAAAATCGGAATACGACGTAATGGTACAGAGATGACATCGAAGACACCATACATATACTCGCGGATCCTCAGGGGACAGGTTGAGAAACACTGGTAGAGCTATCTTTGTCTGTCAAATGGCTTTTCAAATTTAGCCTATAAAGTTTGGAGTAAATAATTATTATTGTTATTATTATCCTATGGGCCTTTATCCTAAGGGCCTTGCCATACTAACTGATTTGACTATCCATATCCATACTTCCATACTAATATTATAAATGCGAAAGTGTGTCTGTCTGTCTGTTACCTCTTCACGCCCAAACCGCTGAACCGATTTTGCTGAAATTTGGCATGGAGATACTTTGAGTCCCGGGAAAGGACATAGGATACTTTTCATCCCGTAAAAATGTACGGTTCCCGCGCGATAAACTAATTTTCATCTAGTAATTTATAATTGAAAGCACACACTTCCATTAAGCATGGCCCATGGGTAAAAATATGGAAGTAAATTGGTTATCTAGCAGGGGTGATATTTGGCCATTAAAGATGGCAATAATGATTGCCTAATTTCAGAAATATGCTATGACTATATTGGATTTCTCTAGTTTTCCAGGGTCATCGGTCACTGTGACTCCGGTGACCTCTGCTACTTTTGTAATGCATTACTATATGTGGGGACTGGGGAAAGATTTTCCTACTTTCTCACGGCCGAGCAGGTGCAAATGAAAGCAATTTACGCGGGAAAACAGTTCCTCCGCAGATGGTGACCTGACCAAGGTCAAGACGGGTCGCGGGTCGCTAAACACAATACAAGTCAACGGACGACGCCGGATGTGACGTCACCGTGTTCTCATTTTGAAAACTGTTCTCGGAATTTTGAAGATTGAGATAAATGAGTTCAGTCTACGAGGAAATCAATTGTTTTTAAATAATAAACTTGTTTTTTTTAAATTCAAGATAGGTATTTTCCACATTAATGTTTAAAGAAATTAAATTAAAACTTTTAAAACTTGTTTCAATTTGAATTCGCGCAAAGAGTTTTTCAACCTGTTTCAACGTTCTTGCATGCGAGTGCACACATAGGTAGTATGGGAAAGGAGGGACTAGGGAGGACTCACTCACTTACTAAGGTTGAGGTATATTTTGCGGGGGAATGGAGATTTAAGAATCTCCATTCTCCTAGCACCTACCTTGAAGAGGTTCTCGGCGCCGGCGCGCAGACGCAGCTCCTTGTTGATCTCCTGGTTGATCTGACAGCGGCGGGTCTGCAGCCGCCCGCGACATGTCGCCACGCGCGGGTCCGAGCCCTAAAACAATAGAGGATACAGTTTATTACAGGCCTCCTTGTGAGTACCTCTGGATTTATATCTAAGACAGTATAGGCCATGGCCTATGGCGTCGTATGGGCTGCAGCGTCCTAGGATGGCGGCAGAGTTCGTACATAAGGGCAGCAAAATTAAATTGGCCTATACTCATAAAAAATATAAATCCGGCCCTATTTGTGAGTATAAGTAATAGCTGGTACAGGGTCTAAGAAGAAAAGCTCAATAGTTGTGGGCATTGGCCCAGCAAGCATTCCCATTACTGTATACCCTACTCTGTGTTGCCAGTATAGAGCAAACCAACTACGTAAACCCTTTAAAATGATCTCAGACCTGAGAGAAAATAACCAGGAGAAAATCAAGGATTTGAGTTACTTATATTATAATTGGGGTTGATGCAATGTATTATATAAGGTATCACGTAGCTAAGATCAGAAGATTAGTTGTTTTTTTTTATTATTAAATAAGGGGGCAAACGAGCAAACAGGTCACCTGATGGTAAGCAACTACCGTCGCCCATGGACACTCGCAACATATGAAGAGCTGCAGGTGCGTTGCCGGCCTTTGCAGGTGCGTTGCCGGAGTTTGGAAAGAGACTACTCTTACCTACTTTACTAATCTTTAGACCTAGCGGACCAGCTCTATCCTTAGACCTAGCGCCTAGTCTCAGTATCTTAACACACTCATAGAACTCTGATTTTACACAAAATTAATGGCAGGCTTTTTAAAAAAATGTGTCATGTCAAGACTGAATATTTCTCAACTGAAATGTTATTATGGTGGTGAGCGTGGTGCGTGTGGCGATGATGATGATCGTGAGCGCGGTGATCGGTCGTGGGCGTCATTAGGAGCGATCGATCACGGCACGGATGGCCTGATAGACATGTACACTTCGCTACATATTATTGTCGAATGTAGTCTAAACATTATTTCATCTTAAAAATGTTTCTAGTAGAAATTTGTTTAAAGTGTGGGAACTCTACATTTTCAGAGTCAAAAACTATATGATTGTATTTATTATGTTAGTACCTATGTCTTACTTTATATTGTTAGATAATAATAATAATTAGTATTGATGTTTCACATAAGTAAAACCTACCAAATATGTTATTGGTAATTATAAAATAATGACGTTATTATTGGGTTATAAATTATTTATTTATAATAATAGACAAAACTAAATACACTTTCACTACTTCGCGTGTACATATATTTATAATAGGCTACTTGACATATATTTAATTTCATTGAAAAAATGCATATTTCTGGTAGAACTTGGCCTAGGAAACCGTATTTCACCCTTACCATCAAATAAAAGCTTATGATTGATAAATAAAGTGGATTTGAAAATATAATTTTATGAAAATGGGAGTTGTACTGACGAAAACGCTTTTGCGGTACTTCCGATTTGGATGTGACGTCATTCCATTTGTAATTTAATATCTTTTATTTATCGCGCTCGTTATATGTAAGTTTATTTGTACATAAATAATATGAATAAGCCTAGAAAGATTTATAAAATATATTTTCTTGAATAATTCAAATAAAACATCAGTTTTATATATTATCTCTATTTATTGTAGTTGGGAAATGAAATGGCCAAAACTTTTTTGAACAGTTTTGTAAAACTGTTCAATATTACAAATGAATTCTAAATTTTTGGCATTGTTAGACTCGTACGCTTAGCACATAAAACTTTTTTTAATAAAGAAAGTATAAATTACCAAAAACATGACGTCACACTATGGCGGTAAAATGGCGGACAGTGTTTTTGGCGCCATATAAAAGACATATTTTTCAATCGGCATTTTTATGGGTTTCTACTGTTTAAAATATTAAAATATTAGTTTTTTTTGGTGAAAATTAATGATTAAGAAGCGATTAGAATGAAGAAAAAAAAAATAGGTTAAGTAGCCTATTACTTATATGTTGTATGTACCTTGCTATATACACATTACATTAATAATTAAATAGCAAAAATCGCCTCCTGGTTAAAGTGGGTGTTAGAAAAACGTCATCTTGTATCCTAGATTCGTAACATTATCCATGGGTCGGTTGGACGTGTAAACTGTAAGGGTTGATTCAGACCGCAACGCGACGCGTTGATGCATTTCTAAATTTATATGGATTTGGCAGATTCGCAAGACGTCTCACGCAATGGGGATTGTCCATTTTTTTTTAATTTTGCTCATTACAAAAACATTTCGAGGAATAAGGTCAGTGATCGCTTTTCTGTATATAAACGAAAAAAATACCCATTAGTTACTTATATTTTTGAACAAATATGTTTAACCTTAGTTTGACCTTCAATGGCGTTAAATTAGCAATAAATTCGACCAACATTACGTTTCGAACTTTTGGTAAGCTTCTCGTATCAGCTTTCACATAATGATAACTTATATTTGACAAACCAGCCATTATAAATAAGATTGAAACGAAAAAAACATACTGCAGAGGTCAATG
The DNA here is from genome assembly GCA_937595015.1 of Polyommatus icarus. NCBI lineage: Eukaryota > Metazoa > Arthropoda > Insecta > Lepidoptera > Lycaenidae > Polyommatus > Polyommatus icarus. Next base: position 28,981,832 of record OW569321.1, on the reverse strand, counting down.
GCCGCCGATGATGACGTCAGAGCGAAACTTTAAAAATTTATTGAGAAAAAACTAGCCAATGGATTTCAAAATTGTTTAATTTATATTCTTAAAATACCCTATTTTAACGAAAAAAAATATAAAAAGTACATGTGATTTTTTTGGACAATGCCCATTGAAATCTCTCAAATCCATCCATCCGCCGCGCCTCGCCTCGCCTCGTCGCGTTGCGGTCTGAATTGACCCTTAAAAGTCGAATTAATCTGATCTCTCGCCAGTTTGTCTATCATTCTACTACTCGGTAAAGAATTGCATTTAATAGAGTTTCTACTTACAAGCATAATCTTCATTTATTTATTCATCAATTGGTTATCATCAGGTGATGCGTATGTCTGTATTCTCATTGAAAAATACGATGAATGTTTGTGTTCATGTGACGGAGTGTACGTTTAGCGTTACGTCGCGTCGCGTACCGCACGCGAAACGCACTTTCGATCACAAGAAATAACTTAGTCGGTAATCGTGTCACGAAGCTATCTGTTTCTTTTGTGGAGAATAAAAAATATATCAAATGCATATTCAGTAGTAGAACCCTACCTTTTATTACAAAGGTATTACTCGATCAGGAGCTTTACCACCGAAAGATACGATTTTGATTTACGATCCGATGTCGATTATGATTTAACTTCGATCGTACTCAGAGAACAAACCCGAATCACGATCGACATCGCGTTTTTAGCGACATGTTATGTCAAGAGTCAAGACTGAATAGTATTATAGAATGTAGATGTCGGGAGTACCAATTAATGTACCACCGAGGAAATTGATTCCTATGCAGTTGATAGACCAACTACGTTATTTGGTCGAATATGTCAATTTAATCTTAATTGTGATCTGTCGGCTGGGTTTGACGTAACGCGACCAAACTACTTAGGTCCCCCATCTGCATAGGAATCAACTTCTCTGATAGTACATATTGTAGGTAGGTAAGATGAAAATAGCTTCACGATAGGCTGGATTTATATACTATCAGATAAGTTGATTCCTAGGCAGATGGCGGACCTAAATAATTTGGTCGCGTTTAAGTAGGTAAAGCTTTTCCACGAATCACGTGTTATGAAAAATAAATTGTTAAAATAACCAACTTCCTTGAGATTTAGGAAATAAGTAATTATGAATTCTCATTATTAACTAGTTGCTTAAAGTCCTACTTTAAATTACGTATTAATTTTAGCAGGCAATAATAATTATTATTATTTGTTCAAAGTACACAATAATAAAATAAAATTTACATTGAAAGTAACAAACAAGTTACAAAAGTGTTGATTGTTGCAAGCATGTTAGACATTTCACTTATGCGAATGAAATTAAAAGCAAACAAATTCGAGGTTAATTATAAAACATACCTCATTTAAACGTGTCAAGGATAACAAAATATTACTCTGTTGTGAAAAGTAATTCAGCGTGATCGTGTAATAAATATAAAAGTTATATTCAAATTAAAAAATTAACGGCCTTCAATAACTAAGCAACTATAAGTACTATGTAATATTCTAATACTATATAAGTATGCGAGACAAAGTTGTTTTGAATTTAATCTCTTATACTTTAACAAATCAAATCATGCTTTATTTAGACTAGAAAACCTTTTATATTTAATATGTTCGATAATCATTTATCGGTTTCTCGGCCATGCGTCTGTATTGACAGGAAAGAAAAGTTTTAGGGCCAAAAATCTAAATATAGTCTCTCTCGAGAAATTGAGCATTTTTTTAAATACATATTAATACCTCGATCGTGGGAATGGCAGATAGATATTCAATTGTTATGTGGCACCCGGGTGCCACTTGGGAGTTGACTGGTTAAGGCCGTCCCCCGAGCAAACGACCTTGGACATACATTTGCCGCGTTGCCGAGATCGCACCAAAACCCTGTTTTTTTACTTATCTTAGTTCAAAATTGACCTAAAAAAATTAAAACGGGCAATATGTAGTTTATGTCGATCTATTAGCGTGTGTTTCAAATAAAATTAATTTGTAAATACTAAGGAATTGCTGAATGTATGCTTGAATTTTAATAAATTGGCTTTACTTTGGAAACTGATAACATATGAGTGTAATAAACGAAAATAGAAAATTTAAAACGTGGAAAGGATTGTTGAGATACTGAAGATTATTGCTGTATTTTTATTATAACTCTGTAGCTTTCAAATTATGAGTTTATAAGGCTCTAAATGCGGTAAATTACGGATTACGGACTTAATGGTTTTAACTTTTTTTTATTCTGAGCTCAGTTCAATCTCCAGGTACTACTATGGGAAAAAAGCATCCTGAAAAAAATGTACATAATTTAGATCGTTTAGAGGAATTGCGACATTATGATCATTTTCATCGTTATATTGCTGATAGATGATAGTGATGGCAAGGTTACAATCTACCAGCAAGGTTTGTAACCGAAGCCGGCATCCCGACACGGTGTGATTTGTGCAACCGGTAACGTATCAGTCGGGTTACTTCGGTTACAGTACCGAATACGTTACGCGCTGATAGTGGATTGAAAGGTAACATAGGGCTGCCAAAAAGTAAATTTAAAGGAAACTTGCATTCGATTAATTAGACGGCGAAGTTAGATTGTGTATTTCACAATATTTTTTTCTTATTTGCTGTCAAGTCTGTCGAGCGCATTTTGACTAAGTACCTAGCAACTATAACTTTGTTACTCAAAAAAAAGCCTTTCCTTTGAAGAAGGACATGTGGTTTGTGGTCTCATGTATTGTTCTCTCTCTCTAATAAGATACATCTTGCGCCAGCCATCAACGACGTCGTAATATTTTCTGTTGTTACTCGAAAAGCATGAATTTTTAGATCGATACGTCATGTCTGTCATCGCTATAGAAAAGATTAAGTACTTAATGTTCCGCAAATTATCGCAAAAAAATGAATATTATTAATTCTTACGTTGGTAACCTATAACAGTTCAGACTGTGACTGTTCTCTGTTTGTAGCGATGTAGAGGCGAAAATCTGTCTGTTATAGCGCGGAACATTACCAATAATAATTTCAACCCTATTACCTAGTATAAATTATTCAGTAGGTCAATAATTATGAAATGACAATTAACTGAGTGTCGGTATGCGCTGATGTAACATGTCAGGGTGACATGACATGACTCAATATTGTCAAGGGACCGTGGGGTAACTGGCAACACCGATTTTGGACTGTAATTGCGCTGAAAACGTGAATGCAATGCAAATCACATACCTAGGCGTGTACTCCAATCGCCCGATTTGTACATAATATCTATTTAAAATTTAAATAAGTAACGCGGCACGCATAGGTAAACAAGAGCATAATTATTGTATTATTAAAAGTTGTTGCTTGTATTGCAATTATATATTTTTATTAACGATATTAAATATTTTCGGAAAAAATGAAGTAAATCACGTAATTTTGGAACACCCTAAAAATATTTTTAATTTTAATTAGTTTGTGCCTGCGACAAAGTACAGTATTCGACAGAAACAGCGTCCTTTTTACACTACTTTATATAGGTACTCGGGATGAAAAGAAGCTAATATTCCAATGCAAAAACAATAGTTCTTATAGCTGAATTCCATAACAATCTCTTCAACTATTTCTGCGTAAAGTAACAAACTACACACTACAAACTTTCGCGTTTACAATACTAGTATGATACGTTCCTGCACCTGTTTACCTGCAGTGACGGATTAAGACTACCTGATGCCCTAAGCGATTCATGCCTGTGGGCCCCCCAATCCGTATGTCAACTAGAATCGGTCTTTGAACCTTTACTCTTCTGGTGCCCCTCAGACATGATGCCCTAGGGCCTAGGCAATTTCTTAATTTGATTAATCCTTCGATCGCGGGTTCTTGGAAATGCTATTGTATTATATTCTTGTCGCGATCACCGGTGCTCTTATGAGGCTTGAAGGATTAAGGGCGAATCCGTCACTGGTTACCTGTCTGTCTCTAAGTTCTCAAAGCAAGGAAAGCGAATTATATATTCTACAGACTATCTCTACCTATCCCTCGCCACTCTAAAATCAAACAATACAGCGGAACAAGAAAGGCTATTATGTAAATGCGTCACGTAGTACAGCGGAAAAGGCGGGCCGCGGACACGGGTTGCCAGCTACATTTCCTCAAAACTGGGGAAATTTATTACTAGGTGGAACTATATATTTTATTTCTCCTTGATTATTGCGTGTGTGCAGTGTGGCTTTAATAAATTAAATAAATTTCGACAATAATGTTTGATGAAACCAAAAACTCTAAATACAAGTTACTCTGTTTAAATATCAATAAGTATCTATGAAAATTATAACGGTAAATAAACTGCAGCGCAGCAAGTTTTGTACAACCCAGTAATAAAATATAGCAGCAAGAATAAAACTGGACCGATGAAAAACATCGTAAGAAACATGCGAGTTTTTTTTAAATAAAACAGGGGTATTTTTTTAAATGAGGTTTGTAACACTGATCCCACTGTCCGAATACAAAATATGCGATAAGGTCGCCGGGTTCAGATTCATTCGAGTTCGTTTGTTACGGCCGCTTTCGCCGTAGTACTTGCCATGTCTACGAAAATACGTAGGTTTCTCACATTTAAGACCTTTTCACAAATAAATTCAATAAACTATTTCGTTACATAAATGGAAATATTGATGTGCGCTTTCTTTTCGCCACTAATAATTTCAAAACTTTAATAATATGATATACTTGTAATAATTTGAAAACTATATTAATATGACTTGATTTATAACTTGATTAAACTTTAAATAACTTTTAAGGTAAATGTTTACAAAAACTTTTCAAACATAGACAATATCAAATTTTCTGTAGTTCAAATTAGTAGTAGCTTGATTTATAAGTATCAGTTTGTTGTTACATGACATAGGAAGCCAAGTGTTACGCTGAAAGTCTTACAGCTTGCAAACAATGATCAATTAATGAATTTCTGTCAAGTGGTAAGTGTTTCCAGTCTGTATTGTAATAAAGCGACGTGCTATGGCAAGAGCTATGTTGGGAGTATCAGTGGTGGATAAAATTCTTAATATAGTAATTCACCAGAGATCTAGAGTCGACATCGCTCAATAATAAAGGAGCGTGCTATGGCAAGAGCTATGTTGGGAGTATCCCTGGTGGATAAAATTCCTAATATAGTCATTCATCAGAGAACCAGAGTCACCCACATCGCCCGTAGAATTATCACGCTGAAGTGGAAGAGTGCTTGGTCACGTTTGCAGACAGGAAAACGGTAGATGGAGCAGACAAGTGTTAGAGTGGAGACCACGCTTAGGAAAGCGTAGTTAGTGTAGGACGTCCCGCAGCACGGTGGACCAACGATTTGAAGAAAGTGGCTGGCAGGGGATGGATGAGGGCTGCCCAAGATCGGGATGGTTGGCGCTCATCAGGAGGCTTACGTTCAGCAGTGGACGGCAATAGGCTGATGATGATGATTGTAATGAAGTCACCAATTTACTAACACGTATTTCCCATACTTATGCAAGTAGGCCTTTTATTTTTTAAGTCGTTTTTATGTATCTAGATTGATTATAAAACTAATCTGACATTTTGATGGAATAATCTAGAAACTAGAAAGTAAATAAACAGCAGAGCTAATTTATATGTGCATAATTAAATAACTAACATGTTTCCTTTCCGGCCAGTATTATCTTACGAAATAGGTAAGTGAACATTTTCAAATTAGATAATATATATCAGTCGTACTCAGAGTCAGAGACACTTGTTGATTACTTAATTTTAAATGAATAAGATTTTTACATAAATTCAATATATTTTCTGTCAAACTCCTCATTAAATTAAAGTTAAGTTAAGTTAATATGTAAAAGTCTCTGAAGACGGTCATTACATAGAAATGTACTCACTTTATGTCAAAATGTTAACTCCTTGAGTAATCATTTAATATCACTGTGGCCGTTAGATTGACTAACATCTTAGAATACCTAAATCAAAACCTGAGTTAATCCTTGCTTTTACAAGTTATTTCCTAATGCCATTTAAGTTGTAATATGAGGAAACGTGCGGCATTCTCGCAAGTCGCAACGTCGCGTCGCAATGACCACATTTCAGCTGGCAATTAAAAAACAACTTTGACATTAATGACGTTTCATTGTGACAACTCCGTCTCCCACGGGAATTTTCCCGCTAAATAAGCTGTTAAGAAATTAACCAATTTTTACTTAAAATAGTGGTTTTCAGTTTTGAGATAAGAACTATTTAGGAACCCATTGTAAGAGTTACGTTAGAAAGTAATGTTAACTGATTTGATAGTCAATAATCTTCATTTACAGTAAAAGTTATTATTGTCTATGTCACATAATAGACACAAAAATGGCGTACCGTGACATTTAATTATGTGACAGCACCGTGGACGATTGGCGGGAAATTGATTAGGCGCCATCTTGGAATTATCCGCCAATGGAGTGGCTGCTATTACGTCGTAGGTACTTACTTTGGTACTTGTATACCTTGCAGATTAATCCATACTAATTACAAATAATATAAACACGAAAGTGTGTCAGTCTGTTACCTCTTCACGCCAAAATCGCCGAACCGATCTTATTGGAATTTGGTGTGAAGATACTTTGAGTCCCGGGAAAGGACATAGGATAACTACTTTTTATTCCGGAAAAATGTACGTTTCCCGCGCGATAAACGAATTTTGGCGCAACGGAGTTGCGGCCGTCATCTACCTACATATTACATGAACAATACTTAATATTTCATAAATTGTACAATGTATATAATATATATACAGAAAAATTAACTTGGCATGACATTCCATAAAGTTTCTTTAGAAGTGCCTTTAGTTAACTTTTGCGTGTTCTGAAATGTCCTCTAACAATTTCACTCGTTACTCTCAACTACAATGCTAATTACAATGTAACTAGAGTGTAAGACAATTTAGCAAAAAATAGGCTTTATTAAGTGCAATTTTTTTGCTTCAAAAAAAAAAAACAAACAAAGAAATTTATTTGCTACGAGAATAGCGTTTATAATTGACACGGGCCCACCCCGTCGTCTAACGCGGCGCCGCTGTCTGCGCATGCGCAGCCTAAGAAATATTTTAATGCATAAACACATTTTTCACTGCACATAGTTCTACAATATTACGAAGATTTATCTAGCACAAGATGACGCCCGCAACACCGCTGTGCAAAAAGAACCGTACATTTTTCCGGTACACAAAGTATCCTATATCCTTTCCCAGGACTCAAAGTATCTTTAATCAAAGCGGGCGTAAAGAGTTAACAGAGAGACAGAGACTTGCATTAACTATAATATTAGAAAAGTACGGAAGCATGATTATTTGGATAATGACTATCGTGAATGCAAATTTTGTATTATCAGAAATGGTTTCAGGCAGATGGCGGGCGTAAAAACTGATTTGACAAAACCTGATAAAATACCAATTTTATCAGGTTTTGTCAAATTAGTTTTAGTTATCGTCTGGCTTCTCATCACCCGAACTATTTATAGTATAGTATTCTTGTATAGGTCAATTTGCCTTGGAATTAATTTATATATTTATAATTCTTATAAGTAATACCTAGGTAATAGATCTATGGCGGAAGTAGACTAATCGAAATAAAGTTATGAAAATAATAAAGTTTTATTGCGGTTCGTTTAGCAGTAAACTTTATATTGATACTGGAATGAGGCGTAGGAAGAAATTGAAGGTTCTCGTTTATAATGATAGTCACCGTTAAGTTTTAAGTGAATATTGTTAAGTTATATCTCAAATGACCAATAACTATAACAATATCTAGTCAAACTAAATTAAATCGGTTTGGACGGATCGTTGGTCAATGAATGCATTTAGGTGATGCAGATGTCACTACAAACTTGTTGGGAATAGACAAAAAAATACGCGTGGCACAAGGGGACGGTAAAGCTATTAAATAGCATTTTTTGTTAACATATGCATCCATACTTACTTACTAATATTATAAATACGAAAGTGTGTCTCTCTGTCTGTCTGTTACATTTTTACGCTTAAACTGCTGAATCGATTTTGCTGAAATTTGGCATGGAGATACCTTGAGTCCTGGGAAAGGACATAGGAAAGTTTTTCTCCCGGAAAAATGTACGGTTACGGTGCGATAAACAAATTTCCGGGCATCCTCTAGTATTTTATAATTCGCACACGTCTAGTCGCATGCACACAAACAACGTGTCGAAGTCTGGCAACGTCGCACCGCTGTGCCGGTCGGAGTGGGGGTGTTAGGTTTTTTCGTTACGGAATTTCTTGATTCGAACAAGGCCAGTGATTAAATCCATCCAATAGCGTAAAACATAATATATTGCTTATAAAATATATGCATAATTATTATTATGTCCGATGCAATGAGCAACTCGGTAAAATCTTAATATTTTAATATAACAGTAAGATTTTACCGAGTTGCTAATTATAATACTATTATGTTATCGTTTAATAAGATAATATTATACTATATAATATAAGACTTTGCAAAGAACGAAGACATGGAAAAGACTTCAACGCGCGCAGCGTTGAAGTCTTTTCCTTGGAACAAATTCTAACAACTTTAGTCTTAAGACGGTAGAGGTTTTTTTAAATTTAGTGAAATATAGCCAATTAGGCTCTTAAGGGTCGGTTTCTATTGTGTGTTAAGCTTTTTAAGACTTTTTAAGCTATTTAAAAATTAAACTTTATTCTCTACTAAAAATCAAAAAATATTGAATTTCTGATTTGCTTTTAAAACTTGATTTTTGTTTTATTGTAAGGCGACCCCAATGCTTACCAATAATGACATAGACTACTAAATACTATAGCGACGGTAATTATGGTATGTATTTTATGTAACGTGCGTATGTAATGGTGGTAGAGGTGGTGGTGAGTGGTATGGTAATGTGGTATCGCAATGCGGTGTAGCATGGCGACCATTTCTCCGCCATTTCACTTAGAAACCACGGCCACCGCCCCTACCATGGTGCTGAATCGCTGATCGAGTTATGTCATTCGCGTAATTACTAATTTGTATGTGACATACACGATGTGTGAATTCACAATGCGTAATTCGACTTGCATAAAACTATCGTTTATTGTAACTATATTTCGTTCAATCACTGGATTTTTTGGACATAATATGCTGAAACACACTTGAGTGTTGCATTTCAAAGCACATTCAAACTATAAGAATCGGGTCCTCGAGGTTTTAATACAATAATTGCATTTTACAGTTTTTACAGCGAAGATTGCAGTCATAATGTTGGTTGGTTATGTTATGTGAAATTCCGAACGAAATTTGACATAACCCATCGCTAAATGATATGGCGTTTGGAGAGCACTGATCAATCCTAACAAGAAATAACTTGATTGAATGCTAATCGCGACATCGACTTGTAGATTTTACATGAATAAAGGAAGGTCGTTATGTTAAGTAATACGCGAACAGAATACACTTGGAGTATCAAAGGATTTCCGATGACGGTTTCACTTTTCGATTTTTAAGTGGCTCGATCGGAATTTCTAATGTTTTATCGACATTACGCATTTTGTAGAATTACGTTGACGGTGTTGTGTATACGTAATTTAGGAGTTTTACTCGGTTTCAATTCATTCTGAATTAAGTAAATGAAAACTTGTTAAGAATTGTATTTCTAAATTACGCGGTTAATTACGTGAAACTAAGATTGTTCGCTAATGCTACTGGGCTACGTTTTCATTGAGATTCAATAATAACTCATAAAGTAAAACTTAAATGTTTTTCTTCACACACTTTGAGTCGAGGTTTATAAATAACTATTAGATGATGCCCGGAACTCCGTTGCGCTAATATTCGTTTATCGCGCGGGAACATTACATTTTTCCATGATAAAAAATCGGTTGTCTGTAAAGTCAACGTATGACGTTGTCACGTTCAACTATCCTTAACCCCTTAACCCTCGCTTCGAATCTCTATAAATAGAAACAAACTTTTTCGACTGTAACCTAAAGTTATTTCGATGTATTTCTTTCAAATGATTGTCTAAAAATATTTATAATGAGTAAAATAAACTATTCGCAATACACAACGCTACATACATTCGTGAAATCCAGTAAAATCTTCGAACAAAGCACAAGTCATACCTTGACACGTAGGAAATAGAGTACAATTTTGAATAGCCGAAATAATACTAATAGCTCACAGATTGTTTATTTATTTTTCATTCAGAGTGTGGTCAATGTATCAAAGGTCATAACTAACCAAACTTCTTTATACAAAAGTATTCTCTAAGTCATCAAAATACGTAATATAATCGAAACAAAGAGCGCGGCCCAGGTGGGCCTTACGGTTGTTGAGAGACTTGAGAGGATAAATGGAACGCCTCAGAGCTGCTGTCAGCGAGGTAACGCCGCATGAACTGTCATGTTTTTCGGGCGAGCACCCCATATCGAATTATAAGACGTTATCATGTCAAAAGTATCCTATGTCCTTTCCCGGGCCTCAAAGAGTCTCTAACCAAATTTCAGCCAAATTGGTTCAGCGGTTTGGCCGTGAAAAGGTAACAGACAGACAGACACACTTTCGCATTTATAATATTAGTATGGATACCAATCTCTCGATTAAGAACTCGAATGTTATTAATTTCTAGTGTCCGTGGTAGGGGTGTACCGTTAGAGGCGGCTTCCCGACGCTATTACGAGAGATTTATTACCCGCGTGTCCGGATGCCTGGATATATTATGCAATGAGAAATTTCTTACATCCTCAGGCTGATATTTATGTGCTTCCTATGCGAAATGTCTAAGATTGGTGGAGTAGTGGTCAAGCGTACAATATAAGCAAGCACATAATACTAGCAAGGATATAATTACGCTGGAGGAAAGAAACTACATATTTGGTAGTCGTGAAACAATACAACAAATACATATAAATAAACAAGATGACCTGCTGAACTTCGTATCACATCCCTCCTTATATTAAAAACCTTTTCTGAACTTCTACGAATATTTCAAGGCTAAAATTAGCGAAATTGGTTCAGCTCTTTTTGAGTTACAGCAAGACTAACAAAATTTAAGATTATTTTTTATTATAGATAAAAACAATTCAAAATCGAATCTACCAAATAGGTGCTTACTCAGCATGCACTGCAACCTTACTCGCAACGCTGATTTTAAATAAATAAGTGTTTTTCTGTTACTTCTACGCTATCACTGCTAAACAAATTTTGATACAATTAAAGTATGGAAATGGCTCGCGTCGGGACTCGTGAGCTGGCACAGGATATAGGATGATTATTGCGGAAAAATCTAAGTTTCCTGTACGATAAATGAACTGTGCGAACTAAATTGCGGAAAACATCTAATTAAAAATAAAACTGATTCGGTTTAATGAATTCATACTTTATATCTAGATATTTTCCGTGACTTAATAAAAAAAATTAATAAGGAGGGCAAACAAGCAAACGGGTCACCTGATGGAAAACAACTACCATCGCCAATGGACAGTGGACACTCGCAACATCAGAAGAGCAGCAACTTTGTTGCCGGCCTTTTAGGAGGGCATGCGCTCTCTACTTGAAGGTTTGCAGGTCGTAGATCCGGAAATACTGCTGGTGACAGTTCGTGTCAGAGTTTTACAGTGCGCAGCAGAAAATTACGCGACAAACGCACTGTGTAACACTGCCACTAATCAAGGTGATGAGGACGGTATTTTTTTTTCGCGTGGATCGAAATGTTGCAGCAGATAGGATTCTGAACAATTCCTCAGAGCACTGACACAACCGGTAGAGGTTGCAGGGTGAAGTTCGAAGCAAATCCTAGGGATACCGTATATTTTGGTTCAATAAATAGTATCATATTCTGTATCTACTATCTAGTCTTAAAATTTGAACAGCAAAGCGCACGTCCATGGCTGATTTCCGTTCCAGTTAACTAAGCCTAGTGTTTCTTAATGTGCGATTCGCACATCGCGCCGTTTTGTTCTCGCATCTGTTGTAACCACATTGTCCAACAATGGGATTACAAGTTACCATCTTAATAAAATCGTTAATTTCCTAACCATTCATCATTTTATATGTAACGGTGAGGTGACCATGCAGCCACTTTTGAAAGACATATATCTACGTATGCAGAATGAGCATGAGCAAGTGTGAGCATTTGTGAATTCTATATTATGTTTTTTAAGTAATTATGATTTTTTATAACTCTATTTGGGATAATCAAGTACTAAATATCTTCTTTAGATCCTTTTTTTATTAAATTTCTTTTCAAAGTGGCGGTATTCGTAAATCGCGATCTATCCGTATGACATCATGTCAGCTATGTACAAGTCGTAAGACATCCCTACCAAATTAAATAGCTACGCCGTAGGCATATAAATCAATTTATCTGTTAGTACGTTAATTGTTATATTTCTACAAAACCCAAACGCATGGCTACCTCCAACATAATATGTATTTGTTGTATGTAATCGGTACCGTTGCTTCACCTATTGTTTCAAATAAGTAAGTAAAAGGAATTACGAAAAGAATTGAGGATATACGAGTACCACGAAGATATAGAATAGAGATACCTATGTATATGAAGGGCAAATTATATATTGGAATGTATGAATTATTATGATAGAGTTTGGAGAGCATATAAAGAGGGAAAAAAGAGAAATGTAATAAAATTACAAATACACAATAAAAGAATTAGGAGAGAGGAATTTATTGAAAAAGAGTAAGGTGGGTAACATCCATGCTAATTTTATCAATGCGAAAGTTTGTCTGTCTGTTACTTCTTCGCGCTCAAACCATTGAACTAGTTTTACTGAACTTTGGTATGGGGATAGTCTGAGACCCGGGAAAGGACATAGGATAGTTTTTGTCCCGTAAAATGTATGGTTCTCGATATAAGAATTTTGCTGGCGTCATTTGGTCATTTACTAACTTTGTAAGTACGACTTTAGTCCCAATCCCTGCCTTTGTGTACAAAAAAAACATATTCATGTGAACATTTCAGAAAGATGTATATGTGAACTTTTCCGTTCTGAAGAAGTTCCCTTTACGGTAAGCAGCGTGACCAGTTTCACATCCCAGCCGCTAGAAACCCTACGGAGGAAAGTGACCACTTTCCCCGCAAATCTAATTACACACAATCTCGTTAATGCCAGATAACATCGCCGCGAACACAAACGCGCTTTATGATTTTTGCAAATCTGATTTTGTAGAGCTAAATTGGCCTTTCACGCCTTCATTTTGACGTTCCGTGACTTAATTGCTGAGCGTGTGGCGGTTTAAGCCGGGGGTCGCGGGTTTGAATCCCGCCGACAGAATAAACAGTATTCTATGTATCTGGGTTCCTGTTAAGTATAAAAAATATATTTCCTTGGTCTGGTACCCATATCAAGTCCTTTAGGTACTTAGCACGGGTCCAGAATGACGTTGAAGACCAGACATTATTATTATTATTTTAAGCCCCCGTTGTGCTCCTAAATGGACAAACATGATTGCGCCAGTACTCTACAGACTACAGTATGTAATTGAGGTAGAGAGGCCGTATTATGCGTTTACGTTTGGTTATTTTAAATTTATGACTTATGATAAAACATGGTAAATGTGTAAAGATATTCGTCTTTGTTCGCCTATGACCAACATTAATTTATCTAACTTGGCCCGTCGTGAAGAATGCCACATTAAAATTGCCACACAGCATGCCACACAACACGGAATTTTTATTTATTTATTTAAAACTATTGCACGTTAAGACGGGCTTAATGCCTTGTGGTGTAGTGTTTTCTTCCAGCCAAACCTTAGGGTGTTGCAGAGATAGTGAGGTAGATGCAAAATACTAAGAGGACAGAGAGATTAAAGTAACTAAATATTAATATGTTTATACAAAATTATAGATATAAATTCATAATATTCTAATACTTATATAAAATTCTCGTGTCACAATCTTAGATAGCGTACTCCTCCGAAACAACTTTACTGATTTTAACCAAATTTTATATGTATATTCAGTGGATCTGAGAATCGGTTACTGGGTACTTTTTATATTGATAAGAGCATTTGTTGAATAAATAATAGTAAATTATTACAACTCGAGACTGACGGCGACCATTATTTGTGCAACGGGATATCGATGAACGTTGCCATGGTGACATACTTATTTAGTCACTTCAATATAATTCATATAAGTGAAATACTTTTTGTGGCAATACAACGTTTGCCGGGACAGGTAGTATATATATAGAATTACCCACACGTCTTTCTAAAACATCGTAAAATCTCTATTACAAATTATTTGACGTTTAACATTAATCTGTACGGCTGGTGAAGTAACACACTTGCATAACTCTGATGTAGGAAAATACCGTTACAAACAAATAATATTTATAATAGGTAATAAAACTTAACTGTAGGTTAATCTACAAATTCTTATTAACATTCTAAACACGATTAGATGCGGAACAAAATGCGCACGAAATAAATAAGATGTAGTTTTTAAAGATAGGTCAATGTTTGCTTCTTTGTAGTTTTCATTCAACTTTTTGTTGTAGTAAAATTTAACTTTGTGCCACGATTCACGAACTATATATAAAATTTTATATACTTAATAAAGGCAGAAATATATTTAAAATTGATGACGCCCCGAGGAGCACGGGAACCGCATATTTTTCCGGGATAAAAGTATCGTATGTCCTTTCCCGGGACTCAAAGTATCTCCATACCAAATTTCATCAAAATCGGTTCAGCACTTTAAGCATAAAGAGGTAAAAGACAGACTTTCGAATCTATAATATGAGTATGGATTTACGGTTTACCTATTCACCGTACCTCTAGACTCTAGAGTTTATAGCATAGTAAATACCATCTCGTGGTTCTCATTTCTCCGCGACCGAATTCCAATAGCGCTTACCAGAGCGTAACCGCTCACTCATTTACGTTTTCGATCAGTCGAACATTTCGTTATGGTTTGATTTATCACTAGCGTTCGATTACACAACACTCGATACAAACAAAATAGGTCCCGATATTGAACCCTGGAGCACTCCCTTTCAAATGTTTTGACTATTATTATCAATAGAGGTATTAGAGTTAGCTAATAACTATAGTTGACGCTCGCTACTTCGTTGCGCAGAAATTCGTCTTTTGCGCGGGAACCGTACATTTTTTCAGGATAAAAGTATCCTATGTCCTTTCCGAGAGTCAAAGTAAAAAAAAAACACCGAAATCGGTTCAGCAGTTTAGGCGTGCAGAGGTAATAAACAGACAAAAACTTCCGCATTTATAAATTAAAATATTAGCATGGAAATATGGATTCGGGATGTTGCAAAAAATAATAATCTAATATACTGTATATAATAATAATTATAGAGTTATTATAATAATTATTAATAAATTTATGTGCCCATTATGTACCTAACAAATTAGATTTAATGTTAGATTTAATAAAATCTACATCATGATTAGTCTCAGTAATCTGCTAACATTCATCTAGATAGCATATCTGCACTCTAATCTGCAGTAATAAAGGAGATTAAAATTATCTCGTTTGTAAAGTGTACGGACGTGCCCAGCGGTAGTGTGTCAAATTAGCGGAAAATCTGCTTTCACAAAACATCAAGAGCGTTCGTAAATTCTACTGAGTTTCGTTGCTCTTCATCTTTGTATTTGTGAACTGAAGGCATGAGCAGAGTAAACAGAATGTAGTTATGTCTATTGTGGCATGAGTGAACTAACGTTTTATATAAGGACAATTGGTATTTTTTTCTGTTATTCTTTGAACAAATGAATGAATGAATGAATGAAAACACTTTATTGCACCAAGACAAAGCATAAAAATATACAAAACTTATAACTAAGAGTAAAAAGTACAAAAGGCGGCCTTATCGCTACAAGCGATTTCTTCCAGACAACCTTTATTGTAAAACTATAATGTAACAGTAGTAATAGATGGTAGGTGACTACATAGACAGCTAAAAGTAAAGTTTTTAAAATATATAAGTATAATATTATAAATACATACATACACATATACACATACATATATATGAACAAACCTTGTAACTTGTCTACTTCATAGTCAAGCTATACATAAAATCTACATTTTTGATTTTAAATCAGTTACTCGGTCCTTAAGCGTCCATTTATGAAAAAAACTTCAATTTAAAATTGTCAGACACCCACTTTATCGACAGGAATCGTGTTCAATTCTCTACTCTTATAAAAAGGTTTAAGCTTCGATGAGAATAATTGTGGGACGAAAGTTTCGATTCTCCATACCGTATTGATGGTATTGTCAAATCACGAGATACTTTCTCCTCAAAGGTCTTTTGTGTTACAGCTCCATCCATGGTAGCTTCATTAAATCGCTTATGTCAGATCCATTAAAGTTCTACCTTCGATGTTTCATTAAAATCGCTTATGACGAACGCCTCTTTGGTCCAGTGGTTTGCGTGCTCATGACTCGAATTTTGTGGGTTCGATTCCCGCGTTAGAAACGTACTACTTCCAAGTTTAGTTAGGACAATACAGGCTGATTACCTGATTGTCTGATTGTCTGACAAGTAAGATGATCCCTGCGTCGGATGGGCATGTAAAACATCGGTTTTGCGCCTGATCTCATCACCAGACATGTCGGTCGTTCGATTAACTGGGCTATGACCTATGAGGATAAGGGAAATAATATAGAGTCCTTTCTTTCGTGGTACTATAAAATACTCCTGCATAGCTAGCCTGGTTTCAACCACCCACCCTCACCGAAACCGGTGTGTGAGTATTATTATTATTATGTCATCAGTCATCACCCATCAAAGTTCTTCATCAGACTGTTAATAAACAGATTCACAAAGAGTTCCAGAATCCTTAACATTTTGATTGAATTATGCATTTTATGCAACACAGAGTTGTGACAACACAGATGTGCAACACAGAGTGATGAGATTAAAATCGCTTATATCAGACTCACTAAAGTTATTAACAGTTGCCCAAACAGTCATTTTATCATTTATTTCGGCAGAATCCTTATCTTTTTGAATAATGCATTTTATGCAACACTCTCAAATAGTGATATAGAGTAGCTATAAATCTTGATGAAAGAAGCCGCTTGTTACGGAATCATATGATCGACGTAACAATCACAGACCGTATGTGAAACGTGAACATACCAGTTTTTGTCACTTACTGCTTAGAAGCTAATTATAAAAGCTGTTAACCATTAAAAGCCGTCTAAGAGCGAGTTGGAATCGCGCACGAAGGGTTCCGTAACATAAAAATGTCTATTTGTATGGGTGTCCCCTTAAATATTTAATAGAAATACATAATTTCTAAAAAATTCGAGTGTCTAGCTGTCGCGGTCCTACAGCAGAATATATATAATAATGAATGGACAGACAGCGAATTCTTAGTAATAAGGTCCCGTTTTCACCCTTATGTACGGAATCTTAAAACAACATACACGTTATAGTTCAAAAATTCAAAAGCGCTCGATTTTAAATTCTAGCACATTGTAATAAGCACCTTTGGGTCTCGCGTGAGATGGCGCACGCGATAGAAACCGCGTTACGCAACACCAATTAATACGAATAGTATTGATTCGTGTGGAAATAATTGCTATTGGATATGACTCCGACCTCATTGTATTAACCTCGCCCAGAATGTGTTTAAAAAGGACGTTGAGCAGAAAATATTATGTTGTAATTGCTTAGCGTTTTTTTTCTTTAAGGTACGTACCATTACATATTCATAGACAGATTACAGACCTACGTTATGTGGTTTTTGTTAAGAATAGTTTTTTATACAAAATATTTTCAGAACGTCGTTACTATTGGTGCCTACCACCGGTTCGGGAACTAGCCCAGCGAGAAGAACCGGCGTAAGAAACTCGCAAGGGCCATCTGTTAGTTGCGATCTACCGACAGGGTTTTATACAACCCAGCCTAATTATGAAGGTCCGTTATTTAGTCTATGAATCAATTTAACTGATAGTACATTGTACGTGTATTGTGTAACTGAATTTGATACTTTCTCATAGGTCAGTTACATTTAAAATCTTGTCTATACCTTTCATAAATAACCATCGCTATTTACATAAGTTTACATACTATTTATTTTAAATACATATAATAATTGTATTTCTGTTTTTAAGTGCGCCTCAATAATTTCATTTGCTTGTCATTAGCTATGTCCACACTATGCGCTTTCGTCTTCAATTTTCGTCATCTTCTTTCATTCAACATTCTATTTGGCGCATTCGTCAACGAACGTAACGCCAACATTGTCATTTTTGTTTTTTGGATACGGTCAGACGGATTTCGGATGTGTCGTGTTCGCTGTTGACTGCGCTATAACGCATGCCCTTGACGAACAGAAAAAGGCACAGTGTAGACAAATGGATTAGATAACAACCTCCTTAGTGTTTCGTTATGTCTGTAGCAGTCTGTAGAGTGTAGGCTGTAGGATGGTCAGCCCCCCTACCATGACATCTTATAGCAGTATTACTTTAATGATACTTTCAGATTTCGCAAAAACAAAAAAGATAGCTATGTTTATATAAATAGAGTTCATGTTTGTTTATGCGAAATTCAAAAGTAATATTAAAGTAATACTGCTATAAGAGCTCATGGTAAGGCCCCAGGTGAGAATCTTGGTCTTGCATTAATCAGCATTAACATCAGTAATTGAGGAAGCCTAGTGCTTAACCAAATGAATACTTTTACTACTTCGCAACTGACGCACTGACTGAGAAAGATCGAGAAAGATTGACAGCATTTACATACAGAAATCGTTAATTTTAATATTCGGAATATATGCATTTGCTATGAATAAATCATAATAATATTTAATCGTTTTAGCATTAATTCTTTATAGTGCGTTATTATAAATCAATTTTGTTATCGTTATGATGTTTGACTATTCATAAGTATCTTTCTAAAAGGAGTTTAATTTATCACTTTAAACTTATCTAGCCATATCAAATTAAAGCCTCAGCTTTACTAATGACAAGAATAGCCCACAGTTTCAACCAAATTGCACATGTACCTAATTTAACATTCTATTTGATCTTTAAATGTTTTGGAACACTCTAAATTAAAATTATTCTACTTTGAAGCATATTCGTTAGTCGGTCTTTACCTCTTTTCTGTCAAACAAATACCCCCAAACCTCTGTTGCAAGCATATTTCTATAGAATCTAGGTAGACTAGAGTTGCTAGGTCTACATAATAATCTATGAAGTATCTAGAAGCACGCGGTCAGACGCCCAGCTTCGTGGACCGTATTGGATACTGTTATCTAATGATTTGAGATCGGTATGTGGCGCATCCTCACACGAGATAGTACACAATATTATGTTATCTATTTCGCACATCGTGGTTTCGCTAAAAAAGGCAACGTATCTGGTATCGGGGGTAAAAAGTGACCCCACTCCAATGAAACATAAAAAATATATGAAAACAGCTTTTTTTCAAATTAATTAGTTTTGTATACTGAAATAAATCTCGTAACTAATATTAATTAATAATATTGCTTATATATTCCTATTATAAATTATTATTTTTAACAAAAAATTAAAACCGACTTCCAAGGTAAAAACAATATTAACATTAATATGAACTAAAAAGTATTAAATAATTTTTGTTATCTAATAGTGCCTTTTTCCGAATTCGGCTAAACCTCAACTATTTCTGTACTCAATCTTCATTATTTTGAAGTCGGTACCAGATAGCTGAATCTTCAGTCCTCTGACAGAATATTTGAAACTTTTGGAACTGGCACCGACTTCAAAATTATGAAGATTGAGTACAGAAATAGTTGAGGTTTAGCCGAATTCGGAAAAAGGCACTATTAGATAACAAAAATTATTTAATACTTTTTAGTTCATATTAATGTTAATATTGTTTTTACCTTGGAAGTCGGTTTTAATTTTTTGTTAAAAATAATAATAATTTCACTCTTTTTAGTTACACTAGTAGGTAAACCTTCGCGTATATTTTACGTATCTTATTACAATTTGTTAAGAGTCACAGTTCACACTTACAAAATAATATGTTATCAGTGAAGTGAACATATTGTGCTAAGTAATTTAACAATTTTAATACTTCAAACCCCAAGCGGTCACCGGCGATTGCGATAACAATAGAAAGGCTATTGTGTCTCGTTTTTCCACGATCGAAGGATCTATCAGATAAAAAATTGTATAAACTTGCATAGGATGTAGCGTAGCTACTCATCTAATATATAAAATTCTCGTGTCACAGTTTTCGTTGCCATACTCCTCGGAAACGGCTTGACCGATTCTCATGAAATTATGTGAGCATATTGAGTAGGTCTGAGAATCGGCCAACATCTATTTTTCATACCAAAAATTATTTATATGGCAAAACAACGTTTGCCGGGACAGCTAGTAATATAATATAATATTATCATAATTATTGACAGCTGTTCTTGTAATCAAGAATTCAATTTCAAATCCATTCAAATCGATACTTGTGCGCCATCTATCGATTAATAAGTATAACTAATTAAAAAGACACTTATGGGATGTTTTCTTTTTATCATCTCCACCAGACGGCGCGACGGTAGACACTCACTAATTTTCTATTGGTTCCCCACCGATTTGAAATTATCTGCAGGTTGGCATTACTGACTACATGTTGGTCGTGTTTCTAAAAATATCAGTGAACTGTAAAGTGTAATAATATCAATCAAAATATCATACTCCTAAGCGATCATTGGCTTAAGCAATTAGGCCAGTATTCTGGTAACAGCTTAGGAACACGCTTGCACTTGTCAAACTGAAAACATGATAATTGAAAGAGTTTTCTACTTCTACTTTTTATTGTCGGTGTGGTTTTTAATATTTTTCCCCAAATTGTGTTATTTGGATTTTTGATGTTCATTATTGGTAAAATATTAGCCACTAAATATCTGTTATATTGCACAAGTGCAGGTAAGATGTTGTCAAAACCAAAATGTATTATTCCTGTGACATTTGGTGTGAACAACGGTAAATAGGGCTATTTCTTCCGCGAGTTTTAACTAAAACATCGTTATTATAACTTTATTATCCTATTCATTGGAATATTATTGTGTCTTTTTAAAATTGAAATGTATCAAGTTTTACATGCTTTTGCCCAGTTAAGTAGCAATTATTGATGGTATTCCCTGGTATTACCGATAGTTGTCTACCCATACGCCATCTAGTTACTAAAATGGAAGCTGTTTGACAATCAAATTAAAAAGCTTAGAAAATTCCTCATTGACTTTGTTTTGTTTAAATGCTCTTTTTAAAATAACTTTATTTTAATTCTATATTTTGTCTATTAAAATTTTATAAAGTAGTTAGTAAAGTATTCGATCTGTACCTATATAAAGTAGTAAAGTATATTCGATCTGTCGTCTAACGGATACCGTCGCCTCCGCGGCGCTGACCGCCGTGTATATTTAAACAAAGTGTTGTTATACAGTATAAAATTATTATTATTTTTAGTACATCCACACCTATGCCTTGTACTATTATCTATTCTGTGCCATGAGACAATGGTGACCTTAACACGACGTGGTAATGATGAAGACGATGATGATGATGATGATGATTATGATGATGAATATGAATTGCATAGTAGCATATGCTTTCTGTTCTTAAAACAACGCCGAAACTCCCAAACGTGTATCTATAAGGAGTCAGGAGTTCTCTCAGCATCTTCGAAACCATGGTATACCTTGACCCAATATTTGACTTTTTGGTAGCATATTCTTAGTACACTTCACATAAAACCAAAATCACTATATGTTTCCATATAAATTTCGAGGAGTTCC
The DNA here is from genome assembly GCA_937595015.1 of Polyommatus icarus. Taxonomy (NCBI): domain Eukaryota; kingdom Metazoa; phylum Arthropoda; class Insecta; order Lepidoptera; family Lycaenidae; genus Polyommatus; species Polyommatus icarus. The sequence continues at coordinate 28,960,060 of OW569321.1, read as the reverse complement.
CTCGATTACTCCTGGATTCCATCATCAGGTCACCACTTTTGTGAACATGGTACCAAATTGGAGTGAAACCAAATACAACAAAACAAAAATTTCGAAAATCGGTTCACAAACGGCGGAGTAATCGTTGAACATACAAAAAAAAAAAAAAAAAAACAAAAAAAAGAATCCACAGCCGAACATATAACCTCCTCGTTTTTTGGAAGTCGGTTAAAAAAAGATGAAAGTTTTCGATCATACTTAGACGACTGTTAATTTAACAGCCCCTCACTATATTAAAACATAAACATATGTTTTATTTCTTTTTATCTAGTTTCTTATGTAACCTAAATAATAAAACACATGAATTTATTTTGATATCAGCTAAAAATAAAAAAATGACAGAGCAAACCCAGAAACCAAAAACTACTCGAAAAATTTTGCTATTTTGTATGTGATTTTGGCAAAATTTTCTTTACATTGCAATAACGAGCACTTGCTATACTTGATACACCTTCTTTGCTTCTAGAATTTTAAGAATCCGAAACTGTACCTATGATAATTTCGCTAGAACAGCTGACTTCCTTCCTCTCCTTACTAGCTGTTTCACGTTGCAGACTGTTATAATAGTTTTCTGGGTGGTTTCTGAATTATATTTTGAGTACTCGTTACATAAAAGCTAATTTTGGTTTAAAATTCCCCAGAATATCTAAAAGATTTTGAAAACCATCACAAGATACCGTTGAAAAATAACATACACTTCTGGTATCGGGAGTAATTTTTGACCCCACCACTGTCTGTAACTCCACTTTCAGCAGTAGAGCCACGTACGTTTGTCATCCGCTGCACTACCCGACGTAACGATATTACACAGAATCAGAAGAGTGTAGATGTTTAAATAGTAAAGATATCATAGAAAATTTGAATGCCTGTGGTAACTTTTGACCCCCGATACCAGTTAAGGGCTAATATTATGTTTTAAGAACTTAGCCTAGAGGCTGTGAAGCTAGAGCTTCATAGTAGGTACGAGTAAGTTTGAAGAAATTTTTGATCTTTGTGCCTTAGTTCTTACTAACCTACCTACCTAAGATACTTTGAATATAATGTTTTATTAGAAGCGCGGGAACAACCTTATTATTATTAGTTATTAAATTATTATGTCCAAAGAAAATAACCGTATAAGATATTATAATTTTAAAGTTCTTTCTACTTAACTTGCTTTGTCAAAATAAATATTATTTTGAGTTCGATAGCTTTACATGTAAGTTCGCTTCATTCGTCTATATCACTGTTATTAATAGCCACGTAGCTATAAGACATCTCAATCCAGTCGCAATTAATGTTGTTACGACCAACCGATAATTACATTTGAAGATACAGCGCCCATTTTCTATCGGCTGCGGGCACTCGAGACAATTTCTACGGCAAATTTTTGCATCATCAATCATTTTAACGACTGAGCATTATAAGATTGACATTCTTTCTAAGATTGTGCTCTTATGGCCTGTTTCACCGCTTCCTGATAAGGTGCCCGATAGGGTTATTTGACAGATTTTCCATACTCCATCTGTCAAATTAAGTGGTGGATAGCCTTATCAGGAAGCGGTGAAACAGGCCCTTATAATCCGATTCGATATCGGACGTCGATATTTGATAGCCGAGGACAAGCAGAGTTTGAATTACTATAAAACAAATACCTTTCACATTAACCGATACGATATTTGAATATTTTAAAATCCATCCATATTGCAAATGCGAAAGTCTGTCTGTGTGTTACCATAAAGGTAATATACCTATCGGAATATAATATTATATAAAATAATATAATAATTATATAATTATACTAGCTGTCCCGGCAAGCGTTGTTTTGCCATTTAAAGTATTTCTACTTCATCAGCATACAAAATCTTACCCCCTCTTTTGTCCCCAACAGATGTTAAGTTGGAAAAACAGTTAATAATATAAAGTGAGTCCATTAAAGAAAAAAGTTTACTTAATAAAAAATCTGACCCTCTCTTTGGTGGTGGTGGTGGTGTGTGTGTGTGTGTGTGTGTGTGTGTGTGTGATTTTTATACACCAGATATTGAGTCGGAAGAAGGCAAATATATCTGCGAAAACCTTATTCAAATCAGATCAGTTGTTTTCGTGTTAAAGCAAAAGTCTTATACAAAATCTGACCCCCTCTTTTGTCCCTTTTGAGGGGTGGGGGGAAACATTTTTATACACCAAATGTTAAGTTGGAAGAAGACAAATATATCTGCGAAAACCGCATTCAAATCGGATCAGTACTTTTCGTGTGATAGTGGAACAAACATACAGACAGACAGACAGAAAAAAAACTGACCACATTTTTGGCTTGTATAGCGATGTAGTGACACCCTCCGCTTATTATTTTGTGCAAAATAATAAACGGAGGGTGTCACTACATCGCTATACAAGCCAAAAATGTGGTCAGTTTTTTTGTCTGTCTGTCTGTCTGTATGTTTGTTATCTTTAATGTCTGTACATTAAAGATAACAAACATACAGACAGACAGATCGTCATTTCTACAGTTTTATTATATGTATAGATAATTATATTATATTATTATATAATTATATTATTTTATATATATAGTACAGTAAACTCCAGTCGTGCGTCGGAGCTGACACACTTTTTTATTCCGTAAACGCTCCCGCGCAATAATCGCAACGGAGTGTCGGGCGTTATCTAGTCAACTATAAAACAACCTATCACATTAATCGATACGATATTCGAATATTTAAAGTAAAAACATTCTAAATTTAAAAAGATACTGTTATTGATTTAATCTTCGCCTTTTAGGAAAAAACTCGGAAGTCAAGTTTTGTTTCCGTTCAAACCAGCAACTGGAGGTCGTGGACTAGTTTCCCACTAAATTCTAACGGACCATAAAATTAAATCCTGTCACTACAACTGATTGGCAGCACCATTAAACATAATCGGTACTATTATGGTATCTTATATTTGTTTTATTGACAGTTCAATCGCCTAATAGAGTAATGTAGGCTTTATAGTTTGTGGGCAAAACTGGAGCAGTGGTAAAAGTGTTTTATGCAAGCTCATGATGATAATTACAAATTTAACAGTTGACCTAGTGTTTAAATACATATTCCTACTAATATTATAATTCTTGCGAAAGCTGTTTTTCCTGTTACCTATTCACGCTTAAACCATTTAAACTGCTAAACAGATTTAGATTTTTGTAAGGAGATACTTTCAGTTCCCGAAAAGGATATGTAATATGTATAATGGAACAAGAACCCGTGAAGGTCAGACCTTCCTTCGTTTCGTAAGCAAAGAGGTAAGAACGACCAGCAACTAGTTGTTTGAGTTTCGGTCGCGGTTACTTTAGGAGGTATCCAGTTCTGAAGCTCTACCTGACCTTTGAGAAAGAGCAAAGCTCAATTTCATAGCTTATAATCTTCGCTGTAAGTGGAGGAATCTCGTTTTCCAGTGCTGGACATTTTTGACAGTTACTTCCCAACCTTAAACTTCCTTAAAGTTGACTTTGAGGATGTCTAGCAGTGGGAAGCTACTGTCAAAAATTTCCGGCACTGGAAGACGAGATTGCTTCACTCAAGGTCACAAACAGGTAAACTTTCAGCTTTACGAAAAGGTCTGGCCCTCGCGGGCTCTTACTCTAATTGTTTTCATCGTGCTGCTACGCGATAAGATAATTTTGGTGTGAACTGAATCTAGGACAACATCTAACTAATAATCGTAAGAAAATACTATTCTTATTTTGATGATAGATCGTTTTCAGTCATCCCCGGTAGATACCCAATACCCATATAGCATAAATAAAACACCTGGGGTTTCTTGCCTAAAATATCGAAACAATTCTCATTGACTTTTCTACCGTCGCGTTGTAAGTATCAATTGCAACTTAACCAAGTTCCCAGATGATCTCGGTATCGCTAAGTAGCCTTTAACGGTCGATTAAGGTTGAGCAAGCGCCGGCGGAAGCGAGGAAGGTTTGTTACGACACCATTCATGGTCGTACAGCGATGCGCCAAGATATTGTTATCATAATTGCATGCAAACTATGCCGTTACGAATTTTATGCAAGGTTTGTAATTTGTAATGTATCTTTAATTAATGGTTTCTTCAAAATGGTTAATATTTACTCACTAAATTGCTCAAGTTGCAACAGTTTATGGCGACGGGAGCCGTACTGTTTTAGGCACAGAAACTATTCAATGTTTCTTACTGGTACTCAAGTATCATATTCCGAGATTTCATACAAATCAGTTCACACAGTTTAAGCTAAACAGACAGACAGACGGATAGAAACATAAACCAAACAGACACTTTGAAATTTTATTGGTGTGATACAACTGTGTATCTATATAATACGAGTATGTATACTAAATATAATTTCCTTTGTTTGTCAGCATCTATTATCTAAGTAGCTAAAATTTGGCCCACCATATTTAAATAGCACAAAACAATAGCAAGTACCGGTGCGTATACGCACACCATTCTTCATGAGTGGGTGAATTAGCAGCTGATGGTAAGTCATTACAGCCGGGAAAGGAGGCTGGCCGGTCGACGACCTACATCACACCCAAATATACAACCGGTCCCGCGCCGCGTGGCTTTCAAATACTGCAGTGTTTGGGAGCTGAACTTACTATTATTGCAATATATTAAATACTAGCTGTCCCGGCAAACGTTTCTTTGCCATCTATACTTATTATAAAATGAAGTCACTTTTTTCCCTCATGTCCCTTTGTTCCCTTTAATCTTTAAAACTAGAATATCAAGAATATCTTTAAGAAGAGAGTGAATCAATTAGCCATTGCTATAATAAATCAATACACATATTATTATGTTACTTTCCCCCCAAAGGTAGGCCGATGCAGCCCTGACGTCACTGCGACCCTTAAGGATCTATTGTGACTCCTTGCATCAGAGTACCATCCCCATCCCAATTATGCTAATAAATTGAACGATATGGTAGAGGATGGTGCCACGAATTGCCCCTCCGCAGATGAGTATTCGTAGCGCCCAAGGTGCCTGTTTCTGCTCTGTAGAAAAGCTGAAAAGGAGAAGGTGAATTGGTGTCTGGTGCTTTTCCTCGCAGAATCTGCAAGTCGTTGTGTATTAATAAGTAATCCGCAAGTATACCCAAGTTATGAATCAATTTAATCGGATAGACATTCATTGGTCAATTATTATTATGATATTTCGTTTATGACATCTCCCTCATAAAGCACGAAAAAAGTAGCTCCCGTGTCCGTATCGGTATATATGGTATATATATATTATACCCCAGCCCAGCCCATTATTTTAGAGCTTATATACAAACAAACAGTTCGTTTTAATATTAATAGTACACCTATAGTTTAATCAGTACCGGTGTATAGGTCCGTTTAATGTCGGCCAGTCTCCCGGCAGACGGAATTCCTGCAGGACCGGCTCGGCATCTCATCTACCGGGACGACATTATGCAATGGATCGACGAACTCCCTGCGAATCTGTGGAGTCGCCAGTTTTGTTATAATTTGGCGTTTTGTAACTTGGCGGTGGGTTAAGTTGGGGGTGACTTAATTTTGACGTGTCAAATAGCAACTTGACGCAATGTCATGGTTATTTTACAGATTTTTTAATACACTTTGAATTAGATTATTATTATAGATTTGCTACCCGCGTTGTTTGGCTACCTGTTTTAAAAATGCATCGCAACACCTCGCAACTTTGGAATTGATCCTTGACGGTGTTTATGTCAAATCCCTTATGACATAATATATTAAGTAGGTACTACGTACTATTTATTAGTTATTACCCTAATGCTTATAGTATTTTTGTTTTTGACCTTCGTCATTGTAAATTGCAATCGATTTCAATTTTACTGAACGCTCTGGCGTTGAATTATTCTTACTCAAATTATGACATTAAGGAATCATACTAGATGAGGATATAGTTATAGCTGATAGGTGCAATCTATTTAGACAAAGACAATTTCATCATTTGAGTTTAGAGGAAACTGAAGAAATAAAACTGAAGGAATTCAAGATAAAGACGACAAATTCAAGGTAGCACGGAATTGACGGAGATAGTCTCGGAATTGCTCTAGATAACTATAACGACACTATTCTTATTATTTCCGTAATTAAAATAAGGTCATTTTATAGTTTTTAAGGAGTAATAAAATATCTACAAAACAACATTTAACTAAGTAATTACAATTAATTATAAAAAAATAATTAGATTAATATTACAAATTAGATAATTACATCTTAATTTTATGATATAATAGGCATTTTGATCTAATAAAGATTTAATGGAATGGAACGGATGGGGAAATACATTTTTTGTGGAGCGAAACGTAATACAAACAAAACCGTCATTTTAAAACAAATGACTACTTGAACCACTATTTGCATATATACAAATTAACTGATTGCATAATGTGTGACGTGCATTATACAAGGAAAACAAACTACAAATAATGTATTAGGTATGAACTTTCATTATTTTCTAACATGCTCGTAGATTTAAAATTCTAGACAGCGTGAAAAATACCCTACATTCAGATAATATGATTTTTATTTGAAAAAGTTGTTAATTAGATAATAATAACTGATTGTCAGGTCTGTATATCTACAAAACATAAAAATGTTAGGATATAGGTCAATATAAAATCAGGCCGCCATGTTAGGTTAACCGCCAAATTGCATTCTTCAGTAACAGCAACGTCAAGTATTCGACACGGTGTGGGAACGAGATCGCGATACCGATCACCATTGTTGTTTATTACTCTGATGTATTATTGTTAATTATTTAATAGCCCTTACCCGTTATTGTTGAGCTAATAATCTCACGCAGATTGCGGGGAGCCTGTAATAAAGGCTGCAGAAATTTATTGATAGCTTACCTAAGAACATTTGCGTCATCCTCAAACCTCAAAGTGAAAAAAAAAAACCATTCATTCGACGTAAACTATGTAACAGTGTAAAAAATGTGGTTTTTTACCTCGACGTGCACCCACGCCTATTAGTAAGTATCTAAAATAATACAGCCTGTTCAAAAATACTGAAAACTCGGCTGTAGTCACAAAATTAAGATAAACGCTCTCTTAATTTTGAAAAATTTAAAAAATGATTTGTCTTACTTCGGGGTTTTTTGGGGCTACCGGCCATCTTGACATTTTTTGGCGTGCACGGTGTCAATTTCTCTTATATTAGTTTTGTTCTGTCAAATATTAAGTTTTCCTTATGGCCTGTTTCACCGCTTCCTGATAAGGTGCCCGATAGGGTTATTTGACAAATTTTCCATACTCCATCTGTCAAAATAAGTGGTGGATAGCCTTATCAGGAAGCGGTGAAACAGGCCCTTAGTATTGAAATCTTTAACTTTAGGGGCCTATTTCACCTTTTTCTGATAGAGTGCCGAATAGGCTGTTCACAACTTTTTCGACATATTCTTCATACTTGATCTGTCAAGTTAAGTGGTGAATAGCCTATTCGGCACTTATCAGTAAGTGTTGAAACAGGTCATTAGTCAGCTAAAATAATTTCCAAGGCAGCTCCATGTGTTCTTAGCTGCGGCGACCGGCCCTTATGCAGGAACTCGCGACACGCACCGCGCTGATAGCGGGCTATCGACCCTACATTTAATGTGGTGGGACACCGGCCACCGCCATCTTAGATTTAATATACTATCGACACCTTAGTATTTTATTTGTCATGTATGATAACATCGTTTTACCATAATATTTACTAAGAAGGTTTAGAGCAAAGTCGGCAATTTTTATGACAAAAATGTTTTACCGGAGGCCCAATCCCCTACCCTTTTCCCTTCCCTACTCTTCCCTATTTCCTTCCCCACCCTCCCCTATTACCCCTTAAAAGGCCGGCAACGCACCTGCAGCTCTTCTGATGCTGCGAGTGTCCATGGGCGACGGAAGTTGCTTTTCATCAGGTGACCCGTTTGCTCGCTTGCCCCCTTATTGCATAAAAAAAGTAGAAAATTCATGTCGGGAAAGGTAGAGAAACTTGTATGTTATTTCGACGAAAAGACACCAAAATTTAAGATAATATCAATTGTTATCTTTTGATTTAATTATTTATTAATTTATTAGAATCCTATGAAAACTTACCATTATGATAGACGCCATTTTCATAACTTTAGACAGCGACGATCGTCTCACATCACTTCAGAGGGTCCTCAGCAACTCACTGTACTATCACTGTCGTAATTTCACTCAGAATACAACTTAGTCTATTCTTCGAATATCTATAAAGTAGGACATAAAATAATACGAGGCGTTTATTGACTATACTTTAAAAGACCATAAACCTATATAAATTGGTATGTAGTTAAATCTATTTTTAATACGAAAGTGTTTAATGTTATGAGAGAAACCTATTTCTTTATTTTTATAAGCGTTTGCTAAACTAAAACAGTAATCCACTTTAATAATTTAGCACTACTTAATAATTTTATAGTTGTTTGATTGAGCGAAGTAAACTACCGAGGTAACTAACAAGGAGTTAATAAATGAACAAAAATATACTTTTATTTGTAAGGTTTACAGCACCTATGTTTAATTTTAAATTATGCAAATTGTTAACCAATTGGAAACTACAAGACACGGCTCGATCAACAATCAGTAGCGAGTCAACGGGTATAAGTTATTCAAAGTATACAGTTATGTATGTAAATATGATAAGTATCAGCTATCTACTGAACTAGACGGTAAAAAGCATCATTAATATTATTAAATCGCTTGTAAAGTTAAGTTCCGTTGCGTATTACAATTGCTAATAACAACGGTGCAGCTTGTATGACGAAACACAGGAAATAGGCCCTTACGACTTGCTCAAATGTTTAGATTTCCTTTACACATGCATATTATAGTCTAAATACTGACAGATTGTAACGACAAAGTGACAGATAAATTAGCGATATGTCATTTTGTCTACACTTCCATTGAAGGAAACTTGCCGAACTCTACTTGTGACGATTTTGATTTTATGAGAACAAAAAATTTCTTGAGCTGTGTAAAATCAGATAAATTGAAAGCATATTTTCTTTTTCTTCATTCATGGAAAAAAGAAACTGGAGAAATGTATTGAGGTAGATATTAATATCTCTTAGCATAATAGCTCTACGGGTGGTAGATAGAGTTTGAAGAAAATAAGTGGAGCAAATTGTTAAAAAGACGATTTACAGGTATTTGTGAACGTTAAAAAAGTATTTATTCATCTTTTTCTGTAGCAAGTAACTTTGGTATTAAGCTTATCATTTTAGCACAAGTTCATAAGTAAGAAACCTTATTGCATCGCAGAATGGAAAGTATAAGTAAATAAAAACAAAAAGTGACTCCATTAAAACGAAAGTACGCGGCGAGATGGACGCCACAGATAATAAATTGAGGCTGGCGGGAGAACGGCTTTGTCGGCGAAGCGGGGTTTATCAAAGGAAAATATCGGCAAAGTGCATATCGACCTGGGATGGTCAAACAAGGAAATTAGTCTTTTGCAGCAAATTGTATTTTGGAAAATAGTTTAATTAACATCGATCCAAAATAGATGTTTAGAATCTGCGATGGAACATAAACACTAAAGCAGCCAATATCTATTTTGCAAAGTAGAGACAAAAATTGCGATTACAAGATTGGTATAGAAATTACAAACACATAGAATACAGAAAATTCGTTCTGATATAGGAAGATTCAAAATGCAGGTTTTCTACAACTTTGAATTTCTTCCTACCGTAGAAAAAACGATTTATTTATATACAGGGCGTAACGAAACAAAGTAATAAATATTGAGGGTGTGTATGAGTCCCGTACGTATAGTAAATTTATATCTATGTACTTACAAAATATACTCTGTTACAATCGAAACTTTTCCTTCTGGCTACGCCGTCATCAATTAAATGCATTAAAATTAAAGTATCGAGCAAGAGGTCTGTTAAAATAATTGCCCAAAGAACATTTGTGTTAAGGCCAAGACGAAATTTCTGTTTGCGTAATTCACGTGCAATGAAGCCGGCTCTACAGCTAGAAAGTGGATGTTTAAACACACGTGTGACGTGACAGTTTCCTGCCTCACTCAGAGAGATTTAACATTAATTAAGTTTTAAGTAATTAAAAAAAATTGACATAAACTCCATACATTTTTCTCTCTTCATTACATAAGTTAAGTAATTAAACGTCCAAAATGGGCCGATAATTTTCTAGTCTTTAGATTGAGGTAAAGCTGTACTCCGATCCCGACCGCTTCCTATCAAATTAGGAATTTAAAAGGGGAACTGTTTTTGGATTTGCGCCATATTGGAAAGTTGGCATCGTACATGAGTGATCAGTGATCGGTGATGCATTTCATTCATGAAATTCCTGCGTCTCGTGAAAGTGATCTTCCAATATAATATTATTATTATGTAGAGAAAATAAAGAAAAAATCGGCCAAGTGCGAGTTGGACACGCGCACAGACTTCCGTACCAGTATAGAGCAAAAATAGACAAACATGTAATTTTTGTATGGGCCCTCTTTATTTTATTTCAATTTTATTCCTAATTATTAAAGTTTAAATACAATTGAGTGTTTTGTGAATATTTCAAGTGTCTTTCCAATATTGATATCGAGCAAAAAAGGCCGAAATAATCTAATAAATTATAATAATAATTTTATTTCGATTTTAGTATTAATTTGTTGTTATAGCGGCAACAGAAATACACAATCTGTGAAATTTTCAAATCTCTAGCTATTACCGTTTTTTGAGATACAGCCTGGAGACAGACAGACAGACGGACGGACAGACATCGAAGTCTTAGTAATAGGGTTCCGTTTTTACCCTTTGGGCATGGAACCCTAAAAAGTAAGTTATACACTGTTTGAGCTTTAAAAGTTTTACGTTTGCCAGCTTTATTAATTTGCCTACTGATCGAAATAATTTTGTTACCCCCTATGCCTATAAGATCAAAAAGTATAAAATTTTACAGAAATAATATTTTTAATACAGGAATTATTTAATTTTATGGAAGGCGGTCAACGACCAGATTTTTTTTTCAGCTAGACATGCACTAAAATAAATACCCAATATCACGCTACCGATTGTTAATTACGTGCAACAAAATTTGTAAACAACAAAATTAGTTCACTAATTAGTCACGATTTATGTCCAGTAAATCATTCCTTTTTCAAACGGGCCTTCTAAAAACTGAACCTAATCCTACCTACCTATTTTCCGAAAAAAAAAAACAAATAAATCTACGCACACACAGACACAACACAACACAGCGCGCGTGCGGCGAGCGCGGCTCTCGCGGGGAAATGCGCCTGCGCCGGCCGCGCTGACGGATGCCTGGATCGTGTTAAGGCCAAGTGGTAGAGAACTTAGGAGCCTTTGCAAAGCCTTCGAAAACTTTAGTCTTTGGAACTCTGGTTTTCGTAGACTATAACACAAGATGTATTGAGATTTACAGGGATGAAACGCTTTGACACTTGTCTTGGTTTCTGGGCTTGTTTGACTGGAGTTTTTGATTGGTTTGACGTTATTTAATCAAAAGCGCTATTAAATTGGTAAACAACTGCAAAAAACCCTCAGAAATCGGATGCGAGAAATGCATTTTTCTCGTACTGATACAGTTTAGCTTACATAGCTCGAATCAGTCTCTACATTCTGTAATCTCTAAAAACACAGATCTCAGCAGGTGGTAGATACTAGAATTTTGTTCTAATAATTATTGAAATCAATAACGATCGTATGAATGCAGGTTGCTAGCTGAAAAAAACAGCAATATGGTCAATATTGCTGTTTTTTTTTTGTCTAATATGGACTAAGACCTAGGACGGTATGCATTAAGCTAAATGGAAAACATATCGTTTTTTCATTCTTTCAACTTCATTTTTCACAACTGCTTCGTTTACGTCTTGGAAGGTTCGGGAACACAGAACAGGGGCTTGGCCTTAAGAGCATACGCTAACATTTTTTTCCACACAAACGTTTTCCCCAATTTACTCCCAGGACTATGCGTCTAGACAAATAATTTTTTATGCAATATTGGAATCTGTTAAAACTATGCCTCTACGTGCGATTTTTTTAAAATTTACTAATAAAAAAAATATATGACTCTTCAAAAATCGCAAAAATGAATGCCCTGCCCCGCCAATCCACCGACAATGAAATAATTTTGAAAGATCTTTTATCTATACATATAATAAAACTGTAGAAATGACGATTCTGTACATTAAAAATATTCAAAAAATAATAAGCGGAGGGTGTCACTACATCGCTATACAAGCCAAAAATGTGGTCAGTTTTTTTGTCTGTCTGTCTGTCTGTCTGTCTGTATGTTTGTTCCACTATCACACGAAAACTACTGAACCGATTTGAATGCGGTTTTCGCAGATATATTTGTTTTCTTCCAACTTAACATCTGGTGTATAAAAATTTTCCCCCCACCCCTCTAAAGGGACAAAAGAGGGGGTTAGATTTTGTATAATACTTTTGCTTTAACACGAAAACTACTGATCCGATTTGAATGCGGTTTTCGCAGATATATTTGTCTTCTTCCAACTTAATATCTGGTGAATAAAAAAAATTCCCCCTACCCCTCTAAAGGGACGAAAGAGGGAGTCAGATTTTGTATAAGACTTGCTTTAACACGAAAACTACTGATCTGATTTGCATACGGTTTTCGCAGATATATTTGCCTTCTTCCAACTCAATATCTGGTGTATAACTTTTTTCTTTAATGGAATTACTTTATTTTATTGACTGTTTTTCCAACTTAACATTTGGTGTTACATAACATTTTTCCCCCCACCCGTCTTAGGGGACAAAAGAGGGGGTAAGATTTTGTATGCTGACGAAGTAGAAATACTTTAAATGGCAAAACAACGTTTGCCGAGACAGCTAGTTTACGATAAAATAAAAACGTAGAGGCATAGACTCACTCTTCCTGAATTATTTTAAAAAAAATAATTAGATAGGCTCTATTTTGAAGGAGGAATCAGAGGAATACGTAATTTATTGTATCTGTCTCTAATCTGTATCACAACATACGTGCCGGCGCAGGGTGAAGCGTGATGGCAATAGTTTCTTCGTTTAAATTTTTGGAGTTTATTGGAAAACGATTTTCATGTATAAGGCGCCCGGTATGAGAAAAATCCGAGGTGTAAAACCTAACAAGTAAACTAACAAGTAACGAAAATGTGTCACGTTTTTGGTGCGCACCTTTAGTGCGCAACTTTATAATTTGGCTGTGAGTGTATTAAGATAAATAAGGTAATATACCTATCGGAATATTCTATTATTATATGATATTCCGATAGGTATATTAACTTTAAGATTAAGACGTACATATGGTATGCTGTATAGGCGACTATACCTATATACTATATATTATTGGGCTTGTTTGTTTATATCAGTGTCGATGTATTTATATTGCTATTTTTGTTATAAATATCAATAATTAATATTGTTATTGTGAAGTAATAATTTTTATCATTATACTGGCTAAAGTGAACTAAAAGTATTTTGAAATAACTATGGCAGAAAGGGGTGTAGATAATATTGCCGGAACATCTGATTTCATATGATATTAATCTTTTTTCAGTTGAATAAACTCTTTTTGCGTATGGTTAGATACTCGTACTTAAAGGAGTAAACTACAGTCGTGCGTCGGAGCTGACACACTTTTTTTTATGAAATAAGGGGGCAAACGAGCAAACGGGTCACCTGATGGTAAGCAGCTACCGCCGCCCATGGACACTCGCAACATCAGAAGAGTTGCAGGTGCGTTGCCGGCCTTTTAAAAGGGAATACGCTCTTTTTTTGAAGGTTTGCAGGTCGTATAAGTCCGGAAATACTGCTGGTGGCAGGTCGTTCCAGAGTTTAACAGTGCGCGGCAGAAAGTTACGCGAAAAACGCACTGTGGAATACTGCCACTCATCAAGGTGATGAGGATGGTATGTTTTTCGCGTGGGTGATGGCGAAAACTTGCAGGTGGTATGATTCCGAACAATTCCTCAGAGCACTCCCCGTGATACAATTACATTCATACTGTACCCGCGTTCCCTCTTAACGCTGCGCTACCCGGAAGGGCCGTGCGCAGCTGACCGCGGATAGACCGTTGCGCGCTCTAACAACTATCAGTTCAGAATTATTTTAACTTCTAGATAGCCCTTATGTCCAGGACAAAAGGCCTACACTCATAACAATTTCGAGATAACTGGACGGACTATAAGTTTTCCACGCTGCACTGAAAAACTGCGATAATGATAATAATAATTACTCTTCAAAAATAATGTTGATTGCGAGTGATTTAGTTTAGATAGATGATATTTACACTAAGTCAATATAAGGGAGAAGACCTAATGGCAGACACTTTAAGGAAACATGAAACATTCGAATGTTATAAAATATATAATTTATGAAAATAAAGGATTGATAACTTCTTCCATGTTTTCAGTAACTCTTACAAAATAAAACTATTATAATTATTCTCTGACAAATCAATAAAAAAATATATTATTGGTCTTTTTGTAAACTTAGTCATAAATACTAATAGATGACATCACAATAAGCGAACAACACTAATAGTAGACACCAATATGAACTAATAGTTGACATAGAACATTAAATTACATTTTACATTTTTCATATTATTAGGTCTTTATTTGCCGTTTTTCAAAAGATTTCATTTACTTCATCATAGTAACTACATGCATCAGAAATATTATCCACGTTGTCTCCAGATTCTATTCATTCTTCTTCCATGCTGGAACTATCTTTCCTTTTATTTTTCATATTTTTTCCTAGCAAATTTATTTTCAGTCTTTAGTCTCCATGCTTCTTTTGCCTCTTCTTTTTTCTTCTTTTTGTTCTCAGCTCTCCTTTTTCATCTTTTTACTGCTACAAAACTAAAGCATCGATTTTTAGATCAGTGCAAGGTCTAATATTAGACACCATGTCCATTTTAGGTACAGTAGTTCTAAGTTCTTAGTTTGTTAATAGAATTATATTTTTAGAGAATAGTGATGATATTTGCAGTAGAATAAAGTACAAAATAACTTTAGTATGTATTGAAAAACTAAAAGATGAGATCCATGTCATCTATTAGGTTTTTTACATTTTCAAGAACTAATAGTATACACCCTTTATATTGTTAGGGAAAATGGATAAAAGATCATAAATAAACATTAATTAGTGTAAACAACATGACCATTAATCCAATGACGTCAATAGAAATTACAAAAAATCTAATAAATGTATTCAAAACTTACGTGCAAAATTTCGCCTTCTAAGAAATTGCCGGGTGCGTGTTGACGCGGTCACATCATTTACGAAAAACTGATCCCATTTTAAAATTTTGGTCCCGAAGGCATCCCTAATATATTTTTTCACATCAACAGATAGCATAAGAAGCTTATAAAATTTACAGTGTTGAGAAATAATTAGAATAATTCTTATTTTTATGGCATTTTTGTCGTAAGTGTCATCTATTAGTTCAGTGTCTAGTATTAGCGCCTTTCCCTTACTTAAAAAAAAATAAGAATTTGAAAAACTTGAATTGTTAGGTAATAGCTTTTGTATTAATATTTTCTGTTCGAAAAGAGTTTTGTCTGATTAAAACTTAATGGGTTTTAACGTTTTCCTTTGAAAGTAAAAAGTCCAACGCCAAAGTAAGCAATAGAAAAGGTAGCAAAGACAATAATAAACGCCTTGTCATAAAAAAAACCAAAGCAACGCAATCAAATAATATTATTTTATATTGTTTGAATGTGAACCTTCAATGATGCCTTAAGTTTTCCAATAGCAATAGCAGTTGAAACTTGGCTATTTACTGACGTGAATTCAAACACACCCTTTTGAGTTCACTGTGTTCGGTTCAAAATAAACTTATAGTGACTCATTTTAATTTGGGGTCAATTTTACGGGGGTAAGTGTGATATTATATCGATCAATTATATATCATTACCACGTGTCACGATTCACACAGTGGGGTGAACAATGATCAATGATCATCTAAATAATAGAGCCAAAAAGCTTACCGCCGTACTCAAATGTTGATACTATTGATCCTGGCGACAGGCGACATAGGAGTTGCAGTGGTGGGAATGTGTGACAGTGTGGTGGGCCTTTTGCCCGTTAAAAATTAACTAAATAATATTTTATTAAATAATAATATTAATTAATTTAATTAATTAAATAATAATAATTAAATAATATTAATAAAGAATTAATTAAAGTAAAATCTGACTGCGGCAGTAAGTCAACTCACTAGTCACTAGGAGTTGTTTTAGAAATAAAAGGTTTTAAGGGAGTTTTAAGGTTTGATGTGTGATATTAAGGTTAAAAGCGTAACCTTCTCTTGTATAGATATATTGTTATTGTCATATTTTGTCTATATATATGCGTGATATAACTACAGTAATATACAGTTAAAAGCAATTACGGATAAAAAGAGCGCCTGGTCTTTACTTTAAGCAACAAGCAATCGTAGATATCAATTTTGACGTAAGGCGTTTTCCTTAAGTTGAAAAGGTTCTAATTTTCATCGTAATGCATTTATTAACACTTTTTCTTGGCCGCGGTCCCAGTCTCCCATTTTTTAGGGCATGAGTCACAAGATTTTTGGTAGGATCACGGATAGAAATAAGCGCAATACTTACCTAATACTAATTACTTACCTACATTTTGGGAACCTAACTGCGTTAATGATTAATCTTTAAATAGAAACTTTTAACATTAATTTAGAATTGTGGTTCTGGCTTACAAACGTTCATTGCATTTAAATTTCGAACAAACATAAATAAAACCTTTATTAGTGAGTGTGAAGCCTATTTGTAAACTAAACACTATTTTTATCACATCAAGCTAGTAAAGGCTGAGGTAAATCGTGTGCGAAGTAATTTCCGGGCTGTCGGAACATGTGAGGTTTCCCCGCGGGCGGAAAGGGTGGAATAGGGTTCAGCTGACTTAAAAGTACTTGGGTAATAAATATGTGTAGTAGGTACTTATATTTATTATGTTTTTATAGCTGCTATTGAGAACAACTAGTTTTAAATTTTTATATTTTAGGTTTGCTATGATCATGCTCCTTTTATTTTGTCATGTCTATCTAGATAGACATGACAAAATAAAAGGCCCTATAACATGGAAAAAAATTATAATAATATATTATATATTTTTATTTCTATTTTCATTTTAAGTATTTTTTTCCAGTATCCGAAATGGAAACTAATCCTGGTGTTACTTTGTGTGTCATCTCTTCAAATGCCCAAGAGCCTTGAGGTCAGTGACGACACTCTTTCCTGTCTATATTTTCTCAGTTAATACCAATTGACATTGATACGATAATCCCAAATTAATGACGGAAACGCCTTATCGATATACGGAACCCGTATAATACTCGCCCACTCGCACTTAGGACGCCAGTAATTGAGTTAGGCTGTTCTCAATGCAGACCGAAGCCCTATCATGGGATCTGAGCCTCACGTGCCCTCGATAGAGTCCATCACCACCTGCATTATCATCATAACTTTTCTTTATATTACCAACTTATTATTTAAAGTTTGCAATTTTCCTTTTCTCCAAAGGTATCTAAAACCTGTCCTTCCCTTTCTACGTTGGATCATGATAGATGACCATGGTTGCCATCAGGATTTTGAAGCTGTCTATACCCTGCATATAGTCATGGGCGAATAAGCCTCTCCACACGTTCGCTATCGCTTGTTTTTGTAGATCATCACATTGACCGCATACTAGGCGTACTGCTGAAGGAATTTGACATTTCTGAACCCAAAGCTAATAATTATATATATATATATATATATATATATATATATATATATATATATATATATATATATATATATATATATATATATATATATATATATTATGGATGACCGAAAGAAATGAAGGGTCTTCAGGTCAGGTCAGGTCAGGTCAACGCAGGTTCTTAGTGAAAATAAAAATTCTGATGGTTTTATTAAGAATTCTATATTCTTGAGTAATTATTGAGTCTATTAATATTTAATATAACCCTCAGCAACAGGCTACGGGAAAAATATTTTAGTTTTTAGTTTTTAACCAATGACTAAAGGGCTTGCTTGGAGCAAGAGGTGGGTGGCAACATATGATTGGTGTTGCTTAATCCGTGGTACTTAGCCTGATTGGCAGCAATTTCCTTAATATCGCCCATTCATTTATGTCAGACAAACGCATTAAACGAATTTGATGTAAACGACAAAATGCCGGCTTAACCGAAGGGCTCCAGCCGAACTGGCGAATACCAGCACACGAGACTTCATCATTGGAATATACACTCTATAATAACCTCTCAAGGTATATTTTCAGTTGGTACCACCTCACGAGCCTTGGTTAATAGAAAATACACTCTATGGCGCTAAATTAAGGTATATTCCCAGTCAGCAGGAGTACAGAATTCAAGGCGTCCGTAGGCTTGGCCGTTGCGAAATTGGGGTCACGTGAATAAGTTGGCAGACTTGAATGAACTGCAAACGGAACGCGATGTTCTTCAATAGGCAGCAGGTGTACATGTTGTGGGTTCGTTAATATTTAACGCCTCCATGGTCCAATGAGTGTAACCCTTGACGAGGAGGTCGCGGGTTTAATTCTTGCGTAAGAATGTTGTTTCCAGGTTAGGTTAGGACATTCCAGGCTGGTTGTCTGATAAATGTTATCCATGCGTCGGTTGGGCATGTAAAAAGTCGATCCTGCGCCTGATTTCTCACCAGTCTTGTCGGTCATCCGTCCCACCTCCCAACTCCCAACCAACTCCCTCTGGTTTGAGAATGGAAGGAGTGCTATCGTGGATTGCGCACACACTTGGGCTTTAAAGACACTCCACAACCACTCTGCAAAACTAACGAGGTTTCAATGACACCGGTCACCGGCCACCGGGCACCGTCCATTTATATTATTTTTACTGTTTAACTCCTCACTTACATAACTTTGACCTTTTGTTTGTGACCGTTAAGGTACCGGTTGGACTGCACGCAGCAGTAGAAGACGATGTGTCGATCTGACACGTAAAGTTTCTGTGACCTTCTATTAGAATATCATGTTGTCTACCACGGAGAGCATTTGTCTGCTTTTGTTTCAAGTCCCATTAGAGCAGTTTGTCGAACTGAATATTATATACAAAAATATGTATATCTGTTTGTATATGTATATCTACAGGCCCTTTTCTATTAGTATAGTTCCATGCTGAATTTGAAGATGTAAAGCATTTTTAAAATTTAGCATGGAACTGTTACAATGAAAATGGGAATTAAAAAAAGCCGAAAATAATAATTCAGATGACTATTACTACTACTACCATAAAATAACAAGAGTTGAAAATAAAGAACAGTCGATTCAATATTCAAGTGCTCCTCAGTGTTCATCTAATCATGTTGATGATGTGAAGGCGATGATGCCAAACGTAGCCTCACAAGTTTAAAGGTCCCACGGCGAAAGTGTCGCATAGACTTGTTACTAGGCTCGTAACGACCGCGGTGACAATACCCACGTACTACTTGGGACAGTCTCGAGTTGTAAATAGGCTTTAAAACTTCTAAAGGGTCAATTTACATTACGTTGTGTATTGCGATGTATATTTTGACTCATTTGAATTTGGAACCGGCAACCCGACACCACAGAATACATAATATTAGTACAACCGACACTACGAGCGGGGAGTCTGTCCATTCAATGTGTGTTTTCTTCTGTAGTAGAGGTAAATAAAGATATGTTTTGAATGACATTAAAAATGCATCACTGATCCTAAGTAGGTAGGAGATGTACTTTTAAATTGTTATTAGAAGCAATTTTTAGAAGGTTTGAGATAAAACTGTAAGTAACAGTTAAGAATAACTATTATTTAAGCTATTTTAATAGTAATTAACTCATTCGTATTACTTGAAGTATACAATAAAAACTAATTTGGCTTAAACTTTTTTGGCTAGTTTAACCGGTCATTGCAGAAAAACCGACCAAGCCTTGTAAAAACCAGAGCAAAGATTGTAAGAAAAACTGACCAGCATTAAAATAGACAATGTTCGTGGAGGAAGTCGTAAGGTCTACTGTACCATTTAATCGTTTAATGATATGAATTAGGCATCCTTGCAGCGCTGCGTGACAGCGGGCTAATACCACCTTCTTATCTCCGTGATACCAACGTGATAATTACGCCTTCATCGGATGCCTCGCCTACACCCTGAGGCCGAAAGGCGGTGCATTAGAAGGCTTTTCAGTTAATTGCTAAGGGGTTTAATGCCAGTTTAAATAGTTTTATATTATCCTTGCTAAAATGTATAAAGTTGCATTAATAGATCCAAGTGTGAATAAAAATGATAATGAATTTGTAATGCACTGTTTTAACATAGTATTATATTTCTAGTGTAGGCAGTAGGTTGGGTATTAAAAGAACCAGGAACGCACTTCATAGTTTACTATCTTCTCTAGAGTTGCGAATTTACGAAGAGCTAGCTATGGTAGCCGCATATAGCTGATACTATAAGTGTTTTTCTTGGGGATTCACCTGGAACTTATATTGAAATTTCACAACTTTTAAGTTAGACACATTTTCTTTTCGAAGAAAAAAAAGTCAGTCCGCAAAATTGTAAAAACGGAACTAATGGCCAGCCTAGCTATGGGATTGGCTGAATAAGTAATTTGGTAAACATCCCATTGTCTAGTGGGAACTGCTTTCTACTGACGGCCAATGCAAGTGCGTAACAGAGGTTCACATTGAAACAATAATTAATTTTAGGAATTGTTTTGCGTAGTCAAAGTGAAGTAGTGAATTATTTACCAGATATTATAATACTAGCTCAAAGCCGAGCTTTGTGAGGGCTTGCGTCGTTTTTCTGCGTGGTAATAATCTTTAGGCAGTTATTATTTTATAGCAACCAAACCTTGAGCGACCGACGGTAACACATCTGCATAATATAAATAAAAATTACTATAGGCGTGATAGTTTTTCCGTAAAATGTACCACAAAATGCACAGATCGTGGGATATACTAGCCCCGGGCAATTGCGTTTTTCATATAATATCATTGGCTCTTGGATAGTTTTTGAACGTAGTTCCGTGCAAAGCTCTGTCAGAGCAATGCGCTGGGAGAGCAGTAGAAGGTTCGATAGAGGTTCGAAGTCTGTCAATCGCAAGGGTTTTAGAGGGTAAAAATCCCACATAACATCCTACCCAGGAATCTTTTTGACGTTTTCCCCTGCGCCAACTAAAAAAGGATAATATTATATTTGGATAAGTCAATACGTGTGTTATGTGTAGGTTTAAGAAATTTTATTCTTCTGCGTGATTTGTGCCAAACCAGTGATGAAAATCGGTTTATTGGTTTCGAAACCCTGGTATCTAACCAGTTTCTGCAACTCCTAAGACTTCTGTGCATTTCTTGTGGACTTATTAGGTTTTATGTAGCTTTATTTTCCGTGTATACGAAAAACTTGTCCAGGAACTAAGTTTTAGTGAGAGTGGTTAGGGAACAACTTTCGTTATCCAAACACGGCGTTGAGGAAATATTAGAAAAAAAACTGGTAGTGACCAGTGCCTCATAAGAAGTAAAGTACCGATTCTTTAGTGTATGAGTGTACCAGGATAATGAGGTATCAGTTTGATGTATCATCAATTCATCAGGCAAACTAAAAGGAACGGGGAAATACAAAAGTAGATTTCATAACGATTAATTCAAATCATTCATTGTTCGGGTCTTGGAAACAGTGTAAAGTAAAAAATGTGATAAATATAAATTAAATAGGAAACCAATTCTTATGTTGTTATGTTTATTATCAAGCTCCTCCGAGAATATGGCTTAACCTATTTCAGTTGAAGTTTTGTGTGCTTGCTGGCTAGGTTTAAGGATAAGATGGAAGAGTTTTTGTTAAAAAGAGTAAAATACAGAATTAAGAAACATGGATTTTCGCCGGTTTAAATGAATACATGATTGAATCATCTTTATCTACTAAACTTACAGAATTCAATCATTTATCAATAATAATCTGATGCAATTCTAAAGAACTTCGGAGACACAAAGTACTATTTAAAGTTAGTCTACTCCTACGTCTACTCAGATTATGTTTCTGATTGAAAATCGATTCACCGTTGACAGTTAAGTTGATAAACGGAATTATAATGAATGCCATTTTGCAATGCGACAAAAAATGGTTGCGCCAGCTCAAGATGGCATACGAAAATTGCGACATCGGGTCAGTGACCTTTCTGTCACCGGTACTAATGACTCACTGTCACAGTAGTCCAAATAGATAAGACCGGTCAGCCCACGCGGGTAGCCAGACTTCTGGTTAGACTGTAATGCATTCTATTGTCTATTATTCTAAGACGTAGAGAAAGTTTTCAAAATTCTTGTAATTTTGTCTGACGAATCTCAAAACTTAGAGGATAAAATCACTGTTCTACTCCAGTTCTTTTAACCTCTAAAGTCAGAAATGAATGAATTCTATTTCGAGTGCATGCTTTAAAGTTGCACGTCTGCACCGGGATTAATTATTCTTATACGCCGTCAGTATTTGTATTTCGTGAAACTTTTGCTGACGAATTGCTGATAGTGGATTTCCAATGTATACCTTCTCAAGATACTAATTAACTAAATACTGTCCTTACGGTTCGCCCATCGCCCATCGGTAGCTTTAGCCTTTAAACATTTATTGTTAGAAAAGGACAAAAATAAGCAGTACATACCCTGACGAAGGGGTTCTTCTTGGGGAGGTCGTAGTCTACCTCGTCGCGAGACTCGTCATCATCAGCGGAGTGCACGCGCACGCACGTCTTGTGTACCTTTACCTCATCCATATTCGAACATCACTTACAGTTTACACTACACCACAACACATTCACTTGTTTGAATTTTTAAAATTTTCACATTTCGACGCAATAAAAATTCACTTTCACTCGCCAGTCGCCACTCAGACCTGAAACAAAAGAAGCTGTTAACACTTTCCAGATTGTAACATTAAAAGTAATGTTGTCATTGTAGTGTTATATGGCTTTGTTAACGAGTTCTGTTTACGTGCTTGTAGACTATAGGAAAGGAAGTAAGTTGATGTCAGTTTTCTAATGAAATTAACTAGGAAACGAGCAGAGGATCACTAGATGCAGCGATAGTCTCCGCCCTCGGACACTCGCAACGCCCTGAAGTCTTAACAGTCACGCGCCTATACTTTTCTTCATCATATTTTCGTTCAGGGCTATGAAAAAGGCGTGGTAACACTGTAGGCGCCATACCTATTCAAATGTGTAGTCTGGTAATGAAACAAAATGTATTTACCTAATGACTAAATTAGATAACAGCTGATAGTGCAGTGAGCTCATTGGTGTCGTCAGTGAGATGTAATGATACTCATCAGTGCGGTAAACAACAGGATCACATTACCAACCCACTACTTACTAGGACATTATTCTAAGATGTATATGATAATAAGACGTTAAATTCAAGAAGATTTTCTTAATATAATGTAACATGGTAGAGTCAAGTTCATCACAAATGGTACAGCTTGATCATTGGCAACACGGACACACAGAAAACTACTGTGAAACAACGCGTAAAATGTGTTTCGCCGATATTATGCTCGGGACACACGAGGCTAGTTTTTCAAGCTAGGATAGCAAGCTAGTGTTTGGCTAGCAAGCTAGTACTTCTGGCTTCGTGCTTGAAAAACTAGCCTCGTGTGTCCCGGGCAGAGAAAACCAGAGACCTAAAAAGATCGAAGATTGGAAGGATTGGAAACGCTACTATCAACATATTTTAAGATGAGTACGCCCAGTATAACAGATAACTTTTCTGATATAATATAGCAAGAGAATCAAACCTACCCACTAGGCCACGGTTTCTGCCGTCTAACCAGGGCTGAATGCTCCAGTTGAGGCTTAGACTCAAGGCCCCGTAATAATGGCCTATCGGTTATTGTCGTGCACAATGGGCTGTGCGAGCAGCCATGGCCGCAAATCTATAGTATCGCTATATTTTTCCATTACTCAATAAATCGAAAACTGAAAATGATATGTTAAGCGTCTCAAAATCGATAAAATTATGAAACTGATAGTATTGAAATGGTATGATTGGTAACACAGTACAGCGTCTCGAAACAGATTTAATAGAAAAATAAATGGATTTTGGACTTACGTTACAAGCAACACGTGTTCAAGTGCCATGTTCACGCATAAAATAGAGATTGCAGCATCTTTATTGCAAGATCTTGCCTAAGTCCCATCTCTTAGATTGAATCCCTTACGTATAAACGTAGACATATCTATCAGCTCTTTAAAAACATAATAAAGCTAAAATAAATCCTTTTTTCCTCTTTGGGAAGCGGTTAAAAACATTAAATCATTTTAAGTCGGAGGAATTGGAACAAAAAATGTTGAATCTCCTTATCTTTTAATAGCAGAAAAAATGTAGGTCCCCGATAGAATATTCAAACAGTTTTTAAAGAACTTGTCCAATAAACTTCTAGTTACGAAGAATGTTAATTATCGTCTGACTTTGAACTCAATACAAGTAATTGTTTAGTTATTAAACTATTAAACCATTACGCGACCTGCTGTTGGCCTGAAGTCGACTAATTGTTCGTCATCATTATATTACACAATACGTTATTAATACAGAAGATTCCGTTGTATTGCTTGATAATTAAAAATTAGATGTTAGACTTGCAGCATAGATTCTAGCAGTTTAAGGTATGATGTGGGCAGTGCCTAAAGTGAAAATTCCGCTGACAATGTTGACTGTCCTCAGTACATGTGGTTTTAAAAATCATTAGCGTCGAATCCTGGTACTTCTTGAGAGGGAAGCGCTAACACTGTTTGAAATGCAAGATGTTCTTAAAACAGAAGATGTAAATAGAGTTATACAAGTCCTACACCTGACACCAACGATAGCCACAAGATTTGGATTCCTCTGAAAAAGGTCTGTAACTTAATAATTACTTAACCTTAAATTAATCAAGAGTTTGACCGAATATGAATAAAATGTATATATTTTTGTAGCTAAAATCTAGTGCATCCACGCGTCTCACCAGTATAAACAGGCGTATCCGTGCGAGTGAACATGTGTTACTCAAATCATGTATATCGGAGTAATGACTCGATTAGATCTACCTCGCACTTTCTAACGACAGACAGACGGCCGTGCACAAATGCTTTAGCTATAGATATTGTGGCAGCTGACTTTGCAATAAATATTATGTTAAATGTAGAGCAAGAAAATATGATGTCAAAGTAATAAGATACTGTTAGTTTAGGGAGAATTTTAAAAGGCAATATTAAGCAGGTTGTAAAAATTCGGGGAAAAGATAATTGCTGCCTCAGAAAACAAGACCAAAAGGCACGCAACGACAAGTGTCGAGTTTGGAAATTGACTACTTTTTAAATTCATATTCTTAATGATAAAAATGAGTGGATCTCATACAGAAATTACCATGTTTGTCAGAAGATCTATTTTGATAAATGTACTTCTTTTGTTACTTGTTTCTTGAGATAAATAATAATTAGGTACGCATCTCCGTGCGACCTCCAAGCCAGGCTCGACAATCGCAAAATACTCCTGCAGCTTAGCATAGTCACCATAGAAGCGGTTTCTTTTTACGGAAGAATGAACAAAGTGACAGTCAGACAAAGGAGATCCGCGCCCATTTTGTCACTAAAATCTGACAGTATTTTCTATACTTTCCCGTTTCTAATGTTGCAATGCTAAGCCTGCAGCAATATTCCTCACAATTCCTCTGAGCTCGCGCGCAGAGTTTAATACAATCGTAGAATTAATAGATGTGTATGTGTGTTGTGGGAACCGTTTTTGCGGCGGAGAAAACTTTATTAGCTCAGATTGAATCATTGAGTTTTTCGCATCGTAATGTGAGGCTATTCCAGTCTCATTATACTTTGTAACTAGATGCTAAATGTTCTGACTTGTCTCTTATGCAGGTTCATCTCTAGTAGCTAGAAGAGCAAAACAATTTTTTATTTTTGACTGAAATATCAGAAAATAAAATATCTTCTATACATATTCAGACAGGTATACGAGATTAAGGCATAAAATCACCATGAAAATATTTTGTAATTTTTTGTACGCAAACTGTTTTTTAACTCAATGAAGAAAATATATTAGAAAATAAAGTATCTTTTACAGAAAAAACCGGCCAAGTGCGAGTTGGACTCGCCCATGAAGGGTTCCGCAGCAGCAATTTCTATGAAATTATAAGGTTTTTGATTTATTTTAATATTCCATTTTTGATATAATGAAAGTTAGATTAAGGTTTATCATTTATGACGTATAAAAAAACTACTGGCTAGATCTCGTTCAAACCAATTTTCGTTGGTAGTTTTTATGTATGTACATCATATATTTTTTTTAGAATTATCATGCCCCTACTTTAGAAGTAAGGGGGGGGGGGGGGGCACACATTTTGTGACTTTGGAAGAGTCTCTCTCGCAAACTATTCAGGTTAGAAAAAAATGATATTAGAAACCTCAATGTGATTTTTGAAGACCTATCCATAGATACCCCACACGCATAGGCCAGATGAAATTTTTTTTTGTTTCAGTTGTACCTATGGGGACCCCTAAAATTTAAAAAAAAATCCATTTTGTATCAAAATCTTAATGCGGTTCACAGACTACATCTACTTACCAAGTTTCAATAGTATAGCTTTTATAGTTTCGGAGAAAAGTGGCTGTGACATACGGACGGACAGACAGACAGACAGACAGACATGACGAATCTATAAGGGTTCCGTTTTTTTGCCATTTTGGCTACGGAACCCTAAAAAGAGATTATATACGAGATTAAAGCATAAAGTCATGTTAAAAATATTTTGTACGCTCATTATGTTTTAGGGTACAAAGATTAGGATATCAATAAGAAGCTTTCAGTGGTATCTTATCTGATTCAGAAATATTGACAACGTAAACGTTCTCATCCTAGTTTCAGAAGTGGATCGCGGCTTATCATTTATCAATAAAATATTTTAAAATATCTAGCTTGCTGCTTATAGCTGAGCTTGGGCATGGAGTAAATATACTTCGTCTATGGCTTAGGCCAATTTTGACATCATACAATATTATGTACACTCGGGGAAGTTGATTCCTATGCAAATGGGGGATCTACGTAGTTTGGTCGCATTACGTCAAACTCAGCCGACAGATCACAATTAATATTGAATTGACATAATCGACCAAATGACGTTGGTCTCTCAACTGCATAGGAATCAACTTCCTCGATGGTACATTTAAATTGCACACAAGTAATTTTCACTATTTCTGTATTGTTGTTTTGTTTTACGTGTGTTGTGTGGTGACAAAATACATAAAAATGTTCTTATTCTCTCTGAAACCCACAAGGCCTCTTCGTATATTCATTAAAGGTGGTATTCAAAGTCCCTTATCAACAAAATACCTTTCTTTTTTAGATGGAGTACAGAGTACAAGTTGCCTGTCCATAAAGGACTCTATAGCTGGCTCGTGACTCTAACAATGCCTATTCAAGCAACCTATTATACACTTCTATAGGTAATCTTGTCAATATTGATGGTATTAGTGAGCGCTTAGCGTCGCCTAACTGTCCGACCACAGTTAGTGCGAGCGAGAGGTCCGTGCGAGCGGGACACCACGCGATCAATTTGTGCATGAGCAAGTGGAGTGTGAAGGATTTAGGGTTGGCATCTTCAAGTTTTTTGGATTTGCTGATCCATATTACAGTTTCAAATAAGATTTCTACTTCAAAAGTTAAAGATTGGGTTAAAGAACTAACAATATTACTAATTATATAAAGAGATATGATTAATGGTCATAATTCCTTGTTGATGGCGGCAAAGAAGAGCCTAGAGAGCATCAGAGAGAAATCTAGGTCTATATTTTATGCTATTGTCAACTTGAGTTTTTACTCTAATATGACGACAATTTGAATTATCAAAAAACTCGAGATGGGTTAGGAAATAGTCGTTGCATCTTCGCGACTTGCACTTAGATGCCTCCTGTTTATATGCCCCATGCTAACTACGAAGTGTCAGCCCTGTCGTTGTTAGGGCATGACGCATCGGGCCCGTTTCCTGCACTCGTACGGGATCCCGCCGGTCACACCGGGTTGCCTTTGTTACCTTTTGAGGCTTTGTCCGGAGATTTTGGAAGTCTCCTGGAAGGATATTGTTTTTCTCAGGAAGAACTGCATCCTTTGCCATTATTTAATGCGCTGTTTAGAAATTCTTCAATTCTTCAATTTTAAGTTAGGATTTTATAGGGAATACCTAGCAGTAGAGAGTAGTTCCTTCAAATGTTCAATTACAATTGAACATTTGAAGGAATTGCTATCAGTATTTTCATTAACTTGGTTATATTATAGATTTTTGAAACAGAAGGATTTCTGCAGCAATAAAGCCATTAGACAAATATTAGGAAGTCCATTTCACCATAACGAAGCGTCCTGCGCCCTGGCACAAAATCCACATTCCTTGTTTACGAAAGGAAATGCGCGCACGCATATGCATGCATCATTCCTTTCCCACATCGCATATGCGGTCGTGGGCCGTGGCTTATCTATGGCGCTTACGCATAGGTCAACGGACTTTTAATTATTGATCCCAGATTCTTTTGTTGACCGAACTTTTTAAGTATGTAAATGACCATTAGCTGCTGTTTGTTACTCAGCAGTAAGCAGCAAGCATACAGTTGTACTGTCTGTTAGGTAAGTACATTATTAACCAATTCTAAGTTTTAGTTAGCAAAACAGACTGTAACGAATAAATACTAGACTTCAAAATGTAGTTAACATTTTGTAGAGAATACAATTTAAGGAATTCTATTGAATCGATTATGGATATGTTGATTTTTCACGTGAAACAGATTTAAAAACTAGGAAAATTTA
Source organism: Polyommatus icarus (assembly GCA_937595015.1). Lineage (NCBI taxonomy): Eukaryota > Metazoa > Arthropoda > Insecta > Lepidoptera > Lycaenidae > Polyommatus > Polyommatus icarus. The sequence continues at coordinate 28,931,205 of OW569321.1, read as the reverse complement.
ATCAGCCTATCAGACTTATTCTCACTTGAACAATATTGTTTGACCTCTAAACTCGGAATTTTTAGCTCCTAGGAATTCGAGTACATCTAAAAATAGTTACATATGAAGACATTATACAAGATGCATATTGCATGTTGAGTTGAACAAAAACACCAGATCTGCCCGTACATGGTCGTCATAAAAATACACGACTGGTACTATCCTTTTTGAATTACATACATAATACATACATACAAATTGATGGGTGTGCGTCGATAAGTTTTTGCGATGCTGAAACAAGAAGTTATCTTATGGCCATACATTATACACATGATCAGTATGGCGGGTCAGGGACCACCACTTACCATCTTACTGCGGAATACGATCGTCAACACCAATAGCGAGGGATTCAATTGACTAGGAGACGATCTTCGTGTAGAAATAATTAAAGTTGAGTGATAAAAAGTTTTATTACACTTGGTTTCTTTAATAAAGATTGCCTGCTTGATTAAAAAAGAAAGAGAGGAAAAAACTGAAATTAAACCTTTAAGTACATATATTTATTCTGTGATTACTATGACCAACTTTAAGATGCTAAAAAAATTAAAAAGTTAAACTCCCCAAAGTGGTTAAAATTCGAAATTTAATTTTGTCTGTCGGCACTCAACATGGCGTCTGGCAAGGATATTATCTACCTGTTTAGGGTCGTTATAACTTCCCGGTAATTATTTTTAATTCGGCAACGTCTTTAAAAATGGCAGGTACTCGTATGAACTTGGGTTCCGTTGTGAAGTAAAAATGTGAGTAAAAATAAGTTCTGTAACTAACAAACAAAGTACATAATTATTAATTTATAATCCTCGTAGTTGTTTGATACGAAAAAATATCTTACAGGACCATTATTTTAGCTTATAGGTACGCTTGGCAACATTTTTATTGCCTTTTTGAAAAAAATCAAAGAATTAACATTTTATGTTTATTACCAGACTAAAAAACAAAACAAAAAATGAGGATGATTTGAATGACGCGAGTTGGCAAAAACAAACGAACAGACTTTATGCAATAAGAAAACTTCATAATAATCACCAAAATAAAATTATAATTATTTAATAAAAATGAGAAAAACAGTACGTAATACCTAAATATATAAAATTATAAAGTCAAATGAATCAAGCAGATATAAAAATAAAGTAGGTATGAAATATGAATCCAAAGATTTTACTGAGTGCAAACATATCCATTTATTTTAACTTTGTAAAGAGTTGGTATTCAGAAATTATATTTACCGATATTTCATCAACTTTATATTATACCTTGTTCTATTACTTTCTGGATATATCTGCTTAAATAAATAATTTGACACTGTCCTTGCACTTATTCCACTTTATTAAAATTACCTGCAGTACACCTGATGATGATTTTTTCGAAACCGGTCGTGTATTTATTAAATTTGTAATAAATCTACTAAAATAAAGTGGAATAAGTGCAAGGACAGTGTCAAATTATTTATCTGAACATGAATTTCCACCAAGAAGTGACAGTACATACAATATCGTATATCTGCTTAACTTAAAGTAATGAAAAATATAAGTGATTCTTCTTAATTTAAAACAGCAGTGTACGATGAAGGTCGAACATTATTGTTGTGCCCAGTGGAATCGCTTAGCAGTAGATTAGTCGCTATACTTCACCCTGTATCCCCATTCTCCATTCTTGGCTTTTGGCAAGGAAGGTAACCTTTTTATATAACGTTATCACTTCCATAATCAAAATTACTATTACAATATCGTATTATTTATAGTCGAGGCCTCATTACAGGATGACCCTACAACATTCACCTCACCACTACGCTGTCTTATGCAACAATGTTTTGGCCTTGACTTTGTTCGAACAACCCACTTCCTGTCATTACACCTTATTGCGGTGTTAGTTCAATTTTTACGGTCGTACGACGAGTCACTATACAATAATTCTGTTTGCGAATATTCCAAACGTTGTTTGAAAAACACACAAAAAACTTAAATATTTTAGCGCGTTCTATATTGAGTTTAACGGAATATTTATTCAGATTTTCCTTCATTGGATTTACCACCATACATGAGGTAGAACCTTTCGAATCAAGGAGGATCCGAATAAATATTTAAATTCTCCTTGATTTGAAAGGCTCCCGTATAAGAAAATATAGGTAAAGCTTGAAGGATTGTTTCTAGTCTCTATCTGCATATTTTAATGAAAAGTTGTGAGCCCACGAGACATAGTCTGATTAACAAGTGCCATTTTCCTCGAAACCTGATCTCATTCACCGAAAATTATGATTTTGGTCTCATTCGATTCGGAATACCATCTAGACCATTCTATCAAAATTCCAAGAGGGGCTGAAAAAAATGCAATAGTTATAAACAATTAAGTAAACATAAAAAGAAGGGTTTGGATTTTTTTAAATATATCGAAAACTATTTAAGATAATCAACCTTTATTAAATCTTCTTAGTAACCAATTTTTTATTCCTTATTATTTAATCACTTAAAATATTTTTTTAGTTCACGTAGCAGATTGCGGCAAATCACGCAAAACCTGAACCACGCGGTTTCACCGTTACTTTCGCCGCTCAATTAAAGCTATAAGGATAATTGGCAAGGATCCAGGATCTAGGATTTTTTAGGAAATTTCCTGCTCTTTAAGGATCTATTTTCAAATTTTGATTATCTCAAATAGTTTTTGAAATATAAAAAAAACCAAACCCTTATTTTTATGTTTACTTAATTGTTTATAACTTTTGCATTTTTTTTTCAGCCCGTCTTGGAATTTTGATAGAATGTTCTAGATGGTATTCCAAATCGAATGAGACCAAAATCATAATTTTCGGTGCATGCGATCAGTTTTCGAGGAAAATGGCACTTGTTTACTAGTGTAACAGAGATTTTCCTCCGGTAATGAGAGATAATCTGTCAGAGATTAATCAGAGGTCGCGAGTGCTGAGGTTGTATTGCAAGCATAAAGGTGATACGTGATACCCCGCACTAGACGTATCTGCACTGCAGCAGAACGACGCGACACTTCACGTCTCACAGTAAGCTAGATGATCAATTTTATGGTGCAATATTACGTATTAAGGCCGTCCCCCGAGCAAACGACCTTGGCCATACATTTGCCGCGTTGCCGAGATCGCGCCAAAACCCTATTATTTTTACTTATCTTAGTTCAAAATTGTCCTAAAAAAAATTTAAAACGGCGAATATGTAGTTTATGATATTGTCGATCTATTGGCGTGAGTTTCAAATAAAAGTAATTTGTAAATCGTAAGGAGATGCTGAATGTATGCTTGAATTTTAACAAATTGGTATTACTTTGGAAGATATCATGAGTATAAGAAACAAAAATAGAAAATTTAAAACGACAAAAGGAATGTTGATATACTGAAGATTATTGCTGTATTTTTATTATAACTTTGTAGCTTTCATATTATGAGTTTATAAGGTTTTAAATACGGTCAATTACGGAATCTCCGGACGGAACGCCCTTAAACGATATTCGATCTTATTGTCAAATAAGTTATGCAATAAAATATTTTCAATGTTATTGTAGATCTAGGGGCTCGCTAATGACACATTGTTATGCATAGTTAATATGCTGCCGCGCATTGCTATAATTATTAAATGTTAAATTCTAAATGACGTGGACTTACTTTGTGACGAAATTAGTTTATCGCCCGGGAAACTTACATTTTTCCACAATAAAAACGATCCTTTAATATGTCCTTTCCCGCCTCTCAAAGCATCTGCACACTCATCTAAATCTCTTCAGCCATTTAGGCGTGAAGAATTATTTTATACACTTTATCATTTATAATATTAGTAGGACTAGGAACTAGATGATGCCCGCAACTCCGTTGAGCCAAAAATCGTTTATCGCGCGGCAACCGTACATTTTTCCGGGACAAAAAGTATCCTATGTCCTTTCCCGGGGCTCAAAGTATCTCCATGCCAAATTTCAGCAAAATCGGTTCAGCGGTTTGGGCGTGAAGAGGTAACAGACAGACAGACAGATAGACAGACACACTTTCACATTTATAATATTAGTATGGATTTGTAAGGATAATGGATGTTCTATACCAAAAATGTTTAGCCATACCGTGGGATATCGCGGCGTCGCGTCGTTTCGCTACAGTGTAGTTACGGCTGTAAGGTCTCACCTTTATTCTCGCAGCTAGCTTATTACTTGGAGTAATAAATAATAACGAATGGTTATTACTTTATCTACCGGACTTAACCTTTTAGTGCTCATCGTCTCTGTTTTATCGAGCTCCGCTACACACCGTTGCCTGTGAACGTAAGATCTGGCCTAGACGATTTTAATACTTTGAAAAACGATTAAAAACATTTGACTTTGCTGTACCATTAACCATTACAATTTGAATTCTTCAAGACTGAAAATGCAATATGCGTAAAAGAAGAAAAATGAGTTTATTTGTCTTGTACGGCCACACGTAAACGTACATGAAAAGGTCACTGTAACGCTAATCATCATCATCATATCGTTAATAATCAAAACATTGACAGAAAATGCATGGAGCTTATTATGCCAAATTCTACATTGAATTAAAGTTAATGTCTCTGCGTGCTCCCGTTGAAGTCCGAAGGCATAACTCAATGATTTCCTTTCTAATAAAAGCTAAAGTTACGTCTCTGTCGTCACCACATTAATTACCAATTTTTAGCAGTCGAAGCCTGAGACGTGTTTCGTCACAAAACCTTTGCCCTATCCCTTGAATAGTTCTACCGTCGTCGGTCACGCGGTGTTTCGTCACGGTTGGTGGCCGTCCTCGCCGCGGCCTTGCGTCGCACATGGACCGACCAGACGTTTGTGTGCTTGTCACGTCGAACCCCCGAAACTTATTGCCTGAAGAGTGTGAGCATTTTCCGCATGTAATGGTTTAGGCATCCATAATTCTGTAGAACTTTGATGCAAGTTTCAATGCTAAATACGCATAGAATCACTACGTAAAAAAATCATAAGAAATAAGAACCCTACTCCTAATAGCTATCGCATGTCGATGATGTCTTTGAGACGAGAAGAATTTACTTGAGCATGTTAATATTATAGTTAATTCTGGTATTCCACATGCCATACAAACTATGTAGGAAATATCCCCCTCCCGGCTCCCTCCACAATTACTCACATAAGTGGGTGAGCAACTGCGCAGTCTCCGGTAAACATAACTTATTATAATCACATGTACGGCCAGCATTCCGCGTGTTAGCTCACCCAGGCTATGCTAATGTAGGCTAGGCTAATGCTAGCCTAAGATAACCGCTAATCCTAATATGACCAGGATACGGTCTGGATAGATGGATATCTAGAATAAGATAGACCTATCATAATTTGTCTTACAAATTAAATCTAGAAGGTAACAAAATAAGCCCTTGATTTGATAAGTTTAAAAATTTTAGATTCTCCGTACTAAGTCAGTAAAGACTGCCTGGTTTCTGATATATCTTTCCACTAGCGCTTTTAACCCGTCAATCCCCAAGCGGCACCCGGCTGTCTCATAGTAATAATTGAAAATCAATTTTGTCTGCGATTACCACGATCGAGGTATTTATTACATGGCTAACGTTCTTAACCAATGAGTAATGCTGAAACTCCTGTCAAAAAATCTAAGAAATGTTTCATGTAGAGATGCGGTAATTTGGTGAAAAACGTTAAAATAAGTTTTTTATCTTAAAATATTTTTAGATCGACAGCAAAATATATTATGTTATGAACTTTGTATTGTTCACTTTGCCTTTGCAAATATATATGCGACCGTGGTTGAATATTTTACATTACTTAACGTAATCGGTAGAATACTAATAAGTAATTACTTAAGTCTTGAGTGTTCAAACAATATATTTATATCTTTCGTCGTTTGTTCGTCGGGTTTAACCTTGTAGATTACAAGTATTTAAGTTATTTTGTTGAACAATGAATATTATCTATGAATCGACCACGACTTCAAGTGCAGAATTGTTTAGTTTGTAATTTTGAAAGGCTGTGTTAGATTATTAGGTCCAAGTACACAGTTTATTATAATAATACTTATTTCATATATTTACTTCCTAACTTTTAAACATTTCTAAGCGGTAAAATTTTAGTAAATTACTTTATGTAACTTTTAAAATATCTTTATTATTAAGACTGTATAACTTACAGTATATTAGACGTATGTGAAATTTTCGTTTAATCGTTCAAAAGGGGGTCAAAAATAACTTTAGTTTGCACGCTCTAGTAACTGTCGGAGTTAAACCATAGTTAAACGGTTATAATTAACCGTGAAAGAGACAACTGCACGTCATTTTTTCTTTTCTAATTTTTAATTGCACCTATCACTGCGAGTAACAGTTTTGGCTGCATGCCATCAGCGTGATTTCCGGGTTCGAAGCTTTCTTGGAACTTGGTACTCACGATGGTACCAGGTAGTCCATGGTACTATCGATTACCATGGGCTATAGCAGCGATTCTCAAACTTTTTTGGTGACACAAGAAGTGACATTTTTGACGAACCCCAAAAAAGTGAATGTTATGAATACTTAAATTGTTTTCGCAAGATGCTCGGTCTAGACTTTGCCGATGATAATGATGTTATCAAGTCCTCATATCTTAAAATAATAGAAGAAAGTACTAGCCAGCTGATTAGATATCATAATTAACGAATAACGTAGTTAGATTAGTGGTAAAAGTACCAACTACTAATATTCTGTGGTAAAAGGTAGTTGTAGAAATTGTTTCTTACAGTTTTCAGTCTGCTTAAATTGATTAATATATTTTGTCACTATTTCATTATTTGCCCATATTAATGAAAATTTTTACGGGCAACTAATGAAATATAGCTGAAAAGCTCAAAAGGTAGAATTCAAGAAGTGTAATGCTTTGAGAGTACCCAGTATTAGAGATTTATAAAGTACGCATTCGATACTGTATTTGAAAATATTAGAAAAAATATTCGCGCAAATAGTTTATAAACATGATCGATGGACGTCAGGCCCGCGATGGAGTCAGGTAAAAAATCGCACAAAAACATCCTCAGCACGATACAGCCTCTAATGTTGGTAATTATACAAGACGATGACTTTTTGCCGACGCTGAAAACCCATACAAATACAGCGTTCCGTTGTTAAAAGTCCGAATTGTAAGCGATAAAAGGAGTAAATACGATCCTCTACGGCTCTGTCCATAATAGAGCGGCAATTCTCGGTAATTAGTCGTTATCTAAGGTATTATTAATAGTAACCTGGGTTAGGCCGGTCCTCGCGTTGAACAATCCAAAACACAACACATCACATAAACTTTCGCGATCGGGTAATTTTTTATCGTAAAGTTTTGGCAGCGAGTTCAACACACGTCAGACCGGTACGGCGCGCGGTAGAGAACTAACTTCTGCGCGGGTAGAAACGAAGTCGGAAGGTAAATATGTCGCTGCCCGCACAGGTAATTACTTACATTACATTCGGAATAGTTCTACCTCTTAAAGAATCTCTATGTCCAGGACATAAGGATCACTCTGATAATAATATAGAAGGTAAAATAACGAACTGCTCATTACGGATTATGGGATGATAGACGGTATTAAGTTTTTTAATAAGCCATGTGAATGACAAGGGGGTATTATGCTTGTAATTATAAATACTCTATCATTAGTGATGGCGCTTATCTCTTAATATTATAGTAGTACTAGCTGTCCCGGCAAACGTTTCTTTGCCATATTAAAAAGTATATCGCCCGTATTATTTTATTGAAGTGACTAAATAAGTATGTCACCATGGCAACGTCCATCGCTATCATGGTCGTCGTTTTTCTCGAGTTGTAATAATTTACTATTATTTATTCAACAAATGCACTTATCAATATAATAAGTACCGAGTAGCCGATTCTCAGACCCACTGAATAAGCATATAAAATTTGGTAAAAATCGGTAAAGCCGTTTCAGAGGAGTTCGTGGACTAACATTGTGACACGAGAATTTTATATATAAGATTATAATAATATTAAAGTCTATAGTCTCCGTGTTTGTGTGTTGACGATAATCATATTGTCTTAACACTGCTGAGCAGATTTTCAATCCTCTTTTCGTCCATCGACCGAGCAGTTCCTATATTATAATAGTAATTTTTGATATTGTCGAAAATTATTATTTTTAACAAAAAATTAAAACCGACTTCCAAGGTAAAAACAATAATAACATAAATATGAACTAAAAAGTATTAAATAATTTTTACTATCTAATAGTGCCTTTTTCCGAATTCGGCTAAACCTCAACTATTTCTGTACTCAATCTTCATTATTTTGAAGTCGGTACCAGATAGCTGAATCTTCAGTCCTCTGACAGAATATTTAAAATTTTTGGAACTGGCACCAACTTCAAAATTATGAAGATTGAGTACAGAAATAGTTGAGGTTTAGCCGAATTCGGAAAAAGGCACTATTAGATAGTAAAAATTATTTAATACTTTTTAGTTCATATTAATGTTATTATTGTTTTAACCTTGGAAGTCGGTTTTAATTTTTTGTTAAAAATAATAATAATTTCACTCTTTTTAGTTACACTAGTAGGTAAATCTTCGCGTATATTTTACGTATCTTATTACAATTTGTTAAGAGTCACAACTCACACTCACAAAATAATATAATATTATCAGTGAAGTGAACATATTATTGTGCTAAGTAATTTAACAATTTTAATGCTTCAAGCCCCAAGCGGTCAACGGCTATTGCGATAACAATAGAAAGGCTATTGTGTCTCGTTATTCCACGATCGAAGGATCTATCAGATAAAAAATTGTACAAACTTGCATAGGACGTAGCGTAGCTACTCATAATATTTACTAACCGACTTCCAAAAAACGAGGAGGTTATATGTTCGGCTGTGGATATTTTTTTATTATCATAATTATTGACAGCTATTCTTGTAATCAAGAATTCAAATCGATAGGTACTTAGTGCACCATCTATCGATTAATAAGTATAACTAATTAAAAAGACACTTAATGATTTTGTTTTGTTTGAATGCTTTCCATATAAATTTCGAGGAGTTCCCTCGATTACTCATGGATCCCATCATCAGGTCACCACTTTTGTGAACATGGTACCAAATTGGAGTGAAACCTAATACAACAAAACAAAAATTTCGAAAATCGGTTCACAAACGGCGGAGTAATCGTTGAACATACAAAAATAAAAAAAAATAAAAAAAAAATATCCACAGCCGAACATATTATAACCTCCTCGTTTTTTGGAAGTCGGTTAAAAAACTGTTTTTTTTCTGGTTACTTTCATCGAAATATACCTATGTAAACTAAAAGAAGATCAAAATCAGTCCACCGGATTTTGGTGCTACGATGGCACGGACAGACTCACAGACACGTTAAACTTATAACACCTCTCTGTTTTGCGCAGGGGTTTAAATAATAAGAAATCATAAAATAATTAATTATCTATTCTATACTTATTATAAAACAAAGTCGCTTTTTTTCCCTCATGTCGCTTTGTTCCCTTTAACCTTTAAAACTACGCAACGGATTTTGATGATTCTTTCAGTGTTAGATAGCCCATTTATCGAGGAAGGTTATAGGCTATATTTTATCACGCTAAGACTAATAGGAGCGAAGAAATAGAGAAAAATGTGGAAAAAACGGGGAAAATTATTTGAAAAGGCTAACTTGAATGCGCTAATTGTAGGAACTACTGGTCCGATTTGAAAAATTCTTTCAGTGTTAGATAGCCCATTTATTGAGGAAGGCTATAGGCATATTTTTTACAGTGGCTATATATTTTATACCCGTGCGACGCCGGGGCGGGTCACTAGTTTCTTAATATTACAAGAAATCTTTATAATAGGTGTAGAGAAAAAAGTCTGCGTTAGCTCTCCTACACTTATCGGAAGAAATAAAAGCAAAAGATGATATTTTAAATTCAATTTATTGAATGAACTTCTGCTGGATTTTCGTACATTACAAAACAAAGGAGTTCACAATTTTGTGCGTTACAGACAGAATAACGTAGAACTTACATTATCTACATTATCATAGTATTACATTAACTATGTTACGCTGAAAATATATTATGTAGAGCTAGAGGGCATCTTTGGCGTATTTACATTTGAGTTGCAAGTTGAACAAACTGGGAAGATGTAATAAGGCCTCTCCATATTGGCCCACGATGGCTGTGATCCCGTCACAGACTTAGCTATAATATATATTAATGTTTTTATATCTAGGCATATTATTATATATTTTCTATACTAATTTTCGCGTGACCGCACACTCAGCTATAATATATATTTCTGTGACATGTGGATTTAGTATAGAAAATATATAGTAATATGCCTAGCTATAAAAATATTAATATATAATATTATAGCTAAGTCTGTGACGGGCTTTATACAAAAAGTGATAGCATAATATTATGTTTGATGCTGACTGCATGTTATAGCTTCGCAATCATAATATTGTTAATCATGGGCTAACGTGAAGGCCTTTACAGATTTATTAGAGGTTTTATGTCCGCCACACACTTTCCAGTAATTTTTTCAATATTTTTTTTTACATTTTTATTTTTTATCATGTACTCTTTTATCTGAATAAATTACTCGATCGTGTATGGCGACTTTAAATTAATGAACATTATCAAGAGACTGCAACAAATTCAGATTATATTATATACATAGAAAAAAAAATACAAATAAGAACACGATAATATAATAACGATAATATAATAAGCACAAGTCATAGTTAGGTTCGTATTAAGATGCACTAAAATAAGGTTTTGGTGCACTTAAGTACTAACGCCTTACGTCTATAATAATAATTATTGAATTCAAACTTACATCCGACGCAGTCAAATCCGTTATAAATATTTAAATATCCATCTGATATCACTTAAAGTACGGTAACGTTAATTTTGTAAATAATAAGTACAAATCAGTCTATAATTAATTATTAAAATTATTATAATTATAAACAATTATTCTCATTTATTTTATTGCACTAATAACAACTATGATAGAATAATTAGTAACAAACCACCGATTGTAACAAATGTATCTAATTCTATTTTAAATTGTATTCTGCAACGACGCACGTAATAGAATTCAAAATTGTTTGAATTCTAACGTAATGATATAAAGTTAATTTGAATCAAGTGAAGAATTCGTATGATATCCATGAAAAATAATAAAATGTAGAGTTTACTATAGAACATACCATGCACACATAATTATTATAATAATACCATGGTATGTCTCTACACAAATTCTTTTATAATATTATCATGTCGTCAAGGTAATATATAATATAATTATAGAGAATAGTTCTTGCAATCTACGAGTGCGCGTCGCCCTTAGTTGTGTGAGTGACCATATCTATACATGCGTACATGGCTCGCTCGCTACTGACTGCTCCGTCGGGTACGCACACTAACGAAAATGTCTATTCGCATTTCCAACTACAAATAAAAAGGCTACGCGCACTCGTAGATTGCAAGAACTATAAATGTAATGATTTTTTTATGTAATTCGGTGGTTTATTACTATATTAAAACATACGTATATTTCAATAAAATATATCCTCTACACACGCAAAATATACGTTCTCTAAGAACTGATAACAATCTAATAAAGAAACGTCAGAAAACGCTTTTGCGCTACAATAAAATTATGTAAAAGATATGTTTATTATAATAACGGTAGATATTAAACATCTAATACATCTATACTTATAAAACGTAATCTCTTTAGGAAATGCTAGCACTCATTGGCTTCAGTGTCTAAGAAAGTTCAGGAATACTTTTGAAGTAAAAGTAAAGTGCTCCAAGGCTCTATATGAATGTGGACGGGGCGCTGCTGGTAAAGGAGAACTGTTAAAAATGACGTTTTTGTAAGATAGAAGCGTTAGTTCCTTTTTTCGCCACGTTCATATACTAAGCCTTGTCGAACTGTAAGGTTCTTTTGACAGGAGCTTAACTTTTCAATAGTTCTTTTGATTGGCTAGCGTCAAACACGTTGGACCAATCAACAAAGCTGTTAAACAGATAAGCTTCTTTTAAAAACTTTAGAAACTGGTCATAAGACATACGGAAACATTACGATAGTTGTTAAAAGAAGAAGAAGAAGAAGTTATTGATAGTGTTGAGAGTATTGTATCAATAAATAGTGAAGATACTTGGATCAAAGTCGTAGAGCAAGTCAGATATAAACAATAAATATGTCACAAAACCTAGAGCCAATACAGAGTATTATTTTAGATAAAACCTCGTTAGGGTCTCGATAAAAACTCGTGGATCAAAACTATGTATCGTTAATAAAATGGTATAAATTGGCTTTTTAGAGAGAAATATGAACTTTGAAAAGAAGTCGATTCATACCAGTTTATTTACGATGGGTCGAAAAAATCAATCGCAATGGAGTGGTAGCCCTAAAGATTGGCACGCTACCACACCCGCACACGCGTCAAATAATGCGCGACTCTCAAACCGAAACTTTATCGAAAACAATTTTATTGGCCTCATATTGCTGAAGTAGATAAATATCTGCGATCTATCGTACTTATGCTATCACTAAGTCTTTGTCAATAGGACGAATCACTTACTGGACGTGGTTGATTATCTCCCGGTGTCCCTCCGCAGCAGTCTGTTGACTCGGTATATCCTGTTCTTGTACAGCTCTAGAGGGGACCGGCGGAGCATGCGCGTGGCTGCCACCCTCGTGACGGCCGCCTTGTGGCTCTCGGGCGACAAGATGGCGGGCGTCTCGCGTCTCCGCAGGAAGTCCGTGGGGAAGACGGCGTCGGACAACATGGCGTCGATGTCGCCGTTCAACATGGCGAGCGAGTCCGCGGACGTGTAGTTGCTGATCGGCGTGCACAGCGGTATCGCGTTCGACCACTTGCGGTTCCTGAAAATTGGGATAATGTTGGAGAATCCAGCCAGGAATTTGCTTTGGTTTGCCATCCACTGAGGGCGGAAAATGGACTGCTGAATATATTTTTGTGGCCTCCTTTAATTCATATGCGTATAGATGCGTAACATTGACTCGATAAACTACCTGATGTGCTAAATGAAAACTCTAAAATTAAACTCTTAGGTATAAGCAGCCCTTGAAACTCAAGTAAATGTTGGGCTGATGCCAAGCACGGCTATAAAGTTTGTTATACAAATGTGGCATGGTAACTTGGTTGGTAACAGAACAAGGCTCTAACTTCCCTCCAATCCATCCACCCGTTTTAAATGTATTTGGTTGCTCCTAAAATTTTTGAAGTGTGATGCCTAGCGAAGGTATCATCGAAGAAATTGATTTATAAGCAGTTGACAGACCAACAGCTATACTACGTTGTTCCACTCACTTGAGACACCGGAGCATGGGCGCGCCCTTCAGCCGGTATCCGGGCTCGCAGGTGAAGGAGACTGTCTCGCCGATCTTGTAGTAGAACTTCACCGACGACATGCGACCTGATATCGTCGTGCCCGGGTATGTGCATGCTTGAGCACCTGTGGAGGAATAGAAGAATACTTTAGGAATGGTAGTTTGCAAACAGCTATCCATCATAATGCTTAAAAGTAAACAAATTCTTGTTCATATTGAGGGTTTTACATAAAATAGTGAAAGAATATAAAGAAGAAAAGGTCTGTTTTCTGGTAGGAGTCTTAAAGATCAGGAACGCACAACGCACTTAAGAGTTTACACTCCTTTACTCCTTTCGCCTATCTGTTTTCCGGTATACTTTTCTTGAGCTTGACAGACAGACATGATGGTTCTGTTTATCTATTTGGGGTATAGAACCCTAAAAGAGTTATTGTTACACTTACAAGTGGGCGGCTTATCGCTCCATCGTCCGCTGTCCTGGCACACGAGGATGGGCCGGCCGTGCAGCGTGTGCTCGGGGTTGCAGTGGAACTGCAGCACGTCGCCGGCGCGGTACGGCGCGCGCCCCAGCACGTAGCCCGACGCGGGCGGCGGCAGCGCCGGGCATGATACCTCTGAACATGGCAACAATATAGTCCATTGGATTAGCAGAAAGGTCCGTTAAATACTGCCTTTGCACATGGATCATGATAAGAATGTGTCTTTTGATACTGGCAGAAATATCCAGAATAAATACTGCCTTTCTTTAATATTTGCTTGATTATATTATTAATGATAATGACCAATAATTCTTATTGAATAGTTGGTGTTATGGGAAACGCTTACTGTAACAGTCTTAAAAAGTACTATTTCTAATCTATCCAGTCAGCCAGTCACATTTGCTAAATCGCCAGCCACGAATGCTATTTGCTATGATGTGTTATGATCTCTAAATATCAAACAATGTAAAATTTTATAAACGATATTTTTCATTAATACAATAGCGGATACCTGACACTGCAGGATAATTAATTGATTATTTTAGGTCATACAATAGCGGATGTCAGACACTGGATAATGGATTAACTGAATTACGTCATAAAACAGCTCCACAGTTATTACGTCCATGAATAATCTGCCCATACCTTTACAGACCGGGAACGGCTTGGCCCACTCCGCCGCTGGCAGGCAGACAGTTTCAGCAGGCCCGCTGAGCGCCCAACCAGCGGGACAGGAGAAGGCGGCGCGGCCCCCCACCCCGCGCGACACCACCGCCACCCGCGGCCGCCGCTCCCCCTCGCCCACGGCGTCCAGCACCACCTCCCCGCACTCCACGCCTGATCACACATCTGGGCATCTGGATTAGCTGCTCGACCACACTATACTAGTCTGGTATTTAGATCCCAGTATACAGAAACCAGTGCATAGGCACTGCTTTTTGATCCTAATATTATTTATATTATGTACTTGCCTGTTTCCAATTCTATCTCCAGAGACTATTCGTGCAAAGATCTCTTGAAATAGGGATGCCATAGAAACAATTTTATGTTCTACGCCAAAATATAGCATGATCAAAGTTATGTCTATTGGATTATATGAAAAACAACAGTTTTGAGACTGGTTTGGTCATGACATTGTGGATTGCGCGTTCTGCAGTTAGATTAATTAGCGCATATAACATTTGCAAATCATGCTTACTTCTAAGTGGGTCTTGGTAGAGGCTGTTTATGGTACCATCGAGGAAATTGATTCCTAGCCAGTTGGTTGGACCTACGTCATTTCGTTGGCTTATATCAATTCAATGCTAGCTGTAATCAGTCGGATAGGTTTGACTAAGGCTGGCTGGCACTACCAGCACCCAGGGTGCTGGTAGTTCTATAAAAAAGCAGCACGGCGTTTCTTTTGTATGCGTTCAGCGCACTTTTTCAGTCGCCCAGCGTCGCCACCCTCCTAACGCCGCTAATGGGTTTGACGTAACGTAACCAAAATACTAAGGTCCGTCATCTGCCTATGAATCAACTTCTCTGATAGTACATTCACGTATATACTTACTTTCACAGACCGGCAGGGGCGCGCTCCAGTTGCCGGACGCCCGACAGTGCAGCACGGGCGAGCCCAGCAGCGCGTTGCCGTTGGCGCACGAGAACCGCACCTCAGCGCCGAGCTGCGTGTCCGCGCTGCTCGCCACCAGCCCGCGACGCAGCGGCAGCGGCGGGCAGTGGATGTCTGGGGGAATACGATCATTATTACATGAGAATTAGGGCCTGTTTCACCACTTCCTGATAAGTGCTGAATAAGCTATTCACAACATTTTTGACAGATTCTCCATACTTGATCTGTTAAGTGTAAGTGGATAGCCTATTCGGCACTTATCAGGAAGTTGTGAAGGCCTTAGGGCTGGCAAATGATGATTTCTAAAGGATTTGTTCCAATGAATAAGGCATATCGGTATCCAGTTCGGAATCATGCTACCAAGGCTATTATTGTTATAGAGCTCAGCTCAGTCGAGAATGTTTCATTCTCACCTTTTCTACTCCCATAAACTCATTGACAATGTAAAATTTAAAAATGATAAACTTTCAAAAATTACATTATATTTAGGTACAAATCTACGAATAATAATAGATTTTGCTATTCGTAGACACAAATTGATACGAAAACATTTAAAACTACCCAAGCCAAATCTTTGAGCACTTTTTGGCATTGTAGAAAAAAGAGAAGGTTGCTCTAATACCTTCAACAATAATTTCAACTTGATGGCTCTGTCTGGCGGGCGTCTCGCACTTGTAGACGCCGGAGTCCTCCTTGACGGCGTTGATGATGCTGAGCCGGTACTCCAGCTGGCTGTCCCGCCCGGGGTCGTCCGTCCACCCCTCCTGGTATTTACGTTCCGAACTGTGGAAGTTTAACATTGTAAGCTAAAAGAGACCACAGGGTTGGTATAGTCTTTTTGGAGACAGGGCTCTGTACATGTATCCCTAGAATCTAGGTGTTTCGCATGGATGACATTGACTGTTTTTTCATGGAAAAAGAGACAGTAAAGGTGAACGCAGATTTGGCCGCACCGCACGCACCGCAGTCGCCGCATTCGCAATTCTTCATTATCTCATATGATGTTGCGAAGACTGCGGCGCGGGTAGGTAGGTATGCGAGCTTGCCTATAACTTCATATAAAGAATTCGAATGCGGCGACTGCGGTGCGTGCGGTGCGGCCCAAATCTGCGTTCACCTTAATTCACAAACGAAATCTGTCACTTTGCTCCTAGCTCCTATTATTTTATTAACGTGCATAAACATAGTTTTACAGATATAAATCAGTAATATATCAAATACTCACTCAGCATTAAAGTGTGTGACGTTCCACTTGGGGTTTCCGAACCTCCTCATCCACAGACACTCCATGTGCAGTATAGTGCCGGGATAGACCAGCAGCTTGCCGTCGTTGCTTTGAGCGATCGGACCGTTGGAATGTCTGAATAGTATCGTCGGAGGTTTCTCCACTGAAAGAAAAAAAAAATGTTTTTTGGGTCATGATTGTTTTGAAATGGTTTTGGACACATTAAGGATGATTTACTTTAGCAAACTATTCACTTGGTAAAAAGACTTACTTGCGTAGTCATTCTCCTGGTTCAGACCGAAGCATGTAGGTTTAACACCGCCCCAAACACCTCCAATACATCTTCTGGTCTGTGACCCTACCATTGCATATTTGCCAATGTCACTGCATCTATAAAAGTAAATTGTATATTTTTCACTTAATTGCTTTTATTTATGATTTTTTTCATTAGATGCTCTCAGTAAATTTAATTACCTGGATATTATGACAGCTCCAGAAGGAAAGTCAACAGTTTCAGTAATTTCTAGATCATTGTAGAATGACACGACATGAGGCTCCTCGTTTCTGAAGGTACAGGTGTTGTTGCTCAACAACTCTTCACTTTGAGCCTCTAATTCCTCTGCGAAGTGCAATATTTGGGTCAGCTCAATATTTTTTTGAAAGTACTTTAGGAAATCGTTGACTGACATGATTAAATTCTTCAATGATTAACATTTTACTTCAACACACTTACCACAGTTAAAGCTCTTGCCAACCCAGTTTCCGTTCTCACATATCAGCACCCACGTGGTCTTCTCCCCCATGATGGAGGCGATGCACCTGAAGGTCACCTCGGTCCCGTGCGGGTATCCCCCGGTCAGCGTGGTCTCGTTCACCTCCGACCCGTCCCGGTATATCAGAGTGCCCTGGACCCTAAACGTTACGACATCATTGGGACGAGTGAGGTTATCGTGGAGGCGTGTTCGATTTCAACGAATTCAAAACATTCTCCAACCCAGAACAAACTCTCTCGTCAAAAACGTACGGCATGCACTATTTTACTGATAAATTTTGCAAAAAATTGCAACAAAACGCAAGCTCGGCCAAGACAGAAAGGAAAAAGCCAAAAACAGCGAACGGCTGTTTCACGTACAAAAATGAACTAAGCCCTGCCTTCTGAGGATTTTGGAATCGTTCAAACGATGTCGACCGACAGAAAATCTATAGAACCAAACTTATGAAAAATAATTATCGAAAACGAAGAATTTGTGAGGAGAACGCCCGAGACGAAGTGTTCTTCGGTAGTGGTAAAGTTGATGGAGATGAATCTATCGGAAAAGTTGATGATCGTGATTAAAATATAATGAAGATATAGAAGCAAAAGTCCGAACCTAGAAGGCTCTCACCAGGGCTTGGCATCCCTGAACGCCTGGGTTCCCTTCAGTCTTTCCAGCCAGCAAATAAGAAATGCAGACTTTGCAAAAACATTATTGTTTGCCGTTCCCATCGATACTGGGGCTCAAAAACTATTTGATAAATTGTATCTTTATTAAAATACAACTTATCAACATACACGTACATAATACAGGCAAATAAATTAAATTAAAACCAATGCTCTTCAAGCGCGATGACTCCCGATCTGATCGTATCTGATATTTGGAACAATTTAATACGAGCAAGCTCAGGGCAAAATTAAATTGTAAGGTACAGGGTACACCAATATTCACTTCAGAAATCAAAATGTCGTCTCAAAATAAACAAACAGTCCACACAGAAGCCACAATGAAAGCGCTCACCTTAAAATTTAAGTGGCCAATGGATCATTCGTTCGTTCATTCATTTACATTTTATGTACAGAAAATATTACAAAATTCGTAAACTAGGAAATTTATAGCTTCAAGCAATTTGGTTAACAACCCATTGGCTCTATGTAAACAAAAATATGAATAACATAATGAGATGCTACAAGCATGAAAAGTAATATACCTCGCCGGTGGTCCACACTCCATCGCCTTTCCTGGCAAATCTGGCTCAAGCTCGGAAATGTCTTCTCTCACAATATCAGACCCACTCTGGAACTCTGAGGTCGGTCTAGGTCTGGACAGATTTGCTGTAAGAAGAAGCATAACATTACTATTCCAGTTTGTTAAGAAATTTCTTCTGCATTTAAAATAGTCGAGTCGAACCCTTACCCAGTGGTCGACAGAAGTCATGAACAGTTGGCTGGAGCCTGCCCAAGTGGCAGTTGAGGGTAGCTGGCGGTGACCTGCCTGGCTCACAGGCGATACTGACAGAGGAGGCGTGTGCTACCGTCAGACCTGCTCTGTACCCAGCTTCATAGGTTGCTCCATTCAGTAGCGGCAGTTCACATGGAGCTAAAATAAATCAGTTTTGTGTTAGAATTTTGAAATAATATTATATTAATTGTCGATAATATTAAGCATGTTAAAGAGTCACTCCTGTTTATGTTAACGATTCTTTGAGATAATGGCCCATTTTAAGTTAATAAGAGCATAAGACGAATCGTCTGCAAAAAATTTGCCTGCACTTTTACAAGCATTACAATGTAATATAATTAGTACTTTTAAAACTACCAATTATTTAACCACAGTTATCATCGCAGACGTTTGTCTTGTAATGATAGGACACGGGTGGGACAAAATTACCGTGCAATTATTGTAAATTAAATACAATGTTGTGTTTCCAACAAACGTACCATACCGTATTTTCACTCAAGTGTTGCGTAAAATACACTTTTATCTCATTTATTTTTTTTAAAACAATTACCACAATTTTGTGTTTACTGTTAGCAATTATGTATATTTCTCGGCAATGGTAGATAGATAATCGTTCTTTTTCTGTCTTATAAGGTTCAAGGGCTTTTATTAAACATTTTTTGAAAGCATTTGGAAAGACACTCACTCGTAAAATTTTTTAGCAGACCTAAAATTGTAATAACTACTACTCTAAAAAATAAGCTGAATGATTTACTTGGCTTATAAGTACCATTTGCACAATTTTAAGGGTGAACAACATCGCTTATCTTCAGATCATAGCAACAAATTGCAACATGATTGTTTATGATTACTCAATGTCACAACTCCTTCACTTACAATAGTAAATATTCAACGTATGTCGGGCAATGGTCCAATATGGATATCTCCAGAGACTTACATTTGAATATTGAGTGTCCATTACAAAACTATGGCATGACTGCATAGCATATTAAATATTAATGAGTGTTACCTGCAACACATTCGGGCATGCTGGTAACTGCCCACTCGCCCAGCCAGCAACGCAGATTCGTCGGTCCTTGCACATTGTAGCTACGACAAGAGAAATAAAAATATTAGAGCTTTATTTGCTGAAATGATAATAATGAGTGGAATTTTGCTTGTATTTATGTGACTTATGGACAAAACATCAAAAGCCGATGAACTAAAAGATTCTTGTTAAATATATATTATCTTGACGTGGGAAAACGAGCACGTTTGGAAACTTGAGCCATGTGATCAATAATTCTAGATTAATGGAGTAACTCTATAGATAATGTAAAATGTAAACTCATCCAATGCTAAACAAAACATCATATTCTGTTGTTTGCATTGAATGAGTTTCGTACACAGATATTATATATAATATGTATGGTGTTTTAAAAGTTGCATAGCAATCCGAAAGGGGATGACTGAAGGAGTCATTCTGAACAACTATAATAATTGCAAAAGAATTGTTCTACCACTTTTGGAAATTAGCGAAAAAAAAATTTTGTTTCGCGTCTATAGGCTGCCTATACATAAGTCCAGAGCTACTTACCCGTACTCGCAGGAGAAGTGCACAACCTGGCCATTGGGCACCGGGTCAGTCTCATTCAACTCCTTCTCATCCTGCCCCTGGACCCCCGGCAGCAGCGACGGGCCGCTCGCCATCGTGTATATGCCGTACTCCGTGGGTGGAACGTGACACGGCACTGAAAGAATTTCGCTCCTTTATGGCATTCAATTTTTTATTATTGATATCGTTATGAATGAGATGTATGTTTTTATTCGTTGATATTTTTGCAGAATTAGATAAGTTAGCCACTGTTATGCTTTGATTTTATTTGGGTTTCATATTTCGTTTAGTTGTTAAAAACATACATCTCCTTTCCGTTCTTTATGATATGTGGTATTTTGTTGCATCGTGTAAATTAGTGGTTTCGGTGGTTATAGTAACATGACAGTGGATAAATAAACTCATAGTGGATTCATTATCATTTCAGTAGTTGTAACATGACAGTGGTTCGAATGTGGTGCAAAATGCAGATGCTTAGTGGTTGCCAGTGCTGACTCACAAATTTCACATTTGGGTTTCTCGGGCTTCCACCTGCCTCGGACGCATTTGGCTGTGGCGTTCGCCTCCAGGTTCAAGCCGTATCCTTTGCCACATGCCACACGGACTATGGTTCCTGTAAAGTGCAAAAAAAAATTACATTGTATTACTGTCCCCGGTAAAAATATTTGGACATTTCTGGACATGCTAGATGTCCAGATATTTTTACCTAACGATTTTTACCTTTCCTTTTATTTGTATCTTGTACCTCCCTAGTACCTACTCATTAAGAACCTTTGTTTGGGTATAATCCGGTAGTTTTTGTAACTATTCCATTTACAAAACGGCAAACTGCTCTTATTTAGTAATTAATCATTCCAAAAGTTGCAAGTGTGAGAAAAGCTTTCTCCTAGCACTTACGTGAAATATTTCATAGAACTACGACCGCTTTGAGAAATTTTTACCATTTGGAGATAAGTTACGCAATGTTTCATGTCTGCTCTAGAAAATGTTAGGTATATCAAGGAGAAAGTAATTTGCTATTACAATTTAGTCTATTCTAGATAAGAATGAAGACATGCATGAGTCAAGACAAGTAATATTATTATGTCTATTTTTAAATGTTATTCACAAGTGGGGGTTTTTATTTTTGAAATTAACCAGTAAACAAGCAAACGTATCACCTCATACTAAACTATGAACTAGTTAGACGTATATGATTTTTATTACGGACTACGGTTCTTTCCTGCTGAATGATAACTCATGATACATTTGTCCAATTTAAATTAAGTACTTAATACTTTGGTTATATTATGTACGCCTGATTTACTGCCTTCATCACAATTACATATTATAAAGCGAATATACTGAATTATAAATCAGATTATATTCAATTTTAAAGTTTAATTTGAAAGTATATTTACCGGAGCTGAAGGTATTATTAGGGTCTCGCCCGTACTTGACGATCTCGATGTTTATGTAGGGCTCGCTGGCGATGGGCTCGCAGGGGCTCTTGGGCCGGCCCTTCTTACCGTTACCCTTGGCCCCCGTTTCCGCCGCCTCCCCGCTCTGACCCTCCTCCTCACTGCTGCTGGTTTGACCCTGACGGTTTCTACCGCCTTTACCGTCTCTACCGCTTTGGAACAAAATTAATTATTGTTATAGTTAGAAGTTACACTTATGTATTAACAATATCATCTTTTTATTGCTACCTTTAAGTTAGATCAGTTTAACAATTAAGACCAATATTAGTAGTACTTGAAGACCAAACAATGACATTGAAAAAATTTGTGTTTGTAGTTTGGTAATGTAAACTTACGTTTTAGGAATAGTTGCTGTCGTCTGGTTCAGTCTGTCAGTTTTCCTGCTCGTTCGTTTCTCGCGCTTCTCCAGTACATTGTCTATTTCCGTCGAATTCGTGTTCCTGTATTGTAGCGGAACCTGCGCCGCTTCTTCCTTCTGAAGAAGGTTCGTCGAAACATTCTTTGGACTCTTCTCTAATGGTATCACTTTGAGGTGATCTTCATTTTCTCTACTAGCTATGATATCAATGAGATCGAAAAGTGTGTTTACTGTGGAATAGTGGCTGTTGTGGACATCATTCACGTCTCGTTTTCTCCTAGCGCCTGTATATGGTGTTGCTGTAGTTTGTATACTTGTACTTTTATTAGATTCCAAATCAGACTCATTTTTCTGTAGTTTTTCGACCTTGACATTGGAGAATCTTTTCCTCCTTTTATCTACGTATCTCTCAAAGTAGTCGTGCTTCAACTTATTTATATTCTCTGACACGTCGTTAGTGTTTTCTATACCACGATCTGGGAACGTTCCTCCTTTTAAGATTGTTAACTGTGGTTCTGTTTCTTGTTCAGCGGAATTGTCGTATTCCGATGATTCCTCACGATGGAGAATTTCGTCCTCTTCAGGCTCATACACCGGTTGGTAGGAATAAAATTTGTGCCCTATAGGTTCCCCGTGTACATTGTAAACTGTGTATACAGCGGTGGGAAAATTTTCACCTTCAGGTCCATCAGACTCTATCATATCTGCACTAACGTCTCCATTAAAATCGAAGTCAAATTTCTTCATCATTTTAAAGTTTGCGTGTCTCAGGGTCGGTTTTTGGCTGTCGTGGTTGTATTTGTTGTATAGGCTATCTACTTCGGTGTTGCTCTCCTCTTGTCTTTTCAGTTTATTGTAGTACTGTCGAAGGTAGGCTGATCGCTTGTGCCGTACTTCTGTTTCGTCGGCGGATCGTCGTCTACGGCTCCATCTGATGCGAGGATGTTGGTAGAGAGTACACCTGGAATAAACAAAAATGCATTAGGGAATTAGGCAAGTAACAAAATATAGTAGTTATTTAAAAATATTTTATATCTTACTTGGGAAGCTCTCTAGGACTCCAATGTCCGCCGATGCAAGTGGCTCCGGGTGGACCTTCGGACAGCACGTAACCTTTCTCACACTCGTACATAATTTGCTTGTTGTTAACCACCTGCAACGTTTAATAATAATTAGTAAATTAATTGATCGGTCAAAAGGAACAAAAAGTAAATGGCATGTGTGATTTTACCTTTTTAACATACGGTCTGTAGTCGTACAATCCCATATTGCCAACAAGAAGTACTTTTCCATTTTCCACGTAGCCAGGGAATGGACAGAACACTGAAACATTTTTTATTGAAATTAATTAATCCTTCGATCGCCGATCTTTTGTTATCGCGGCCCACTTGGGCCTTACGGGGATTGATAGGTTAAAGCTGTGTTTAGCGATTTATAATATTATCAAAATTTTATTGGCTTAAGTTTTGTGACATTGTGAGTGTTTCTCTAACCTTCTTCACATCTAGGTGTTTCACCAGTCCACACTCCAAACGAGCACACCACGATAGGATTTCCTTTCAACTCAAAGCCGTCCTTACACCTGAACCGCGCTTTCATCCCATGCTCAGTTTTTGGTGCTATGACCATCCCGTTCCTGGGATTTCTAGGCATCTTTTTACATCTGAAATATAACATATTTGCAATTACTATAAAAGTTGTACTAAAATTTTATAACACCGTTTATGTTAGTGATAACTAGGGCCCGGATTTATATGTAAATACATATTTTTGTTTTGCGTGATTTTCGGCCTAGAATGTGTTTTTTACACGAATTATCATGTTTAGACTGTGAAAAAACCAAGTTTTATTTTCCATATTTTAGGGTTTTTCAAAGATAAGTCCATATTTTGCAAGAAAATGTCACAATCGTCCATATTTTCATAAAAATACAAAAAAAAAAATACGTTCCCGCCGCCATGCAGCTGCGTATTTCGTTCCTCTCGCGCGTTATCGTCGTATTTATTGTTTTCAAAGAAGATTATTCCTTCAGGATTCAAACCCCATAAGAGCACCGGGTGATCGCGACAACAATAGAATACAATAGCATTTTCAAGAATCCGCGTTCGAAGGATTAAAAAAGAAATAGAAAATAAAGTTTCAGATGCAGAAGGTCCTGTTGCTGACATGTATAAACAAAAATTGAAGTATGTTTCGGTCTTCGAGTAAAATGAAGGAATTAAGTACGTAACACACAAAGAGAAACAAAATTCTGTGCCGATTATAAGGGTTCTGTCATAATATAAGGAGGGGAAGTAAGTTATCTTCATACAAAGGGACCGCGCGCGGCTTGTATGTGTGCGCCATAGTATCAATGCGTCGCCGCACGCACACTTATAAAATCTCGGACCGTTTTCGGACCATACCAGTCGGGGCTAACGCTGCACGCCCGCGTCGCGCCACGCTGCGCCAAACGAATCAAAAAGGTCCGATCATATTAAGGTCGTCCCCCGAGCAAACGACCTTGGCCATACATTTGCCGCGTTGCCGAGATCGCGCCAAAACCCTATTATTTTTACTTATCTTGGTTCAAAATTGTCCTAAAAAAAATTTAAAACGGCGAATATGTAGTTTATGATATTGTCGATCTATTGGCGTGACTTTCAAATAAAAGTAATTTGTAAATCCTAAGGAGATGCTGAATGTATGCTTGAATTTTAACAAATTGAATCTCCGGATTCCGTAATTGACCGTATTTAAAACCTTATAAACTCATAATCTGAAAGCTACAAAGTTATAATAAAAATACAGCAATAATCTTCAGTATATCAACATTCCTTTTGTCGTTTTAAATTTTCTACTTTTGTTTCTTATACTCATGATATCAGCTTCCAAAGTAATACCAATTTGTTAAAATTCAAGCATACATTCAGCATCTCCTTAGGATTTACCAATTAATTTTATTTGAAACTCACGCCAATAGATCGACAATATCATAAACTACATATTCGCCGTTTTAAATTTTTTTTAGGTCAATTTTGAACTAAGATAAGTAAAAATAATAGGGTTTTGGCGCGGTCTCGGCAACGCGGCAAATGTATGGCCAAGGTCGTTTGCTCGGGGGACGGCCTTAAGTAATCGCAGGAGTAAATATTGCTGTGTGTTTGGGTGTTTTAATGATAATGCAACAATTCCAGAATTGTCTTTGTTTAAATTACTAGTTGAACAGGAAAGGTGAGTACTACCAAGTACCATGTACTAAGTACTCACTTATTCTAACATAATATAATTTTTACTTGATGCTCAGATACCTACTTACTTCTTTTTTATTGTATTAGTTTTCTATCACACAAACTTTCTCACTAGAACAAAGTATAAAATATAAGAGAATGTTTTAGGTAAGTACTTTTGATCGGTCGACTAATTTGCCGCTATTGCTTTGTTTACGTTTAGTAATGCCGATTTCTCTGTATTGTAGGTATATTATATTAACTAACTACTTACAATCAATTACTTATTTTAAATCATAATTAATACATCGGATTATACGAGTATGCACGATCCAAGTGCCGAAATATGCACGAAAATTGGCCGAAATATGGACAATCAAGAGTCACTTATTATTATTAAAAGTCGGAAGACCGCGACGTTGCCGCTGTTGTGATTTGTGAACGAAGCGCGGACAGCCGCTTGCCGCTCCCACATCACAACGCGTTGTGATGTGGGAAACGACATAATATAATAGCAGAATCGTATAATAGCAGAACTCCTTTTTCTAACATAAATTTTCCTAATTTTTGACTTTAAAGGACTTTATGTTTATGAATCCGGCTAGATCCGGCTATGATTTTTACTACGTTTGATAGTTTAAGTATTTGTCTGCTAATTGCAATTAAAAATGGTTCCACTTTTTTCGACTTTAGATAATTATTGGAATTCAAAAATAAAATAGAAAAAATGCAATTTTTTGTTTATGACTTGTTACTCAATTCACGCTTATTTTAGGTTCACCAGGTACGTCAGGAGTACGAATTGTGACCCGCAAATACTTGTACGACTATATGAAACAAGAAAATTTGCTTAATTTTGAAGAAAATTTGAACTCTTTGGGAGATGAACTTTTATCATGTGAAGGGTATGATGAAGACCAAATGACTAAGTTAAAACATGATTTTGCGCGTTTCAAATCAGAATTCAAACAAAAGTGGATCAAAGCTCATTACAAAGAGGACGTTTTTCTTAAAAACAACCTGACATGGCTAGATGGTACATTTGAAATCCCTAGTGTTGCTACCTTACAAAAACGAACAGGGCGACCGTCTAAATTGTTCAAAGAAGCAAGTGTAAGGAGTAAAAGACGAAAGACCGAAGAACTTCGTTCTGGTTTCGACAAGGAGGTCATAATACATGCTGCGCAGTTGGAACTGGGGAAATCTGGTAAAAGGGATGCATCTAATGTTCTCAAAGATATAACGAGTACTCCAACACGAGCCAGTAAATACAAGAAGGCATTTTGTCGAACAAAATCCTCTAAAGAGCACCATGCCTTGACACCAATGCAAGCTTTGCAAATGTTTATAGATGCTGATTTGACACAAGGTCAATATGAAATAATAAGAAAAACAAACAAGAAGTTTTTCCCATGTTATAGTGTCTTACAAAAAGCTAAAAAGCAATGCTATCCACTGCCAGAAACTTGTACAATAACAAGTACCAGTGCTGAAGCTCAGTTGCAACCTTTATTGGATATTACCGTTAGGCGATTATCAGAGTTCCTAGAAGAGGTTTTATTAACAACAAAGGAGGAAGAGCGGGAAACCATTACCTTAATAAGTAAATGGGGTTGCGATGGATCCCAACAATCAAAATTTAAGCAGAGACATGAAAGTGATGCAAATTCAGACGCAAATCTATTTCAAAGCTGTTTTGTGCCCCTTCAGTTAGCTTGTGGATATGACAACAAAAAAGTACTATGGAAAAATCCCACGCCTTCTTCACCGAGATTTTGTCGACCAATAAGGTTTCGGTTTATAAAGGACAGTAATGACGTCACCACAGAAGAAATACGTCATATTGAAAGCTCTATTAGCTCTTTAGCTCCAACTGAAGTTAACATAGCCGGGAATAAGTTTTTTGTTAAGCACACATTTATAATGACAATGGTAGATGGAAAGGTTTGCAATGCAGCCACAGCTACGAAGTCTACAAGTAAGTGCTACATTTGTGGGGCAACTACAAAGGATTTTAATGACTTAAGTAACGAAATGGCAGATATAAATTTTACGGCTTTACAATTCGGGATTTCGGTTCTTCATGCCAGAATTCGTATATATGAAAGCATTTTACACTTAGCATACAAGCTTGAAGTAAAAAAATATAAAGAACGGAAAACACAAGAAGAAAAAGACAAAGAAGAACGAAAAAAGAAATATATACAAGATAGGTTTAGGACAGAAACGGGTCTTTTGGTAGATATGGCTAAGCATAATTTCGGTAACACCAATGATGGTAATTCAAGTAGAAGGTTTTTTGAGAATCCAAGATTGGCCTCAGAAATAACGGGAATTGACTATGAATTATTATATAGGCTTAAAGTCATATTAGAAGCAATTTCAAGCGTGTTTCAAATTGATCCTATTAAATATAAAAAATATGCATTGGAAACAGTTCATCTTTATGTAAAGTTATACAATTGGCATCCTATGACACCAACAATGCATAAAGTCTTGATCCACGGTGATGTCATAATAGAAAAAGCACTCTTGCCTATCGGACAGCTTTCTGAAGAAGCAGCTGAAGCACGCAACAAACATTTTAGAAATTACCGCCAAGATTTTGCAAGGAAATTTTCCAGGGAGAATTGCAATGAAGACATATTTAACCGTCTTCTACTTAGTTCTGATCCATTGCTAAGTAGCATGCGTGAAGTGAAAAAAAGAAAAGCAAACACATTTATGCCCGAAACGTTGGACATGTTTGTGTCTGCAGAACCATATATAATAGAAAATTCTTCAGAAAGCGAACAAGATAAAACTTTTGGTCAATTTTGATATATTTTTTAATTTTTTGTTATTTTTTTGCTTTTTTTGTGAAAATACATTATATTTTTAAAAACTTATATAATTTCCTTATTTATGTCGATTAGATGACAAAAAAGCAAAAAAATAATTTTGGCCGCCTAAATCGATCAAATACCTCTATGTGCAACGCCGCGCCGCCCGCGCCGGGCCGCGCCGCCGCGCCGCCTAAAATTGACAACCCTAAGACAGTAGGTAATTAAATCGCGGATTGGGCTGGAGTTACCCTACTTCCCCTCCTTTTACTATGGTTCTGTACCCAAAGGGTAAAAGCGGGACCCTTTTACTAAGACTTCGATGTCTGTCTGTCCGTGTGTCTGTCACCAAATTTTCACAGAATGTTTAAGTATATCTATTGCCGCTATAACAACAAATACTAAAAACAAAATAAAATTAATAATTAAGGGTGGCTCATATACAACAAACGTAATTTTTTTTCTATTTTTCGCTCGCTAAAAATTTCAAGTGCCTAACTGTAGCCATTATTGATATCAATAATGGCTACAGCTAGGCACTTGAAATTTTTACATAATCCTTTATTATATTTGTTCCTTACCTAATAATTGATAAAAAATTAAAATAAAATAAATATTTAAGGATTACCTACACTAAAATAATGTTTATTATTGTAATTTTATAGTCCATATTTTTCCATATTTTCGATTTTTTAGTCCATGTTTTAAGTACATTTTTTGGATTTTTTAATACATATCAAAAGGGCATTTAACTTGGAAGTCCGCTTCCACGATAACGTGACGCCCAGAATTATAAAAGCGCACATTCTATTCTCTATCTCCACAACAAGTCTATTAACTTTGACTCTAATCATTTTCTTTTTGCGGTACTTAATTGTTTTTATTTCAGGTTCATTTACATTTTACGCCGATGGGGTTATTGATAATCCTATGTTAAAATATCATAATGTCTTTTCTTCCACAAAACAATCCAGCTTTGTATAAGTGGTTCTTACTTTACTATTTACTATTTAGAGACTATTGTATACCTGGCTGGCTGACACCTAGGTATCTGCGTCCAGGTGCCGTTGTTGCAGGTCACCGCCAGATTATTAGATGGAAATTCGTAGTTCTTCTCGCAC
Source organism: Polyommatus icarus (assembly GCA_937595015.1). Taxonomy (NCBI): domain Eukaryota; kingdom Metazoa; phylum Arthropoda; class Insecta; order Lepidoptera; family Lycaenidae; genus Polyommatus; species Polyommatus icarus. Next base: position 28,901,737 of record OW569321.1, on the reverse strand, counting down.
TCCACCATTATCATTTCACCTGTAATACAAAAAAAAAAGGTATTTTCAATTAATCTTCTCTACAAAAGTTAGTTAAAATCTGCAATCTTTAATTCTTTTTATATTACTATGCTTGTTCTAGTAAATTGAGCTGACCGTAATGCTTTCACTTTAAATTATTCTTTCTGTATCTATTTAATGGCTCGACGCTTTTAGAACCTATCTTCTTATGTCAATGTAAAAATACATTGCTGCGTCGCCAATTATGAGGTTTTGGTATGAGCTGACCCATGTCACGCTTAGATCGTAACTAACCGTGCTGCACCATGGAGGAGCTGCCGACGATTTGCGTCTGCTCGTGCGTGTCGTTGTCGCCAGTTCGGTTCTCCATCATCACCACGCGGCCCTGCGACACATGCGGCACCACGCACGGGGCTGGAAGTATGATTACCAAGAGTTATGTTTTTAAGCCTTATTTTGTGGATTTGGTGCTGCATCTTTATTTAACAAAATAGAAAGAATGATTGATGATTTAAGAAGTGATCTGGTTAAAACTTATAATCTTAAACAACTTCACTTCTTAAATCAAACCGAATTCTTTGCAAGAGTTAAAATTTGTTCAGATATTGCATTTTTCTTTTGAAATAAAGAAATGAAAATCGACGAGAAAAAAAATTCAAAACATTTCTCCAATTCTACTCGTAATTGTCTAACTTGGATAAGAAAAAAAATTGTACCTAAGCACATAGGCAGCGGATGACTCCAAGTGCCGTCGCTCTGGCAGATCGCTGATCCGTTCCCCTCCATCTTCATTCCGTCCTGGCATCGAAATATTAACGACGCTCCCAGTCCAGTTCCTGATGAAATGTTCTCGAGCCATCCGTTCCAAAGTTGCCCTGGATGCCCACAGTTGATTTCTGTAAAGTATTTTAGATCTTTTTGGTTATTTAGAACTTAAATTATATGACGTCAAAATTAAATACTAAAATATTTGAGGGAAGTGTACCATTGGTACATTATCGTTGAAGGAGCAAATTAAACACAGAATACTGTATTACTGAACGCTCAAGTCTCGGCGGGGGCTCGGTAAGGCAGTGGACGACAGACTTCCGTCCGGCGGCCATATTCTACAAGCCCCTACTCCTTGCTAGTGCGGCCACCTTTATTTATCAATACACTACAGGTAGTTTCAAAAATTATTTCATCTCTTTGCTCAGTTGTCATAAATCGATATATTTTAACGCTTGAAAATTAAATAAGTGCATTTTAGGTCTTAATTTCAATAAATTACCTTTACACACAGGCTGCGCCCCCGACCACTTCTTATCGGCTCCACAGCGTCGCGTCGCGTCACCCACCAGCCGGTAGCCGTACTTGCACTCGTACGACACGACCGAGTTGTACGCGCACGACGTGTACACCGCCTTGCCGTGCCGCGGTGCCTCGGGCGGCGGGCACTGCACCTGCGTCACCACTAGATGGCGACACGCGTCGCTTTACTTTCCGCACTAGATGGCGCTTAACATGATAGATGGTGCTAGAATCTTAACTTTTTATAAGTGTAATTTTTCCATATTCTATCAAGTAAATTAAACTGTTAAATCTACAGCCACTAATATTAGTAAAATCTGATATAACTTACCATTGCATAGAGATATCCGATTCGAGATAAATGTAAAGAACATGCACGGTAAAATAGTCATGCAGTAGGAAAATGAAACAATAAGATTTAATCCATATTTATTTTTCTACAACGTTTGAATACATTTCGTTTAAGAAGAAACTTGTAAACATAGATATAGATAATTTTATCAAGAAAGCTTTATCTACGTAATATCATCTACTTCGCACCACAAAGTTTAGGCTATAGGCAGTATTTGGTTTGGTTTACCATGGCCATTTAATTCTATCAGAGAATTTGGATAAATAACAACTCTATAGTAGTTCGACTACGTAAATAATTCAAATAGTCCCCTTCTCTCCTTCTATTTGCAGCAGGAAAGGAGAAAAATATGATTTAAATAAAATTATAACTCAGACTTATTATAGGACATCTCACTTGCTTATAGTCACTTTATTTGAGTTATTATTAAGATTAAGCTGTGCCTAAGTAGGTTCTGCAATTTTCGGTGAAAATAGCGCTTTCGAATTTTAAAAAGTCCGTTATTTAGGCAGGTAACGCCATCTGTTGCAGCAGCATCGAATTAATATTTTTTCAAAGCCCGAACTCACATTAGGCACACTTACGTGACTGTAAACATCGGACCGAGTCCAACCAAGTGTGAGATCCGATCATATTGCGTCATGACAATGATATTGCTGATGATAGCCATGATAAATACTAAGCGCCATGCCATCTAGTCCTCGGTAACAGATCCACGTAACTCCAAAACCATGCAACATTCCAAACGACACCGAAATCGGCAACTACATTGTCACGAAGCAATGCCAAACGCGAGGTCAATTATGATGAGTCCTGCTTAATCCTAACTCAAGACGGAGCTTACGATTCTAAGCAGAATAAACCAATTTGAAACTTTAGATCATGCAATAAACTGGATAAAATTATATTTAATTTAGCTGAAGCAATATTTTAACGTATATTTGATGTTTATCATATTAATAAAATTTCAACATGCGATATCAAAGCTGAGATAATTGGATCAGAGAACAAAAGAAAACTCAATGGTAGGATTAAGGAGGACTCATCATGTAATGTATCATCTGGGAGGGGTACTCACGGACACAGGTGGGGAGCTCCTTGGGCGCCCAGGCGCCGTCGGCCTGGCAGTACCGCTCCGCCTTGCCCACCAGCTCGAAGCCCTGCCCGCACTGGACCACCGCCCGGCAGCCGAACGAGTGGCAGTCGGCTGTCACCCAGCCGTGGGGCACGTCGCCGGGCTCGCCACACGAGCGGGCTGGAAGGTGGGATTTAAGGAATTTATAAGGTGGTGGATTCAATTAGGCGTTGAATGTTGATCTTACCTAGCCAGGTGGTGAAATTAGTTTTCCATAAGAACCGCTAGCTTCCTGAAGCTTTCTAAAGCTAGAACATATTATTTAGTCCTTTAGGCATAAAATAAATAATTATTTTATGGTAAAAATCCGAAGATAAGGCGAACAGCTTATCCAACAACGAATCAATATAGACAATCGTAAAATAGCATTGTGAACGCTTAATTAAGTTACTGGCTGGCCGAAACGTAACCCAAACCCATATCAGTTCTATTGTTTATTCCCATTCTATTTCCTGAGGTACGCCTCCATCGAGTCCGCTAGACCGGTAGTTATTTAGGGCCCGGATAACCTTTATCAATTAGGGCTGATTTATTGAGGTCCAGGGATTTCCCGATTCCGACACAAAAATACAGCTCATTGAGCATTACAATTTATCTAACCCGCCGATCTCTTGGGACTTTTTGTAACGTTTGGTCGCATACATTTTTTGTCTCTTTAAATAAATGAATGATCTACCAAATGTCCATAATACAGTGTGTAGTGTATACCCTACCTTTGAAGCAATCGTAAGAGAGTGCTTCTTAGAAACGATCACAAAATTTACGACCAGCCACGAAGGATCTATAAAGGCATTATTTTATAGATCCTTTGTTTTATGGCTCATTTGCTATAAACACCAGCTTAATCATACAGTTTTAAGGACCACTTAATCTAAATATTTCCAAAAAAAACTCACGTTCGCAGGTGATATCGGGGCCGTACCACGACGCTTGCCCATCGATGGCCAGGCACTTGGCGCGCGGGAAGCCGTTGGTGACGTAGCCGGTGTGGCAGTTGTACTGGACCGTGGCGTCCAGGTCGAAGGTCGCCTGCTCGGGGAGCGCGGAGTGGCGCGCGTGCTCGATGGTGGGCGGCTGCAGGCAGTAGACTGGAACGTGGAAGTTGGAGCATCGTAAGACAGGTGTTACACAATATTGAAAGTAAGCTGGATGATTTTTAAGAGGGCGTGATAAGTAAAATATGATGGTGTAGAATTTACCAAAAATATTGAAGGGTGTTATGACCTTGGTAATAGTAAAACAAGCTAAAACTACGTCTAAAATTATTAATGATAAATCCTTTTCTGTATTAAGGAATTGAATCAACTGAACTGATACTGTATATAATATTATTATTAACTCAGGACTAACTCAGGAAAAAATAAATTCTGTCAGTGTTTCTATTCTGCACTTACTGTTCTCCTTGCAGGCGGGAGGCTGGCCAGCCCAGGAGCCGTCGGCCTGGCAGCTGCGGCTCTGTAGCCCCACCACGTGGTAGCCGTGCGGGCACGAGTACACCGCCCTGGTAATACAAGGTAATGAATAAATGGAATATTCTTTTATTTCCGAATATACTCATTCTAGAAAGTGTACAATTCGTGCCACCGGTTCGGGAACTAACCCAGCGAGAAGAACCGGCGTAAGAAACTCGCAAACATAAAGGTCCATCAATATTTAAACTATTGATTGAAACTAGAAAAACTATTCAATTTTTCAAATTCAACTCAGAGCAAGCGCGTCTTGCTCTGAGGCTGCCAAAAAAGGTGTGACGTGACGTAGATAAATGGCGCCGATTCTGTGACGGGGATAGCTGCTGAGGTAGCGCTTTTTAGTAAAAGACTAGAAGAGATAAAATTCTAGAGAGAAGTTTTAGTTTTATTAGGATGACGCGTTTTTTAGCGGGGTGGTGTCGGGTCTGCAAAATGTAGATAATCGCTGATAGAGTTGCGGTAGATTCTATCGTACCCGCAACTCTGCGGTAAGCGATGAGTGGAGCACCATGGGATTTTAGTGGGTAGACTACGCAGGAGTCCCACATACCCCGGCCGATATACCCAATTTGCCGGGGACGCGTAAAGCATTTCTCCATGTTAAAAAAAGAAAGGATGACGCGTTTGGTCATCCTTTCTTTTTTCGAAGCCAAGCGCATCATCCAAATGTACCAAATTAGTACCTATCTAAAAAGTACATTCTTTAATATGGATCCTATTTGGAACTTGGCTAAAACTGGGTACTGATTGGGTACTCACTTGTCACCAAACAGTCTGCCGGTCAGGGTCACCTTGCCGATCTCAGGCTGCTCTAGCTCTGGACATTCGCGATCTGTAACAGAGTTATAAAGGCATGTTGAAACTTATGGGACAGTACATTAATTTGCTTCGTTTGGTTTTATAGCGCATTTAAAAAAATCCTCGGAAAAGAAAATAAGCTACCAGATTCCACGAACCATTAAAATAAAATAAGTTAAATTGGTTTCTAAATTAGTTCAGCCGACTTCTGTCTTCTTAAACGCAATAAGCGACCTTTATAAATTCAATATTGTTAAAGATACGCCCGGAACGCCTTCGAATTAAACAGTTTGTGATGTTGTTGATCCTAATGGATCTCGTTATGATCTCGTCGACATAATTCATCGTGACGACTGACGAGTCGCCACTCGTCGCCCGTTGCCGAAAGCTCCCCAATCAATAATCCCGTGACAGCTTTTATTAAGTCCCTTTTGATTAGCGAAGCTTTTTTTAATTAAACTTCCCGCTCCGAAACAACTTCAATGGAGCTTTCGGCTTTGACAGATCCATTCGGATTTTTTGCGAGATTTCACTAATTTTTCATGATAAAATTTCATTTCATCGAGTTGATTCACGGCTTGAAATGTTCATGAAATTATGATAAATTGGTATTTCGTTCGAAAACTTGCGCCTATTTATAATTAAGTCTTCAATCAAAATGACATTTTCACAAAGTTTTCCAACAAATATTGTCGATTAGCATAACTTTGTGGAACTAACAGACTTCACAAACTAACTTAAAACTTTTGGAAAAACATAATTTCCATCTTTGGTCAAGAAAAGTCCCGAAAGTTTACGAATGCTATGATAAAAATGGCCAATATATAAATATTGGCCAACTTGTTCAATAACATAATATTGAATAATAATCGCCTTCTGGCAGTTTTTCGGACTCCGGACAAACGGATGTAATATATAGATTGCTTTTGCTTACTTCACACAGTGTTTGAGTTCTTACGTCTTGTTTTGAAATTTTTGCAACCAATATAGATCTGACATAGTTTCACTAATAAGCAGACCATAATATAGCTTAAATTCTTTTTGTCAGCGACTTCTCTAGGTTATTAATACAGAAGTCGGTTTATAGACACGTCAGTCTGGGTTGTTGTTAAATCCTAAGTTAAGTAACTACCTCAATCCTCGTGTTTTTTTTAACACTAATTATGATAAAAAAAATACTTTGTCAATACAAAGTATTTTTTTTATCATATTATTAGTGTTAATTTTAAAACGCGTTGACGTGCGCGTTTTCTGCGCGTGCGGATTCACTTCGCGCGTTTTACCAAAAGTTACAGTAGTAATTGCGCACGTCTCAACGCGCCGTAACGCGTATTGACATTTAGCGGACCTACTTCAATGTAGGACTCATCATTAACCCTGCGGTTGACGGCTCGATATATTTATAGCTGGAACATCGACGAGTCTCCCCCTGGAGGCAGATTGATATGGCACAATATGCCACAACGACGGAATCAGGCTTACAACCAATATATTATCTGTGTGTGTGGTATTGCTAATTTATATCTGTAGGCGTTTTACTTTTGTATTATTTTATCATGATGTTAATTATGTATCATAAAGTCTAGAAGAATAGAAATCAGAAGTGTATAACTTTTAGAGACTTATGTGAATGTAAAGTAAAATTATAATATCCCTTCAGCGTCAAGCCCCAAGCGGTCGAATCCGACCGCGATAACAATAGAATAGCAATAGATTTCCAAGAATCTGCGATCGAGGGAATATCATAACTTGCAATAGGTATATTTTATAAATATTTTTATACCTATAGATTTAAAATTTTCGTATCAATAAAAAACATCATTGTTGCGTATCATTAGTGATGAGCAAAATTGGTCTTGGTCTTGGTCTTGCAAAAATTGCAAGACCAAGACCAAGACCAAGACTACCCTAAGACTAGCAAGACCAAGACCAAGACTAGGTGTGCAAGAACAAGACCAAGACCAAGACTACCCTAAGACTAGCAAGACCAAGACCAAGACTAGGTGTGCAAGAACAAGACCAAGACCAAGACGAAGACCGACTATGCAAGAGTCTTGCTCCATGCAAGACTCTTGCTAAAAAATATTAATCAGTCGCAGTGACTATAATATTTATGAGATAAAATATTTATAACAATATAATATGTATTATGTATCTACTTAACATTAATTTCAAGTTCTTGTGACACAGCCTGGAAACAGGCAACGAACCTAAAAAAAATTTTGTTTCAGTTGTACCTATGGAGACCCCTACAATTTTTAATAATTGTTCTATTTTTGTATCAAAATCTTAATGCGGTTCACAGACTACATCTACTTACTAAGTTTCAATTGTATAGCTCTTATAGTTTCGGAGAAAAGTGGCTGTGACATACGGACGGACAGACAGACAGACAGACATGACGAATCTATAAGGGTTCCGTTTTTTGCCATTTGGCTACGGAACCCTAAAAATAAAAAAAAGTTCTTTTTTTTTCAAAATTTTCATTTTCCTTAAGAACATTATTGCCGCTAAAGATCAGCCTATGCTGAGTTGGCTCTCGACTTTTCATTAGTATTTTCAATTCAAGAATCATTCTCATATCAAGTTAAGATAAGATCATGTAGCTAGTCTTAATTTAGGTTTGAAAATGTTTTTTCGAGAAAATTAAAACGTTTACAAAAAGTTTTGAAATTTTTTTGCAAGAGTCTTGCTTTTTGCATGACCAAGTAGGCGTGCAAGACCAAGACCAAGACCAAGACCAGACAGATTAAAGCAAGACCAAGACCAAGACTGCACGAGCAAGAACAAGACCAAGACCAAGACCGGTCGAGTCTTGGTCTTGGTCTTGCTTTGCTCATCACTACGTACCTTAGTTCTAGCTAAAGTAAGTAGAGGTAAATAAGTTACTTATGGTACCAATTAACATCTATTTGAAATTGGAACCCAAAATTAGAAAATGACTGACATTCCAAATTCAAAGAAACCGCTACGAGATCAGATAATATAAAGCCTTAATAGCTCATTACACGAATATAAAATGAAAACCTTCTTGTCCCTGGAATTTCCAAATGTTTGGAACGACAAATCAAATAACATTAAACATGATTAATGATTATGTATACTTGCTGTTGTACACGCACATTTTACTGAGTCGCATCGGGTAGACTGCATTTTCAGTATATTTTAATGTAACCGTAAATGCATAATGCATAATATATTACTATTAGAATGCAGCCCGCCCGCTGCACCTCGGCATTATGTGTGTACCTTTGGGGCTCGTTCAGAACTAGTAAATTGACAAGCAGATCATAATGCTTGCGAGGTATACGGATATCGGCTCAACGGAGTTGCAGGCGTGATCTAGTATTACTATCCATACTAATATTATGCGCGTGTCTGTGTGTCTGTCTGTCTGTTACCACTTACCGCCGATTTTGATGGGTATGAAGATACTTTAAATCCCGGGATATTTTTTACTGTAGAAAAATATACGGTTCTCGCGCGATTAACGAATCTCGTCTACTAGTTACTCGTAGTTACTACCTAGTACCTAATCTGTGATGTAGGTTTGTATAGGACATACTCGTAGGTATTAGTTGGTACTTATGTAGTGTTCATAGTACAGGGTGGCTCGCTTGCCGCCTCTCGGGGACTCGAGTACAAATTATCTACTTAACCCAGTTCCACACTTGCCAGGCACGAGGTATAAACTATAAACACCTCTATAAAGAAATGTGTTGGCAGTTAGGCAGAATTTTAACTTGGGGTTTTAGAGTATACTATATAAAAATAATCTTTATTTTTCCGCATAGACTGCAGTTGCACCAATTTTGGTAAAATTGGTGCAAACATTATAGAGTGGGGAAAGACAGAGGCTACATTTTTTGTCACGGGAACATGTTCTGTGGTTTTATTTTTAAAGCTGCGGGAATATCTAATAAGTGTAACGGAATGATATAATTATGCAGTAAGAATTTTTATTGCGTACCTATATGCTTTTTAAATAACCATAGCACAGATTATTAGTCGTATAGTTACTACGTAAACTATCTTATAGGACCACAATTCAAAACCTGATATTTTGCACGTATTAAAAAAAAAACCTTCTTGACTCTAAAGTAGTGCATGCATATTTCCTCATAAACCAGCTTATTAAAAAGTTATTACAGGTCGGAAGTAGATCGCGAGCAGCAAGTCGGATGTGTTTGCTTCGAATCGATTCCGACTAGAATCGACAATTGCCTCGGGCGGGAGAAAATTTATTATTGAGAATATGGATATTGAACACAAATATCATTATACTAGTTCTGTGTTTGATTTTAGAAAATATGTATCTTTATTATATTAGGTATTTTTCCCAACTTTGTAGAGCACAAAATATACATTATTGCGCGAAAATGGCATATTTTGTCGTGATAATTATGCCCCCTTTCTGGGCCTTAAAGTATTTCCATATACATGTCATCTTTATCAATTACCTAAGCATACGCAAGCATATTTTTGTCTTTAAAAATAATAATATGAATATTATGGAAGAACTACTACTACTAAGTAGGTACTAACTAGGGAACTGGTGTACTGTCATTGCAACTTGTATTTTAGTGGTTGGTATTCAGAGAACTGGACAAAACACTAAACATATAAAAATACTTATTTTAGATGATAAAATTTACATTCCATACAGGTAAATGACAGCTAGATCTTATCCTATGTTAGTTAATTAAATTTGTACTAACACATCAAACCTTAGCCTTAGCTGGCAGACATGTTGTATCAAAGGGGCTCTGGTATTCGATGTCCGACAAACTTTCATTAAATCGTCACCCTGACCCCGGAATGTTCTAGACAAGAATTTCTTAATCAATATCTAAGTAGGCGCAGCAAACACTTGTAAGTTGTAGCGAGCGCCACATTAAGGGCGTTCCGTCCGGAGATTCCGTAATTGACCGTATTTAAAACCTTATAAACTCATAATCTGAAAGCTACAAAGTTATAATAAAAATACAGGAATAATCTTCAGTATATCAACATTCCTTTTGTCGTTTTAAATTTTCTATGATATCAGCTTCCAAAGTAATACCATTTGTTAAAATTCAAGCATACATTCAGCATCTCCTTAGGATTTACAAATTACTTTTATTTGAAACTCACGCCAATAGATCGACAATATCATAAACTACATATTTGCCGTTTTAAATTTTTTTAGGACAATTTTGAACTAAGTAAAAATAATAGGGTTTTAGCGCGATCTCGGCAACGCGGCAAATGTATGGCCAAGGTCGTTTGCTCGGGGGACGGCCTTAAACAGTAAACTCCGTTTTATAGCTTTGTCGACTGAAAATTACGACGAATGAAATCCGATTGGAAACGGGGTCGGGCAAGATCATCAATTAGGATGATACGGTTCACTCGAGTGATACGAATGAATGCTTCATTTTTTTTATTTAATCCTTAAATACATTCATTCGGCATGTTCCATTGTGTGCTGAAACCCGTGTAAAAAGATGGTAATTGGAAGGAATATTAGATAAATAAACATCTGATACCAGCTTTAGTAAAGTAATAAAATGAAATCCCTATTAGCATACTTTTCTTAATAGCTGTGTAACGACATACGCGTATTTTATGTATAATGTGGGATAAGGCGTGGAGGCCGCAAAGGAAGATCTTCCGACCGAGCGATGCGGTATGCTCGGTTAGGCCGGTGCCCACGTGATACATTTCAGCTGTCGTATATATATTATGTATATACTGATACGACGCGCTCAGAAAACTTCGACAGCGCGATGCAGGAATGTTAGGCGAATTGTAGTAAACGAGCAAACGGTTCGCCTCAATAAGCGACAACGTAACATATAACAATAAAGCGCTTTTATGGTTCAATGTCAATGTCTGAAACTAGAAAATGGACAGATTAGATCAAAATCGGCGCAACCGACACGTAAAATATATTCCGTTGACGTGAATATTATATTATAAAACCTCTACCGAATGGGCATTTTAGTACATAAAATCTGTAGCAATTTCAAACTTCGCAAACAAGTTTATTATGGAGGTGTTCTACACGAGTTAAGCCTGCACTCACTTTGAGTAGTACTTTCTATGATCAACAGGCATTAAACAGTTCCAAAGAGCACTTAATATTAAGTTGTAACGACCCGAGAGTCAGAAAAAACATGGCTAAGCTTTATTGAAGTTGTTAATGCGCTGACGATGTTGCAAATTAGATTAAATGTTAATGGAATCAGGCGTTACTTTGCGGAAATCCATAGCTTAAAATTTAGTTTGTTATTGTTTTTAGCAATATTCCGCGAAATAAACTTCCACCTTTAAGGAAATGAGTGAGTGCACGCATAGGCATGCGTACAACACCTCCCTCCTCCCACACTGCCTATGCGTACACTCGCATGCAAGAACTTGCAAACACCACCACCACACACTTGACGGACGTTGTTCGTAGAGTCCACATCCTGAGGATGCTCCGGTGTTGGAGCAAAACGCGCGTCGAGGTTTTCAACCTGCATGGTGGTGAGGGGCCTTGCACGGATTTGCCAACATTATTGCTTGTGTGGTGGTGGTGTTTGCAAGTTCTTGCATGCGAGTGTACGCATAGGCAGTGTGGGAAGAGGGAGGTGCTGTACGCGTGCCTATGCGTGCACTCACTCATTTACTTATAGGTGGAAGTTTATTTCGCGAAATATTGCTAAAAACAATAACAAACTAAATTTTAGATTAAATGTAATTAAATATAGAGAATTATTTTTTTTATGAATACTTATGTGAAATTCTGTTTCTCTTTTATGTAAAGAAACACATAACTGATTTTCGTATGCATGCAGTGCTTTTTAAAACCACCAATTTAAAGATTAAAAATATATCAATATATTTTTAATCTTTATTGATTTTTTCAAATAAATAATAAAATCAAATAAAAAATTTCAAACTCTGGCGACCCCCTATAGAAGCTTCGAGACTAGGGATTGCAATCCGGATACTTCGAAATCCGAAAAATCCGGATAATCCGGATTTTTTGGGCTTATGAAATATCCGGATTTTTATTTCTCAAAATCCGGATTTTTTGTTTTTGAATTTGAAAAACTTTGCGTTGTCTACACGTACCAAAGTCAGAATTGCGTATATCTAACATTCCATTGTGTAGTTATTTGGTGGTTATAATTACATTTCTTTACAATTATTCGTCATTTTATTTATATAAGAAATAACGACATATTTTTACTTCTTATAACCTTGCTCTTATTTTACTATATTTATTATGTTTTCGATATGATAATATAAATGCAACTATGATAAATTTACAATTATTTTAGAAGATTTTAGTATTGAATACAATGTTTTATCTAAAATATGTTGCTTTTGTTTACATTCAGTGATTGAGGTTATAATTAATATTATAATTGTTTACGTAACCGATGTAGATTGCCGATTATGTCTAATTAAATAAAGGAATAAAGTAAGTTTATAATATGCCAAAATGTTGATTTAAATTTTAAGTAATTATTTTAAGTCATTATTCTGTGAAATAGCCTAAATATAATTAATATACTATCCAACTGCTGGGTAAAGGCGCCGCCCGAAGCTTTCACTTATCTTGCCCCAGCGTCACCGTTTGCCAGCCCAGCTGATATGCCTCCAGTGGGGAGTTTATAACCGGCTTCGCAATCGTTGGATCCTCATTGGTGACGTAACCGCTGACGAGTTGGCTAGTAAGAAAAAAAATAGAATCCTTGCCAGAAGCCTAACTGGACAATGTAAGCTGAACAAGCACCTTTACAGAATAGGTGTTAATAGCTTTACGACCTGTAGATTCTGTGACACACCTATTCACCTTCTACTTGAATCTACTGTTCTACTACAGAGCAAAACTCTCCTACTTTACTAAAGAGGAAATTTGTGGCACCAATCCAAATCACATCGTTAAATTTATGAGCAGCACTGGGTTGGGGACGGTACTCTAATACGAAGGAGTCACAATAGATCCTCAAGGATCGTCGTAATGTCAGGATTACAGTGGTCTGCCTTTGGAGGAAAAAAACACCTCCAGAGCGTAGCGCTATCTTTTCTTAGGCGTATAATAATATTAGGATAACCACTCGGTCGATAACCAGGCTAGATGTATGCGGACAACGTGACCAGCCCAATGCAACTTTAGCTTTGCCGTCTTAATTCCTACGTATCTGATTCTAGTTTGGGAGCACATTACGTTTTTTTATGTAGAGATTTGAGCTCTATTGCTCTTTGGCAAACCCTGAGTTGGAACTTTTGTAAATCGTAAGTCGGTCAATGATCGTGTTTGCGCATCGTTGGTTATGACGAGCGAAATACACATATCAACGAGTCTCAGCTTCAGTGAGATTGGTAAGTCACTATTCTTCATGGACCTGTTTTTCTGCCTTTCTGTAGTCATAAGAAACTAATTGGCCCAAGCGCAGGTACTCGTTGACATAGTGAATTTCTTGCTAGTCTACCTCGATCCTACATCTCGTGCTGTTGATCATTGTTTGTGTCTTTGGCCTATTTTTTGTAAGTTCCACTAGACTCAAGAGGCTTGCAGATCTTGGAGCATAATTTGATGATGTGCGGCTGACGGCTGTAGGTGCAAAAATGACGATGTCTCCGAAAAGGGGAGATTGCTTAGCATTTTCTTGTGAACTAAAATTTCACATTTTTAAATAGTTAAAAAATCCAGGTATTTTTAAGTTGTTAATAATATTTAAAGTACCAAATACTATTATTTTAATCTTTTCCTTTTTTTCTTAACTTAGCGATTTTCACATCGCTTAGTTTAAAAAAATGTTAATTTTTAAGATGTTTTATTTTGCACTTTTAAAATGAATGTTAAATAAATAAATAATAAGAAAATTACTCACATTTAGAGCTATTTACTAAAAATATTTAAAAATTTACAAAAAATCCGGATTATCTGGATAATCCGAATTTGAGGATGAAAAAATCCGAAAATCCGGATTTTTTTAAAAATCCGTTTTATGCAATCCCTATTTGAGACTCACTGGTTGGAAAAACACGGCAGTGGTAGAGGGATGCGAAATATACACAATTCTTTTGAATTTCAGCGCATGCCACTGGCAACCTTTTATTTCTTTCAAACAAAACTCTTTACAATAATAGTTGTACAAATTTTTATACCAAAAAAATATTAAATATTGACCTATACTAAGTTTTACATCTTTTTCTGACTATCTTCTGAAACAGCTACAATTCTAACGAACTTTTATAATACCGCAATAACCAGGCATGTAAAAAGTATAAAACTAGTCCACGCAAAGTTTCCTAGCGCGGCATATCCTGTGCAATAAATCTCTGCCCCACAAAGGAAGCCGGAAGTGAGCCCGTAGATATACCACCTCCGTTATGAACCGGAAGTGCACGATGTAAATGAACAGTCAACTATGTTAATTAGACAAAAAGTATACTCTTTGAGTTGAATTCGGAAGTTTGTGAAATATTTCTGTATGCTTTTGACTTTTCTTTGCATTTAATGCATTAAATATAACGTAGAGTAATTTGTATCCTTGAAATAAAATTTATTTCCATGTTATCTTTTATTTTCCTTTAGCGGTTTCGTATGTATGAATTTTAAAATAGTTTTCACTGCATCAAGAACGTACTTAAGTTGTGTAACCTCGAATCAAATATTGTATAAGATAATGATGTTTTTAATTTGTAATGTTATAAGCACTGGTGGTTTGTAATTCGTATTCCATAATCATGAAATGCCTGTTGCCTATTGTCAAAAAAGTCAAAAAATCTAAGCTTTCTTTGAAATCATGACTTATGAGTCATCACCTCAATCAACATTTAGTTATGTGTAAATCCCAAGGTTAGGAAAATGAAACAAAAGACGAAAATTTTACATATCACTACAGTTCCAACGTCTATTACTCTATTACAAAAACCTTTAACAAAACATATTGTATTATAGCACAAGTTACTAAATAGCAGCCAGATAGGACCGCTCCCTAGGGCCGGCATTTAAATATTCCTTTTACATTCCGCAGCCGCCATGATTACGGAAAACTGGAATTTAAAATCGGACATAAGGTAATCCTGTTACGAAAATGCTTTTTGGGTCAACTTGCTACTGAAGGAACGTGTGATATTCATTTTACCTTTTTATTCGGATGTTTGAGATTTAAATAGGAACCTCGACTATCACTTTTTACTTTACAGCTCTACATGAAACTACTCTACATAAAAGCAGCTAATTAATTATTTTACTATCAAAGAAGTTGATTAGGTAGATGGCGCCTGGCGGACCTCCGTATTTGGTCAAGTTATGTCAAGCCCAGCCGACAGATCACGATTTGCATGGAATTCACATAGTCCGACCAGATCATGTAGATACCTCATCTGCCTATGAATAACGTGACCATTAATTTTTTTTGTCAAAGTGGGACAAACACAGAACCCCCCCCCAAATATGTAATTCATGTGTGCCAATCTCAGGAACTACTGGTCCAATAACCGATTTGAAAAATTTACTTCAGTGTTAGATAGCTCATTTATCGAGGAAGGCTATAGGCTATGGGCTTTATTTTATCACGCCAATACAAATAGGAAAATAGGAGCGAAGAAACAGAGGAAAATGTGGATAAAACCGACAAAATATTTGAAAAAAAAAAAATTACGCGGGCGAAGCTGCGCGGAACGTCTAGTTTGATGTCGAGCAAAATATGGCAGAAGATGTTTGTTGTCTGTATGCGTTACTTCCAGGCATTGCACCACGGAGCTCTTATTAGTAGCTCCGTGCATTGCACAGGCATTTCAAACATAAAAAATAATTTTAAATTATTGTCGTTTGGTCTGTTTGCTAAAGCGGGACAATTTCGGCCTCGCGGGGGACAGCGGGACAGACTGCCTCAAAGCGGGACTGTCCCGCCCAAACGGCCCAAAGCGGGACGTATGGTCACCTTACCTATGAATCAATTTTTTCGATGGTACATACACTAAAAAAAACCAGCCCTACTAGACAAGTGGCAAGCGATAATCGTAAACGCCAACAAATGACTTATGTCAAACCGCGTAATTTTGTTGGCGTTTACGATAATCGCTTGCCACTTAGGTAGTAGGGCAGGAGCCTATTCTCGTAATTATAATCTTGCTACCGTACGTTTTCTTTTACAAGCGAACCAAAAAACGCCATGGATTTTGGCGACTGTTCTGTATGAGTATCTCAACTCTAATATACGAGTAGTGGCTTCTCTTAAATGCGAATTTTAGGCACTTAAAGGGTTTATTAAAATCTCTTAAATGCGAATTTTAGGCACTTAAAGGGTTTATTAAAACTAAATATAAGTCTTACCCAAGCCCAATTAAGTAATGTTGTATACAAGTTAACATTGAAGATCATAAACGCTGACGGAACCCCACAATCCGCCATCTATTGAAGCGTTTCAAGCTATTCAGTGCGTGTTCACGGTCAGAGCAGCTTTGTGGCATCGCGGTCAAGTGGCGGTCCACATCCCCGAGCTGTTTGCGCGTCATACTGCCCTTGATGCTTATCTATGGCTTTTCATATGCTACTTTTGTCACTACTTTACTCTGAAACTTTTCAGTTTAGAGTTACTATACAATACTTAAAAATTGAAAGTTTCAGAATCTGCTATCTCTAATCTACGATCTAGGGCCCGTATTTTTGGTCAGTACTCAAGATGCATCTCGGTCTCAAGACACGGTTCAGGCTCTGTGATTGGTTGGCTGTCAAAATTTGGACCAATCACAGAGCTGAACCGCGTCTTGAGACCGGGTCGCATCATTAAGTACTGACCAAAAATACGAGCCTAGGAGTGGTAGGTTCTAATATAACAATTTCTATAGTCTTTACCGACTCAGTATATTTTAAAACCCGCTCTCTAAATCTTAAGCATGTTAAACTTTTCTTTCCTTTTGAAAAGGAATCAGCCCTTAGCAAAAATCTAGCTAAAAGCTAGGCTAATGCTCGCATATTTTCTTTCTAGAAGAACTTTGTCTATCTCACGTTGTCCCTATACTAATTAAAGAGCTTACCATCAAAACTCATCAGCCAAAAAGTTAAAAAATCTAGTTCCTTATGCTTTAGGTTCACTGTTATATTTTAATTCTTAAGGTGCTCCTTCACCGGGAGCATTCGCTTGTAATGTAATGTTACAGAGTCGAGCATTACATCAGTGAGGGAGGAGAACGGAGCAATTGTAATGCGCACCTTGTAATGATACAATGTGTAATAACTAATATCTTAATCGCTAATATCGCAATATTACCTGACTAAAGGTGGTCTGGCAGAAACTCCTGTTAGCTGTAAGACCGCCTATTTTTAAATAGTTTTTAAGTTTCTGTTTATATTGTGTTTTTTAAGTTTCTTTAGTTTAAGTTGTACAAATAAAGAATTTTCTATTCTATTGTATTCTACATTTTTGTGTGCTCAACATTGTGATCCGATATTGATGTTATATGAATAAAATATTACCACGCTAAGTATTATATTGTAGCACGTTTTGTGGCTGACCGAGGTTTACGTGTGGTCCGCGGTCACGGGCGTGTTGGACGTCAAACAAATTCCAATTTATTAGCTTTTCCGTTATATTTATATGATCTAGATATTTTGTGTAATCCATCAAATCGATTTTATCCACAGCATTCTAAAAAATGGTTGCCGTTTAATGTTTTTGTGAAATACTTTCCAATAGAATTTTTAATAACTTTATTTTTAACCACATTCGCATACCACGAATTCTTTGCTACCTAAAGCTCCACGTGTCTCTATTCTGCTCGGTTTTTCAAGGATTTAAGACTTATCTTATGATTGGTTAGCGTCAAGAGTCAAGACACGGGCTTATGAAATTGAGATTTATTTAACATTTCAACAATGGACTATATACAGAGTTTCCTCTTTTGTGTAATTTACAAGTCCGTCAACAAGTTAAGAAGTAATGAATAATGAAATTCGTCCATTACTGCCACCTGTAACAGCCGCGGTGTCGCTCGCCAACTGCCAAGTGTTTTTTATACGCAATTAAGGAATGATTTATAATTTTCACCAGTGACTCGGTCGTCATTGTAATTTTATAATGTTTCTCCGTTTTAATCGGAGGCCCTAAAATGCTGGATAGAGGTCATCTTTTTTAAACGGGCAAATGGCCCAGCCCATATTCCACCACTGCAACTCCTGTGTCGCCAGGATCAACAGTGGTTACCAACCACGAAAACCCTTTGATATGATCTCAGGGGTGCCAGAAGCACAAGCTAATCTGTCTAGGACCCGCAACGAAATTAATCAGGAGATAAGATATCGACATCTCGATATACCTGCACGCTTGGTCGGAAGATCTTCCTTTGCAGCCTCTATACATATACCCACATGTAATGACTTTACAATGATTCCGATTTATTCTTAACCATACAGTATTTTGCACAAAATCTGTGCGCCTTATAATCCAAACAGGGTTGAATTGAGAGCAGTTTCAACCACTTAGATTTTTAGCAGTGCGAGTCATATTATTTTTGCATATGTAGCAACTAGCATCAGAGAATTAATCAATTTACAGGCAGACTTATGTTATTTCCTTGCGTTATCATAGCAATGATTGATGACTAGAACATATCACTACGTTATTACGTAGGTCCGCAATCAGCTGCCTATAAATCAATTCCTTTGATAGTACATAAACATGTTTATTTTACAAAACAAAGCACCTGCAGCTCTTCTGATGTTGCGAGTGTCCATGGGCGGCGGTTGTTGCTTTCCATCAGGTGACCCGTTTACTCGTTTGCCCCCTTATTTTACAAAAAAGAAAACAAATCTTATTCAAACAATTTAATCACGATTCTGTCCTGTCAAAACGTAATATATCGTCTCATTTCAGGCCTACGGCCTACCCCTACGTACGATGACGTGCCCTCAGGGGTAGATGTGAGCTGGTGACATGGGGGAGGCAATTAGATGGTATTACATTAGAAAGCAGTTCTTGGAAGCACATCTAAATTGAGCTTTGGAAATTAGATTGATGAGTTCCCGACTCCCGTGAAAGCTTCAATATAAATTAAATGTAATTTGTACTACACAAATGTGATGTCAAATAGGGAATATTATGTAGCATGCCAAGGTCGGAGAGAGAGCGCTAGTAGCACACAGAGTAAACAATCCGAACAAAATTTTACATGATGCACACGTTATATATCAGAATATTGACAGAAAAGTTGTCAAACTTTTTGTATGTCGACTACGACACTACTACGATACTGTGTATTACGAATTCGCCCGTATTATTTTATTGAATTAGTGACTAAATATGTATGTCACCATGGCAACGTCCATCGCTATCCCGTGACCCGCGTCGCATAAACAATGGTCGCTCTTTATAGACAAATAATTTGCAATAAAATAAAATTGCGACTTTAATTAAAGATCTAAGCTATCCTATCTCTCAAGTTGGAAAAAAGCACACATTTAAATTAAGTAGTTTAGGAATCCATCGCGGACAAACATCGTGACAGGAGATTTATATATGTTACAGCCAAAGTAACATATATATATAATCTAGCCATTATTTATAATGTCTACTCAATTAAGATAAAGTGATGGATGACACATAATTAATCACATTAACTAGCAATTTTATATAATATCTTCAAAGACTTGGATAATGTAATAAAACAGGTAGGTAAAGATTATAAAATTATATTTCAATTTGCTTTAAGCATATCTTACTATATTATGTGTAGCAATATTATACTGTTATTTAAAATATAACAATTATTATAAAGTTTATTTTAAGAATTTAAATAACATTGCCATAGATAATATTATGCTACGTTAATTAATATTGTTTGAAAGTTATTTAACTTTTAATGTATAAAGTTTTAAAGGTCACTAGCCATAAAAAAAGAAAACAAAACAACCAATCGCGAGTTGGACTCGTGCACAAAGGGTTCTGTACTATTATTATAGAAATTATTATTAATTTTATTATGAAATATTAAATTGTTAATATATCTAAGTATTTTGTGAATTAGTATTTCTTGTTATAGCGGTAGCAGACAAACACAATCTGGTAAAATTCCAGTAGTCTAGCTATAGAGGTTCTTAAGATACAGCCTGGAGATAGACAGACAGACGGACAAATGGAAAGAAATCGAAGTCTCAGTAGTAGGGTCCCGTTTTGACCCTTTGGGTACGGAACCCTAAAAAACAGAGATCAAAACACATATTTGGTATCACTCTTTAAAGACTAAATAATAAAATATTTAAAATGAACTGACATTATATGACTGGGTCCATAATTATAATTTATTCTTACAAATGAGGAGGGATGATTAGTCGGTTATACCGTATTTTATTACTTTGGCTAACTTTGACCAGCTATTATGAATAACATCCGGATAAAGTGATTAATTAATCACATTGTCTAGTCAATTTAGATATTATATATAATGACCGATCATTATGTATAATAGCAATTTAATCACTATGACTGTAACATATATATTAGATTGTAAATAACTTGATGACGCCCGCAAATCCGTTGCACCAACATTCGTTTATAGCGCGGAACTCTACATTTTTGCGCAATAAAAAGTATCCTAAGACCAAATTTCAACAAAATCGATTTATCGGTTTAGGCGTGTGAAGAGGAAATGACAGACAGACACACTTTCGCATATATAATATTAGTATTGAAGTAGTAGTAGTTTGTATCACCTTAAATTATGGATCAAAGAAAAACCTTAGCTCGAAATATTTCGCTATTTCGTTGGGATTGAAAAAACATGTATCAAATTAACTTACGCGCACTCAACTCGATTGAATCACGAAACACTACACTTATTACGAGAAGCGGTGTAATTTATCGACGAACTTCTGGTAATAAGTGCGTGAGTTTTACCAAAGTACGAGAATAAATTGCTCAAAAATCGGCCAAGTACGAGTTGGTACGCGCACGAAGGGTTCAGTACCGTTAAAGAGCAATAATAAGCGAAAATAAATCACGTTTGTTGTCACTTGTATGGGAGCCGCTCTAAAATATATTTTACGATCGTAAGAACAAAAGATTTACACCCGGTTTCTGAAAGGTCTGTCAAATCACTGATCAACTAACACTACTGTTAATTTAGCATGGATGTCAAATCAATTTGAGTTTCTGATACATTGATCAGCCAAAAATTAACTAATCTATGATCATTTTTAATTTGACTAGCGATTTGTTATTTTTCGTTCATTACTTTACTATTAACTATCAAAAATGCCAATGAAATGTCAAAAGAAGGGCATTGTCCAAAAAAAAAATCACATGTACTTTTTATTTTTTTTTTCGTTAAAATAGGGTATTTTAAGAACATAAATTAAATAATTTTGAAATTCATTGGCTAGTTTTTTCTCAATAAATTTTTAAAGTTTCGCTCTGACGTCATCATCGGCGGCCAATTGACCTCTGCAGTATGTTTAAATTTCCTTTAAATCTTATTATAATGGCTGGTTCGTCAAATGCAAGTTCTCATTATGTGAAAACTGATACGAGAAGCTTACCAAAAGTTCGAAACGTAATGTTGGTCGAATTTATTGCTAATTTAACGCCATTGAAGGTCAAACTAAGGTTAAACACATTTGTTCAAAAATATAAGTAACTAATGGGTATTTTTTTCGTTTATATACAGAAAAACGATCACTGACCTTATTCCTCGAAATGTTTTTGTAATGAGCAAAATTAAAAAAATGGACAATCCCCATTGCAGACTAGCATTGCTATCAAAAATGTTCTGGGAATTTCAAATCTGATGTTTTCTGAATCATTGATCAAACGAAAATTAACTAATCTGTGATCATTTTGATTTGACATGCGATTTGTTTATCTTCGTTCATTTGTCAGAATTTTGATTTTCAATTTTTCAGACGTTATCGATTCCTAAATTTTTCTTCATCATAGAAGTGAAATTAATTATAATATACATTTTTTGAAAATAAAACGAGTATTGCAAATAAAACAGTTTATTTGCATTATCGACGTGTTTATAACGAAGTTTTATTAAAACTTCATACTAAATGTGTTTACAACTTTACAAACTTTATAGCAACGTAGGTTCAAAGAGAAAATGTAGATTTACATAAAAAATCAATTGAATTCATAAGTTAATTCACCCACAATTACCGATTAGTTGACACAGCTTTTGACAAACGTTTAATCTATGATCACGGCTTGACAAGCGTTTCGGAAACCCAAAATAGCGGTTGACATATGATTCTCGAGTCAAATTGAACAGCCGTGTCAACTGACGCACTGATCAAATTAAACTAACTAATCATGCTTCTAGCAACCCAATTGGTACTTGACAAGAGATTTAACAGGCGATTAGTTAATTTTAGTGTTGATCAGCCTTTCAGAAACCGGGTGTTAAACAATTCCTGTAATTGAACAGTTGATTAAAGAAAAATTCAGTATAATTAATTAATGGTCTCAAAACAACTGTTCAACAGATGTTTAGTGTTTTGTGGTAAGACCGTTAGATTTTGTTTTAGTATTTATAGTTATAGCAGAAACAGAAATACTTGATGAAAATTTCAACTCCTTAGCTACTACCTTTCTTGAAATAGAGCCTGTAGTATAGTCTCCAGGCTGTTTTTACAGTGTTCGTCTGTCCTTCTCTAGTGTGTCTCTAGTAAAGACAGACAGACGGACAGACGGACTGACATTGAAGTCTTAGGAATAGCCAGTAGGGTTCAGTTTTTACCCATTGTGCACGGAACCTTAAAAATGCTCGGAAAATTGCTCGAGAAATGTTTTATAGTTCGATTTATAATGAACGGTCAACTTATTACGAGCAACGCTTATTACTGGAAGCTCATTGACCCAGTAAATAAATGCACATTGCACACTCCGATGAATTGGAGCTTATAAATCTACGGGTTTATTACTTTCAGTTTTTAATATCGTTGTAAGATATTGATATAATTTTGTGACATAAAATCGCCATAATTATTTTAACAATGCTTGTGATTTTATTGATAAAAATAATAGAAAGTTAGCAGTTAGCTGCTTACAGCTATAAAAACTCAGACGAAACAAATATTTCTATTCTTATCCTTATCCTTACCTTACTTTCTAGTTCTTAACTAATACTATCAATGTATTATTATTATTTTTAACAAAAAATTAAAACCGACTTCCAAGGTAAAAACAATATTAACATTAATATGAACTAAAAAGTATTAAATAATTTTTGCTATCTAATAGTGCCTTTTTCCGAATTCGGCTAAACCTTGACTATTTCTGTACTCAATCTTCATTATTTTGAAGTCGGTACCAGATAGCTGAATCTTCAGTCCTCTGACAGAATATTTGAAACTTTTGGAACTGGCACCGACTTCAAAATTATGAAGATTGAGTACAGAAATAGTCAAGGTTTAGCCGAATTCGGAAAAAGGCACTATTAGATAGCAAAAATTATTTAATACTTTTTAGTTCATATTAATGTTAATATTGTTTTTACCTTGGAAGAAGGTTTTAATTTTTTGTTAAAAATAATAATAATTTCAATCTTTTTAGTTACACTAGTAGGTAAACCTTCGCGTATATTTTACGTATCTTATTACACAGTTCACACTCACAAAATAATATATTATCAGTGAAGTGAACATATTGTGCTAAGTAATTTAACAATTTTAATACTTCAAACCCCAAGCGGTCACCGGCGATTGCGATAACAATAGAAAGGCTACTGTGTCTCGTTTTTCCACGATCCAAGGATCTATCAGATAAAAAATTGTATAAACTTGCATAGGATGTGTGCTAAGTAATTTAACAATTTTAATACTTCAAACCCCAAGCCAATGATATAATAAATAATAACTCAAAGCCCCAAGCGGTCACCGGCGATTGCGATAACAATAGAAAGGCTATTGTGTCTCGTTTTTCCACGATCCAAGGATCTATCAGATAAAAAATTTTATAAACTTGCATAGGATGTAGCGTAGCTACTCATCTAATATATAAAATTCTCGTGTCACAGTTTTCGTTGCCATACTCCTCGGAAACGGCTTGACCGATTCTATGTGAGCATATTGTGAGGATATTGGTCTGAGAATCGGCCAACATCTATTTTTCATACCAAAAATTATTTAAATGGCAAAACAACGTTTGCCGGGACAGCTAGTAATATAATATATTATTATCATAATTATTGACAGCTGTTCTTGTAATCAAGAATTCAATTTCAAATCCATTCAAATCTATACTTAGTGCGCCATCTATCGATTAATAAGTATAACTAATTAAAAAGACACTTATTGACTTTGTTTTGTTTAAATGCTCTTTTTAAAATAACTTTATTTCAATTCTATATATTTTTGTCTATTAAAATTTTATAAAGTAGTTAGTATAGTATTCGATCTGTATGTAAAGTATAAAGTAAAGCGATACCGTCGCCTCCGCGGTGCTGACCGCCGTGTATATTTAAACAAAGTGTTGTTATACAGTATAAAATCATTATTATTATTAGTATATCCACACCTATGCCTTGTACTATTATCTATTCTGTGCCATGAGACATTGGTGACCTTAACACGACGTGGTAATGATGAAGACGATGATGATGATGATGATGATGATGATGATGATGATTATGATGATGAATATGAGTTGCATAGTAGCTTATGCTTTCTGTTCTTAAAACAACGCCGAAACTCCCAAACGTGTATCTATAAGGAGTCAGGAGTTCTCTCAGCATCTTCGAAACCATGGTATACCTTGACCCAATATTTGACTTTTTGGTAGCATATTTTTAGTACACTTCACATAAAACCAAAATCACCATATGTTTCCATATAAATTTCGAGGAGTTCCCTCGATTACTCCTGGATCCCATCATCAGGTCACCACTTTGTGAACATGGTACCAAATTGGAGTAAAACCAAATATAACAAAGCAAAAATTTCGAAAATCGGTTCACAAACGGCGGAGTAATCGTTGAACATACAAAAAAAATAAAAAAAAAAATAAAAAAAAAAATAAAAAAAAAAATATCCACAGCCGAACATATAACCTCCTCGTTTTTTGGAAGTCGGTTAAAAATTACGCTTGTCGGTCATACAGACCGACAAGCGTAATACGTTTCCTCTTTACGCTGCTGAATCAATTTAGATGAAATTTGGTATGAAGATAGTTGAAGAGACGGGAAAGCTTCTGAGCAACAAACGAATTTCATAACTTTGTAAATATACTTTGAAAATGTAACTTACATGTAGAAAGTACTTAGCTGTAGTTCTAAGTGTCTAAACACACTAGGCCGAAGTTACGCGGCGTAAATTCCGCATGATTATACGTCCGCAATGTCAAACGCATACAAAATACGGACGGAACGCGACGGAATTGTATTGTCGGTAATTTAAAATATATTGCAGGCGTAATCATGTGGAATTTACGCCGCATAACTTCGGCCTAGTGTGTTTATCTAAGACACTATATAACTGATAAGTGCTGGATAGGCTATTCACAACTTATCTGACAGTTATTCCATAGCTATCTGTCAGATTAGTTGTAGATAGAATATCCGGCACTTATCAGGAAGTGGTGAAACAGGCCCTAACTTAAGTAAATAACATGTAGAAAGTAGTTAACTGCGGTTCTAAGTATTAAGCTGTGAAACTTGCAATGATACAAGCTTTGCCAAGTACTTAGCAGCGGTAACATCGTTGTTAATGGCTGTTGCCGGCACAACGAATGTTTGCGTTTGTACTAATCCTTGTTAGTATAATGTGGATGTGAGTTTGATGACTCTCGTCTCCCTAGAGAGCTGGGGCCCGATTCTTATACCTCGAATGTCCTTTCAACTTCGAATGTGAGATGAGATGAGCCTTCGATTGAAGCGCTTTCCTAGAATCGGGCCATAGAGTATAGTCACAATTTACCGTAAAAAAAAATTAAATTTGTATTTCGATCCCATGCACACTTAGGTTTTAGGTTTTAAGTACTTTTAAGACGTTAATTTTAATGTAGGAATAAGTTAAGTTTTAATTAGAATGTAGGGATGAGTTGAGTCAACCTGCTGTGTAATACTGTAGCTTGCAAACCAAGTTGATTAATACATCGTGT
Organism: Polyommatus icarus; assembly: GCA_937595015.1. Lineage (NCBI taxonomy): Eukaryota > Metazoa > Arthropoda > Insecta > Lepidoptera > Lycaenidae > Polyommatus > Polyommatus icarus. Next base: position 28,875,613 of record OW569321.1, on the reverse strand, counting down.
ACATTGATCTAAAGTTTCTTCGACTAGATATGACACTAAAGTTTGTAGGTTTGATGAGTAATCCATGTAAATTGGGAGGTCATTTGTTTTAATTATTTTAATTACTAACCGACTTCAAAAAGGAGTTCTTTCAAGTATTTTTCACTTTAAATATAAATATTATTATTATATTTTTTTCGTACTAATCGTCGTCGTATGCTAAATAGAAGAGTACCTTTATATCTGTTTGAGAGATACGCGTGGCCGTTGGAAGACGTTGTATAATATTATTATCTTGTCGTGCTCAGAAACTTCGATAGCGCGATGCAGGGTTGTGGCGCTAATTGTGGGTACCGCCATATTGTACCTTTTTACCCGACTACGGCGAAGCAAAAAGGAGGGTTATGATTTTGGCCTGTATGTATGTATGTATGTGGGTATGGATGCTTGTCTGTTCCCTCGTAACTTTAAAGCTACTTGTCTTATTTAGATAAATGTGGTGTTATTGGAAGCGTCTTGATTGTCCGCTGGTCCGCCTCATAGCCTATTATAATAGGCTATGAGGCTACATGACTTTACGTAAAATTGACTATAGCGCCATCTAGGGCACTTAAAGTATAGAACAAAAATTTTTTTTTTCTTACTATGTTTTGTGGGGTATCAAATGAAAGGACTTTGTTAGCACATTTCAAATATATAAATTTTATTAGCTATTTCCCACGGGTTTGCTTGCAATCACCTGATTATTGCATAATTGTTATAAACTGAAAGTGAAATTATTGTACCCTTAACTAAACATACTTTTTGAGTATCATTTGATTACCGTGACGTGATACCTGTACCCTCAGCCGGAACTCGGCTGCGCCCCACCAAGTTCCGGCCGAGGGTGCAGGCACCTGGAAATGTTGTCGCATCGTTAGTGTTGAGCGTGGTTCTTGAGATACAGCTTGGATATGGACAAACGGACAGGCTGATATTTTATCTTTGTGATCGGGTCCCGCTTTTACCCTTTGAGTAAGGGACCATAAAAAGGAGAAAATTAACCATCTCCGTTATTATGCTATGCTAACGCGGACGAAGTCACGGGCAACAGCTAGTGAGACAATAAATAACTATTCATTTGCTCACTAGAACCAAATAAATTGTAAAATATCCTTAATATGGTCGTCGATCATTTGAGGAGTTGGGAAGGTTAAGAAATTTATCGAGCAAATTTTAGCCCCAAAATAATTGAAATAAAAATAAAGTTTAAAAAACTAAAACCCGACTACTAATACGCGCTCTAAAAAGTACGAAACAAGATAACAGTTTATAGGGATATGGAAATGTTTAAAGGATAGCCGTGGTCGTGTGCCACCTACTATTATAGCAAAACAGATTCATTGTAGATAATAAAGTTGGGCATACATACGACCACGGCTATCCTTTAAACATTTCCATATCCCTATAAACTGTTTTCTTGTTTCGTACTTTTTAGAGCGCGTATAATAAATATATATATATATACACACACCGGCAAAATTAGCGGAACATAAGTAAAAAGGGCCACAACTTGAATTCAAGTGGGTCGGGCTGTGTGAAATCCTTTTTTATAGTTTCTAAGCTCATTTAAGAAATAAAATATTGAACAAAACTGGCAAGTTGACAGATTTTTATTGCAATTATGCCCTACTAAGTGTTTTTCGATGATTGACGTTGTAAGTGTTTCTAATAAGAATGGCGTTTTTAGCGGGGTGCAAGGCATGCCAGCTCATTTGATTGTTTGGTTTTTGGAAGAACACATTGCTTAGATACAAAATTAGTGGATTTTCCAGCATCTACGACAGCTAGAGCTGTAACCACGATAGAGAAAGGTCACACCTACCGTTCGGTCAGTCAGGCCTTAGGTGTGTCGGCTTTCGTGGTCCATCGTAAATTTCAACGCTACAGAGAGACTGGATCTTACGTTCGGAGACGAGAACAAAGCAGATATCGGGTGCCAAAGGTCCAGGATAACCGTTTTGTAAGGGTACAAACCTTAAGAAATCGACCTTAAACTGCTTTGCAGAGATGAAACCTATAGGAACAGGTCCGAGATGTACCTGTAAGTGATTGTACAGTAAGAAGAAGACTCAAAGAAGTTAAATTAAACTCAAAGGTGCCAGCAAGGGCACCAAAACTTGAGACAGGGCACCAAAGAGCCAGGCTAAGATTTGCGCGTAAACATCAAAATTTGACAAGTGGGTGAAATCGTGTGCTGTACAGTGATGGGAGCAAATTCTGTGTAAATTTTATTGACAGGCGATAAAGAATGTGTATAAATCGTAAAGAACGCTATAAACCATCAAACTTAACGGAAACAGTGGTATATCATGCAGGCTTCGTAATGGTTTGGGGTTGCATATGATTTGGAGCCCGCACAGAGCTGATGATTGTTAATGATGGTACTTTGACAGTACCGGGCAATAGCACAGACATTCTAAAACTGCAGGTTGTGCCTTTTACACAGTTTTAGGTAGTAACTTCAATTTTTTGCGCGTCCATAGAGTAAAAAAATCGGGCATTATGACCTAAATGATGCTAGCGTAGCCCAGGTGGAGAGGTCAGCACGGTCTACGGATGTGGATCCGATTGAGAACGTGTGGCACATCAATGGGTGAACGGTACGAATTAAAACTCCAGCTCCAACATGTGTTCAGGAGCTCGAGTTGGCGCTACTGGAGGAGTAGAAGAATATCCCACAGGAAATGATTGACAATCAAAATGCAAGCATGTAATGGCGTATCCAGACTCTTCAGATCCATAGAAGGCATTACACGCTGTTAACATGGCATTTCTTAAGTAAAAATGAAGAATTTAACTTAAAAACTTACTACTGAAATTTCAAAGATTTTTCTTAATTTTAGATTTTTGCAGATTTTTTTAATTTTACACGTTTTTATGCCCTAAATTTATATAAGTTTTATTTTTTAATCATCAATTATTAAATTAATAAATAATTACATAAAAAACAGCGATTAATTTTCAAAAAAAAATAAAATTTTATTATGTTCCGCTAATTTTGCCGGTGTGTATATATATATATATATATAAACTTTATACATATATTATCTACTCACCGGGTTTTATACAGGACATGCCGCAGGCGCCGTCGCACAGACATTTCTTCTTCTTGCTCTTGCAGTCCTCGTCAGACGAACACTTGCGGAGGCACTTCTGACCCTGTACACAAAAATACTTATTATTCCTCGCATAATACAACTTCTTATTGGCCGACATTTCACTATAATAATGAGTAACAATGCGGTGTAGTCGCAACAGACAGATCGCAACAACTCAGAGAGATTTAAAATGATCATAATTACTTAGCTTGAATCATTTAATGTAATTAAGAGATTGTCAGAAAGAGAAAACTTAAATATGTATAGAGTTTGCGTCGAAATTTTAATTGAATCAAAGTTTCTCTGAATGTGTGTACTTTCATGCATCTCCAATCTCCATATCGATTATACAATCAGCCGATTGAAACTCGAAGAGCTCGTATGAAAAAATACATTTTAATTACGCATATCAATGGCGTAGTTAAAATCACTTCATTTTTTACCTGTTGCAAAATGCGAATTCCATAACATTATCTAAGCTGTAATAACTAATAACTAATAAGTCACAATCACAATTCACAACTTGTATTTTTAACATTCGAACAACAACTCGAAGATGAAGTGCGAAAAATGTTGTTCTTTTATTTGAATTCAATTTGTTCAATTTGAATTGCGGGCGAATGCATCAGCCAATCACAGCGCAGCGCGCGGTTCCTTATAACTTTTTTTCAAAACTGCGTCAGGTAGCACAGGCGTATGTGTATTCAGCTAAAAAATTTCAGTTTTTTAATATAATAATATTATTGTATCGTAAGTGGTAACTCGCATAATATTTAGGTAACAATCAATCAGTTAATGATATAATAACAATAATTTAATATTTCAATTACCGTAATAATTGATACAATTTCCTACGAACATCCTACTAGTAGACCATGGTGACGATTGCCTGGCACTTTAAGCAGAGTTGTCGCGTACTAAGAACAGGATAGTCTTGCTGCACTAGCGTAATGACAACCAAACTATATTTTTATATATGGGGGCAAACCAGCAAACGGGTCACCTGATGGAAAGCAACTGCCGTCGCCCATGGACACTCGCAACATTAGAAGAGCTGCATGTGTGTTGCGGCCTATCTGTTATCTCACCACTCACCAGCAGCGTGGCCTGCTCCTCATCCCGGGGGCACTGCGCGGAGGGGGAGTTGCGGGGGTTCTTGTACACGCGGCCATCATCATCAGCGTCCGGCCGCGTCGTGTCCTCCTCATCCTCATCAGCCGTGCCGTGGGGGAGGGATGACACTGGAAGGAGACGGTCTATTAATGATGGTAGATTTGTGCTTATGATACAGTAAGGACTAAGTATTGAAAAGAGATAGTGCTTAGAGATTTGGAGTCCGATTTTACGCCATTGGATTTAAAGCTTTATTGCGTTATAAATAAGTTGTCTGTTTTGTAGCAATATCTTGTAAAATATATATTGCTCTTTTTACTAAAAACACAAATTTTGTCTTAACAGTCCATATACGAAATTTTGCCGATTTCGCTCATTTAACAGAGGTGATTTAACAGTTAAAATACAGTATTTCTATAAGTTTTAATGCACAACATGTAAGATCATTTCAATTATAATCTAATGTTGCAGCTAGATTATTATTTTTTTTAAGTATCTTTAAATAATCCAACTCAAACCCGCGACAGTTTTGTGATTTTTGCTGTAAAAGGTTTAGAATATCACCTGTTTATGGATTGTATTGACGTCTTAACGGTATGAAAAAAATACAATGTACTGTTGAGAAAGTCGTCTATACAATGTTGGTATTACTTTTTACCACTTTAATATCAAAAACCCTTTAAAAAACAGAATACCTATAACTGCCCGCTAACTTGGCGATCGTCCTTTTTCACCTGGCATATGAAAGACGGGCGTGAGTGTGAAGAGAGCAGTAGAAAAGATAGTACGGGCTCTTAATAACGTTCTATGAAAATTGAAAAGACCATGGAATATTTTAAAACAAATCGTCAGAAGAGTTCTAGAGAAAAAAATACCTTGACTTTTTTGCAAACTACAAATTGGCGATGTACAAAATAAACACGGTTTTTACAACCGGGCTTTAAAATGAACCGGTTGGTTAATTCAATCACCGGTTCTGCGAAGCGCCCGGTTGCCACAAACCTCGTTACAAATACAGTTTTTACGACCAAATTGAATACTTTTTGAATAAAACATAGTAGTGAACCGTAGCAGTGGGTAGAAAACTAAAAACCTGGTTATTAATATGGGTCAAAATAAACCTTGCCCTTTAAGTAAGCCCGGAGTGTGAGCTATTTGTTATTATAATAGAGGCAAACGATACAATTTAACAAGCGGTCGAATTTGACAGCGTAAACAATAGATTTCCAAGAATCCGCGATCATAGGATTAATATTTCAAACTTTGAAAGTTCACGATATACAATACAGCCTGGTGACAGACAGACATTGGCCAGATAGCGTAGTTTCAACGTTATCAAGCCCTATAAATGTTCTTTCTTTGTTATTTTATTACGGAAAACTAAAAAACACCATAAATTATACAGATGGATTCAGAACCTCCTTTAGAAGTGTGTTAGAAACCACCTGCAGATTGTTAGATGCCGGTAAAATTGAACTACTACCAATTTACTTTCAATAGCTAACAAGAAGTAGGTAATCAGATATTGTGATCTGTTTTGCCGATGCGGTGAGAGATTCCATAACAATCGACAGCTAAGAGTGTGGACACGCTGGCGCGGGCGGAAAGTGAATAATATTTTTCTCACCTCCGGGCGGAAAGCGTCAACATTCTTCCCGCTGCGCTGACCAATGTTGCCGTTTTCCGCCTCCGTCGATGAGAAAAATAGTATACGCACCACGGGCAGTAAATAAGAAAGCCTCAGATCACATGTTTGTTGACCTCGGCTTCGCCTCGGCCAACAATTACATTTGATCTGAGACATTTCTTATTTTCCTACCCTAGGTGCGTAATGTTCTATTTCTCACCTCCGGGCGGAAAAGGTCAACTTTCTTCACGCTGCGCTTACCGATGTTGCCGTTTTCCGCTTCCGTCGATGAGAAAAATATTATACGCACCATGGGTAGGTACTGCCCATGGTGCGTATACTATTTTTCTCATCTACGGAGGCGCATATGAAAGCCTCAGATCACAATATGTTTGATGGCTTCGCCTCGGCCAACAATGGGGATTGTCCATTTTTTTTTAATTTTGCTCATTACAAAAACTTTTCGAGGAATAAGGTCAGTGATCGTTTTTCTGTATATAAACGAAAAAAATACCCATTAGTTACTTATATTTTTGAACAAATATGTTTAACCTTAGTTTGACCTTCAATGGCGTTAAATTAGCAATAAATTCGACCAACATTACGTTTCGTACTTTTGGTAAGCTTCTCGTATCAGCTTTTACATTATGATAACTTGCATTTGACGAACCAGCCATTATAAATAAGATTGAAAGGAAAAAAAACATACTGCAGAAGTCAATTGGCCGCCGATGATGACGTCAGAGCGAAACTTTAAAAAATTATTGAGAAAAAACTAGCCAATGAATTTCAAAATTATTTAATTTATATTCTTAAAATACCCTATTTTAACGAAAAAAAAATATAAAAAGTACATGTGATTTTTTTTGGACAATGCCCATTACATGAGACATTTCTTATTTTCCTGCCCTAGGTGCGTAATGTACACTCGGGGAAGTTAATTCCTATGCAAATGGGGAATCTACGTAGTTTGGTCGCATTACGTCAAACTCAGCCGACAGATCACAATTGACGACCTCCGTGGCGCAGTGGTGAGCGCGTTGGTAGCTCAAGCCGGAGGTCGCGGGTTCGAATCCCGCCGACGGAACAAAAAGTTTATTAAGTTCCTGGGTCATGACTCATGGATGTGTATTAAATATGTGTATCGTATAATAAAAATCTTAAATATATGTATAGTATAAAAGTATTAAATATATTTCCGTTGTCTGGTACCTGTAACACAAGTCCTTCAGGTACTTACCACGGGGCCAGACTGACGTGGTGTGAAGCGTCAATAGATATTATTATTATTAATTAATATTGAATTGACATAATCGACCAAATGACGTTGGTCTCTCAACTGCATAGGAATCAACTTCCTCGATGGTACATACTATTTTGAAAACATATTATTAATTCTGTCCTTCGCATGCCTTGTGGGTGGTTTATACAGTAAATATACAGTAATTTCCAAGCGAAGTAACCACTTTTCAAATACTGTAGTGCCTGGGACATGACTTTTTAACCCATCAATCCCCAAGCGGCACCCGGCTGTCGCAAAACAATTAAAAATCTATTGTGTATGCGATTGCCACGATCGAGGTATTAAATGTCCATATTGCCCAAGCACATACGGCATTCTCGCAACATAATAAGTCGGTATAGTCCAAAGGAATGAATAGCTCAATATGTCTGGGAACAACCATATTATGAGGGTTTCCTCCCGATGTTTTCCTTCAACTTTTGAGCGCCCGTATTATGTACTCACTACTCAGTAATCACTTTTCAAATACTGTAGTGCCTAGGACATAACTAAAGTGTCCTTATGATTGCCCAAGCACATGCGGCATTCTCGCAACATGGTCTAGACTCTAGTCCAAAGGAATGAATTAGCTCAATACGTCTGAGACCATCCATATGCGGGTTTCCTCATGATGTTTTCTTTTACTTTACGAGCGTCCGTATTATGTAGTTGAGATAAGAAACTGCCTCATTGGTACAGGTCTCCACCTGGGAACGTACCTCCACCCTCGCGAGGGCGAACCAAAGGTCAACCGACTAGGCCACGGATGCTCTTCATCAAATAGTGAATTGATTAGACCTGACGTGATCTTCAAGGGAAGGTCGGTACGGTCAGGGCTAATAGTGGAAAGGGTAAGATGGTAAGTGTTGCACATGTAGGACTCGCTGCGCTCTCAAAATAATAAGTAGCGTATGCACTTATTTAGACCTACATAATATATTATGTGGTAGGTAATCCCATTTTTGCTGATAAAAACTTTCCGGCAAAATCGTTGTCCGCTCCGCCACTCTCCATCCCACGTCTTAACACTAACGCCATTATATAAGCGGGAGTAACCGCGGGCGGAAGGTATAGCGGGTACAAACAATGATCGAGTTACGTCCACATGCGGGCTGATTCTGTTACGCTGCGGGAAAACACATCAATATTATATGTTGTATCATAAATAATATCATTAACCCGGCGACGATGACGCCGGGTCATATTGACCCGAGCCATGTTTAATGGGATATATTTTGTCTTTACGCCAATGGAATGTTTTCCAATCTTCGTATAGCTGGAAATACAGCCCCCTTCCATCCGCCTAGCACCTAGCTGTTACGGCTAGAGCCACTAGCAAGATACTTGAGCGTCAAGTTAAAACGGGTCATTATGACCCGGCGTCATCGTCGGTGTAGTATTTTCGTGACTAACTTTTATTAGTATTTAAATATTGTTTTGCCTTATTTTTTACGTTTTAAAGGAGAATATCATTGACAAATAGCCCAGAAAGGATTTAAGAGTTGTTACAATAGTTAGACTTTGACGATGACGATTCTAAGGCTGCTTTGGGCATTGAACTTGTGGACCACGTATCTAGGTAAAAGTGAAAAAAATCCTGGAATTTATAAGCGATGTGAAGTCTGTTCATCTAAAAAAGATAATAAAACACTACACACATGCACAACATGTCCAATTTTTATATGCTATGGCATGATTACGTATTGTGATAACTGTAGAAGTTCTTTAACTCTAAATGAGGAAGCAGAAGACTGATTTCTTTTTATTTTCATGTTAGTAAGTTACAGCAACCTCTCTTTAAATTCATCAGTAAATTTTTTCGTTCATAGGTAAGAAATTTTTGCGAAAATATAAAATTAACGTACACGTTAAGTTTTCAAGGTTGATTTTGCATCTGCCGCGAGGAAACCCAATAACACAAATATTTAGTCTATAACACAGGGCTTTTTTTAATTTTACACATAATTAGAGTCCCCTTTTAAAATAATAAATAAACAAAATCGTGGTATCTTACTTAGTTTCATTAAAAATGTATATACAAAGTTCGGGTCAAAATGACCCGACGTTATAGTCCATGTAATTATTTTCACGTCATTGACGCCAGGTTAATATTGATCTATTTATAAATATAGAACGAACAAACTTTAAGATCGGTGAAACTGGATACTAAATTATTATTATGAATCGTCTCATCACTGATCTACCAATAGCGTTTCTCGCTCTCTCTAATCACTCTCTCACTAATCACTTTTCTGTCCCATCAAAAAGACCAAAGTGGGAAAATTTTCCTTCCTCTTAAATTTTTTTGAACAATGTAACGGTTTTGCGCGACCTATAATGTACTATTAGTCTAAGAGGCAATTTCACCAAAGAAATACACCGCGTTCAAAGCACACTGAACCGGTTCAAAGCGTATAATCGCGATTATAGCACCGAATTGCATTTCACCAACATAAACTGAACGCGTTCACAGCAAATCCGAGATTTATCTTCTGAACGCCCAAAGTCCGAAGTTTAACTTCTTAAAACCCGTTCAAGCCCTGTTATGGCGGAACGAAAAACATAGACAAAAGAAATGTCAAGATGACAGTTTGAGACATGCGTTTGGTTAGTTTATTTTTTGTTTCTTGCTATTATGTAGTTAAATTAACGTGAAAAGGCTTTAAAATAATGAAAACATGTAAAATAATCGCGTGACGTCACGTAAACTTAGATTTAACAATCGCGATCAAAAAAAGTTTGTGAAATCCATTTGAAACAGAACGAGATTTACGTCAAATCGTGAACGTGTTCAATGAGAACTAAGTTTTATAAAACGAAGTTTTGAGTGTGTCTGGTGAAATCCCACCTTAAAGCTAGTGTCGGCAGACTTACAGTAAAGTAGCAAACTCCATAATATTATGTCAGGTATAATGTTTGATCTGTCGTGAATGCAATGGCATTCACTATAATCCCAACGAGGATTCCTTTGAGCGTGGCATAAATATCGTTGGCATAAATATTCGAAGGATTAATATGGACATTACTACTTTACAGAAAGTCTTCCGAACACTCGCTCTAAAGTCTATATTATAGCTAAAACGTTTCGTCAATAATTTGCTACGAACGATAAAACAAGGTCAAGATCTCTGCTACGAAGCTACGAGATCTGCTACAAGTTTAAATTTTGCTACGAACTACGAGCGTAATAAACAAGATTTTAGTAGTACGAGACAAAATCTAGTAAACCCTCAATATAGCCTGCTTTCTCATTGGGAAACGAGCTGGCACATGCAGAGAGATTTAATGATTACTTAACTTTAATTTAATTAAGATTCTGTCATAAACTCCATATTATATTAAGTACTTTTAATCATCAAATCCGGGATGTTTCAAGGACATCTTCACATTTTGATGTCAAAATTTTCCCCTTTTTATGTCCTAGCCTGTCGTGAGTTATGAAATCGGCTTTAATACTAGGTATTACGATCATCTCGTACACTCGTGTATAGTCTGTATAGTGTATACTCTATACATATTTATGAACTAAACCACCAACCCCGAATATAATATTCAGAAGTTCGCTTGTTTACGAGATAACACATGTCGGCGTAAACTAAACTTAGTTTATCTAGACTAGAGGTTCTCAAACTTTGTTTTGTGACCCACATTTAAAATGTTGGTGTTGTGACCCCCTGAAAAAACAATCGCTGTGCTTTTCAACAAATTATCCGCCTATGCCAGGGATGGCGAAATTTTGAGTACGCTACTGGTGACAAAATTAATATAGTGATTATTCGACAAAAGCGCCAAGTTAGGCTAGGAGCGTTATTACAAAAAAATATATATTTGATGGCATATCCATGACATCACTTTAGTGATTATTAAAAAAAGTGGCACGTTGATAAGGCAGGGTTCGCCGTCCCTGGCCTATGCTTTCTAATAAGACTATCAACCCTACATAAAAGTTCTTCACTGCTAACCAAATTAATTTACGTGGACAATAATTGTGAACCTCCATTTTTTTTGTCATGGCCACCGTAGATCTCCGTCTAGTCTCGCGTAGACCCCTGGGGGTCCACCTGGACCACTTTGGGAATTACTGACCTAGAACATAACCTAGTACTAGCTTTGTAATGTATGCGACACAGCTTAGACAGCTAGTTAAATTGGGTTTGTTGGCTGTTGCGTCTATGCATGCTGTTTGTTACAGCTAATGAAACTGCATTAAGACCTCTATTCACGTTCCACCACAATGGTTAACCATTACACCGGCCAACCGAGTTTCTGAGGCCGGTTCTTCTCGCCGGGTTGGTTCCCGAACCCCCTAGCCAAGACTTTTTCTTTATCGCTTCTTTATAGAATCGTCAATCAAAATGTATGGAATTGTAGACGAGTTTACTCGTAACGTCAACATCTTCATAATATTATCGAACGCTTATGTCAATTCCATACATTTTGTGTGGCGAGTCTAAAGGTCGTGGTCGTGGTCTTGACTAAAGGGGCAGGGGCGTTCAGAAAATATTTATTTAATTTTTCTGAAAAAAAAATTATATATGAGTTTAAGTTTGAGCTTGAGTCCATGATTGCCAACATGGTTGCTAAGCTGTAACATGCACAGCCGACGTCAATCGTGATCTCAACTCTCTGACATAGACAACAGTAAGGACTGAAAACAAAATATCTATATATTATTATGTAGATAAAAATGTTTTTTTATCATGTTAGTCTGACTACAACTTGTAAACAGTTGAACCTACTTGGCTAATTTAACTCTTGAAATAATCGTGGAAGTCCAGGGAAGGTTTGAATGAAAAGTCCAGGAATATAAAGGGAAGTGATCCAAAGTTAACCGGGTCATCTAGTTAATTTTTTTTGGCAGATTCCAACTTTGGGAAACCCATAAACAATTACTGTCATCTTGAAAGAAGTCCTTCTCCTTCTTAGTTTGTGGTTGAAGATCAGCGGCACAGATCTGGACACAAATACAACTAAAAATAAATCGGTTCGTTCTCGTCGTGTCGCGACCCACATTCGCGATTCGCGCCCTGCCGGCTCTCGGGTCAAGGTCAAGAGGCTCTCGATGTCCTCCCCCCCTCGTCTACTCCCGGGGGAGGCAAGTACCACTCTCAATTACCTAGCCCAGGGGCTCCCAAACTTTTTCAGAAATAATACATTTTTATGCTATTTAGTATTTTGTTGTAGCATTTGTTGCAACTTGCCGCGATTCAACATCTAAAGGCAAAGGGTGGAGCAGCATAATATCTAGGGAAATCGGAAATGTCGGATCTACTGGCCACCACACTGGGACCACACCGTTCAAAACACTAGAATTATGTAATTTTTTAAAAAAATCCATGGCGTTATAGACTACAATTATTAATTCAAAATTACTTAATAATATAATTTCAATTATCCTTGGTCCGAAAAATCTATAGAATAAATTAAAAAAAAAAAGCTTCTTTTGATCGTGATTATGAAAATTGGGGCCGTCTATGGGCTTTTCGCCCATATACGGCCCCAATTTTCATAATAAAAAAAAACTTGCCGCGATTTAAAGCCACTATTTTTAATAGTGTAGCTACATAATATCATAATAATCAGTTACTTAAATCTGCACAAAATGAGCTCACTTTTAGGAAGAGACTTAATTATTTATTTCCCAAGTTCAGAAAACTAAACTATACCAATTGCCGTGTAACAATAGTGTGTTGTTTCGTGACACCCCTTGCCTGCCAAGGCAACCGAGGGCACCTCGAAGAACAGATTGGGAACCCCTGACCTATTGACCTTCGCAATCTACGTTACGCTTGAACAAGCCATCTTGGAATATTAATCAAATTCTATTTTTATCGGTAAAAATCATAAGAAAATATTATTTGTTTTCTCAGGAAGCGTTGGTGTTTCGGAACGAGATCAGACGCGACACGGCGATGAGCTGTAATAGAACGATAGTTCAAAATTTCGGGCAAAGTTGGGGCAATGCAACTTGTATTTCCACTGTAGAAAAAAATAATACCTCCTCAAATTTTTGATCACTAAAAACGCAGCGTCGCCTCAGTGTGACCGACCCTCATTATCATCTCGAAACTATTAAATAAACTGAAACTATTAACCCGACTCCGAGCAATTAACCTTCAATCAAAGTTGGGGAACTTCGGCCCCAAACTTTAGGATACTTGGGCCAGCGGGGGCACAATTACCGACAAGTGGGCTTAGCCGCTAGTTAGTAATGTTACTAATTTAACTTAGCCGAGTGCGAATTCCAGACGAAAATGTCGACGCCCACGTAAAGGGACGTAAAACGAGAACCGAAACTTCAAAGAAATATGGGTACTTAAGTTGTATGCCGTAATTACGACGGCGAAGTTAGAAATTAAAATATATTAAAAGGCATCGCAAATGATAGAGCATACCAATGTCCATTATGCCGTTATGCCAAAGTCCTATAAGGGTGAAGCTTTAACGAGCGTAATTTGTGAGTAATTGTGAGTCACAGAATTTCGGCTGGCAGAAATTCTGCTGCATTCAGTTTCGTACAAATCCTGTTTGATTCACTCGAGCTTAATTTTGTGAGTCATGATTTGTATGAAAAGATATTTACGCGACCGAAATTCTGCGACTCACAACTCACACATTACGCTAGTTTGGTTTCACCCCAAAAGCGCTTATATAGGACTTTGGCTATTAACAGCGTTGTCGAAATTAACGAATGCAAGTTGTTAGAACATAAAATAATATTTAAGCCTTTTAATTTTTCTTGATTTTGTGATGTTTATTTGATTTTTTAATCCATTTTTTTTTGAGGTAAGTGTAAAGGTATAATTACACAATAACACCGATACATTACTTAAAATAATAACATACAACCGATATTATAAATGTGTCTAAACAATTCAAATATAAAACCGAAGAACTATAAACTACATTGTCTAAAACAGTTTATATCTGAGTATTTAGTTTGAGAGCGAAATGTGTAAAGTTTTTCAGTGGAGTTAGATAATAATTTTCATTTTATCCGCCATGAGCCGGTCGCACTCGATCGTAAATTTGATCGGCAATAAAATTTAATTTTTCCCAATCGAATAACGCTGAGAGAATCGTAATAAAATGTAATGATATTAAACGATTTATATTATTTGAAATCGTTTTTGGTAATAAAAGTTATTTAAAATGTATCATCAGCGATCCACGTCGTGCTTTTTTCTTTTATTTTAACTATTAACAATAAACTAAGTTCAATTTTGACATTACTTACTACTTATTATTTTAAAATTACGACTTCCAAAAAGGAGGAGGTAATATGTTCGGCTGTATGTATCTTTTTTTTTGTATGTTCAACGATTACTCAGCCGATTGTGGTCCGATTTTCAAAATTCTTTTTGTGTTGTATAGGGTTTAACTCGAATTTGGTACCATGTTCACAAAAGTGGTGATCTCATGATGGGATCCTTGAGGAATCGAGGGGACTCCTTGATATTTGTATGGAAACATATAATGATTTCGAATTTTTCTGAAGCATTTGAGGTAAACGCTACCAAAAAGTAAGACTTCGCTTCAGGTCATACCCTGGATCCGAAGGTACCGAACAGAACTTTTGAATGCTTATAGGTACAGGTTCGGGGATTTCGGCGTTGTTTAAACTACTGAAAGCATAAGCCAACACATCAATTTGATTGATCATCATCATCATCATCATCATGGGTCATCACACTATGACCCAATCATTGATACTTTCGTGATATTTTACATCGAAGCTGATGTTTTTGCTGATTGTTTCGCTGTTTATGGACCGATTTTCAAAATTCTTGTGTTCTTGTATGGGATGTAATCTCAATTTGGTATAATGATTACGAAAGTGGTGATCTGATGATGGGATCTATGAACAATTGAGAGAAACCCTTGAAATTTATTAAAACACACATGGTGGTAAGAAGTTGTTTATAATAACTTAAACATACTCGTACAAATAACTATAAGTGAAATTTCATACGAAGGTGTCTCTTGATCCGAAGGCACTGAACAGAACTCCTGAACCTTTAAAGATAAAAGATTGGAAATTGCAGCATCGCCTAGATAACTGGAAGAATTTACCACAACTTCGCTTACAGTACAACATAATGTGAATAGTTAACATTCGTAGTGGTTATATACGCATATAGCCTTATCTTGTAGATAACTAAAAAGAGTGAAATTATTATTTTTAACAAAAAATTATAACCGACTTCCAAGGTAAAAACAATAGTAATATGACTAAAAAGTATTAAATAACTCTTACTCTTTAATTATAGTGCCTTTTTCAGAATTCGTCTAAATCTAAACTATTTCTGAACACACTACAGTCTTCATTACTTTGAAGTCGGTACCAGTCTTGGATATTCTGACACTGACTGAACTCATGATTAAATTAGCTGGTACCGACCTCAAAATAATGAAGACTGTAGTGTGTTCAGAAATAGTTGAGATTTAACGTAACGCTTGAATTGGGGGGAGGAGGGGTTAGGATAGTTGAGGGGCAAAAAAAATCCTGAATAAAGATCACGACATTATTATTGGACGGCCCCCAAGTACAAACGTGAAGTTACCCTTTATGGGTGCCCCGGGTTGGGGATGTGCCTCAGTTAAACTGAAGCACCCCGGGGGTGTGTGGGACTCCCGACTTCGGGTTTACCCACTAAAACCACCTGCGGTTTGCCTTAGGTATATCCTAGGTTGGTGCTCGTCAATCAAGCACACTTTTCACGGACCCCTTAATAAAATAAACAGCAAAAAAAGCGGACTATGCCTGGACCATGATATCTCTGGACCATTCCATATATGACACCGCGGACCCCTAGGAGTCCGCGAACCAGAGGTTGGTAAACGCTGAAAGGACACTATAGCAGTATCCCTACACAAGCCTACGTATATATTTGCGCGCGGATCGCAAACAAACCCTCCTATACACGCTATCAATTCGCAAATGTCATTAATTTAATTTAATCCCGCCTCTCGGCGCGTTAATTAAATTTTTTCTGAAGTATTTTCCGTTCCCCGGACAGTCTTAATACTTTTAATTCCATCCCGCTTTCCATTATTCTATGTTGGGAATTTCTCACTAAAAATATATTGTAAAAATGTCTTCATTACGGCGGGATTTAGATTTCAATTCGCTGTGAAAATAACTTTTGTGCTCAAATTTAATTTTCTTCATTGTTTCTTTGTTGTAGCATTATTCGGTGGTGGCTATGGCCAAAATACATGCATAATACATCTGTTATCTGTTTTGAAGCATGTATAGGGAACTGTGGTAAGATTGGGTACTTATGGTTCAGAATATTATACAGGTCTAGGTCTGCAGGTAACCATGTCTGAACTTTAGTTGAGCGATCTCAACAGGGCTAACTAACTGTTTTCTGAATTTAAGCCCAGTGCTATAGCACTGGCCTGACATGATATATCATGTCAGGTGTAATCATAATCAACCATATTGTCTGAACTTTAGGTTATCTTAGTGCTAACTGCTAAATCTCGACGGGGCTAAACAACTGTTTTCTGAATTCAAGCCCAGTGCAGTCTCATCAGGTGTAACCAACCATATTGTCTGAACTATAGTTCAGTGTTAGTCACAGGCTACACTGTCAAATTCTCATTAGTTCAGTGTTAGTCATAGACTCCACGGTCAAATTCTCATCTATCTGATCCATCGATCTGCTTATTGACGGAATATTGAGGTTATAAAAAGTTCATATTAAAAATACGATCAAGCCATCAATCCGAGTCGTACACGATCAAATTGTCGTCAATCCGTACCGGATTGATGGATCAGATTGATAAAAAAATGTACCGTGTAGCCGGTGACTTATATCTCAACAGAGCTAACCAGCTGTTTTCTGAATTTAAGCCCAGTGCTACATCTCGTCAGGTGTAACCAATTTTGTGTGAATTTTAGTTCGGCGCTATTTAAAATATATCTTTACAGGGCTAACCGACCTTTTTGTGAACTTTAGTTAATGCGCTAGATAATATTATATTATCTCGATTCTCGACAGAGCAAACAACCGTTTTGTAATCTTTAGTTCTGCGCTATAACTAAGCAGGGCTAACCAACCGTTTTGTGAACTTAAGTCCAGTGATATATTATCCCGTCCGCGTCAGGTGTAACCAACCATGTCTGAACTTTAATTTTGCGCTATATCTAAGCAGGGCTAACCAACCGTTTTGTGAATTTTAGTTCTGGCTATATCCCGTCAGGTGTAATCAACCTTGTCTGAACATTAGTTGTGCTTACTGCGCTATATCTAACCAGGGCTAACCAACCGTTTTGTGAACTTAAGTCCAGTGATATAATATTATCCCGTCCGCGTCAGGTGTAACCAACCATGTCTGGACTTTAATTTTGCGGTATATCTAAGCAAGGCTAACCAACCGTTTTGTGAACTTTAGTTCTGGCTATATCCCGTCAGGTCACAGGTGTAGTGTAACCATTTAACCAACCATGTCTGAACTTTAGTTTTGCCCTATATCTAAGCAGGGCTAACCAACCGTTTTGTGAATGTAGTTCTGCGCTGCGCTGCGTTGGTTAGACCTGACTTTAGTTCTACGCTGTCGACAAACAGCGTAGAACTAAAGTCAGGTCTAACCAACCGTTTCATAAACTTTAGTTCTACGCTAGATAATATCTTGACAGGGCTAACCAACCTTGCCTGAATTTAAGTTCAGCGCTCTATCTCAACAAAAATAAGCAACCTTTTCTGAACTTCAGTCCTGTATGCTATATCTCGTCAGGTGTAATCAACCCTTTCTGAACTTCAATCCTGTGAGCTGTGCTATATCTCGTCAGGGCTAACTGACCTTTTTTTGCACGCTATATTTCGTCAGGTGTGACCAACCTTATTCTAAACTTAAGTCCACTGTCCAGAGCTTTATTTCCTTTCCTAGTTTTGAATTGAAGTTCAGCACTATATCTCGCTAGGGCTAACAAACCTTTTTTGAACTTCAATCCTGTGCTGTATCTCGTCAGGAGCAATCAACCTTTTTCTGAACTTTGGTCCCTAGTGTTGTATAAAGAGGTGTAGTGTAGCCAGCCTTTCTATCCGTGTTGCTGGTGGTGAGGTACTGGGCGGGTCGCGCGGCGCCGCCAGTCCAGTTTAACATATTATTATACAAACTGACCCGGTAAACGTTGTTTTGTCATTTAAATAACTTTTATTGTGAATATTAAAAGTAGATTAAAACCTATGAGATAAAAAAAAAATATTAAAATTGGTTGAGCCGTTGTGGAGGAGTTCGCGCACAATGTGTGTGCGTAGAGATTTTTGAAACAAAAGATTAAAACCTCCTTCCAAGGTAACGACGATAATATCCTAAATAAGTGAACTAAAAAGTATTAAATAAAATTATTCTCAACCTGTATTCAGTATTTCTGATCTCAATTTTCATTATTTTGAAGAATATTTTCAATTTATAAGTCTGGTATCGACTTCAAAATTATGAAGACTGAGATAAGAAATACTGAATATACTTTTTAGTTCACTCAAGAATATTATTGTCTTTGAAGTCAGTTTCAATTTTTTATTTAAAGTAATTCTTGGATAAAAAGTATCCTATGTCATTTCCTGGGACTAAAAGTATCTCCATCTAAAATTTTAGCAAAATCGGTTCACCGGATTGGTTTTGAAGAGGAACCAAACAGATGTATTTGTACACTCGGGGAAGTTGATTCCTATGCAAATGGGGGATCTGCGTAGTTTGGTCGCATTACGTCAAACTCAGCCGACAGATCACAATTAATATTGAATTGACATAATCGACCAAATGACGTTGGTCTCTCAAATGCATAGAAATCAACTTCCTCGATGGTACATTGCGCATAAAATTAAAAGCAATTTGAATAACGGTAAATAGCATTAGCCGTTTTGAAGCAATACCATCTAACTCTGCAATGTCAGGTGTTTTATTGTTTTATTTTCCTGGACCTAAAAACTCACTATTGTGGTTTAAAAAGATAATAGCGATAGCAGAACAGTGGGTGTCGCAAGCGGTCGGAAGTGAGGCACAATGGTTATGTGATACGGCCTAACGTGAGAAGCTTCGCGTAATACCGCAAAAACTAACCTCCAGTAGAAGGTACGGTTATGTATTGAAGAGTTGTACTAGAATCTAGATTATAGATGAGCAACAGCGTTAACACTAAAGTTTGTTTGTTGCGCAAAAATCGTTCATTTTTCCGGGATAAAAAGTATCCTATGTCCTTTCCCGGGACTCAAAGTATCTACATAACCAGCAAAATCGGTTCAGCGGTTTGGGCGTTAAGAGGTAACAGACAGACAGACACACTTTCGCGTTTAAAATATTTCGTTTGTTGTTCGGAAGTCTTAGGGTTTTTTGTAATAAAAACTTTAAGTGATAAATCTAAAGTTTTCCTTTTCAAGCTCAACACAAAGTATTCACTCGATCGGGAGAGCTTCATTTGAGTATCTTATTTATAATGTAAATGGCAATCCGTTTTCCGAATCAATTACTCCATCAAAGGTTTTCATCACCATAATTTTAATTTCTTACAGTATATTGTCAAACAGAATTTCCTTAAAATTTATTAAAAGAAAATCTTATTTAAGATTAAAAAACCAATTACGTCGGACACCGACTTCTAAACTTAACCCTCGCGCTCCTATACTCGTATTTCTTATCCAGCCCCAATCCGCCCGGGGTGAGATAAGCTCCCATTACGCCACGAGACAATGTGTAAAATTATAATACGGCAAAATTGGGACGAGTTTTATCCAACCCCGGTAATTGAATCTAAGCCGTATCCTTGCGGAGTAGAGTTTATTATTGTTGAATTTAAATTGTAGCTGGTATTTTCAATTGTGTACGCGATAAAATAAGACGTCATGATTGTAATTGATTTTGCAAATGAGGTAGGGCGGGTGTAACGTTTGATTCACAAAGCAGTTCCGGGGAGTGTGACCGTCAAATTAAATTTACAGAAAAAGGGACATCATAATATCGAGTGATAAAGCTGACTTCGAATATTACGCTCAACCCTTGTCACTATTGAAACACAAAGTAGATAAATAAATTCATTATTGAGAAGCTAGTAACATTGATCTTAAAAACCCAATAAAAACCAGGTTAGTAGATAGTATTTTTGTTATTAAACTTATGAATAAAACATTTATTAGCTAACTATTGTAGAACCCTTAAGAAGTGTCCTAGTATCGACGAATCGCGTTTCTCAGCCAGCATCTTGAGGATACCGTAACTATAAAGGTGACGACGGATGGACCCAATTCTGGAAACAAGATCAGAGAATTATTGGGCTCGGACGCACCGAGCTCGCTGCTAGCGCTGCCTTTGAATCCATGCTAATATTATAAATGCAAAAATGTCTATCTGTCTGTTAACTCCTTACGCTTAAAAGGCTGAACCATTCAGATTAAATTTGGTATAAAGATACTTTGAGACCCGAACGGTATGTCCTATGGACGCTTCACACCACGTCAGTCTAGCCCCCTGGCTATTAGGTACCTGAAGGACTTGTGTTACGGGTACCAGACAACGGAAATATATTTTCTCACCTCCGTGCGGCAAACGTCAACTTTCTTCCCGCTGCGCTTACCGATGCCGTTTTCCGCCTCCGTCGATGAGAAAAATAGTATACGCACCATGGGCAGTAAATAAGAAAGCCTCAGATCACATGTTTGTTGACCTCGGCTTCGTCTCGGCCAACAATTACATGTGATCTGAGACATATCTTATTTTCCTGCCCTAGGTGCGTAATGTACTATTAATGCTTTTATACTATACATATTACATATATTTAAGATTTTTATTATATATCATACACATATTTAATACACATTCAGATCCGGGAACATTGAAAACTTGTTCCGTCGGCGGGATTCGAACCCGCGGCTCCCGGCTTGAGCTGCCACACACTCATGACTCAACCAATTGAGCTACAGGGGTCGTCAACGTTCCTACGCGAAGAACGCGATAAACAAAATATTATGGCCCATAGGAGCTGCCTTCTGCTTCCTGGGCGTGATCTCTCAATAAATGAATGAACAGGAAAAAACCTAACATCCTGTTTTGGCGGTTTGTGACCTTAAATTTTTTTTAGCATTGTTGACTGATAAATTAGCCAATCAGATAATGTATCGATGAACTCCTGTGATATTAATATATTATAACCTCAAAATCTACTTCTACTACTTTTCACTCATCTTATAGTGCAAACGCCTTTAAATAATTAAATAATTTACATTGGTTCAGTATACAAGGTGTACCAAAACTCGGTGATTAATGATAATACTTAGGCGGAGTATGTGTTACTGACATAGAGTTCACTTTAAAATTAGCAGCGCTGAAGGAGTAACTTTTTTTAACTTTTGTATGGAAATACTCATGACGCGCATTGCTCATACAAATTAAAAAAAATGCAGCGCTGCTACTATCACAGTGAACTCTATGTCAGGATCACATACACACCCTAAAGTATTACTTACTTTTATTACACTCAGAATGTCAATCCTCAGTATTGACATTACTTTGTCGAAACACAAAAAGTCCCACAATTTGTCGTCAGCGCCGGATCTCTCAACTGGAGTGCCTTGCGCCTCATTTCACTTCAATTCTATTCAATTTTTCGCGTAATTTCTTTTCAATTTTGAGAGCACTTGATAAATGAGGGCCGTTTTATTTCATTAATTATCCTCAAAAAGTGTTGATTGTACAATTTTCGTCGTGACACCCACTTTATTCGTTAAGTTGGTTTGATTTTCCACAAAATTACGGTTTCTTTTGTAACGTATTTCGTGCTATAAAATTTTTGTGTCTGTTGGTTGAATAAGGTTTTGATTGTACTACATACGAATATTTACAAAATAAAAGTATGTATAATAAGTTTACTGGATAGTGGAAAACTAGACAAGTGCGAGTCAGACTAGTATGTGCAGGGTTGCGCATACTTGCAGGTCCTACTTAAATATTTTTATTATTGTATTTGACCCGATAGACTGCTGTCGGCCAGACAGACTGACAACGAAGTCTCAGTAAAATAGGCTCCCATCTTTAAGTTTTGTGTCGAACCTTAAAAACAACTCAAAAAACAGTGGCTCTTGAAATAAGAAATTCCAGGCAAAATACATAAGATTTAAACATCAATATACCAACTCAATAACATGTTTTATTCAGCAAAATAGTAGTTTGCAAATCATTACAACATAAAACCAATAAAAAGATTTCATACTTTAAATATGAACAGAACAGTAATATTATGATTATTTCAGAATTGAATCCAAGCATTCCGAGCTATTATTGCGATCGTTAAAAGCACAACAGAGCGATATTAAATAACATTTCACAGAGAAACGGAAAACCCCCGGTTTCAGCACTAACCGAACTAATATTTTACATGCGGAATGCGGGACTAATATAATGAGTGCACCTACAGGCCGCAGAGCCGGTATTCCGATGCGATATGTCGGTACGACATGTCGGAGAGTTACATAATACGGTAGGGTACTGTCAAAACTAAGTAATCAAGTTGCTAACTCAATGCACGACCAAAATTATACCTACTACGTCAAAGATTTTAGGAAAATCATAGTAGTGTCAATACAAACTGTACATTGTACAAATTAAATTTTCGTCTAGGGCGGTGACGTCACTGAAACTGAAAAATAGCTCTATTTTAGATGTCTAAAGTGTCAAAAATCTGATTTCTCATTTCAGACTGATATCAGTTTCGGGTATAAGGCTGCAGAAAAAGATAGTACAAAAATTTCATAACGGCAAAAATAATATTATTATGTTATATTACATTGCTTAGGGCCTGTTTCACCACTTGCCAATGCCGAAAAGGCTATCCACCACTTAACTTAACAGATGAAAGTATAGAGAATCTGTCAAAAAAGTTGTGAATAGCCAATTTGACACTTTATCAGACAGTGCACAGTGGTGAAACATGCACTTAGGGCCAGTTTCACCACTTCCCGATAAGGCTATCCACCAAATAACTTGACAGATAGAGTTTTGGAGAATCTGTCAAATAAGCCTATCCGGCACCTTATCAGCAAGATAAGGTGTCCAATAGGGTTATTTGACAGCTTTTCCATACTCCATCTGTCAAAATAAGTGGTGGATAGCCTTATCAGGAAGCGGTGAAACAGGCCATAAATCTTTTATTTTAACAGAAGAACGCAAAGGAATTGAGAATCTGTTCATCTTGGAAGTTGGTTATAATACAACTAAATTCACTTCGATATCGTGTCGTGTCGTGCAGTGTAAACGTCCCTGGCACAGGTATAGCAGTCCAAACACGAATACATTTCGCAATACCCCCATTATGCGCCGCCTCAAAGGATTCCGGTAAGGCGCTGACATGAGGAATAGTTTTATGGGATCAAATGCTTTAGCGTATATACTTAAAATTCTGTTACAAGCTTATATACTGTTTTAAGCGACTGCTCAGCTTTTTAAAGAGGTGGTAAAGAGGTTGTCGTACCGGAGAAAAGTTTACCGCTGGGTAATGTAAGCTATTTATGATGGTGATGATCATGATGACGATAACTATGGTGATAATAATAGGTGTATGGAAAATTATAAAAAACTTGTATCGTAGATAGTAAACTTATTACGGGAAAAAGGAAAAAATAATGTCAAAGAAAAAATGTAGCTAAATATAATCCTTGTCCAAAATGTTGGTGTTAAATACTCACCAACTTTATTAAGGGCCTGTTTCACCGGTTCCTGATAAGGCTATCCACCAATTAATTTGACAGATGGAGTATGGAAAATCTGTCAAATAACCCTATCGGGGACCTTATTAGGGAGCGGTGAAACAGGCCATCTATGAATGATTTAATCTGGCGTTTTAGCACAATGGTGGCTAATGAAGCTTAGACAATCAGCACCAGGGTGGCTAGGGCGGCTACGGCGGGCGGGAGGGCGGCTAACTCACTTATATACCTGTTGGAGGGAGAGGGGGGATCGCCCCTAACCAGACTCGACAAATCGGCTGTTTTAAAAAGTTTTTAGGGATGTCTGTAAGTTATCGATAAAAATGTCGACAAGTAATTACAACTTGTGTTGATGTTTAAAATATTCGACGACAAATAAAGAAAATTATAAAGAAGCTACCATAAATTACCACAACAATTATAGACAACTGACGCAGTACATCTAACGAAGTACATCTATGTCGATTTATTAGTCACTTTTACCTTTTTGCTTCGGCGAATTTCAGTGTCAAATCAGACCGTAAGGCCCCGGACACGAAATCAGAGGTGGCCACCGCTGTTTGCGCCCCGCTGCCCGCAAAATTCGAGGCTGAGGCCTAAAGGGTCGCGGTTGACCACACGGGTGTGGGAACACTTCCTCAGAAAGTAAACAGGTAGGTTATTCATAACCCTAATCCTCTGACGAAACTTTGTGTGCCAGACCCCTGCACTCAAACGCGTACCTCGTCCGACTGAGTTTCGTTACTTATTTGTTTTAAAATATGTTAAACACGACCTTTTCGTTATTCATGTTGTTTACAACACTGTAGCTTTTAACATAAATTAAATGTGCTTAAAATGTTGTATTTTGGTTGAAATTAAAAGGTTAAACATTGAGGGGAGTACAAAGAAACAAACTAGAAGTACAGATTAATAAAAGGAAAAGTGTAAAGCAGGGTTCACAATTATTCCTATTCGACATGGATTTGGAAGCATACCGCACGGGTATTGGACTTATTAGTTAGCAAGCGTTTGTTTGCTGTTGCGGAGAGAATGACAAATCTGAAATGATCCTTCAAAGTCTATTCACAATGCGTGATTCGAATACTATCCGATTCGATAACATCTGAATCACGCATTGTGAATAGACTTTGAACGATCAGCTTCATACCAATCAAATTGATTGTGTAACTGCAAGCATACATCCATACTAATATCATACATGGGAAAGTGTGTCTGACTATCTGTTTTTCTGCCTTAAACTAATTTCGGAGCAACGAAGTAACGGGCCTCATGTAGTCAGACATGAATCCCTAAGATGAAATGCTTTTTAACTCCATCTTTTAGTACATAATCGATATCTACAAGCTAAAAGTCAAACTTTGAGAGAGCTCGCGTAATTTTTCTGCGTGGTAGTAATCTTTAAGGCAGTTTTTTTATATATTTTAGTAGTAACCAAACCTTGACTGACTAATGATAACACATTTACATATAAATAAAATTACTGTGTTAAGGCACAAATCAATAGGTGTGATAATAATAATAATAATAATAGGCGCTTTCCTTAAAGTGTATCACAAAATGCAAACGTTGTGGGATATAATGTATGTCAATATATCGATATTTTTAAAAAGACTGCGCACCCATCCCTGTTTTCCAAACGCCGTCCGAAGTAACTTCTAAAAGTCGTTTCTTCAAATTGTATTCCGCAATAAATATCCCTCGTGCAGACTTCGGACAGACACACACAAGTTCAAACTGTGAAAATGTACTCTAGCGAAGGAAATGTATTTTTAAAAGCCAGCTGTTAGCTCTTAGTCATGTTAAAACATTATTAAATTTTTTTAACCACGGATTTTATAAATTATTAAACTCGTAAATAACTTTACACTCTATAAAAAATACCAAAAAATAGATAACATTTTTATTCATATATTTTTACATTGTAAGGCAATGCAAAAATTTTACTAGAGGTTATTTTTTTAGTTTTTTTTCATCAAACATTTTCATTTTTCGTGTTGGATTTCCGACACAAAAGCTGAACGTATTGATTTTTAAACAAGCTTTTACGCACCCGTTCCCAGTAATTTTACAGTAAAAAGTAAAAAGAGGGTAAAGGACGAACCTTTTCAGCCTGGATCGAAGCGGGAGAACTAGGATGCTTTGAAAACTTTTTACTTCAATATCCTGTACAAGGATAATCTTGATTTTAAATTAATCCTTCAAAGTGCGGCTCAAACGCACTCCAACTGATATCCGGCTCGTCTCTAAACCGGCTGTGCCCGGTCGTAACCGGATAAAACCGGATCGAGCCGGATGGGGCCCACCTGCCGCGTAATGGCTTTTAACTATAACCTGATATTGTGAACCTAAACTGTACGACGGGCTTAGTGAGTACAGTGCAGAAAATGAAGGATAATTTAAATTATAAAGTATGGAAATAATATTTTAAGAAGCATTTTCTATCTTTTTGATAAAAGTCGCCCCGAGTCACCTTTACGTAGACAAGGTTATTCTCGCCGGGCTTATTTACATCCACATTAATATTATAAATACAAAGGTGTGTCTGTCTGTCTATCGCTAAGTACTCACATACGGTTTTGCTCGATCGAGCAATAACGTCGAGCAAAACTCTCTCGGGATTTCGTCCACACATTCAGCATTGCTCGATAGTTTTATTTCAAATCTATATATTTCATTCCATTAATCCGGCTCGATCCGGTTTCATCAATCCTTCGAGCGGCTCGAAGCGAGCCTTCGAGCCTTCAGTTTTGCGGTCTACATAGTAATTATTACTCGATTTAGAGTAAAACTATAGAGCAAAACCGTATGTGAGTACTTAGCATATCAGTCTGTTATCTCTTCACGCCCAAACCACTAAACCGACTTTGCTGAAATTTGGCATGGAGATACTTCGAATCCCGTGACAAATGATAATTTTTATTCTAAAATAATATACGATTCCCGCGCCATAAACGAATTTTGGCGCAACGGAGTTGCGGGCATCAGCTAGTATTAAATAATTTGTTTACTATTTAGTGTGATATATAATTTGTATAATATCATACTAAATAGTACACATTAAAATTATGGCTTGAAGTTTCAAGCCATAATTTTCAGAATAGTAATTTTGCGTCAAAATTCGTAGCAGGTCTTTTTTTTTTTTTTTTTTTTTTTTTTTTTTTTGAGGAGGGGAAATGCTTTACGCATCCCCCGCCCCCTCGGGGGACGGGGCAGGGGTATGTCGGACTCCCTCCACAGAGGTTTACCGACTAAAACCCCCCCATGCCCTCGTCAACGCTACACGCGAAAGGAGCGGGATCGCAACACTCAACCGCGACCTTCGCAGCGCTTGCCGCTTCCGGCATCACTTCAGCTGCAGCAGCTTTTGCCGCCTATCTGCACCGAGAGGCTCCCCGGGCATCGGGGGTGCCTTTCTCCTCGAGGCCTATATTGTGGGCGGTGATCCCCCGATCAACCGCCCACAGGCCTAGGCTTCTACCTCCATGGCGGTTTCACTCGCCCCGGCCTTATTGGCTCCAGGCCGCTTACGCGGCCGAACCTTGGAGGGAGCCTTGCGCTTCTTCCTCGTGCCGGGAGACTTATTGGTTGCTGTGATACAGCCGTTAGTCCCCAGCACGTGGCCGCTCTCTCTGCCGCGCTCTGCGCAAAAGAAGCAGCTGGGCTCCTCCGCGCAGTCGGCGGCCTTGTGCCCCGGTTTCCCGCAACGGAAGCAATTCCCGCTACGGTCTACCGGGGAGTGGCAGCTCGATGCCAAGTGGCCGGTGTCCAGACATCGATAGCACCGCTTTGGCCTAGCGGCCAGCAGCACCACCTTTGCCAGGACCCATCCCACCTGCAGCCGCCTAGAAGCAACTAACTTCTTGGCGGCAGCCGTGGGGACGTGGAGCCACACGCTCCGCGCGCCCCTGGGGCCCACCGTAATTCTGCCCGACCGGATGTCGGTGGCCGGGCAGCCGCCTTCTTTTGCCGCCGCCTTTGTGACATCGGCGGCGGTCGCTGCGTCATCCAAACCAGAGACGAGCAGTTCCGCTCTTTGGACAGGGCGAGCGATCCTCACTGCGTCCCTGTCGAGGACCTCCCTCATTCTATTGGCGAGGGCGTCCGCCCTCTGCTGGGCGTCCTCTCCGGTTACCTCTAGTATCCGGGCGCCCGTCTTCGCCAACCGGTATCGGACCTTGTTTTTCTGGTAAATTCCTACCTCTTGAAGGTCGATCCGGCTCGTCGCCTCCTTAAGTATGGAAGCGTACGTCACGTTCTGGTCCACCCCCTTCTCCAGTGTGAGAGTGATGGCGGCTGACTTGAGCGGACGCAGCTTCCTCTTCCTCTTCTTCTTCTTCGGGGCGGCTGTGGATGGTGTAGCCGCCCCCTTCTTCTTCTTACCCTTTGGGCCCACCGTGGTCCAAGGGGTCTCTGTACGGGAGGAGCCGGTATTCGCTCCCCCTTGTGCCGCCTCCTGAGCGGCCATTGAGGGCCGCTTCTTCTTTTTCGTGGCCTTTTTAGGCCCGGACACCGTGGGTGCAGCAGGGGCCTCTAGAGGGGCCGATGCAGCACCTGACGGTTGGGACTTCTTCTTTGCCGGTTTCCCCTTCGCCTTCTGCAGAGGGGGTCCCGGCACTTTTTCCTCGATCGGCCTTTCAGACGCCAGCGAGGGTCTCCGTCTCGGCTCGGGCAGGAGACGGTCCTCCAACCCAGCGAGTCTGGCGTTGAGCATATTGCCAAAGGTCTCCAAAAAGGTCTAGCAGGTCTACGGCGTAGCGAACTGGGCGTAGACGTTGGCGTAGAGGCGCTACGCCGATGTAGCTTTTCCCTTTTGTACAATCCTTGCTATGAATACTTTATTTTTATATTTAAACTAGCTGTCCCGGCAAACGTTTCTTTGCCATCTATATCAATATTATAATTCTGCAGAGTTTGTTTGTTTGAACGCGCTAATCTCAGAAACTACTGGTCCGATTTGAAAAATTATTTCAGTGTTAGATAGCCCATTGATTTAGAAAGGCTATAAGTTATATTTTATTACGCTAAGACTAAAAAAGCGAAGAAATAAAGGAAAATGTGCAAAAAAGGGGGAAATTCTATGAAAGGGCTTATTTGAACACGGTAATCTCAGGAACTACTGGTTTGATTTGAAAAATTCTTTCAATGTTAGATAGACCATTTATCGAGGAAGGCTATAGGCTATATTTTATGACGCTAAGACTAATAAAAGGGAAGAAATAGAGGAAAATGTGGAAAAATTATTTGAAAGGGCTCTTTTGAACGCGCTATCTCAGGAACTACTGGTTCGATTAGAAAAATTCTTTCAGTGTTTGATAGCCTATTTATTGAAGATGTCTATAGCTATATTTTATCACGCTAATAGGAGCGAAAAAATAGAGGAAAATGTGGAAAAAACGGGGGAAATTGTATGAAATTGCTTATTATCTCAAGAACTACTGGAGCTTTTTATTTTATTTGGCAAACATGAGGTGTAGACCACGTGAAGGGACATACTTAGGCTAATTTTTGCGGAAAATTGTACGGTTGCGTGAAATTCCCAAATTACGCAAGCGAACCGCGCGGAACATCTATATATTATAATAAAATCGTAGAGAAGTCAATTCTGTACATTGAATATTTTTGTACAAAAAATAATACTTGGGATGTAATCTACTATGCTAACGCGGACGAAGTCGCGGGCAACATCTAGTATTATATAAAGTATATCGCCTGTATTATTTTATTGAATTAGCGAATAAGTAAGTATGTCACCATGGCAAAGTCCATCGCTATCCCGTGACCATTGTTTATGCGACACGGGTCGCTCTTTAAAGACAAATAATTTGCAATATAATAAAATTGCGACTATAATTAAAGATCTATCTCTCAAGTTGGAAAAAAGCACACATTTAAAAAACAACAACATTAAAATCGGTTAAGTAGTTTAGGAATCCATCGCGGACAAACATCGTGACAGAAGATTTATATATATTAGATAGTGACTTTCAGGTCTTATATTACGTAATAGAACTAAGACAGTGTCTTAAATTATCTATATACACTAAAAATATTATTATAGAAACATAAAGTTATTTATCTACATAAAATATAGGATTTTGTTATTTATTTTAAGCTTAACAGACTGTACATCATACAACCAAGGCATTGTTACATTAATTGATTTTCAGTTATCCGCTACACCGAAATATGTTGGCACCTCACGCGATTACAGTTCTTGTTCAAAGCGTATAGAGGTGATATTCGAGTGGCTAGAGCGGTGAATACCAGAGGGATAGCGAAGACCATCTATCTTCACGAGTTCAGAGGTGCTTTCTGCCGCCATCATCATCATCATCATCAATTAACTGGTATAATAGTGTTTGCGGGACGCCAAAAGCGTTTAAAATGATAAATGACACTGAACTCTAGAACTAATTTCCGCTACAATTTGTCTACTTGTAATGTATTATTATTTTTTTACGGTGAACTAGAAGTACAAAGAAAAAATGTAATAGCCAAAAACGCCATGTGTCAGTTAAATAAAAGTCAAACTAAAAAGGCGCGGAGGCACGCATGGGCCCTGAAATGTGTGGATTGTAAGAAATCAATGCCTTCAAAATGTGCTGTTTTATGTGCAATTGGCCCATCAGACATTTCCATCACAGTAACTCTCATGTCACAAGGACATCAGTGGACAGTGGTAATAGACCACAAAAAGCCTTTAATCTCAGGAAGCTCTAGGAACAAGGTAAATCGGTAGTGGGACCAAATCGCTACCAAAGGAGTTATTGCATCCATCTAAATTAAATATGGTCTACACTATAACTGTATATAATTTATATTGTGTTAACATACTGTATGTGATTTATACTGTGTCACCACCGTGGCTCGTGTTGACCTCTAGCTGACCCGCTGTCAGACTCAAGATGGCGGTTTGCGTGAAATATGTCGTCAAAATTCAATCTTTTTTCGAGAAAAATATGGGTGTTCTTGGATTTTTCGTCAGAAAATTACATCCGGCTATGGCTGAAAATTGATGTCAAATATTGCTTATTTCAAATTCACAGATAGTTTCAGTAAAAATATGTTGATATTTGCTATTGTCTCTTGATATTGAAGAGATATAGGTAAATTAATATATTTCAAAAATCACTTATAGAGATATACTACGATAACATGGCGCGCCCCTCCAAAATTCAAAACGTTTGAAGTGCGTTGTCAAAACGTTTGAAGTGCGTTGTCTTGCGCGGTCGGCTAGTAATATTACGAGTACGATTTGTTGAATACTTTACTACATACAAACTCTTTCATGTGACTACAAACATTGAAACAGTAATTTGGAGGGGCGCGCCCTATAATCGAAGTTTATCTCTACTAATTATTTTTTTATTCGAATGTGTAAAACTATACCATAGTACTCGTATTTTTTATGTACTTATGCAATTATAATGCATGTAACGTCTAGTCACACGAACACAAACACTGTGCCGAGTGTTAGGTTTCTTTCGTTTCGGAATTTCTTGATTTGGTCACCGCGCTCAAAGCCCGCGATAAAAGCTATGCAAAAGCTTAAAAACTCTTTATAATATGTCACCCACATCGTTTGTTACTTTAAGATCGGATAAGTATTTTATCCGCTACGAAAACACATACATACATAGACTGCCAAAATTCTTATTAAACACTAACAAAATTAAACACTAACATACAGTGACCATAAACTTTTGTAACTATAAGGAGGGACGTTAAAGTATGTAAATTATGTTGAACTTCCAACACAGTATGCAAATTTAAGGTCAACACCGACTGCTCAAACTATTTTAAGCTGTAGAACAGCTGTGGTACTCAACCTTCTTTTCTACGAGCTACAGACACGTGTTGGTCTCGGTCTACAAATAATAAAAACTAGTATCGGTATTGCAGGCCGCAACCAAAATTTTTTAGGGTTAAAAAAAAAAACTACCTCAAAAATTAGCGATTTTAAAGTGGAAAAATTTTCAGGACATTCACAAAGACTGCACTTTTTTGTTGGTGGGCGTGAGTTTCAAAATGGTTTAACTTCACGCGTGCCACTGATATAGTCCCAGCGGGCCGCAGGTTGAGTATAGCTGCTGTAGAACTACATCTGAGAGTACTCGTGTCTGCCCACGTACACTTTTATACACTTTTATGCTTTTATTAACTTCACGTGGAGAAATCTGGACGTTTAAGAAAGTATATTTATAGATTTATTAACTAATAAAATACTCAGCAAATTCTTACAATACAAGGTTTGCTTGTCTCGCATACTGGATAAATTAAATAACACATAAAAACAGTTACAACGATGTTGCTAAACCGACTAAAGGTTTTTAAACCGTATTTCTTAGAATCATCTCCATAATAATTATGCCTTTTCTGTGGAGTGGGGACTCAAGGTATCTCTACACTAATTTCATCTACTTCAGTGGTTTAAGCATGAGATAGTATAATACAAAGAAGCACACAGACTTGTCGCATATTAATTAATACATATTAGTAGCATAAAGCATTTTCGCTGTGCGGTAAAAAGAGAGAAAAGTGCCGCGCTGGCAGTCTATCTTCGTCTGTCTTAAGAATTTTCGATAAAGTCACGAAACGCGAATCTAAAATTTTTTATCCGCAATAAAAATTGTATAACGCCATCAAATACCTTCTTAAAATAAGCGTTGGTCAGAGCCTCTAGTTTATTCACCATTCATTTTATATTTCTACTCTGAATAAACCTTCCATAAAACAGTGTATTATAATGCAGATACAATAAACTTCCAAATCCGGTAATCCCACCTTAAGGTTTTTATCCGGGCAGCCGGTTCACCGGGCGCCTGGCGCGCCGCCAGCGACGTGGACAAATACCCGGATACCCGGCCGTGATGGATGCAACACCCAGTTATAGTTATAATAATAATAAATAAATATGCAATTAGAATTAAATGTATATGTGATAAAAATGTTTACGAGTATGGCGTGATTGTCTAAAATTAGATTAAGATATATTTTAATTGATACAAACCATTTTACAGAGGAGAAGGAGACAATAAAATAAAGGGGGTTTTGGCCCATATTATACGTTTTAAACTTGTATAAAAAAGAGTCATCAAGAAACCTACAATCGACAATACTACCTTGTTGAAACTACCCTCTGCTTATACTTTATAGCAGAGGTCACCAAATGGCAGACCGCGGTCCGCATCCGGACCGCCAACCCATTGTGTGCGGAGTGCGGACCAAGCATTTTCCAAGATGAACTTCGTTCAAAATAAATTTCGGTCTCGACGAACATCTCCAGGATTTAATATCAGTAGCTTGCAACCAATCTCACTCCAAATATCAGAGAGATCATTAGTAAGAGTTATCACATAACAGCTACAAAAATTCCGTACAATTAATAAACCTTTGTTTCATTTTTTAATGTGGACCGCGAAGGTCATTTCATTTCTTAATATGGATCCCGAGCGAAACTAATTATCGTTGACCCCTGCTTTAAAGTAAGTATATCCTTATTTGTCACACAATTTTTAGTCTTTATTTCAGACAAAGATCAAACATTGTATAGCTACAGTACAGATTAATTTATTTAAAATAATGAGGTTAGGTTTAATGCTTAAAAAATAAACATTTTTCACAGCCTGGCTCATTTAAAAACAGCTGTTTGTGAACAGGTAATTTATAATGCGCAGAGAGCGATGCAAGCCTTTTGTCCTCCGTAATACGTTACTTAGCTTGAACAGGATTTATAGACTGTATTAGCCCCGGCGTGACACGACAGCAACGTTAGCCCGGAATTGCAAGTTTATAATAAAACTAGAAGACGCCTGCAACATTCCCAAAATTATTTTCTCGGGCAGGAACTGTACATTTTTTCGTAATAAAAGGTATGCTATATCATTTTCCGGTTTACAAAGAATTTCCATACTGAATTTCAGCAAAATCGGTTCAGTGGATTGAACGTGACGAGGTAACAGACAGACATACACTCCTTCCCGTTTATAATATTGCAAGATGACGACCGCAACTCCGTTGCGCCAAAATTCGTTTATCGCGCTGAAACCTAACTAACTAGACTACTAAGGGACTAAAAGTATCTCCATACCAAATTTCATCTAAATTCGTTTAGCCTTTTAAGCGTAAGCACGTTAAACAGACAGACAAACAGATGGACAAAAGGAAACCTTATTATAAGACGTCACCATTTAGAATCGTTTTGCATACATCGTCTGTCATAAAACGAATATTAAGCATAATTTAGATCTTTGCTGTAAGTATAATATTATGTAGGATTTTTGAAGTGAAAACTTCTTTAGCGGCGTCGAGCACTTTTGTGGGATGGGTAAAAACTGTGAAACTCGCGTCAGATTCTCGTGCTGATCGAAAAACCTTGGAAAAACCGTAAGACGGTTGGAGAGTAGTGTTGTAACATCTAAATTGATTAATCGAACAATCGATATTTTTTTCGATTGTCGATTTTTTTTAATCGATTGTAAGGGTTTCGATTAATTAAAAAAATCGATTTTCATAAAAAATGGGTTAAAAAAATGCACAACGTTAATAATCAAGTTTTCACTTCTGCCGGCACTCCCGGAGTGCAACCCGTCTTTTTCATAATGAAAACGTAATATTATAAACTGGCTGTAGCCAGTAGTCAGTAGTGTATTTGACTAATAAATTAGCTATCTAAGACATGATGTGCAGTCACTTTCATATCAGACATCAGTAGACAGTACAATATGGCATAACTATACATGAATAGTTCTGAAGTATTCAAAGGCAGACTAGTTCTAAACTATTCAAATAGAGACAGAGGAGCGTGAGACTGTTGGGCCAATACTCAATACGATATTGTATGTACTGTCACTTCTTGGTGGAAATTCATGTTCAGATAAATAATTTGACACTGTCCTTGCACTTATTCCACTTTATTTTAGTAGATTTATTACAAATTTAATAAATACACGACCGGTTTCGAAAAAATCATCATCAGGTGTACTGCAGGTAATTTTAAATTTTTAAAAAATTTGTAAACAAAAAATGGGTTGTCAGCATCATAAAATTTTTCTACCATTCAATACAATTTTATACCAAATAACAATGTTTTCTACCAAAAATCGCAAATTAAAATTTTTAAATGTATTGGAACCTATAAAATTGATACTTGAATAAAAAACAATTACATTAAATATATCAGCAAATCAGTTAATTAATGTCCTGTAACAATAGTAATATTATTTTTTTAAATATAAGCAAATAATGTCACAAATTAATTAATTGATATAAATCATGTCAAAGTAATTCCAATGTCAGTTTATAAAATCTCTATTAAATTAAATGTCAAACGTAAAATAATGTCCTAAAATAAATTTTAAATGTCCTGTAATAACACAGAATTTGAGAGGCACGTCTGATCGTTTAGAAGGTTCCCATATTTCTTGTGTCTGTTTATTTCCAGTGCTTCTAATGCATCCATCTTCTTGCTTTTCGGTAATACATGTAGATATTCGATGTTTTTATCTGGATCGAAGTGATGTCCATTGTTATTTAAGTGTTCGGCAAACGTGGATCTATCCGTTTTCTTCTTCCATGCTGCTAGGTGTTCTTTAATTCTTGTTTTAAATTTTCTACCTGTTTGGCCTATATATATTCCACTACATGTATCGCAAGTAAGTTTGTATATACCGCTGCTGTCCGTGATATTATATTTGTCTTTATTGTTACACAATAAATTTTTAAGGGAACCTGTGGTGTAAAACGACATTACACAAATTGAAACACAACCTTAATAATATGTTCTCTACAAGTTTAGAAGAGTCTAATGTTATAAAAAACTTAAAGAAGAAAATAAGCAAAAATGATTTAGTTATCACTAAGGCAGATAAAGGTAATACAGTAGTGATTGCAACAAAAATGGACTATCAAGAAAAAATAACAGACTTTTTGAATAACAATGAATTTGAAATTTTAAAAAAGGATCCTACTGAAGTGTTTCATAATGAAGTCAAAGAAATAGTTCGCTCCTCCGACAGTGTGCTTAAAAAGATACCGATAGCATCAATTTTACCTATGAACCCCCTGCCACCGAGACTTTATGGTTTCTACAAACTACACAAGCAAGGAGAGCCAATAAGACCAGTAGTCTCATATGTAACAGCACCGGCCTATAACCTGGCTAAAAAAGCTAATAAAATTTTCAAACATATGACAAATTTTCATCCAAAACATACGATATATGATAGTCTAGATTTAGTTAATAAAATCAAAGATATTCAAGTTCCAGAAAACGCAATTCTTGTATCGTTTGATGTTAAAAATTTATTTTCAAATATACCAGTAAAGGAATGTTTGAACATAATAGACGAAATTTTATGCACGTCACATTTGGATGCACAAGAAATTATAGATTTAAAGGCTATTTTTAAGGTTTGCCTAGACCAAAATTATTTTATATATGACAATAAGATTTATAAACAAACAGATGGACTACCGATGGGCGGCCCTTTGTCTCCTCTTTGCGCAGATATTTACATGGATGATCTGGAAACAAAAATTCTGGAATCCTCATATAAAGACTATATTGTGTATTGGTACAGATATGTAGATGACATCATTTGCCTATGGAAGGGTGATCACTCACGGTTAAATCAGTTTTTCAGGCATATTAATACTTACAGCAACAAAATTCAAATGACGATAGAAATAGGAAACAACACATTGAATTTTCTGGATTTAACGATACATATAGAGTTTGGCCGTCATAAATTTAATATCTTTAGGAAACCAACGTACAGCGATAACATCCTCCACGCAAA
Organism: Polyommatus icarus; assembly: GCA_937595015.1. Taxonomy (NCBI): domain Eukaryota; kingdom Metazoa; phylum Arthropoda; class Insecta; order Lepidoptera; family Lycaenidae; genus Polyommatus; species Polyommatus icarus. The sequence continues at coordinate 28,838,963 of OW569321.1, read as the reverse complement.
CTCATGCCATCCACATCAGCATAAGCATGCCACATTCCATGCTTTTATACACCGGCTGCTGAAGGTACCTCTGGATAAAAAGGATTTCAGGGTGGAGCTAAATACCATCAAGCACATTGCTGAAAATAACGGCTACAAAAGAGAATTGATGGACGGAATGTTAAAGAGAGCAAAGAAAAAGATGATAGAAAAAATGCTGTACAACCATATAGAAGAAAACGAAAAAACAGTAAAAACATGGGTCAAAATTCCTTATATTGGCCCATTATCCTACAGATTCCAGAGAATTCTGCAAAAGAAGGACACAAAGGTTGCGTTTTACACCACAGGTTCCCTTAAAAATTTATTGTGTAACAATAAAGACAAATATAATATCACGGACAGCAGCGGTATATACAAACTTACTTGCGATACATGTAGTGGAATATATATAGGCCAAACAGGTAGAAAATTTAAAACAAGAATTAAAGAACACCTAGCAGCATGGAAGAAGAAAACGGATAGATCCACGTTTGCCGAACACTTAAATAACAATGGACATCACTTCGATCCAGATAAAAACATCGAATATCTACATGTATTACCGAAAAGCAAGAAGATGGATGCATTAGAAGCACTGGAAATAAACAGACACAAGAAATATGGGAACCTTCTAAACGATCAGACGTGCCTCTCAAATTCTGTGTTATTACAGGACATTTAAAATTTATTTTAGGACATTATTTTACGTTTGACATTTAATTTAATAGAGATTTTATAAACTGACATTGGAATTACTTTGACATGATTTATATCAATTAATTAATTTGTGACATTATTTGCTTATATTTAAAAAAATAATATTACTATTGTTACAGGACATTAATTAACTGATTTGCTGATATATTTAATGTAATTGTTTTTTATTCAAGTATCAATTTTATAGGTTCCAATACATTTAAAAATTTTAATTTGCGATTTTTGGTAGAAAACATTGTTATTTGGTATAAAATTGTATTGAATGGTAGAAAAATTTTATGATGCTGACAACCCATTTTTTGTTTACAAATTTTTTAAAAATTTAAAATTACCTGCAGTACACCTGATGATGATTTTTTCGAAACCGGTCGTGTATTTATTAAATTTGTAATAAATCTACTAAAATAAAGTGGAATAAGTGCAAGGACAGTGTCAAATTATTTATCTCAATACTCAATAGTTTACACTAGATTGGGATACATATTCACACAAATATACACAGTATATTATACAACTTTATATAGTACCTATGGGGTTTGTTACTACATTTAAATAATCGTAACATATTTTTGCATTAATTAATTATTATTTATAACTGAACGACGCATTTGCCAAACTTGATTTTTGCGTGGAAAGAGTACATTTTTCCGGAGCAAAAAGTATCCTGAGTCCTTTCCCGGAACTCAAGTTTACTCCATACCTAACACCAAAATAGGGTTTGGGTGTGAAGAGGTAACAGACGGACACACTTACATATTTATAATATTAGTATGGATATTCGTGTTTCTAAATTTTGCAAATATTATCATGCAAATTTAAATAGTCTACGGGTTTATTCTGTAAAGTTTTTGCTACAAATTGTAAGTGATAAGGAGGCTGGGGAATTGAGGAATTACGGAGATCTCTCCACGACGCACTGGGAAAATAAAGTATTTCAGATTTGTATAAAGTATTCGGATTTGTATAAAGTATTTCAGATTTGTATAAAGTATTCGGATTTGTATAAAGTATTTCAGATTTGTATAAAGTATTCGGATTTGTATAAAGTATTTCAGATTTGTATAAAGTATTCGGATTTGTATAAAGTATTTCAGATTTGTATAAAGTATTCGGATTTGTAGAAAGTATTTCAGATTTGTATAAAGTATTCGGATTTGTATAAAGTATTTCAGATTTGTATAAAGTATTCGGATTTGTATAAAGTATTTCAGATTTGTATAAAGTATTCGGATTTGTATAAAGTATTTCAGATTTGTATAAAGTATTCGGATTTGTAGAAAGTATTTCAGATTTGTATAAAGTATTCGGATTTGTAGAAAGTATTTTTTGTAACAGAAAACATCCAACTGTAAAGGTCGTCTTAAATTATCGACATTATTTAAACTGTTGAACTTAAACTTTTATATTTCAGACGAGATGTTGTCCTTAACTTGGTTTGTTGGTTCGATTATCGGAAACAAATAATTTGATACGTTATAAGAAATTGGCACTCAAAGTTATCTATACATTAAACAATTAAAATCGTGTTTTCAAAAGTAAACAGACGGACAAGATAAAAATGTATAGGAAATATGTAATATTATTCAGATGGATCATAGATGATCACTTCATAAACGCTACTTTTTAAATCCGATACCTAAACGAGGTCCTATTATGAGTGATATTAAATACATAATCATCAATATAATATTATGATTTGAATATTGAGTCTGACAATACAAATGTTCAAATTGTGTTGTCAGACTCAATATTCTACACATATTTCTTTCTTCTTTCATATATCTATATAAATTTACACTAACTAAGCCTCTACAGTAAACCACGTACATAACCATTTCTATCTATAATCCGTTTTAAGCTGTTGATATTTCATTTTCCAATAATTAAAATTCAGGAATCGGTGAAATTAAAATTCATTAATTGAAGTATTTAATGTGCCATCATGGCCGTAACCGCAGAAATTTTCGTCCAAATGGAAGAAATCCGTCGAAATATTTTTAATTATGATAAAAAAATCTTTGGGTTTTTAAAATTGGATTTTCCGATAAAAATGTAAAAAGATATTAATGAGGTGGGTTAAAATTTTGGTATTTACCATAAAGTTAATATACCTATCGGAATAGAGCAACAATCTCGAGCTGTCAAACGTAACCAAAATTGGTTTTCATCTGTGTGAAAAATATGTGTACGTATACACTTACACAAGCATGATTGAACACGAATTATATGAGATTATATTGACAACGTGCGGCACGTGCCGACTGGACGTCAAAAAAAGAGTGCTGCTGTCATGTATCACACGTCTCTTTTTACCACGCGGTGTTACTGATAGTGGCATCTCGCTTGCTCAGGCCTTTGTTTCTCTATTCCGCTAGGTATATTAACTTTATGGTATTTACTCATTACTGACCACGTGGTTACCTACCTAATTCTAATGCTTTACAGAGTGTATCAAAAATAAGTGATAATACTTTAGGGTGTGTATGTGTTCCTTGTAGAGAGTTCACTGTGAAAGTAGCAGCGCTGAAAGACCAAATTTTTTTTTCACTTTTGTATGGGAAAACTCGTTACGCTGGGGCGCTTGCCCATACAAAAGCGAAAAAAGTTTTGGCCTTTCAGCGCTGCTACTTTCACAGTGAACTCTTTACAAGGAACACATACACACCCTTAAGTATTGTCACTTATTTTTGTTACACCCTGTAGATAACAAACTAAGCAAATATAAGTTTATTCTGGGAAATCTGCTGTGTGCAGGAAGAGTGGGTATCTTTTTCCTGTTCCCGTTATATGTATCCTGTTTTTTAACGATTTTCTAAACTACCTTTTTATAATTTCTGTAGTTGTAGTAGTGTTGTTTATTTTACTGGATTGTGTAAAATAAACAACACTATTACAACTACAGAACAGAAAAAATAATACGCTTTTTTTTCAAACATTTTAAGAAATTATTGCAATATCATTGGCTCATAATACCTATATAATATGCAAAGTTTCGAATTAAGTACACTACTGGAGATACGTGAAAATCGTGCTCAGAGATTTCGTTTCATCATGTCTCATACAGCCCAACAACGAATAACAAAACTACTAAAGTTCACTGCAGCCCAAGCTAATAAAAGAGCACGTTCTTACTACTTTCTATCATTCCAAGCTGAAAATACTGATAAGTTTATAATAATAAATAAACGATACCCGTGGCTGTTAATCAACGAGGTATCGATTGAAATCCCCTGATCGTTTTATAACACAAACTTCATTTCCGGTCATTTTCCCCAACTCGTAACAGTTAAAAGCGTTCCTGTGTATCCTTTTTCAGTTTTAATATCGACTTTTACATCATTCTGTGGGCTTCGGAAGTACTGTCGATTAAAGACCGTAAACCAGATCAATCAATATTTGAAATTGCATTACTAGACGATGCCCGCAAATTATATTTTCGCGCTGGAACCGTACATATTTCCGCAACAAAAATTATCCTATGTCCTTTCCCGACTCCCAAAGTATCTCCATACTAAATTTTATCTAAACCAGTGCGGGAAGTGGTACCGAGCTTATATATAATGTACTAGACGTTCCGCGCGGCTTCGCCCGCGTAAATTAGATAATTCACAGACAAATAAGTCCCCAAGCCAATGATCCTTCACGTGGTCTACTTCTTATCTGTGCCAAATAAAATAAAAATTGCTCTAGCAGTTCGTTAGATAAGCCCTTTCAAATAATTTCCTCCGTTTTTTCCACATTTTCCTCTATTTCTTCGCTCTTGTTAGCCTTAGCGTAATAAAATATAGCTTGTAGCCTTCCTTGATAAATGGGCTATCTAACACTGAAAGAAATTTTCAAATCAGACCAGTTCCTGAGATTAGCACATTCAAACAAACTAACTCTTCCGCTTTATAATATTAAGTATAGATTTCAATATTAGACATACCACTATCTTAGATAAAACCTGGTGTAGGTTCTAGAATCTAGGTCATGGATGATTGACTGTATCGAGGATTGAAAAGGCTTGATCGAGGTTTATGCCTGAACTTAATATCCCTCCATTCAGAATTTTTCAATCGCCCATTGCTTCAGGTTCTAAGCTGCATAACTTTACAATTCAGTAGCGGAAAACGTTCGGCTTTTGCTATTTTCTTGAGGAAATCACGTATCCAATTGTTTGGTCTACCTGTCTACCTGTAGTATTTTCTACCTGTATCGCTGGATCGACTCCAAGACGTCTGCCTCCCTTCCCTCCACCTCTATCAGACAAACACGAGCGACTGAACACTGACTCTAAATGAAATGTCGATAAAGAAAATATAGATCCGTTCTGTTCAGCCGAGTTTGGGAGGGTATTTGAAAGTGAATGCTGCCTACGACTTCACTGAAACTGCAAACGCCGGTCGGAACCGTAGATTGCTGCGTTAAAACTTTACTATGTGCATACCAAATTTTATCTTATTCGTTTGAGCAGTTTATGCGTTAACGGGAACGTTCGTAAAACAATATTAACAATGAAAATACACACATTACTTTTAATACTCGAATCATCACTTTTATTGCACCAGTATGTTATAATAACTTAACGCACATTAACAAATAATGTATGAGCTGAACACCAGTAATGTATTGACTGGTTGAAATTAACAAACATTATTATAATTATGTCCATAAATTACCGGAGTCAAAATGTAGCCATTGTAATGAGCGCCCGGTCTTATCCGGCTACATCCGGTTATATCCAATTTTAACCGGATTTATCTAGGTACGGTGGAAACTCGATTGTTCGGATTGCTGGTTTTAGTGCGGTCGTGAATAGATGCTGTTTAGTGCAAACAAATTATACGTTCGGTGTTGCGTTTTTGTAATATTATTAACGCATCACGCCCCATAAGGACACCGGTGACCGCGATAACAATAGATTTCCAAGAATCCGCGATCGAAGGATTAATTGAATTTCATAAACCAAAAGCTAAAACATTTTTTATATTATAGCAATATTTTTATGCTCAATATGAACAGAACCAATAAACTATGCGAGGTATATAAGTTGTACTTCTCCATGTCTGAAACATTAGAAAAGTTATATGACTGACAAACACAGTGAACCTTGTATTGTACGCTGCAAACACAAGGGAAAAAACGCGTAATAATAATAAAGATGGCGCGATGAGCTGGAAGCATATCAGCCAGGCTGGCCAGCGGTGGCACAGGAGCGAGGACAATGGAAGACCTTGGGGGAGGCCTTTGCCCAGCAGTGGGATAGCATAGGCTAGGAAAAATATAATAATAATCCGTTACATTTTTTTGTAACTATCCGGATCATCTAATTAACAAAATGCTTATCAAAGACTAGCTGTCCCGGCAAACGTTGTTTTGCCATATAAAGTATTTCTACTTCATAAGTTGATACAAAATCTTGCCCTCTCTTTTGTCCCCTAAGAGGGGTGGGGGGAAAAATGTTATAAGTACACCAAATGTTAAGTTGAAAAAGTAAGTCCATTAAAGAAAAAAGTTTGATACAAAATTGGACCCCCCTCAGAGGGGTGGGGGAGATTTTTTCTGTATCAGATGTTGAGTTCGAAGAAGACAAATATATCTGCGAAAACCGTTTGCAAATCGGATCAGTAGTTTTTATGTTAAAGAAAAAAGTTTGATACAAAATCTGACCCCCTCTTTTGTACCCTTAGAGGGGTGGGGGGAAAAAATTATACACTAGATGTTAAGTTCGAATAAGACAAATATATCTGCAAAAACCGCATTCAAATCGGATCAGTGGTTTTCGTGTGATGCTGGAACAAACATACACACAGACAGACAGACAAAAATCTAATCACATTTTTGGCTTCTATAGCGATGTAGTGACACCCCCCACCTATTATTTTTTGAATATCTTTAATGTACAGAATTCTCATTTCTACAGTTTTATTATATGTATAGAAATTCGGTTAATCGAGTATCTACTATTTATCCGGTTCTATCCGGACATATCCAGCTACAACTGGGCACAACCGGCCGGAACCGGTTTGATTTATCTCCGGGCCCATTATCCCCGATCCACTGTCATTTTAAATGGCGCCTCGCAATTTGTTTCATTGTTAAATTATGCGAAAACATGCCGCGCCGCGCTTACATGGCGAAATTTTAAATTGCTCGTATGAATATTGCGGGGGTTTTGGGTTAGCTGGAGAGTTCAGCATCATCATACCCACCATGGTGTGAGGTAAGCCCAATATTTCGAGGCTCAAGCCTCAGTTGTGTTACTGCGGGCAGACTTCTAAGGTATAAAAAAAAAACAGAATAACCAATAAACACAAATATCAGAATTCTACGTTTATGTACAAGGACATGATATAACAGCCAGATGCTCATACTTATATTTTAAATGCGAAAGTGTGTCTGTCTGTCTGTCTGTTACCTCTTCACGCCCAAGCCGCTGAACCGATTTTGCTGAAATTTGGCATGGAGATACTTTGAGTCCCGGGAAAGGACATAGGATACTTTTTGTTCCGGAAAAATGTACGGAGTTGCGGGCGTCATCAAGTAGATTAATTATAAAAGGTGTTTCTTGTATTCCAAGAGAGCTTAAAGTGGAAAGAAAAGAATGCTGAAAGATTTTACTTCTATGTTTTAATGAGAAATGCATGGTGACAGACGGTCAGTTTGAGTGAGTAGAAACGGATAGACAGCAAAGTCTTAGTAATAGCGAATTTTTCACCCTTTTGGTTATGGAATTCCAATATCTCAATCAATTATTGGGTCAATTATTGGAACCCTAAAAAATAAATTATTCAATTACTAGCTGACCCGGCAAATGTTGTTTTGCCATATAAATTGTTTCTACTATAGATATTATTATCAGAATAAAAAGTTGATAAAATATTCTCAGGCTTAACGAATGTACCATCGAGGAAATTGATTCCTATGCAGGTGATAGTTCAACGTTATTTGGTCGAATATGTCAATTTAATGTTAATTGTGATCTGTCGGCTGGGTTTGACGTAACGCAACCAAACTACGTAGGTCCCCGATCTGCATAGGAATCAACTTCTCTGATAGTACCATCGAGGAAATTGATTCCTATACATTTGAGAGACCAACGTCATTTGGTCGATCATGTAAATTCAATGTTAATTGTGATCCAAGTGTGATCAAAGTGTGATCCTGCCGACAGATCACAATTAACATTGAATTGACATGATCCTACCAAATGACGTTGGTCTGTCAACTGCTCAGGAATCAATTTCCTCGATGGTACATATTATACAAAATTTCCTTAATATCAGTTGTACCGTTTTGGAGGAGTTCGCGCACAAACACTGTGACACGAGAATTTTAACAAGAAGTATTTTTCATCACTCATAGCATAGAACAGAATTTCTGCCGAACGTAGCTTCTTAAATCCTTGTAAGATAACGCTTCCCCATGTTGTCTCTCATGTGAGTAACGTCAAATTCATTAAGTACACTGAGATAAACGTAGATCTTGTAACTTCAGCACGAATCGAGTCTTAAACCAACTGAAACTTGGTACAAACTCCGCATTAAGCCGCGAATATTCCTGCGAGATGCTCGGAATGGGAAAGTTTTTCGACCAACTTTCAATTTCGGAAGGTATCAGTATCGGTTAATTAATTAAAAGTTACTCCAATTTCGGCTCAGCCGAATTTCGGAAAGTTTGAAATTAGCCATTTCGGCTGAATGAAAACTGTGGGATAAGTTTTGATCAAAAGATAGCACATATAATATTGGTAACTGGCAAAATAAAATTCGCATAAGGCTACATCACAAGCATCTGTATGTTACGATTTATTTGTGATCACGCGTAGCCGCCAAATCGCGCTTTCGGGAAAGAAAGAATAGACAAAGTGACACAAGTAGCTAAGAAAATCATTTCCTTTAAATTATAGTTAGTATTCCTATTCATTCTCATATTTAATTCTTTGGCCACGATGCTTTCCAGTATTATTTATTGTTGAGCGAAAATCGTCCGTTTAGTAGACTCGATAGTATTTTCAAGATTCCAATTATTGTATTGTATTGCCCCAGAGTTCAAGTTTCAGAGTCTAGAATTTTCTCTAACCTTTCTTTCACTGAAGTGTATATCCCTAAGTTATTTGTAATTAAACCTCACCAATTCAAGCTTCAAGGGTCACTCGATCATATGGAACCAAAAGTCCTGCCCTATATTAGCTAGCATCGACCCTTGCCGGTGTGACCCTTTGGGAACTTGGGACGGTAAAGGGCCGGGAACACAGTTTATTAAATGCCTAAGGGTCGAGTTTTGGAGACAAATGTTTGTCATTTTAGAAAAATCTTTGTTTTTTTTTAATTGAGGGGTCTAAAAGATACAATGTACATGGGGAGGCTCATCTTTCTTTTAGGCGGACTGAACACAGGCCGAACGGACTTGTGAACATACACGGGAAATGGAATGCATGATATTTGCAGATGTCTGTTAGAAATTTTGTACATAAGTAATATACGAAATCTTTGACCGACAGCAGATATAATGCAACACATCCGCTGCCAAACCCCTGTTGCTATCCTGTCGCAAGAACCTATTATGATTCTGACGCCTGTCTGTCAACCCGAACAGAACTAAGCATTTATCAAGTAGCATTTTGATATGGAACAAAAATTTTAACTCTATCAATTTAATTAGGCATTATAATTTTCCTTTATTACGGGGTTAATATGTGATATTTAAATAGTTTTCATTATAGTCACCAAGCCGAGCTCGATCAAAACTGGAACGGTGTCTAAAAACGCGTATTTTAAACGTTAATTCTAGGGAATATAACTTTTATTAGTTATTACCAGTAATTAGAGTTCAATTCATTTGACTTAGCAGGTTACATAAGAAGTGGGAAGTTAATACTACCGCTTCTGCTCAATCAATACAATAATAAGTCTCTAGTTTCCGCCGCGCTTATGTACTGCTAGTAGTAAAAGTTATGTACCCACTACATAATTCAATATTTATTTACAATCGAATATTGCCGAGTATTGCGTGGTACTTTTGAAATTGATACACGGTATAAAATACATTTTTATTAAATAAAATACATTTGAGTTGGATAACATTATAAATTTAATTACAATTTCTAATTGAAATGAAATAAATATATAGGTTTGAAAATGCGTTGCATTGAGTAATAGTTTCACATTAAATTATTTTAGTTATCCAACAGTACTGATTGTATATACAGCTGCAGCTATGTTCACATAACCTAACCTAAAAATTGTGACGTCACAAAACATAATAATAATAATATCCAATCTGGCATTTCTAAGCTGGTAGCCTAAACCAGAAAAATTTAATAAACGACCTAGAACATGGTACACTTTAATGTGTTTTAAGATTAAAATTTTCTGGTTTATTCCACATTTGTTGTTTCCGCATAACGCCCGCGCTTCAATTCGTAGTGCCCAAGTGTGTGCGCAGTATACAAGAGTTCCACTCTCTAACAGAATCTGAGAGACACTCTATGTTCCTTTACTCTCATAACCCAGTGGAACTGGTAAGAGATCATGGTCAGAACCGGCTTTTTACATCCTCATCCGACGTATAGATCATCTTATGTCAATCGTGATCAGCCTGCTTGTCCAGCCGTAGTGCTGGTTAGTGTGTTTGCGAGGTAGTGTGTCGTGCGGGGAAAGTAATTCCGCACATTAGCTGCTCGCACGCGATGTAGAATACACGGTCATTATATCACTGTGATTCATACTTCCATACTTATAAATACGAAAGTGTGTCTGTCCGTCTGTCTGTATGTTACCTCTTCACGCCCAAACCACTAAACCGATTTTGCTCTTTGGTATGGAGATACTTTGACTCCCGGGAAAGGACGAAGGAAGTTAATGTCAGTCGTTAACGGTTGCTAGGGCCGACTGAATTGCATATCGTCGGTCTAGACTCTAGAATCTAGATATTGTGATAGCTCGTATGTGCAAACTGTCGAACTTTACATGAGAGACAAACTTTTTTTTAAATTATAGTAACAGTGCTTGAAGATGTCACTAAAAGTCGCTTTTATATTAACTACTAATAATTAACAGTTTATCATTAGGAAAACTATTTAAAACTTTCTTCATCAAAATCTAATATTAACAAAACTTGTCAGTTACGAGTTATCACAATATCCAGGATGAAGATAATTGTATCCATAATTTTTTTTTCAAAAGTCGACGTGACTCACTCTTGTCACATCAAACTATAAAGTTAATATACCTAATATTACCTTTATGCATCAAACCCAGCTGAAAGAATAGCGTTGAATTGTTTGCGCCGTCTGCCATGAAATATCCGGTATAAAATAAACCCGGTTAAAAATATCTCAAATGTCTAGTCAAGTGAATTCTCTTTATCTGCATAAAGAGACTCACAGCTGAATCATTGCGTTAAATAAAAATAGAGATAAACGCGTTCTCTGTTTTTGATATCTACAGTTTCAGAAATTATTACCTTCGGTAGCCGACCCAGTTACAATTATCATAATAAATTAAATTATCAACGTCACATCAATCTGATGACCAAATTGAATGCTCATATTAATAATATGTTGTCTGAATCCCATTACACATGTCATGCCTCGTGTACATATCGTATGTACTACATGTCCATGTACATTATTGATTCGTGTAAACCTCAACCACATTATGTTACGGCTATTAGTTATTACATGTGGGAAATCAACATTCAATCATGAATTATGTACTATTCGGAGGAAGGACTAATGTTCAGAGAGATGTAGATTTGTATAAGTTGGTGATTAGCCATACATATATTCATAGGTTAAAACAGTGAAGAACATTTTTCATATGGTAAGCTGCAACCTTAAATTGATAAAGACATTTTATGAGCTACCTTCTTAAGGTGGAGTAAAGCATTGTCGGATACCTACCACGACGCTTATTCCTCCCTAGTGACCACTAGGTCATTTACGGCTTCAGCTTACCACATGGAAACTTTTCTTCACTGCTTTAACCTATGAACATGTATAACTAGTCACCTGATGCAAGGGAGACTGAGTAGTACCCCTTGCATCAAGTGACTAGTCTAACGACTATAGTATGGTCCATACTAATATTATAAATGTGAAGTGTGCCTGTCTGTCTGTCTGTTATTTCTTCATATCCAAACCGCTGCTGAATTGATTTTGCTGAAATTTGATATGAAGATACTTTGAGTCTCGGCAAAGGATATCTAAGAATACTTTTTACCCTAGAAAAATGTATGGTTCTCGCAAGATAAAATATTTTTGTGAAACGGAGTTGCGGGCGTCATCTAGTAATAATTATATTATTAAATAATGAAGTAGTAAGAACAAATTAATCAATTATAATTATTTATTCAAATGCGTCAATAATCATCCTAAATTGCTGTAAGATTATAGGGATACTAAAGGTTGTCAATGATGATTATGATTGCTTAATTAATTTTAAGGCTACCATGTTATTTACACAACAATAAATAATATACATAAACAATCACTATATTTTATACCTCTAAAACCTTTGATGCCACAGAAAAGCAGACCCAGCAGAATATCAAAACGACGGTCAGAAACGTCTAGCCAGTCGAGTTTATTGAGTCATCAGTCTAGTGAGGCCCGTCAGTCGTAAAACAACGAGATCCTCAGATTCATCCGTCAGTCTGACCGCCCCTGGGGGACCGTTACGACCTCCGAAATGGAGGTCATTCCCTCGAATAAAATTTGATTGCTGACATAAAAATACAGTAGCACAGAAAGAACGATCGTAGTTATTTCTAATCACTATAATTGTGGTTCTAATTACCGTCTAGACTCTAAAGCCTAGACGAAGGTAGGACAACGAAAGTTATTATATGATCGACCAAATTATTACAATCAACTATAATTTATATATTAACAGCCCAACTTAGAACCTCCTCTTTTTCGAAAATCGGTTAAAAAGTACGCCTTGTTGTGTTTATGGAACCATTTTTTGGCTCAGTTACTCTTCCATAGTATTGTATTTCGATGATTTCTCGTCCGAGACTCAGTGTGCTCAAAGTAAACTGTCTACATGTGCTACCGAGCAATTACTTCTTAGGGTTCCGTACCCAAATGGTAGAAACGGGTATTACTGAAACTTCGATGTCAGTCCGTCTGTCTGTCCGTTTATATAATATTATTTAATAGAAAACTCCCTATACAATTGTGTACAGTCACCGTTTGTGCTGAAAATAAGATAAAGTTATGATTGTCGTATAGTTTATAACTCATGATTTTTTCATTTGGAAAATGTATTTTTTATTGCAAAGTTTTTATGCTGGAATGTATTTTATAACGTGGCTCGAATAATAGAGAGAATAGAGATATTTTTACTGAATGGATTGTTTTGCAAAGCATATTTAATGGAAAATGCGTCAGAGCGGGTAGTCCTTGGCCTGATATGATAAATAAAATAGAGTATTGAAAATATACAAACTTTTTTTTCAATGTAAAAAAAAAACGAATCACTCTGAAAGTGCCGGCAAAAATTAGAACGAAACAGCAGAATCAAGTACATAGTAGGAAGACACCTCTACAATCCCTCGCTGTACGAATTTTCGATTACACCACGTGATGTTACGAGCCTGTAGCATTGTTTGCCTATCCCTAAAGTATAGTTTTCACAGAGCCAGTACTGGCTGCCAATAAGACTGGCAGCCAGTATTGACTTGGTATATGCCGCGTGTGAACAGTTTTTCAAGCCAGGCCAAACTGTTCACACGCGGCATATTACATATTATACCAAGACAATACTGGCTGCCAGTCTTATTGGCAGCCAGTACTGGCTTTGTGAAAACTATACTTTAGCGCTGCTAGTATAAAACGTGCACAATGCTGACAACGCTGTAAAAAAGTTTTTATTTATAAACATTGTGTATACCGTAGATATAGTCTTCTTTACTCAGAAGTGTTCAGTTCTGTGAGGAGATTGAAGTTGCTAAAAAACCTACCGACACTCTTTATTTCTATCCTTTTTATTAAATTCAAAAAGGATTATGTCAACAGTCCTCGGAGTCAAGTGTCTCGCTTTACCGCGTCCTTAAAACCCGCGCTTATCGTTATAAACTCTGCTAGAACTGAATATTCATAACGTAATATTATAAGCACTAAAACGTTTAACTGTCTGTCTGAATATTACATCTTCATGCTTCGGAAATGACATAGGATTTTGTATCCTGGAAAAATGTACGGTTCCGGCGATGAATAAATTCCAACGCAACGAATTTGCGGACGACATAATATAGTCTTTAATCCTTATTAATCCATTTTAATTTTAACCCCTGAACCCATTATGATGGAATTTTGTGTGGAGATAGTATGAATCCCTTTTTTTGGGATTCATCCTTTCTCGAAAGGACATGGAATAGTTTTTAACCCTGAAAAATGTGCCGTTTCCACGCGATAAATAAATATATTATTATTCGCAACGCAGATACGAACATAATATAGTCTTGAATAAAGCAGAATACGTCCTGTTGTTTTAATGGTGCTATATTCATAACTTTCAATACTTTCAGTTCGGCGCTCGTCTTCAGTACATGAATAATTCAAGGGGATCCCGGGGCACGGCGCGCGGGGCATGGAGCACGGGGCGTGAGACTCGGGCATGGAACTCGGGGTATGGGCCTCGGGGCACAGAACACGGGGCATGAGACATGGAACAAGTGGCGCAAGACTCCGGGTATGACACTCGGGGCATGAATCTCGGGGTACGGAATCTGGGGCCTGGGGCACGGGGCAAATATAATTGCCTCCATAATTATCTCACCAAATTATTTTGCAAATAAATAAGAAAAAGTCATAAAGGTAATATACCTATCGGAATAGAGAAACAATCCCGAGCTGTCAAGCTTAACCAAAATTTGATTTACATCTGTGTATACAATTATGTTTACGTGTGCGTGTCAGTGATGTACAAACATCTTGTAATTCGACAAAATATCGATCATGGAATAATAATTGTAAGATTGTAAACATAATGCCGGCTGTACATTCTCGCCGAGACACAACGAGGCGGCCCGGGTACGAGAGTGTAAATGGGTGCGCTCGCCTCGTCTCGCCTGTCTCGGACCCTCTCGGTCCGTTGTCGGTATTTTGCGCCCGAGACAAAGGGTCTCGCGAGGAAAACGAGCGCACTACTGTACACTCTCGCGTCTTTCACTACTAGTCCCGCCGTTGTTGGACAGTGTAGAACAGAAAAATAACAATAATTATAAACGTCATTATCAGTCATCATATACGAGAAATAAAATTAAATATGATTATAAATCTTTGGATTACAATGATATCTTTCGATGCATGGTGAATGGTGAATGGTCGTTTTCCACCATCTTCTCTGAGTTCTTATCTGCGATTGAACTAAGCAATAATGAACATGATCGCACTCGGGCAAGGGGCTCTCGCACGAGACTCGCCCGAGAGCTCTCGGCGAGAGTGTACAGCGGGCATTATAAAATGGGATAAAATAAAACTGCATATATATAATATAATAAAATTGTAATTTTGAAGTAAAATGTGACTTTTCTTCAAAATGCTTGCTGCATAATTAAGTACTCGTATGCATGATTTTTTCTTCGGAGTCCAGTTTGGATGGTTAATTATTTTAAGTCATGAATTTCTGGTATCCAGGTCAGCAGGAAATCTGAAAAATTGGCCAAGTGTAAGTCGGACTCGCGCATGAAGGGTGACCGGTTTCAACCGGGCATTTTCTAAAATCCGGTACGATACGACACGACATGTCATGACACGATTCGACACGACAGGTTACGTCACGTGACATCAGTACCTACACGACACGACACGACTTCACTAGACCCTATTAATTTTCAATTCACTCTCAATGAGCCTACTGAGCCCTTTTATTTGATGCCCATCTTGCAGAAGTGCTTTCAACTATTTCCCTATCTTGGATGAGCAGCCGTATTGGATGTAGAATGACATTACATCTGTGGAAATTTCAGAAGTCTATTACTATAGTGGTTCTTGTTATACAGCCTGAAGACAGACAGACGGACGGACGGATGGACAGACGGACGGACGGATGGACAGACGGACAGGCAACGAAGTCTTAGTAGTAAAGCGGGCTGCGGGACCCCACTACTAGGACTTAATTTTTACCTTTTGGGTGCGGAACCTTAAAAATGATAAATTATGCATGATAGTATATAAACTAATTATAAACTACGGATGAGTATGTTATCATTTCAACATTCCTAGATAATTAGTATACTTAACTAAAAATATTTTCATATCGACACAACTTATCGATAACTTGATGCAGCCCTAGTGTAAAATAGATGAAAATTGTTTACACAAAATATCTTTAAATTGTGCACCATGGCTAGTCAAGTTATGTTTTCCATATAATTAAACATATACAGAAGTGAACACGGACGTAAAAATACCAATAACTCGTAGGGAATTGGCAAAAATAAACTTAAAACTAGGTCCTGTCGATGTAGAATAATTCACCTGTGAAATGAATATTTGTCCGGGTTTTTTCGATGTGTGGATCCAGAATCATTCCACAAACACTTAACCATGTTTCTAGAGCAGTATTTCTTAAAATTATTCATTATTTAACTTAAAATCACAATTTTTCTGAGAGCCCAAATTGACAACTATCGGCCCAGGGGCAGACAGACTGTCAAACAGATGAAAAAAAAGCTATGCAACCTCAAATCACGCTTCTCTTTCTACCACGCAGTGTTACTGATAGTGACATCTCGCTTGCTCAGGCCTTTGTTTCTCTATTCCGATAGGTATATTAACTTTATGGAAAAAGTCGGAAAAACTTTTTCTAAAGCGCCCCATTATGGCGTAAAAGTACAGTCAGTTTCATTAGTTCATTAAATGTTTCGAATTTTATTTCAGTCATGTAAAACGTAACAAAATTACTATTTGACAATGGAATTATTCTTTTAATACTTGATCATTACCCAACCTTTTGACCCAGCGTAGTCGGGTAGCTGTTTCCTACAAAATTATATATTTTATAAGCAAGCATATTAGCATAAATATATGGTAGAAACTTGAAGTGTGCCTAGAATATTCTGAGGGACAGCATGTGTCTTAACTTCCTATACAGACACAGTAATCGTAATGTTATTATAAAAATATGTGTATGATCTGGCCGCTCCTATACATTTTACATTTTCGATAATGTCACGATTACATAGCTGTCTACAGCAAAATTTAATTAATATTTTGCCCTAACCTCAGCAATTAAGTGTTACTGTAAATTATTACTTTGAATTTTCACTCCAAGTTCCGGCGGAAGTGACGTCAACAAACACTGAACGCTGTTCCATATATTTCGCTCGAATAAGCACACGAGAACTGTGAAGAGCGATGTATAGGTTCAAAGTTATTTTGCCTCCACGTTTCGCAGAATGATCCTTATGTCTGGACCATAAAGGTGGGAGTGTTGCTCTTGTGCTGTAGCTACACAATGCCCGTCGACGTCGTTTAGACTTGATTGATTTTAGTTTAGAGCTCGTATCGAAGAAATAAAGAGACATCAATAAAGATTTTTTTGCAATGGTTTTCAGAGTGAACTTTTAAAATGTATTTATGGATTTAGAACCATATATCTCCATTTATCCATGCACAATATATTTAGAACCATATATTGTGCATGGATAAATGGAGATATTTCCAAATCATTAACTAATAAGTCATTAATTTTAGTGAATGTAAAATTTGGCTTGACGTAGAATAATTTATACATTTTCGTCCTAACGTAACATAGAAAACTATCTTATATCTATACATATAATAAAACTGTAGAAATGAGAATTCTGTACATTAAAGATATTCAAAAAATAATTAGTGGGGGGTGTCACTACATCGCTATAGAAGCCAAAAATGTGATTAGATTTTTGTCCGATTTGAATGCGGTTTTCCCAGATATATTTGTCTTCTTCCAACTTAATATCTGGTGTATAATTTTTTTTCCCCCCACCCCTCTAAGGGTACAAAAGAGGGGGTCAGATTTTGTATCAAACTTTTTTCTTTAAGATGAAAACTACTGATCCGATTTGCAAACGGTTTTCGCAGATATATTTGTCTTCTTCAAACTCAACATCTGATACAAAAAAAAAATCCCTGAGGGGGGTCCGATTTTGTATCAAACTTTTTTCTTTAATGGACTAACTTCATATTATTTACTGTGTTTTTCAACTTAACATTTGGTGTATAACATTTTTCCCCCTACCCCTCTTAGGGGACAAAAGAGAGGGCAAGATTTTGTATCAACTGATGAAGTAGAAATACTTTATATGGCAAAACAACGTTTGCCGGGACAGCTAGTTATAATATAAAATTCTCGTGTCACAGTGTTGCTCCAAAACGCATAAACCGATTTTAATGTTTTGTATATGTATGTACATTGTACAATTGTACATTGTACATTTGTTAGGCCTGAGAATAGGTTTCTATCTACTGTTTATATTCATACTCGAAAAATGTATATGACAAAACAACGTTGCCAGGTGAGCTAGTATTTCTATAAATATCGATTTTCGATGTAATCTAGTCAACATTGCAGCCAAAAACGGCTTTTTATAAAGCACCTTAAGCAGTCCTCATTACTTTGCCAGGTGTTTCTGGCGCGGAGTGTCCTGGGCACCTGCCAAGCTCCTTTTTTCCCGGCCGTATCTCCCCACTTTTTGTTGTACCGATTTTTCTTCCTTTAATTTGCGAAATCACGATGGGGAGCTTTTTTTCTCGGTTTATTTTTAGCTTACATCCCCTGCAATACGAATTTTGTGCAGAAATTAACGATTTAATGAAAATTAAGCGGCTACTTTATTAGGATTTTGAACAAATAGTATGTTATGATGTAGGGTCTTGAATTTTTCTTGTGATAAGCGAAAATAATAGAAATATGTGTACCTATAGTACCTACTGTCAGGGCGTGAATCAATCACTATAAAGGCAAAATTATTTGACTGAAACCAGACATAGACCAATGCACAACCGAATATTTAGAGCTAGTAACTTAATATTGAGCACGTATTCTTCTTGAGATGTAGGCGTATTTAAGGTCAGGTTAGGCTGGAATAAAAATAAGGCAAGTTAATAAGCTTAATACTGGGTCGAAAAAATAATCGCTAGAACTTATTATCTATACTAATAATGTAAATGCAAAAGTGTTGTGTGTCTATCTGTTAGGTAACAGACAGAGAGTCACAGTCTTGCAGAGGACACTTTGATGAGGTCCTCACACCCAACTGCTGATCCAATTTTGCTGACATTTGAGTCTCTCGATACCAAGTTTCATCTCTGCATGCATTCATACCAATGGCCATGAAGGAAAGGACATAGGATGCTTTTATCCCGGAAAAATGTACGTTTAGTGTAATTTTGTGCAACGGAGTTGCGGGTGACATCCAGTTATAATTCTGCTATTGCACGTAAAAAAGAGTATAAAATAATATGAACACCAAGAAAATCCCTGCAATAAAAGACTATCACAATTCACAATCTAAAGAACTGTATAATGTAGAAAGTTGTACGCTTCTAGAAAAAACTTCGCCAAACCATAAAATGGCGAGGCAAATCGAAAAAGAAAAGTTGTACTGTTTGTGGTTATTGCGAACAATATCTACCCCGCTGCTAGAGCGAGTAACAAAGGAGGTTTATGTACAAATTCCGGGAAACAGTATTTACGATCATTGGTCAATCGACGATACTACGGAATATATAGAGGGAAATTGCTTGCAGTTAGCGTTACGACGTCATTTCTTTCTTTTACTTTCTTTCTTTATCAATTTAATTGGTGTGTTTATTCTCAATTAGATGACGCCCGCAACTTCGTTGCGCCAAAACTCGTTTATCGCGCCGGGAACTGTACATTTCTCCAGGATAAAAACTATCCTATGTCTTTTCCCGGGAATCAAAGTATCGCCATATGAAATATTTGTTTGAAATGGTTGAGCGTGCGAAGTGGTAACAGACACACAGACATACTTTCGCATTCTTATAATATTAGTATGGATATGAAGAAGAAGAAGCCGGTATTCGGGTTTGAAATCAGTTATCATCGCAAATCAATGATGCCTTAAGAGCCTGGGGTAAAGTAAATTCGCTATGAGAAGACTAAAGCCTACTATGCCATGATCTATGCGCGTTAAGTTCGAAATGAGTCAACAGCGCTACGACTGATGCTGTAGCCGTTCTCATAAGCATCTCTTAAAGTAATTTAGGTGAGTGAATGCACATCAGAATATGGGCGCAATTTTATTCTTTGAATAAATTTTGCAATGTTTCATTTTGTATTGAAATACCAAAAAGAAGGTCAAATTTTTTAAACGAAGTACGAACGTAAAATTAACATAAAATAAATAAAAAAGAGACGACGCATTAGTGAATTTTGATATTTTGTACTACCTAATTCATTGACTTCTAAACGAGAAGAGAAGTGACTTCTGGCCTCCGTGGTCCAGTGGTTCAGAGCTCGGCTCTTGACTCGGTCGTGGGTTCGATTCCCGCATTGGAAACATGTTATTTCCAAGTTTGGCTAGGACAATGCCGGCTGATCACCTGATTGTCTGACAAGTAAGATGATCCATGCGTCGGATGGGCATGTAAAAAGTCGATCCTGCGCCTGATCTCTCGCCAGTCGTGTCGGTCTTCCGTCCGTCCCACTGGGTTATGAGAGTAAAAGGAATAGAGAGTGCTCTTGTGTACTGCGCACATACTTGGGCACTATAAAATTACTCCTGCGTTACCGGCCTTGGTTTCAATGAAATCAGCCACCGTCACCAAAACCGGTGTGGGAGTTATTTTTATCATAAACGAGAACCAATCCGTAGTTGGCTACGAACGGACTTGAGCGAAACAAAATATTTCGCACTTTATAAATCTGAACGCTTTTAACACTTTAAAGAACTCCAGAGAAACTCCACACCGGTTTAACCTACAAACCCACTAAGAAGAAGGTTTAGGTGCTCAAATATTCATACTCGTATGCTACACTTACGACGCTAGTAAAGGCTTCAGCGACTAGATAATTCAGAGGACAGGAATAATATACATAATATACTAAATTATTTTTAATAGGTATTATATTCCAAATTGTGTATGTCTGTTTGTCAATTACCTCTTTATTTCAAAACCTTTTTTCGCACCCAACTGGTTTCAATGTATTTTGAAATAAATATACTTTGAGTCCCGGAAAAGGTCATTAATTAGTTTATACGGAAACATTTACAATCTCACAATAAAATAGAAAATAATCGCGAACTATCTAGAAAGAACAAAAACTCAGCTGATGAAAGAAAAATATGTATTCTCTTTGCAGATGGAAAAATACTAGTCTGAGAAGATAGATATTTTTTTACAAGCAATATTTCATTTTATTTGTCTTATAAATGCTACAATATTGTCTGCAATTCTACAATAATTTAGCTTTGCTTCTTTGTTCCTCAGTCGTTTCTTTAAAAATCTAAACATTTCGAAATATTGTAGAGGTGGAAAAATATAAAAGGTTAAGGGCCTGTTTCACCGCTTCCTGATAAGGCTATCCACCACTTAATTTGAGAGATGGAGTATGGAAAATCTGTCAAATAACCCTATCGGGCACCTTATCAGGAAGCGGTGAAACAGGCCATAAAAGTAGTTTGGTGTGCAGATTACTTACTTATTTTTTTATGTTTTACGGCCTATTCAGTTCAGAAGAGGTAAAACCCTAGCCGTAGGAGTAAATAAATTATCTAAATCTAAAATGTACATTAGAATTTCTTGGCGTAAAGCGGAAAGGGTTATACAAAGTGGAAAATTAATATTCATAATGTTAATATTATATGCTAGTTTCTGAAAAAGTATATTTCATACGTAGAGTAGACTAGATCAAGTAGAATGTTTGGCGCCCAAAATATTGAGTTGAAATTTTACTAATACATACGTCTTATTTTCATCGAAATATTCATTAATAATTACGGAAAAATACATAATTTATTTCAGATTTCAGTTTTATAGACTAGTTTTTTTTTTACAAAATAAGAAAATAGGTTACTAAATTCTGAACATACAATGGTTTTTGTTTAATTAATAATAATAATTATCACCAATTAATTAAACTTCACCGGTAAATAGCACATTAAATAACGATTTACAATATACTATCTCACAAAATATTAAGCAACATTAGGGATACATCTTCAGTATCCCGATATCTTAGATGCCTCCGGCACTTAAGTTGCCGATCACTATACAGCCGATATTAAGTATTGGATACTA
This sequence comes from Polyommatus icarus, assembly GCA_937595015.1. Classification (NCBI taxonomy): domain Eukaryota; kingdom Metazoa; phylum Arthropoda; class Insecta; order Lepidoptera; family Lycaenidae; genus Polyommatus; species Polyommatus icarus. Next base: position 28,816,981 of record OW569321.1, on the reverse strand, counting down.
TCTACTAAGTTCTCTACTACCTATATCTACTGTGTACTCACCGACAGCGAAGCATATAGCGAAGAGCAGCAGCAGGTGGTGTATTTTGTACATTTTCTCGCGTTATCACGGTGTTTAGGGCATATCGGGACGCGTGCGGTCGCGTCGGGCGCGCGCGGCTGTCTGCCGCCCCACCGCGCCCTCACCCTATCTCACACCTACGTATAGATGTAACTGTACAGTTCGATCTCAGGGGTTGTATTCCCGTGATTCGAATCTCGCTGTATCATTGATGTTAAGGTCCAATTTCATCAACGGCTGTTAAAGTTAAGGGAATAATTAATATCACATTGTTACGTTTTTCATTTGAATGCAAAAAAAGACCACTATCAGACGTTGGAGAAATCGCGCCTAAGTATATAGTTCACTGTGACGTGGCGCTTGGCCATACAAATCACAAAAAATTGCCTTTCAGCGCTGCTCGTTTCATATTGAACTCTTTATAAGGGTTAAAGTATAATCACTTAGTTTTGTCACACTCTGTATACAACATATCACGCGGGATTAACGTACATTTTTCCGGGACAAAAATTATCCTTTGTCCTTTCCCGGGACTCAAAGTATCTCGGCGTGAAGAGGTAACAGACAGACAGACACACTTTCACATTTATAATAATATTAGTAAATATTAGTATGAATTGGATTCACAGACTTGCTGCCCGCAGTGTTTGTTGCCTGTTCCAAATTCAATCAATTAATGGGGGTGCAAACTTGATTCATTTGAAGAGGTGTTGATTATAGATATTATTTTAAACTGTTACCCAGCAACGCGAAATGGTAGCATTTTGTTTCCTTACCAATTTATTTATTTTTATTTATTTGTTTTGGAAAACCAACAGCTTATGATTATAATAAAATAGAAACAATACTATATAAAAAGAAAGCAAATAACAGGTTTTCACTATTAGAGATATAGACTTGTAGTTGTTTAGGCGCTAAAAATTCCAATTTCATTGGAATTTCGTGTCCTGTGGTGCTTCCCTGCCCTCGTAGCGGTCGTAGCTTCTACCGCGCTTCTACGTTACGTCATACGTGAGCTACTACGCGACCAAAAACCTCTTCCTCACACTCACGCCTCCACGCTTGACGTAGCTGGACCGATTTTGACACTCACTGACAGATAACTTACGAAGAAGTAACTTAGGCTTCATTTTATCACCAATGTCATCAAGGAAAAGTTAATCTGGGGGCTCGGTAGTGCCCCCGCCGAGACGAGCTAAGCGAAGTGCAAGGGCACTACTAAGCTACCTTTTCTCGAGGTGTTTCGTCGTTTTTTGAACCCTCATAGAGTTGGTTTCCGATGTACCAGATAGTTCATATTCTCGGGATGTGGATTATATGTGTAGCTAGATATAGCTAGAATCTAGATGATGAAGTAGGTAAGTTACAAGGTTTGTTTAATTTATAAGGGAGAAAATTAGTAATAACTATTGTTTTTATGTTGTTAAAATAATATGTTACTTACTTACCGGCTTCTTCCACTCATGTCTATTGTTATTAATTATTATGATTCTAACTGAATAGGGGTGTAGACTACATCTTTGAACTGTTCGAATTCTATGAGATTTGAGTTTTGAGACTCCTTAGTCAAGTTGCATTTAATAACTTTAAGTTGACAAACATGTAATAAAGTTTTTTTTAACTTTCTTGTTTTCTAAAATACTTTCCTGTGTAGTTTTCTGTATATTTTTCTGACATGTCACATAACCTATCTTTTAAATCACATCTTATCATAATATGAATACTGTATTTTTATTAATAAAAACATCTTATTCTTTGTTGTGTGTGTGTTACTCGGAATTAATTAGATGATTGTTCTAACGAGTTATGTTAATGTTACCCCACCATACGATACTATCATTATAAAATTATTATGTCGGAGAGACTCATAAATGATAAGCGTATAATTTTATTACATCTAAATCGGGAGCTAGTTTTAAGTGTTATTTATTAATATTTTTTTCCAATAAGTTAAAGTATTAATGTCGTTTTAATTGGTCACTATATTATAAAGAAGTTTGTGCATACTGGTCAAGAAATGTTGGAAAATGTGTTTTCTTATTTTCTAAAGGCGGGCATAGCAGCAAAATGAGGTAAGTTTCTGTATTATTTGACTAGATGTTGTCGGCTATTTTGGAAAAAACTACCTTTGACCTTTCTGGAACTTAATGCGTCTTCATATCAAATTTTATTCCAATCGGTTTAGTGGTTAAACTGTGGCAGAAAATAAACTTTTGCATGATATTAGTATTCAGGATAGGATAATTTAATATTTTAGTAGTTATGAACGTATTTCCTTTGGCGTTGTCTTTATTCATTCAGAACAGATAAGAGAACTTTTGACCACGCTGCAAGCACCAAACGTCTGAAGTTGGTGTTACCTTTTTTGTGATATTCATACCATTTTGTAGTAAAGGAAATACGTACAAAATGACATATACGGACAAAATGACATAGTGCCCTTATTTCAAAATTGGGGGCGTTTTAAACACATTTCCGCGATTGTATCACGTGACGGCAGTCATATTAGCAATCCTGCCAGACTTTGAGCGCTATTCTCACAGTTGCGCCGCAGTAAGCAGATCAAACGTGTTTCTCGCCTTCAAAAGTTTATTTAACAGATGGTTTTCTCCTGTTTTCTGGTGAGTTATTTGCTGTCATTTGTTATTATTTGTTATCAAATCGATGAACTATGTTACTAGCCAGTGATTTCTATGAACTTTATTGCAATCACTAGATTATTTGATGGAATTTTGATATTTATTTGTTTTTGGTTACATTTGGACAAAATGACATACCATGTACACTGTACAGTATTTCTGTTAACATTTATAATTTTGTTAGGGGATATGCCGCGAAACTACGAAAGAAAAACTAATCGGCAGTCGTGGAGCCAAGAATTCTAAATCTAAATGGCTAGAAAGAATCTCAAACGATTTAATTATTGTGAACTTTGTTCTTAAAAATGTGTATGTCATTTTGTCCATACTATATGGACAAAATGGTTTTTGTGATTAGTAATATTTTTTCATTTTGTATCTTTTATTATAGTTTCTATTGAATTAAAAGACTGTATTACTGATAGTCAATGAACCTAAGATAATGTTAAACCGTTGAGACTAATTATAATGTCATCTTTATATATAAAAATGGATTTTCAAATGTGTTAGTCGCGCTAAAACTCGAAAACGGCTGAATTTAGTTCCTATTAGTTTTAGCGTAATAAAACATAGCCTTTAGCCTTCCTCGATAAATGGGCTATCTAACACTGAAATAATTTTTCAAATCGAACCAATAGTTCCTGAGATTAGCGCGTTCAAATAAGCCCGTTCAAATAATTTCCCCGCTTTTTCCATATTTTCTTCTATTTCTTCGTTCCTATTAGTTTTAGCGTGATAAAATATAGCCTATAGCCTTTATCAATAAATGAACTATCTAACACTGAAATAATTTTTCAAATCGGACCAGTAGTTCCTGAGATTAGTGCGTTCAAATAAGCCCTTTCAAATAATTTTCTCCAGTTTTTTCCACATTTTCCTCTATTGCTTCGCTCTTATTAGTCGTAGCATGATAAAATATAGCCTATAGTTTTTCTAGATAAATGGACTATCTAACACTGAAATAATTTTTCAAGTTGGACCAGTAGTTTCTGAGATTAGCGCATTCAAATAAGCCCTTTCAAATATATTTCCTCCCGTTTTTTTCTTAATTTTCCTCTATTTCTTCGCTCCTATTAGTTTTAGCGTGATAAAATATAGCCTATAGCCTTCCTCGACAAATGGGCTATCTAACACTGAAAGGTTTTTTTTAAATTGGACCAGTAGTTCTTGAGATTAGCGCGTTCAAACAAACAAACTCTTCCGCTTTATAATATTATTACAACGAGTAACAAAATAGTATAGACTAGCGACCCGCCCCAGCATTGCACGGGTATAAAATATATAGCCACTGAAAAAATGATTAAAATCGATAGCCTATTATCCTTCACGTAGTCTACTTCTTATATGTGCCAAATAACATAAAAATTGCTCCAGTAGTTCGCGAGATAAGCCCTTTCGAATAATTTCCCCCATTTTTTTCACATTCTCCTATTAGTCTTAGCGTGATAAAATATAGCCTATAGCCCAGGGGTTCCCAATCTTTTTCACCTAACTATTATAAAGAGATACATTTAAGAGACACCTTTAAGGATTATAGTTAGGAACTTAGGTTAAGCAAGTAAATAATAATTATTTAATCGTCTGCCTGCTTTGTATAATTATTCATATTATAAATTTATTTTATAATATTTGTGGTTATTGATAAATGATAATGATGGAGGATCGACCCGCAGCGCACAGTTTGGGAACCCCTGCTATAGCCTTCCTCAATAAATAGGCTATCTAACACTGAAAGAATATTTCAAATGGGACCAGTAGTTCCTGAGATTAGCCCTTTCAAATAATTTTCCCAGTTTTTTCCACATTTTCCTCTATTTCTTCGCTCCTATTAGTCTTAGCGTGATAATATAGCCTATAGCCTTCCTCGATAAATTGGTTATCTAACACTGAAAAAATCATCAAATTCCGTTGCGTAGTTTTAAAGATTAAAGGGAACAAAGGGACATGAGGGAAAAAAGCGACTATTGTTTTATAATATGTATAGATATAGAAGTTTAGGTTACTATTGACTCTATTATTGATATGTTTTCAGAGTGGAATTGTCGTTTCTGGTACTGGTGACGCTGGTGGTGGCTGCTACGGGACGGCCCCCCGACCCCTCTCCCCCACCCTCCCCCACAGAATCCTTTATAGAGGTAAGCTTGGAGAAACTCTGAAGTTGATATTTTTGCTTGGTCTTATGAGGACTTTGAAATGCGACATTATTCTACCATAATAAACTATTTTAAAATAGCAATAAATTGAACATGTAACTGTGTAGGTTCAAGTGCAATTTATTTCTCACGCAATTCGTAGAAAACCAATCAAATTATGAAATCTTGGAACCTCTCTGCAATAATTAGCGAAAAAAATATTTCCTTTTTTTAGGGTTCTATACCCAAAGGGTAAAAACGGGACCCTATTACTGAGACTACGAAGTACAAAGTATGGCCGTCTGTCTGTCGCGGCTCTCGCAAGCCAATCAAGTTAAGCACTCTCCACACGTTTGAATATGCGGGTTAAAATTGATTTACTGTCAAAAAGTCGCCACTCGATGTGATCATCTGCAAGCATTCACAAGCCAACACAAACTATGCTGAACACTCGGTTGAATTTTCTACGCCGGTGAAGTTAGACGCGGTTAGACGTGTAGACGCGGCATGCGATATTATAGTTTAGGCACCCAATAATTGAGATGGGACGTATAGATCAGCCACTGACGCTGCTCCTCGCACTGCCGCGCTGCCGGCAATATTGCCCTGAATACTTCTGCGGCAGTAACGACGCGACTCGTGAGTATTTACACTCAGCCCACTACATACTTGCCGTGTCGGGCAGCGGCAGCGGCATGACGAGTGGCATCGCGAGTGACTATATCATTCTCGCGCGGCTCACTACCTGTCCGACAGGGCTAAATCTAATCGACCCATAAGGCAAACGACTAACTATCGGCTATTTTCTCGCTCAAGAAACGTACAATAGATATGAATTCCATGTAAACAAAAGAGATGCATATACAAACAGTTGGTCGCTGACTGTTCACAGTGCCAGCGAGCACTCGATTCACTAGTTTGTCGCTGAGCGACAAGAGCTACAAAAGATAACGTTGGCTCAGCGATACTCGCCAAGCGATTATAACTCACGCCGAGAGAGCAACCCGTGGTCATTTCTCTACAGTGCGTATCTGAAAGTACACGTACAAGACACGTACAGAGCGAGTAAGGCCGTGTTTTCACTGAAGCGGAGCGGAGCTTAGCGGTGCCCGAATTGACCAATCGTGCTATTTCAGCGGAATGACAGCGAAGCGGAGTGAAGATTTCGAGCATGGTGATTAGTCAATTCGGCACCGCTAAGCTCCGCTCTGCTTCAGTGGAAAATTGCTCTCCCTTGCACACTCGCATAGCCGAGCTACACAAACTACGCACTCGCTCCCCGCGTCTCGCTAACTCGTTTCTAGTTCTAGCTCTACTCGTTACTCCCTAATAGTTGCCGGTGAGACAACTGCCTTACATTGCCTCCACGTGTTCCAGGTAAGCAGCGTGAGGTGTGGGCCAGTGAACCTGTACTGCGGCTCCGCGCCGGCCACCTCCGCGCCGGACCCCAACGACATACATCATCAGCCCCTCTTTGGATATTCTGGCTGATTTCCGATATTCTGGATAATTTCCAGCTGCAAATCGAATCGTTCAGTGCACTTAGGCAAATAATTGCATTCGATAGTTTGGACAATTTAGAAATAAATGGCCTTTTTTGACATCGGCATCGCAAGTGCTATAGCGTTGCGTTTTGTCAAATCAAATACATTTAATTATCTAATTTTGTTAATTGGTATTGATATAGAATGCGATTTGGCTAAGAACTCTACTGTATGTTAAATCCTGTAAATAGGCAATAAATTCTACCACTATTTTCAGAATTTTGTTTTACTCCATAGTCTATGTCTAATGTGTCACGTTAGGGTGTGACCATAGACTTATAATATATACGTTATGGGTGTGACACGTTGTTGTCACTATACCTACCATAAAATATGCCACAGATTCGTGAATTAAAAAAGAATTTGTTAGTTACGCTAGTAACATACAATATCATTGTATTATATCTACTTTAACTAATGATTAGCAATCGCTCATACTGGCGCATAGCAGCCTTTAGATTTATTTTCCACTTAGCGCTCAAAATGAAAACCATTTTAATCTGAACAACAGCTATCCTTACCTAGTCCTTACCTAGGATTACCTATGGAAAAGTGTGTTAGTCAATCAATTAAGATTAAGTTTTGTATGGTCATTGGTGATACAGGAATTGTTACATAGGGCCCGGCCCGAAGCGTGAGCCTGGGCCCTGGGCTGAAACTATTTAGGGCTACAATCAACCACACCTAAATTGTATAATAAACCTTGATCGTAGGAATCTCAGGGATACCAACAAAACTAGCTAGGCGGCGGAAGCCCTTGAACTCATGGGGGCTGGGGCCCTGGGCTTAAGCCCAAATAGCCATAATATGGTAGATCCGGCCTTGCATAGGGCATAGGATAAAGTTTGTTATAGAAAAATATAGGGTTAAATAAACGAATTTCGGCGCAATATCTCTAGTAACGAGTACAAAATATTATAAAAAATTAAATACAAGGCGAAATAAACATTTATTTCCCTGGCTCAAAGTTGCCCCTATTCTGCGGGGGCAGGGTCCTCACGGGGTTGGAGCCGCAGAAGTCGCGGGTGCTGCTGCAGAGGACGCTCACCACCTCCGGGTACGGGTCTGCCGTTGTCTCCGATGGCGAGGGGAGTCGCCTCCGGGACCCCAGAGCTGCAGCCACCACCACCATCAGACACAACAGATCTGCATGTGCTAAAATGTCACGAATAAAATTTTAAAAATTAAGGACTTGCACTGATTTAAAGGGTCATTATTTCTTATGATGACGTCACAAATAATAATATTATTAAAGACCGAATCTGTTGTGGTTATATTACTAAGCAATTAAGGAGAGGACTTTGGTTGACGAATGATGCAGTATTCACCAAGAGAAGTAAAATATAGGTATCGTACTTACTGTCACATAGATAATAATACAATGTATATTATGTTACGCTCAAAGACCGAAAACGCTCAGTGAGCGAAAAAATGGCTCACAACGCGTTGTGGTAATAGTGGCCGTTTCACTAAATACCACTATTACCACACGTATTATCTACGGCTTATAATTAACTGATCACCAGAAATAGTAACATTTCACAGACAAAAATTGTAAACGATCACCAAAATATAGACCACCATTTTAATGTAAAATAACCAAAGATTTAACATCTTAAAACCAAAAATAGCAAACGATCACCAAAATTTGTAAATGATCACCAAAATTAGTAAATGATCACCAATATTATACTAGCATTTTAATGTAAAATGATAACCAAAGATTTAACATCTCGCTATCCTATTTATGCAAAATGACTCCAAATAAATCATTGTAACTCCAAAAATGATGTAAATGATCACCAAAAATAGTAAATGATCACCAAAATTAGTAAATGATCACCAACATTATACTAGCATTTTAATGTAAAATGATAACCAAAGATTTAACATCTCGCTATCCTATTTATGCAAAATGACTCCAAATAAATCATTGTAACTCCAAAAATGATGTAAATGATCACCAAAAATAGTAAATGATCACCAAAATTAGTAAATGATCACCAACATTATATTAAAATTTTAATGTTAAATGATAACCAAAGATTTAACATCTCGCTATCCTATTTATGCAAAATGACTCCAAATAAATCATTGTAACTCCGAAAATAGTAAATGATCACCAAAAATAGTAAATGATCACCAAAATTAGTAAATGATCACCAACATGATACTAGCATTTTTTATTTTTTTATTTTTACAATAAAGATATTGTACACAAGAAACAATATAAAGATACAATTAACACAGAAAGGCGACACAAAGGGACTGCTTATTTCTAAAAGAAATCTCTTACAACTACTTACAGATCACCAACATTATATTAGCATTTTAATGTAAAATGATAACCAAAGATTTAATATTTCGCTATCCTATTTATGCAAAATGCCTCCAAATAAATCATTGTAACACCAAAAATAGAAAATGATCTCCGAAATTAGTGAATTATCACCAACGTGATACTAGCATTATAATGTGAAATGATAACTAAAGATTTAAAATCTCGCTATCCTATTTATGCAAAATGAACCAAAAAAAAAACATTGATAAGTGGGCTTCCACAAATTACGTGAGGTGTAGGTTAATTTTTTTTCTCAACAAAATAATACTACATATTTTGGTCTATTTCATCCAGATTGTACGTATGCTTAAAAAAATGATCGTAAGCGTAATCGACTAATCGTTATACGATTAAGGTTCGAAAGAAAATCTACTGACTGTCATACCAAACGTTTACTTGAAGCTCGTATTTTAAAAAATCTCACGTGAGATTTGTAGGAGGAGGAGGGGTTGAATAAAATATCACGAAATCTCACCAGATTGGGGGGTTAAAAAATTGTAGACAGCTAGTATTAAATATCTTCTATCTTTTTTTCCCTCATGCCCCTTGGTTCCCTTTAATCTTTAAAACTGCGCAACGGATTTTGATTATTCTTTTAGTGTTAGATATCGAGGAAGGCTATAGCCTATATTTTATCATGCTAAGAGCGAAGAAATAGAGGAAAATGTGGAAAAAAGGGGAAAATTATTTGAAAGGGCTAACTTGAACGCGCTAATCTCAGGAACTACTGAAAAATTCTCTAAAGCCAAGAGCGAGTCGGAATCGCGCACGACGGGTTCCGTACCAATACAGAGCAAAAATAGGCTAAAAATTGTGTTTTTTGTATGAGAGCCCCCCTTAAATTTTTATTTTATTTTAATATTACTTATTATTAAATATTAAAGTACACATATAACGAAAGAATGTGTGAAAAATTCAAGTGCCTACCTCTTGAAAACCGCGTAGAATTAAATAACTTTTTTTGCTAATGTGCCTACAAATTTTGTCAATCATAGTGATTTATTTGGACAGAAATTACTTTTTTTGCTAATTTGCTTACATTTTTTGTCAATTGTAGTGATTTATTTGGACTGAAATATCGCATTTTTTGCACGTCAGGATTTGGTGATCATTAACTATATTTGGTGATCATTTACTATATTTGGCGTTCGGTTACAATTTGAAGTGTAGTCACGGCTAAAATAGGTAGTAGTATTGCAATTTTAGGCTTTATTTTTTTGGTGGTTAGTATCTATTTTTGGCGAACAAGCTTAGGGTATCGGTGCATTTTTTGGTGGTCATTATACACACACCGGCAAAATTAGCGGAACATAGATAAAAAGTGCCACAACTTGAACTCAAGTGGGTCGGGCTGTGTGAAATCCTTTTTTATAGTTTCTAAGCTCATTTAAGAACTAATATATTATACACAACTGGGAAGCTAACAGATTTTTATTGCAATTATGCCCTACTAAGTGTTTTTTGATGATTGACGTGTAAGTGTTCCTAGTAATAATGGCGTTTTAGCGGGGTGCAAGGTATGCTCAGCTTATTTAATTGTTTGGTTTTTGGAAAACACATTGCTTAGATACAAAATTAGTGATTTCCCAGCATCTGCGACAGCTAGAGCTGTAACCACGTTAGAGAAAGGTCACACCTGCCGTTCGGACAGTCAGGCCTTAGGTGTGTCGGCTTCCGTGGTCCATCGTAACTTTCAACGCTACAGAGAGACTGGATCTTACGTTCGGAGACGAGAACAAGGCAGATATCGGGTGACAATGGTTCAGGATGACCATTTTGTAAGGAAACAAACCCTAAGAAATCGACCTCAAACTGCTATGCAGGCACGAAACCTGTCGGAAGAGGTCCGAGATGTAAGTGTAAGTGATCGTACAGTAAGAAGAAGACTCAAAGAAGTTAAATTAATCTCAAAAGTGCCAGCAAGGGCACCAAAACATGAGACAGGACACCGAACAACCAGGCTAAGATTTGCGCGTGAGCATCAAAATTAGACAAGTGAGTGAAATTTAGTGCTGTACATGATGGGAGCAAATTCTGTGTACATTTTGGTGACAGGCGATAAAGAATGTGGATTAATCGTAAGGAACGCTATAGGCCATCAAACTTAACGGAAACACTGGCCTATGATGCAGGCTTGGTAATGGTTTGGAGTGGCATATGATTTGGAGCCCGCACGGAGCTGATGATTATTGATGATGGTATTTTGACAGTACAGGGCTATAGTACAGACATCCTGGAACTGCATGGTGTGCCTTTTACACAGTTTTAGGTAGTAACTTCAATTTTATGCGTGTCCATAGAGTAAGAAAATCGGATATTATTACTTAAACGATGCTGGCGTAGCCCAGGTGGAGAGGCCAGCGCGGTCTACGGATGTGGATCCGATTGAAGTCGTGTGGCACATCAATGGATTAACGGTACGAGTAAAAACTCCGGTCCAAAATGTGTCCAGGAGCTCGAGTTGGCGCTACTGGAGGAGTAGGAAAATATCCCACAGGAAATTATTGACAATCAAAATGCAAGCATGGAATGGCGTATCCAGGCCCTCTTGAGATCCATAGAAGGCATTACAGGCTTTTAACATGGCATTTCTTTAATAAAAATGGAGAATTTAACTTAAAAACTTACTACTGAAATTTCAAACATTTTCTTAATTTTTGATTTTTGCCGATTTTTTTCTATTTTTTACGTTTTTAGGCCCTAAATTTATATGAAATTTATTTTTTTATAATCAATTAGTAAATAAATAAATAAATTTATAAAAAAGTGAACAATTTTCAAAAAAATTGAAAATTTTGTTATGTTCCGCTAATTTTGCCGGTGTGTTTATTTGTTCCCATTATCTACCACACGCGGGCACTATAAAATTACTTCTGCGTAACTGGCCTAGTTTCATTGAAACCAGAGTGCTCTTGTGTATTGCGCACACACTTGGGCACTATAAAACTACTCCTGCGTAACGTGCTCTTGTGTATTGCGCATTCGACCACAACGTGTAAAGCCATGCCGCGTTTTGAGCATTTTTAAAAACAGCCACGACGCGAATCCGTGTTGTGGCCCTAGTGAAAACGGCCACGACGCATTCTGAAACCAGGCCGTGTTACGCAAGAGTAATTTTATAGCGCCAAGTGTGTGCGCAATGCACAAGAGCACTATAAAATTACTTCTGCGTAACTGGCCTGGTTTCGTTGAAACCAGAGTGCTCTTGTGTATTGCGCACACACTTGGGCACTATAAAATTACTCCTGCGTAACTGGCCTAGTTTCATTGAAACCAGAGTGTCCGAAACCGGCCTGGTTTCAGAATGCGTCGTGGCCGTTTTCACTAGGGCCACAACACGAATTCGCGTCGTGGCTGTTTTTAAAAATGCTCAAAACGCGTCATGGCTTTACACGTTGTGGTCGAATAGCAAATCAGCCACGACACGAATTTCGCTTTGTGGTATTTCTGTGATTGCCAGAACGCGTCGTGGCCGTTTTCACTAGGGCCACAACGCGAAATTTCACTATTGCCACAACGCGTTGTGAGCCATTTTTTCGCTCACTGAGCGTTTTCGGTCTATGAGCGTAACATATACGTAACATATACGTACGAGCGTAGCGTAATATATTATACAGAATCAAAATGTTTGCTGCCTGCGCTTGATACAGTGCAAATACATAAGACGGCCAATAATTGTATATTAATGTACTTAACTATTCATTGTTGGATAATATGTAAGTTATTTTATTGGTAATTAATAATTATTTTAAAGATTTTTACCTTCACACTTTTATATATATTTTTTAAAGAATAGAAATATAATATTATGAACACATTAAATTACCTACCTAAGCAATTTGTTATGCTATGAAAAGAAAAGACTAAAATTAAAAATTATTGCGACATGACGACTAGCAAAGATTAAATAAAAATTATATTGAATTTTCTTCACCAACACGAAGGATATTGAATAAAATTGTGCGGTAAGACTACTTATATCAATAAATCGATTAAACTTGAAAAAGTGTAACAAATTTTAAAATTACTCAGAAAGTTATAAAAAACAAAGGTGTGCGTCGAACAAAAGTAATCTTCACAACGAAGTCAGCAGATCATGTGAGTGACTTTTTATTATTATGCAAATTTTTTAAACCAAAATTGACCTGTGTTAGAACCAACTGATGACTATAAACTATCAGACAGTGAGTCAGCTAATGATTATTTTCAGGAAAACGTATAAAAAATTATATTAAACCAGATGACGCTGTTGCGGCAAATTTCGTTTATCGCGCGGCAACCGTACATTTTTCCGGGAAAACAAGTATCTTGTGTCCTTTCCCGGGACTCCAAATATCTCCATACCTAACTTCAGCAAAATTGGTTCAGCGGTTTGGGCGTGGTGAGGTAACAGACAGACACTTTCGCATATAAATATTATTTTTGAATAACTGTGAACGTCATTAATTTTTATTTCCGTCCTGTTACAGAATGCGTTTCTTCAGGCAGTGTGTATCATTGTGCCTGGTGGTCCTGGGGCTGGTCACCCTGGCCCGAGGGTCCCCGAGCCTGCAGACCCCCCCGCCGGGCCTCACCTTCCCCCGGGGATGCCCCAACCCCCCCTGTAAAGTGCCCGATGACCGCTGATTGACATAATATTATGAATAAAGTTTAGGAAACAACGGAAATTATTTTTAATCTTTTTAAATGAAATATTTTCTTTTGTTCTTTTTTAAAGTCTTTTTATTAATTATTTATTTAGAATTTTACATTTTACATTTGACGACCTCCGTGGCTCAATGGTTAGAGTGTGTGGCAACTCAAGCCGGGGGTCGCGGGTTCGAATACTGCCGACGGAACAAAAAGTTTTTCAATGTTCCTGGGTCATGGATATGTATTAAATATGTGTATGATATAATAAACATCTTAAATATATGTATAGTATAAAAAGTAATCAATATTTCCGTTGTCTGGTACGTGTAACACAAGTCCTTCAACTTAGCACGGGGCCAGACTGACGTGGTGTGAAGCGTCAGTAGATAGATATTATAATATTAGATAGCATTGCCAAACTTGGGATGTTTATTAACCGACTTCAAAAAAGGAGGTTATCAATTCGACGCGTATATATACATATACGGTCGAATTGATAACTGAATTAGAATGATGATAGAAATATTACACGCGTATATATACATATACGCGTGTAATATTTCTAGAACTGCCCAATTTTTAACCCCCGACAAAAAAGAGGGGTGTTATAAGTTTGACGTGTCTGTCTGTGTGTCTGTCTGTGGCATCGTAGCATCCAAACGGGTGGACCGATTTTGATCTAGTTTTTATGTTTGGAAGCTGACAAGATCGAGAGTGTTCTTAGCTATAGTTCATCATCATCTCAGTGCTGGAAAATCGCGGTTCATCTGGTTCGTGAAGGGTCGATTAGCAACTTGCAGTCGTTTGGTGGGCTTTATATTTTGCATTCTAGTTCGTGACATTTATGAATATATACACACTAATCGAAAGTTGACCTGGTGCTGCATCATCACCTGGTAATCAATAGGATACCCAACTCTTCACCAACTTAGAGCAGAGGTTTCGTGTTTGGGCTCATTTTAATTGCCAATCAGATTGACAATCAGTAAGACGTAGATAAACAGTCAATATTTGCATGCTACTGCTGCAGCATCATCTGGATTCTATGAACCCAAAGTGGAGGTTTCATGTTTGGGCTCATATTGACGGGCTCATCCAAGAGGACATTCATAGACGGTATTCTTTGCATATTATTCTGCACTATAACCAACATAAGTTTAAAAAGCATGAAATAAAAAAAAACCCGCCAAAAAACTTTAAAAAGTAATGAAATAATATTTACTGACTTTAAGTTTAAATAATTCCTAATGCCGCTAGTGCACCCTCGGCCTTAATCTGATCAACTACCCTCACCTAGGTTATAAATGAAAAAGTGTGTCAGTCAATCAGTTAAGATTAAGTATGGCAGGTGGTGACACAGAAATTGTCACATAGGGCATAGGATAAAGTTTGTTATAAAAAATATAGGGTTTTCACGCGATAAACGAATTTCAGCGCAATATCTCTAGTAACGAGTACATAATAACGAGTACCACATAATACAATTGAAATAAAAGGCGAAATAAACATTTATTTCCCTGGCTCAAAGTTGCCCCTATACTGCGGGGGCAGGGTCCTCACGGGGTTGGAGCCGCAGAAGTCACGGGTGCTGCTGCAAGGGACGCTCACCACCTCCGGGTACGGGTCTGCAGTGGGCTCCGGTGGCGAGGGAAGTCGCCTCCGGGACCCCAGAGCTCCAGCCACCACCACCGTCAGACACAACAGCCTGATGATCTGCATGTCCTAAAATGCCACGAATTAAAATTTTAAACTTAAGGACTCGTTGTGCTGATTTATAGGGCCATTATTTGTGCTTGATACAATATTATGTATAGCTATTTTATATATTCACACTTCCATAATTATTGAGTGTTGGATGTAAGTTATTTTATCGGTAAGAACATAAAAGATTTTCACCATCACACTTAAGAATAGAAATATATGAACACATTAAAGTACCTACCTAAACAACTTGTTATGCTGTGAAAAGAAAACACTTAAATTAAAAACTATTGCGACATGACGACTAATAAAGCTTATATAAATATTATATAGAATTTTCTTCACCGACACGAAGCATATTGAATTGGGCGTGTTAGGTACTCATATCAATAAATCGATTAAACTTGAAAAAGTGTAACAAATTTTAAAATTACTCAGAAAGTTATAAACAACCAAGGTGTGCGCTGAACAAAAGTAATCTTCACAAAGCAGTCAGCAGATCATGTGAGTGTGATTTTTTATTGTTATGCAAATTTTTTTAACCAAAATTGACCAGTGTTAGAATCCACCGATGACTATAAACTATCAGACAGGAGTCAGCTAATGATTATTTTCAGGAAAACGTATAAAAAAAATATTTATTATTTAAATATTATCAACAAATTCATTACATTAAACCAGATGACGCTGTTGTGGCAAAGCTCGTTTATCGCGCGGGAACCGTACATTTTTCGGGATAAAAGTATCCTGTGTCCTTTCCCGGGACACCAAATATCTCCATACCTAACTTCAGCAAAATTGGTTCAGTGGTTTGGGCGTGAAGAGGTAACAGGCAGACAGACTTTCGCATATAAATATTAGTTTTGAATAACTGTGAACGTCATTAATTTTTATTTCCGTCCTGTTACAGAATGCGTTTCTTCAGGCAGTGTGTATCGTTGTGCCTGGTGGTCCTGATGCTGGTCTCCCTGGCCCGAGGGTCCCCGAGCCCGCAGAACCCCCCGCCAGGATGTCCCAAGCCCCGATGTGCCCGATGACCGCTGATTGACATATGAATAAACTTTGGGAAACAACGGAAATTATTTTCTAACCTTTTTTAAATAATTTTTTTTCTATTATTTTTTTAAGTCTTTTTTATTAATTATTTATTTAGAACTTTACATTTTACATTAAACAACAGTGTTTATATGTGTATATGCCAAACTTGAGGTGTTTATATATATTAACAGACTTCAAAAAAAGGAGGTTATCAATTCGACGCGTATATATAAGTATGTAATATTTCTAGAACTGCCCAGTTTTTGTATGTGTTACTCTAGATCAGTGTCTGAACAAATGTGCCTTTCAAAAGTGTATATTGAAAGGATGTGCATGGTATTCTAGTAGTATGGGTTGGAGCCCCAGAAGTTTGGGGTGCTGCTGCAGGGGGCGCTCACCACCTCGGGGTAAGGGTCTGCAGGGGGTCCCGGCTTCGGCAGCACGACGTGTCCGTGGCACGGCAGGGACACTGCTGCCAGCACCAGACACAAATCTCCCCTGTAAACATATAATTTATTATGTTTTTGGTATTTATTGTTATAGCGGCAACAGAATCTGTTACAGTTTATGTTACATACCTGATATGTAACACAAACTGTGAAAAATTCAGAAATCTAGCTACAGCGGTTCTTGAGGTATTGCCTGGAGATAAACTGACGGACAGGCAGACATCGAAGTCTTAGTCCCGTTAGGGTCCCGTTTTCACCCTTTGGGTACGGAACCCTAAAAATGTGGATTGTATGTTTAGCTTAATATATTACATCTATACATATAATAAAACTGTAGAAATGAAAATTCTGTACATTAAAGATATTCAAAAAATAATGAGTGGGTCAGGTGACCTGTTTGGTCGTTTGCCCCCTCATTTAACCCTCCGTGTACTAGGTGACTAATCTCACCATGCTGTACTAGGTGGGGTATGACATACCCCAACAATAAAAGCAGTTAAATCCGAAAAATTGTTCCTTGTGATTGTAAAATAATAAGTAATATATTCAAATATCTAATAATGAATTGATTTAAGTAAAATAAATTCAATTTTACATTATAAAATATATTTTATAAGCAAAAGTATAAAAACTTGACTTTTTCTTCAAACTATAAACTATGAAATCTTTTCTTCAGTACAAAAATCAAATGACACTTATTATAATCAAATTCTTCTCAATTTCTAAGACTATAGCAACAGCACGTCAATAGAATTGGCAAGAGACTTGAGCGCCTTCCCTCGGGAACCCATGCATTCTGGTCTCTGGCCAAAGCTTTTGAAGGAAAAAAGCCAACCCTACCATCCCTACACGTAGGAAAAGTATCGTTGGCCCAGGAGGCAAAAAACAAAGCCGATCTTCTGGGCAAGCTCTTTGCGTCAAACTCGACCCTGGATGACGGGGGGCAGAAACCGCCGACCATACCGCTATGCACGAGCATCATGTCGGATATTCGGTTTCATCAGCGCTCAGTGCGAAAAGCCCTCTGTTCCCTTGATATCCAAAAGTCGAGTGGGCCTGACGGAATCCCGCCTATTGTGTTGAAAAAGTGTGCTCCAGAGTTGGCTCCGGTCTTGACGCGTCTTTTTCGGCTCTCCTATTCCAGTGGCATCGTCCCGGCTTCCTGGAAAACAGCCTTGGTGCACCCGATCCCCAAAAAAGGTGATCGCTCAAATCCTTCCAGCTACAGACCAATCTCTTTTCAAAGATAATGGAATCCATTATCAATAGCCAGCTTCTTCGATACTTGGACGGCCAGGGACGACTAAGCGACAAACAATACGGGTTCCGTAAGGGTCGCTCGGCTGGTGATCTCTTGGCGTACCTGACTCATCGTTGGGCTCAGGCAATTGAGTCGAAGGGAGATGCATTGGCTGTTAGTTTGGACATTGCGAAGGCAACAATCGGGTTTGGCATAAAGCGCTGCTATCAAAGCTTCCATCATACGAGCTGCCCGAGAAATTGTATAAGTGGGTCACTGGTTTCTTAGCAGACAGAAGCATAAAGGTCGTAGTTGACGGCGATTGCTCGGAAACTCAGTCTGTTGATGCTGGTGTGCCTCAGAGCTGTGTGCTATTGCCTACTCTATTGTTACTGCATATCAATGACATGTTGCAGACCAGCGGCATTCATTGCTATGCGAATGACAGTACAGGTGATGCTGTATATACCGGCTCCCCCAATATTTCTCGGCAAAATGTCACTAAGAGTCGAAAAGAACTTGTGTCTAAGGTGGAGAATTCATTGGAGAAGGTCTCTGAATGGGGTAGACGTAACTTGGCCCAATTAAACCCCGCCAAGACACAAGTCTGCGCGTTCACCACTAAAAAGTCACCAATGGTCGTATATCCTCGTTTCGAGGACACATCTTTTACCATCTCCCCTAGCATTGAGATACTTGGCGTCAACATATCGAGCGAAGTCCAGTTCCGATATCATCTAGAGGGTAAGGCCAAATTAGCCTCGAAGAAGCTTGGTGTTCTTAACAGAGCGAGACAGTACTTCAGTCCGGACCAACGCCTACAACTCTACAAGGCGCAGGTTCGGCCTCATATGGAATATTGTTCTCACTCACAACTGCTCCCTCTGGATCGTATCCAACGAAGGGCCGCTCGAATTGTTGATTGCCATAGTGTTTCAAACAGCTTGGACCCCTTGGAATTACGCCGAGATGTAGCTTCGCTCTGCATCCTCTATCGGTTGTATCACGGGGAGTGCTCTGAGGAATTGTTCGGAATCATACCACCTGCAACTTTTCGCCATCGTCCCACGCGAAAAGCATACCATCCTCATCACCTTGATAAGTGGCAGTCTTCCACAGTGCGTTTTTCGCGTAACTTTCTACCGCGCACTATGAAACTCTGGAACGAATTGTCACCAGCAGTATTTCCGGACCTATACGATCTGCAAACCTTTAAGAAAAGAGCGTATTCCCTCTTAAAAGGTCGGCAACGCACCTGCAGCTCTTCTGATGTTGCATGTGTCCATGGGCGACGGTAGTGGCTTACCATCAGGTGACCCGTATGCTCGTTTGCCCCCTTATTTAATAATTAAAAAAAAACTAGTTTTAATCTACTTTTAATATCAATTTAAAATAAAGAATATAAAATAGATCTTGGTAACTTAAGTTTCCGTAATATTGACAATTATTTAGATACAAAAATTTGTATGTAAAATACGTAATATTATGGACATAATATTATATTTTTTGCAAATGTGCCTAGTATTGCTGTATAGTATAGGCCATATCCGGTATCACTGATTTGATATTCATTGCCAGCCGATTCTTGTTCGGAATTTATTAGCTCGCAGAGTCACAATCATCATTTTCTTCAGTGAGTGCTCGTAATATTTTATTTCGATAACCGAGACATTTTTAGCAAAACTTATACCAGATAACAATATTTCGTCAAGTTAAACACCAAATTAAACATATAAATAAATAAAAACAAAAGAAGTTACACTAAATTTTTAGTAGGAATTAAAGCAGCAACGTCTTATTTGCAGCTATTGAGGAATCAATTTATTTAGCGCTGGGGTATGTCATACCCTACCTCGTACACGGAGGGTTAAAAATAAAAAAAATATTATTAACTGTTTTTTCCAACTTAACAGTGTACAAAAATTTTCTCCCGACCCCTCTTAGACAAAAGAGAGGGTAAGATTTTGTATCAACTGATGAAATAGAAATACTTTAAATGGCAAAACAACGTTGCCGGGACAGCTAGTATGTGATAAAGTAGGATAGGTTTACAAGGTTTGTTCAAATTATAAGGGGAAAAATGATTAAGTAACTGCTCTTATGTTGGAAAATGTTAGTCCGGCTTCATCCACTCATGTCTTTAAATGTGAAAGTACTCGTAAGTCTATCTCTCTGTTACTTCTTCACTTGTTCTTGATTATCAAGATTCGGAAGGGATAGGCAAACGTCTATCCCTGTAATGCGAACAAAGTAAAACATCCTTTCTTTCTAATTATTTATTTCTCTTTATCATTATTTTCCTTCTCCTTTTATGCCTCCAGCATTAGGCTCGGGCGGGTTGATGGGCGGAGAGGTAGGCGGGAAGCCCCGGCGATCGGAGACTCCCTGAGCTGTCGGGAGCGCGGCGATGAGACCCAGAAGCACCAGACCCCATGAAACGAACTGCTTGAAGAAACGCATTCTGGAAGAGAAAGGAAGATGTTTAGTATTGACGTTTTACACGAAAAAAGGAAAGGTTTCATCAATTTGGAAGTCAGTAAAATTATGTATTTACTAGCCTAAATTGTTAACCTAATTGAAATTACACCTCAATACCTTGTAGTTTTTCAGTAGGGGAGGCGAGTGTGCTATTTTTGAAGAAACTCGAGGGTACTGTAGATTAGGTAAAATGGAGAAAAATATTATATGAGCGTTTTTTATTTAAGCTGTGCGTTGGAGCAACAGCTATTTTAAAGTTATGAAAAAGAAAATAATTTAATTAAAAAATTGCTTATGTTGGTAATTTATTGCAAGATTTTAGACAACAAGGACTAAAAATTTTAGTCAACAATAGTTTAGTGTGACATAAAATATCTGGTAAGTTAAGATATGAAAAACTGAATCTTCATTTTATGAAATTATAAAATGATTCTACAGGCTTACCCTACCTTTAAACAAAGACTTCTATTTAAACTGAGGAGGCTTCAGTTATTCGATCTAGCTAGGAATCATTTTTAGAAAATGTCATTTTATTCGTGTTTTATCGAATACCGAGCAAAGCTCGGTCAAATGGCTAGTATATCTTAATCCGAGTTCCGATAGATCCGATAACATTTCAATACTTGAAAATATTTTTTTAAGGCACCAACATAGAAATCGGATTTTTATACCATGATAACAAGAGACATGTAAGAAGCCTATACAAACAATCAGCTCTACACGCTCGAGCATATTGGCCTCCTCTACTATTTCTTACGTGACGTATTTTTTAAATTAGTTTTCTCGAATAAAGAAAAATCCAGTAGAGACACGCTATATCAGAGGAGCTACAAGTAAAAATCCAAAACAGTGGTCGATAACTTAAGGCCCTATATTTTACATGACTTTGAATCAATAATAAACAAACAATTAGTTACTTTTAAAAGCCAAAAAAAATACACATTGTTGTTTACTTAATGTACTTTGACAATTTGTGGCTCTAAACATAATATTGAAAACTTCACTCGATCAAAAATAACTCCGAAGAAGAGGCTAAATTCGAATATTTTGTGATATTTTTCTTATTTTTCATGAAGTTTATGATAGTTTTACTTTCAAAAATAATATCTACGAAAAGCTCATTTACTTAAAGAAGAATAATTTGTGCTTACATTTTGCATTTTGGTTTAATTATCAAAGAAAAAAGGCTTTTTTCTCCTATTTCGCCCTATCAAGTACGCGGCGAGCGTCGTAACCGCCACTGTACAAGGCGCGCAGATATGAATGTTATTTTAATGTCCTTTACGTCGATATTCGTACTGACAGACATCGACCTGCTAATTTTCGGGTCTATAGGGCCTTAACATTTTTCCTAACTATGAACTAGTAATAGGAACAATGTTAAGTTTTCGGTCACTGTTAAGAGCGAGAGAAATCGAAAATTTTGGGAGAGGCTTTTGCCAGCAGTGGAATAGCATAGAGGCTCTTAAAATGGCTAGTTTACTTTATTTTAATTATTACTTATTTAAATAGTTGTTTTTTTACTTACATAACTGCCAGACTCACTTGCACTATCTGTAGTTTTACAACAATATATAACTACTTTATATATTATTATCAGTTCCACTTTTTAAACATTAAATATTTTTTTCCAATTACACACATTTCGTTTCGTATAACTGAATTTGTAACACACACTGTGTAGGTGATAGCCATATTATATTATATTAACATTATATAATATTATAAATGCTAGAAAGTCCGTCTGTCTGTCTATTACCTCTACACGCTCACATCGTCCAACCGATTTTGCCGAAATTTTGTATGGATATACTTTAACTCCCGGGAAAGGACATAGAACCAACGAATAACAAAACTACAGGAAACATAACTCCCATACTTCAACCGTTTTAAATTTGGCTCCTTTTCGAACAGTAAAATATGACAATTCAGATTCTCACCAAGGTCGTTTCCCAGGTAACGTATCATAATATTGCGCGCTGGACGACAGCCTGCGCGGTTATTATCAATGTCACAGTTATGAAACAAAGCGGATGGCATTATGCAGTATACACCAAACATATCTACTATCTCGAAGAAAGGAGTACATAATTATTATTTTAAAATCAAACATTTTCCTCTGATCCTTAAATCGTCGATAATAATAATATATAATAATTTTGAACAAACCGTGTACGACTCGGACGAATTTAAAACTATCTAGAGCACCTAGACAAGACGTTTTCAGATTACAAAAATATAATATGTGCTAAATTATTACAGAACTAGCTGTTGCTCGCGACTTCGTCCGCGTGGACTTCAGTTTATAGCGCGCGGTGTACAGTTTTTTACAAAACTGCGCAGTTTTTTGAAAAGATATGTACAGTTTTCGTAGAGAACTGCACAGTTTTTACAAGAGATCTGTACAGTTTACATACAGAACTGCACAGTTTTTTCACAGAACTGCGCAGTTTTTCGAAAAGATCTGTACAGTTTTCGTAGAGAACTGCACAGGTTTTACAAGAGATCTGTACAGTTTACATACAGAACTGCACAGTTTTTTCACAAAACTACGCAGTATTTCGAAAAGATGTGTACAGTTTTCATAGAAAACTGCACAGTTTTTATACAGAACTGCGCAGTTTTTTGAAAATATCTGTACAGTTTTCGTAGAGAACTGCACAGTTTTTAAAACAGATATGTACAGTTTACATAGAGAATTGCACAGTTTTTACGGAACTGCGCAATTTTTCAAAGAGATCGTACAGTTTTCATAGAAAACTGCACAGTTTTTTCACAGAACTGCGCAGTTTTTTTCATGAAGAACTGCACAGTTTTTTCACAAAACTACGCAGTATTTCGAAAAGATGTGTACAGTTTTCATAGAAAACTGCACAGTTTTTATACAGAACTGCGCAGTTTTTTGAAAATATCTGTACAGTTTTCGTAGAGAACTGCACAGTTTTTAAAACAGATCTGTACAGTTTACATAGAGAATTGCACAGTTTTTACGGAACTGCGCAATTTTTCAAAGAGATCTGTACAGTTTTCATAGAAAACTGCACAGTTTTTATACAGAACTGCGCAGTTTTTTGAAAATATCTGTACAGTTTTCGTAGAGAACTGCACAGTTTTTAAAACAGATCTGTACAGTTTACATAGAGAATTGCACAGTTTTTACGGAACTGCGCAATTTTTCAAAGAGATCTGTACAGTTTTCATAGAAAACTGCATAGTTTTTTCACAGAACTATGCAGTTTTTTGAAAAGATCTGTCCAGTTGTCGTAGAGAACTGCACAGTTTTTACAAGAGATCTGCACAGTTTACATAGAGAACTGCACAGTTTTTCACAGAACTGCACAGCTTTTTCCCAGAACTGCGCAGTTTTTTGAAAAGATCTGTACAGTTTTCGTAGAGATATGCACAGTTTTTACAAGAGATCTGTACAGTTTACATAGAGAACTGCACAGTTTTTCACAGAACTGCGCAGTTTTTTCACAGAACTGCACAGTTTTTTGAAGAGATCTGTACGGTTTTCGTAGAAAACTGCACAGTTTTTTACAAAACTGCGCAGTTTTTTGAAAATGTATGTACAGTTTTCGTAGAGAACTGCACAGTTTTTACAAGAGATCTGTACAGTTTACATACAGAACTGCACAGTTTTTTCACAGAACTGCGCAGTTTTTCGAAAAGATCTGTACAGTTTTTGTAGAGAACTGCACAGTTTTTTCACACAACTGCACAGTTTTTTCACAGAACTGCACAGTTTTTTCACAGAACTGCACAGTTTTTCGAAATAACCTGTACAGTTTTCGTAGAGAACTGCACAGGTTTGTTACAGAACTGCACAGTTTTTCGAAAAGATTTGTACAGTTTTCATAGAAAACTGCACAGTTTTTATACAGTACTGCGCAGTTTTTCGAAAAGATCTGTACAGTTTTTTCACACAACTGCACAGTTTTTTCACAGAAATGCACAGGTTTTTTCACAGAACTGCGCAGTTTTTTCACAGAAGTGCGCAGTTTTTTCCCAGAACTGCACAGTTTTTTGAAGAGATCTGTACGGTTTTCGTAGAAAACTGCACAGTTTTTTACAAAACTGCGCAGTTTTTTGAAAAGATATGTACAGTTTTCGTAGAGAACTAATCTTCTTTGAAAACAGAATACCGAAAAAATATAATAAATAATAATATAAAACGCGAGAGGAACGAAATACGCAGCCGCATGGTGGCGGGAACGTATTTTTTTTGTATTTTAGTGAAAACATGGACGATTGTGACATTTTCTTGTAAAATATGGACTTATCTTTGTAAAACCCTAAAATATGGAAAAATATGGAAAATAAAACTTGGGATTTCACAGTCTAAATATGATAATTCGTGTAAAAACACATTCCCTAATCATGACTATTAAAGTGTATGCTACATAAACGAGTAATCTGGCTCGGCATCCAATTCAGTTCGTTTCTTACTAAACGAAGTACGAACGGCATGATTATAAAAATAAGATACTACATACTGATGTCAGTCAGACCCCCAGTTATGAATTATGATTAAATTGTTACATCTTGCATAACACTGTAAATGGCGACTTTGTAAAAATTTTGTAAATATATTATTTTTTGATTATTGCATTTTTACAATAACATGTAAACTTAGTAAGATAAACACAAAGAGACCAGCTTAATTTTACGCAAATACCCTGGCATCCAACTTAAATAAACCATCTTTTTGGGCATGTTTTTGGGTCGGAAAAAATACAAGAACTTTACCTAAGCATAATTTTAAAAAAATCACTTACTGATGAAACTTGAAAGGTTATTCCTGTATTAAAAGTCGTATCTGTATGACTTCTACACCATTTCACAGGGCATTTAGGCATTTTAACAACGAAAATTTTGTAAAAAGCTACGTAAAAAGTAAATAAACCATAAGTAAACAAATTGTAAAATGAGTGTGACAATAATTATCATGTCAACCCGGTTGAACGTCACTCGAGTATATATACACGAAAAATGTGTACCGAACACATGCATAAATGTGCATGTATTCGGGTCACATTTTGTAGCCATTTGGTGCACTTTTTTTGACGGAGTTACTCTTCCTGTAGTTTAAAGTTCACTGCATAGAACGGAGCATTTTGGAGTAACGAACTTGCGGACAAGTTTGTAATATGGCATGTTTTTTTACATTTTTGTTATTTTTTATTATAATCATAATCTTATATATAAAAATGGATTTTCAAATGTGTAAGTCGCGCTAAAACTCGAAAACGGCTGATTGGGTTGATTTTAGTCTTAACCTTCATAAGGTCTTTGTTGCCGTGCTTTGGGTCAGATTTGACCCAAGTAGTAAAATTATTATAAAAAATTAACAAAATAAATATAAATTAGTAAAAGGAATTATTTGTCATTTTTTAATTTTATTTCTATAGAAATACTTAAAACTTTTGGAAAAAATATAATTTACTATATCTAGACTTGATAATATAAAGCTGAGAAGTATGTTTGTTTGGATACGATAATCTCACAAAGCGCTTGGCGGATTTTTATATAATTTAGCGAAGGTATAGAGTAGACTACGAGGAACGATAATATAAACAATTTTTTTGTTAGAAAATGTACGGTTCCCTTTTTCCAGTTTGCGAAATCACTGATTAACGTGGACGGAGTTGCGCGAAATATCTAGTCTAATATAAAAAGAAAATAGGCAATTTTGATAGATATTTTTATAAAATGTGGCAAAGCAGTAATAGAAAAGAAACGTAAATTAGGTATATCTTATTGATGTCGTACAACTACCTATTGTATTAAAATTTTTTACGTATGAATGTCTTACAATCTCACACCAAAAGTTTTATTGACAGTTTCAGAACATTGTTGGCAACGACTTCTTTTAGGAAGCTTCTTAGCTGTTGTTAGGAATAAGTTGATGGAATTTTCCAAGTAGTATCGTCGTTTTGCTAGGCACCTTTTCTTTAGCCGCAAAAAGTGTGAAAACATTGTAGGCTGATCTATCTGCCATGTTACTCAAGTGGCCTATTTGAGGCCAAAGATTTGTTTTTCTTCTAGCCAGGGCATCTAGGCCATCTTTATATTCGATGTAGTCAAACTAATAATCACAGGTTTTTTTGTCAAATCAATCAGGTGGTGGGGCTGGTGGCAGAATCATATAATCATAAACCACAGATGTCATAAATCATAATATTATTTAGTTGGTTTTGATGGCATGTATTGTCAAAACGGGAATCTTTTTTGAATACGACAAGCTGCCCATCTATTGTAAAATATTTTATTTTTATTGGTCTTAGTGTTATAAATTATGATTCTAAGACTTGTATGGGTAGAACAAAAGAACGTCTTATTCGAAAGTTATACGATATCTTAACTATAAGGACTAGCTAACTATTTGTTATAAGTTGCGGTCAATTCTGACCCAAAGACCGTTAGAGTAAAAAAAGCCATACGCGAAATATTTAAATTATTTTTTGAAAACTCATTCCACTTATAAGTTAATTGAAACGAATAATTAAAAGTCATAAAATATCATACTTCTTGAGCGCTTATTTTCTGAGAAAATTTTATTTCTATCTCAAAATGAGTCAAAATTGACCCAAAGACCGTATGAAGGTTAAAATATTCGTACAAGTCCAGCGAAGGTTTTAAAGTGACACGAAGTTCACCGGGACAGCTAGTCTTCTTATATATAAAAATGGATTTTCAAATGTGTTATACGCGCTAAAACTCGAAAACGGCTGAATGGATTGGGCTGATTTTAGTCTTAAAATATTCCTAGAAATCCAGGGAAGGTTTTAAAGGGACACAAAGTTCACTGGGAAGCTAGTCTTATATATAAAAATGGATTTTCAACGGGATTTTACATTTACGGAATCTTAATAAATCGTTTTGCACTTTTAATCAACCCAGTAAAATGTTCATATCATGAGCGATATGATTTTTATACGCTTTTTATTAGCTTCACCTGTATGTTTGTTTGTAACCGACTTCTTTGGGCGCGATTTTGACCCACTTTAAACGGCCAGATTTCGTTCAAACTTTGTAGATTTATCGAGGATCGATGACAATACACTAATTTGATATAATTATTCCATTTTTTCAATTTGTATGTTTGTTTGTAAGCGACTTCTTTGGGCGCGATTTTGACCCACCTTAAACGGCCAGATTTCGTTCAAACTTTGTAGATTTATCGAGGACCGAAGACAATACACTAATTTGATTAAATAAAGTATTTTTTAATTTTTTAGTTTGGTTTTCTATAAAAAGAGTGTTTTTAGTTTTTGTTAAACTAGGTATCATTTTATTATGTTTGAATCCTATGTCTTTTATGTAAAGATTAAATAATAATGGCCCTGGATGATATCCCTGAAGACACCAAAACAAACGGATAGGATGCAATCTAAGATAGATTTGCGCTACGATTTTTTATAAATTAATAAATCCATCCATGGAGGTCACCGTGTATAAATTACATTTCTCATTAGCTTTTCGATCATACCATCATTATAATCTGGGGACACGGCAGTGTCCCCGCCGAGACGAGCCAAGCGAAGTGCAAGGGCACTACCTACCTTTTCTCGGAGTGTTTCGCCGTTTTTTTTAACCTTCATAGAATTGGTTTCTGTAGTAGCAGATAGTTTATATTTTCGGTATATGATTTCATCAATAGACTTATTAAAAATACAAAGTCTCAATTGAATAGCTCAAATACTTTAGATTTTATTGATATCTAAAATAAAGTCACTGGCTCACTGACACACTGAAAATGTTTGGCTACTTCCTGAAGTGCTAGAAAGCTGAAATTTGGTATGTAATCTAAGTTTAGTATACAACCAACAAAAAAATTCATAAACTTGTAATTTTCGCACCCATCCCCTAGAATTGGGTTGGATGTTGCCAATTTGTTGGAGTTAGGGTCGATAGAGTTAGGCGGCGTAGATTCAGAAGCTTGGCTCTACATTAGAATACATACGGTATCTGACTGATCGATGTCTTTTACACAGGGCAAAAATTTTGTGGTCAATGAGGTAACACTTATTTTGTCAAAAGCTTTCGATAAGTTTGCACGATGTCCACCAACACATTACTGTCCACAGCCTGCACAAAAAGCTTTCTACGCTACGATACTTAAATATCATCCAAGATTCAAATCAATATTCAGCTGTTAGATACATGTCTATCTGTGTCTCCGTGAGATAATTTTAACAGAATTATGAAATTAAACGAATTCGTTAAAATATTTTAATTTTTTTTTTTTGCGTGGTTCCATGCGGTTCATTAAAAAATATATGCAATCATGAAATTCGTTAAAGCCACGTTGCTAAGTTGACATATCACTAATAGACTTAATGAAGTGGTCAAATATTTGGGTACACGTCATCAGCTGCCGATCATCAGCGGCTTGATGGTCCTCTTGTACTCGGGGTCAGAGCCGCAGAAGTCCGCCGTCTTGCTGCAGGGGACGCTCACCACCTCGGGGTAGGCCTCCGTGGGTGGTGGCGGTATGGCCTGGCTGAACCCCACCGCCACGACCAGTAGCAGAAATAGCTTGAATATGACCATCCTGAAAGAGTTTTAATGTTCACAGAGATGAAAGAACTGAAAAGAGTTACAGACTTTTGATAGAGTTTCAGAGTTTGTAATGGCAGATATATAGATACTTTATTTAACATTTTTAGGATTTGGCAGCAATTAAAATATGTATTTTATACACAAAACTCTACTTAGTAATTTCTTTATATATCCGATAGTTATACTTTTTTTTCGTAACGGTTTGTAACTTTTTTGTTGTACCTTTTGCGTAAAACAACTAATATAACTTACTTGTTAGTTCTCTACTTTCAGACTAACGTTGATATATAATATTGTGCAGTTATATCATGTACTTTTTTTTATTTAGTATTCAATGGAATTTAAATAATGTCCGACAATGAAAAAATTGGAATTACATTTCAATTTTCTAACGCTAAATCAATTTTTAACAAATTATATGCTCATTCTTTTCAAAGCTGAGTTACATAATATCTACGAATAATAAAAACTAATAATATCAATGTTGAGCTTGATGTTTTTCAAACAATCTAACCGCCGTACTCAAAGACATTTAATTTTGATTAACCTTTAATTTAATAAAGAGTTTGACAGATAATAAGGTCTCATTATGATAATATGATGAACCCAGCCATAATGTATGCATTATGGCTGGCTTATGTCAACATTTTGAATTAAAATTACAATGTTCAATTACAGTGCAGCATCGGCAGTTAGATTTCCTTCAAACTTATGACCAAATATTAGGCAATAAGTCAGTACTTATTAATACAGGGAAAAGGTGGTAATGTGGCCCCTGCATATAGTATATTGGCCCCCCTCAATATTTAATGTTTTAACAACGCTATCCAGTATAATTTTGGTGGAACGGGTTGCTCGCGGCATGCTACTAATGTAGCACCGTACAAATCCAACAGAGGCTGTCAAGTTCGATTGTCATTCGATCAAGTTAAACTTGCGACCTGCAATACTTTTAAGTGTGTGTGATTATATTTTGATTGTTGTTAAGAAACAGAAATATTTGGCTTTTGTTTTCAAACATCGGATACATCAAACTGTTCTCCTACGGAATTTAAAAGGTAAATGTAAAATTATTATACATTTAATAAAATAATAATATTTTTGGTACGTTTGTTTAAATATTTGCAATGATTGTAATTTGGCCCCCTCACATTGGTCGTAATGTTGTTCCAATGACAGAGCTGGAGAGTCATGGGTACAGTATCAAATTTTTGACTAACGGGCTATGTAGCCTGTGGAGGCTCCAAAGGTGACTATTACATTTGTGATTTTTGCCGTTAAGTTTCACTTGTGCAATACATTTAATGTGATATCCCCGGGGGGCCACATTACCATCACTTGATCGCAAAATACCAAATGTGATTGATTATGAATAATTAAAACTTTCGATTATCCTGCACGAGTTTTATTTATTCCCTAATAAGGCATGTTTAAACAAATGAATAAGAAGTCCCATAATATATTTTTTAGGTTTCAGATTCCTATAATTTTTAAATAATGCTTGATAAATTAAGTGGGGGGCCACATTACCACCTTCTCCTATAACAATATGATAAAGACTTTTTGTAATGAAGGAATATGCAGTAGATTTCTTTAATTTTGCAATATTATAATTTTATATCATAAACAAAGCATGTGTTTTAAGAATCTTGACTCTGTAAAGCATTTGTGTTGTGACTTGTGGATGCTGTCGGGTTTTTTAGATCATAATATAGAAGAAAACTGCATTTATAATAATATACTTAATATCAGGTTTTGTGTAGACTAACACACAAAATATTCTTAAAAACATCCATCAATGCATTTTTATTTTTTGTCATCTCAAAGGGAATACGTACGTTGAGGTTGTACCTCAAAAAATCATTATAACCGATTACTTACGCCGAAACAAAAAGTAAGGTAAAAATTTGAACATTACACAAAATACCTACGTTTAAAATAAAAGAAAAATACGTAAGTCTAGTGAATAGTGATGTTCCATGCGCCATTGTAAGACGCTTATTAGGAAAATATGTTCATACTCGTGCTTACAGTTCATACCTTGATAGAAGCACTCTATAGCTTACTATAATGTATACTCTATGGTAATAATTATGCTTATTGCTTAGAGCTTAAATGCATGTTTAAATGCTATGCTTACATGGCTTATGACACCGCAGGCATGAGGTGTTTAATTTTTAATTTTTTTTTTTTTGTAATTATTGTACGTGTTATTACAAGGTATTATTTATATATTAGTTTATTTTTATAAAATATTATATTTATTTTAGTAATATTATGTCTGACACTTCTTTTGGTGACTTTTTTTCTGTGTCTGGTTCCTCGATAAACAGTGATGAGAGTTTTTTAAGTGCTTCTTATACTCCCATTAGGGATACCATTATAAGTAATTTTTCTAATGTCAAAAAATGTTTTAAGGCTGTTCATATAAATGCACAGAGTATTCCGGCTCATTATTCTGATATGTTGACCGCTTTCGATCAGGTAAATGTTGACGCCATCTTCGTGTCTGAGACCTGGCTTAAGCCTGGTTTTAAGCTAATTCGTAACGACCGTGTTGGGAGAGGCGGTGGTGGCGTTGCGATCTACCTACGTTCCGACATCTCTTTCTCAATAATAAGTTCGTCTGCGCAGGACCTACCAGTGGATTCACTTGAGTATTTGCTGATTGAGGTTCAGGTATCTTTCAGTAGTAAAATGCTTCTTGGTGTTTTCTACTGTCCCTCGATGCATCATAACTATTTCTCATCTTTCGAGAGCATACTTGAATCTTATAAGCCTAACTACACTCATTTAATTATAATGGGTGATTTTAACACATGCATGCTTAAGAACGATAGTAGATCCAAGAACCTTATGTCAGTTTTGGATGCATGTAATTTGAGTTTACTGCCATTAAACCCAACACACTGCTCCCCAGGTTGTCGTCCATCATGGCTTGACCTGATCATTGTATCCTCGCCAAACTCAATTAGCAAACACGGTCAGACTTCTGCGGAAATGTTCTCGTATCACGATCTGATATACGTTGCTTTTAACATTCGCACTCCCAAACCTAAACGTAGAACACTAATGCAGCGTAATTTTTCATCCATGGATGTGGATGCCCTAAGAGAAGATGCAACTCTTATAGATTGGACGCCTCTATTTACAGCAGCTTCAATTGATGCCAAGGTGGAGATATTCAATACTTTGCTTACATCGCTTTACGATAAGCATGCTCCCATTAAAGCCGTAAGAATTAAGCATCTACCCGCGCCTTGGTTGTCGAATGAATTGAAATCCCTAATTAATGCTAAACACGCGGCTAAGGCAAGGTTTAAGAGAAACAACTCCAACGAGCACCGAGATAGTTATATTAAATTAAGAAACCGTTGCAACACCATGTGTCGAGATGCTCAACGGCGATATATCCATGCCTCAGTTGAAAACGGTGATCCAAGTAAAACTTGGAAATTTCTGAAAACACTAGGTATTGGCAAAAATTCTAATTTAAGTGAATCCTGCAATGTCGATATAAATGCGCTCAACAATCATTTTGCTGACTCTCCTACTATGGATCCTACTATAAAATTGCAAACCTTAAATAAGATCTCTCTATTACCCAAATCAAACACCGAGCCATTTACCTTGTTACCTTTTACTGAGGACGAAATTAGAAGACACATAATGTCGATATCATCGAATGCTGTTGGTGATGATGGTATAAGCCGCAAAATGATTCTTCCAATCTTAGATTTAATCACTCCCATCCTTTCACATATTTTTAATTTTTGTTTAACGACATGTTCTTTCCCTAATACCTGGAAAGCCGCTCACATAATCCCTCTGCCTAAATCCTCTCGTCCTAAAACCATTTCCGATTTTCGCCCCATATCAATTCTTCCCTTTTTATCAAAAGTATTAGAGAAACTTATACATCATCAGCTCAATAGATACGTTACCCACCATAATCTCCTTAGTTCGCATCAATCTGGCTTCCGGACGGGACATAGTACTACGACGGCCCTGGTCAAAGTTACAGATGACATTCGGTCTGGGATGGACGATAAGAAGTTGACCATCTTGACTTTGCTCGACTTTAGTAAAGCGTTCGACTCTATTGATCATGACATCCTGCTCAGCTTGCTGGCAGTATTTAACTTTTCACCTTCTGTGATTCAGCTATTTCGTAGCTACCTCGAGGGTCGACGTCAAAAGGTCAAAATTTCAGAATCTCTCTCTGACTGGGCCGCTTCGTACGCATCTGCTGGTGTCCCTCAAGGTGGTGTATTGTCTCCTTTACTTTTTGCCCTGTTTATAAACTTTATTACTCTATTAATAGTCTGCTCATTCCATCTGTATGCAGACGATTTACAAATTTATACACAGTCGACTTTGGATACATTACCTGAAGCAGTTGGGGTTATGAATAGAGATTTATCGGCCATTTGTGATTGGAGTAAGGAGTATGGTTTACTTCTAAACCCTATAAAGTCACAATCAATAATTATTGGCAGTCCGGGGCTTGTTTCCAAAATTAACTGGAATACGTTACCACCAGTTCTCATCAATAATACAGTAATACCCTATAGTAAAGTAGTTAAGAATCTTGGTGTATACATTGATGAACACCTGTCCTGGTCACAGCATCTGAAGGAAGTAAGTAGGAAAGTGTTTTCCACGTGGCACTCTCTAAAAAGACTGAGATACATTTTGCCGATTCCTACAAAAGTAGCCCTGGCCGAGTCACTGTTTCTGTCACTCCTAGATTATGCCGATGTCAGCTTTATTAACTTAACTGAGGAGAAGCTGGACAAACTTGAGCGCCTTCAAAACTTGTCTCTAAGATTCATCTTTGGATTACGCAAATTCGATCATGTTTCAGAGTTTCGCAATAAGC
Source organism: Polyommatus icarus (assembly GCA_937595015.1). Lineage (NCBI taxonomy): Eukaryota > Metazoa > Arthropoda > Insecta > Lepidoptera > Lycaenidae > Polyommatus > Polyommatus icarus. The sequence goes on along the minus strand of OW569321.1, from coordinate 28,783,280 downwards.
TGAAGTGGCTGCCGATACGTGACCGTCGCAATGCTCGTGTACTATCACTCCTTTACACCATCCTTTTTGATCCCAACAGTCCTCAATACTTTAAAAAAACCTTTACGTTTCGCTGTCATGACAGGCAAGAGCTGAGGTCATCGTCCAATCTCTTACTAGATATCCCTACTCACCGCACAAAGTTTTTCCACTCGTCCTTCTCTGTCCAGGCCATACTCCTCTGGAACTCCCTACCTACACGAATCAGGCAAGCCAAAACTTTAAATATTTTTAAGTCTTCTATAAAAGAATATTATCTAAGTTTGAGGTGTCAAATTTAAATTCTAAAAATGTATCTTACAGCAATAAATATATTGATATGTATTAATATGTATTTTTATTTTTAGTATTATATTATATATTATTATTATAATTCAGTATAGTATGTATCTATGTATAAATTATAAATATAATAATTATGATATTGTTTATGTATATTTATTTTATTTTATACGAACTTTTTATACTTTTAAGCACTGTACCCATATCCAGCAATTTTATCCTCTCGCTCGAAGGTTGCCTGGAAGAAATTGCTGCTTAGTAATAAGGCCGCCTTTGTGTACCTTCTTTATATGATATTATTTATATTATTTTAAACTTTGTCTTTATAATGATTGTGCACAATAAAGTATATTTTCATTTAAGGACTTAACTTCTGATCCGCCGTCTGCCTGTGTGAAAGAGGTTTCTCTAAAATATAATAAAAACAATCGTTTTGATATTCAATTTATTTTTCATACAATACACTGTTAATGTGAATCACAAAAATCATTTTGCTCATCAATATAACTGTAAAACCACGTTGCTAATGCAAGACAAGGCAAGGTGGTTCCGCCATCGGTGGATTACCTGCCGCCCTTGAAGACCGGATTAAGGGTTTTCCAGTAGTTGGGGTCGGAGCCGCAGAAGTCCTTGGTCTGGCTGCAGGGGACGCTCACCACCTCGGGGGAGGCCTGCGTCGGCGGCATAAACAGCAGCATAAACAGCTTAAAGATAAGCATCCTGAGAAGAGATTAGTCGCTCAAAGACATTTTATCCTCCTTTTTATGATGTCGATTAAATATATATTATTATATTTGACACCTCCGTCATCCGTGGTCCAGTGGTTTAGTTAGGACAATGCCGGCTGATCACCTGATTGTCTGACAAGTAAGTTGATCCATGCGTCGGATGGTAAAGTCGGTCCTACGCTGATCTCTCGTCAGTCGTGTCGGTTTTCCGTCCCACTGGGTTATGAAAGTAAAAGGAATAGAGAGTGCTCTTGTGTACTCCGCACACACTTGGGCACTATAACCTACTAAGTATTACTCCTGCGTAACTGGAATTGGTTTCAATAAAACCGTCCACCGTAACCGAAACCGGTTAGGAAGTTATATATATTTGACAATAATTATTAGGAACAAAACAGATTTAATAGCTGAATATAATTAAGTATACTTAGGGCCTGTTTCACCGCTTCCTGATAAGGCTATCCACCACTTAATTTGACAGATGGAGTATGGAAAATCTGTCAAATAACCCTATCGGGCACCTTATCTGGAAGCGGTGAAACAGGCCATTACTGTTTTATATTTCGATTCTAATAACTTACTTAGATATTTATCGTCTGAATCACTATAGTACTTTGCAGTTATATTGTGTTCTATTTTATTTAATCGTCCTTAGCACAAAAATAATTTTTGATAATAATATAAAAATTAGAATCACTTGACTCAATTTTTTAAGTTTAAATCGATTGTTTGCATGTGCAAACACATTAAGCGAGGATGAATTTTTATTTTCGCGTCCACCCCATCGTGTGGACTGTCATTGGGTAGGTTTTTAAAAAATATTATGAGTATTCATAGATCATTTTCCGATTTAGCGATCCATTTGTGAAATATGAAGTTTTAAAGTGGAAAAAATCGTTAGAGTCCAGTGTCCCCCCTTCTATCAGCTAAACTGTTATTTCTGGAAATGTGAAAAAATTCACGGGAGTATAAAATATGCTGAATTTAAAAGGAAAACTATCACGGCTAAGAAGACTTCATAAGTTATTGAGTAATAGTCGATCAACTTAAAAAATGTATTCGGCGAAGTATAATGGAACTTTTCGTTCAAATTTCTTTGAAAGTAACTGAGAAAGCCTGAAACACAGGGTATCCTAGTTCAGGCAATACTATAATCATTAAATTTGTACTTACTTAGTTTAAGTAGCTCTAATATAATTTGTATCTCATCATTATTGTAAATACTGAATAAATATTATTATTATTATCATAAAGATGTTGTTAGTAGTGCAAAACACGTTATAAATGTACATTCATTGACCATACAAAAATTTTCAAAAACTAACGGTACTATTTAACCCTATATTGTGCGTAGTGATGAGCAAAGCAAGACCAAGACCAAGACTCAACCAGTCTTGGTCTTGGTCTTGGTCTTGCTTGTGCAGTCTTGGTCTTGGTCTTGCTCAAATCTGTCTGGTCTTGGTCTTGGTCTTGGTCTTGCACGCCTAGTCTTGGTCTTGGTCTTGCAAAAAGCAAGACTCTTGCAAACATTTTTCAAAACTTTTTGTAAACGTTTTCATTTTCTCAAAAACACAGAAAAATAAAAAATTTGAAAAATAAGAACTTTTTCTGGGATTTCTTCTAGAATCTAGATTATTTTTAGGGTTCCGTAGCCAAATGGCAAAAACGGAACCCTTATAGATTCGTCATACAGTCTGTCTGTCTGTCTGTCTGTCTGTCTGTCTGTCTGTCTGTCCGTCCGTATATCACAGCCACTTTTCTCCGAAACTATATACTTAGAGCTATACAATTGAAACTTGGTAAGTAGGTAGTGATGAGCAAAGCAAGACCAAGACCAAGACTCGACCAGTCTTGGTCTTGGTCTTGTTCTTGCTTGTACAGTCTTGGTCTTGGTCTTGCTCAAATCTGTCTGGTCTTGGTCTTGGTCTTGGTCTTGCACGCCTAGTCTTGGTCTTGGTCTTGCAAAAAGCAAGACTCTTGCAAACATTTTTCAAAACTTTTTGTAAACGTTTTCATTTTCTCAAAAAAAACAGAAAAATAAAAAATTTGAAAAATAAGAACTTATTCTGGGATTTCTTCTAGAATCTAGATTATTTTTAGGGTTCCGTAGCCAAATGGCAAAAACAGAAACAGCCTGGAAACAGGCAGACGAACAGGCAGCGATGTGTAAGTATGTACTTACACATCGCTGCCTGTTCGTCTGCCTGTTTCCAGGCTGTATAAGAACTTGAAACTCATGATAAGTAGATAATGTTATTAATATTTTTAATAGTTATAAATATTTTATCTCATATTATTATTATTTTTTTTTTTAAAGAAGGCAGGTCGCTATAGCCCTGGCGTCACTGCGACCCATGAGGATCTATTGTGACTCCTTCGCACTAAAGAATCATCCCCAACCCGATACCGCTCATAAATTGAACGATATGGTTGGGGTTGGTGCCACGAATTTCCTCTGTGGATGAGTATTCGTGGCGACCAAGGTGCCTGTTCCTGCTCTGTACTAGAGCAGGACAGTCGAGGAGAAGGTGTATAGGTGTTTCATCCTCCTCCTCACAGAATCTGCAAGTCGTTATACTACAAATACCCATTCTGTTTAGGTGTTTGTTGAGCTTGCAGTGCCCAGTTAGGCTTCTGGTAAGGATTCTTAATTGGTTCCTACCCAGGGTGAGCACTAATTCTGATAGTTTCTTGTTGAAGCCAGGAATTAGTGGCTTGGAGTGTTCAAGGCCAGGGGTCTCAGCCCATTGCTTCCTGCATAGTGTGTGGCCCCATTCCTTGAGCACTTGTTTTGTGGTACTGGGAGTTATACCACAGACAGGTTCTGGGCCATATATGAGACTCTCGGCCCCAAGCCTAGCCAGTTCGTCAGCGGTTTCGTTGCCGGGGACGTTACTGTGGCCCGGGACCCATACTAGGCGGATGCTGTTGTTCCTTCCCAGCATGTTTAACGTTTCAATGCATTCCAGAACTAATTTGGACGAGACTTCTCCGGCAGTCAGTGCTTTAAGTGCAGCTTGACTGTCGGAGAAGATAAACACGTTTTTATTAACTAGGGCCATCTCCAGGCTTTCTAGTGAACAACCGAGGATAGCGAAGACTTCAGCCTGAAACACGGTCGCAAACTCCCCCAAACAGGCGTATTTGCCTTTCGGTGGCCTGCCTCCGTAGAATCCGGCTCCCGCACGGTTGTCTTTCCTTGATCCATCCGTGAACCAAACTATGTCGCTAGGGCGGACATCGATTGGGATTTTTCTTTCCCAGTCCTCCCTGGAAGGTATAAAAACCTGATATTGCTTCGAAAAGCTATTCACCTTGATCATGGCATCTGATGGCATGGCCATGACAGGTGATTCACTGAGAGACTGTTCCAGCTGTCGAAACGGGGTGGAGGTCCAATTCGTCTTACCCGCCGTCCTGGCCCTGAGAGCCACCTTTCTGGCCTCCATCTGAACAAGCAGAGGAAGCGGAGTTAAGTTGATCAGGGCCTCGAGAGAAGCGGTGGGTGTTGACGAGAGTGCACCCGTGATTATAAGACATGCCAGTCTCTGTACGCTGTTTAAACTTTTTATTACAGTATACTTGTTCAGCCTTTTTATGCCACACTACGCAGCCATATGTGGTAATCGGTCTCACTACGGCTGTATATAGCCATAGCATTGCCTTCGGCCGAATACCCCATTTAGAGCTGACAAGCTTCCAACAGGAACCCAGGGCACATCTAGCCTTTTTCGTAATGTACTCGATGTGCTTATTCCAAGTGAGTCCTTTGTCTAGGATTACTCCTAGATATTTGAAATCACCCGCAAACTTAATAGTTTTCCCGAAGAGTATTGGGGGTCTTAGTCCCTCCAACTTCCTCTTTTTGGTGAAAGGTATCAAGACCGTCTTATCAGCGTTTACTGTTAGCTTGACCCTTTGGCACCAATCCTCGACGACTCTTAGTGCTGACTGCATCAACCCAGCGACCACCGATGCGCATTTTCCCACCACCATGATCGCCAGGTCGTCAGCGTACCCTTGAGCGTAGTAACCTAAGAGGTTCAGTTCCCTTAGTAGTTCATCCACTACCAGGGACCATTCCAGGGGTGACAGCACACCTCCTTGTGGGCAACCTTGTGTCAGCCTGATTTTGAGTGTCAGGTCCATGATAGTCGATGAGGCTACTCTGTTGTCGAGCGTGGCTTTGATCCATTTCCTAGTAGTTGGATCTATATTCTTTGAAGCCAGGCCATCTCATATTATAGTCACTGCGACTAATTATTTTTTTTAGCAAGAGTCTTGCATGGAGCAAGACTCTTGCATAGTCGGTCTTGGTCTTGGTCTTGTTCTTGCACACCTAGTCTTGGTCTTGGTCTTGCTAGTCTTAGGGTAGTCTTGGTCTTGGTCTTGGTCTTGCAATTTTTGCAAGACCAAGACCAAGACTGCAAGACCAAGACTAAATTTGCTCATCACTATAAGTAGGTGTATTCTGTGAACCACAATAATACTTATTTTGATACAAAAATAGAAAAAATATGAGAGAGACTCTTCCAAAGAGGTAAAATGTTTGTTCTCTCCCCTCTAACTTCTAAAGTATGATAAGATATGGCATGATAAGTCTAAAAAATATATATTATAATTGTACATTACTATAGAAACTACCAAGAAAAAATTGGTTTGAACGAGAACTAGCAAGAAGTTTTTGTATACGTTATAAATGGTATACCTTAATTTCATTAATTCAACAGAAATCGGCCAAACACGAGTTGTACTTGCGCACGAAGGGTTCCGTACCACTACAGAGCAAAAATTGACTAAAAATTGTATTTTTTGTATGGGAGCCTCCCTTAATTATTTAATTTATTTTAATTTTATTATTAATTATTAAAGCACAAATACAATTATGTATTTTGTGATTATTTCAATTGCCTCTGTGTTGCCGATATTGATGAAGAGCAAAAAATAGCAAAAAAATCACGTTTGTTGTATAGGAGCCCCCCTTAAGTATTTAATTTATTTTGCTTTTAGTATTTATTGTTACAGCGGCAATAGACATACACAATCTGTGAAAATTTCAGAAGTCTAGCTATAGCGGTTCTTGCGTTATAGCCTGGTGACAGACAGACGGACAGACGGACAGACATCGAAGTCTTAGTAATAGGGTCCCGTTTTTACCCTTTGGGTACGGAACCCTAAAAATATTTTAATTCCATGAAATAAACCTATTTGGCTGATGCGGAACCCTTCATGGGCGAGTCCAACTCGCACTTGACCGGATTTTCGGATTCTCTCTCGGTCGAAAGATCTTACTTTTCGGCCGCCATGTATAATGTATATGTAATATGTATTCCCAAATTTTTAGTTTGAATGCATGGTTACATAATCAAAAGGGTAAAAACGGGACCCAATTACATACTTACACATCGCTGCCTGTTCGTCTACCTGTTTCCAGGCTGTATAAGAACTTGAAACTCATGATAAGTAGATAATGTTATTAATATTTTTAATAGTTATAAATATTTTTAACCGACTTCCAAAAAACGAGGAGGTTATATGTTCGGCTGTGGATATTTTTTTATTTTTATTTTGACGTGACAACGTCTTAAATTAGGTTGCGGCTGGGAGTCACTTATGAAAAAGTGTAACGCTCGGTAACGTTACGATGAGTCACCGAACGAGAGAGAGGCCCGCCGAATGCCTTGCGTCTCTCTCCCACACGTTGTCACGTAAAATCTTCGCCCGTAAAACCGACTTTACAGGCAACCATTTTTTTTTATTTTTTTTTTTTGTATGTTCAACGATTACTCCGCCGTTTGTGAACCGATTTTCGAAATTTTTATTTTGTTGTATTAGGTTTCACTCCAATTTGGTCCCATTTTCACAAAGGTGGTGACCTGATGATGGGATCCATGAGTAATCGAGGGAACTCCTCGAAATTTATATGGAAACATATGGTGATTTTGGTTTTATGTGAAGTGTACTAAGAATACGCTACCAAAAAGTCAAATATTGGGTCAAGGTATACCATGGTTTCGATGATGCTGAGAGAACTCCTGATTCCTTATAGATACACGTTTGGGAGTTTCGGCGTTGTTTTAAGAACAGAAAGCATAAACTACTATGCAATTCATATTCATCATCATAATCATCATCATCATCATCGTCATCATCATCATTACCACGTCGTGTTAAGGTCACCAATGTCTCATGGCACAGAATAGATAGTAGTACTGCAAGGCATAGGTATGGATATACTAACTCGTAATAATAATTATGTATTGTTACATAACTACACCTGTTTGTTTAATACACGGCGGTCGGCGCTACAGAGGCGACGGTGTCGCGCGGGCGGCGCGTGGCGGCAAACGACAGATCGAATATTTTACTACTTTATATTATACAGATCGAATACTTTACTAACTACTGTTCACTTCACTGATAATATATTATTTTGTGAGTGTGAGTTGTGACTCATAATGTAAAGAAAAGACGTCTACGTCTTACGCCTAAAACTGGTCTTATGGTTCTGTAGTGTTACCCTAGGACGTTAATCCCTCTGGCGTAATATCAATTAAGACAACCAGTGAGTGTGAGCAAGAAGAAAAATTATTGTAGCGAATTAGTTATATCAAATGCCGTCGAGTAAGCGATACCGCGATGCAGACGCTTAACAACGACATCTGTTGTTGAATTGCGGAACTAAATTTTCTTAGAAAATATAAAGTTTACAAATCTCAACACTTAACAAATTGTAATAAAATACGTAAAATATACGCGAAGGTTTACGTACTAGTGTAACTAAAAAGAGTGAAATTATTATTATTATTTTTAACAAAAAATTAAAACCGACTTCCAAGGTAAAAACAATAATAACATTAATATGAACTAAAAAGTATTAAATAATTTTTACTATCTAATAGTGCCTTTTTCCGAATTCGGCTAAACCTCAACTATTTCTGTACTCAATCTTCATAATTTTGAAGTCGGTGCCAGTTCAAAAAATTTTAAATATTCTGTCAGAGGACTGAAGATTCAGCTATCTGGTACCGACTTCAAAATAATGAAGATTGAGTACAGAAATAGTTGAGGTTTAGCCGAATTCGGAAAAAGGCACTATTAGATAGTAAAAATTATTTAAAACTTTTTAGTTCATATTAATGTTATTATTGTTTTTACCTTGGAAGTCGGTTTTAATTTTTGTTAAAAATAATATCTCATATTATAGTCACTGCGACTTATTAATTTTTTTAGCAAGAGTCTTGCATTAAGCAAGACTCTTGCATAGTCAGTCTTGGTCTTGGTCTTGTTCTTGCACACCTAGTCTTGGTCTTGGTCTTGCTAGTCTTAGGGTAGTCTTGGTCTTGGTCTTGGTCTTGCAATTTTTGCAAGAACAAGACCATGACTGCAAGACCAAGACTAATTTTGCTCATCACTAATTGTGCGTGGTCCGCACACGCACTTGGCCGGTTTTTTTATTACAGCATGTATTCAATTTAATCAGAGACGTGAAATTAAATTTTGTCAGCTGATAATATAAAATTAAATAGATGCTTCATGCTCACGGTAACTCAATTTCAGATACGCGTTGTTTGTGCTTGTTTTGTTTTTTAAACCGGTAAGATTTTATAAAATTTTACTTGCTCTACTTTTGAGCTTTTCTAAGTACCGTAGGTGTTAGCTTCGCTTTAATAAAAATACAGCAGTAATCTTGAGTATATCAACATTCCTTTCCCCGTTTCACATCTCTTTTTGTTTATTATACTTATGATATTAGCTTCCAAAGTAATACCAATTTATTAAAATGGAAGTATATTTTCAGCATCTCCCTAGTATTTACAAATTACTTCGTTTCAAAACTTGGAAGGAAAATGGCTAGTCTGAAGCTGTTATAAAATATCTGTAGCTAATTTTCTTTTCCAGATTATAAGGAAACTATAAAATGTTGGTGAAGTTCTGGTTGAAGATGGTTCTTCTTTGTGCGGCGGCGGCGGTGTCGTGGGCCTTGCCCGACAGTGTGAAGAAAGACTCCGCCACCCTTGAGCCACCATCCGTAACCCAAGTCCGTTAGACACGTCATAAGACGACGGAAATAAAGTGTTATATTGATGTTGGTTTCTTGTTATCTCAACTCCCTAACATATCCATGTGAGAGGTTGGCCGATGTGCAGAGGAAGGTCAAGGAAGGTAAAGCTCAGGGCAGTCATTATTGGGCACCTCTTGTTAGCTATATGACTAGTCGCAAGGGAGTTTCTTTCCCAAGAAATATTGAAATCGAACGAATTTTAATTTAAACACATTACAGTTAAAAGAAACATCCAATATATTAAAGTGTTGCATATTAAAAACTGGAGGTCTTCGATCTAATCCGATACAAACTAATCTGAAAATGTCCTAAGTCCCGAGGAGAGATAAAAAAGGTAACGAGCGAAAAGCCTAAAGATTAGATTCAGAAGAAGGCCTTGTTGTATAAAAAAAAACCTAAATTAATGCTCCATAGATATTTTAAACTGTCGGTTTTAGCTTTGGCCGAAGATTATGTGGATTGTGGATAAACGATTATAATTTGATTATAATATACAACTTAAGTTTCGGCTTCTGTCAAAGTCCTTCAGTTGCACTTCAGTCGGCAGGATGACGATTGACGTATATTGTGTCTATACAACAGGCAGGCGTTTTAACAATAACTGCCATTTACCAGAATTTCCTTCTCAATATTTCTAACAAACGCCGGTTGCATAGCTGACATCATAAGATACGTCATTATTTTTAGGATTCGGGTGTTCTCTGTGAAACAAATATCATAATATTACTGTCACAAAAAACTTTAATAAGTTTATATTTGCATCATTTTTGGTGGCACTGGCAGATTTGCATCAGAAGACTCGCGCTCTCAAATATCACAATCTATTATATTACTAAGCATTTGGCTATACATACGCTTAACTAAATCAACAAACTTTTAAAATTACATTTCAATTTTCTAATGCTGAATCAATTTTTTACAAATTATATGCTCATTCGTTTCAAAGCTGAGTTAAATAGCATTGTTGTGTTTGATGTTTTAAACATACTTACCACCGTACTCGGAGACATTTAATAATGATTAACCTTTAATTTAATAAAGGGTTTGACAGATAATAATGTTAATTTTTATTACTTAAATGTCTTAATTACATTAATTAAGTACTTAATAAAATATGTTCCACTCTGAAGGCGGCAGTTAGATTTCCTTTTTGCTTCAAACTTATGACCAAAGTATTAGTGTATCTAGACTATTTGAAATCACAACGGCGAAAAAAGGCCTTAACTTCTGATACGACTTCTGCCTGTGTCTATATGAGGTCTCGCTAAAATAATAAAATTAAAAGCACTTATTTTGATGTACTAATTTATTTTTTTCATACACTGTCAATGTGCATCACAAAAATCATATTTTTGCTCATCAATATTACTGTAAAATCACGTTGCTAATGCAAGACAAGACAAGACAAGGTGGCATCCTGAGAAGAGATTATAGTCACTCAGATGTATTTTATCCTCGCTCCTCCTTTTTAGGGTCAATTCAGACCGCAACGCGACGTGTAGATGCATTTTTAAAATTGTATGGGTTTGATAGATATGCAAGTCTTTTCATGCTATTGAATTCTGTCAATTCAGTATACATTTAGAAATGCATCTACGCGTTGCGTTGTGGTCTGAATTAACCTTTATTTAGACAACAAACAAAACAGGTTTAAAAACTGAATATAAAATATGAGTAATGAGTATACTATTACATAATTAGTTTCTAAAAACTTACTTCGATGTTTATTGTCAGACACACAAAATTACTGAGCAGTTATATTGTGTTCTATTTTATTTTAATCGTCCATAGCACAAAAAATTATTTTCGATAGTATAAAAATTTGAATCATTGGACTCAATTTCATAAGTTTAAATCGATCTATTGCACGTGCATGTTCGTTTCAAGACTCAAATTATTATGTTCTTACTTGTGCTATACGAAGCCTAATTAATACCTACTACTAACTTGTAGTAGAATTAAAATATAATAATCCCATTCGCATGGACCTCTATAACTAAATACACGTAATCCTTAAAATATAAAGAGCCCGCGGTGTTCGCTTTAGGGCCAACCCACACTTACCACAACCACACGACAACCACAACCACAGCACGTGGTCGGGCGTATATTTCGTATTGTAAATGAACTGGACTGTTCACACGTACCACATTTTGCAGTCGTTGTCGACCACTTGTGTGATACCGACCACATCGCAACCACAAGCGAACTAGTGGCTAACCACATCGCAGCCACAACGTTGCGTCGATACAACGACAGTTTCCTTTCATTGACTTTCGCACGTAGCCACATCGCAACTACTGGCGACAACGCAACCACGTCGACATTTTGTCGGTACCACAAAGCAACTACAAAAACTATCTAATATCTTGCCCCGTGGTCTACAAACTCCACGTTTATGCCTTTCATCAAAATACAATAGTTTCGGGGGCCTGTTCGATGCAACTTTCCCCTTTTTGATTAGAAGTATAGATTGGAAATACACACACTCTTCGTCTTAAACTTTATTTCCCCCAACTCTTTCCGAGCTCTTCCCAGCTGACAGGAGAGGGCTTATTAACGCCGCACCAGTAGTTGTCGTCAGTGCACTTGATGCTGCTGACCTCGAGGAAGGGCTCCGTGGGTGCGGGCTCCGGGGGGGGATCCGGCAGCCGGCGGCGGCCATCTTGGCAGCTCGCCGCGCACACCAGCGCTATCACCAACCATACACGTAGGAACATTCTAGGAAAAAATATTATTATTATGACCTCTTCACATTAAAACTGCTAAACAAAGTATGAATCTACAGAGAACAGACATCAATAATAGTAAGGTCCGAGTATGAATCAACTTCTCTGATAGTACATTGTGCTCGTGTAGTTATTCAAATTTTGATATCGTATCTGGTCGCTCTTAAGCATTTGTGTACTAACGCACATTTTTGTTGAATTATGATTTTTTTGTGGGATGGTATACAAATGCTCAACAGCGTCTATTCGTAAAGGCGTGATACTCACCCAAGAATTACTGTTATAATAAATTTGGTTGTCCTATTAGTACCACCGTGGTTGTCATTCGTGTCGAATGATACAATTTTTTCGATTTCATGACTTTGAAAATGCTTTTTGTAATATTATTCGTAGTCCACATCTCTATCGCTCGATCGGTTTTTTGTTAATAACATTGCGTAAAAAATTAGTAACACGCTGCAAATTTGGAATTAGGTTGTTCTTACCGTTTTGTAACGTGTATTAAATTTGCAGCGTTTTGCAACATACGGAATATTGTTTATTATTAAAAAACAATGAAATTTGTTTTTAACAAGGGTAAAAAATGTAGTAACACGCTGCAAGTTTATAATTTAGTTGTTTTTACCGTTTTCTAACATATACCAAATTTACAGCAATTTAGTAATAAACAATGTTCCGTATGTCGCAAAACGCTGCAAAATTTATACACTTTACAAAACGGTAAGAACAACTTAATTCTAAATTTACACCGAGTTACAATTTTTTTTTACCCCTGTTATTAACAAATTTTATTGTTTTTTAATAATAAACAATGTTCCGTATGTTGCAAAACGCTGCAAATTTAATACACGTTAGAAAAACCTAATTCCAAATTTGCAGCGTGTTACTAATTTTTTTACCCCTGTTATTAACAAATTTTATTGTTTTTTTAATAATAAACAATGTTCCGTATGTTGCAAAACGCTGCAAATTTAATACACGTTACAAAACGGTAAGAACAACCTAATTCCAAATTTGCAGCGTGTTACTAATTTTTTACGCAATGTTATTAACAAAAAACCTTTTTCACCCCTTTTCAACCCTTTCCGTACACCCCAGAACGCTGCAAAATCACACGGTAAGCTATTTAACCTTCTTTAACAGCCCCCTAAAATTTTATCAAGTTACTAATTTCTTTCGGGTTTTGGCTTTAATGACTGGCCTAAGAAGCCGAAACTTAAGTTGTATAATTTAATCGTTTATCCACAATCCACATAGTCTTCGGCCAAAGCTAAAACCGACAGTTTAAAATATCTATGGAGCATTATTTTAGGTTTTTTTATACAACTAGGCCTTCTTCTAAATCTAATATTTAAGCTGTTTGCTCGTTACTTTTTTTATCAGCTCTCCTCAGCACTTAGGACTTTTTCAGTTAGTTTGGATCAGATTAAATTGAAGACCTCCAGTTTTTAATATGCAACACTTTTATATTAAAAATTGGATGTTTCATTTAACTGTAATGTATTTAAATTAAAATTCGTTCAATTTCAATGTTTTTTGGGAAATAAACTCCCTTGCGACTAGTTGTAATTGAAGACGTGAGTGGAAGAATCGAACAAGTAACATTTCGCAACATTCGGACAATAACTAATTTTTTCCCTAATTATTTTAATAAAACTTGTAACTTATCTACATCATAACCTAGCTAATGTATCTGGCTACACATATTATAATCCATAGTTTTTCTATTTCAAATATTTTTTCCGGCCCTAAACCCTCCATTTAAGCAAAAAAACGGGAATTTGTTTCATGTTACTTACCTTATTCCTCCACTCACGTCTTGAATTATTATAGCTAATAAGAGGTGCCCAATAATGACTGCCCTAAGCTTTACCTTCCACGACCTTCCTCTGCACATCGGACAACCTCTTACATGGATATGTTAGGGAGTTGATAATAAGGGCCAGCATACCCTTGATTTGTGCGATCGTTGGGCCGTGCAGCGCCACGATCTCGTGGCAGTGCTAGGTTAGGTAGGTAGTAGGTAGGGAGACCTGTCGCTCCCGAGCATGGTACGCTGCATGCTCGAGAGCGATGAGGCCTGGCAGGCAGCGGTTTCTTTGTGTGAAACCGTCCTTTCATAGAAAGAGGCCGCAGAGCGGAACAGAGAGGACAAGTTAGGGAACGCTTAGGCAAACTAAAGCGTTCCCCTCGGCGCCGGGACTTGCTAAGCCGGGCACCTGCCCGGCTTAGCAAGTCCCGGCGCCGAACCCTCCCATCCCATGCTGTCCAGGAGCCCCGTGGGACCGAAGTTATTGGAGGTTCGCATAGCGACGCCTCCGCACTCCCGTCCTACGCCGGCGGAGCGGAACAGAGGATGGACCATGATCCATCCATCCTGCCCGGCTTAGCAAGTCCCGGCGCCGAGGGGAACGCTTTAGTTTGCCTAAGCGTTCCCTAACTTGGTGGAAGTCCGGCCCCTTGTGAGGTAGACCGGCAGGTCGTGGAGGGAGTCCTATGTTAGACAGATCCAGGATATCCCTCCGTATACGGCTGAGGGCAAACCGCAGGTGGTTTTAGTGGGTAAGCCCGAAGTCGGGAGTCCGACATACCCCCGGGGTGCCTCAGCTTAACTGAGGCACATCCTCAACCCGGGGCACGTATAAAGGGCGTATACTGCGCATCACAAAAAAAACGACATCAATATAACACTTTATTTCCTTCGTCTTATGACGTGCCTAGCCGACAGTATATACCTTTCGGGTTACGAATGGTGGCTCGATGGTGGCGGAGTCTCTTCTTACACTGGGGGGCAGGGCCCACGCCGCCGCCGCCGCCGCACACAAAAGAGCCATCTTCAACCAGAACTTCACCAACATTTTAGTTTCCTTATAATCTGGAAAAGAAAATTACCTACAGATATTTTATAACAGCTTCAGATTAGCCATTTTCCTTCCAAGTTTTGTAACGAAGTTTCTTATTGCGAGTTGCGACAGGGGGTTTGACGGAAAAAATTAAGACCAAAAGTTGTAACGACACTTTTTGCTATAGTCGTGTGCTGTGGTCTCTCTCTCGTAGAAAGCAGGCCACTAGCTTAGTTCCATCCTGGTGTCCCTTGACACCTCTCATGTTTATTTTTTTCAAGTTTTGAAGCTACATGGGTTTTTAATAATCTGGAAAGAGAACCAGATCTTTTACAATGCATTTTCAGAAATGATCTACAGCCTTCCTTGGAATAATATAGAAAATAAACTAGGTATTCCTACAGAATTCTACAGATCTTTCGTAGCTTTGGTTAAATGATTACTTCCAAGTTATCTTTATTCAAGTGTTTATAGGAGACCTTCGTCGTTTTCCTTAAAGAGATGTTCAAATAATTGTCAAAAAGCATTAAAGTAGGTAGAAGAATGGAATAATGCATTATTATTTGTAAAAAAAAATGAAAACCGACTTCCAAGGTAAAAACAATAGTAATATAAACTAAAAAGTATTAAATAACTCTTACTCTTTAATAGTGCCTTTTTCAGAATTCGTCTAAATCTCAACTATTTCTATGCATACTACAGTCTTCATTATTTTGAAGTCGGTCGTAAAAGTTATTTTGAAGAAGTCGGAAAATTTATAACGTGGAAAAGAATTAAATTTATAATTTATTACGTGGAAATGAAAGAACGTGGATAAAAAGAAAAGAAATACTGAAGACTATTGCTGTATTTTTATTATAAGTTTGTAGCTTTCAAATTATGAGATTATAAGGCTCTAAATACGATAAATTATGGAATCTTCGTAGGGAAGCGAGCGAAGCTAACACCTACGTAACGGTCTACGGAACTTAGAAAAGTTCATAAGTAGAGCAAGTAATTTTTTTAAAATCTTACCGGTTTTAAAACCTAAACAAGCACGAACAACGCGTACCTAAAATTGAGTTACCGTCAGCATGAAGCATATAAGCTAGTTATATTTTATATCAGCTGACTAAATTAAATTTCACGTCTCTGATTAGATTATAGTCCGTCAAGAAAGTCATGATAGGCGGGAAAATTTTCTAAACGTAATCACGCTTATAAAGTATATTTTTTTCTTTGTATTTTCACAAAGAACGCTAATTACATTTTAAATATTGTCACCATGCACATTTTTATCTCGAATTAATAAAGTTCTCATATTTTTATTCATTTTTTGATTTGTATACGTTTTGATAGATTGTGTTATGATATTAACGTTTGACGGTTCGCACCGTAGTCGCGCAGATGTGCACGGCCAGTTTCGCGTTGCAGACCACAGATTACTAGTATATATTTTGCAGACGCTCCCGTATCGCGTACCGCGTCCCCTGTCACTGACGCTTATGCCCGCTGTACACTCTCGCCGAGAGCTCTCGGGCGAGAGTCTCGTGCGAGAGCCCCTTTCCCGAGTGGGATCATGTACATTCTCGCTTAGTTCAATCGCAGTAAAGAACTCAGACAAGATGGAGGAAAACGACCATTCACCATTCACTATTCATCGAAAGATATCATTGTAATCCAAAGATTTATAATCATATTTAATTTTATTTCTCACAGATAATTACTCATAATTTCGTTTAATATTGTTATTTTTCTGTTCTACACTGTCCAACGGCGGGATTAGTACTGAAAGACGCGAGAGTGTACAGTAGTGCGCTCGTTTTCCTCGCGAGACCCTTTGTCTCGGGCGCAAAATACCGACAACGGACCGAGAGGGTTCGAGACAGGCGAGACGAGGCGAGCGCACCCATTTACACTCTCGCACTCGGGCCGCCTCGCTGTGTCTCGGCGAGAGTGTACAGCCGGCTTTAGGTTTGTTGTAAGCTAAAAAATTTTCCGCCTCTCATGACTTTCTTGGCAGACTATAAATATGTAGCGTGTTGTTTTATTATCTCTATGGTAGCGTGCTATGCACGACAAAGAAAGAAGGAGGAGTTTTGCCGAGAATACGAAAGAGTGACGTTTTGTTTTTGTATTATTTTCCTAAAATTGTGTTATTTCGGTTTTTAATGTGTAATGTTGGTAGAATATTAACCATTAAATATTCGTTGTCGTGCACAAGTGTGGGCAAGTGATACAACTTCAAGAAACGTGCCATTTTGTGTTCCCTCCAAAACTCCATCGAAAGTTTTAGTAAAGGGTCTACCACTTTACTAAAACAACTGACTTGACTCGTTGACTTTACCGACTACTTTTTAGACTTTGACTAGACTTTCGACTTGACGATAATCTGGAAAAACAACTTGAAAATTTTGTAATTTTTTTACGAAATTTTTTTTTTCTTGCCAAAACTTTACTTGACACTGGCCATGGTTTAAAAGCCGAGAGCCATAACAAGAAAAAAAAAAAAAAAAAAAGAAGGAGGAGAAGACGGCCTTGACAGCCGGTTTTCCCTCGCTCTTCTGGTTTTTTTCTATCGAGTAGTCGTTTGTTTTTACAGTCAGGCAGGTGGTGGAAGAACGATAGGAAGTCTGATCCGATGATTGCTGAGTTTACATCTGCAACTACGAATTACCATGTGAAGTCGCGCCGCAAGTTGAGGCCTAATTTTAGTGGTATACCGTATAGTTCCAAATGTTTTTATGGTACTGCCGTTAGCCGCACTGAGTTCCCAGCTTGTGGGTTTTCTCTTGGAGGGAAGCCAGCGATCGGGGAATCAAGATAGATATAAATACTGCACCCGATCTAGTGGTCCTGGGTAGTTTTTGTAAGGGCAAAGTAGGTTCGTGTCGAGAAGGCGTAGGTGCAGTAGTTGTGGGACTTGGAAGGAGAAGTTGGAAGTTGAGAAGGTGCTTGTGTGGTAGTTGCAGGCGTAGCAGTTGCGGGCAAACTTTCATACGTTTATTATAATTGCATCATTCAGAAGACATCAGAAGACTCGCGCTCTCAAATCCCACTTATCACAATCTAATATAGAGCTAAGCATAAGCCCTTAAAGCCTAATACTAAATCAACTAACAACGCTAACGTTTTCCAAGTAAGTTTCTGAAGGCTCAAGTTTCAAAATTTTCTGAAACAAACCGTTTTAGGAAACAGTTTCAACCATCCGGTCAATTTTATACAGGGTGTAACAAAACAAAGTGATAATACTTTAGGGTGTGTGTTTGTCCCTTGTGATAGAGTTCACTGCGAAACTAGCAGTATAGTAAAAGTATTTTTTTTGTGATCTGTATGAATTTGCCCATAATATAAAACCCCAAAAAAATAATTACTCGACACATAATATGACGCTTATATGTACATATTATTACATATATACCCTAAAGTAATTATATACCCTAAAGTAACTATCACTAATTTGTTTTGTTACACTCTGTATACTTTCTTTCTTACGTGTGTGTGTGTGTAAGTGCCTATTAAAGTATATTTTACTGTGGATGAAATTAAAAATATATTTATGTATTATAATATGTGATTACACCAAGAACATATTATCGTCCGACCGACCGAGATGCTATGTTCGGTCTATCTTAAGAACACTATCGTCATTTCAGGCGTCGTTTATTTAGGCCGATCTTCAAAACTAGACAGCGTGATTCAGGGTCCTATTCAATACCATGCATCCATACTAGTAGTATTATAAATGCGAAAGAGTATCTGTCTGTCTGTCACACTCAAACCGCTGAACCGATTTTGCTGTTTGGTACGATACTTTGAGTCCCGGTAAAGAACATAGGATACTTTTTATCCCGGAAAAATGTACGTTTCCCGCGCAATAAACGAGTTTTGGCGCAACGGAGTTTGCGGGCATTATCTAGTCTAGTTCATTAATAAAACACCGTAATTTTTTTACTTGATTATAATTCCTATCCTCTAATAGGCACCAGCAGGCTGGCGGTGATCTTCTGGACGCTGCCGCACCAGTCGTTGGAGTCGTCACACTTGACACTCACCACCTCAGGGTAGGCCTCTGTGGCCGGTGGCGACTCCGGCACGTAGCCCGACGCCACACACAACAGACCCGTCAACAGTATACACTTCAACAACATTCTACAGATCACTGGCATTGTCGGTCTCGGCACAAACCTTAAAATAGAGAAAAAAAAAACATTCTGCAGATCTGTAAAGGAGGTGTTGTATGTAGATATTTTCTTTTAATAAATTGTAAGTAAGCGATTAAGACTCAAGTGTCTCCGGTTAAAAATATAGTTCTTTATTTCCACCCGCCCGCAAAGAAAAAGAAAGCCCGCAACTCCGTTGTACCAAAATTCGTTTACCACCGGGAAACGTTTATTTTTCCGGGATTAAAAATATCCTATGTCCTGTCCCGGGGCTTAATGTGCCTCTGTACCAAATTTTCTTTTTTGGTCTGTGGTTTAGATTTGAACTTTGAAGAAGTAACAAACAAGACAAGACAGACAGACAGACAGACAGACACACTTTCGCATTTATAATATTTGTATGGATACAGATGTAGTCGTTCACAATGTTTAATGTTAATTAAAATATTAGAAAATATTAAATGTTATAATATCTTACCAGCTGAAACTCAAACAATCAATGCGAGTGAAATATATTGTTCTTACTTTTAAGTTACGTTTTAGTTACATTGCCTGAAATAATGTAACAATTTCGCGCCCCTGATTCAATTGAATTTATTATATTGTGACTATCGCAAGTAAACATTTTTTGCAGATGTCGTGGCCAAAACACAACTGAAACCAGAAGAAAAGTTAGCTTGAAAATTCGATTCGCGGCACAACTAACAATCACATAATCATTATTCGTTTCAATTTCATTTGTCTTAACTGTCGTCTGTCGTTCAAAGAATCAATAGTTCGTTACAGTAGCTAACTCGTGAAACGTAACTTTGTCATAATATACATTGTGGGAATATGTTCTAGAGTCGCTATCCCCAACCCGCGGCCCGCGGGCCGCATGCGGCCGGCCGGGACTTTATTTGTGGCCCGCGTTTTGCCCGCCGGCAAAATAACGTAGTCTACGTGATAGTCGTAAATTTTTTTCCACTTTTAAATCGTAAATTTTTAACAATGTTATTTTTTAACAATTAAAATTTCTGTTGCGGCCCGCGACACCAAGACCAAAACATGTTTATGGCCCGCATGAAAAAAGGTTGGGGACCACTGTTCTAGAGCCTTAAAGAAACATCTACCGAACAAGAATGGGAGTACTCCTGGTGTAAACACGACTCCTTTCAGAACGCCCAACTTTCCAACATATTTCGATATCGCCATTCAAGATAATGCACTGTTTGAGCTACTATGCTGTTTCGGGTATAAAAAAAAGATTTGAATCGATTCTCAATCGTAATCGTAAAGCACACAACGTTTTAACAAAATCGATACAGTATGGTCTCAGCTTAGCAATAAAGATTAAAGACCGTAACATAAAATGAGAATTTTAACATAAGGTGTATTATGGGTATATTACAGCGACCACATAGTATATTATATGTAAAATTTACAGAGACTAACTACCACAACATAAAATGAAAATTTGAACATAAGGTATAAATTATTGTAGACGAGAGAACAAAAAACACAAAATAATCGATTACACACTTCGGTTTATTGCTGACTATCATATATCTTACTATTTTATCCACCGTCTCCTCAGAGACCAGCGAAGTAAGCTTCGTCCAGTAAGTGACAGTTGTTGTTTTCAGCCGAGAGGAACATGTATCCGGCCTGCCCCCAGTCCTCGCCCCATGAGTTCTTGATGATCCAGTACGGAGTACCGTCACTCTCACCGTAACCCACCACCGTCACCGCGTGGTTCGTACCGTTTTTGTTGCTGAAAATACAAGTTAAGGTCAGATTTTCCAACATAACATAATGTTCAATCAAAATTTTTATAGGCAGTCGACAGCACAAATCTGCCAATTTAATATTATACAGTATGTTCTCCTACAGTAAATGAAAGTTAAAAATACATCTTATCTCATCGCCCTCAACATCGCAATGTAAGCTGACACTTTCATTTGGTGAAGACAATTACTCGTACCTACCAATATAAATGATAGTTAAAAAAACTAAAAACACGCTTTTTATAGAAAACCAAACTAACAAATTGAAAAGCGGAATAATTATATCAAATTAGTGTATTGTGTATTGTCATCGGTCCTCGATAAATCTACAAAGTTTGAACGAAATCTGGCCGTTTAAAGTGGGTCAAAACCGCGCCCAAAGAAGTCGGTTACAAACAATTAACATACAAACATACAAATTGAAAAATGGAATAATTATATCATATTAGTGTGTTGTCATCGGTCCTCGATAAATCTACAAAGTTTGAACGAAATCTGGCCGTTTAAAGTGGGTCTAAATCGCGACCAAAGAAGTCGGTTACAAACAATTTTTTTTTTATTTTAAGAAGGCAGGTCGCTATAGCCCTTACGTCTCTGCGACCCATGAGGATCTATTGTGACTCCTTCGCACTCGAGAATCATCCCCAACCCAATACTGCTCATAAATTGAACGATATGGTTGGGGTTGGTGCCACGAATTTCCTCTGTGGATGAGTATTCGTGGCGACCAAGATGCCTGTTCCTGCTTTGTAGTAGAGCAGGACAGTCGAGGAGAAGGTGAATAGGTGTTTCATCCTCCTCCTCACAGAATCTGCGAGTAGTTGTGCTACAAATACCCATTCTGATTAGGTGTTTGTTGAGCTTGCAGTGCCCAGTTAAGCTTTTGGTAAGGATTCTTAATTGGTTCCTACCCAAGGTGAGCACTAATTCTGATAGTTTCTTGTTGAAGCCAGGAATTAGTGCCTTGGAGTGTTCAAGGCCAGGGGTCTCAGCTCATTGCTTCCTGGTGCACAAACAAACATACAGGTGAAGCTAATAAAAAGCGTATAATATTTAGTTATTACCTACCAAAGTATAAAGGGGCATAATATTCGTGTTTAATTGCCCATGATGGCAATAATTAATTATAGCCGAACAAGAAGGTTCGGCTATAATTAATTATTTCTGAGGAAATTAAGTCTTTCGAGTTAATTTTTATGAGAAGTATTTGTACCACACTTTTTTGGGATCCTACCAGTCGGGGTTGTAGTAGATGCCATTTTCGTAGTGCTTGAGCTCGTCCATGGCGTTGATGCTGGAGGCTACGGGTCCGTAGTTGTACAGGACGGCTTTCATCGCGAGAACCCCACCGAGCACACGAGTGAAGCTCTTGATTCTTGTTACTTTGGTAACACTGTTGTACTTGCATACACCTTCCTTAAGTACAAAGAAACATAAGTATAAGATGAAGTCACAAGTTAGAGTAATCTAAACCGGTTAACGCCGTTTTGTTATAGTGAACGTTGTGGAAATAATAAATATGCCTATGAAGTATGAATCTGAAAAGAAGAACCGAGTAAAAAGTTGTCTTCCAGAACCTCCGACTTTTAGACAAACTTTGATGGCGTGATTCAGAATAGGCCGTTTGGTGTAGTACCAAGTTAACATCTCCATCTTGGGTATAGCACTGTAGCAGACACAATAGATTTTCAATTGTTATGCGGCAGTCGGCTGCGGCTTGGGGATTGATGGGTTAATATTTCGGGTATATGAAAATCAGTTCGTGGATTCGCAGACTTTTACGATAAGCATACAAACTCTCATCAACTTCGGTCGAACCGTTTCGGAGAAGTTAGGCAACAAGAATTATTGACATGAGAATTTGAGAATAAGAAAATAAAATATATATGATTAACTAGCTGTTGCCCGCGACTTCGTCCGCGTTAACATAGTATATAGTTCTTGCAGTCTAAGAGTGCGCGTCGCCTTTATTTGTAGTTGGAAATGTGAATAGACATTTTCGTTAGTGTGCGTACCCGACGGAGCAGTCAGCAGCGAGCGAGCCATGTACGCGTGTATAGATATGGTCACTCACACAACTAAGGGCGACGCGCACTCGTAGATTGCAAGAACTATACTTAATAGTTAATAACAAAGATGGATAGTTTTCCACTTTTTGTGGTTCCTTATACAAAGCGTAAAAACGGGACCCTATTTAAGCAAACGTCAAACGTAAATAAACTTTCATGTTTCTAACTCAAGAAATGACGGACTTTCATTGAAACTTTCTACCCCAATTGCACCCCCTTGGGGGTAGAATTACCAGAAACGCTTAAATACGTATCCATTCATTTTTAATCAGTAGCACAAAAATAAAGTTTCATGTTTCTAACTCAAGAAATGACGGACTTTTATTCAAACTTTCAACCCCTATTTCACCCCTTACGGAGTAAAATTTTCAAAATAATGTAATTATATACTTAGGGCAACACAAACCTCTGCCAGATAAATGCCATACTGCATGTCGGTGGGCACTCCATGCCGCTGGACGTGGTCGAAGGCGGCGTCGAGGAACCCGCCGTTACAACCGTGGTTTTTCTCCCTAAAACATTGATGTTCGTTTTTACCAACAACATAACTTAAGAATAATGTCACCGTAAAGATGACGACCGCAACTCTGTTTCGTCAAAATTCATTTATCGCGCGGGAGCCGTACAATTTTCCAAGATTAAAAGTATCCCTTGTCCTTACCCGGGACTCTAAGTATCTCCTTACCAAATTTCAGCAAAATTAATTCAGCGGTTTGGCCGTGAAGAGGTAACAAACAGACAGACACACTTTCGCATTTATAATAATACTAGATGACGCCCGCAATTTCATTGCGCCAATATTCGTTTATCGCGCGAGAACCGTACATTTTTTCAGGGATAAAAAGTATCCTATGTCCTTTCCCAGGCCTCAAAGTATCTCCATGCCAAATTTCAGTAAAATCGGTTCAGCGGATTGAGCGTGAAGAGGTAATAGACAGACAGACAGACAGACACTTTCGCATTTATAATATTAGTATGGATTAAGTATCTAAGATAAGTAAGAAGTATGGATTCAAAGTTCGAAATATCCCCCCAACACAGCCTGCATAAAGTTTGTTCATTTACTGCATCGCGTTGCAGAAACCCCAAATTATCATCTTTCAGTGATGATTCAGGAATATTAGAAAAGTACTCCACGAAAAAATTTCGTAAAGTGTCTGAATAATCATGAAATTTGTGGTAATGCCACCTACGTTATACTTAGAACCTCTCAGCCTCAACAAGACAACAATGTGACGACAAGCGACTTGACGTGAAAAATTGTTTATGCGCTTAATTTTCATACAATTTTCAGTCGTAGCTTTGTGAAACCCTTGCTGTAACTTATTCAGGCTTAAGCTAGATCACTTACGACCAACTGCAATCCACCAGAGATTGCTCGCTGAGGTCCAAATTCCAAGAGGCATTCTTCTTGGCGATGGCTCCCTCTACAGCCGCCACCGTCGCAAACGCATAGCACGAGCCACAATCACCTTGGTCTAGAAACGAATGATGACAGACATGAAAGAAAAGTTTTAATCGTTGGGGAAAGTAAATACCATTGATTGTTACAATCAGATGAAGTTCTACCAGTAAAAAGTCTAAGGGTCTATTTCACCACTTCCTGATAAATGCTGGGTATGGCTTAACTTGTCAGATAGAGTATGGAGAATCTGTTGAAAAAGTTGTGGATAGTCAATCCCGCACTTTATCAGGAAGTAGTGAAACAGGTCCAATAAGTTAAAACCCACGTTTATTTGCAATTTAAGAGTTCTAGAGAAAGAAGAGACAGACTACAGAAAATCTAATTGTTGGCATTCATAGTGTTCTCAAACTACCCAACAAGCGTAAGCAGGTAATTGTGGAGTTTTAAGCTCGTCTCTTAAGGACATTAGGTAAAGATTATGACGTGGTTCATCACCATCATCAGCTATACCTTTAACAGTGCTAATAAGTCCCTCAACCCTCATATCGTAGTTCTTAGGCAGTCGGAAGGCCATATCCTCGAGCTGCTGGGCGGTGAGGGGGAAGGGGTGTGTGCCGGCAGCAGCGGGGTTCCCGGGCCGGGTGGCGGTGAGGTGCGCCAGCTCCGAGGGCAGGCGGTCGGAGAACCTGTTCAGCCCCAGCCTGTAGCTCAGGTTCCTGCTGTTGTGCTCCGTCACCAGTCTAGAGAATGTTATCATAATATTATGATACTAGCGACCCGCCCCGGCGTCGCACTGGTATAAAATATAGAGTCACTAAAAATATGCCTATAGCCTTTCCCAATAAATGGGCTATCTAACACTGAAAGAATTTTTCAAATCGGACCAGTAGTTCCTGAGATTAGCGCATTCAAGTTAGCCCTTTCAAATAATTTCCCCCGTTTTTTCCATATTTTCCTCTATTTCTTCGCTCCTATTACTCTTAGCGTAATAAAATATAGCCTATAACCTTCCTCGATAAATGGGCTATCTAACACTGAAAGAATCATTACCTAAAATCCGTTGCGTAGTTTTAAAGATTAAAGGGAACAAAGGGACATGAGGGAAAAAAGCGACTTTGTTTTATAATAAACTGTATAGATTACCTATTACAAAATCTCCCGGGTGTATGGAATTGTGTTAATACGAAATATTAAACTATTACACTACTACCACTGCTTCTTTCACAGTAAACTCTATTAAGAGAACGCATACTACATTACACACCACTCTGTTTTGTTAAACCTTATAAATTATTATTATGGAATATACAAGATTTATAAACAACTTAAGGCCATCCCCCGAGCAAACGACCTTGGCCATACATTTGCCGCGTTGCCGAGATCGCGCCAAAACCCTATTATTTTTACTTATCTTAGTTCAAAATTGTCCTAAAAAAAATTTAAAACGGCGAATATGTAGTTTATGATATTGTCGATCTATTGGCGTGAGTTTCAAATAAAAGTAATTTGTAAATCCTAAGGAGATGCTGAATGTATGCTTGAATTTTAACAAATTGGTATTACTTTGGAAGCTGATATCATGAGTATAAGAAACAAAAATAGAAAATTTAAAACGACAAAAGGAATGTTGATATACTGAAGATTATTGCTGTATTTTTATTATAACTTTGTAGCTTTCAGATTATGAGTTTATAAGATTTTAAATACGGTCAATTACGGAATCTCCGGACGGAACGCCCTTAAGTGTACCTCCAATTCCTCTGAAAGATTAGTGCTCTTAACTCCTCCTCATCATCACGATATTTTTTGTTGTGTTGATTCTTGTATCTAAAACAATAAAAAAAAGTTAAACACGTTTTCCAAATATTTTTACTTACTTTTGTTACGTAATATGTTACATTACTGTAAATAATATTTTTGTGTAGTCCCACATATTTTATCTAATTATGCATCAATCGTTTGGTCAACAGCATCATTACCATGTAATTTTTAGGGTTCCGTACTCAAAGGGTAAAAACGGGACCATATTACTAAGACTTCGTTGTCTGTCCGTCTGTCTGTCACCAGGCTGTAACTCGAGAAGGGCCAGAGAGTTTAAATTTTCACTGAATATGTATATCTGTTGCCGCTATAACAACAAATACTAAAAACAAAATAAAATAAAAAATTATGGGGGGCTCCCATACAATAAACGTGATTTTTTTGGCCTTTTTTGCTCTATGTCAATAATGGCAATAGATAAGTACCTAACTTTTTCACAAAATCCTTAGTTGTATGTGTACTTTAATATTTAATAATAATATTAAAATAAAATAAAAAATTAAGGGGGGGCTCCCATACAAAAAACACAACTTTTGGCCTAATTTTGATCTATAATGGTACGGAACCCTTCGTGCGCGAGTCCGACTCGCACTTGGCCGATTATTGAAGCTTAGGTTTAATATTGGTTATTTTCTGTACCTTTGAAAAGCGTCTGCAACATCGGAGGGAAGACCCGGGTGCGCGTTACATGGCGACGTAGCCTCGTCCCAGACACAAAGTTTCTGACCTAGCAAAATAACCAACAGTTGCAATTACAAAAGTTCAGAACATGTTAATTTTTAGGCATCGTCAAGTGGCAGTCGCCGACTGTTACAAAAAACGGCATTTCTAACTGACCTACGATATTTTATGGCACTTGGATGACACAGTAATCGAGGCATTAGTGTCTGATCTTTTTATGCAAGTGTGCAAAATGATACTTCACCGGGCGGCATTACTTCCAAAAGACCCTTCTCGGTTTATAAACCGTTTTTTCCGATCCGAGGATCACAACGGTGATGATTTTATGATATCCGACCGTGTTTCAAAGTGATGTCGTCGCGGCTCGGTTTCTGGAAGTCGTAGTAGCGGGTGATGAGGTGTCGCACCACCATGCCGCTCCGCAAGCTCAGCTCCGTCTCTTCCCATCTGACGGACAGAAACGCAAAATGAACAGATATCGTCTGACTGCACTCAGAGATAATGATTACCTTTAATTTAATGAAGTTTGTCGGACTTATGGAGTATGTCAAAATCTTCAAAGTCACTGATTTGAATATAAAATATTAAAGAGAAATATTGCAAAGAAGTTTGTTGTGATTATAGCTAACTAACTAAAATAAATAAAAACCTCAGACATTCAACTGTATTCATATTTAGATTCAAACAATAGAGCAAAGACAGATATCGGACAGAGCGAAACTTACAGCAAAGGTATATCAAGTTCTTTTCCCTTCATCACCAGAAGTTGTGTCACCGCCTGATGGCCTTTTTCCAAAGCCGCAGAATACGCCCACACATCCACAAGTTTGTTTTCATACATCGTTTTACCTGATGAATAATAAACAATAATTACAAATTCATTAATGGCTTTATATTACTATTTATTTATTATATAGTCAGGGAGCCTTAGAACAATTTCTTTTAATTATTATTATGAAGCTAATTTTGTGAGTAGCTTTATTTTGATAAGACAAACAACATTTTTAAATCAAAGTATGAAATCCTTTCTATGTTAGCTACCACTTTCAAGATTTTTCGCAGATAAAAAAGTTGTTTGTCTTATCAAAATGAAGCTACTCACAAAAACTTAGCTTGATAGTAATAAAATAAAACGTTCTAGGGCTCCCTAACTAATAAAATTTAATTGTTTAGCTAAAGTATTTCATTAATCCGTTACTGTTAGTATCTAGTTTACCTGAGTGTTTAAATTTGTCTGATGAATATGGTGGAAGAAAATTTCTAGGTTTTTCGTCGTTCTTATAAGCCGTACACATCGTCTTGCTGACTAGTTCACTCGTTGTTTCTGGATGAACCTACAAGAAAAGAACTGATATTTTATTTTTTTGATCAGGATTGCAGGGTCTTCTACAATGTGTCCCTCGTGTTAGTTCACTGTGAAAGTAGCAGCGCTGAAAGAACAACATTTTTTTTAACTTTTGTATCGTCATCTCACCGTGTATATAGCCTGACGGTCACCGTAGTAGTAGCGCCTCACCATGCCGCCGTACGTGTCCCTGCGAGAACGGTTGTGTCGCTCACTGTACCTGGTGACAATATTAAACATGATAAGAGAATTTCCCCAATTTAGATTCAAGCCTTCACCATGCCAATCCATTTTGAGTAATCTTTGCTTTTCCAATATTAACTGTTGACTAAAGTTCTCTAGATGTCTGTGTCGTCAAAATAGAGCTGAGAGCTGAAGTGGTGGTGGTGAGGTGAGCTGGGTGAAGCCACATTTTTTTTGTCACGAATATATACCCTTCTTATGACCATAAAATAAAAATACAAACTTGTTATTGCTAAGAGAAATGCTGGTTTTCTTTTTACCATATTTCAAAGGGCCTGATGATCCCAAGGTCCGTACTGGTCACGTCCCCTTTGAAGTGGTACTCGGTGGGCAGACGCAGGCTGGCCTGCTGATCGTACTCCTCAGAGACATTGTTTTCTGTTGACAAGAATTCAAAGAATTATGAGATTCTTATTATCCTGGGCTTGTGAGCTGATTCTTTCTACATCAGCGTAGGTACTTTGGGAAAAGTGGCCACTCGACCAAACATATCATGGAAAACACATAGTGCTTGTGTATCGAACGCATCCATTCAGCAATCAGAACACATACTTTAATATTGAATTATGTAGTTAAACCACATCTCCAGAAAAGGCGATTTCCTGGGTCTTTAAATATTTTGAGGCATCTCTGTATAAGCATGGTTTTGAAACTGATCTATAAAGTATTCCCTCGATGTGCCGATCATTAAACTTTTTCACAATCACCTAATTTAACTTTTTTTGTAGTGATGATTCATATTATGTATAAGCAAAATGAAGTCAAAGACTTGCCTAAGATAAAAGCCGAGGAGAGGCTGAAGAGGCTGAAGCACAGGACAACCAGAAATTTTACCGCCATCATGGTGTTACCGACACTATACTCTGGGCTTCGCGTTATATACTCCACGTTTGATATCACATACAATAAAAATTGTAATATAGTTAGGGTTATATATTTAACAGTTATAACAATCTGCTACATGCTCATTATAGTTTTAATTAAATTATTTATTATGAAGGGCAGAGTTTTAATTATCAATTAGCATTGGCCTTGATTATTTCGATAAGATTCAACTAGACTTTTCTAGATGCAACTACAAATTAAGCTTAGATACCAACTTTAACACTGCATAAGAAACAGCCGTCAATAAAATATACCTCTCTACTAAGTATCGTCACAGCCTTCAGTTACTTTACCAAAATATATTTATGCTGGGCTAAATGCTGGGTTAATTTTACTAGTGTTATAGCTTGACTTAAATAAATAGACTGTTTTAGCAAATGGCTAAAAACATAAGGCAGTAGAAGACTTCGTTTGCCAAAATTATGTCTGCCATCCTAAATAGCTTAGTTCCATCATTTCACTATTCCACCTACTTGCCATAAGCTTTATAAAATAGATAATAAAACATTGTAAATCAAGAAAAAACGTTTTTTTAATTATTACAACATTTCAAGGATTCGAACCAATTACACCAGATAATATAGGTTTCATAGAAACGTTGCTAACGATATTGTATCGATAATAATAATTAACAATTTAAGTAATGTTTTTCATCATTAATTTTATCAAAAGATTTACCAGTGCAAAACAAAACAAGTTTAGAGTTAAGGCTAGTACACATTACGCTTAACACAAAAACACCGAATAGCGACTGTATTCTATACACGTCATAAACGAGCCCTGTTTTAGAGTCTTTTCGGTA
The DNA here is from genome assembly GCA_937595015.1 of Polyommatus icarus. Taxonomy (NCBI): domain Eukaryota; kingdom Metazoa; phylum Arthropoda; class Insecta; order Lepidoptera; family Lycaenidae; genus Polyommatus; species Polyommatus icarus. Next base: position 28,753,435 of record OW569321.1, on the reverse strand, counting down.
CAAAACTGTATGTTTTATCTCTATCACTCGATATAGAGCCAAAAGGGACAAACCTGCCGAATTGACAGATTTGCTGGTTTTCCAGTTTGGTAAACGGTTGTGAAACAGACCTAACATTTACACCAACCCTAAGCTCGTAGTGAGTTATATAAAGCGAAGCTGTTAAACTAAAAGTGACACAATCGTGACAATGGCGGTTATAGCTTTGGTGCTTGTGTGCTTCAAACTATGTACAGCTTTTGTATTAGGTAAGATAATGATGATTTCGCATTTCTTTTAAATAACTGCTGTAAAAAATAACTTAAATAATAAGAAGTGTACCAAACTTTCTATAATTAGTAAAAGCATAAACGTGGTGCTTAAGGTTGTTATGACTTATGTCCATGTCTGCCCATACATGGACTTGAAGATCTAACATTACTTCATCCTCGTCAACATATAACACAATCACTCTTAACATAGATAGGAAAGTGTATTTGTTTATCTGTCTAATACCAGGCCTGTCTCACTTCCATGCAAACGGCGCGGAATCGCCGAGATATTTACCTACTATTCTGGAGAACAACCTAATTTCAACCTTTTGCATAGCGCTTAGCGTTCATAGTACAATAACTGCCTGCCGTCTCGCTTCAATTTGCCAGGGCTGTCGAGCGAGCGGCGTGGCGGCGCGCGGCCCGGTACTATTACTTTTGTTTCGCGGATGTGTTCGCTGCGTATGCGATAAGTCGAGCGAGTGCCAGCCTATTGAGACTAGTCCGGTGACCGGACGCTTGCGTTTATCATACCTAAACTCTGGAGTGAGACTTCTGTACCGTAAGGTACTATTATGTATTCTGTGCTAATACGTCTTCAAGTGAAAATCTCACAGTTATTCTTATTGTACGATTTATCTCGGAAATGCATTGTTCCTATGGTATAATGCAATTTCTGTGCCATCATTGCCACCTCTTCTAATATCTCATAAACCTTAGTAAAAAGACTTTCTTTTTATTTTTAATACTTAACTGTATCCTGTTCAGCAGAAAACATCGACGCGGTAGACCAGCAGGCCACACCGAGTACCACTTCAAGGGAGACGATACCAATATTGACTACGAGATCGTCAGACCCTTCGAAATATGGTGAGGAGCCACTACAATTTATAGTGTAGATCTTGAAGTTATAAAGGAACATTTCTTCATAAAAACATTCGACTATATTTTTCTTACATCATTCATCCCTCTGCGCTTATGGCGCATTTTCACTGGTCGATGCATTTCACGTCGATGCGATTCACTGGCCGCATGCGGGGTGCGGGAGATTTCTGAAATGCATGCCAAGACCAATCAAAATGCGCCATTACTTGTCATAGACTCCCCGTATGCAGTATACCGCACGAGTTAACGACTAATGAAAATGCGCCCTTACGAGGAGAAAAATAGTATAGTACGCACCATGGGCAGTAAATAATAAAGCCTCAGATCACACGTTTGTTGACCTCGGCTTCGCCTCGGCCAACAATTGCCCTGGGTGCGTAATGTACTAATTACATAGACCGTACTCAGAAAACAGATTGCTGTCAGAATGCGGTTTTGAGATTAAAACAGAAAATAGATTTCTGTCAGAGAAAATTATAGTCAGGAATTTGTAGGAACACTATTCCTCTGAATTCTCGACTAATCTCTATCGACTTTAATATAAGAACCTGTTGTTTTTCCCTTCAGGTACAGTGCTACAAACAACAGGTCTCGCAAGGACACGTACGGAGGCACGGTCAAGCGGTACTACTACGGCGACAGGGAAGTGTTGTTCACAGTTAGTACATTCTTCGCCATTTAAAGTATTGTCTCTTGTGGTTAGAGCTTCTATATCCCCTGCTACGTTAAGCCGGTTCAGCATAAGATTTCCTACTATAAATATCAATGTATTTCTCCGCATTGTCTTTATTAGAACATATTTCACTAGTAACGTTTAAATATTTAAATGACATACTGAATTTCCACTGATAAGTCACTTATCATAAGTGGTTACTAAATTTTTTTTTTTTTTATAATTATTAGTTATCCATACTAATATTATTAAAACGAAAGTGTGTTTGTCTGTCTGTCCGTCTGTCTGTCTGTCTGTCTGTTACCTCTTCACGCCCAAACGGCTGAACTAATTTAGCTGAAATTTGGCGTGGAGATACTTTGAGTCCCGGGAAAGGACATAGGATACTTTTTGTCCCGGAAATATGTACGGTTCCCGCGCGATAAACGAGTTTTGGCGCAACGGAGTTGCGGGCGTCATCTAGTTACCAACAAACCAGTCACTACTATATGCTAATCTTCTCTCACAACTTTTAGATCCATCCAAAATCTGAGAGCGATCTAGTCAGCCAAACATCATGTACGCCAATGCCGACCGAAGGGGAGCTAAAAAATTTCTTGCCATCCAAAAAATTTGTACGCTCAGGTAGAAATTGATATATTTCCTTGCTTATATAATATACATTCATTAGTTTTTTACATTATACTCTAGTATAATATACTTACAATTAACCGTCTATTTTAGGAAACACTACGTACGACAACAAGCTAGTAGATGTATGGAAGTATACAAAACTATTCGGCCAAAGCTTGATGCAGGAGGCAAAACTGCTGGTTATAAGAGGATCAGAATATGATATACCTGTAGTGTAAGTTTTCATCGTAAATACATAATACTTATACTCCGATCAATTTAGACATCCAAGGTTACATTAATTCCGACAGGGCTGAATATTGGTAGGATTGTTCAATACACTATAATAAAGGAAATGTGAAAAGTCCTCATCGATCCGGCACGTGCAAAAAAAATTACTCGGGGTCAAAGGTCTTTTTTGCAATTTTCAGCAAAACGGTAAGTTTTATCATAAAATCAGCTCTGACAAAATTTGTAGATCAGATAATAATCTATAAAAATGCCTCAATTCTTTTTTTCCTAAGAGCCACCATTTTTGAGCTATAACGATTCAAAAAGTTGAAAGAGTTTGAGGTATAAGTGTACTTTTGTCTACGACGATCTATCGCATACATCAGACTAGATACACCGCTAGTCAGTTTTGTCATTGATGTACACTTAAAAGGTGTAACTTGAAAAAAAACGCGCTAAGTACACTTATACCTCAAACGCATTCAACTTTTTGAATCGTTATATCTCAAAAATGGTGGCTCTTAGAAAAAAAAAAGTATGAAATATTTTTATAGATAATTATCTGATCTACAAATTTTGTCTGAGCTGATTTTATGATAAAACTTACCGTTTTGCTGAAAATCGCAGAAAACCCGTTTTTGTAACCTTTGACCCCGAGTAAATTTTTTTGCACGTGCCGGGTCGATGAGGACTTTTCACATTTCCTATTTTTTAGTCTAATTAGACCGGACTATTAATCCCAAATCTAAATGCTAAAAAGTAAAAACGTATTGTTATTACCTAAGAATATTTCCTAATAATTAAGTAGGTACGTTATTATTTTTAGCAATATTACGCGAAATGAACTTCAATATATTGTAAGTAAATGAGTAAGTGTACGCATAGGCATGCGTTACAGTACCTCCCCCCTTTCTGCCTATGCGTACACTCGCATGCAAGAACGTGCAAACACCACCACCATACAAGCAATAATGTTAGCAAATTCACCACCATGCAAGTTGAAAACCTCGACGCGCGTTTCGCCCCAACACCGAAGCATCCTCAGGATGTGTACTCTACTCTCTCTCTACTAAACAAACACTGTCCGTCAAGCTTGACTTGAAGAAGAAAATCGCTATTTTATATTACCGCGATTATCGTCGTTGCGCCTGCCAAATCCTGTATGTGTTTTAAGTAAAATTTTCAGGGGTAAACAATTAAACTATTTTATTTAATGATGATTGGACTTATCAATAAATTTAAAATGCAGTATGGTGGCAAATCTTATTACGTATGAACTAAGACCTTTAATTTATTGATAAATCTATCAATCATTAATTTACAATTTATTTTATTGTCTACCCCTGATTTTTTTACTAAAAACCTACCTAAAACACATAAAGGATTTGGCAGTCACTCCTGAGTTACGTGTAATGTGGGGCCTGTTTGATGTCCAAAAAGGATGCATTAGACTTTAGGCAATCTGTGGCCTTCAACATGATGAATCATGATTCATATTCCTACATGTAGGCCGACATATTTCATAAGGGATTAGGCTTGTTGCCTCTACCGACTCTTTACTTACACACATCGGCCTTACAAAAAGTAAAAAATATTTAATTTTATGACAGATACGAGGAGAGGGAGGTCTCCCTGTACAACGGTGAGGTCAACAGCCATAGCATCACCCGGTACTACGACTACCAACTGCCAAATAAGACGGATCTCACTTACGAAAAAGGTATTGAATATAGATATTAGATAATACTTTATAGACAGAGATAAACACAAGATAATATCCTTATTGGTTCAATATATGTAAGTACATAATATTTAGATAAGTCGTAGAAAGAAGATGCATTTTGAGCATTGACCCGTAGATTGACCCTGTATGACCGATTTTCTAGAATCGGTCAATAATATAGAGTCGGCTCTATTTACAGGGTATATTTAAAATAAAGTAAGTAAGCAGTTTAAAATTTCATGTTTTGCCTAATCAAAATTATTATTATTATAAATAGCCGATGGTGTCCCACTGCTGGGCAAAGGCCTCCCCTCTTTCCTTCCACATGTCTTTATTCTTTGCTGTATTTTGCCACTCTTTATCGACAGCGTGTAGTTCATCGCGCCACCTTTTCTTGGGTCTGCCCCTGTTTCGCCGACCGTTCGGTAGCCACTCTGTGACTAGACGTGCCCATCTGTCCGGGTGCATGCGAGCGACGTGCCCTGCCCAGCTCCACTTTAAACTCGCCGCTTTTCTGCCCAATAAAAATTATCTAAAATAATTTACATTTCTTACTGTTTTATTAGAAAAACAAATGTGCGACTGGAACTACTTAGAAAACAAAGAAATAACGTCCAAACTGAAATACTTACATGCGGATGTACCATCAGATGTTGCGGAAGCATTCCAGAGGTAAAAATTAGAAGTATATAACTTATTAAAAGATGACATAGTACTATATTTATAAAAACTACTAAAATAATAACCATTTAGACCTGATAACTTTTAATAGTCCTGTTACAAAATTAAAAAAATATATGTATTTGCGTATATGTATATACCTAGTAAATATTAAATTTTAAAACTTTCTTTTACCCGTTAGGTATAAGATACACCACAACAAAGAATATGATGATGAGGATGAGGAAGAGCTAAGAGCGCTGATTTTTAGAAAGAATTGGAAGTAAGTTTCTTTAATAATAACGAGCTTTTACCCGCGGTTTCGCTCGCGTTAAGAAGTATTATTTTATACAAACTTTCATCCCCTATTTTAACCTCTTGGGGTTGTAATTTATCCTTTCTTAGCGGATGCCCATGTCATAACATCTACCTGCATGCCAAATTTCAGCCCGATCTGTCCAGTGGTTTGGGCTGTGCGTTGATAGATCACCATGTCAGTCAGTCACTTTTGAGTTTTATATAATACCTATATATGTCGCAGCCAGCTGGTTTAAATAACCGTTCAATCAAACAGCTAGCCCTTTGATTGAACAACGCCATTCAATCTCACGGCTAGCTTTTTAATTGAATATTTCAGTCGCTCGAAACGTTCAACACTACAGCTGATTCAAGCCGCCGCGGCACAGTGTGATAAAAACCTCGATTTTGTTTCACCTAGTTTTTCTTTCAAAATACTATAGTTGATAGCTATATAAACATTAGAGTAGAACTCCGAGATCGATATTCATTGTAGTTATTTTTTTAAAGAGTGTCAAAGTTGGCATTTTTCCGGGTCAATAATTTGAATAAAAATTAATTAAAAAAAACTGATCAAGTAACATTAATTTTGTTTATACCAATTGAACAAGAACTTAATACTTTACTTTTTCTCCAAATTTGGTTAACCCACTGTGATCAAGTAGAGAGATATTTATTTATTTAATTAATTTAATTTTTCATTTTTAATTTCGCTATTAGATCGAGTTAGAAAAAGTTTTAAGCATGAAACGATAGTGTTAGTAATCCTTTATCAATGTTATTAAAAATCACACTCTAATAACCTCTATGTCAGAAGCTATATCCAATTCAATTTTTTTTTAATTCGGATTTTTTGTTCCTAGGGTTAGGTTATTAAAGTGATAGAAATTATCGGGGCACATACGAGTGAACCAAAATTTAAACAAATATTCGAATTTCGACGAGAAATTACGGGATTATGAAATGCATCACGAAGGTATTAATTGCAATTGTGTTCAAAATGAGTAAGAACTTAGCTTATTTATTCTGCTTATTATAATTGCGCTTGTGTAATAATAAAACTAAACTAATAGTCAGCTTAGTTAATTTGCCATTTAACTAGTTAGCTAAGCGTCGTCTAGCTGTAGTGTTGAACGTTGCGTAGAATAAGTCGGCTAAACGACGTATAGCCGTGTGATTGAATGGCGTTGTTCAGTCAAAAGGCTAGCTGTTTGATTGATCGGCTATTTAAACCAGTTGGCTGCGACATATAGATTGCTATGATTATATTTCTACATAAAAGAATATTGAGGCGTGCCATAAAAATATATAATAATTTTACATGCACAAAACATCGACATAACAGTGGGCGCCACATTCTAGGGACTGTATTTAAACGGGTTCACTTTCAGATATAGGATGCTAAACTTGCTTACATTAATATAAGTAGATCCGGCTTTGAAATCCAGTGGTTTAGAGATGCTGACGGATACTGTATCAATCTTAATCAAACACATAAATTATTATGACTATTATCCACTTGACATCAACAAATCTTTTGTGCCCTGTCGCGTACATACATATGGGCAAGAAAACTTCGAAATACCCTATCGATCCTCTATGAATAATCTACAGACTGGTGACGGAGCACAACAGCAGGAACCTGAGCTACAGGCTGGGGCTGAACAGGTTCTCCGACCGCCTGCCCTCGGAGCTGGCGCACCTCACCGCCACTCGGCCCGGGAACCCTGCTGCTGCCGGCACACACCCCTTCCCCCTCACCGCGCACCAGCTCGAGGATATGGCTGACGAGATACCAGACAGCTACGACTTGCGGGTGGAAGGCATTATTAGCGAAATTAAAAGTACGCTCCTTTCATTCAATTCACATTTTGTATCAACTCTACTCATCCTAATGTCTGAAAGCATACATTAGTGCTTACAAGCAAAAATAGTTCCAAAAAAGAAGAAATTCTTTGTAAAAAGGTCCGTGTCTGCCGTTCCAGGTCAAGGCGATTGTGGATCGTGCTGGGCCTTCTCCACGGTGGCCGCTGTCGAGGGTGCTGTCGCTAGATCTAATGGTGGCCGACTCTTGGACCTCAGTGAACAGTCTCTAGTGGACTGTGGATGGTCGTAAGTATGACAGACTCTCTTCAAAACTTCGGGTTCCAACTCTTTGTAGCGCCCAAGTTCTTATTGCTTGTCTTACTTCTCAGTGAGGGTAATGACGGCTGCGACGGAAGCTTTCTTGACAAGTCGTTTGAATATGTCCACAAGTATGGAATACCCACCGAAATGGAATATGGGGTGTATCTTTCGGAAGTAAGTATGTATAATATGTATCTAGAATTATTCGATAAAAGATCTGGTGTTCATATATTTTATGTATCTGTCTCGTTCTCCGTGTTAATAACAGAAGGGGCATGATACTTTTTGGATACGCGATGTAGGGCCTCGGTAATCCGGACTCCCGCTTGTTCGGTATCGGTTCGGTTCGGTCCCGGTCCCGGCTGTAATCCGGCCGGCCGAAGCTTTAAACTGGGCTGAAACTGCCTTAAAATGGGCTGAAGATAACGAATTTGATAGCCACGAAGTTATGTTTCACCGTCAACTCAGAGATCGGGCTTTCGCAATGAAGTGCGAAAATTATAAACAGAAGTCGAGTATTACAAACTTTTTCAAAAAGAATTTACTAATGTTTTATTTCAACTTACTTAATTACAACCATGTAAAAAAACATGATTGTAATAATTATTATGAACATGTACTATGTAGGTACATTAATTTGTCTTTATGCTATAATTTAAAAATTGATTGATTAAACTAAGGTTAAACATGTGTTTTATTAACATTAAATATTGCATACTATAATCTGATTTTTGCCTCTCGGATTAACGAGGCCGGGCTACTGTATTTGCTAATTGCGTTTCAGGGCTAATGCCCAATGGTGATGACTGATGATCGTTTGTCAGGATCACATATCTACTCTTTCTTAAATAATATAAAGTACGAAAATATCACAAAATTTAATGGGTCTAGTTCAATAAGTATTTCTTATTTAAGGACGGCACCTGCAACTACGACAACGTCTCTGAAGTGACTTACGTCAAGGGTTACGCGAAAATCCCTTCCATGAGTCCAACCGCGATGAAGGCCGCGCTGTACCTGTACGGACCGGTGGCCGGCACCATCAACGCCATGAACGATCTCAAGTACTACTACAGCGGCATCTACAACAACCCTGAGTGGTGAGATATCTACAAAATTACTGGATCCATCTTCAGTACCATCACAAAGATCTAGTGATGATTTGATTGATTTAAATTTTAAATCAATGTGTTCTAAACTAGATTTTTATGATTAGGAGATCCATATATATATAGAAGGAGATACGTGTTGTCGCAGTATATTTTAATTATTCTATTCGCTCGCACTTACCATGCCATATTTAATAATTAATCAGCCCTTGTAAATCCCACAACCTGTAGGTACTTACATATTTTTGTGGTATACTTTGCGGAAAAACTGTCACGCCTTTTGATTTGTTCTTTAACATAGTAATTTTTATTTATATGTAGATGTGTTATGATCAGTCAGTCAAGGTGTGATGAAGTGAGCCCTCGCAAAGCTAGGCTTTTAACTAGTTTATCGTCGTTCTTACTTCTATGAGATCGATTTTTTTGTTCTTTTGCAGCAATAAGGGGCGTCTTAATCACGCAATCACAATCGTCGGCTACGGCGATCTAGACGGGACACCATACTGGATCATCAAAAACTCCTGGGGAGAAGAATGGGGGGAGGACGGGTACCTTCTCATGGCTGCAGACGACAACAACTGTCATATTTTAGAAGACGCCTACTACGCCCTCGTCTGATAATCTACTAACAAAATAATTATAATAAACGATACTTCATAAAGTTACTTGTGTTTTATTGACCCTGCTCCTGTTCTTATTGTTATTAACAATATAAGATCAGACAGATGCATCATACAATATTGTGGACCGGTATACATACCTACTTCACCAGGTAAGTTCGTATAATTCTTAATTTTGCATAAATATTACTAAGAGGTCTGGTCAACATAATATTAATATAGGCTACATAATATTATAATTTACCTACTAGCTGTTGCCCGCGACTTCGTCCGCGTTAACATAGTATAATAACAAAGATGGATAGTTTTCCCCTTTTTGTGGTTACTTATACAAAGGGTAAAAACGGGACCCTATTTAAGCAAACGTCAAACGCAAACGTCAGTAAACTTTCATGTTTTTAACTCAAGAAATGACTGCCTTTCATTGAAACTCTCTACAGTACCCGGCAATAAATATTGCACATCGACCTTTGGAAAGAGACATTCGGCTAATTTCGGTTTCATAGAGCGTTATCTTTGTAGCACACACCTATTTGACATTATGTCAGTCGTTGTTCAAATTCAATAGAGTGCAGTCGCGTCCAGTTCAGAATATATATCTAGAGTTGTTAACACCCCTAAATTTGCTACAGCTGTAATTTTCCAAACGAATTTTAAATACGTAAACATAATTTGAACACCCTTTTTTATTTTATTTTACCCGAACCTAAAGCCATAACTTATAGAAAATTTGGTGTATTTTATACAAAGAATAGTAAAATTGTCAAAAGAAGCAAACCATAATTGTTTTAACAGCTCCTAATATATACCGGACTTTTTGTATTTCGTGCGTAAGAGATAACGCTCTACAAAACCGAAATTAGCCGACTGTCTCTTTCCAAAGGTCGATGTGCAATATTTATCGCCGGGTACTGTACCTCAATTTCACCCCCTTGGGGGTAGAATTACCAGAAACGCTTAAATACGTATCCATTCATTTTTAATCAGTAGCACAAAAATAAAGTTTCATGTTTCTAACTCAAGAAATGACGGACTTTGATTGAAACTTTCTACCTCAATTTCACCCCCTTGGAGGGTAGAATTACCAGAAATGCTTAAACACGTAGGTATCCAATCATTTTTAATCAGTAGCCCAAACATAAAATTTCAAGTTTCTAACTTGAGAAATAACGAACTTTCATTCAAACTTTCAACCCCAATTTCACCCTCTTGGGGGTAGAATTTCCAAAAACGCTTAAATATGTATCAATTTATTTTTAATCAGTAACCCAAAAACAAAGCTTCATGTTTCTAACTCAAGAAATGACGGACTTTCATTCAAACTTTCAACCCCTATTTCACCCCCTTCGGGGTATAATTTTCAAAATTCCTTCCTTAGTGGGTGTCTACGTAATAAAACAACCCTACTCACCAAATTTTGTGGCTGTAACTTTAACAGTTTTTGCTCAGCGATGATGAATCAGTCAGTCAGTCAGTCAATCAGTCAGGACATGTAATTTTATAAGTATAGATCACGCCTTTACCTACTGGGGAGGATCTGTCAGGTATTTTTGGTGCTAGTAGATAATAGGTATTGTATAAAAAGTTGTATTATTATGAATAAAAACTTTATATAACAATAACTACAGGTTTGAATTTAATTTCTCCCTTTTCCTGTTTTCCAAACTCAGTGCATAATGCATAACCTGACCAAGTGGTGTGACCATCTACATAATACATTAAGATAAAAAGTGATATTTGATGTCAGTGCCCCAGGCCCCCATGAGCCATAAGCATTCAGAGTGACTTGTGCATTGGCTATGGGCAATTGGCACTATGCGAGGTTGCACACGTAGCTATAATTTATTCTGTCCTACGCTACAAATAATAAAAACTAAGGAAGAGTAACTCCGTCAAAAAACATGCTCCAAAATACTTGTCAAAAAAGTGTACCTTAGGTTCACTTTTCATACATTTGCAATATTTAGGTGACCTTGAGCGGTAGAAAGGCTGACGTTACATGACAGTTCGAATGGAACCAAATTTAAAACTGTATTAGTATGGAAGATACGTTTCCTTAGGTTTTATTATTCGTAGGTCCTACGTTTTACCCTAATAGTACAACTAATATATATTCTGTGCTAATATTAACAAAATATGAGTACTCAGTCTATTAAAAAACCCTTTAAAATCGATTCCATATCCTGTCTATCTCTTATAGTAGGGGAGGTCGTGCTAGCGTTTGCTAAGTCATTTCATACCGACCAAATTTTTGTCCAGCGGTAGCTTAATATTTATCAATCAATATAATCAGCATCAGTCGCCGTACCCGTGGTGGAATGTTACCTGAGAGTATTTCAAAGTTGTAAAAAAAATAGTTGCGAAAAGTGATTTTATACCGAATGAAACTTTGATGGATGATTATTGAGGTCATGTTTAACCAAAAAATCACCGTCAGCCGAATTTCAAACGGGGGATTCAACGTCAGTCGCGTTACTGAACATGTAAAAAAATTTTGAAAACAAAGTCATTTTATACCGTAAAAAATTTATACAGGTGAATGTTTTTACTTTGTAAATAATAAATAAAACCGTCAGTCGCTAATACGATGGTGGAAAAACCGTCAGCCAGCGATATAAGTTATGACCAATATAGCCCTACTTAGCGCTCAATGTATCCTAGGGCGTCGCGTAGACGACATTTCCACCTGCAAACATTCAGCTGACGGCGATTTTCGTTTGAATTAACCATAAAATTATCTCACATAGCAATTTTAAGTAATTAATTCGATAGTCAATATTTGTGAAGAAGAATTATAATATTATACAGTTTACTTTAAAAGCGCCATCAGTTGTTTTATACTAAAACTAAAATAAAACCTACCCAACCTAAACGTGTATAATCTAGATATGAACCTTTATTGGTGCAAATTGGGATCTTTTTAATGTCTATTCAATACGATTCCCAACAACAACTTTGAGATGCTCTCAATTTTTATTCCACCCATTATGAAGTGGCTGACGATCAAAGCTGTTATGTATTAGTGGAATACTATTATTGTAACGATTTTCGCTCGGTATGAAATGACTTTTTAAACTGAGCGCGACCTCCCCTATTATTAGGTAGGTGGCGTGAAGTTTCTACAAAATGTAAAATTTCTATCCATAAATAACTCATACTTAATGATGTTTATTATGTACTTAAATTAATTTTTAATTTTTAAGAAATACTAGCTGTCCAGGCAAACGTTTTTTCCTTAAAGCATCAAAATATTGCGCCATGGGTACTACTCGAATAGACAGCATTAGAATGTCCATGGTCGTGCTTCAGTAGCATCTGTGAGCACCATTCCACGCGAGCCTGCTTCTGGCCCGCTGTCAGTTCATGAGGGATCCGACCACAAGAAAGTCTCCGAACTTACAATGCTTCGTGTAATTTTTTTTAAATTTGGCTCATACCAATCCCCAATAGTCCTCGAATCGTCTCATAGGTAATCCGCGGGTTTTCTTCAATTAGCCGCTTAACAGTAGACTATTATTTTCGTTAATGGCAGTTGAAGGCCGCCCTTTACGAAATTCGTCATGTAAAGAAACTCGACCTCTTTCAAATTCAGCATACCATCTCCTCACGGTGCTCAAACAAGGTGCTTCTGTCCCAAAAGCATTTTGAAGACGAGCAGCAGTCTTGCGGAGAGAGAAAACTTTTAAAATCATACAAAATCTTCGCTCTAAAATCTTTTCGACTTAATTCCAATTTCGTTGCGTACGTAGAACTTTGATGTGTGATAAAAAATAATTGACAAATGATTTCCCGCCAATTTTTTTTTTATATTGCTAAGAAGGTTGCAACGTTTAAGAAAATATAACATTCATAACTCAAATAGTTCCGATTAGCTAGAAGTGCAAAACTTTTAGTGTGCCCCATGCATAGACTTATAATATACGTTTATGGCCCCATGTATGGGAGCCCCCTTAAATATTTACTTTATTTAAATTTTGTTATTAATTATTAAGGTTAAAAATTATTAACGATTTTGTGTTACCATTGTTGATTATGATCAAAAAAGGCCAAGAAAATAACGTTTCTTGGATGAGAGCCCCCCTTAAATAATAACTTTTTTTATTTTTAGTATATTTAGTTGTTATAACGGCAACAGATATACACAATTTGTGAAAATTTCAGAAGTCTAGCTATAGCGGTTTTTGAGTTACAGCCTGGGAACAGAAAGACAAAAGACAGACAGACAGACGGATAGACAACGAAGTGTTAGTAATAGGGTCCCGTTTTTAACCTTTGGGTACGGAACCCTAGAAAGGAAATTGAAATATTCGTCTCGTTTTGCCCGTTCTGCGAATCCTAGCGCAACTTACCAAAATATTACCACATTTTGTAGTATTACCATACCATTCAACAATACCATCTGTAAAATTGATTATATCATTTTCAACGTTGTTTTATTTTGCAATCATGGTCACCCTTCAATTTAAGTAGGAGTACGATGCGGCTAAACGTGCGCCGCCTTATTGAAGAACGTATCGCAATGTCAATCCATCTAATCGTCGACACGCCGCATTACAAAACGGCCCTGTTTTTGAAAACGGCTAGCCGTAATGTAATACGGCTAAATATTATACAATCCGCCTTTGGCCCGCCACACATTTCCACCACTGTATCTCCTGTGTCGCCAGGATCGACAGCGGTATCCAACCACGAAAACCCTTTGATATGATCTCAGGGAGCCCGAGGGACAATCCGCCTGCGACAACTTTCCAACATATTTCGATAGCACCATTCAAGATAATGCGCTGTTTGAGCTACTATAAAAAAATATATTTGAATCGATTCTCAGTCATAGCCGTAAAGCACACAATTACAACGTTTTAACAAAATCGATCCAGACATTTCCGAGTTTAGCAATAAACACCGCAACATAAAATGAGAATTTTAGCATAAGGTATATTGTAGACGAAATAATAAAAAACACAAAATAATTGATTCCATACTTCGCTTTATTGCTGACTATCCTATCCTACTATTTTATCTACCGTCTCCTCAGATACGAGCATAGTAAGCGTAGTCGAGTAAGTGACAGTTGTTGTTTTCAGCCGAGAGGAACATGTAGCCGGCCTGCCCCCAGTCCTCGCCCCACGAGTTCTTGATGATCCAGTACGGAGTACCGTCACTCTCACCGTAACCCACCACCGTCACCGCGTGGTTCGAACCGTTTTTGTTGCTGAAAATACAAGTTAAGGTCAGGTTTTGCAACCATTACATGACAGACTATGCGATGCATTATAAATGAGCCGGTCAAAATCGGAATAGGCAGTTCGACAGCACAAATCTGATAATTTTGTATTGTGTATGTTCTCCTTTGGTTCTCCTATGGTAAATAAACTTCAATATGTTAATCTCTTTAATTATTATTTTTAACAAAAAATTAAAACCGACTTCCAAGGTAAAAACAATAATAGCATCCTTATAATATGAACTAAAAAGTATTAAATAATATTTATTCCTATCTAATAGTGCCTTTTGCCGAATTCGGCTAAAACTCAACTATTTCTGTACTCAATCTTCATCATTTTGAAGTCGGTACCAGATGAATCTTCAGTTCTCTGACAGAATATTTGAAACTTTTGGAACTGGCACCGACTTCAAAATTATGAAGATTGAGTACAGAAATAGTTGAGTTTTAGCCGAATTCGGAAAAAGGCACTATTAGATAGGAATAATTATTATTTAATACTTTTTAGTTCATATTATAAGGATGTTATTATTGTTTTTACCTTGGAAGTCGGTTTTAATTTTTTGTTAAAAATAATAATTTCACTCTTTTTAGTTACCTAGTAAGCCATCGCGTACTATACGTAGAATAATACACCTGTATATTATTCTACGTAGGTATCTTATTACAGTCACACTTACAAAATATAATATCAGCTGCGGCCTACAGATAATTTTAAACAATATATTAAAAAAAATCGAAGTGAACACGTGTGACGTGCTAAGTAGCCGGTCACCGGACTAGTAGTCTAGTAGTAGTAGTTCAATAGGCTGGCACTCGCTCGACTTGTCGCACACGCGGACGCCTCGCACTGTATAGTGTTACATAGTACGGTAGGTACCCGGCCCGCGCTGCGCCGCCGAGCCGCGGCTCTCGCGACTAAACGCGATGCAAAAGTTTGAAATTAGGTTGTTTTCCAGAATATCTCGGCGAAGTGAGACAGAATGTTACATGGTCGAAGCAACTTTAACTTCTCAGAAGTAATGTCAGTTAATGTGTGCCTTATGCTCTGGAGATAAGGTTGAATTTGGTGACATTGGTGACCATGACTTGGTAATGATGATTATAATGATGATGATAATGATGATGATGATGATGATGAATGTAATTTGCATAGTAGCATATGCTTTCAGTTCTTAAAACAGCGCCTAAACTCCCAAACTTATATCTATAAGGAATACGGAGTTCTCTTAGTATCTTCGGAACCACAGTATACCTTGGTGCAAAATCTTGCGTTTTGCTAGCATATGCTTAGGATGCTTCTTATGAAACCAAAATCACCATATGTTTCCATATAAATTTCGAGGAGTTCCCTCGATTACTCATGGATCCCATCATCAAGTCACCACTTTTGTGAACATGGTACCAAATAAGAGTGAAACCTAATACTACAAAACAAAAATTTCGAAAATCGGTCCTCAAAAGGCGGAGTAATCGTTGAACATACAAAAATAAAAAATATATCCACAGCCGAACATATAACCTCCTCGTTTTTTGGAAGTCGGTTAAAAAATACATCGTTTCTCATTGCCTCTCTACATCGCGATGTAAGCTGACACTTATACAGTTGTCAACATGGTGGCAATAATTCATCATAGCCGAACAAGAAGTTGCGCGTTGATTTTTATGATAATACGTTATACGGTACCAGGTTTTTTAGGATCTTACCAGTCAGGGTTGTAGAAGATGCCATTTTCATATAACTTGAGCTCCTCCATGACGGTGATGCTGGCAGCCACAGGTCCGAAGTTATACAGGGTGGATTTCATCGCGTCAGCGTCCCTGGGCAGACGATGGAAACTCTTGATTCTTGTTACTTTGGTGACACTGTTGTACTTGCATACGCCCTCCTTAAATATAATAAAACATAATATTTAGTATAAGTTGTGTATAGCTCATAAGTCATAACTCATAACTCATAAGTTATAGTGTTCCAGTAATTATTAATCCGACAAGCGTTGTTTTACTACTACAAACGGGTTTGAAAAGCAGATTATGGCTATTCGATCTACCCGATAGGCAAACAAAATTACAACAAAGTCGGTGGAGCCGTTTCGGAGGAATTTGGCAAGAAACACCGCAACACGAGAATTTTGTTATATCAGAGAAGTTGATTTCTAGGCAGATGGGGGACGCGTAGTTTGGTCGCGGTCAAACCCAGCCGACAGCTCACAATAATTATTAAATTGACATGATCCGACCAAATGACGTTGATCTGTCGACTGCCTAGGAACCAATTTCCTCGATGGTACATTATGGCGCATTTTCACTGGTCGATACGCATGCGGGGTGCGGGAGATTTCTGAAACGCATGCCACGACCAATGACAATGCGCCATTAGTTGTCAATTAGTTGTCATAGACTCCCCGCATGCTGTATACCGTACGAGTTAACGACTAATGAAAATGCGCTCTTAGAAGATGAGTCTTGCAACCTATGATCCAAACGATGCAATATACCTCTGCCAGATAAATGCCATACTGCATGTCGGTGGGCAATCCATGCCGCTGGACGTAGCGGAAGGCGGCGGAGAGGTACCCGCCGTTACAACCGTGGTTTTTCTTCCTAAAACATTGCGATGTTCGATTTTACCAACAACATAACTTAAGAGTAATGTTACCGTATGCGTACCTGTAATATGTATGTTATATGCATTTTAAAAGGCACTAGATGATGCCCGCAACTCCGTTGCGCCAAAATTCATTTATCGCGCGGGAACCATACATTTTTCCGGGATTAAAAGTATCCTATTTTTTTTATTTATTTATTTTAATGATTTATTGTGCACAAAAAATATTAACAAAACAATGATTTACACGGTAAGACGACACAAAGGGTCTGCTTATTTCTAATAAAAATCTCTTCCAGCAGCCCTACGGAGAGAGATTGGAAAAGGATAGCAGACAGGACGTGCACAATCATGAATGTAATATTATATAAACATGTACTTCATACAATAAAACTAATAAAATAATAATGATAATGACCAGATAAGTTAATATTATATGAATAACAAAATAAATAAGTTATGCATATACCAAATGCTATAGCTACATCATGCAATAAATAATAAATAGTAATATAAGAATAATAAATAAATACTATATGTATATATAATAATGGTATTTAAATGGATGGAGATTCGAGGTAGTGCTCTTTGAAGCGTCTTTTAAAAACAGTAATGGTGGGACTATCACGGATGGTGTGAGGGAGCGAGTTCCACAATCTGACAGCATGAACAGTGAACGAGTAGGAGTAGAAGTTGAAACGATGGGAGGGGAGGGAGAGATTAGACCGGACATTGGACCTACAAGGGAGATCAGGAGATCGAGAGAAGTTGAATCTGTCGAGGAGGTATGAAGGAGAGCGAGGATTGTACAGGATGTTGTAAAGTAGGCAGAGGATGTAGGAGTTACGGCGGAGACGGCTAGGGATCCATTTAAGTTTTGTACGGTAGGCCGTAATATGGTCGAACTTTCTCAAGTCGAACACGAAACGTATACACAGATTCTGTAGACGTTCGAGCCTAGTCAACTGCTCCTCAGTGGCGTCTAGGTAGCAGGAATCGGCGTAGTCTAGGATGGGAAAGATGAGTGTCTGGACAAGGAAAATTTTGATATGTATAGGTAGGAAATTTTGGAGGCGCCTCAGCGTGTGTAGTGAATAGTGGACTTTCCTGCTTACTTCGGTCACTTGCGGGTTCCATGACAGGTTACGGTCAAGAATTATGCCAAGGTTTTTGGCCGAGTCTGTGTATTCGACAACAGTGCCATCATAAATTACGCTTGGAACGTTGCTTATCCGTTGTGACATAATATATCATTCTGCTGCCTATGATCATGGATTGCGATTTCGATCGTAATCGCGATTAAAGACTATTCTTATGTCCTTACCTTAGTATCTCTATACGAAATTTTAGCAAAATCCGTTCAACCGGTTTGGCCACTTACTGACTACTGACATAAGAGGTAACAAACAGACAGACATACACACTTTCGCATTTATAATAATATTAAGTAAGTAAGTAGAAGTATGGATTCAAAGTTCGAAAAGGCCTCCCAACACCGCCTGCATAAAGTTTAATTTTTAATGGCTTATTTACTGCATTGTGTCGACACGTCGCGTCGCGTTGCAGAGTGATCTAACCTCAAAATATTATATCCCACCATAACATGAAATGTAAAAGGAGCCAAGCAAAATATTGCATAGCTGTAATACTTCTGTCGTAAAAAGTTTTCAGATCACATTCAAGCCAAGCCTTTGCATGAGCCATGCCAAAGCGCAGCGCTCAGAAGAAAATTGTTTATTATTATTGAGATGATTGAGTCAGTGTTGTAACTAAAGTCAGTGTTATTTTATTGTGTAACAAGAAAATACATGTAAGTACTATTAAATACTTAGGCAGGCACCACCGAGGCCAAGACGATCCAATTATTATAATATGCAACACTAATCGGCATGTACTGTGACCGCGAGTCAATAAACGTACAATGTGTTTAAGGTTTGGAATGTGTAATATGTTTGCTTTATCTGGTCTATAAATAGAATGCTTCAAGCCCCAAGCGGTCGCATGCGACCGCGATAACAATACAAATCTATCGTGTCTCGTTTATGCCACGATCGAAGGATTAAAGAACTATATTATGTTTGCCGGATTGGGGGAAACAACTGCAGGTGATTACTGCAATTCTTTAATGAACCGGCATGTACTGCAGCGACTGTGAGTCAAATAGTACAGTGTGTTTGGACCGCGAGTCCCTTTTATACAATCTATATTCTATATGCATCGGAATTGATTGCGGATCTCTGACGATGTTTTATCTATTCTATAAATAGAATAAATAGAATATTATGTTTGCCCGATTGGGGGAAATAACTGCAAGTTAATTACTACAAGTGTAAAATATAGTAAGTTATTTTATAAACCGCAATGTGTGGATTGACCGCGGGTCTCTAAACACAATTTATATGACACGAGAATTTTATATATTAGATATATTATATAATAATATATGCCTATTAAAAACGGAATAATATAAAACAGTTAAATCCGTGTACTATTCGTGAGCTAGCTCAACTGAGAGGTGTTTTGACACTTTCATATCCTGATTCCTGACTCCCGCCACGGAATGCAACTGGTTTTCAGCGATTAAAATTTTTAATACTAAAAAAATATGCAATAATAAATACAATAACAGAATCATACTTCTTCTTGAATAATAATTGTTAAAATATTCGGCTGAGTGGACCGAGAACACAATATTCTCGACTTTCAATCACATTTATATGCAATAATCACATTATCGACGACCACAGAGCCGGACCCAGTTAAAGCAGTAGACTCCTTAAAATTTATTCTAAAATACTTTACTTCGACTTAGATTTTAGATAAATACTCTCTTCAATCCTATTAGTTAATAGACTTATAACAGAGATCTACGTCCGCTCCATCGGAACCTTAGCCAAACAATTCGGCAATGTCTGTAATACGATATCTTCTACAGCCATCACTGTGCACTGTCATTGTTTATGAACAATGTTGACATTATTGGTTGGTGACATTGGCTCAGATGAATGTGTGAAGCGTCTTTCGAAATAAGCTTTCCGGTAAAAATCCTAGCCCATACCGGAGTACCCGGGATCCACTTATAAATTATTTGTTTTTTCTTACACTAGCTGTACCTACTGGTCATTGACTTAAAACTTTCTGCTTATAAAACTCGGCAAAATAAAAAATTACGATTTTAAATAGTGGCATCGAAATTTATATTACAAAGACATCAACTCCCGGGCGTGATTGGATCGGTGATGTTATTAAATTATGTAATCCTCTTTTATTAAAAAAGAAGGTACATATAAGTTATTACGCCATGCGATGGCTATTAAAGATTATATTAAATAGGATAATGGTACAGTACGGGTTATTATTGCTAACGTTTAACGCTCTGCACAGAACAGCAACCTCCCAGTCGGTTAGCCGCTGGATAAAAAAAGTGCTGTGCGAGAGTGGCGCGGCGTCGACACGAGCGTCGACACGGGGACTGAAACTGGACATGATTAGTAAGACGACAGTCGACAGGTAGGACTAGCGACTCCAATACTTTCGCTATTTTCCTTAGCCATAATTTTATCGACGAACAAAGTTTCGCTGAATCAGTTATATAATCACCACGATCCCAGTACGTTATCATTTGAATCACAAACCATAGAGGTCTCTTAAGTTTTTATTCTACTGACTATTATTATTATTTATGGGCATAATTATAACATTTATTTATAATTAAAATTTTATAATTAGAAAGAATATAAATTCTTTCTCGAATATAATGATTACTATTCATAATGTATATATATTATATTTTATTGTATTTTGTAAAAAATCTTTCTTTCGTTACTCTGAAAATCTACCTGGTTAAATAATATATCGAAGAATGAAGCGAAGAAATATAATAAATGATCAAACGAACTTACCAAGTGAAGTTCGATCATTATTATATGAGTCGCTTCATTCAAAGATATAAACTATGTTTGCTGCAGTACCCAAAGAAATAAAGAAAGATTTTTTGCATTACCTCTCTCTAAAAATAATTATGTGAATGCGTGCTGATGAGCGAGTGACCGACATTATTATTTTTTCAAATACCCACATACGTCTTTAAAAAAACGCGATTGCCTAGCAAATAAACAAAGGACTACCTGGTTAAATAATATATCTTTGAATGAAGCGACTCATATAATAATGATCTAACTTCACTTGGTAAGTTCGTTTGATCATTTATAATATAATATAATATTGGATACCATCGACCACATGCGTCGTTACATACTAAAACACTTTATGCTTGCCGTCCGTATAAGTATGAACTCCTTCAAATATGCAGTTTTATATTAAATTTGTTTCTCTTGTGCTCATTGCCAAGCCACTATCTATACTAATATTATAAAGCGGAAGAGTTTGTTTGTTTGTTTGAACGCGCTAATCTCAGGAACAACTGGTCCGATTTAAAAAATTCAGTGTTAGATAGCCCCTTTGTAGAGGAAGGCTATAGGCTATATTTTATCACGCTAAAACTAATAGAAGCTAAGAAATAGAGGAAAATGTGGAAAAAACGGAACGGAAATATATTTGAAAAATGGCTTATTTGAACGCGCTAATCTCAGGAACTACTGGTCCGATTTGAAAAATTCTTTCAGTGCTAGATAGTTTATTTATTGAGAAAGGCTATAGGCTATTTTTTATTACGCTATAACCAATAGGAGCGAAGAAATAGTGTAAAATGTGGAAAAAACGGGAGGAAATTATTTGAAAGGGCTTATTTGAACGCGCTAATCTCAGGAACTGCTGGTCCAATTAGAAAAAATATTTCAATGTTAGATAGTCCATTTATTGAGGAAGGCTATAGGCTATTATTTATCACGCTAAGACTAATAAAAGCATAGAAATAGAGGAAAATGTTGAAAAAACGGGCTAAATTATTTGAAAGGGCTTATTTGAATATATAAGTACTTACTTATTATTTATATTTTTATAAAAACATTTTTTTTGCATTTCTTGCATTTTTAACAATGTTTTGTCTAAAATAAAAGTGTCATAATATGCTTTATTACATTCAATTTTAAGATTAATGTAAGTTAAAAGCTCATTTTTTATTTATGAGATACTATAGGTCTACCAGAATCTGATGGCAAAAAGTGATGAGAAAATAAATTGACTAGTAATACCGGGGTAATTGGAATAAACATTTTGATCCTTTTTTTCCTTATAGCGGTTGATTCTGTGTGTGAAACATGCAAATATTATATATAAATTTATCCAATGATTAAAGATATTTTTTTGAAAATCTGCTGTCAAAATTTTCCATCAGATTCTGGTAGACCTATAAGTACTTCTGTTTCTCTCTTTCTGCCATTTCAAATTCAAAACCAAAAATACCCATTCTGTGAATGCCGAAGTGGCGGGAATAGAGAGCAGGAATGAGATAATTTTAGTGTTAAAAATATAGTATTTTTGCGTACTATATAATAGTTCAACAGTATATAGTACGCAGGCTCGAAATATAGTACAATACTATAGTACGGTTGGCAACCCTACCCGTGACCACTGCCGCTATAAAGCAGCCGTCGGGATTAATAAAAATGCTCCGCGACAAAATCCGTAAGTGTTTAAACTTATTAGGAGACTGGAAACGTCACCTGTCGTAGCTCTGATTTTGAAATTTATTTTGAAAATAAAAAGATTACCAATGATCATGAGGTTGCGACGGTCTTCGAAAAATTTTTTGCTGACATTCCGATCTCAACTACGAAAAATTTAAACTCCTCACCTGCAGCTGCTGAAAAACTACTCAGAGACAATGTAAAGGAATGTAATGTCAATTTTAGGTTTAGAGAGATTGTCCCCAAAGATATCATTGATACTTTTAAATTAATAAATATTAAAGATACTACTGATCTCTGGGGCATGTCTACTAAAATTATCAAATCAATAATTGACATTATAGCTCCTCATCTATCAATGATTTTTAATGACTGCATAAAGAGTGGTGTTTTTCCTGACTTGATGAAGCACAGTATGGTTGTACCTTTATTTAAAGCGGGACTTAAATCTGATCCTATAAGTTATAGGCCTATATCGATTCTACCGACTCTAAGTAAAATATTTGAAAAAATAATTTTAAATAAATTACTATTACATTTTAACTTAAATAATTTATTGCACAAAAATCAATATGGTTTTACTAAGGGTCGATCCACAACGGATGCTGGTATAGGTCTTCTTTATAGTATATTTGAAGCATGGGAGGACTCGCAGGATGCCCTAGGGGTTTTTTGCGACCTCTCCAAGGCTTTTGACTGTGTCGAGCATGCCACATTGATCAGGAAATTGCACCACTATGGCATTAGGGACTCAGCACTCAACCTTTTGACATCTTACCTCAAAAATAGAACTCAAAAGGTTGACATTAATAGTAAAAGGTCCAATGGGACCAAAATAGAATTAGGCGTCCCACAGGGATCCATTTTAGGTCCATTCCTTTTTCTCATCTACATAAACGACTTACCTTATCTTGTTAAGGATAATGATAATGAGATAGTTCTTTTTGCTGATGACACTTCACTTATTTTTAAAGTGAAGCGACAACAGTCAAATTACGACGAGGTAAATAGTGCTCTCTCAAAAATAATACATTGGTTTAACGTTAATAACTTACTTCTAAATTCTTAGAAAACTAAATGTTTAAAATTTACTTTGCCCAATGTTAGGCAAGTTAAAACAAATATACTATTAAATGATGAGAAGATGGATTTGGTGGACTCCACTGTATTCTTAGGCATTACACTAGATAGTAAACTACAGTGGGGTCCTCATATTGCTAATCTTGCAGATAGGCTCAGTTCTGCAGCATACGCAGTCAGAAAAATACGGGAAATTGCTGACGAAGACACAGCAAGATTAGTTTATTTCAGTTATTTTCATAGTAGAATGTCGTATTGCATCCTCTTATGGGGAAACGCTGCCGACATTCATATGATTTTAGTGCTGCAGAAGCGAGCTACACGTTCAATTTATAAAATGTCAGCTTTTGAATCTCTGAGAGAAAAGTTTAAAGAAATTGGTATTCTAATTGTTGCTTCTCAATACATTTTGGATAATGTTTTATATGTTAGAAAGAATCTTAGTAAATTTACAACCAAAAGTGACATTCACGGAAGAAACACTAGAAATAAGTACAAACTAGAAATACCGGTGATCAGACTTAGTAAAGTTAGTAAATCTTTTAAAGGTCAATGTGTACGCCTTTACAATAAAATCCCAGAAAACGTTCAAAATCTTTCCATTAATAAATTTAAAAAAGTAGTCAAAGAACGTTTGTGTGCCAAAACCTATTATAAGGTCAATGATTTCATAAACGACGGCACATCTTGGGAGTAGGATGATTATTTTATGACTTACAATTATTTATGTATGTTGACATTGTATAATTTTAAGTTACAGAATTGTAAACTTTATTTTAAAAGATTAATTTTTTTCTCACTTTTTTTGGTATATAAAGTGGGCCCCCTGCGAGTTTCTTACGCCGGTTCTTCTCGCCGGGTTAGTTCCCGAACTGGTGGTAGGCATCATGTAGACTTTCAGAAAATATTTGCAAAAATTTATTCTGAATAAAAAAATTTGAGTTTGAGTTTGAGTTTATAATATCATGAGTGATACTTGCGAAAACTTAAGAAATCATTATTCGTATTTTTTAATTGACTTTTAAGCTTTAATACTTGAAGGTGGTAATTTTTAGCATAGCGTTGAATACATAGCAGCACTGATGTAAGTGTCAACGTTCCTCGCAGGAAAGGAGCATACCTTATTTCATGTGATAACTAAAACTCCCATATTATTATTATATCGAGCGAGTAAGGAGTGTATATCGCAGTATTGATTGCATTTATATTTTAATCGAATTTAATTATTCTTTCATTGTTATCGTTGACATTTGTTAATACTATTTTTTAATTTAATCAATACCATTTCATTATAACAAATATGCAGTCGAAACTCATACTGTTCTTACAAAGTTAAACATAAAAATGTTTTCTTTTATTTAATAAACTACAATATATATTATCATTATGTACTAGACGTTCCGCGCGGTTTCCCCCTTGTAAATTAGATATTTCACAGAAAAATTAGTCCACAAAAAATAGTCTATGATCCTTTACGTGCTCTGTGCCAAATAACAGAAAAATTGCTCCAGTAGTTCGTGAGATAAGCCCTTTCAAATAATTTCCCCCGATTTTTCCACATTTTGCTCTATTTCCTCGCTTTTTTTATTAGTCGTAGCGTGATAAAATATAACATATAGCCTTTCTCGATAAATAAGCTATCTAACACTGAAATAATTTTTCAAAATCGGACCGGTCCCGTCCGGATCGGTTTCTGAGATTAGCGCGTTCAAATAAGCCCTTTCAAATAATTTATAAATAAATAAATAAATAAATAAAAATATCTTTATTAAACATACATGGACAGAGCACAACCAGAGTTTATAACACAACGAATAACAACAAATTGACATGACGCACTGTAACATATAACATTGAAGTACTTAAAAACTAATGGGTGATTGGTTATGGCTGTGCAATGCACACACCGCATGTTTAAAGGGAAAGCCACTCAGGCATCGACCGCGGCAAGCCGTGGCGCCTGATCTTCCGTGGCCCCCTGACAGTCTGCGATCCCACAACCGGCACTCTTACAAAGTTAACTACTATAAACGTTACAACACACACATACATACATAGACACTAGACAATGGACAATTAATAGATAAGGGCGGCAAATTTTCCCACGGTCCGCAATTATTCAGGATAGACAATAAAATATGACAATAAAAATGAAATACAAGTTAGTCGGCGCGAGGACGCGCTTACTAGAGGTCTTTCTCTGCGCTAGACCTAACTAAACTGTAATTATCATATTGTATAGTTACATTGCTAATAATTATACGAGTATATTATACCATACCAATGTATACTCAAAAAATAATTCTCCGTTATAATTTAAGTAAATACGAAAAGTGCATGAAGATGTGATCCTGTGTTGTTTACAACGTCTTGTGCTGCAAGCAAAGGCCTTGGTGACCTGGAGTCATACCGCCGTGGCTCCGGCTTACAACCCTCTCGGTAGGTATTTCGATGGTTTTATATACTACTCGTACATACTTGTTTTATCAATGTAAATGTTATAGTAAGTTGTAATTATAATAATAATAATAGATATGTAATATAATATAATACAATATACATATATACATATACCAATGTTAATATAAATTATGTTTTTAGGCGTTTTTATCAATAACTTAAGCAATTGAGGTGTTTAGGAATCTGTAGACATCTGTTGCTGTAGCAAAAAAGCTTTGTATTTAAGTTTAAATCCCTGTGTTGTTTGCAGAGCACGGATTGGAGGCGGCAGATTGTTCCAGACCTTGCTGGCCAGGTACCGGAAGCTACCCCTGAACGCGGAGGTGTGGTGCAGAAGATTAATTAGAAGATACGAGGAACCACGCGTTGTAACGGTCAGCTGTTTGTCTCCTGCCCACTGTAGTTTGCTGTACAGATAAGCAGGTGTTTTAAATTTTATGACCCCGAACAGTAATGTGGCAAAATGCAGTTGCCTCCTACCATCCATTCTAAGCCAACGTATATTGTTAATATATGGTGTCACGTGAGCACGAGGAGGGACGTTGTGACAGAACCTGACGCACGAGTTCTGGACCTTTTGTATGAGCCTTTTGGTTCTAGACAACATGCAGGGGCCTATGACAATATCTGCGTAATTTAACTTAGACAAAATAAGCGATTCACAAAGAGTAGTACGTAAATCAGTAGACAGAAAGTTTCTAATTTTATACAAAACTTTTAGTCGGTAGAAGCAATTGCTGACAATTTTAGTTACATGTTTTTCAAACTTCAATTCTTCATCCATTAGTACACCTAAATTTCGAGTCTCGCTTACATTTTCAATTGATTGTCCGTCTACATATATTAACGGCTGCGATTCTTTTATTTTATGGATTTGGAGTTTTGTACCTAATACCATGTACTTGGTTTTCTCCGGGTTTAATACTAGTGCATTGGCTATGGCCCACTCCGAAATCCGGGCCAGGTCCTCGTTAAGCATCCTAACTGCCTCATGTATAAGACTCGGCTGAAAAGAGATGTACACTTGTATATCATCCGCATAAATGTGGAATTTACAGTATTTTATGACTCGGACAATATCCGCACAGTTAAGCGAGAATGCCTTTGGCCCAATAACCGACCCCTGGGGCACTCCCCTACTGACGTCACTCGGGTCTGAGCGTGACGATGTTCCGTCATAGTCATTGTTTATCTCTACAAGTTGAGAACGATTGCTAAAATAACTTGCAAACCAGTTTACGGAATTTTGGTCGAATCCGTAAAATTTCATTTTAGCTAGCAGTAAGGAAGTATTTATTGTCTCAAAAGCCCGAGAAAAGTCAAGTAGTACAAGTAAAGTACCCTGGCCGGTGTCTTGCGCAGCAAGAATATTATCAACTACGTCAAGAAGCGCGGTGGCCGTGCTGTGTCTTTTGCGAAAACCCGACTGGACCTCAGGCAGAATGTTGTTTGCGTCGAGGTACTGTGTCACTTGACTACATACCACCCTTTCCAGGACCTTTGACGCACATGGGAGAATACTGATAGGTCTCAATTCCTTAAGCGATGTAACATTGTCCTTTTTAGGAATAGGTTTAACCAATGCCAGACGCCAAGCTTCAGGGAAAACACCAGATTCTAAAGATTTATTAACTATTTTGGTTAAACTTTCGAGGCCTATAGGATAATGACATATTGTCTGCAGCATGTCCAACGTAATGTTGTCGGCACCCATAGCGTTAGACTTAATCGAGTTAAGAATCTTTTTAACTTGTTCAGTGCTTACTGAGGAGAACGAAAAAGTAGACGAGCTAAATCTATTAGTTTTAAAGAAATTTAAGGTAGACGGACATATTAAATTATTGCCTGGAACATCTAAAAAATGATTATTTATGATAGTGGGGTTATGGAGATGTGGCGGGAGTGGTGTGTTTTTTTTACTATTACTTATAGGGATATTTTCCTTAAGGTGCTTCCACATTAGACGCGGCTGCCTGATGTTGCAATTAATATAAGATTTGAAATACGCAGATTTTTCTCTTGCTAACGCTAGACAGACCTCTCGCTTAAGATTTTTATAAAATTCAAAATGTGAGGGATTTTTATTTTTACGTGCTCGCTTGTATGCCTCATCTCTCCGTCGCATTAATAACTTAATATTATAAGTAATCCATGGGTATTGTTTTTGTTTTAAAAAGGTAGTCCTGACGGGTGCTAGTGTATCAAATACCCATAGAATACTCATGTTGAATTCACGGACCATATCACTAACATCTGGTGTCTGTTGTATCAATTTCCAGTCTACAGACGCAATAGCCAAGTCCAAGTCCTGTACATCTATATTTTTTAACGGTCTGTAGTGTACTATTTTAGGCGTAAATTTTTCCTTCCGTATAGTAGCACTGAATGATAAAAATGCATGGCCACTAAGATCCGGAATGTAATCAACACATACCTGAACATGATCCACATTTGAACATACCAGGTCCAGTAGGGTTTCCGCCTCTGACGTGAAATGTGTGGCCTCATTTGTAAATTGACGTAATCTGTGTACATTTAAAAAATCTTCTAATTGTCTATAATTATTGTTATTTGAATGAAAATAGTTAATATTAAAATCGCCCATTAAATATATGTAGTCGTAACATGCCAATGTACTAATAGTGTCGGTAAGGGCATCGAGAAACACCTGTGCAGACAGCCAAGGGGGCCGGTACGCTGTGCCTACACATATCAACTTATTGTTGGCTTGAAAAGAAAGCCACATCTGTTCAACGTTGCTTGTTTCTGGGTGTGTGAGCGTACGTACCTTTAAATTGTTTTTTAAATAAAAACCCACGCCGCCACCGCGGGCTCGCACAGTCACAGGTCTAGGTTTATGCACCAGACGGTACCCAGGCACTTGTGGTGCGCGGCCGTCTTCGCCGGGTCGAAGCCAGGTCTCATTAATAGCAACTAAATCGCAGTCATGCCTACTCATTGCCACCAAAAATTCATCCTGTCTAGAACCAAGAGAACCAGGATTTAAAAAACCAAATTTAATATTTTTTAACTTAATCATTTTCAACAATATAATAGTATTTCATTAAATTATAATAAATATATAGTAAAATGTAAAATATACATATTATTATATATATATTCGTATTGAAATGTAATAGATGTAATAGACAGTCATTTAAAAGTAGTTTTATTAATACTATAATAAATAAAATTATAACAGTGTATCTAGTAAAGACGATAATATTATTATAGCATATAAAAATTACTTTGTCATTTGAGATTATGGAATAGTGAGTGTTACCTATATTTGCCGTGTACAGGTTATATTTCAGTAGATTTATTAATGTTTTTATTAATTGATAGGTTATTGCATAATCATAATAGTTGTCGTAATAGTCCCATAGTATCACAACAATAAATGAAATAAAAACAAAAACATTGGTATGACATAACAAGAAATAATAAGAATTAAAATATACAATTAGGAAGAAAAACATGTAGGGAAAACAAACATTAGATACAAAATTATAGGTGTTACAGTGTAATATGGGCTCTAGAGTCCAACCGACTGGTCTCCAAAAACCCGTTTTAGATCGCCCTCTGTTCTAATGCGGTGCACAATTGAACCTGGATCACGCCTGGCAAATATATAACCGCCACGCGTCCAGATGTATCGCCAGTTGTGACGACGCCCTTCTTCTCTTGCTAGGTAAAATATAAGGCGATTTTTTTTAGTGAGGTACTCATTGATGTACAAGCGACGTGGAGTACCATCCACAATACCAGCCGTATCGATACCACGACGAACCCGGGCCGCTTTGAGGACATTGTCACGCACAGTTTTTCTTAAAAATTTGACGACAATTGGTCTAGACGACTGGTGTGCGGTGTCATCGGTGTTGACGGCTACTTTTTTGACTCCTTTTCGAACAGCGCTAACAATTTCATGCTCGCCAATATCGACACCTATCTTTTTGGACACCAATCCGACTAGGTGAATTAGGTTTTCGCCACCTTTTTCTGGCACGCCCGATATTTGCACATCACACTGTAGGCTTTGCTGATCGCGATCGTTCAGTTCGAGTTTCAGATGTTCGATCACCTCAGTAACGTCCGAGCCGGGATTGCAAGTGCATGTGTGCGCGTCGACCTTCTGTTCCACTGCACTTAAGCGCGATTCAACAGCGTCTACACGTTTATGGATCTGTGATATTGTGGTGTTGAGCTTAGAGACCTCGTGCTTCACGGACACCATTTCAGTGCGAAACTCACAAATGACCTCCCTCAGTTGTCTAATCTCTTCGGCTAGTGAGTTTGGTGAAAGAGAACAGACGCTGCTGGGGGAAGAAGCGTCCACGTATGTGTCCTTGGGTGTAGTTTGACCTTCAAGTGTAGGAGACCCGACAGTATCTACTTTGCAGGAACGACAAAGCCATGTTGTGATTTTGGGGTCCGATATTTTGGCACAGGCTCGATGGTATGTAGCACTGCATTTATTACATTTAATCATGTCGATGATTTTTAAGAATCTAGCGCATTGATGGCACTTGAGATTAGGCATATTTGTTATATATTTTTAATATTTTTAACTGTTATATATAAGTTTTAATGTTTTTTATATTTTTAATTTAATTCACTGTGGGTAGGTATTACACTGCACAGCTGACCAGCACTTTATACAACGTTTTATAGTCTTTTTATGCTTGAAAATCCTTTTAAAAACACTGTATATGGTTGATTTTTATGTACTGTTCCCTAATATATACTTTTGATCACATAAAATATACTTTATTATTTCAAAGTTAATAAGTGAGTGAGAGCTGTGAGATCTGTCAAACTGCGAATTTTTACGAATCCGTTTTTTCAATATTTTCCTACATTTCTTCGCTTCTATTAGTCTTAGCGTAATAAAATATAACCTTTAGCCTTTCCCGATAAATGCGCTATCTAACACTGAAAGAATTTTTCAAATCGGACCAGTAGTTCCTGAGATTAGCGCGTTCAAACAAACAAACAAACTCTTCCGCTTTATAATATTAATTAGTATAGATATTATTTTTCAGTTTTTCGGTTTCCCTGCCCAAAGGATGAAAACGGGACCCTATTATCAATAAATAATAAATCTTTGCTGTCTGTCCGCCATAGCTAGGTAGTTGCAATTTTCACAAATTATGTATTTCTGGTATCGTTATACAAGCTAATAGTCCAATTCAAATAAAATAAACTAGTAATAGGGGCCTCATACAACAAACACGATTTTTTCCCCTATTTTGCTCTATATCCATAATGGTAACAGTAAGGTTTATGAAAATTTCAGAAAATACTCAACTGTATATTAAATTTAATAATTAATAATAAAAAATAAATATACTTATTATTTAAGGGGGGCTCCCATACAAATTTACGGTACGGAACCCTATGTACGCTAGTCCGACTCGCACTTGGCCGGTTTCATAATTTTTCCTTTCGTTGTAAATAAAGACCTATCCGGGTACCAAATTTCAAGGTTCTAAGTCTGCTAGAAGTACCTTAGAATTTTGATGATCTATATGTCAGTGAGTGACAAAATGTAGTAACTTTGACCATCCGTAACTATTAAAATATTTATCGAAATTTCATATTATTGCTAGTTTTAATACTTGCTCCTAGTGACCGAAATTCTGAATCCCTAGCTTTGTTAACATCGAAGATAAAGCCTAAAAGGGGTGTGAAATAGCTGCGAACCGCTTCGAGAAAAGTATAATACGGTTGTGCCTTTGCTAAAAAGCTTGGCTGGAGCACTACCATGCCCCCAGATGATCATCATTCAGGAATAAATAAAGTACTCCACGAAAAAATTTCGTAAAGTGTCGGAATGATCATGAAGTTAGTGGTAGTACACAATGTGACGACAAACGACTTGACGTGAAAAATTCTTTAGGCGCTTAATTTTCATACAATTTTCAGTAGTAGCTTTGTGAAAACCTTGCCGTAACTTATTCAGGCTTAAGCTAGATCACTTACGACCAGCTGCAGTCCACCAGGGACTGCTCGCTGAGGTCCAAATTCCAAGAGGCATTCTTCTTGGCGATGGCTCCCTCTACAGCCGCCACCGTCGCAAACGCATAGCACGAGCCACAATCACCTTGGTCTATAAACTCAGATCAAATACATTATCAGATGAAGCTCGGTAGAGCTGGTAAGTTAAAAGGCTAAATAAGATAAAACACAAAGTGTATGTCTTTTTCTTGAAAGAAGAGAGAGACTACAGAAAATGTTATTTCTGGCATTCATAGAGTTTTCAAACTACCTACGGTTACAGCCGCACCATGACCCAACATGCGTAAGCAGGATGTGAAGTTTCAAGCTCGTCTCGTAAGGAGATTATATTGTAAAGATTGTGCAAGATTGTGACATGGTTCATCACCATCATTGGACCGTTCTTCATCATCATCTATACCTTTAACAGTGCTGATGAGTCCCTCGACCCTCATATCGTAGTTCTTCGGCAGTTGGGAGGCCATCTCCTCGAGCTGGTGGGCAGTGAGGGGGAAGGGGTGTGTGCCGACAGCAGCAGGGTTCTCGGGGCGGGTGGCGGTGAGGTGCGCCAGCTCCGAGGGCAGGCGGTCGGAGAACCTGTTCAGCCCCAGCCTGTAGCTCAGGTTCCTGCTGTTGTGCTCCGTCACCAGTCTGTAGATTAAAAGCATCTTAACCCTTAGCTGGTTTCGCTAAAAAAGGCAACGTATCTGGTATCGGGGGTAAAAAGTGACTCCACTCCAGTGAAACATAAAAAAATTTATCAAAACAGCTTTCTTTCAAATTAATTAGTTTTGTATACTGAAACAAATCTCTTTACCTAAATAAATTTCCCATTTTTTAAGGCCAATAACATTAGAGAATAATATTTTTTCCTCAGATAAAAAAAAGATCCAAGTTTTCGGATATGCTTAGACGACTGTTACTTTAGGAGCCCTTAAATATATTAAAAAATAAACTTATCTTTTATTTCTTTTTTATCTAGTTTTCTTATATAATCTTTATAATAAAACTCATGAATTTCTTTTGATATCGACTAGAAATAAAAAAATGACAGAGCAAAACAAGAAACCAAAAACTACGTGTAATTTTTTTCTATTTTGTATGTAAATTTGGCAAAATTTCCTTTGCATTACTATAATGACCACATGTTGTACTCGATATACCTTTTTTTGCTTCTAGAATTTTAAGAATCCGAAACTGTACCTACTTATAACAATTTCGCTAGAACAGCTGACTTCCTTCCTGTCCTTACGATTATAAACTGTTTCATGTTGCAGACTGTTATTATGTTATTATTGCATTACAAGATCATTACCAGAGCCACCGAGGCTCTGGTAATGATCTTGTAATGCTATTATGTGTATATTGGTCTACACCAACCATCCACCGGGCACGAGTGCTTCGGTGAGTAACCTGTGTAGGGTTGCCAGGAGAGAGCCAACGCCAGCCTGCCATGAATGTGGCGCTGCGGAGGACACGGCCCAGCATACCCTTGAGGTGTGCGATCGTTGGGCCGTGCAGCGCCTATATAATCTCGTGGCGGTGCTAGGTGGAGACCTCTCACTCCCGAGCATGGTGCGCTGCATGCTCGAGAGCGATAAAGGAGTGGAGAAACCTCTTTAAGACGTCAAAATAACATGAAGAGGTTGCAGTGGGCTAAAGGACATTAAAATTGGAAGCACGATCAGTGGGAAATAGTTTTATGGAGTGATGAGTTAAAGTTTGAGGTTTTTGGGTCTGAGAGAAGAATCTTCGTGCGCAGGTCAAAGGGAGAATGAGTGTTAAATAAATGTGTAATCTCATATGTAAAACACCGTGGAGGCTCGATGATGATTTGAGGATTTTTTGGAGGACGGATGACTGGAGACCTGGCGAAAATTGAAGGGATTTTAAAGATAGAAGAAAGATTTTAAAATATTAAAGAAAAATGTAGTAATTGGTAGAAATTTTATTTTCTAGCATGACAACGATCCCAACCATTCCTTGAAGCCATACAAACAGCATTTAGAAGAATCGGAAAGGAAGAATGTAATGAAAGTAATGATTTGGCCACTACGGTCGCCCAACCTCAACCCGATTAAGTTGTTGTGGGATAAATGGGACAGGGATGTCAGAAAGAAGAAAATAGGATACTCCTATCACAACACCTTTGAAATATGCTGAAAATTGGAATGGAACCAAATAGAAATCAATTATTTGTCGAAATGTAACTAAAAATGCCCAGATTGTGCACCGAAATAATAAAAGCAAAAAAAGGTAAGTAATATGAATAAATTAAAAATTTAAATATGGAACCATTGCATACTATTTTTTTCATTACTATATTTTAATCTAAATAATATGTTCTTTAAAATATAAGTATCAAAATCAATCCCATTGTTTTTATTTTTTATGTATCGCGCAAAATATAGGGTGGGCAAAAACTTTTGAACGGTACAATACGGACAGAAGAATCTCGCTGGAACCGTGTAAGTGATCGTAAGTAAAAAGTAGCCTATGTCCTTCTCCATACTCTTGTCTATATTTGATCAAAAGTCATTTAAAACGGCATAGTAGTGACGTAGTTTATTCTATGCAAACTAGCAAATCCATACCTCCAGTTTCTCTCAAAGATCAGTACTCTAAGCTCCTCTTCGTCATCATCATATTTCTTGTTGTGTTGGTTCTTGTATCTAAAAAGATGAATTTTAACAAAAGTTTAAAATTATTGAAATCAGTTCATCTTATTAGTCTTTGAAACTGAGATGCAATCTTCAGACACAAAATCATTCACCATATCCATCTTAATTTTAAATGCTATTTAGTAAAATAATATATTCAGTAAATCATAGGTTATAAGTTCCTTTCTATACCTTAGAAAAGCTTCTGTGACGTCTACGGGGAGGGTTGGGTGCACGTTGTACGGCGACATAGCGTCATCCCAGACACAGCGTTTCTTAGCTAGCAACAAAACCAAATGTTAAAGTTAGAATTTAGCCAAGTTGCCGACTGTTACGAAAAAGGCGGGCAACGCACGCAACTCTTCTGATGTTACGAGTGTCCATGGACGTCGATAGTTGCTTTCCATCAGGTGACCTGTTTTTCCCCCAACTCAAAAAAAGATTGGAAAAAAAATATATATGGAGATAGTTTTGACGAAGCGTTGCGTTCAAAAATGAAAACATTTTCATTTTGCCTACGTTTTCATTTCGGACACATACAAAAATATGATACTTTGATGATACAGCAAAAGGGTGTGGGAATTATACTTACGCCTCTTAAGTAACACTTCTCAAGCTTACTGCATTAGTTTTGATTTGTTCCACGCGCAAAAACGGTCAATGACTGTCTTGTGTACGGAGTAAGCGACGCACGTACAATCTTACAAGGATGTTGTGGCACTTAGACATTATCATGGACGATTTGTGTGCCAAAGATCCTTGTCGGTATGTAACATCACTTGCCTTGCCAATCCCACACGTTGTTTCCACTCGTTTTTCAGATAATAACCAACCGTGTTTCAAAGTGATATCATGGAGCCTCGGTTTCTGGTAGTCGTAGTAGCGGGTGATGAGGTGTTGCACCACCAAACCGTTCCGCAAGCTCAGTTTCGTCTTTTCCCATCTGACGGACAAATATGCAAAATAAATAGATATTGTCTAACTGCACCAGCGTTGCCCGATTTTGGCGGGACGACCCAATTTTTAAATCAAAATTAAATTCCGCTATTTTCACTCAAAGAGTTCCAAAGTCCCTACTTGGCGTTGACTGACAACGTTGAACTGCACTTGACATGAATAACTATAATTTAATGGTCCGGAAGCTGTCAATCTTGAAAGTGCCCTCAGTGTGCATGGATTTTTTTACGTGACAACGTCTTATAATTCGATATGGGCTGCGCGCACGAAAAAACATGACGCAATATGCGGTGTTACCTGAGGCCGAGTGTGTTATGTCGAGTTCGAGTCGAGTTCGAGTCGAGTTCGAGTCGAGTTCGAGTTCGAGTTCGAGTTCGAGTTCGAGTTCGAGTTCGACACAAAACACTACTCTTCAATCGTCTTTTTGATGAAAATAGATAGTTACGAACAATATAGGAACTCGAAACGCTTGGTTTGCGTGGATTTGCAAAGCCACACCAAAGAGAATATAATCACTACGTACACGTAGCCACACAAACCACGCACTCATAATGAAGTTTGTCAAAAAATGTATAGAGTAAGTATGTCAAATTCTTCATAAAACAAGGTTATGTAGTCATGGACTCATGGTGGGTTTGATCATTGCGCAGTAAAAAATTGGTTTAGAAAACAAAAAAACAGAGTCACTGATTTGAATAAAGTAAGAAAGAAATGTGTAGCTAAGAAGATTGTTGATTGTACCTATACTTAACTAATTATTATTATAAGTAAAAAAACCTCAGACATTCAGCTGAATTCATGTTTAGATTCAAACAGAGCGACTTACAGCAGAGGTATATCGAATTTTTCCCCCTTCATCACCAGAAGTCGCGTCACAGATTGATAGCCTTTTTTCAAAGCCGAAGAATACTCCCACACATCGACAAGTTTGTTTTCATACATCGTTTTACCTGATAGAAGTTGAATAACAATAATGATTAAAAATTCATTCATTATCACTTTATATTATTTTATATAATCATGGCTTTAAATTATTTATTTATAATAATATTATTATTGTTTAGCCACAATATTTCGTAGTCTTTACGGTTAGTATATAGTTTACCTGAGTGTTTAAATTTATGTGACGAATATGGTGGAAGAAAATTTTTTGGTTTTCCGTCATTCTTAGTAGCCTTACACATCGTCCGGCTGACTAGTACACTCGTGGTTTCTGGATGTACCTACAAGAAAAGCGCTGATATTTTATTATTATGCTCAGGGTTGTCTTCTGCAAGATGTAACAAAATGAGATGATACTTTAGGGTGTGTATGACGTGTCTCTTGTATAGAGTACACTGTGAAAGTAAGAGCAACATTTTTTTTTTTACTTTTGTATGGAAAAATTCATGACGCTGGGGCGCTTGCTCATACAAATCGTAAAAAAAATCTCCCTCAACGCTGCTACATTCACAATGAACTCTTTATTAGGGACACATACACACCCTAAAGTATTATCATTTAGTTATGTTACACTCTGAATATCCATAATATATTATAATATTATAAAGCGGAAGAGTTTGTTTGTTTGTTTGAACGCGCTAGAACTACTGTTCCGATTTGAAAAATTATTTCAGTGTTAGATAGCCCATAGTTGAGAGCTTCCGTTGCGTGCGTTGCAAAAACGGTCCAAGATACCAAAAAATATGTATAGAAGCACGGAGGGACGTAAAAAAAGAAGAATAATAATTATTCCTCTTTAAATGATCTAAAAAATGTCCTTGATAATACATGTCTATCTTTTAAGATTAATTCACAATAATCGTTTTTATATGGTGTAAGAATCGGTCGAAATGAATGCATTAATGAAATAGACGCAGACGAAGTCGTGGGGAACAGCTATAATTTATTTAAAGCCGAAGAAGTTGTTCGCCAAAATAAATATGATGCCCATATTTAACTATTCCACGCGAACGAAGACGCGGGCACAGCTAGTAATGTATAATGTCTGAAATCGAAATATCTTTTTACATTCGCTTCATTTGTTTACTTCTTTGAAAATGATTATAAGCTTTCTATACTGTACTCGACGAAACATGGCGGTAACGGTCATTGACTCCCTGTCAAAAACTTATCCTTTTCTATACAAACCGCGATTGACAATGAAGTGTCAGATGTTGTCAATCGCGGCTTTGTTGTCAATCGCTACCGCCATGTTTTGCCGAGTACAGTATAGAAATCTTATATCATTTTCAAAGAAGTAAACATAGACGTAAACATAACTTAATAGGTATAGGCAAATATATCAATTTAATCTTGATGACTGATTTTTTTTCTTATTGGTAATTGAAAGACCCTTAAAAAATAGAAATATCGCTGAAAGATCTGATAGCTTAAAAATTCACCAAGATATGACAATTCAAACATCTCATAAAATAGATCTGCCGAAAACGCTCCATACAAAGTGCTACGAAAGACTGACGTCACTCTTTCGTAGTTTGTATGGATCGGAAGAGAACTTTGTTCGATAGGTATATTAAATACTAGCTGTTGCCCGCGACTTCGTCCGCGTTAACATAGTTATATTATAGTCCGCGTTAATCAGTAGTACAAAGATGGATAGTTTTCCCCTTTTTGTGGTTCCTCGGTAAAAACGGGACCCTATTTAAGCAAACGTCAAACGCAAACGTCAATAAACTTTCATGTTTCTAACTCAAGAAATGACGGACTTTCATTGAAACTTTCTACCCCAATTTCACCCCCTTGGGGGTAAAATTATCAGAAACGCTTAAATACGTATCCATTCATTTTTATTCGGCAGTCCAAAAATAAACTTTCATGTTTCTAACTTAAGAAATGGCGGACTTTCATTTAAACTTTCAACCCCTATTTCACCCCCTTGGGGGTAGAATTTCCAAAAATGCTTAAACACGTATCCAATAATTTTTAATCAGTAGCCCAAACGTAAAATTTCATGTTTCTAATTCAAGAAATAACGGACTTTCATTCAAACTTTCAACCCGAATTTCACCCCCTTGGGGGTAGAATTTCCAAAAATACTTAAATACGTATCCATTCATTTTTAATCAATAACCCAAAATAAATTTTCATATTTCTAACTCAAGAAATGACGGACTTTCATTCAAACTTTCAACCCCTATTTCACCCCCTTCAGGGTAAAATTTTCAAAATTCCTTCCTTAGTGGGTGTCTACTCAATAAAACAACTCTACTCACCAAATTTCGTGGCTGTAACTTTAACAGTTTTGGCTCAGCGATGATGAATCAGTCAGTCAGTCAGTCAGGACATGTAATTTTATAAGTATAGATTGCGTTTATGAAAGTGGTTTCATAAAAAAGTTGCGTTTAATTGCATAAGTTATCGAATGGTATACAAATATTAAGAAATTTAATCGAAAAAAAATTCGACTTGATTATCCAACTTTGAAGGCGCATAACAAAAAAAATACAAATGCTATCGAGCTGAAATTTTGGGAACACGTCTTATTTTTTACCGTGATTTCTTTATTTTATTAACAAAATTCGCTAATCTTTGACCTTGTCATCATCCCTATTGCAATTGACTTTCATTTTACTGAATCACATTAAATAATTTATTGGTATACAACTATACCTAGATATGGATCTCACCGTGTATGTAGCCTGACGGTTGCCGTAGTAGTAGCGCCTCACCATGCCGCCGTACGTGTCCCTGCGAGAACGGTTGTGTCGCTCACTGTACCTGGTGACAATATTGAATATGATAAGAGACCAGCAAAAAGTGGTTTTTATTTTATCTCCAGGAGTCCAGGAGGAGGAAAAGGGCCCACTTTATAAGTAAACTTTTACTTATATTATAGTGTTTATAATAGACCGCTTCAATGCCGTTTACCCCTATATATTTTTTCCTATAATAGAATTACGTGAGTGCAATAATTAATCCTGCAAATGCCAATATAAGCAAATTAAAGGAAAAAGTAAGATGAATACAGTCAAGCCTCGCAATGCTTCTGTCGGCGCCATCTATGCCTGCGCAACTACAGGCTGCGAGCTCCGCGACTGCAGCGCTAGCGGAGCCACGGCACAACACCGACGCGACACCGCATCGTGAACATCGCGCGGGAGGGCAATCTCTGCAACTTCACGTCACAACGTACTCACAACGAACATTTTATTTCAATATACGCCAATTCATCGCCTGGACCAGTCGTTTTCATTTCCTCTCCAAATAGTCAAATTTTGCAAGTCATCACCATAAAACTGGTCTTTGAGCCGCATTCCAACCAAGGAAGCAGCGATTGGAGCGGAATATACGCAAGAAAACGACGAGAAAAGGCTACATTCGCAACAAAAAAGGAAGATTTGGTACAGGTCTGGCTTCCATCGTTCCAAATCCCATCTCCTCAATCTTTTTACTAATACCGTGCTGTTTTTTATAGATTCGCGACCGCTGCAAGCAGTGCAGAAGCAGTGCAGTTTAACTGTGAGTAGGGTACTCACAGTTAAACTGTTTGTTTGTGTGTTGTTTTTTATAGAAATTCAAAATGGTGGGTGATGGAATAGGTCAGGGTGAATCTAGCATGATTAAGAGCCCCCGAGTACCGAAAAACACAGTTAATAAGGAAAAGGGGTGCGCTAACGACTAGGCTTACAAATTTCGAAAAATTTGTTACTAAATTTGAAAATTTGTCGTTAAACTCGCAACCAAACTGTGAAATTAAGTTACGCGTGCAGGCCATATCTAACATGTTTGATGATTTTGAGATTTTGCAAACTCAAATCGAGGAATTAAGTACCGATCAGGATGAAAATAGGCAATTTCAAGAGAGGGAATCTTTTGAAGATCAATATTACCGCGTGTTAGCATTCGCACATAGCTTAAGCCCGTTTTCACTATAAGAGTACGCTCGGACCGAGTAGACTCGGATTACTACTCGGACGCTACTCGTACTGTGTAAACAGGTAATCCGAGCGCACTCGGACGATCGCATCCGATCAGAGTGAACTCGGACGCGGTCCTATTTATCCGAGTGCACTCGGATGATTTTATAAAAACAAAATGGCGTCTTAGAAAAACAAAGCAGAATTATTAGAATTTAGCCGAGCTTAGCGCCGCCGCCGCGCCGCAGCCCGAGGCAAGCTGCGCGGGCACCCGGTTTCTGAAAGGTCTGTCAAATCACTGATCAACTAACACTGCTGTTAATTTAGCATGGATGTCAAATCAATTTGAGTTTCTGATTCATTGATCAGCCAAAAATTAACTAATCTATGATCATTTTTAATTTGACTAGCGATTTGTTATTTTTCGTTCATTACTTCACTATTAACTATCAAAAATGCCAATGAAATGTCAAAAAAAGGAATTGCAGACTGTCATTGCTATCAAAAATGGTCTGGGAATTTCAAATCTGATGTTTCCTGAATCATTGATCAAACGAAAATTAACTAATCTGTGATCATTTTGATTTGACATGCGATTTGCTTATCTTCGTTCATTTGTCAGAATTTTGATTTTCAATTTTTCAGACGTTAGCGATTCCTAAATTCTACTTCATTATAGAAATGAAATTTATTATAAAATATACATTTTTTGAAAATAAAACGAGTATTGCAAATAAAATAGTTTATTTGCATTATCGACGTATTTATTACGAAGATTTATTAAAACTTCATAATAAATGTGTTTACAAACCTTATAGTAACGTAGGTTCAAAGAGAAAATGTAGATTTACATAAAAAATCAATTGAATTCATAAGTTAATTCACCCACAATTACCGATTAGTTGACACAGCTTTTGACAAACGTTTAATTTATGATCACGGCTTGACAAGCGTTTCGGAAACCCAAAATGGCGGTTGACATATGATTCTCGAGTCAAATTGAACAGCCGTGTCAACTGACGCGCTGATCAAATTAAACTAACTAATCATGCTTCTAGCAACCCAATTGGTACTTGACAAGAGATTTAACAGGCGATTAGTTAATTTTAGTGTTGATCAGCCTTTCAGAAGATTACGGTACGTTGAGGTTTAGGCGAAGTCTGAAGATGCCACTATAATAAGGAATAAGAATTATTTGATTCTTTTTAGATTAAGAATAAGCAGGTATTACTTTTGTTTTTACCTTGGAAGTCGGTTTTAATTTTTTGTTAAAAAAATAATCATTTTACCCTTTTTAGTTACATAATATGAGACGACAAGGCTATAATACTCGTATTATAGCTTGTTTTTAGAGTTGTACATATTACTAGCGGTCGCCTGCGGCTCTGCCCGCGTGGATGTCGGTTACGGCTGCAAAAAAGCCTACCCAGGAAAGACTCGGTCAGCAAAATGATTCCCAGGTCAATTCACAGACTCCGACACTGACATCGACGACGCGGACGCAGTCATTATCAGTTAGGGTTACCAACTTTTTTTTCAAGAAATAAAGTATATTTAGGTTTACGAAGAAAATTAAACAGTATTTCAGACATATGAACAGTATTTTTATTTTTTATTTTTTTTAAACATATATTTTTTAGTACTCCTCGCACAGCTCAATAATTTATCATCATTTTTAAAAATATCATACGCTTCACCACAACTATAGCTTAAATTAAAGTAAATTTGTAGCTCATTCTTAATTAAATTAATCGATAATAATTGTCCATTATACGGGAAAGGCAAAGGGATCTAAGCCCATGCTGCCAAGTCGTCTGTTTTGTAAAGGCGTTATATTACTAATGTGTTTGCATGTTGATGCTGAAAACAGTATATTGTATACTTTATTTTTGTTCAACAGTTAAAAGTATAATTGAGTGAAAAACAGTATAATGCTGTTTAAAACAGTATAGTTGGTAACCCTATTATCAGTGTACAGTGCACACTGCACAGATTGTCTTCCTACCGCAAGCGCATCCCGCTTGGTGACGCCTACTGTCGTAATATTTTAATTTCGCCATAATTTCAAAACCAAACGTCCAATTTTAATCATTCAAAGACCAAATTTTATCTACATAAACTGTACTTAGTGATGAAATAATTTATTTTGATAAGGATTAATGGCATGAGTAAAATAAACGCGTTTAAATGTCGTCCAAAAAAATTCAAGATTTTTAAATAAAAATATGGTTATTGTGCCTCACTCGACATAGATAAGTATAGTGTGTCGCAGACTTTTTTGTAGATATTTATAAGATCTACAATACTTAGAACATTTTATGGTTCTATCTTTTATAGTTTCGGCAGCGTACGCAAAAAAAGTAACTTTTCTGGTTGATTTTTTCACCTAGCGTCCGAAAAACCCAAATATCTTACGAATCCCTATTTTTTCCAAAATAAAATTTAGCCTATGTTCAGCACAAATAATGTAGGATTTGCTTGGAGTAGTTTAAATAAAGCCAAAATCCTCAAACTTGTATCTATAAGGATTCAAAAGTTCTGTTGGGTACCTTCAGAACCAGGGTATATCCTGGTGCAAAATCTTACTTTTTGGTAGTATATGCCTGAAATACTTTAGAAAAAATCGAAATCACCATATGTTCCCATATAAATGTCAAGGAGTCCCCTCGATTCCTCATGGATCCCATCATCAGATCACCACTTTTGTGAACATGGTACCAACTTCGGATTCAACCCTGTACAACAACAAAAGAATCATGAAAATCGGTCCATAAACGGCGAAGTTATGGTTGAACATACAAAAAAAATATATAAACAGACGAACGTATAACCTCCTCCTTTTTGGAAGTCGGTTAAAAACTTGCAGATCCTAAATTCTTTGAGCTGTCACAAATAGATATGTTGATTGGTGTAGACAAGTTTTAGGAATTTTATTCGGAAGGTGTATTGAGACTCCCCACAGGACCCTACTTACATAACACAAAATTAGGTTGGGTAGTTTCTACTTTCTGGGCATGTCTACAATACATTTAACACGCGCTACAACAAGCAATACAATTGCAACTTAATAAATAATTTAGACGCACAATTAAAAATGTTTTGGGAACTCGAGGAGGTGCCTCAAGTTCAAAAGGTTCTCACAGCTGATGAACTCATCTGTCAAATCAAATCAAATCAAAATCATTAACCGACTTCCAAAAAACGAGAAGGTTATATGTTCGGCTGTGGATATTTTTTTTTTTTTTTTTTTATTTTTTTTTTTTGTATGTTCAACGATTACTCCGCCGTTTGTGAACCGATTTTCGAAATTTTTGCTTTGTTGTATTTGGTTTTACTCCAATTTGGTACCATGTTCACAAAGTGGTGACCTGATGATGGGATCCAGGAGTAATCGAGGGAACTCCTCGAAATTTATATGGAAACATATGGTGATTTTGGTTTTATGTGAAGTGTACTAAGAATATGCTACCAAAAAGTCAAATATTGGGTCAAGGTATACCATGGTTTCGAAGATGCTGAGAGAACTCCTGACTCCTTATAGATACACGTTTGGGAGTTTCGGCGTTGTTTTAAGAACAGAAAGCATATGCTACTATGCAACTCATATTCATCATCATAATCATCATCATCATCATCATCATCATCATCAATGATGATGATGATGATGATGATGATGAGTATTAAAGACGATGACGTCTTCATCATTACCACGTCGTGTTAAGGTCACCAATGT
Organism: Polyommatus icarus; assembly: GCA_937595015.1. NCBI lineage: Eukaryota > Metazoa > Arthropoda > Insecta > Lepidoptera > Lycaenidae > Polyommatus > Polyommatus icarus. The sequence goes on along the minus strand of OW569321.1, from coordinate 28,709,078 downwards.
CTCATGGCACAGAATAGATAATAGTACAAGGCATAGGTATACTAATAATAATAATAATTTTATACTGTATAACAACACTTTGTTTAAATATACACGGCGGTCAGCGCCGAATACGCCGAATCGAATATACTTTACTACTTTATATACAGATCGAATACTATACTAACTACTTTATAAAATTTTAATAGACAAAATATAGAATTAAAATAAAGTTATTTTAAAAAGAGCATTTAAACAAAACAAAGTCAATAAGTGTCTTTTTAATTAGTTATACTTATTAATCGATAGATGGCGCACTAAGTATCGATTTGAATGGATTTGAAATTGAATTCTTGATTACCTACAAGAACAGCTGTCAATAATTATGATAATAATATATTATGTTACTAGCTGTCCCGGCAAACGTTGTTTTGCCATTTAAATAATTTTTGGTATGAAAAATAGATGTTGGCCGATTCTCAGACCAATATCCTCACAATATGCTCACATAATTTCATGAGAATCGGTCAAGCCGTTTCCGAGGAGTATGGCAACGAAAACTGTGACACGAGAATTTTATATATTATTAGATGAGTAGCTACGCTACATCCTATGCAATTTTATACAATTTTTTATCTGATAGATCCTTGGATCGTGGAAAAACGAGACACAATAGCCTTTCTATTGTTATCGCAATCGCCGTTGACCGCTTGGGGTTTGAAGTATTAAAATTGTTAAATTACTTAGCACAATATTATGTTCACTTCACTGATAATATATTATTTTGTGAGTGTGAACTGTGTAATAAGATACGTAAAATATACGCGAAGGTTTACCTACTAGTGTAACTAAAAAGAGTGAAATTATTATTATTTTTAACAAAAAATTAAAACCGACTTCCAAGGTAAAAACAATATTAACATTAATATGAACTAAAAAGTATTAAATAATTTTTGCTATCTAATAGTGCCTTTTTCCGAATTCGGCTAAACCTTGACTATTTCTGTACTCAATCTTCATTATTTTGAAGTCGGTGCCAGTTCCAAAAGTTTCAAATATTCTGTCAGAGGACTGAAGATTCAGCTATCTGGTACCGACTTCAAAATAATGAAGATTGAGTACAGAAATAGTCAAGGTTTAGCCGAATTCGGAAAAAGGCACTATTAGATAGCAAAAATTATTTAATACTTTTTAGTTCATATTAATGTTAATATTGTTTTTACCTTGGAAGTCGGTTTTAATTTTTTGTTAAAAATAATAATTTTATTTGCTTACTCGTAGGAATATGGTACAATAAGGTGTTAGCTTTTTAATTTTCCACATTCTACTACAATGAGTGTGCAAATATTACTACTAAGTCATATACCTATTATATAATTTAAGGTTAATGTATTAGTTATTACCAAGTTACAAGATATTTATTACTTACACAGAAATAGAAATGTCGATAATTAATTATTATTCATTTACTTATTACGTTTCAATAGATAGGTCATAGGTGCATTTTATAATTTGACAAATAATAATTTATTAGAAATATATAAGTACTTAAGTTACGCATTAATTTTGTTTAAATTAATTCATTCATAATATTTTTATCATGGAAGAATTCATTTACTGAATAATACAATTTGTTAAGGAGCCAGATGTATAGTTTATTTTTAATTGTTTTATAGTCAGTTCTTTAAAGCAGTTGGGTAATTTGTTATAGATCCGAACTGCCATACAATACGCGTTTTTACTACAAATGTTGAGTCTTTGGTCAGGTATAACAAGTTTATGTTTATCTCTTGACTCTACTACTTTTTGTTGCCAAGTTCATTTTTTTAGTAAAGAAGCGATCTAGATTGTTATACACAAAAACGCAAACGTCAAATATGTACTGACAAGGCAGCGGTAGTATTTTAAACTTTTTGAACAACGGCTTACAAGTTTCAAAATATTTAGCGCTTACATTTCTTTTGTATTTTGAAGACTCTGTGCATGTCTACAGAGTTGCCCCATATAACGAGACCATAGCGGAGAACAGAGGCAACATGCCCATGATACGCTATGATGGCTGCTTGAACAGACACTGTGTGTTTTAGATTCAATAGTACGAACATAAATTTTTCCATTTTAATGCATATTTTATCGATATGTTCCTTCCATGTGCTGTGAAAATATATTTAAAGAAACTTTCGCTCGCGAGGAAGACGGTAGATTTTCGGTTCGCATTCCGATTAAAGAATCGCCTACTGTTCTCGGTGATAGTTATTTGTTTGCCGAAAAACGATTTTACGCTTTAGAACGCAAGTTTCGGCGTTCGCCCGAACTTAAATCAAAATACATTGAATTTATGCGCACATACGAGGAGTTAGGACATATGACTCAAATAGATAGTTATAGTTCTCCTAATTATTTTTTGCCACATCATGGCGTTATAAACGAAAATAGTATTACCACAAAATTACGCACGGTTTTTGATGCCAGTGCTGTTACAACGTCCGGCAAGTCTTTGAATGATATTCAATATATTGGTCCTACGCTTCAAAATTATATTTTTTCGATTCTTTTACGTTTTCGTTAGTTTAGGTTTGTTGCATGCGCAGATATTACTAAAATGTATCGACAGATATATATACAAGAGGATCAACGTAATCTACAATTAATCTTGTGGCGAGCTGATCCATCAGAGCCTCTAAAAACGTATAGGCTCAACACTGTTACTTAATATGGTACCGCGTCCGCGCCGTATCTAAGTATTCGATGTTTAAAATAACTCGCACAGGAATACAGTAACAAGAATACCGATAATTCATGTTTCACTAGTAATGATGATCGTCACACTTTGATGCACATTTGCAATCGCATTACCTCGATATTAGAATCGGGTTGTTTTCCACTACATAAATGGCAATTTAACTTTGATATAACCTTGAGTGACAGTGTTAGGGATTTATCTGTAGGTGAAAATTGTCATAACAAAACGCTAGGTTTAGGTTGGCTTAATCAAAGCGACGAATTCTATTTTAATACAAAACTTAATTTAAATAACCCTCGTAATATAAGGAAACGGTATATATTGTGCACAATTTCTAGTATATACGATCCGCTAGGTATGCTAGCACCTGCGGTCATACGCGCTAAAATTATTTTACAAAAGGTTTGGCTTGCCAAACTCGATTGGGACTGGGGACAGTACAGTGCCTTATGCTTATGATATCAAATGTTTATGGGAGCAATTTATCAATTCATTTAATTGTTTATCGAATATTCGAATTCCACGTCATGTTATGGGCCCGCACAAACAATTTGTCGAGTTACATATATTTACAGACTCGTCACAAAGCGCCTACTGAGCTTGCGCTTACGTGCGTGCCTATTCTGATAATAATAATTATCCCATAGTTGTAAAATTATTGTGCTCTAAAAGTAAGGTCGCTCCGCTCAAGGCCGTTAGTATTCCTCGTTTAGAGTTATGTGGGGCGCTCGTAGGAGCCAAGCTATATCATAAAATAATTAATTCGCTCAGATTACAATTTTCAAAAATTTATTTTTGGACAGATTCGACTATAGTACTCGGTTGGTTACGTAAGTCACCACACCAGTTAAAAACGTTCGTCCAAAACAGAGTTACCGAAATTAATGAGTTAACTAGTGGCACATTCTGGCGACATGTAGGCAGTAAAGACAATCCCTCGGACCTGTTAACTCGTGGTCTAGATATAGACGCCCTAAAGCCGGCTGTACACTCTCGCCGAGACACAGCGAGGCGGCCCGAGTGCGAGAGTGTACATGGGTGCGCTCGCCTCGTCTCGCCTGTCTCGGACCCTCTCGGTCCGTTGTCGGTATTTTGCGCCCGAGACAAAGGGTCTCGCGAGGAAAACGAGCGCACTACTGTACACTCTCGCGTCTTTCAGTACTAGTCCCACCGTTGGACAGTGTAGAACAGAAAAATAACAATAATAAACGACATTATCAATCATTATCTGTGAGAAATAAAATTAATTATGATTATAAATCTTTGGATTACAATGATATCGTTCGATGCATGGTGAATGGTGAATGGTCGTTTTCGTCCATCTTGTCTGAGTTCTTAACTGCGATTGAACTAAGCGAGAATGTACATGATCGCACTCGGGCAAGGGGCTCTCGCACGAGACTCTCGCCCGAGAGCTCTCGGCGAGAGTGTACAGCGGGCATAATAGATAGGTCCCACCTCTGGTGGGAAGGGCCTACGTTCCTACGGCAACACCATTCAGAATGGCCAGACTCAACATTTACATTCAACAACGAGATGCGACATAATTTACCCGAAATTAAATCTTTAACCGTAACATGTATGTTAAACAAGCTTTATGCTAAAAATGATATCATATACTTTAATAAATTTTCATCATTTAATCGCTTAAAGCGCACGGGAGCTTATGTACTTCGCTTCATTCATAACTCACGCGCATAGAAACATAATCGCAATACCGAATCCTTATCAGTAAACGAGTTGAACGCGTCGCTCGCACTAATTACTCGTCTCGCACAAATAGAATCCTTTCCTAATGAATACAATAGTTTAAATAACAACTTACCATTGAAGACATCGAAAAATATAGTAGGATTAAACATATTTTTAGATGAAAATAAATTATTACGTGTGGGTGGTAGACTTACGAATTGTAATAATTACAGTTACAATAAAAAACATCCTTATTTACTCGACGGTAAGCATCATTTTACTCGTCTCTTATTTTCACGCAGGACCCCAATTACTTTTATATAGTATCAGAGAAGATTGGTGGCCATTAAATGGTAGAAATTTAGCACGACAAACTGTACGTAAATGTGTACTTTGCACTCGCTTTAAAGGTAAATCACTCACTCCTATCATGGGTAACCTGCCCCAGGAACGAGTAGAAGCTGGGTTTGTGGCTTTTTAAAGTGTGGAGTGGACTATGGTGGCCCATTCCTAATTTTAAATCGCCGTGGCCGAGGTGCACGATTAGAGAAATGTTATATTTGTTTGTTTGTGTGTTTTATTACTCGCGCTGTGCATTTAGAGTTAGTCATTAGTCTAACCACAGAAGGATACTTACTTGCTCTCAAAAGATTCATCTCTCGCCGGGGTAAACCCTTAGAAATTCATTCTGATAACGCAACAAATTTTGTGGGGGCCATGAAAAAATTTAAAAGGTTTTTTGATTCACATTCCTCAACTATGTATATTAGAACATGCGCACGACAACAATATTAAATTTAAACTTATACCACCTCGCTCACCACATTTTGGAGGTCTATGGGGAGCAGGGGTCAAATCGTGTAAATTTGATTTAAAACGGGTCGTAGGTAATGCACACTTAACTTACGAGGAATTCAGCACGGTATTGATACAGATTGAGGCCGTCCTGAATTCCCGTCCAATTTCTCCTATGTCCGCAGATGCAGATGACCTTTTGCCTCTTACCCCAGCCCACTTCCTCATAGGCAGACCTATGACCTCACCAGCATCTGACGACCTGACGTCGGTGCCGGTTCATCGCCTGCCTCGCTTCGACCGACTGGAGCAGTTGCGGCAGCACTTCTGGGAGCGGTGGTCCAAGGAATATGTCTCGGAGCTGCAGACGCGCACAAAATGGAAAAAGGCCAGCCCGGACACACTAACCAAGGATACCCTAGTCCTTATCAAGGAGGACAATCAACCGCCGTTGAGATGGCGGCTGGGCAGAGTTGAAGACGTCTACACGGGAAAAGACGACGTCGTGCGAGTGGCAAAAATTCGCACGGCCAACGGCTTGATAAATCGAGCATTTTCAAAAATTTGTCCCCTTGTTTCAGAAGCCTAGTTAACCAAAAAATTAGGCTGATTCATTTTGGAAGTCCTGCAGCTGCAGCGGCCTGCGTACTTCCAAGGGAGGCGGTATGTCGTAAAATATGATATTCTCGATGAGCATTGCCAAGTGCGACTTAGGGCCCTTATAAGTAATATTGGTTCTATATAGGCAAGTGTTAAAACCGATAATAATTTGCCATATTGTTACCTATTATATTTATTATAGTTCCATATTGCCCAGATAAAAACAAACTCTATTGATATTTATATATAGACCTGCTGGGGCCACCCCAGCATTATGTCAAAACGATCCAAACTTGCTGCTGCTAAGAGCATTTTTACCAGATTTCGAAGGGCCTGATGATCCCGAGACTCGTACTGGTGACATCCCCCTTGAAGTGGTACTCGGTGGGCAGGCGCAGGCTGGTTTGCAGATCGTACTCCTCAGAGATATTGTTTTCTGTTGACAAGAATTCAAACTATTAAGAGATAATCCTGGGCTTGTAATCTGATTCTTTTTACATACTTTGAAAAAAGTGGCCACTCAACCAAACATACCATGACAAATATTTTACAGCACCGCGCTGTTATAACGGACGCCAGCAGTCCAGCAATCAGAACACAATATAATATTGATAATTAAATAATGTAATTAAACCATGTCTACAGAAGATGCGCTTTCCTGGGTCTTTAAATATTTTGAGGCATCTCTGTATAAGCATGGTTTTGAAACTGATCTAAAAGAATTTAGTCGATGTGCTGTGTGTAGTCGATTTTCACAATCTTATCCAGTTAATCTCATCCTTATGGCTAAAAGTTAAAACTCAAAATTCTTAAGCAAAATGACCTCAAAAACTTACCTAAGACAAAAGCTGAGGTGAGGCTGAAGGAGCTGAAGCACAGGACGACCAATAATTTGACCGCCATGATGGTGTTAGCGACGCAGTATATTGAAATTCGCGTTATATACTCCACGTTTTCGTTATAACATACGATAAAAATTTCAATAGTTAGGGTGAAAGTTAATTAAATAGTCATATCAATCTACTACATGCTGATCATTATAATATTTTCATAGTTTTAATGACATTAATTAATAAGGATAACATTTCGATAACTAATTAGCATTGCCCTTACCTTTTCATGATTAAGGCTGCGTTCACTGAAGCGGTGCCGAATTGACCAATCACCCTGCTCGAAATGTTCGCTCCGCTTCGCTGTCATTCCGCTGGAATAGCACGATTGGTCAATTCGGGCACCGTATAAGCTCCGCTGCGCTCGGCTCCTCTTCGGTGGAAACACAGCTTAAACCAGATAGCGCTAGACGCTTCCACTATAGCTTAGGATACGAACCAAAAACACTGATCCCCTAATAACGATATTCATGCAGAGTATAAACTTGTATTCGAGGTTTGTTGTCTTTGTCTCTCGTATGACTTTCCAATTTGGCAGACGAGGGAAAGCAGACCTAGTGTAGTAGTATTCGCTGTATGAATACTTTGTAAGGGGGTGATTCTGCATAAGAAGCAGCCGTTATAAATTATTATATTTCTTACCCAAGCGTCACAGGCCACAGCGTAATGCGGCCTCCACACGATGGGCCATCATGGACAATCTAGAATGTGCCATTGATCGCGGATCTGTCCACACGATCGTTGCACCTCCATTTGTTAATAATTGTCATCGGTTTACAATGGACTTCGAAACAGCAGCTGCTACTATTTACTTATTTAGTGTCTAATACCATTATAAAAATATTTAATCTTTTAGAGTAAATATTTATATACTTATAAATAATAATATAATAATAAATAAAATAAATTAATTATTATTTAAATTAAATAATAGAAATATAATAATTGTAAATAATAAATAATAATATAAATAATTTGTTCGCATGTCAATTACCACACACGTCCGCACCGTACCGTAAACATAATATACGAACTTAGTGATCGGCGATCGTATGGACACGCTTACAATCATGGCCGAACTTCCTTTGATGATTGTGCGAGAAACCGACACAACGGCGATTACGCACAATCGACGGCCATCGATTTGATTGAACGATTATGCCCTCTACACGATCGTAATCGCCTGTGATTGTCCATGATGGCATAAGATACTTTACCATTCCAAATTATAGACTGGGATTCAATGAATGTCGCCGATTTTATGCGTATTTTAAAGGTACCTAAGATTTATAGCTAAATTAATCGAACCGTTTTAGGCAAAGACTGTTATAGCTTTTAAATGTAAAGTGAAAACAGGTGAAAACCTTTTACATCAATTAATGGAAACATTGCAAGCGCTTATCGATAATAATAATTACCAATTTTAATAATGTTTTTCATCATTAACTTTATCAAAAACTGTATTTAAAATATTTTTACTAGTGCATAATAAAAACAACGAACAGCTAACAAAATAATTTTAGGGTTAGGGCTAGTACACATTGCTAATATGTAATTTAAAAATTTGAGAGATGTCAAGGGGCACCCGGATGGAACGAAGGAACTTCGTTACAATAAAAGAACGCCATCTATTGTCGCCCAGGAATACTAACAACGATACTATTGTTGAATTGTAATAAAATTTATTTAAACGTCCGGTCCGGATGTCACTGTTTATTCTCAAAAACGCCATCTAGTTGACGCCTAGGAATACTATCAAGGCCATCGGACCCTAATAAAAAAGTGGCGTTACACCTTTTCTGTCGAGCCTCCATTCGCAACGCGCGATTAGGAACTTTGTTCCAAAAACACCAAATAGCTACTATATTCCGTCTATATATTATCTAAATATATAAAACTCAAAGGTAACTGACATGTTGATCTGTCAACGGCCCAAACCACTGGACGGATCGGACTGAAATTTGGCATGCAGGTAGATGTTATGATGTAGGCATCCGCTAAGAAAGGATTTTGATCAATTCTACCCCCAAATTAAAATAGGGGATGAAAGTTTGTATATAATAATACTTCTTAACGCGAGCGAAGCCGCGGGCAATAGCTCGTAATATATAAAACTCAAAGGTGACTGACTGACATGGTGATCTATCAACGCACAGCCCAAACCATTAGACCGATCTGGCTGAAATTTGGCATGCAGGTTATGACGTAGGCATCCGCTAAGAAAGGATTTTGATCAATTCCACCTCCAAGGGGTTAAAATAGGGATGAAAGTTTGTATATAATAATACTTCTTAACGCGAGCGAAGCCGCGGGCAAAGGCTCGTACACAATTAACGGGCTCTGTTTTACAATATTTTTTTTTTTGTATAAGACTGTATATGCTTTATCTCGATCTCTCGATATAGAGCTGAAAGGGACAAATCTGCCGATTTGATAGATACTTTGCCGGTTTTCCAGTATGGTAGTAGGTATATTTGCGGTTGTGAAACAGACCTAGCATATACACCTACCCTAAGCTCGTAGTGAGCTATATAAAGCGGTGTTAAGCTATTAATGACACAATCGTAACGATGGCGGTTATAGCTTTGGTGCTTGTGTGCTTCAAATTCTGCACAGCTTTTTTAATAGGTAAGCGTAAGTCAATTTTGATTTTCAAATGGCAATTAATCTACGCATTCCTTTTAAATAACTGCTGTAAAAAAATAACTTAAATAATAAAAAATGTACCGATCTTTCTATGTTAGTAAAAGAATAAACGTGGTGCTTAAGGTTGTTAAGACTTATGTCCATGTCTGCCCATACATGGACTTGAAGATTTAAGATTACTTCATCCTCGTTAACATAACACAATAACTCTTTTAAGATAAATAGGAAAGTGTATAATCATTATACTATGGTATAATTGTTTAATTGTCTGTCTATTTATCTGTCTAATACGTCTTCACATGAAAAACTCACAGGCGGAGTTATAATTGTTATTACTTACACGTTTTATCTCGGAAATTGTTCCAGTGATATAATGTACTTTCTGTGCCATCATTGCCACCTCATCTAATATCTCATTAACCTGAGTAAAAAGACTTTCTTTATATTTTTAATACTTAACTGTATCCTGTTCAACAGAAAACATCGACGCGGTAGACCAGCAGGCCACCCTGCGACTGCCCACCGAGTACCACTTCAAGGGAGACGATACCAATATTAACTACGAGATCGTCAGACCCTTCGAGATATGGTAAGGAGCCACTAGAATTTATAGTGTAGAGCTTGAAATAGGTAATAGAGGAACATTTCTTCATAAACACACTCGGCAGAACTATATTTGTCTCACCGGAAAACGACAACTTTCGTCCCGCTGCGCGCTGCGCTAACGAGGAGAAAAATAGTACCTATAATACGCACCATGGGCAGCCTCACATCATAATAATATGTTTGTTAAAAACGTCTCCGTGGTCTAGTGGTATAGAGCGCGGCTCTTGACTCGGAGGTCGTGGGTTCGATTCTCGCGTTGGAAACATGATATTTCCTTGTTTGGTTATGACAATGTAGGCTGATCACCTGATTGTCTGATGGCTCCTCTACATGAGTGGCCAGCGCTGGGCCATCGAATGGTGCATGCGATGGCCATGCAATGGTCGCAACGCCACTACACGATGGCCGTGTTCAGTTGTGATCTAAATGTCGTTCAAGATGGACGTGTAAGCATTAGCCATTGCGGCAATGCAAAACGTGCATTGTTATTTATGACTTCACCAGATGACCCGATGAACTTCGTATCACCTCCCTCCTAATATGAACCTTCTCTTGAATTCTACGAATAATTATTTCGAGATTAAAATTATATTAATGGTTTATGGTAGTGATGATGATGATAATGATGAATGTAATAATAGTAATAAGCTATGCATAATATGCTTTCCGTTCTTAAAACTACGCCGAAACCTATATTATAATGTAAAAGCTATAATAATTAATTATTATTATTGTAAAGTTTCAATAAAATCCGTTCAATAAAAAAGTAAAAACATCCATACATCCATACAAACTTTCACCTTTATCATATTTTTAATATATAATTCGTTAATTATAAGACCAAGTACAGGTCATTTTGAATAAAATTCGAACGAATTACGACGTCCTCACTCGTCGACGGCCAGGCGTCGACTGTCGTATCGGCTATCGCCATCGTGTTGAGGCGTACCGTCATCGCTGGGCCATCATCCTTTGATGTGCGGCCGAAAAACCGACACCGCCGCCATTCCACGGCCATCGCTGGCGCCATCGGCCATCCTACGCCACTACGTCCTCCTAACGCTGGCCCATCGTTATGGCCCACTACGCTAACCCATCGTGAAGAGCCGCAATGACAAGGATGATCTATGCGTCGGATGGGCATGTAAAAAGTCGGTCCTGAGCCTGATCTCTCGCCGGTCGTGTCGGTCTGCCGTCCCACTGGGTTATGATAGTAAAGGAATAGAGAGTGCTCTTGTGTACTGCGCACATACTTGGGCACTATAAAATTACTCCTGCGTAGCTGGCCTGGTTTCAATGAAACCGGCCACCGTCACCGAAACCGGTGTGGGAGCTATTATTATTATTATTATGTTTGTGTAAGGTATTCCTTGCTCACAGGCAATTAAATCCCGGACCTTTGAAAGGCATGCGTGGGGCCGAAGCCAACACGTAGAGGCCCGTTACACAGTTTAAGAGTGGATTGCACGAACTAACTTTGACTTTAACTTTAACTTTACCTTTAACTTTACCTTTAACTTTACCTTTAACTTTACCTTTAACTTTACCTTTAACTTTACCTTTAACTTTACCTTTAACTTTACCTTTAACTTTACCTTTAACTTTACCTTTAACTTTACCTTTAACTTTACCTTTAACTTTACCTTTAACTTTACCTTTAACTTTACCTTTAACTTTACCTTTAACTTTACCTTTAACATTACCTTTACCTTTAACTTTAACTTTGACAACAGTGCGAAATGTCAAATCTCTGGTTAAAGTTAAATATGGCGTCCAAACACCCCATATGCTCATACGACATCTGTCAAATTTTCCGGTTAAAGTTAAAGCTAAGGACGCCATATTTAACTTTAACCTTAACTTAACAACACAGCCTTAATCTAAATGTTGTGTGACACCGGCCGGCGACACTACCTGTCCGCACTATGAGAGTACGACCAAGGAGAGCCAGCGGCCAGTGTAGGACTATTACAGGGAATGGATATTAGAAATGATACTGGGCTAAGGTGCTAGTGGACTGGGTAACTGGGACCATGGAAGGACTATAGCGTCTGCCGACACAATGTTGTAACATGTATAAATTTGGCAGACGGTGACTCGCCAACTCTTTGAATGGGCCCCTCAAAATGGCCGCACGCACGGTGCACCGAGGCGGCAACATTGACAGAGCGGCTTGAGGCAGGAGAGGTGTCGCTGGACTTTAAACGCTGATCATTTGCATCCTCAGAGGGTCCCATCACGTCGCCCACTCGCCACTTACGCTTCACATCCTCCCTCCGAGCCAAAGCTCTCGCGACTCCACTCTGACCGGTCGGTTAAGGCAAGGCAGAGGTAGGGCCTGATTCTCCGTCAGTGTTCACTCCGGCCGGCCGGTGAAGGCAAGCCGGAGATGGAGAAGAAGGGCTTCCCTGGGTGCACTCGGGTTCGTGGGGTCGCTACTCCCCAACAGCTCGCCACAAGCTGCCCTGCGGGCTTATAATTATTTTTATGTTTGTGTAAAGCACTCCTTGCTCACGGGCAATTAAATCCCGGACCTTTGGAAGGCATGCGTGGGGCAAAAGCCAACACGTAGAGGCCCGTTACACAGTTTTAATCTAGATGTAATGTGACACTGGCCGGCGACTCTCCCTGTCCGAACTATAGGAGTACGACCAAGGAGAGCCAGCGGCCAGTGTAGGACTATTGCAGGGAATGGAATTAAAATGATATCGGGCTATGGGGGTGAGGTGCTAGTGGACTGGGTAACTGGGACTATGGAAGGACTATGGCGTCTGCCGATACAATGTTGCAACATGTATAAAGTTGGCAGACGGTGTCTCGCCAACTCTTTGAATGGACCCTTCAAAATGGTCGCACGCACGGTGCACCGAGGCGGCAACATTGACAGAGCGGCTTGAGACAGGAGAGGTGTCGCTGGACTTTAAACGCCGATCATTTGCACCCTCAGAGCGTCCCATTACGTCGCCCACTCACCAATTACGCTTCACATCCTCCCTCCGAGCCGAAGCTCTCGCGACTCCACTCTGACCGGCCGGTTAAGACAAGGCAGAGGTAGGGCCTGATTCTCCGTCAGTGTTCACTCCGGCCGGCCGGTGAAGGCAAGCCGGAGATGGAGAACAAGGGCTTCCCTGGGAGCACTCGGGTTCGCGGGGTCGCTACTCCCCAACAGCTCGCCACAAGCTGCCCTGCGGGCTTATAATTATTATTATTATGTTTGTTGAGCTCGGCTGCGCCTCGGCCAACAAATTACATGTGATCTGAGACATTTCTTATTTTCCTGCCCTGGGAACGTAATGTACTATTGCGCGGTTTTGAGATTGAAACAGATTAATATAATATATTGGTTTCAGAGCATATTACTCAGGAATTTGTAGGAACATTATTCCTCTGAATTCTCGACTAATCTCTATCGACTTTAACATAAGAACCTATTGTTTTTCCCTTAGGTACAGTGCTAAAAACAACAGGTCTCGTAAGGACACGTACGGAGGCATGGTCAAGCGATACTACTACGGCGACAGGGAAGTGTTGCTTACAGTTAGTATATTCATTTAAAGTATTGTTTCTTTTGGTTAGAGCTTCTAAATCCCCTGTATTACGTTCAGCATAAGATTCCCTTATATCAATATCAATGTGTATCTCTGCATTGCCTTCATTAGAATATATTTCACTACTAATGATTAAATATTTAAATACACACTGAATTTCCACTGATAAGTCACTAACCACTTATACTATAAGTGGTTACTAAAATTTCAAAAATTGATTGTAATTATTACCAAAAGACCTGTCACTGGTATCAGGTATGACTTGCCAATCTTCTATCACAACTTTCAGATCTATCCAGAATTGAGCAATACATCATGTACGCCGATGCCAATTGAAGGGGAGCCAGAAAATTTCCTGCCATCCAAAAAATTTGTACGCTCAGGTACAAATTGATATCAATATTTCTTTGCTTGAATAAATTGATTAAGTATAACTTTATGCTCTAGTATGATATACAATTACCGCCCATTTTAGGAAACACTACGTACGACAACAAGCGAGTAGATGTGTGGAAGTATACAAAACAATTCGAACATAGCTTGATGCGGGAGGCAATACTGCTGGTTATAAGAGGATCAGAATATGATATACCTGTATTGTAAGTTTTCATCGTAAATACATAATACTTAATCCCAAATGTAAATACTAAAAAAGAATGGTATGTATTTAACGCGGCGACAAATTGATACCATTCCGGGTCTTAAAAAAAACTGAAAATTGATACTAAATAAACTACTTTGGCGACTAATTTGAGGTAGCATTTTAACTAGTAAGCGGCGGCTTTTTAATGAGTTTTGAGGTTTTATTTAAATTTTATCTGGCAGTGATTTTCTTTTGTGGCAATTTCTTCTAAGGCGACAAATTATTGGCGGATAAAAAAGTTAAAATAGGCTTTCTTAAATTCTAAAATGGGGTTGTCTATAAACTTGACCTAGGTCTGATAATATAAATGCTGCCCGCGGACTGCCCGCGGGCCGCCCGGTCTGGCACAAGTCTGCCGCTTGCCCCTATTGTCATTGAACACACACAGAACGGGCAAGTCAGTCGAATAGATAGAGAGCTGCAGCTCGGTCGTGGACTCATGGACTCGATATTCTTTTTAACAGATGATAGATCAGCATTGGCATTGATTTCTTTGGATTTTTCAATAAGTACGCTGTAAGCGGCTTTACGTAGATCGATGTTCATGTAATCCTTGCTTTTATAACTTTCCACAAACAAGGATGCGACCGGTAAATGGAAATAAACGAATGTCAAAATTGTTTTTGTTGGTTTTTCTTAAGTTTAATGTTTGTATTGTTTACAATAATATGTTTTAAAATAATCTTTTAAGTGCACTCCAGTCGCTCTCCAAGGCCAGTGCCCGCGCGGGAAAAATGCGATCTCGTGGGCAGGCTGCGGGCACGGGCCGGCGGGCATGTCTGAGCCCGGAATTGACGAGCAAACATGCGATAGACCTGCCCGTGACGGGCGGCCCGTAGCGGGCGGCCTGGTAGTCAATTACCCGCTAACAAAAGGGAGTGAAAAAATTATGTATCGAACGGAAAACTAATCTAAGTCAATCAAAATCGATTAATTTAATTAGTTCTGATTTAATCATGGGCGCCAGCAAGGGGGTGCCAAGTGGTGCACTTGCATCCCTTGGGAATCTCAGGATTAAATGAACCTACTTACTTTGAGTAACTTACTTTTTAACGCCTTTAACCCAACCTACAACGTGTTTTGTGACAGTCGCCGGCTGCTGCCGCAGCACAGTCACAGTTCTAACCTAACCAACTTTTAGACTTTCTGGATTGTGTTTGTTTTTGTTTTGGCGGGGGCTGCGCCCCCCGAGTCCCCATATACTTTGTAACGGTCGCCGGCTGCTGCCGCAGCACGCTCGCTGCGCTCGCTCGGCTCCCTCTGTGTTGTGGTCTAAGTTCTAACCTAACCTAACCTGCTTTTGGACTTTCTGGATTGTTTTTTTTTTTGGCGGGGGGCTGCGCCCCCCGAGCCCCCCTTTCGGTTCTTCACTTCCGTATCCGTGGTTAAGTAGGCCTTCTGTTAAGTCTTTTCATTAAGGGCGTTCCTGACGGAGATACCGTAATTTACCTTATTTCAAGCCTTATAAACTCATAATTTCAAAGCCACAAAGTTATAATAAAATACAGCAATAATCTTCAGTATATCAACATTCTTTTCTCCGTTTAAAATTTTCTATTTTTGTTTATTATACTCATGATATCAGCTTCCAAACTAAAACCAATTTATTAAAAATCAAGTATACATTCAGCATCTCCTTAGGATTTACAAATTACTTTTATTTGAAACACACGCCAATAAATCGACAATATCATAAACTACAATAATGTTTTCCCCGTTTTAAATTTTTTTAGGACAATTTTGAACTAAGATAAGTAAAAAATAGGGTTTTGGTGCGATCTCGGCAACGCGGCAAATGTATGGCCAAGGTCGTTTGCTCGGGGGACGGCCTTAATAATAATAAATGCTCCGCAGCCCTCGTACTGCTCAGACACACGCGCGCATTTGCCGCCTTTTTAAAGAATTTACGAATCTGCAAACAATATTCTAATATCCAAATACATTATTATAATACCAATTTTCAGTTTTAAAGCTACCTAATGATCGCTGCCAAATGTGTATTTTTATAATGAAAGATAATCATGGGCGCCGGCAGGGGGGTACCAGGGGGTGCACTTGCACCCCTTGTGAATCTCGGGATCAATAGGAATGATTGAAATAAAAAGCATTTTGTAACCCAAAATACCATGCCGGACAAAGATAGTTCGTAATGTTTCGGTACTAAATGTATTCTGTTGACGTAAATAGGCGGTCACTGTTGTTCGTAAAAAGTAAAAAGAAAAGAAAAGAAAGTAAACTAAAATCTGCACCCCTTGGAAATTATTTCTGCCGGCGCCCATGAACCCAATAGTCGCCAGTGAAGAATGTTAGCAGATGTTAGATATCCCCTCGGAAAAATTAGTCGCCACATTAGGTTTTATAATACCTTAACCAGTTTTACACTGAACCCGCTTGATATATTTGATAACTTACAGTAGCAGCCATTTTTTCGTTTTTTTTGATCCTGGCCTTTTGTAGCTTGTATAGTAGTTGCTAAGATAATTATTTAATCACTGCAAAGTTAGTTTTTTTTGTGACTTATTAGAAAGTCGCCTAAAAAAGATAAGTATTAGTTGCCGTGTTATTTATTTGCCAAAAAGAATTGTCATAATTTTTAAACTTATACAAATAGTAGAGGAGGTCGCGCTCAGTTTAAAAAGTAATTTCATACTGAGCGAAAATAGTTACAATAATAGTATTCCACTAGTACATAACAGCTTTGATCGTCAGCCACTTCATAATGGGTGGAATAAAAATTGAGAGCATCTCAAAGTTGTTGTTGGGAATCGTATTGAATTGACATTAACACCTTCACTGCGGCAAGTAAAATCTTAAACCTTCGTCTAGTGCGGCGGCGGGCCAAAGTGTGCCCCCAATGATTTTTCCGCCAGTGCGGGGTGGGCCTTTCTCGACCCACCAGCACAAGGTTAGATTAAATTACTATAACTTTGCGAAAACATAATGTAGGTGTACAGTTTTTGGACTGTTGGAATAACCTTGAACCCAACTACTTTAGATTTGATTCGCCCCGGGATCTGCCAAACAGGAAATGAGAAATAAACCAAGGAAAGTGGCGGGCCGATATCGACCCGAACCGCACTAGAAAGTATTTTTAGTAGAGATGGGAAAGACAAAAGTCGAATCGAAAATATATATATTTTTATTAATATATTTAAATTCCTGTCTTTAAAACACAAAGCCCGTTTTTGTTTGCACATTCTGCAGTATGTGTTTTTTTTAGTTTTTTTTTTGATTCGACACTCCTCATGGTTTCTCCCAGTTTTTAATATCATCCTGCACAATTTCGCCGTTTAACGCTCATCTCAAGGACATGATTTTTTGTTTCCTGTTATCGTGCGTTGTTAATTTTATAAAATGAATAATTATTGTATTTTAAAAAGATAAAACCGACTTCAAAATCGTACGTAATTGAGAATCAAAATTACCTATTTTAAACACTACTGAACCGATTTCGATGAACAGTATTACCGAAGTTAAACAGTACCCAGTACAAAAAAAGGAATTACTTTAATCGGACTAGTAGTTCCGAAGATGTACGAACACAAACATAAAAACATACATGAATTTGTATGTCACTTTAGAAATTTGTCACATTTGTTCAGGTGCTGATAATATAGACTAAAACATATTAAAACTAGGCAGTTCTGAAAATAATACATACAATATACAAGTTGAATTGATAACCTTTTTTTGAAGTCGGTTAAAAAACGCGACGTACGTCAGCTACGACTTACGATAGATTGCACATCACTAACTGGCGAGGCGGACGCTCGGTGCGGTATCGGGTCGCCAACCGCCCGCTTGTACGGCGGGCCGCAATAGGCCCACTGCCGCTTTGAATTGATTTTTGACACCTCCAGTGCGTGGTGGGCCGATAACGACCTGCCATAATTTTTTTATAGGAAAGACCTATAATTTTGAACACAATCTCAAATATATATTTGCCTCTGTCGTACCTTTACAAACACCTGAGATAATCGTTCCGCACCGAGTGAGAGAACACAGTTTTCTTCGTCCGCACCAGCTGAAATTCCGTGGTTGGGCGATTTCGGCCCGATACGCAGTGAAGGTGTTAAAAAGATCCCAATTCGCACCCAACAAAGGTTCATATCTAGATTATACACGTTTAGGTTGGGTAGGTTTTATTTTAATTTTAGTATATAAAAACAGATAGCGCTTTTAAAGTAAAATGTATTTAATTCTTCTTCACAAATATCGACGCCCCCACCGAATAATCGGACAATCGAAAAAATGAAAATGTTCAGGCCAAAAAACTGATTTTTGTTAATAACTCCGTTAAAAAATAAGCTTCAAAGACTTTTTATATCTCAAATGAAAGCTAATTTTTCTCCCATCTTGCTATTTCAATAATATTTAATTGCTCTCAAAGGTTTTTATTTAAATAAACAAACCGCAACAGTTTTGGAGTAGGTCAGGTTCTGATCATTATTGTCTATTGTATGATTATTCGGGTATTTTTGCGTTTCGACTGTAATAAAATGCACATATAATATCTCATTGCAATATTAATCGGGAAAATTGTTTAGGATAAGAAAATTGGTAAACACCTATTTACTTTACTATTCGGTGATTAAAAAATATTGCACACTTTATAATTATAGTAATTGTCGTGTATTCCAATGATTTTCTACTATAGGTAATATAAAAATAATATGTATTTTTGTTTTAATACATACATTATTTGATTAAATAAATGACATTCTTGCAATTGAATCAGCTTTAGGTTCGAAAAAAGTCACTCTGGAGACTTTCTCTATCATTTTTAGTACTTATAATCATGCAAGACAGCAGTTGCTTGCAGGCATGAAACTAGGTAACAAGTTCTGTCGTGACAGTGATAAGCACGTCTTCTTAGGAGTATTTGTGAAAGAAGAAAATATCTAAATACGATCTCGTTAATTTGTAACAGATCTCGCTGCTTATCGGTCATATTTAGTTTATTTTGTAGCAAGTATTGCCCATGTTCATTACAAAAATCGAAGCAGATTATGATATATTATATCCTGAAAACTGCACAAGAAGACGAATCCCTACAATAACCGTAAAGCATAAAAGAAAAATATGAGCAATGTACATAATTTAACGAATGTTAGGAAAGACTTTACCACTTGATGTCGTCATAGACGACACGACTTAAGACATTCAAAAAAGCTAGCCAGGGACAGTCATTCTTTTTTTTTTATGAAGAAAGTTTAGTCGTGTTCGTTTGGTTTTTCAACTGCGCATGCGCGGCTTTTTTGTGTGTCAGTGTGAGTGTCATATTCTAAAATACCTATCAATTTCTGTCAGATTTTAGAAAATTTGACAGGTTTTTTAGAACATGACACTCACACTGACATTAGAACATGACACTCACACTGACTGACACCAATTTATAACTTTGCGCATGCGCAATGTGCATTGAAAAACCAAACGAACACGACTTCTCACTATTCTTGACTCTTGGGTCCTGTGTAAACTTCTGCGATGACTGATCTGATGCTGGTCTGAGACTGGAGGCTGGAGGTGAGTGGACTAAGATGATCACCGCGATATGATTGTAGTCCGACTCAGATTCTACAAGTTGTCCAAAATAACCAACCAACCAATATGCCTAATAGGTACATTGATTGGAGTATAAACTCCAAAGGTGCACCTTCTATAATAGGTTAGTGAACCACATAAGAAGGAAGAAAGAGAAGAAGAAAATTTCTGTTGTGATATCGCTGGACACAGAGGGGGCCTTCAATATAATGCTTGGTGGTCAGCTGTAAAGGTACGGGTAGCTGAAGTTAGGTATCTAGGGAACCTGAGGCACATGATCAGCGGCTACCTGAGTGGAAGGAGTGTGAAAGTGAGATGTGCAGGGGTGGAAGTGAGCAATGTATTTACCCGAATAATCATGCAATAGTCGTTTATCGTCAAATCGTTTTGACATATTTTTTCGCAATAGCCTATTGCCCAGTTTTTGGTGTAAAATACAATCTTAAGTATTGTTATGGAATAAACACATATTTTTTTTATATCTTTGTAAATATCCATAGGAAAATTCAGCAAAAAATTCACATTATGTATTTTTTTGACTTCTAGATGCCAAAAAACGCATAACAGCAAAAACCCCACAATAGCACATTGTCCGATTATTTGGTGGGGGCGTCGATATTGACTATCGAATTAATTACTTAAAATTGCTATGTGAGTTAATTTTATAGTTAATTCAAACGAAAATTGCCGTCAGCTGAATGTTTTCAGGTGGAAATGTCATCTACGCGACGCCCTAGGATACATTGAGCGCGAAGTAGGGCTATATTGGTCATAGCTTATATCGCTGGCTGACGGTTTTTCCACCATCGTATTAGCGACTGACGGTTTTCTTTATTATTTACAAAGTAGAAACATTCAGCTGTATAAATTTTGTACGGTATAAAATGACTTTATATTCAAAAAAAATTTACATGTTCAGTAACGCGACTGACGTTGAATACCCCGTCTGCAATACGGCTGACGGTGATTTTTTGGTTAAACATGACCTCAATAATCATCCATCAAAGTTTCATTCGGTATAAAATCACTTTTCGCAACTATTTTTTTTTACAACTTTGAAATACTCTCAATTAACATTCCACCACTGGTGCGGCGACTGACGCTGATTATATTGATTGGTAAATATTAAGCTACCGCTGGGCAAAAATTTGGTCGGTATGAAATGACTTAGCAAACGATAGCTCTACCTCCCCTATTAAAAGAGATGAGATTTTAAAATGTTTCTCAATAATCAATTTATTTTTAACAAGGAGACGATAGTAATAAAATTAAGTAATCCGTTCTCATATTAATTTTCCAATTGTTTAAGTCCATACATGTCCAAATCGCCCGGAGATTTTCACATCTAGAAGACGATAAAGAAAAACTACACTAATACGTATCGAACAATTTACTAATAAGAAAACCGCCATAATAATATTATGTTACCGCGCTTATGTAGAGTCACTCCTGCGTTACGGTAATGTGGGACAATAGCACACATTACGATAAATAAATAAATAAATAATAATAAATAAAATAAAAATTGTTTTATTTCCGAATAGATTTGTAGCAAATGCCCGGTTCGGGAACTATCCCAGCGAGAAGAACCGGCGTAAGAAACTCGCCGGGGTCCCACTTTTTACCAAAAAAGTGAGAAAAAAAATAATCTTTTAAAATAAAATTTACAATTGTAACTTAAAATTATACAATGTCAATATCTATACATAATTGTAAGTCATATAACATGTAGAAGTGGCCTTGCAAGCAGCCATCCTACTCCCAAGATGTGCCATCGTTTATGAAATAATTGACCTTTGGCTTTTGTGGCTTTGGCACACAAACGTTCTTTGACTACTTTTATAAATTTATTAATCGAAAGATTTTGAACGTTTTTTGGGATTTTATTGCACAGGCGTATACATTGACCTTTAAAAGATTTACTAACTTTACTAAGTCTGATCATCGGCAAATCCAGCTTGTGCTTATTTCTGGTGTTCCTACAGTGAATGTCATTTTTAGCTTTAAATTTACTTATATTTTTTCTAACATATATTACATTATCCAAAATGTATTGAGAAGCAACAGTTAGAATACCAATTTCTTTAAATTTATCTCTCAGAGATTCAAAAGAAGACATTTTATAAATAGAACGTATCGCTTCTGCAGCACAAATATTGTATTAATGTCGGCAGCGTTTCCCCATACTTTAATTAATAATTTTACTATGAAAATAACTAAAATATACTAATCGTGCCGTGTCTTCATCAGAAATTTCTCTGATTTTTTTTACTACATATGCCGTAGAACTGAGCCTACCAGCAAGATTAACAATATGAGGACCCCACTGTAATTTACGATCAAGTGTTATACCTAAGAATACAGTGGTGTCTACCAAATTCATCTTCTCATCATTCAATAGTACATTGGTTTGGACTTGCCTAACATTGGGCAAAGTGAACTTTACACATTTAGTTTTACTGGAGTTTAAAAGTAAGTTATTAGCATTAAACCAATGTACTATTTTTGAGAGAGCACTGTTTACCTCGTCGTAATTTGACTGTTGTCGCTTCACTTTAAAAATAAGTGAAGTGTCATCAGCAAAAAGTACTATCTCATTATCATTTTCCTTAACAAGGTAAGGTAAGTCATTTATATAGATGAGAAAAAGAAATGGGCCTAAAATAGATCCCTGTGGGTTGAAGTAAACGGTAACAGTTCCAATGGAACCAAAATAGAATTAGGTGTAATTCTATTTTGGTTCCATTGGAACTGTTACCGTTTACTTCAACCCTTTGAGTCGTGTTTATAAGGTAAGAAGTCAAGAGGCTAAGAGCTGAGTCCTTTATGCCATAGTGGTGCAATTTCCTGATCAATGTAGCATGATCCACACAATCGAAGGCTTTGGAGAGGTCGCAAAAGACACCTAGAGCGTCCTGCGAATCCTCCCAAGCTTGAAGTATACTACAAAGAAGACCTATACCAGCATCCGTTGTGGATTGACCCTTAGTAAATCCGTATTGATTGTCATGTAATAAATTATCCTGCGAATCCTCCCAAGCTTGAAATATACTACAAAGAAGACCTATACCAGCATCCGTTGTGGATCGACCCTTAATAAATCCGTATTGATTGTCATGTAATAAATTGTTTGAATTAAAATGTACCAATAATTGTTTTAAAATTATTTTTTCAAAAATTTTACTAAGAGTTGGTAAAATCGATATAGGCCTATAATTTTTTGGATCAGATTTAATTCCCGTTTTAAACAATGGTACAATCTTACTGTGCTTCATTAAGTCAGGAAAAACACCACTCTTTATGCAGTCGTTACAAATCATTGCAAGATGAGGAGCTATGATGTCAATTACAGATTTAATAATTTTTGTAGACATTCCCCAGAGATCAGTAGTATTTTTGAGATTCAGCAATTTAAATGTATCAATAATGTCTTTGGGGTTAATTTCCCTAAACTTAAAATTGACATCACATTCCTTTATATTATCTCTGAGTAGCTTTTCAGCAGCTTCAGGTGAGGAATTTAGATTTTTGGTAGTTGAGACCGGAATGTCAGCAAAGAATTTTTCAAAGACCATCTCAACTTCTAGATTATTAGAAATCTTTTTACTATCAAGAAATAGTTCAAAATCTGTGTCACGACAGGTGACGTTTCCAGTCTCATCAGCTATAACCTTCCATGTAGTTTTAATTTTATTTTTAGAGTTTTTAATTTTATTTTTTATATATAGAGCCTTAGCTGCTTTACAAACTTTTCTGAAGGTTTTAGAATAGTTTTTAACATATACTTTAAATGCTTCACTACTGTTGATAGACCTTTCATCATACAATTCATATAATTTTTGCCTGCTTATCTTAATTCCTCTAGTTGCTCATTCAATAAATTTACTTTTTTTAATGCCGTTTCTAACTGTTTTAGAAGTAAATATTGTATTAAATTGAGTTCTTATTACCTTAAATAATTTATTGAAAGCTTCATCAGAGCTATGTGACCTATCCAATAACTCAATATTTGATTTTAATTTACTTCTAAATTACTCAATACGTTTTGTGGTCAAAGGATTATACACAAGATTTTTCTTTGCATACTATCACATTTGATATTAAAGGAAGCTATTTGTCCACAGTGATCAGAACTTAAATAATTAATTATTTCTTTTTTATCTGGAACAAGATTTGTAAATATATTATCAATACAAGTAGCAGTAGTCTCACAGAATCTTGTAGGTTCATGAAACAAACTGAAAAGGTTATCATCATCTCATTGGCCTTTACGTCTGTGTCAGACGATTTACGGCGTGTTGGTCTGTGTTACACTTACAGCTCTTTTCGTGGCTGTGCAAGCCGATACGTGAGTGACATAGACGACCACAGTAACGACAGGAGAAATAAGAGGTTGATGGTACAGAACATAGACTCTTGTGTCCCCTGTCTTTGAGAGCCTGGAACCAGGCATTATCGCAAAGCTTGCTACCCTCCATTATCCGTTTGCGCCAATCTGTTCTGTTTTCCGCGAGCCTCTCCCAGTTGCGGTGATCAATTCCGAAAGTCATCATGTCGCGCTTTGCACAGTCTTTGAAGCGAAGTAACGGCCTAGCGAAGAAAAGGTTATATGATTTGAATAAAGATGTGAATCTAACAGTAGTGGAGTTTAAATCTAATAAATTAATGTTAAAATCACCACATATAATAACTTTTTTGTTAGATGCACAAATTTTTGTTAAAATTTGTTCAATTGTTTGCTCAAAAGAATCATATAACCCTGATGGAGGTCTATATACGCCCACAATTATAAGATGATTCAGCTCTATGCAGGCCACCTCTATTATTCGTTCAGTAGAGAGACTCACAATATCTTTACGTTCCTTAAATTTAAAGTCATTTCTAATTCAAATTAAAGAGCCGCCTCTAATGGCATTTTCTCTACTGAACGAACTTGCTATCTGGTGATCATTGAAATCGAAAATGAGTTCGTGTGATCTGAACCAATGTTCAGATACACACATAATGTCAATGTTAAATTCTTTTAAAATAACTCAATTTCAAGTTCTTTACCTACCATACCTTGTAAATTCTGATGCACCAGATTAATTAAATTACAATTTTTTGGCTTTTTTAAATTGTTGGTAGGAATTTGGACATTTAAACTTAATTCATTACTGCAAGAGACATCCTCCATTGTCTTATTTTCTAATTTAAATAAATACTTGGAACATAATATTCCAATTCGTTCATACTATGACTAGTATTCTGCTCAATAGAAGCAGTAGTCGCTAAAGCCAAACACTTGGCTGGTTTTATAAATAAAAAGTTAAATAGCAACTTGGCTATACGTCTTTTATAAAAGTTAGATAAGTAGTAATTATCTCTATTCATAGTATGTACCTTAAAATCTAAATTATTAATATCTATGACCTGACATTTCTCATATGACTCATTCAATATTATACAATTATTATTTACAGCTGTATATATTAGGCTATTCAGCTGATATCTAGTTAAGTTTTCTTTATTATATCTTTTTGGCAACAATATAATAAAGATAAAGCGTTTAAGGCTAGTTTAAGGCCCCAAAAAGATGTATTAGACTGATTAGAGGAATCTACGGCCTCAAACATGATGAATCATGTAGGCTGACATTTAAGGAATTAGGCTTGTTGCCTCTACCGGCTCTTTACATGCCCACACATCGGCCTTACAAAAAGTAAAAAATATTTATTACAGATACGAGGAAGAGGTCTCCATGTACAACGGGGTCAGAGGCCATAGCATCACCCGGTACTACGACTTCCAACTGCCAAATGAGACGGATCTCACTTACGAAAAAGGTATTGAATATAGATTACTGCTGCTGTTCTGGCAAACGTTGTTTTGCCATGTAAAGTAATAATAATAAGCGAAACCCCAATATTATTTTATTGAAGTGACAAAATATGTATTTGGCACCATGGCAACGTCCATCGCTATCCCGTCGCACAAACAATGGTCGCCGTCAGTCTCGAGTTGTAATAATTTACTATTATCTATTCAACAAATGCAGTTATGAATATAAAAAGTAGCCAGTAGCCGATTCTCAGACCTACTGGATATGCATACAAAATTTGGTAAAAATCAGTTAAGCCGTTTCGGAGGAGTACTGTAACTAACATTGTGTCACGAGAACTTTATATATTAATATAAGAATTAAGAGAAAGATATATAATACTTTGTAGACAGAGATAAACACAAGATAATGTCCTTATTGGTTTAATATATTTACACAATATTTAGATTATAGCATATAAGCTAGTTCGCTGGCAACCCCAGCTGCGATCAACATCGGCTCCGCGTTTATAAATTCAAAATAAATATTAAATGCGAATAAAATAATATAAAAAGTGTGTCACGGACTTTTTTATGGACCAAATGTGATATAGAACTGTTTTTGATAGTGATAAAGTGAACATTTATGGAGATATAACAATCTTAAATTAGTGGACTATACCTGTGAATAGTGATGCAATAAAAACTAACAGTATTATTATGAAACAATACAGAAACCACAAACAAACTTTTGTAAACAACTTATCAATTATAAAGTAAAGTGATCACATCCCTCCAGCCAAAAAGTGAATCAGTTTCTAAGAATTTTCGTGTAATAATTAAAGTCAATATTTTAAGGACTGACGGTACCTACTGTGAAATATTAATTCAAAACTACCTACGAAATCAACGTATTGCCAACAGTACAGCAAATTCGACGCTCATCCTACAACATTGTTAGCTTAGTGGTACGACACCCGACTTGCATCTCTCAAGACCCGAGTTCAAATCCTAGTGGGCTCGGAATTGTACACATCAGCCTTTTTTAAATAATTAAGACTCGGCCAGCTGGGACTTAATAACAAGTTATACTCACATTTGCATCATGGCCACTGTAATAAAAAGTCATGGTAATAACATAATATTAGAGTGTTGCCAACGACCACAAAGTTCAAACGAGATATTGAACTGTCATTCATGTAAGAAAAAATATCACTTCTCATGTGTCAATGTCACTAAAACGAAGTTTAAAGATTTGAGCGAAGACCATAAACTTAACTGGCAGTGTCCACAATGCTCTAGGCCAAAGAGTGATAATTCGAATACACCCGTAAGGAATGTATCCTATAAAAACGACAACCCTGTACACCTCGACGATGACAACACGAGTCAAAATGTTACCATGAGGACGAAACCACATAACAAAAACAAAACTGGCATGCTCAGCACAGAGTGTCTGGGGGAACTGCGAATGATAATTCGCGAAGAAATGAATGCACTCATGAAAGGCCATAAAGACAGCATTATTAAAGAGCTTAATACGAAGCTATCGGAGGTGCAGAAGACACTGGCTGATGTTACCACGGCAATGACATTTCTTAACCAGAAATACGAGGATATCAAATTAGAGGTCACCCAAAAGTGCGAAATAATACGATCACTGGAGCAAGAAAACAAGAAAATTAGGCGTGAATTTTTAGATATGAGTTCGAGGCTAGCAACTTTAGAACAAATCTCAAGGGCAAATAATTTAGAGCTTCAATGTGTGCCAGAATTTAAAAATGAAAATATTATTGCTACGATAAAGACAATTTCTAACACTATTCAATGCAATCTCAATGACGAAGACATTCAAAGTTGTACAAGAATAATGAAAATGAATAAGGAAAGCTCCCGCCCCCGATCTGTGCTAATAAAATTTAGCAACCCACGAATCCGCGATAAATTTCTGGCCTCAGCAATTACCTTTAACAAAAAAGCAGCGAATAGGGGTGACAAACTCAACACCAGTCACATCGGTATAAGCGGCAGCAAGAAACCCATTTACATCTGCGAGCATTTGCCCCCTGCAATAAAAGCGCTACATGCCGAAGCGAGAACAATTGCGAAGGCAAAAGACTATCGCTATGTCTGGGTCAAAAATGGCAGAGTCTTCATGCGAAAAACAGACCAAAGTGAATATATTTACGTCAAAAATTCTAAAGTTTTAAATAACTTAAAATAAACTTACTACTTACCTTATTTTTGGCATGAATTTGTTAACTTTTTAATAAATTTCGATTCTCTTTCCTGTTATTATCAAAATGTCAGAGGGATCAATACTTGTATGTCTAAAATGCGACTAGATATTTTAAATAACAACTATGATATTATAGTACTCACCGAAACCTGGCTTAAAAGCAGTGTCTTTGATTCTGAAATCCTCGACGATAGGTACTCTGTCTATAGGCGAGATAGGGAGACGTCTAGAATGTCAAATCATAAATGTAGAGGAGGTGGTGTTCTTATTGCAGTATCCAAAACGATAGACTCAACTCGATGTTCCGAATGGGAGAGTGACTGCGAGGATCTTTGGGTCTCACTAAATGTACGCTTGGGAGGGAAGCAATCGACATTATATCTATGTGGTGTTTATCTCCCACCACCTCTTACGCACGACCTCCTGTACAGGTTTACCGAAAACGTCAATAATCATATTTTAAATATAAAAAACAATAGCTCGGTTATATTAATAGGAGACTTTAATGCTGGTGAGATATCATGGTCCCCATACACCAACACACGACTTATGACAGGACAAGGTGAAAGCCGAGTCAAAAATACATTGATGGACTTCATGGCTCTTAACTCATTTAATCAATATAATAAGGTCGTTAACTGCAAAGGACGTCTTCTTGACTTAGTGATATGTAGTAACCCAATAGTAACTGTTACGGAATGCCTACTGCCAATTCGCACAGTCGACCCTTATCACCCAGCACTCGATATTGTAATTAATGCTCAAGCTAATTATAATAACAAAATTAATGCGAAGGTTAAGTACAATTTTCATAAGGCGGACTATGAAAAAATTATATCATCACTCAAAAAAGTAAACTGGGCCCAGGAACTTAGCAATGCTGACGACATAAACGTAAAAACTGATATTTTCTATGAAATTCTTAATAACATTATTGACGCATATGTCCCAAAATCTCAAGCAAAGGCAAGATCCTATCCTGTTTGGTATTCGAACAAACTTATTAAACTTCTAAAAAAGAAAAATAACTGCCATAAAAAACTTAAAAAATATAATAACCCTTTAGACAAAATCGAATTTAATCACCTAAGAAAAGATTGTGAAAAAATGATAAAATGTTGTTATAATGAGTACATTAAAACTATCGAGGACACAATAAAAGACAACCCAAAACAATTTTGGGTTCACATCAAAAATCTACGGAGGAATAGGAGTACTTACCCTTCTCGCATGTTTTTAGGAGAAAGCGAAGGGAATGACGGACTCTCAATAAGCAACCTCTTTGCCAAAAATTTTTCTGCGGTGTACGAGCGTCCAACGAATAATACACATCATACTATACCTGAGCTCCAAACAGGCATTGGAAATATCTTTATAGCCCAACGTGATGTATATCGGCTCTTGAAAAAACTTAACTGTTCTAAGGGTCCTGGCCCCGATAATATTCCCCCCATCTTCTTACAAAAATGTGCATCCGTTCTTTCGTTTCCCATCCAACTCTTATTCAATAGTTCTTTGAACTCTGGTTGCTTTCCTGAAAGGTGGAAGGAAGCTCGAATAGTGCCAGTTTTCAAGAATGAAAATCCAAATAACGTATCCAATTACAGACCAATATCGATTCTGTCGACTCTGTCGAAAGCCTTTGAGACCCTAATGCACAAACATCTATCTAGACATCTAAACAAGTTGATTAACACTAAACAACACGGATTCACACCGGGGAGGTCGTGTTGTACAAACTTATCATCATATGTGTCACACTTGATTAAAGCTATTGACGACGGGCAAGAAGTAGATGCAATATATACGGATTTCTCAAAGGCTTTCGACAAAGTAAATCACGACATACTTACTCAGAAACTTAAATCTTTTGGTGTAACTGGTTCATTACTCCTTTGGTGCTCCTCCTACCTAAACAATAGGCCTTCGTTTGTGGAGATTGATGGCTATCGGTCAGAGCCCTTTATTTCTCATTCAGGTGTCCCTCAGGGTTCAATTCTAGGCCCACTTTTTTTTCAATGTTTTTATTGACGACATAGTTGAAGTTCTAAAAAACACATCTGTAGAATTATACGCAGATGACCTCAAAATGACAAGAATAGTTAAGACAAGGGATGATTCTTTAAAACTCCAGAGTGACATTAACTCTCTTGTAAACTGGTGCAATAAAAACAAAATGTACTTGAATCCTAAAAAGTGCTATCACATCAAATTCACAAAAAAGAGAAAAACTTTAGATACCGAATACAACATTGGTACTGATAAAATAACTAGGGTGCACACTATTAGGGACCTAGGTGTCATCTTAGACTCAAAACTAAGCTTCTCAGTTCACATAGATGATATGGTTGGTTCTGCACTTAAATCTCTTGGTTTCATACTGAGAACATCTAGAAACTTCAGACGAGCCTCTACAGTAGTAACCCTATACAATAGTTTTGTCAGAAGCAAGCTCGAATATTGTTCTACTGTATGGAACCCACAATATCGAACGCATATCGAAAGAATTGAAAAAGTCCAAAAGCGAGTCACTCGTTATATTTCTTATCGGTTTGCACGTTCCTTAGTGAATTCTTCATACAAGGACAGACTAAAACATTTTGACTTAACATCACTTGAGGCGCGAAGACAAGTTCTAGACATGACATTTTTGCATAAACTTGTAAACAATAAAATTGATTGTTTGTCCCTTTTATCCTCTTTGAACTTTAATATCCCTGTTAGAATGCCTAGAAAACAAGTTACAATATTTAGATCCACTGGATACAAAACTAACTTAGGAAAAAATTGCCCAATTACCAGAATGTCCCAAACATTCAATGAGCTATCGTCGAGGATACCAGATTTAGACTTAAATCATGATAGCCTGAAAATTTTCAAATCTAGGATTGTCAAGCATCTTAATAGTTAATCATATATTTTTTTTTTTTTATATTTTATGTTTGATTTCAAAATCAGTTGTTTATTTATTATTATTTTTATCTTATTTTATGAATTCCTTTTGTGTATGTGTACCTAAATCTCTTTTATTATTATCATTGCATGACAATCTCCCATATCTCCATTTGTTCTAATGTGTAAAATTTTTAACTTTAGTTGTTATACTTTTATGATGTTATTTTAATGTGAATATATTCTAATTAATTTTAATGAATTTGTTTTATATTGTTAATTTAAATGTTTTGTAATCTAATCAATTTAATTTATTTTTCTTAATTGTTAATACTATTGAAATGGTTTCTGATTTTCCCGGATATTTACTAATTTTAATGATATTGCTTTAACTTTAAATTTACTTTATTTGTATTTTACGTATTATTAAGCCGTTTTTTTATAGCATGATGTAATAGCCTGTAAGTAAAAGTGCAATAACCGTGATAAATATTATAATCCTAAAATGTGTATGTACTATTGTAACTTTTGTTGGCTATTCATAGCAATAAATAAATAAATAAATAAATATAAATAGTCGTAAAAAGTAGTAGCAGTTTGAGCATTGACTCTGTATGTTATGGAGTTCCCCAAGGTCATTTTCTAGGACCGACTCTATTTACAGGCTAAATAAATGAAGTCTTTAAAAATTGCATGTCTTGCCTTATAAAATAAAATTAATTGTCACTAATTTACATTTCTTATTGTTTTACTAGCAGAAGAAATCTGCCAATTGAACTACTTAGAAAGCAAAGAAATAACGTCCAAACTGAAATACTTACATGCGGATGTACCATCAGATGTTAAGGAAGCATTCCAAAGGTAAAAATTAGAAGTCTATAGACGAACCGCATCTTGATTCAAAATGCGGTCGCCACACGGCGATCTGCAGTTTTCATACTAAATTCATATAATCCGCAATACACGGACCGCTCGAGCAGTTCTTCAGCGCTCGGTACAAATTGCAACGCGACCGCTCTATAGCAGTCGGTCCCAACTGCAACTTGCGGTCCGTTTATAGCCAGTCTAAACCTCATTAAAAGGTGACATAATATCTTCTATTTTTTTAAAAGCTACTGAAATAATATCATCCATTTGTACCAGATAACTTTTAATAATCCTATTACAACATTTTGAATTTTAAATTTTGATACTTTCTTTTACTCGTTAGGTACAAGATACACCACAACAAAGAATATGATGATGAGGATGAAGAAGAATTAAGAGCGCTGATTTTTAAAAATAATTGGAAGTAAGTTTCTTTAATAATAATTGCTATGATTATATTTCTACATAAAACGATATTGTAGGCGACTCATTATCATATATTATACCTTTACATGCACTAATTTACATTGGCTAAACAGCGGGCGTCATATTCTAGAATCTGGACAGTATTTAAACAAGTTTACTTTCAGATACAGGATGCTGAACTTGCTTACATTAATATCAGCAGATCCGGCTTTGAAATCCAGTGGTTCAGAGATGCGCTACCGACTACCGTATCCATCTTAATCAAACACATAAATATTGCTCTTATTATTATTCACTTGAAATCAACAAATCCTTTGTGCCCTGTCACGTACATTCATATTATGGGCAAGAAAACTTCGAAATACCCTAACAAGCGTCTATGAATAATCTACAGACTGGTGACGGAGCACAACAGCAGGAACCTGAGCTACAGGCTGGGGCTGAACAGGTTCTCCGACCGCCTGCCCTCGGAGCTGGCGCACCTCACCGCCACCCGGCCCGGGAACCCTGCTGCTGCCGGCACACACCCCTTTCCCCTCACCGCGCAGCAGCTCGAGGATATGGCTGACGAGATACCAGACAGCTATGACTTGCGAGTGGAAGGCATTATTAGCGAAATTAAAAGTATGCTCGTTTCAATAAAATTCACATTTAGCTTAATGCCTGGAAGCATTCACTAGTGCTCACAAGCAAATATAGTTCTAAAAAAGAAGAAATTCTTTGTAAAAAGGTTCCGTGTCTGCCTTTCCA
The DNA here is from genome assembly GCA_937595015.1 of Polyommatus icarus. NCBI lineage: Eukaryota > Metazoa > Arthropoda > Insecta > Lepidoptera > Lycaenidae > Polyommatus > Polyommatus icarus. The sequence goes on along the minus strand of OW569321.1, from coordinate 28,676,419 downwards.
GATCAAGGTGATTGTGGATCGTGCTGGGCCTTTTCCACGGTGGCCGCTGTCGAGGGTGCTTTCGCTAGATCTAATGGTGGCCGACTCTTTGACCTCAGTGAACAGTCTCTAGTGGACTGTGGATGGTCGTAAGTATGACAGACTCTCTTCAAAACTTCGGGTTCAAACTAGTTGTAGCGCTCAAGTTCCTATTGCTTTTGCCATTAACTATTTGCTATGGTCTATAGATATCATGTTTGAAAAGGCATTAGAAATTTTTGTTTTACCCTTTTTATAAGTGCATGGTGTTTGACGTATAATAATATGACCTATCTCTCTTTAGGATTTAGTAAACTACTTTAGTAAACCTAATTCAAAGATTTCAATTCAAGCGTTGCTGCTTGTAAAATTTACATCAGGTGTCTTTCTTCTCAGTGAGGGTACTAACGGCTGCAACGGAAGCCTTCTTGAACATTCGTTTGAATATGTCTTTAAGTATGGAATACCCACCGAAATGGGATATGGAGTGTATCTTTCGGAGGTACGTGTGTTTTCTGAATCTGGTTTAGATACATATTATGTATATGTCGCAGCCTACTGGTTAAAATAGCCATTCAATCAAACAGCTAGCCCTTTGACTGAACAACGCCATTCAATCTCACGGCTAACTTTTTAATTGAATACTGCAGTCGCTCGAAACTTTTAACACAGCTGATTCAAAAGCAGCCGTTTAATTGAATTAGTTCAGCGCTCACCACCGCGGTGCTAGATGCGTTTTGTTTACAATATGGCGTCAACTAATTTCGTAAAATATAATATATTATTATATACGTTACAAGTGTTATTAAAGTGACAAAAATTATGGGGGCACTTACGAGTGAATCAAAATTTAAACAAATATTCGAGGAGAATTTACGGGATTATATAGTTGGGGATCAACAAGTAAAAGGTCTAGCCACACAAATGCAATATGACCAAGAAAAAAGAAACAACAATATGTACGAAATACTTTGAATAGTTCTTTCTTTTGCAAATTGGAACAATATACTGCAGATTTGTAATAATTTAGTAGCTACATTGAACAAGGATGACATTGTTGTATTAGCATTAGGTAGTAATGATAAAAATCCCTTTTGTTTTTTGACAAACTTAAGCAATATTTTGTACGTATTTCGAAGGCAACGAGTATTACGAGTATTCATATTGAAAACACAATATAACTATTTTTTAAACGTGAATTCACTGAATAGCCAGATAGAATTAATTGTAAAAAAATTATAAGAATTGTATATTTAAAAAAAAATCTCATGTACACAAATAGAAAAATGTTAATAAATAGAATTAGTTTCGTCCTAAACATCGAATTAGAATTATTACTTCTAAATACCAAAACTAAAACTACATGTAATAAAATAGAGCCCCATATAAATAATAATGAAATAATAACACAAAACGATTTTCAACCAAAACAATCTCAACTTACTTCCGATCAAAATTCATCGCAGAGCATAGGCGTTAATCACAAAAAAGGTACAATTCCCTACTATTTTTCAAAATCTAAAGTATTCGAACCAATTAAAGATAAAACGTTTTTTCTATAAGAAAAAATACAAAAGTAGTAGCTTGACAATATTCCACCAAAACATTGCTGGTGCCATTAATAAATCTGAAGTAATCGTATTTGCATTGTCGGAGTTCACGCAGAAAAATATAGATATTGATGTGATTTGCTTATCAGAAACGTTTAAAAAAAAAGAATGGAGTCATTACTTAAAATACCTGGTTATAAAATGACTTTTTCATACTCGAGATCCAAAAAAAGAGGTGGAACATGCATATTAACAAAAAATAGTATTGAGTGTAACAGTTTAAACAGCATTAAAGAATTGTCTAGTAATTTTAGTTTTGAAGTCTCGGGTATAGAAATTTTGTCGCCAAAAATCTTAATTTTATGCATATACCGAACGCCGTCTAGTAACCCTATTGTTTTTATAGATAAATTGGAATTGCTTTTATCAAAAATAGCTGTAAGATTAAAAAAAAATATTTTATGCGGAGATTGGAACTTTGATACATTAAATCCTAATAAACACTATCGAGACCCTCAGCATGCTAAAAAATTACAATATAAAATTACACATTACAACACCGACAAGAAAAATGGCCTGACTCGATCAGTTTGCCAGTAATATAAAATTTTGTACCGCAGAGGTTCACCATCTTGCTCTATCAGACCACGAAACAGGCCAAGTACTTACAGTAAGAGTAAAAAATAAGCATGTACTAGTCTCATAGTCATTATGTCATATCATAATCATATACATTTTCTAAGTAATATTTACAAAATGAGCAGCTTAAATGAGGCTTTTAAGGAATTCCATGATACATTAAAGTTATTCTTTGATTTATGTTTTCCATTAATAATATGTAACCAAAACAATAAAAAGACAAATAAATTATGGCTTACTAAGGGATTAAGAAAATCATGCATTGTAAAAAGGAAATTGTATCTTAAATATAAAATGACAGGTGAAGACAAATCTAACAATTATAAAAAAATATTTAACTTATTATAAAACTCTTAAAAAATGTATTTATAAGTCAAGACAGCTACAAAATAAAAAATATAATATACTTAAATAAGAATAAAAATAAATGTAAAGCAATTTGGGACATTATAAACAATAACATAAATGACATAAAATCTAATCATGACATAAATACAATTTCTTATAATGATAAAGTTCTTACGGCTTCTAATGACATTGCTAAAGCACTTATTTTTTTTGCAATTTTTTGCAAGTTTGATTTATTTTGACATCTTGTAACGCTATGAATACTAAGGGAAAGCTATTTTGTGCTCTTTTTGTAAATAAAAATAATCATATACTTACATTCAGAAAACTCATATCATAGTGTAAATGTCCGCTCTCTTATACATTTCTGTGTCCTGAAATTACAAACTTTGTAAATAGAAAAATGCCAGTAAAATAGCAGCTAAAAGGTTTGACAGTAGCTAAACTATGTAAAAGGAATCTATCATGTCAATAACAATGAAGCTAGTATTAACTAGAATAGACATAATTATATCTACAAAATTTGTCATTTGCAAAGTGTTATGGTAACATAAGCTAATATAGACACTCCTTCGTAAGTAAGAAATATGACTCCAGAAATCACCCTGTATACTTTGTACTTCTTATGCCTATTAGTGAATATCAAGGACGAAAGCTTACTAGCTTCAGCTACAGATACCACTACTAATTATGAAAAAAGACGGAACGCAAATCACCTCCTTTGGTAAAGATGATGATGGATTTTATTTACTTATTTGAATTATGTTTTTTTCTTTTGTAATTGTTAATGATTAGCGTTTGCATTGACCACTTACGACTCTTGATGATAGCATGGTTTATATTCTCTTTCGACGAAACATCGTAACATTTTACGTGTGTCAGAAAATAATGAAAAACGAGGTTATCCTCCTCGTCAGTCTCTAGTTTACCTCAAAATAGTGTCGATTTCTGCCCAAAAATGTTTCTAAATAGTTTCAAAATGTAAACATCATGCAGGAGTTGGTTTTCAGTGCAAAAAATGTAATAAAAAAGTATGAATCAAAAAAGTTAGTTCTAAACTTTATCACACCTAAGTACCACATAACACGCCGTTGTACCTAACTGGGTACACCCTCCTAAAGGGGAGGACTTAATTTTTTTTTTCTTTTATTTTTCATTTATTTAACATAATATAAACTGCAGATAAATTCAAGTTTTGATAAAAAAATACTATTGGTTTCATTTTGGCGGTTAATGGGTTAAGTAGATACACCTGATGATGATTTAGTTCGAAACCGGTCGTGTTTAAAGTATTTAAATCAGTGAACTTTAAACTACTTAAATTGTAATTTATGAATATAGTGGAAAAAGTACAAGCAATATTGTGTTTCATTTGTGTATAAAATAAATTTCCACCAAGAACCGACAGTACAATGAATTACATATAGCTAAGTGTCGTCTAGCTGTAGTGTTGAACGTTGCAGTCAACAAGTCGGCTAAACGACGTATAGCCGTGTGATTAAATGGCGTTGTTCAGTCAAAGGGCTAGCTGTATGATTGAACGGCTATTTTAACCAGTGGACTGCGACATATATATCATTCTCTCGCTTGATAACAGAGAGGGCATGATACTTTGTGGATATGCTATTTATTAATATGTTATTTGCATGTCAGGGCCAATGCCCAATGGTGATCGTTTGTCAGGATCACACCTAATCTTTCATAAATAATATAAAGTACGAAAATATCATAAAATTTAATGGGTCTAGTTCACGAAGTATTTTTATTTAAGGACGGCATCTGCAATTTCAACAACGACTCCAAAGTATTCCAAATCAAAGGTTATGCGAAAATCCCTTCCATGAGTCCAGCCGCGATGAAGGCCGCGCTGTACCTGTACGGACCGGTGGCCGCTGCCATCAACTCCATGGACGATATTCGGTTCTACTACAGCGGTGTCTACAACAACCCTGAGTGGTGAGATATAGCTGTGATATTATAGCAAAAGATGGAACGATGTAAGCTGCGTTTTGTCGCAGTATTTTTTAATTCTGTTCGCTCTGTTATATCCCAGCCCTGTAAGGGTAAATGCTGATAACAAGCTGTATCAGCATTTCGGTGGTTAGTTATAGGTCTCAGTAGTTAGGAGCGGAGTTCAGTTGGCTTCGAGACATCATCCGTGACGGTTCTGCCTAAGGGTCCCTATCGTAATCCAATGTCATATTTGTGATAAAAGTTGAATAAAAGTGTGTAATAAAAAATCCTTTTTTTTAAAAAGCCTTTTGGAAAAGGGGCCCTAACATTAATGGTGGCAGCGGTGGGATACGGAAATCCCCAGTGTCTAAAAAACTATCCGCAAAATTAACATATAAAGTGAATAAAAATCCGTCAAAAAAAAAATTAAAAAAAAAAATTCTCTCGAGTGAAAGTGTATGTGCCAACTCCATCCGTTATCCAGTGATCCAGTGAAAAAAATTGTGAAATCAGAAAGAAAATCTGTATCAAGTGCTAAGTGCCAAATCCATTGTGTTTAATAAAATCTGTGATCGAGTCTTCCTATCGGGCATGCATCGCGTCGCCGTGCAGCTTATCGTCGCCGCCCACGCGCTAGTTCTGTGAGTCTTGGTCATTGTTTATATAATTCAGCCTTCTAGGGTTACTTAGGGTTCAGTGGTCGAATAAATTAAAACCTTTATATTAATTGTATATTAATTGTAACTGTGTTTAAATATTTTAATTTTAAATCTTTATTTTCAATATGTCGAAATCCGATAAGTCAGTAGAACAGCAGCTAAAACTTTCGATACCGGTAACCGATCCAGAAGCCGGTCCATCTGGGCCGACCTCACCTAAATCAGCATCACGAAAAGGCGCTAGTGCCACGATGATCGAATTAGATTTAAATACGCTTTTTAAATTCATTAAACCGTTTGATGGCTCTCGCGAGAGTGTAAATTCATTTATAATAAATTGCAATAACGCTTACGACTTAGCTACCGAAGCACAAAAGCCAATTTTATTCAGATATATTTATAGTCAATTGCAGGGCAAGGCTGAGACTGCCTGCTCAGTAAAAGAATTCAAAAAATGGGAACAATTAAAAGAATTTTTACAAAATCAATTCTGTGAGCGTAAACACTATGCCCACATACTCATGGACTTGCAAGAAAGTAAGCAAAGTCCGAATGAAAATGTTATGCAATACTCTCTGCGCGTAGAAACCTATCTTTCACAACTTTTAACAGACGTAACCCTATCACATTGTCCATTAAAAGAAATCCCGGGTCGTTCCGCAGCCATGGAGGACCTCGCGCTCCATCATTTCCTTATGGGTTTACATCCGCGTATTTCGAATATTGTGCGTTGCAAAAGTCCGCGAAATTTGAATGAAGCAATAAATATTGCTATTTCCGAAGAACGTATCCAACAAACTTTGTATAAGCGGCCTCAGTTAGAACCAAGAGCTAGTAACTATAGCCAAAATAATTTTAGAGCTAGACCGTCTCAACCTAGATCTTACGGACAACCGAATACATCTCGTTTCCAACCCTCGTATCAACCAAAATTTAATTCACCGAGTGGTAATTTTAATAATAATAATTCCGATAAAACTCCGTCGGCATTCTGCCGCTATTGTAAGACTCCGGGCCATGATATTAGAGACTGTGCTAAAAGAGAATATAATAATAATCGGTTCAATAATAAATTCCGTCAACAACCAAACCGAATGAATTTTGTAGCTGAAAATAATGATGATGAATATAATGCAGCGGATGACTCATCCCAATCCAATGATAATAATTTAAACTAAATCCCGTCTCGCTCTCGTGTCGTGCGGGACCAAATAAGTCTGAAATCGACACGAAAACTTATTCTAGCGTTATACGACAGGGTAACCAGCCCCAAAATGGAAACGCCCATATTAAATCTCACAGCACTATACAACAGGGTAACCAGCCCCAAAACGGAAGTGCTCTAAAATCACGCGTTATACGACAGGGTAACCAGCCCCAAAATGGAAACGCTCAAATTAAATTCCATAGCATCACACAGCAGGGTAGCCAGCCCCAAATCGGAGATGCAAATATTCGAGTCATGCAGCAGGGTAACCAGCCCCAAACCGAAGACTCCCTCGTAGTCGAACCTGAAAAAAAAGAAATATATGAGATTAATATCGATACAACTAAAAGACGCTTACCTCATGTGCTTGTAGAATCCCAGGTGTCAGATATTCCTTTATCCTTGTTGGTCGACTCGGGTTCGTCGATCTGCTTACTGAAAGAGAGTCGTATATTAAATAGCCAAAAATTAATTAAAGAGCCTATAAAACTTAAAGGCATTGACCCTGGTGATGAGCCGACCCTTACAGAAGGTCATTTTCAATTAAAACTAAAATTTAATGATAAGAAACCGTTAGCATTTAAATTTCATGTAATTAAAGATATTAGTTTGCCGTATGACGGAATTATTGGTACAGACTTCTTGTCCCAGTTCGGCTGTAAAATAGATTACACAAATGACACTCTAAAGATAGGAAAATTAGAAATAAAATTACTTTTCACTGAGCCATTTTTCATTGTTCCACCTAGAAGCGAAGCCGTTATTGAGTGCTCAGTGCAACAAACTAATTTAAAAGAAGGTATTATCGCTGATCAGCATCTTACAAAAAATTTACTTATTTCTAATTGTATTGTTAAAATTAAAGATAATAATCGCGTAAATTTAACTGTTGCCAATACTTCTGAAAAATATGCTCATGTCAAAAGAAATCTTAACCTTACTGTTGAACCTTTAAATTTAAATAACATGTGTTCAGTGAATTCAAATAATTTGTTTACTCCAGAAAGATCCGAAGCTGTAATTAAAGAACTTCGAACCGAACATTTAAATTCGGAGGAGCGCAACTCTCTTACCAACCTGTGTAGCCAATATCCAGATATTTTCCACTTACCTAATGACCAGCTTACTTATACTTCTGCAATAGAGCACACAATTAGAACAGACAGTAATGTTCCCATCCATACCAAATCATATAGGTTCCCCGAATGTCACAAACAAGAAGTAGAAAAACAAATAAATCAGATGCTTGAACAAAATATAATAGAACCGTCATCCTCTCCTTGGAGCTCACCCATATGGGTAGTTCCCAAAAAATTAGATTCCAATGGCCAACGCAAGTGGCGTATTGTAATAGATTACAGAAAACTTAACGATATAAGTGTAGGTGAAACATATCCTATTCCACAAATTTCCGAAATCCTAGACCAACTTGGTAAAAGTAAATATTTCACAACCCTCGACTTAGCTTCCGGGTTCCATCAGATTCGTATTTCAGCCGATGACGCACCCAAAACTGCATTTTCTGTTCCTCAGGGTCACTTCCAATTTAACCGTATGCCATTTGGCCTCAAAAACGCACCAAGTACATTTCAAAAATTAATGAATACCTGCTTATCAGGACTACAAGGAAGCCGGTGTTTCGTTTATTTAGATGACATTGTAATTTACTCATTTGACCTTGAATCACACATAGATAATCTTAAAGCCGTATTCGATAGACTCCGTAAATTTAATCTGAAATTACAACCTGAAAAATGTCAATTTCTTCGTAGGGAGGTAGTCTATTTAGGACACACAATCGGCGAAGATGGTGTAAAGCCAAACCCGAAATTAACAGAAGCCGTAACTAAATTTCCTACACCGAAATCACCTAAAGACGTAAAGTCATTTCTTGGACTTGTATCCTATTATCGGAGATTTATCCCTAACTTCTCTAAAATAGCAAAATCACTTACTAATCTACTAAAGAAAGATGCGCCATTTTCTTGGAAGGAAGAGCAACAACTTGCCTTTGAAACTCTTAAACAAAACTTGACTAGTGCCCCTGTATTAGCTTATCCTGATTATAGCCAACCCTTCATACTTACCTGCGACGCATCAAATTATGCCATTTCAGCAATCCTATCCCAAGGTCCAGTCGGCCAAGACCGCCCTATAGCTTACTCCTCTAGAACCTTAAATAAAGCCGAAACAAATTATTCTGTTACTGAAAAAGAATGTCTCGCTATAGTATTCGGCACAAAAGTTTTTCGTCCTTATCTTCTCGGTCGCCGCTTTAAAGTTATTACGGATCACAAACCTCTAAATTGGTTATTTAACTGTAAAGATCCAGGCTCCAGACTGATCCGCTGGAGACTAAAACTCGAAGAATTCGATTACGAAATTCAATATAAAAAGGGAAAAATAAATACAAATGCTGATGCTCTTTCCCGGTATCCTGTGAACCCAATCCAAGCCGATAATCCATCCCCTTCGGCGTTAGCACCTCAAGAAGTACAGCCATATTCACCTGATAGAGACCTCTTAGATTTATTATTAACTCCACCATCCTTTGATCCTGAAAGAGACCTCATGGACCTTTTGCCAGAATCAATCCCTGAATTAAATCCCGAACCTCAATCGGACCTCTTGATTACTCCTCCTAATTTATTTAATGACAACCTTGAAGACGCTTTATCCTATGAACCTAGTGAGCAGCCTATCACTCATCCAGATTTTGAAATTCCTCTTAAGCTACCCGAGCCAACTCCTGACGAACCTATAATTGAAACAACTCCTTTGACTAACTCAAATCCAGATACTCCTGTAGACGATTATCCTACTCTCTTGAAATCTATGTCAGATAAAAGTAAAACATTTAATACCATGATTGAAGAATATAACGAAAGTTTACTTAAATGTCCTGCTAAAATTATCCTCGTACCAACATCCATTGACCTCGACGAATCCAACCCGTACCTCGAAGAAATCCTGTGTGATCCTGAAACAAAGAAAACATTAGTAGAATCTGAAAGAGAACTATTTGGTTTTTATAAAATTGAACGTAATAATAAAACCTTCTATTTGTTATTTTATAAAATTCATCATTTCGATGAAGCCTCATATCCTGAAATCTTTGAAACCCTAAAGAAAATTCGTAATGAATTACTCGTATTTGGAAACACTAATGAGATAGGTATATCCGATATGAAAAATCCTTTTGAGAAGCATTCATTTATAAAGATATTTAATATATTGACTTACCTTTTCCATAACACGCAGATTAAAATTAAGATATATCATAATAAAATTATTTTCCCAGTCCCAACCGAAATAAAGAAAATTTTACACGATAATCATGATATCCCGATCGCTGGCCATTTAGGCTCAGCTCGCATGTACAATAGGATAAAAGAAGTATATTATTGGAAAGGAATGCGTAGCGATATAGAAACATATGTTAAGCAGTGTAAGTTATGTCAGGAAAATAAAGCGTTACGCCAAATAAATCGCGCGCCAATGCAGATAACTAGTACTTCTACGGAACCCTGTCAACGCGTAGCTCTCGATATTGTCGGCCCGCTTCCCGAAGCTGGCCCCGGTAAATTAAAATATATATTAACAGTTCAAGATGACCTTACGAAGTTCTCCTCGGCTTATCCAATTAGAAGTACAACTGCGGAAGAGACTTGCGAATGTCTCTTACATTATATTTCAATTTTTGGCATACCTAAAATGATCCTTACGGATCAGGGAACAAATTTTACGTCGGGTCTCTTCAAAGAGACATGTAAATTTTTAAAAATTAAAAATCTCTGGGCTTCACCCTATCATCCGCAGACACAAGGGGCTCTTGAACGTAGCCATTCAACCCTGAAAGAATATTTAAAGTCATACATAAATGAAGAACAGTCAAACTGGCCTCGATACATATATACAGCCATGCTAGCTTATAATACATCTGTCCATTCTACAACTCATTTTACACCTTACGAATTAATGTTCGGCACAAAACCATTTATTCCCAATTCTATTTATGATGAGTCACCCGGAGCTACATATCCCGAATATGTCCGTATGATGCAAAACCGTCTTAAATATTCCAGGCAAAAGGCTATCGAATTTATGAATAAATCAAAAGAAAATTCCAAGACTTATTATGATACACGATCACGCCCAGTCAGCTATCATGCTGGGGACTATGTTTATATTAAGAACCATTTAAGAATGCGTAAAGCTTTGTCCCCGGTCTGGAAAGGCCCCTATAAAGTTATAAAAATAAACGGTAATAACACGTTAACCCTATTAATTAATCGACGACACGTCGTACATCACTACGATCAAGTTAAACCTGCCCAAGTGCAGACTTAATTTAATTTCAGCTCATAATATTATGTACATATTTTTGTATTTATAAATTATTTTAACATAGTTATTACAATTAATTATAGCAAGATATTTATTCTTGCAGAGCACATCAGCAAAATGATTACGTTGAACAATTTCAATCAAGCCCAGGAATCTACTTCGATTATCTCGGCAAACTCAGCGCTACAAACGGAAAGTTAAATATTTTAATGCCATTGGACTTGTCCCACTTCAATTCACATATTGAAAATATAGATTCAGCTCTTACATTAGTTAAGGATCTTTGTGTAAAAACGACATTCAACAATGTCGATTGCCACCACCTCCTCGAGCCGCTTGCTGTCAGATTTAACGACATGTGTAAGGAATTCGATTCTGTGTCTCATTTAGTAATTAAGAAATCAAAACGCGCTTGGGTGAGTGGCATAGGCTCAATTATAAAATATGTATTCGGAAATCTGGACGAAAACGATGGTTTTAAATACAATGAAGCCATAGACATATTGTTTAAAAATCAAAATAAATTGGCATCTCTTGTTAAAAACAACATTTTAATTACCACCTCTACAATTTCAATGTTTAATGATACTGTTAATAAAATTAGATTAAATGAATTAAATTTAAATGATGCTATCGACAAGCTCTCCGTTCAAGTCCGTAATATATCTATAATCACTGATGAACTCTGGTCTCAAATGAGCATCAATCAAGTAATTAGTCATTTAGAAACTTCAATTTTAACACTGTCTTTCCAATTGGAAGACGTCACAAACGCTATTTTATTCAGCACACAAAATATTTTGCATCCCTCTTTAATAACAACACAGCAGCTTTTTAGAGAACTTGCCGATAATCATCAGCACCTACCTAATAACATGAAATATCCCGTGAGCCTTGACATTGCCTCAATGAATGTCATTTTAAGTATTTCTAGGTTAAGTACATTTTATATAGATAATAAGATATTCTTTGTTCTTCAAATTCCGTTAGTGTCAATTAAGGAATTTATGTTATTTCACAATATAGGACTACCGACCCCGCATGACTCTAGCAACCCTAATTCTTTCAGTTTAATTATTCCAAATTCTAAATATATAGCAATGGCCAAGGACAAATCTCAGTACTGTATTTTGGAAGATTTAAATAATTGTGACTACATTTTAAACGGAAATTATATTTGTGACGTGTCAAACATTTATGTAACAAAGACAAAACCAACTTGCGAAACAGAATTTATGAGCAAAGTAATTAGTATAGTTCCGGAAAATTGTGAAACTAAATTAATTTTTGGAAATTTAGATATCTGGAAACCACTTAAAAACAATAAGTGGATTTTTGTACAATCAGCACCCGGCAAAGTCTCAATAGACTGTAGAAATAGTGAAACACACGAAATTAAAATTTTAGGTACTGGTATTATGTCCCTCCCTAATAATTGTATCGGCTACCATCAGAGTACCACTCTTGTAACTCAGCACAATTCTATTTTTAACTCTAGCATTGAAATCGGAATGCCCGATTTCAACCTTATTAATGATAGCTGTTGTAATATTAAGAAATTAAATTTAAGTATGAAAAATGTGACCCCTATTAAACTACAAAACTTTGATTTAGATAACATTAAATTTAATAAACAAATATTTCTCAAAACTCCTGAGGACTCAATTATCCTAGAGGATCCTCATATAGTTCAATATGGGACACATTACTCTATTGCTGTTATTTTTATAATTGTGTTAATTTTTATTTACTGTCTGTTTAAAATTTATAAATGTGTGAAACCTGGCAGCAGAACCGTAAAATTTAACATAGCAAAGAAAGATAATAAAATTTCTAAAGATACACAGTGTAATATAATACAAACCAATGATCAGGAACAGGACGTCATAGAAGTTGAAAACATAAATAACATAAGAAGTAAATTTTAAAAAAACATTTTCAGCTTTTTAGATTTTCGGCTGTAACTTCGTCGTTTCCTCGAAGTTACATCTTAGGGGGGAGGTGTTATATCCCAGCCCTGTAAGGGTAAATGCTGATAACAAGCTGTATCAGCATTTCGGTGGTTAGTTATAGGTCTCAGTAGTTAGGAGCGGAGTTCAGTTGGCTTCGAGACATCATCCGTGACGGTTCTGCCTAAGGGTCCCTATCGTAATCCAATGTCATATTTGTGATAAAAGTTGAATAAAAGTGTGTAATAAAAAATCCTTTTTTTTAAAAAGCCTTTTGGAAAAGGGGCCCTAACAGCTCGCACTTACCATGCCATATTTAATAATTAATAGTTGTCCTTACTTCTATGAAACAGATTTTTGTTGTTAGGGTTCCGTACCCAAAGGGTAAAAACGGGACCCTATTACTAAGACTTCGATGTCTGTCCGTCTTTCCGTCTGTCCGTCTGTCCGTCTGTCCGTCTGTCTGTCACCAGGCTGTAACTCAAGAACCGCTATAGCTAGACTTCTGAAATTTTCACAGATTATGTATATCTGTTGCCGCTATAACAATAAATACTAAAAACGAAATAAATTAAATATTTAAGGGGGGCTCCCATACAACAAACGTGATTTTTTTGCTACTTTTGCTCTTAATTAATAACGGCAACACACAGGCAACTGAAATGTTCACAAAATACTTAATTTTATTTGTACTTTAATAATTAATAATTTAAAAAAAAATTAAGGGGGGTCCCATACAAAAAATACAATTTTTGCCTATTATTGCTCTTTAGTGGTACGGAACACTTCGAGAGCGAGTCCGACTCGCACTTGGCCGATTTTTTTTTTTCAGCAATATGGAGCCTCCTAATCACGCAATTACAATCGTCGGCTACGGCGATCTAGACGGGACACCGTACTGGATCATCAAAAACTCCTGGGGAGAAGAATGGGGGGAGGACGGGTACCTTCTCATGGCTGCAGACGACAACAACTGCCATATTTTAGAAGGCGCATACTACGCCCTCGTCTGATGTCGAATAAGCTACACTCTACAGAATTATAATAAACGATACTGCATAAAGTTACATATGTTTTATTGACCCTGTTCTTATTGTTATTATCATAAGATCAGACAGATGCATCATACAATATTATGAGCGGTATATAAAGACATGCCGACGCTTGATATGAAAGTTTTTATTTTACGATATTTACAAAATTAACACTCATATACCACCTCCGTAACCTAAAAAACAGTCAAGTGTTAGCAAAATTTCCTCGTTCCTCTTCTGAATCGATAATATCCTTATTATCTTCCCCTACCGCTTCAAGTATAAACCACCGTGTCGTTCCCAGCGTCGATTCTCCTCCACCAAACGTACTCCCGCTTCAGTCCCTTCTTTCCCAAGTAAAACGGGTACGTGTGTGTGGTCGCCAGATAGAACACCCCCTGCAATTTAACGTCCACCTTATTCCCCATCAGATTGACCACCTGAGGCTCCCCGTAGCACTGGGAGTCCCTCGCGTCTTGAATACTATTACACCGCAACGCCAGGAACTTGCTGGGATGTTTGAGAGCAGAGACCCACAACCACAGCACCCTGAAGTGGCTGCAGGTGGAGGTGCAGGGCAGGATCGTGAGGTCCCCCGGCTGGTACTCCCCGCCGTTGACGTAGACGTCCACGTGGCCCATCCTCGTCGCCATTCCGTAGCCGTCGATGTTGGTGTGGATCACCTGAACGAAGTCCGCATCGGACGCGTCCAGTCGATCACCGGGTCCGAGGGTCCGGAAGCAGGGTCCGGCCGGCTCCAACGCGATCAGCCGGGAGACGTTGCGGCCGGTCATCTCGCGGTAGTTCTTGGCGATGTAGCTGATGGTCTGGCCGCCGAGGCTGAAGCCGACGAGCTCCAGCTTGCCCGGGTCCAGGCCGGACCTAGTCAACTCCACCAGCACCTCGGCCACGTGTTTGCCGACCGGACGCATGAGACGCGCAGCTCTGGAAATGCATGTGTTCGTCATTACAACATAGTTCAAAGATTATTTTTAATGCAATTGAAAATGTGGCTTTAAAATAAAATTATCATTAGCTATTACAGTAAAATTATAAATATACGAAGTTAAGTGTAAATAGCGTATTTCGAAAGTCTGTTTAACATGGGTGTGAAAATAACGCTTCTGTTGTATTTAGAAGCTTACTAGCTATCATAACTGTAAGCTAAGGTTAGGTGTATTTTAAGAACCGCGTTGTTAATATCTGAAAGTCTACTTTCAGAAATGAAGGACTACAGTGAACGTAAACTTGAAACACTTATATTATTGCTACATTCTTTACGCCCGCTCGTTTTCTAACTCTGGCGTTTATTGTTACTCCTCGACTATCAGGATCTCAAGCAATATCATTTTTCAATCAAGGAAAGAATAAGGATACTTAGCTCTCGAAATTCTGGCAGCATTTTATCACTTCCTGATAAGTGCCCTGTATCGGATAGGCTATCCACAATTTTTAAGACAAATTCTCCATCCTTCCTCTGTCAAGTTAATTGGTGGATATAGCCTATTTGTCACTTATCAGTTATCAGGAAGTGGTGAAACAGACACTTAAGAGACTTAAGAGTATTCTAAAAGTCTGTTTCACCACTTCCTTTATTACTATAGTTCCCGAATGCATTTCTCACAACATAGCTCGACGCATAGACAAGTTAGAGTTGATTCAGACCGCAACGCGACGCGTAGATGCATTTCCAAATTATTTATATTAGATTTAACAGATTCGCGAGGCGTCTCACGCAATTGAAATCTGTCAATTCCATACAAATTTATGACGCGCCGCGCCTTTCCTCGCCTCATCGCGTTGCGGTCTGAATTGACAATTATTCGCAACTCACACGTAGTAAAGCACTGTGGCGAACCGCTGGTTGTCGATGAGGATAACGTTGTAGCCCAGCTCCTCGTACTGGTTGGCGAACAGCGCGGAAATGGGGAAGTTTGTGCTGTCCAGGTACCCGATGGCCACCACCACCGTCCGCCTGAAAAACATCAATTTTAAACCAGTAAAGAAGACCACGCTTAGGCAAACTTAGGTGGACCGACGATGTAGAGCGCCTTCACATTATGTCGCGGGCAGTGCGGCAGCAGCGCTGCAGCCGCGCGACTTCATACAAAAGAGAGTCGCGCGGCTGCAGCGCGGCTGCCGCGCGGCTCGTTTTAGTATGTATGAGTACAACACTCGCGACGTAATGTGAAGGCAGCCTTAAAAGAAAGTGGCTAGCAGCGGATGGATGAGGGCTGCCCAAAATCGGGATGGTTGGCGCTCATTGGGGGACGTTCAGCAGTGGACAGTAATAGGCTGATGATGATGAAAGTGCTTAGTGGTTGAATTATAGGGGTTTTTGGTGCTATGTAGCCGTAGGGTCTTTCCTGTTAAATGCCGTGTCAGACAGACATAATATGACAGCTATATCGTGACAATTGAAAGCTATTTCGTGACAAATGACAGTTTGACACGACAATTGACACCATAGAACCTACGGCTACATAGCGCCAAAAACTCCCCCATTACGTTCTGCAGCAAATCGATTGTCGTGAGATAATTCATTGTTTCGCGTTCCGAACTTAGCTCAATTCCTCGAGAACGCTCGCCGATTATTTAGAAGCTAGATGACCAGATAAAGATTCGTTTATTGAGCAGATAGCTTACCATTTAGACGTGGGAGAGCCATGCTTCGGCACGAATGGGCCGGCTCGACCGGAGAAATACCACGTCCTCACAGAAAACCGGCGTGAAATAGCGCTTGCGCTGCGTTTCGCCGAGTGAGTGAGTTTACCGGAAGCCCAATCCCCTATTTCCTTCCCCACCCTCCCCTATTACCCCTTAAAAGGCCGGCAACGCACCTACAGCTCTTCTGATGCTGCGAGTGTCCATAGGCGACGGAAGTTGCTTTCCATTAGGTGACCCGTTTGCTCGTTTGCCCCCTTATTGTAAAAAAAACCAGAATAAAAGTATCCTATGTCCTTTCAGGGGCCCCGGGACTCAAAGTCTGTCCATACTAAATTTCGGCAAAACCGGTTCAGCGGTTTGGGCGTGAAGAGACATCATACAGACAGACAGATACACTTTCGCATATATAATATAAGTATTGATTAGTAAGAAATATAAATATATATTCTCGCTCGCAAACCGTTCATTTTTTTCAGTCCAAACCACAGCTTGCGTTCCTAAAACTCGCTCGCACGGCGCTGGGTATAATATTATTATAATACTTATTGTAAATAAAAAATAAAAAATTAAATAAAGTAAGTAGTGAGGAATTTAATTACTATTATGTAAATAGTAATGTCAACCTAATTAGAGTTGATAATGATTTATCAATAGATATTTACGGTATGGCCCTGGATAACAATTTAATGATCTCAATTAATGAAAAACACGGAATAACAGAAAAAAAAAAAACATGTGGTAAATAAATATTATTTAACAAGGCCCAACTGCTGTAGCGACACCTTTTATAATAATCGATAGCAGCAAGATGTTTCCCACAACTTCCTTACAATTTTCCAGGGTGAAACCTTTTTCAAGACTTAAAGCACCTCTAACACGAAACATCTCACATAGGTACGAGTACTTACGAAATTTTGTCAAAACCAGTGCGGCGGTATAAACTTCAAGAGATGATATTTGATAATAATAAATAGACACACTACAGCCTACCTAATATAAGTTAGTATGGATTGTCAAAATATAATTCCTTATATTTCTATAGCTTTTCCCACACTGTGCCTTTTTCTGTTCGTCAAAGGCATGCGTTATAGCGCAGTCAACAGCGAACGTGAGGGATGCCCGCGACGCATGCCCTCTGACCGTCCAAAACTTTCGCTTTTTTATTAAAAATGACAGTTGGCGTTGCGTTCTTTGACGCATACAATTATTGAATGCGCCAAAACGAAAGTTGAATGAAAGAAGATGACGAAAGCGCAACCTTGCGGTTCGCGTGGCCCCGTGGCGTGGGGGCACTACCGCTACTTATAGATACCGATACTAAATAACGCGACATCTCCAAACAACTTTAAGATTCGGGCAAGAGGTTACCTTGTAAAGTCTATCCTGGGATCCGCGGCTATCTCCCCGGCGGTCCAGTAGGAGTACCTGGCGCGGGAGCGACCCTGGCCCTGCACCACGAAGTACAGATACCGGAGTTGGCTGCGCGGGATGACAGCTGGGGAGGTGGACCCGGGACCTGAAACATAAAAGTGAAGCTTAAGCCTTGCCCAAGTTGCCGTAGCGGCAATAATACACTAATACTCTATACCTAGTGATAACGATAACAAAAAAGGTCAGAACTGAAACCGTCATTAATCTGTTACTTGATGACACACGCAACCGTACATTTTCCCGGGATAAAAAGTATCCTGTGTCCTTTTCCGGGTCTCGAAGTATCTCGAAAATCTGTTCAGTGGTTTAAGCGTGAAGAGGTAACAGACAGACGGACACACCTTCGCAATTATATTATTAGTATGGATTTAGTCAACGGCCAACGTACTAAATGGCAAGTGGCAACAGAAACTTGGTAAAATATGTACTCTGCAATACTACAAGGTCTTGGAAAATACATCCGATTTGGGTAAAATGATGAGGGAAATTAAAGAATTTGTACTTTTAACTAGACTTTCCATGCGGCTCCGTCTGTGTAAATAAGGAACTTTGCGGTAAACGTACATTTTCTCGCAAAAAAAGCAGCTAATTAATACCCCCGTACCCGTAGTCTCTACATATTATATCTGCGCCAAATTGCATAAGAATCGGTCCATAATAAATAATTATTCAGCTTGAATGTTTTAAATTACGGCTTAGAAAATCATGCAGGTCATTAAGGATGGAAAATCATGCAGGAGTTAAACCTCCCGTACGTTCCAAATAGCATACTTTAACCGTTTAAATAACGTAGATCGGCTAAGTTGGCCACGCTAATTTTGTTGTTATTACGACATAATAACAATAATACGTGTTTGTCAACACCATCAGTAATTATGGAGCACGAAGCCACCGGATAATCTACCTGATAATCACGGGGGCTGACGAAAACCCGTGAGAAACGTAGCAATTGCAAGAGCTAACTACCCAGTGGACACCAACGTAAATCACAAGTGTGGGTTGCTGCAACATATTATTGTGGTCCTAGCACTTTTGTCATAGTAAATAGGTAATTTGTAGACATAAACCATGATAGCATGGCGCGCCCCTCCAAAATTCAAAACGTTTGAAAGTAAGTATATTTTGTGAAAATATGTACTATCAGAGAAGTTGATTCCACTCATTCCTAGGCAGATGGCGGACCTAAGTAATTTGGTCGCGTTATATCAAACCCATCCGATCGATCACAGCTATCAGTACCCCGCAAACGATCAAATTGTTTGTCTACGTGTTTTTCAAACAGTTTGATGGTGTACAGCTTTGTTTGAAGCGTTTGTCAAACAAACTACGTGTTTGACGTGTTTGAAGATAATTTGCATTGGCGTAGCGTTTGACAAATGTGTTTGAACGTGTTCCGCTGTATTTATCAAACAAGATCT
This sequence comes from Polyommatus icarus, assembly GCA_937595015.1. Classification (NCBI taxonomy): domain Eukaryota; kingdom Metazoa; phylum Arthropoda; class Insecta; order Lepidoptera; family Lycaenidae; genus Polyommatus; species Polyommatus icarus. The sequence continues at coordinate 28,657,199 of OW569321.1, read as the reverse complement.
CATGATCTCAAACCGATTCTAGCAAATTGTTTGACAAACTTGTTTGATGCACGTTTGTTCGTCTGAGCTGCTGTTTGATGAAAACGTAAATTACATCAAACATGTTTGTCAAACAAATTTGACCGTTTGCGGGGTACTTTACATTGAATTGGCATAAGCCGACCACATGACGTAGGTCCGTCAACTGCATAGGAATCAATTTCCTGATGGTACATAGCGCCACCATTAAGACGTGAAATATTACGAGTACTGGTTGATTGGTTGAATACTTACAACTACATAAAAACTCTTTCATAAGCATGTGACTACAAACATTGAAACAGTCATTTGGAGGGGCGCAATGCACACGGGCGCCATCCTCTAGGGGCGCCAAATTGCCATCTTTAGGGGCGCCTAAACCAAGGTCCCAAAAAATTTGCCTAAAGGAGCACTGGCGCCAGTAGCCCTTACGGGGGCCCTGGGCGCCATGTAATCGTAGTTTATCTCTACTCTGTAACAAGGTCTAAGTAACCAATGGACAACGTAAAGTAACACTAGCGACTAGCTAAATCTCGAGAGAGTGTAGGTTGCTGAAAGTGGATATATTACATAATCTTCAATCATATTAATTGTGTGAGTGTAGGTCGCTACAAAATGTGAGGTAGTGGACTTCAGCTACTTTTTTCAGAGAGTGTCGATTGCTGAAACAATCGTAGCTATATCGTACATATTATACCTATTATGAGTGCCAGTTGATACCAAACTACTTCGCGATTAAGAAGTGTGGGTTGTGGCTGCAAGAGTAGATATCAGCAACTAAGGTGGAAGTTGAAGGTGGAAATGTCACTGACATCGTTGCGAGATGCTAATCACATCAGTCGGTGGCCATCCACCTAATTGGTCCTTTCCCATGATCTCTTCTCTATCTGGACCCTAATGAGCCAACAAGAGGGTTAATTGCTTAACATAAACTGAATAACAAAACAGAATAATTAAAATTTATTTTACTTAACAGTGAATGATTGCTATTGTTATCGATTTACGCTAGCATTAAAATTTTATAATATAAGGGCCAAACGAGCAAACGAGTCACCTGGTAGGAAGCAACTACCGTCGCTCACGGACACTCGCAACATAAGAAGAGCTGCAGGTGCGTTGCCGGCCTTTTAACTACATCGATCTGTTCATCTGTTTAGGAGCTTAAATGTCACGGACAGACAATGAGCTAGAATCAAAGTGCTGCTCTTTCGCCAAGCCCGGAAGTTATAATTAACAATTTCACCATCACTGCGAGGATGTAACATTTTGTGATGTCGTTTTGCTTCTTCTTGACTCCTATTTTATTTTTCCTATAGTCTAATAAGGTTTATTTACATAAATGCTTCTTGTAACAATTTGTAGTTATAATTAGCAGTTGCGTTGTATGAATAGCGAGGTATCCTAAATTGAGTCCCTCGTTTTAGGCTACAAGTGAAGGTAGTACCAAGGCCAGAAGGCTTGTGGCTAGATTAGTTTAGCAGTGGCCTAGAATCTAGATATTCGCCGATTATTTTAAAGGTTGAATTTGGCAACTGATTTATTATAGATTTAAGTTTTTATTAAGGGCGTTCCGTCCGGAGATTCCGTAATTGACCGTATTTAAAACCTTATAAACTCATAATCTGAAAGCTACAAAGTTATAATAAAAATACAGCAATAATCTTCAGTATATCAACATTCCTTTCGCCGTTTTAAATTTTCTATTTTTGTTTATTATACTCATGATATCAGCTTTCAAAGTAATACCAATTTATTAAAATTCAAGCATACATTCAGCATCTCCTTAGCATTTACAAATTACTTTTATTTGAAACTCACGCCAATAGATCGACAATATCATAAACTACATATTCGTCGTTTTAATTTATTTTAGGACAATTTTGAACTTAGATAAGTAAAAATAATAGGGTTTTGGCGCGATCTCGGCAACGCGGCAAATGTATGGCCAAGGTCGTTTGCTCGGGGGACGGCCTTAAATTGATCGTTCAACGAGGAACCGGTTTGCCTGGTGTTCAATACCATCCATGTTAAAAGACCAACATTTTTAATGACTGCTTAAAATAACCAAATCACCCGATGCTTAATGTTTCAAAACTTTTCTCACTCTACGAGACGCAAGCAAAATTTGAAGCCTGATTTTCACGTGAGGCGTGGTATTGTTCAGGTCAAACCGATCTATTTATGCCGACGCAATGTTCTGCCTTTGTGTCAAAAACCAAGAAATCACCATGAAATTCTTTAGGATTTTATGAACTTTATTTTTTAGGGTTCCATACCCAAAGAGTAAAAACGGGACCCGATTACTGAGACTTCGATGTCTGTCCGTCCGTCTGTCACCAGGCTGTATCTCAAAAACCACTATAGCTAGTTATACTTCTGAAATATTCACAGATTGTATTTCTGGCGCCGCTATATCAACATATTATACTGAAAACAAAATAAAGTTAATATTTAAGGAGGCTAAACAAATGTGATTTTTTTTGGCCTTTTTGGTTCGTATTCCATAATGGCAACATGTAGACACTTGAAATTTTCACAAGATCCTCAATTATAATATGTGTATTTTAATATTAAATAATAAAATAAATAATTAAGGGGGGCTCCCATACAAAAAGAATTATTTTGCTCTACTTCACAGTTCACGCTATAACGTTACAGAACTCTTCGTGCGAGGGTCCGACTCGCACTTGGCGGATCATTAATATCTGAGATCCATAAAGCCTATCTTTAAGCTGGGTTTACCTAGATTTTTTCTAATTAATATTAAATCAAGAAGTACGTAAATATTAAATATTAAATCAAGAGTCCTTTAGTTTTCGAATTACGAATATCTGTAAAAAAAAACTTAGAATTAAGCATAGAGTCTACATACATACTGACATAAATCCACTGGGGTATCCTTCATCCTCTCTATCCGCACATAACGAATTAAAAAACAGACAAAAAGTAACGTGCAGTAATATAATTTTGAAACATAACATTTTTGTTAATCATGTTTTTCCGCAGGTCAATCAGACCCTTGAATAGCGGCAATGAATTGACGTTATCATTTTCCGAATTTCAATCACGTAGGACAAAACCGATCGTGACCTTGTACTTCGCGACGGAAAAATTAAAAAAAAACAATTTCGCGCCACTGTCAACGCGCGCACACTTTGGCGGTAAAATACAAACTAAAGTTTGGAAAGGTAATATTTTCTTAGCGTACCTAAGCGACAGCGAGAAGATAAATTATCCTAATCATGGTTAATCGAGTGTCATAAAGTTAAGCGTAATCATTATGCCTAAATCTTTATAGTACTTGTAATATTTGTAGAGCTTGTGTCACGTTCCTATAAGAAGTATCAAGTAGCTACGATTAAAGACAAGCATAATGCAACCGTTTCTAGAATGTCCTAAACGAGAAATAATTACAAAAAGTATTTTAATTTCAGTTAAATTTAAGCAATGATTTATTTTCATGCAGAAAGTAGGTATAGTATAGTAGAGCTATAATTGTAGAGTGACGCATTATATAATATTAAAATACTTACTATTTATTTGAATTCACATACATTTTTCACATATCCAGGATGTGTATTACATAATAATAATTATAGTGTATTATTATTATGAATAATAATGCATCCAAACTGGCTCTTGTCAACAGCCGATAACAATGACGAGAAAACATTGTTATGCGCAAGTTTTTGCCGCGCACGCATCCCTGACATCATTTTATACGATATAATGTGAATTTAACTTTTATTTATTTCCTATTATATTAAAAATATTACAAAGAAAAATTTTCATTTACCCTTGACTCTTGAAGTCGAGTCTTGGCAGACAGACAACCAATTCCTTATTAGTTCTGTTTTTCTAAAAATTCTCCTACGCATTTTTCTCCAAATATAGGGTATTGACTTTTTGATGTATTGTTTTCGTAAGGTACGTAACCAGCTACCTCTAACCCCTCTACTTTTACCTTTTCACCTTACAGATAATATTATTATAGCAAAAGACTCTACCGATTCGTTTGCGTGATTCGCTTATACTTTAACTCTGGAACGAACTGTCACCAGCAGTATTTCCGGACCTGTACGACCTGCAAACCTTCAAGAAAAGAGCGTATTCCCTCTTAAAAGGCCGGCAACGCACCTGCAGCTCTTCTGATGTTGCGAGTGTCCATGGGCGACGGTAGTTGCTTACCATCAGGTGACCCGTTTGCTCGTTTGCCCCCTTATTTAATAAAAAAATAAAAATAAAATACTATGAGAGAAGTTGATTCATGCTTGGCAGTTGGCGGATCACAATTCGATTCATTTTATAAACTTAACAAAACATTACCATTGCATCTGTCTTCAGAATACATATTTTTGATAAATACTACGTAGTTATTTGTATGAAAGTGAAAGACTATTTGCCAAGTAACCTTATTGAATGTATTTCCCGCAGCGTGAATAATAACCACTGTTATTAAGGCGTCCTATACTCCGACAAATATAATTACTCCCATTTCACATCCGTCGAAAGCACCTCGAGCATGTGCAGAACAGACTTCTCAAGCTCTTCAAAAGAAGAGCGCCTGGTCTTGCAGGTTCCACTCTTGCAGACCTTCGGGTAAGCTGCGATGAGCTGGAAGGTGGCGATTACTAGAAGTAGGACCTGGAAATGACAATAAGTCTAAATCTTATTTAAACGGTGTTGCTTATAAGTTATTACTAAAGCATCTTCAGTAAGTATAAAAATACAGGTCCCTTTTTAACATCAATATTTGAATATAATCGATAGCAAAAAATACACAGTACAAATAGTACACAATTTTTTTTTTCAATCCCTAAGGCCTAAACTCTAAAGTATACATGAAATTAAAAAGAATACTTAATCGAATTCTTTTTATAGTCTGTCAAGAAAGTCATGACAGGCGGGAAATTTTTCTAAACGTAATCACGCTTATAAGGTGTATTTTTTTCTTTGTATTTTCACAGAGAACGCTTATTACATTAAATACATTTTAATTATTGTCACCTTGCACATTTTTATCTCGAATTAATAAAGTTCTCATATTTTTTATTTCATTTTAAAAAAATCCCGCCTGTCATGACTTTCTTGACGGACTATAAATTATTATAGGGAATAAAAAATAATCCTCCAAACTAATAATTATTATAAATGCGAAAGTGTGTCTGTCTGTAAGTCCGTCTGACTGTCTGTCTGTTACCTCTTCACGCCCAAACCGCTGACCCGATTTTGCTGAAATTCAGTATGGTGATAATTTGAGTCCCGAGAAAGGACATAGTATACTTTTTATCCCAGAAAAATGTACGGTTCCCGCGCGATAAACGAGTTTTGGCGCAACGGAGTTGCGGGCGTCATCTAATATCTTATATCTTTAAACGAGCAATTCTTGTATATATATAATTGGAATCTCGGAATCGGCTCCAACGATTTTCATGAAATTTAGTATATAGGGTGTTTCGGGGGCGATAAATCGATCTAGCTAGGAATCATTTTCATAAAATGTCATTTTATGTGTGTTTTTTTAATTTTTTGAATCCCGAGCGAAGCTCGGTCATATAGCTAGTGAATAATAATTATAATATTATAATTCATTAATTCATTTTATTTTTTTTAATACATTCATAACTTGAACAAAAACAGATAAAAATAAATTTCACGGTTTTTCCCAATTCACATCCAAGGGTACTGGTTCTTGGAGGTCCTCGGAACCAGAAGGTTTGGTCTTGCAGATCCCGGTCGCGCAGGGGTACTCCCCCTTCTTGGGGTAATCCTGGGGCTGGTCATCCACAGGAGAGGCTACGATGAGATTGAAGATGGAGAATACAACTAGAAGTAGAGCCTGGAAAAAACGAGGCCGATATTGGTTGAGATCCTTTGACAGTTTTCCAATCCGAAGGTACTTTCAACATCAAATTACTATAAAAGTACTATCTGACCCGGTAAACATTGATTTGCCATGTAAAATGTTTCTAGGAGGAGATAAAAAGGAGATAAAAACCTATTCTCAGGTCTAACGAATTAACATACAAAATTTCATTAAAATCGGTTGAGCCGTTTTGGAGGAGTTCGCGCAAAAACACTGTCACGAGAATTTTCTATATTATATGGCGATTTGTGTGTTCGCTTCGCTTTGCTTGGGGAGAGAAGTTAAAACATCTTCTTACTTACTTCTAATTAATTTCGTTGCGGGTCCTCGGGCACCCTTAAGTAAATAGGGTTTTCGTGGTTGATAACCACTGTTTATCCTGGTGATACAGAAGTTCCCGTAGTGGGAATGTGTGGTAGGCAAATAAAATTTCCACCATTCTAATTATAATCTAAATAAACGAGGAAATTGATTTGACGGACCTACATCCGTACGTACTTATTACCTAATGTGGACATTAGGTAGCTGTAAGGTATTTATAATATTATAGTGGTGTAGCCCGTCTAAGGTATTCAAAATTTATATAAGTATTTTAAAGTATTATTTTAATAAAAACTCACCCAAACTCTCATAGTGAAAATCGTAACAAAACGTGAAAAATTCTAAGTATTATCAAGAATTTTATATTATTTACCAGTAAAAGACCATTGATATGAAACACATTGATATTTCAAACATTTCACGTTGTTATTGTTTTAGGTACGAGCAAACGATAAAAAAAAACAACAAATCAAAGAAAATATTATAATAACCTAATTGGTAGGGTACTAGGTACTTATTCGTATAATTTTAATAAGTAATAATATTGAATGCAGTACCGTTTGTACTATGTACTAACAGAGAAGTTAATCCACAGGCAGATGGCGTATTTTGGTCGCGTTTTGTCAAGCCCAGTCGACAGTCTATGATGACATAAATTATGTTGACATAATTCGACCAACTGACGTAGGTCCGTCAACTGTCTATGAATCAATTTCCTCGATGGTACCATTGTACAAACAGTTGCCTTTAAAGTTTACTAGATGTTGCCGCCATAGACAAACATATTTTCGCGTCTTAGACAGGTAATACCTATAATTTAATAATTATTGACTTTTAATCCTTCAAGCCCATAAGAGCAACGGTGATCGCGACAACAATAGAATACAGCAGCATTTCCAAGAATAGAAGGATTCATTGCCATATTATTCGCACAGTAATTTACAAGTATTCGAGCCTCTTTTAGAACATAAAGCTTTAACCTCCATAACCACCAACATCATTCACTGCTTAACATAATCCCAATTCACATCCAATGGTACTGGCTCTTGGAGATCCTGGTAGTTCGAGTGCTTGGTCTTACAGACCCCGGCCTTGCAGGGATACTCCCCTTTCCTGGGGTACTCCTGGGGTTTGTCTGTGGTGTGCCATGGCTTGTGCAGCTTGTTCTTCATCAGCTGCTCCAGGGCTAGATGAGCCTTGCCCTTGGGGTAAGCTGCAATGAGCTGGAAGGTGACGAACACCGCGAGAAGTAGTGCCTGCAAAGAAAATTTGCTTTTGAAAAATTGAAGTGATCGGTGTCGTAAGGATTTTCTTTCTAATTTTAAAATTGAAATAAAAATAAATAACGTATTTAGTATTTATTATTTTGATGATCAGTCAATGAAATATCGCTAATATAATATTATTATAATCGTAAAAAACTTCAATTTGCGTAATTAATATTAGGATCAAAACATATTTGAACTCACCCAAACTTTCATTTTGGAGGTCGCAACAAACAAACATGCCAAATTCAAATTCAAGGACTTTATATACCGGCTAAAGACCACCGATATAACATAACTTCGATTCGACACAATATTATTATATTATAAATCATTAGATAATAATGAAATACTTTAGTAATCAGTGTGCTATTAAAAACCCTACCGGAGGAAGCAAGTTTTGCAGCAACCTTTTTTTTACTATACCTACTTATTAGTTTATTCTTTAAACGATACCAACTAATCTTAAGTCCTTGCTCCTATCATAATAATTATTATAAACACCAAACCACGGAACAGGTTTTATCTTTTAACAAAACAAAGGCAGTTGCAGTCTCTAGACTAAGTTATTTCGCAAAATTTTAATCGCCATAATATATTAAGTTACCAATAGATGCAATCACATAAGAATAATCACACGTATAATTTAAATACTCAGGGTAAAATATTATAATTTGGCAATACGGTGCTTATCAGAACGCAACGTAGTCCCCGTTATGTGCGGTCAAAGTTAGTATTTCACATTTTATGTAAATTCTGCTGACAATGCCTATAGTGTGGTTGACATACTTTGAATTTGAAATTCTTAAACTTTGAACTTAGAACAGTAGAAATTACGCCATCGAAACTGGTCGACAAAATACGCAACATGACTAAAATAATAAATATCATGGGTTAGGTAGGGCCCAAAGAGTATAAGAACAACTGAGATGTAAGACTTCTGTCTGTCTGTTTGGTTATTTGGTAGGAAGAAAGTACTTCCATATTTTCGCACATAGATACATTTCGCACATTTTCTTACACAAATAGACGAATATTTGAAAATAAACGAATAATATTTTCCAAAATCAATTTATGTGCAAAAATGCATTTAATGGCTTAATCGAATGTTTATAAAACATCGGTGGTGTCCGAAAAGTACCGTGAGTGGCCTAATTTTATGGTTGTTTTGCGACGCCGAGTTTAATCATAACTGTTCATAATAATTTTACCGACATGTCCCATGTTTGTGCCGGTGAATTGTTTGTTTACATGGGCATTGGGGATATTTTTTATACTTTTTAGATATTTATTTATTTATTTTTTAAGCATAGGATACATAACAATGTATTATAAAACAGAATGGCAGCACCATTAAAATTTAAACCCGACAAGGGTTTATCCTGGTGCCATATTTTTAAATATAATAAAATATTTGCAAGTGTGTATGTCTGTTACCTCTTCATAGTTCACGCTCAAACCGCTGAACTGATTTTGTTGAAATTTGGTATGGACTCTGGAGATACTTTGAGTTCCGGGAAAGGACATGGGATACTTTTTAATTTTTATCCCAGAAAAATGTACGGTTCCCGCGCGACAAACGAATTTAGCCGCAACGGGCGCCATCTACTTTAAAACATATACGCTATGTGATGGTTTACCCCAAAGTCCAAACCCATAGGTTTGGACCAAGGGTTTGGACCAAAGGACCAAGGGCTGCCGAAGTCACTTTGGATCCTTAGCTACATCTAGAGCGTGTTAGATAGATCCAGGATATCTCTCCGTATGCGGCTAAAGGCAAACCGCAGGTGCTTTTAGTTCGTAACCGAAGTCGGGAGTCCCACATACCCCCGGGGTGCTTCAGCTCCCCAACCCGGGGCACCCATAAAGGGTTTCCCCTGCGCATCGAAGATAAAAAAAAGATTAGTAAATGTAATGTTTTCTCTGTTTTTATAAAATTTAAATTTTTAATGGTTTTATGATCTACTTCGGTTGAAAGATAAAATACATAACAATTATTAACCTTTCAATTAACATGATACATGAGGGTTAGTGCCCGAACCGGTGGTAGGCCTCTGCATGTTACATACTCGACGTTCTAAAAGTGATAACTTTGTTATCCTATTTAGAAATAAATATATTTTTGATTTTTTATTTTTTTAGCAATGCTAATGCAAAGACATGAGTATTAATGTTAATACACTGTTGTTTTTAGGGTTCCCTAAACAGTAAAAACGGGACCCTAATACTGAGACTTCGGTATCTGTCCGTCTGTATAAAGGCTGTATCTCAAGAACTGCTATAGCTAGACTTCTGAAATTTGCACAGATTGTGTATTTATTTGTCGCTAACATAAATAGTAAAATCAACATAAAATTAACATTTGAGGGAGGTCTCATTCAACAAAATATGTGATTTATTCACCTTTTTTTATAATGTGTACATAAAAACAAAACTATTATCATTTACGAGAAAATTAAAAAGCTACCTAACTGAAAAATGTTTCTACTCGCTAGAAGAATTCTTTTCTAAAGAAGATTAAGTATAATAAATTCATAACATTCATGTACTATTGTAATTGTATAATGTATATATAATATAAGAAATTAAGAAATGAATAATACATATTATATTATGTTACGTAAAGAAATTATATTCTAAAATATTTGTTAACTTACTATCTTATAAGCAACCGCCTTTGCAAGGTGCTGAGTTTGTATGTGTACCTATACTATACTTGGATGCTAATAAAGTCTTTGAATCTTTGAATCTTTGAACCTACTCTATCATTATGATGCATAGTACTCAATAATGTCACCTTGTGCCACCCCTTGAGCGGCCATTTCCTCTTCTTGTGCAGGTACCCGTTGAACACCTCCGGCCGCTTGTCAAACCGCTGGCCGTCCTTCAGACCCTCAAGCACCTCCCACTCCGAGCCGCGACGACGACTGGAAAATTAAGCAATTTTTTCCAGAACCAAGATTTATTTACAGATATTATGTACTCGAGATGGTAACAGAGGATACTATAGCTTTGGCATATCCTACCATAACAATGGAGTGTGGATATCATTACATATTAGATAAAATCGGCCAAGCGCGAGTCGGACTCTACAGTTTACCTACTAGGTACAATTCATACTTTTCTTATTCTGTATGAATTAGAGTGAATTCATTCGAGTTTCGACGTACGGGAATGATTGTTGAAGGCTTGAACTACTCAAAGACTTAGGACTTTGGTTGCATTATATTTGGCAACTTTTTCAGCAGTTGCCCCTCTCGCCCCCCCTTGGCGACGCCCATGGCCTTATAGCTATAGCCATTATTGATATCCAGCAAAAAATAGCAACAAAATCACATTTGTTGTATGGCAGCCCCCTTATTTATTAATTTTATTTTGTTTTTGTTATAGCGGCAACAGAAATACACATTCTGTGAAAATTTCAGAAGTCTAGCTATAGCCGTTCTTGAGATACAGCCTTTAGACAGACAGACGAACAGACAGACATCGAAGTCTTAGTAATAGAGTCCTGTTTTTACACTTTGGGTACGGAACCCTACAAGCAAAATTAAATAATTTGTAAGGGGGGACTTCCAACTTGCTTGGCCGATTTTTATTTCTTACTACGCCTAAAATTTTAATTGTATCTTCATGATATTGCTAATAGTTTTTATCAGGCAATAATCTATTGGATTGTTTAATGTTTTATAAAATACGCCGAGGTGGGTCCTAGCGTAGTCTAATTCTTATATGTGCCAAATAACATAAAAAATGCTCCAGTAGTCCGCGAGATAAGCCCTTTCAAACAATTTCCCCCGTTTTTTTCACATTCTCCTATTAGTCTTAGCGTGATAATATTATATAGCCTATAGCAGGCCTGTCTCACTTCCATACAAACGGTGCAAAATCGCCGAGATATTTACCTAATATTCTGGAAAACAACATAATTTCAACCTTTTGCATAGCGTTTAGCGTTCATAGTACAATAACCGTCTGCCGTCTCGTTTCAATCTGCCGGGCTGTCAAGCGAGCGGCGCGGCGGCCGGGTACTTTTACTTTTGTTTCGCGGATGTTTGCGCTGCGTATGCGACAAGTCGAGCGAGTGCCAGCCTATTGAGACTAGTCCGGTGACCGGACGCTTGCGTTTATCATACCTAAACTCGGGAGTGAGACTTCTATACCGTAAGGTACTATTATGTATTCTGTGCCTATATCCTTCCTCGATAAATGGGCAATCTAACACTGAAAGAATCATTAAAATCCGTTGCGCAGTTTTAAAGATTAAAGGGAACAAAGAGACTTGAGGGAAGAAAAGCGACTTTGTTTTATAATATGTATGCATAGATTTGATACAGTACCAGTGTAAATCGTCTATCAGAGTAGACAGAACTAAAGTCTTCCGCAAACGATCAAACATCAAACCGTCAAACACGTCAAATCACGTAGTAAATCCAAATTTTCTTCAAACGCGTCAAACATGTCAAACACGTAGTTTATATGGTGTTTGACGTGTTTGATGTTTGATCGTTTGCGGAGTACTTATACCTACATTACTATAAAAAGTAAAAACTACCAACGAAAATTGGTTTGAACGAGATCTAGCAAGTAGTTTTTTTTTTAACGTCATAATAATATAATATGTTAAGGTAAACCTTAATAATTTAACTTTCATTAAATCCAATTACTGAAATATGAAAATAAATCAAAAACCTTGTAATTTCATAGAAATAAATCTTATTGCTGCTGCGGAGAGTCCAACTCGCACTTGGTCGGTTTTTAATATTCTTTTATTTTAATAATTATTTCTAATTCTTTTAATTTAACACACTGTAACTACTATAAGTGTTACATTGGTGCGCGACGATGGTGATGGCAAGAGACCCAATGGAATAATCCTGGTGACTGCCGACTGGTCCCATGGAATGTGGAACGGATCCTTGTGTGGGACGCTACTTGTGTCGAGTGTCGACCATAAAGGTAATATTCCGATAGGTATAATATTAACTTTATGGTGTCGACACGCTGGAGCATTTTCTTATTTTTTTAATTAGATTGTCAAACAGCTTTTATTTTAGTAACTAGATGGCGTATGGGTAGACAACTATCGGTAATACCAGGGAATGCCATCAACAATTACTACAAAACTGGGCAAAAGAATGTAAAACTTGATAAATTTCAATTTGAAAAAGACACAATTATATTCCAATGAATAGGATAATAAAGTTATTATAACGATGTTTTAGTTAAAACTCACGGAAGAAATAGCCCTATTTATCGTTATTCACACCAAATGTCACAGGAATTATAAATTTTGGTTCTGACAACATCTTACCTGCACTTGTGCACGATAACGGATATATAATGGCAATTATTTTACCAATAATAAACATCAAAAACCCAAATAACACAATTTGGGAAAAAATAATAAAAACCACACCAACAATAAAATGTACCTACAAGTGTTACGTAGTATACAGTTTACATCCTCTTTGCCTACAAGAAGTTCCAAAGTAACATGGCTGCCACAAGGCCGTTCATTTTTTTTTTAATTCGTCCCGGTCGGGACTGGCAAAGGGAGCGTTACCCATACAGCCATTTCTATGTTATCTCTATTTAATGAATGATATGGTAGTGAAGGCCGAAGCCAATTCTTTTATAATAACCATCTGAAATAGAGTTTTCATCAGGCCGAAGCCAATTCTTTGATATCAATAATATGAAATAAGTTTTTTCATCAAGCCGAAGCCATTTCTCATGTTTTGATAGTATTTTACTGTCCCTTCTTCAATTTGACTCTTGACAGATGACAAGGCCGTTCAGTTGTCAGTTGTCACTTTGACAAATTTTTATTTTAACAGCGTGTTCCTAAACTATTACCAGTATAGTGGCCTAATCGCTTAGGCCAATGATCGCTTAGGTTTAAGATATTTTGATTTATGTCATACTTGACAGTACACTGATATTTTTTAGAAACACAACCAATATGTAGTCAGTGATGCCAACCTGCAGATAATTTCAGATCGGTGGGGAACCAATAGAAAATCTAGAAGTGTCTACCGTCGCGCCGTCTGGTGGAGATGATAAAAAGAAAACAACCCCTTGCCCCGTCCCATGTGCAGGGCACTTCGAGCTGTGCGGGCGAAGTCAAGTCAAATCAGAAAGAAGCGTCAATACTCTTGGCAAATGGGTATTAGAAACGTGTTAGGTACCTACTCTGCGCAAAATGAAGTGTTGGAAACAAAATATATTTTCTGTCAGATTAATAAAAGTCAATTTTCATGATTTTTTGTTTCAATGGTTTCAATATACCAGACCGACTATCTTCTCGAATGTATTCATGCCCAATTTTCCAATGCGAAGTTTTCTTTTTTAAATCTCCACCAGACGGCGCGACGGTAGACACTTCTAGATTTTCTATTGGTTCCCCACCCATCTGAAATTATCTGCAGGTTGGCATCACTGACAGTGTTACATAAAAATATCAGTGTACTGTCAAGTGTGACGTAAATCAAAATATCTTAAATCTAAGCCATCATTGGCCTAAGCGATTAGGCCAGTATACTGGTAACAGTTTAGGAACACGCAAATTGTCAAACTGACAACTGACAGAGAGTTTTAGCGGGCATGTCACTTTCAAAACTTCTTCTACTTTTTATTGTTGGTGTGGTTTTTATTATTTTTTCCCAAATTGTGTTATTTGTGTTTTTGATGTTCATTATTGGTAAAATATTAGCCATTAAATATCCGTTATCTTGCACAAGTGCAGGTAAGATGTTGTCAAAACCAAAATGTATATTTTCTGTGACATTTGGTGTGAATATCGGTAAACAGGGCTATTTCTTCCGTGAGTTTTAACTAAAACATCGTTATAATAACTCTATTATCCTATTCATTTGGAATATTATGGCGTCTTTTTCAAATTGAAATGAATCAAGTTTTACATTCTTTTGCCCAGTTTTGTAGCAAGTATTGATGATATTCCCTGGTATTACCGATAGTTGTCTACCCATACGCCATCTAGTTACTAAAATGGAAACTGTTTGACAATCAAATTAAAAAAAATAAGAAAATCCCTCATTATTTTCATTTCACATATTATTATTTTGTTGTCTCTTAAAAAGCTTAGCAAAAAAAGGTATAAAAGTCACTTGACAGTTGACACTTGACACACAGCTGACAGCTGACATCAGCGAAAAACACATTACACACGTCAATGACGAAAAAGGAAAAACCTTGAAGGCCTTCCGTTCAAAATGGTGTTTCGGTCGCGAGTTTATTTCTAAATTAAAACAAGTTCTACAATAACATGAATTAAATCCCAAGCTACCAGAGTGTAGTCAAATTACGATATTAAATTTCAATCACCCGCGAAGAAATTAGATGTTTAGTTACTGTGATAAAAAAAATCTATGCGATTACCGCAAATCAATTTTAGTGTGTCGTGTTTTAATGCCTGTGATGTTATTTAAAGTGTCTTACGTAAGTATTTTGTTATTAAACACAACCATCCGTGTGTTTCGCTGCCAAGATGATGTCGCATAGCTATGCTATTAATTTATCGATTCTTCTAAATTTGTGTCTATTAGACATTTTTTTGTTTTCGTCGAGATCAGCTCGTTCACTAATTGCTTATAGTTAGACATCATTACAGAACGGTAGCTTAGAAACTTGTTTTCTTGAAGGCTATTTACTATTGCACAGTTTGTAAAAAACATGCATAAACTCATTATTTTTTAACATTCATTCATCATTCTTTTCAAGCTTTACTCAAGCAATACATATTTCTCAAAAATATTTCAGAAAACTTTGTTTTAATTAAATTATACCTCAATCATGGAAATTGCGGACACAATAGATTTTCAATTGTTATGCGGCAGCTGGGTGCCGCTTGGGAATTGATGGGTTAAGTAGAGAATGTTAAAGTATATGTGATCTTTTATCAATATTTCAGCTTCCCGAATTTTTTCCCTTTAAATATTTACAAGACCATATCATTTTATTATAGTACTGTTATTAATCGTGTTAATGCAATTCATTGCCTAATTATTTAATTGCAATTTTATGTCCCTCTGATGCAATGTCTAATTTTTTATAGCCGTTAAGTAAGTAGCAGAGTTTTATTGAAAAATAAAACAACCATGAGGTCATTAAATGATGTCATCCTCGTAATGTATAATGCTATGTCTGTAGATATAGGTAACTGAGGTAGAAACCAACTTAATTAGAACTTGTACACTGCAATTGTCTACTCTAATGACATACATAATTTATATTGTAAGCAATAATTAGCTACAACACTATCATTTCTGAAATTTGGCTCAAAATATTATCATTATTGAGTATTAAAAGTTAATATATGAATTAATGTTCTGTTACTGAACATACTACATTAAATATTTTAAATATTATTGTTTAAATAATTTATCAAGCTGCTCTTGAACAATACTGGTCTTTGATAACTACTAACAACTTTATTTATCTAACATCATGTAGTACGTAGTGTAATACATACAATATCAAGGCATAAGGCCATAACAAATATTTATTTAGGTTAGTACATTAGTCATGGGTTGTGATATCATTTGCTATCTATCAATAAAACAAAGATTAGATACACTTTTTATCGAGTCAATGTGGATCTTCTCATTAAATTTACTATAAGATTTAGTCTGTGATTTGGTTTCAATTGTGGTGGCAGTGCAGTGGACAGTTGGCTTAGTGTTGGTGAAATTAAAAATTATGCTTGGCTGCGTTACAAAATCAAGATTACATAGTATCTTTTGTTGACAAGAAAGTAGAGTGTTGTTAATTTTAGCTGCATTTGAATGTCAGAAATGAGTATGAGGTGCCATCGAAAGCCTTTTATTTAACTACAATGTGACATGCAGTTCTGCCAGCCTAAATATAGTAAGAAATTAGTATCACTATCCAATTGCAAAAAGAAACTTATGTATCCCTCATAGTCCATACCTGTGCCAAGTTTATTAAACTCAGTCTAATAGGTACCGAGCCAAAAAATATTTCCTCTTCGTAATATTTGTATAGACAATGTTGTAAAAAACATGACTTTAATTGCTTAAAACTATGATATGTATTCAATGCTTAGTCATTGTTTACTTTGAATCATTGCGCTAGCTGTGTAAGATGCTGAATGCTTACCAATAGAATTGTAATTTTGATGATGATGCGACATGGCCCCCATTTGTTATCAGTACATCACATGCCTGTTATCAACCGTGTGAAATTATCAATGTTAATTAGTGATTAAATAGTATCTATTTAATCAGTAAATAGTACTCTGCTCTATTGTGCACAGCCATCATTGAATTGAATTGAATCATTTACAGATTTTGCCTTCGATCAAATATATACAAGATACACAGTCTCATACAAAACCTCTCGAAAATCTGTCGCCGAGTAATTGAGTTTAAAAAAGTATACATTTATCTAAAATCAACCTTAATCATAGTAATTATTAAAGATCTTTTTATAAAACAATGTACATTTGTGTTTACAAAGCAATAAATTTTTACGTCCGATGCACGCTTCATACTAAATTCAACCATCCGCGTGTATGTCTTAAAGTTCAAATTATTATAGAGCCATAAAAGCATTCCAATTTTATGGCCGAAATTCGCCGCTGGAACAGGGCGAAGTGAAGTATGAGAGGAGTCGAACTGCTCAACATTTTTTTGTTGATTGTAATAATTTTAATAGTCCATTTTTTAATTTTTCCGAAGTTTAATGTATAAAGTGTGGACTAATTATTTTTATATGTAATATTATGTTGTTCTAATATGTCTAATTTTATAATTAACTAAAATATAAAATTAGACATTGAATATAAATGCTTAGAACATACAACGCTCGCTAAAGTCGGCTTGAAAAATTCTTCGCATCTTTGCCGTGCTATAACTGATATCCAATTTCCACATCTAACTGGATCTCGAGGAAACCTAAAAAAAAATTCCTCAATAAAAAAAATAACAAATAATAGCGACTCCATCAAATGGAACAGAAACACAGCTTATAACCCGAACATTTCAAGTGGGCATGATAAACTACGATAAGTACCTTTAGTATGAGTATTCGCAATTGAGATGGTTTATACCTCGTGTTGATTTATTTACAACTTAATTTTAAAACAGTTTTTTGGTGATTTCTTAACGTAATACTAATATTAACAATACAATTGTAAGAAATATGTTAGGATAAAATTAATATTTACCGGAAATATAACATTGCATCCTTTTTTTGCGTTTTAGACGTATGATTTTTACAATAATTGAACGAGCATTAAGGCATGTTTCCCGGCGGAGCGTTCGAGCACTACTAAATCAAAAGTCCACCAGAATGTTGCGTTTGGTGCTCTTTTAGTGAGGTCGTTTTTTGCCGCGGACTGTGTATCTTGTATATTAGTGATCGAAGGATTTTGCATAAGAAATCAATACCAATGGTCAACTCATTATGCAGAATTTGAAGAAATCTTTAAGAACTGTATTCTGGATTATACCATATCTAGTATACATATAATACCAATAAAGTTAGTAGGTTTACAAGGTCCAGGTGTATGACAAATCTGATCTGTATTTGGCCTATAGTTAGTTTCGACTTTCCAGACTATCAGCTTTCCAAACTTCTTTATAATTGACATTATTAATTACCTGCTCACCGAGGAAAATGTTTCTGAACTAGTTGATGCAACAAACATTTCGTCATGTGTGTCGTGCTGAATGAAGGATGCTCCCTCACGCACAGTGCAAGTCATGACGAAATTTATTTACGGTACAAAGAAATGTAGCACATCAACAAAGTACCTAACTAAAGTGAACTACGGCTGTATACCTACTCTGGATAATTTTTATTAGCTTTCAAAAAAAAAAATAGATTGAAATCGGTTCACCCGTTTTGAAATTTGGAATATATTTTACGAGCAGACAGCTTTAGAACATGGACGTAAAAAAACGTCCATGCTTTAGAATAAGATTTTTTTTGGCCGATACAAAAATGTGTCCCTAACTCCCTACTTCCCTGCACACAAACTGACATGTCATATTATTATATATTATGTTTTCGTCGGGGCTTAAAAATAAACACAACAGCTGCAGATTTCTCTAGCTGATATAAAACAGCGACGAGTTGCTCGCCATCACCTAGACGGGATGATAGTCTTCTCTATAAACAAACCATGCCGAAGTTCCGCATGTTCACGTCAGCAATGGCCAATGTCTAACGCATACAATATTGTAATTTATAACGCGACGTAATTTCGGCATGGTGTATCATCGGTTATTTAAAATACATTGCAGTTGGAATCATGCCGAACTTCCGCCGCGGAACTTCGGCATGGTGTGTTTAGGGCCTTATCACACTGGCGATTACCGAGCGATTTGAAAGCGACGCGAATGCGCAGCGCGCACGCCGCGGTTGCGCGACGTGCACGCCGCGACAGCGCAGCGTCGTCGCGGCTTGGCGTTTACGCCATTTTGCACACTCGTATTTTGTATGACTCCCTAGACGAGTGTTTAGAGAGTTTCAAATCGCTCGCTAATCGCCAGTGTGATAAGGCCCGTAGACCTTAGAGTTTAGACACTAATTCGGCAAAAAACAATTCAAACATTATTTTACACTAGTTTTCTATTAGACCTTGGCCCAAAAGCTGGCTGGATCAACCTGGAACATTAGAATACGAAGAAAATAATTTTATTAGAATAAATAATACAAACATTACATTTTAATAGTATTGCTACAACTTGCATTCTGTGAGCAACATATTATACCCGTAAAATGGCAACTATCCGTCCAGCCCATGACAGTGAGTGATTCAAATAGCCGGCACATGCAGATGACATCCCATAAATCAGAAAACTACGCGTTTAATAGCTCCAATGGTCCATACATTCTGTTTGAGAGGCTTTAAAATAAATAAACTACAAACAGTAATTCATAATTTGCCGCTAGTTAATCTTAGCAGTTGGCGTAATTAGCCGAGAGAGAGAATCAAATTAGTGTCTTAAATTATGAAATACTAGATGTAGCTCGCAACTCCGTTGCGCAAAAATTCGTTCATCTAGCCGGAACCGCAATTATTTTTCAGTATAAAAAGTATTCTATGTTCTTTCCTGGGACTCAAAATTTCATCAAAATCGGTTCAGTCTTTAAGGGTCTAAACAGACGGACTGCATTGCAGTTGGATTGCAGTTGAAATGCAGTCCGTCTGTGTAGACCCTAAGCGTGAAGAGGTAGCAGACAGACAGTCAGACACAATTACACACTTTCGAATTTATAATATTAGTATGAATAAAGCCTTTGGAGAATGTCAATCCGATTGCTAGCTCATGACTTAGGCCGTGACTTCACACCAAACCGATTGTGAGCCGCCGAATGTGCGCGAACGTTACGCAGTTTATTGTATTTCCATACCTACATAATATTCACTTTTTCGTTCACACTTAACCGACAATGCGCTATTACGCTAGGCGTAGGCGCGGACATTTGATACCGTATTTTCCAATCACGTTTACCTGGGGCTCACAGTGAGCCTGAATACATTTGGCGGCTCACAGTCGGTTTGGTGTGAACACGGCCTTATAACCTAAGATACTTTAGTCCAAGAAAGATCGTAGCTAGGCAGGAAGTAGGAACCGAATGAGTTCTGTACGATGTAAAGAGTCTTCGGACGTATTCCTGGCTAGTGACGACTGACGGTATGTAGGTCACAATTACATTGGTAACAATAAGTTACCGTATTTGGAAGTGCTCCAAGCTGGTCGAAGTTGGAACACAACGCTCGGACTTCGGAGTGAATCACGGTGGCGCATAGTGCTCTCAACTTTGACTTTTTGTCAACTGTATCGGTTGGCGAATTGATTTTCTGATGCACCGGCAATAGAGACTGAAAGTTGCGGAGAAATTCCATAGAACCCTTATTGACAAGTTCGAAACATGTTCTGATCTCCGCGATGGGCCATGGTAACTTTGATTTCCACCACGATTGTGAAGCTATGTAATTCAGTTAGTTGCTTGCATTGCCAGTCGTCCATTATGAGCCAAATTGCAGATGACGCATATCAGTTGAAAAAAAACACATAAGCCAAAGCAAAAGTATCTAAACAAGCAAGCAAACCAAATTTTGATGATTACCTGCCTCCGACCTGCGTAAAGTATAAATAGACCAATAAATGACCGGCTTATGTAACATTGTACCATAGACGTAGACGAAACTTTACCTAGGTTACCAAAAGAATTGCTTCCTTCCTGTATTATACTGTGACGTGAACATGCATTCGTGAAAACGGTTCAAAAATAACCTTCACATTGTTGATTTTAGCAGCACTGGTAAAACTGGTTCAGAGTTTCTCACGGACGGCAATAAAAAACTAATGTACTTAATAAAAAATGAACTTCAGTAGTCATTAGGAAGAACCTTTAGTGACATCTTATAATGTGGCAATATGGGTGCTAGTTTTTAATTATTAATAATATTTTTCTACTTCCTAGAATGTAGGGCAAAGTGCTAAAAGCCAAGCATAATTTTTAATACAAGTTTGGAACATGAAGTCTCCAACATTGCTGTCACTTAGTAAGTATAGCTTTTAATGTTGCTCCTTTGACCCTTAACGTACATAGTACGTGCCTGGGTTACCGCCTCGGGGGTACGGCCGTTAATATAATTTACGACTGTATTAACAGTATCACGACTAAGATCCTTGGTTCAGACACAATAGACGTAACAAACCAGTCGGCCGACTTCAAACAAACTGATAAATCGGCGCGGGTACCGTTGTGAGCATGCTATGAAGCTGAGCTACGTAGAGTCACTGCGGGCGCCGGCCTACAGAAAACTGCATACTACGTTAAACGTATCGAGAACACTTCCTAAGCCGGCCTACTGCTTCGTTCTGTCTACTGTGGTTCAGAAGATAGAGCGCTATCTAAGCACATAAGCCCTATTCTAATATTACCACACGGCCAGATGGTTACGACAATATTAGAATGAGATAATACTAAAGGGAAATTCCAGCTAAGTGTATATATGGAGAGTTTGTTGATGTTGTTGTCAAATAGTGGCTGTCCACTGGCATTTCCACCTAGTTGACACAGACCATACAAAATGCCATATATTCTCATCACGGCTAGTGCCTCTGGTCAGAGGCTTACTTGCGCTAATTTGGGTTGTCGCTGACGCTGCGTTAAATATCCTTAACTCTATATTATCAATGAAAATCGTAGAGATGTCATGGGCATTAACCAAAGCCTAGCTTTTAAAAAATTAGCGCAAGTGAGCCTGACATCAGTTGTGTCTTTTGAGGTCATACTTAAAAGAATCGTACCATTCGTACCGAAACACGACGATCCATAAAAGCGATACAGAACTAAAATGTAAAGCGGTGCCGGTGTAACGCTGTTTGACATTTCAATTTGTGCATAATTGCGCTTCGTTTCGTTTCTGTCGCTTCGTCAGTGAACACGCGGCGTAATAAAATATGGAAGTTGTATCGATCCTGTGTAGTTTGCATGGAGTATGGAGTATGCTGTGTGCACCACTTTGATGTATTTTAGAGTATTATGGATGGGCCGTGTGACCTCGTTCGGGCTGTCGCGGCCACGTGAGCTTACGAATGACCTAATACTCGCCTGATGATTCTCGGAACTATTTCCATGGAGCTATAAAATGACTGATATAACTAGATGGCGACGTCATCTAGATATATCGGCGCTGAGCTGCGTTGGAAATTCGTTTAATATACCGCGGAATCATTTTGCCGGGACAAAACCGTTATTTCCCGGAATTCAACGTACTTATCCATTAAAATTGGTTCAGTAATTTAGACCGTGTAAGCGTAACAGTCAACGGACTACCATACATTAAGGGCCTGTTTCATCACTTTCTGGTAAAGTGGCGAATAGGCTATTCAAAACTTTTTAGACAGATTCTCCATACTTCATCTGTCAAGTTAAGTGGTGGGTAGCCTATTCGGCACTTATCAGGAAGTGGTGAAACAGGATCTTAGCATACTAAAACTCTGAGTAACAATATTTAAAGGGTATCTTTCTTGAAAAAATTGTCACTTTATCCGGAAGCAAACCCCTTTTGAGCTTTGATTAACAAGGACAGGATAGGACTTTTAGGGACAAATTCAATTTGTCCCTAAAAATCATGTCAGTATTTCCATTCCATCGCATTTCTATTGTTATAATGATAAAGCATTTTAAAAATGCGTTACAATTATTGCAGGGTTAGATTGGTAAAGTTTTTTTGGTGAATGATTTGCCAAATAACTGGAAAGTCGGCACTACAAACAAACGTTATCTGGTAATGCATTTTTCACGTTGATGAAGCCACCAGTCACAACTCACGACTTATCGGCGACGATTAATTCTCGTTAGTATACGTCCTGACCTCTTAATATATTTGGAAACAGCTACGGCTACAATACTCCTCTACTACTATATTCCTCTTCATCCATATACCATAACTAATAATAAGCTAATAATATTCAATTGAAAAGGAATAATAAAGCTTCTTTGGCCAGTTTTGCCATGACGTCATTCTCTTAGCGACAATAGGCTGTAGCCTGTAGGTACCGCTTCTTGAGGTAATAGAAAAATTGGTGACGTTATTTCTGTCTGCAGGTGAATTAAAATGGTGGTTCGCGCACAGTCGTAGCAAACGGGAGATGTCTGCCGCGTCCGGACTGAAGCATGTCGCCACAGAGCCCGCGCAGCTGGACAACAAGCGTAAGTGGAGCCCTTTCCCTCTACCTTTTATTTTCCATATTTGAAGGCAGGTCGTTGTAGCCCTGACGTCACCGCGACCCTTGAGGATCTATTGTGACTCCTTCGCACTAGAGCACCGTCCCCAACCCGATGCTGCTCACAAATTGAACGATATTATTGGTTAGGGTTGGTGCCACGAATTTCCTCTGTGGATGAGTATTCGTAGCGACCAAGGTTCCCGCTCTGTAGTAGAGCAGGAAAGTTCAGGAGAAGGTGAAAGTGTCTCGTCCTTCCCTCTACCTTTATACCTGATACTAGACCTAACCTTACTTTACCCTTTGACCCTAAGAGGTGCTAAATACATAAGCTGAACAACAAGCGTAAGTGAAGCCTTAAGCATTTAGCCTGAACCCTATGAAGCCTGATCGACCTTCGGCCTTACAGGTGCTAAATACTAAATACTTACGTATTTATAGTCGGGCTCAAAACACGTAGAAATAATTTCGCATAATACACCGTAGTTCGTACGCACACGGCACATCCAAGAGAGTGAGCAGTAGCCACCAGCCATATTTTCGTGTCCGAGTTAATGGGTCTTACATCAATGAACAACTTATCTGAAAGATAGAGTGTAGAGTATCTTCACCACTTCCTGATAAGAGGCACTTATCAGGAAGTAGTGAAACAGGTCCTTATAGCTGAAGATTACTGTATGGATTTCAACCAGCTTCGCGACCGGACTTTATCTCCGCCTCCTGGCTATAGCAAAGGAGATTGGTCTGATGTGACTTGGCCAAATGTGGCTAATTTAATCATAGTCTGTCTAGACTACAATTTAGATGATCAAGGTACTTTACATAATTTGTAAGATGGATTAATTTTTGTAAGGAATTTGTTTTATTCATATCGATGACAATATACCTGTTCAAAAGCTTAAATTGAAAAATGTGGCTTTAAATTAGACTTTTGAGGGAAACAGATGAGCAAAACGCGAAATACTGTCTCTGCCACCTATAAAAAGAGATTGGTATTGCGCGCTACATATTCTTTGATACAAACTCAGTGGTTCAAGCCCGACGGTTCCCGCTATTGGAGATGTGAGCTAGGTCAGTTTGTGACCTAAATGTTAGTATTTAGGGTATTTAGTTAGAATAGATAAAGCATGGATGAGAAGATAACATATTTGCTTTGGAATCGACTTGAAATTTGAGAAGTTAGTTTCCGATTTTTTTGGGAGACATTTAGGACTTTTATGCCACTTGCTTCAGTTTTTAGAGTATTTTACCCCTGACATGACCACAATATGCGAAAGACATAAGATTTTCGCAAAATCTCTTAAGGAATATTAATGTGAAGGCTCTACCAGGCTCTATTTGCATTAAGGCTCCATTCCACCGCGGCGCACGCTGTGCACGCGTGGACGTGCATGGGTTTATTTCTTTGACTTGACACAATTCGTGCGTAGCGTGTCCGTGGGTTGCAGTGGACACAGTCACATATATTTTCTTACAAAGCGAAGCTTGACGCACGTGCGCAGCCTCTCCGTGCGCCGCGGTGGAATGGAGCCCTAAAACAGTATTGACGCCGTTGACGTTGTCAGATGTGGTTCTATCAGACCTACGGTACGTTATTTAGTCGTGGTTTGTCAAACACAGCCGACATATTATTATGACGATCAATGATATTCTACAAAATACAGATCTGTTACGTTCATACTATTTTCCGGCTTAAATTGCTTCCGAACAATTTTCAAATTCAATTGTCAAATTTGATAGATAAGTTAAACAAAATATACGAAATGCCATTTACATAAAAGAGACAGACTAAATAAAAGACGAGCCAATTGGCCCGTATTTGAAGCTTCACAACGCGCGCGGTAGTAACATATCTGCTTTGAGTTTTTTTTATAATATCATTGATGACGATTGACGACTTTATTTGGCTTGATATAACTCGACCAAATAACGTACGTCCGCCATCTGCCTGATATATGAATCAATTTCTCAGTCACTCAGTACATTTCAAATTAAAAATCCTACAAAAAGATATTATTTAACACTTTGTTTGGATATCATTTCCTTCTTTCCTTAGCGTGGAGTGAACACTCGAAATTATCCAATTGCGTGAGTGAAGCGCCCATTTTATTGAAGCAATAATTCGGCTTATCACGTTATTACGGTTACAGTTTTTAGGGTTCCGTACCTCAAAAGGAAAAAACGGAACCCTTATAGGATCACTTTGTTGTCCGTCTGT
Source organism: Polyommatus icarus (assembly GCA_937595015.1). Taxonomy (NCBI): domain Eukaryota; kingdom Metazoa; phylum Arthropoda; class Insecta; order Lepidoptera; family Lycaenidae; genus Polyommatus; species Polyommatus icarus. Next base: position 28,631,777 of record OW569321.1, on the reverse strand, counting down.
CCGTCCGTCCGTCTGTCAAGACCCTTTTTCTCAGGAACGCGTGGAGGTATGAAGCTGAAATTTATATCAATTACTCAGGTCTACTGTCCCTTGAAGCTGTGAAAAAATCAAACTTCTAAGCCAACGCAATCAAAAGATACAGCCGTTTATGCCGCAAATTTTCGACACTTGCAAGGGAATCAAAACCTACAGGTGCTTCCCGTGAACTCAGAATCTTGAAATTTGGTACGAAGCAACGTCTTATAGCATAGATAAAGGAAAAATTACGAAAACCATAAATTTTTAGTTACATCACATAATATATTTTTTTTTTAATAATTTTAAACTTACTACCCATTTCCTCATAAACGCGTAGAGGTATTAAATTGAAATTCATACCAAATACTCAGGTCTATAATACCTTTAAGCTGTAACAAAATCAAACTTCTATGTCAACGCAATCAAAAGAAACAGCAATTTAAGCTGCGTATTTTGGTTTGTACGGAACCCTCGGTGCGCGAGTCCGACTCGCACTTGGCCGGTTTTTTTAGTTAATTTACCTGTAATATGCAGACCATATACGGATCACTTTCAAAGGAACACCGAGATAAAACTCTACATTTTTGAGCACATTTTGAGTTGTGACGGGCAGAGCTACTACCAGTCCAGTGGTTTAGAGCGCGGCTCTTGACTCGGAGGTCGTGGGTTCGATTCCCGCGTTGGAAATATGTTATTTCCAAGTTTGGTTAGGACAATGCAGGCTGATCACCTGATTGACAAGTAGATGATCCATGCGTCGGATGGGCATGAAAAAGGCGCCTGATCTCTCGCCAGTATCGTCGGCCACCGAAACCGGTGTAGGAGTTATTAACACCTCTTCACGCCCAAACCCGATTTTGCTGAAATTAGGCACAGAGATACTTTGAGTCCCGGGAAAGGACAAAGGAGGATATCCTTACTTTTTATCTCGTAAAAATGTTATTTAAACGAATTTTGGCGAAACTAAGTTACAGGCGTCAGTTAGTCTTCCACATTAGGATAGGTCATAAAAGATATGTGGAAAATGCGGCCCGCTGTGCTGCGTCATAACGTGCGCGTACCTTCAAACGGACTAGATAGGTATGCGCGTATGTCGTGGTCGTGAATACCGGTAACCTCGGAAGTCAAGGTCGGACGTGGCTACGTTATTAATTTGGGAATAAATTATGTGTACACATTAGGTGACCGAATAGGAACGTGACTAGAAATAACAGCAAGAGTTTTGCTAAGGGCTCGTAACAAATGTACATATCTAATATAATCATCAAGACCACCTCAACCCTCAAACCAACTTGATTCCTATGTATGGCGCCCAAAGGATAAAGAAATCTTCGTGTTGACCAAGAGTTTCCACAAATTTTTTTTACATAGATTGTGCCCCATTTATTTCGTTTGGCGGTAATTTTGATAGGATCCCGAATGTATTAGAGCTGTATTGGACTAAGGGCTTGTTTACCACTTCCTGATAAGTGCCGGATAGGCTATCCATCACTTAACTTGAGAGATAGAGTATGGAGAATTTGTCAAAGAACTTGTGGATAGTGGAAGTGGTGAAACAGGCCCAGGTGGCGAAATAGGAGAAAAAACCTTTTTAAGGCTTAATATAATACATATTTCAAAAAAGTAAAAAAACCAAATTATCAACTTATGTATTGCAAAGCAGTAGATATTTTTTATATATTCTTTTGATAAATAATGAAGGAGTAAAGTGGTTTCATTCAACGATTTGGAGGTGATTTGGTTTTTTATTTCTTTATTATGGGATACCGATAGAAAAAATATGGCAAAACCACGTTACGTATCATATCATGTAGATTACTAATTATTTTTTTCAGATATAATTTCTCTGTTAATGCCGATGAAAAGTGGTTTCATCTACACGCTTTTTTCGCGAGAGGAGCCCTAAGGCTGCGTCCCCATCAGACACGGCACGGTGCCGTCACCGTGTTACGGCACGACGCCGCCACCGTGACACGGTACGGCGCCGTGCCGTGTCTGATGGGGACGCAGCCTAAGGGCCTTATCACACTGGCGATTAGCGAGCGATTTGAAAGCGACGCGACTGCGCAGCGCACACGCCGCGATGACACCGCGATTGCGCGGCGTGTACGCAGCTTGCCTTTCGCGTTTTGGACACTCAGTAGTAATGTCACATCCCTAGACGAGTGTACAAAATGGCGCGGGCGTCCACGCCACGCCGCCCGCCGCCCGCGACGACGTTGCGCTGTCGCGATGTGCACGCCGCGCAGAGCACTGCGCAGTTGCGTCGCTTTCAAATCGCTCGCTAATCTCCTGTGTGATAAGGCTCTAACAATTAACATAGCAGAATCCTAGTACACAACATAGTTGATCGTCCACTCTGTTCCAACTTCCAACTGTATAGTAGCCAAGTGCGTACGTACAACATAACGGACATTTTGTTGTGAACGTGATACCTCGTGGACGGTTGACGAATTGCCGATGTCATACACGTTGTCGATTATCTAATCGCGCCAAGGCCGTATCTATAATGTGTCACCAAAATAAAGCGTCGGATTATCTACACCAGCTACACTCAACCCGAGGCCCGTCGAGACTTCATCAGCGGCCCGCGTGAAGTTAAACCATTTTGAAATTCAGGCCCACCGGCAAAATGGTGCAGTCGTCGTGAAAGTCGTGAAAATGTTTCTACTTTAAAGTCGCCAATGGGGATTGTCCATTTTTTTTAATTTTGCTTATTACAAAACCATTTCGAGGAATAAGGTCAGTGACCGTTTTTCTGTATATAAACGAAAAAAATACACATTAGTTACTTATATTTTTGAACAATTATGTTTAACCTTAGTTTGACCTTCAATGGCGTTAAATTAGCAACAAATTCGACTAACATTACGTTTCGAACTTTTGGTAAGCTTCTCGTATCAGCTTTCACATAATGAGAACTTGCATTTGACGAACCAGCCATTATAAATAAGATTAAAAGGAAAAAAACATACTGCAGAGGTCAATTGACCGCCGATGATGACGTCAGAGCGAAACTTTAAAAATTTATTGAGAAAAAACTAGCCAATGAATTTCAAAATTATTTAATTTATATTCTTAAAATACCCATGTGATTTTTTTGGACAATGCCCATTATGAAGAACGTTATTTTTAGCCCTTAAAAATTTTGGTTGCGGTCCGCGAGTCCGCGACACGAAGACCAAAACGTTTGTGGGTCGTATAAAAAAAGGTTGGGTACCACTGATCTATACACTTGATCTTTGTACTATTATGTATTGCACTGTCATCGGACAGAAACCTCGTCAAACAACTTGTGTAACCGGACATGTATAGTTGTAACTTCTTGAATTTAGTACTCTACTGTTGACCGTTTGCATAGTATGTTAGTAATTTTCATGTTAGTACAGCCTTTATAGTTATAAAATAAAAGCCTAAAAAATGTAGGGTTATCTGAAGAAAGAGCTCTTTTTCTTTCTGCAGACAACCCTAAATAAACCTACACGACTTTTTAAATGCAATTTTGTGCCCACAACACAGTCATGCTTTCGTCTAGTGACCTCCAGTTAATAAGTCCACCCTAGTCCCTACCCTACCCTACCTCATGCGCCATGAGCCATTTTGTCGTTTTGATGGTAAATGGTGGTACCGGGCAAATTCGAATCATTACTTTCTTTATATATAATTTGGTCACTACTTTCGGGAAATGAGGGACCAGCACCACCGAGGGGTACGGCAGTGACCCCCTAAAGTAAACCTTATCGACTACAACAACGGTCGGCAACCTGCGGCCCGCGAATGTCTTACTTCATGTTTTGTGAATAAGTTAAATATACTCGTATGTATCAAAAACAATGTTTTCTAATACTGCCAGTAGTTATCGCCACTTATGGGCGTAGGTAGCTGTTTGTACCATTTTTAATAAAAACTTATTTCCTTTCATTATGCCAGTGTATTGTGTAGGTATATTGAGCTTCAAGGGTACGAGTATGAGGTCTGCGGCCCGACTTTAGTTTGTTTTGCCACCTTGTGGCCCTTGCCTGCCAAAAGGTTGCCGACCGCTGGACTACAACATAACGTTGACATTCCAGGCGAGCGTCGTCGCGGCAACTCGACGCGGGCAGCGGGGCGGGCGGCGGCGCTGCGGCGTGTGCCCTCCGACTCGGACTGCTCGGTGGAGACGGCCAGCCTGTCCGCCGATAGCGGCGACCGGTCCGTGAGACCGCCGCCGCCGCCTGTCAGGACGTCCAAGTCCAGGAGGTGAGATGCTAGGTGTACTAGGGTCGCAGTTAGTACAGGAAATGAGATGTGACGAGTACTAGCGTGACGGTAAATCAGGTGAAATACTAGGGTCACACGTCTAGGACAGGGGATGACTTACTGGAGTGGAGTGGTGATGAGGTCACAATAAGAGGAAGTGAAAATTAGGATCGTAGTGAGCTGCGGAGTGGGCTATTAGTCTGAAAGTTCTAAGTTTTAAGCGCCGCCTTTCCGGACGTCCAAATCCAGGAGATGTGCTGCTAGATGTACTAGCCTACTAAGGTCTCAGTAAGTCCAGGAAACGAGATTCTGGTAGTACTAGAGTTACGATAGATCCAAAAAAAACTAGAGCTACCTACTAGTAGTCCTAACGTCATTTTAAGTCCAAGAGATGAGATGCACAGTCACAGTAAGTCAGCGAATACGAAACTGTTAATTGAAGCTACGGCACACGTACTCGTATCTTGCTCAAAGGACCAATTTCTGATGAAACCTTATATTTACTTTAATAGTAGCTATTGACGATGGGTCCATTCTTTTATAATTTCTCATCTTATCTAGGTGTCTATGTGCCCTCCCTGGAGGCCCAACCCCAGAGCCACTAAGTACACAAGGCATTCCTCTCAAACGCATAGCTTATGAGTTATGACCTTGTCGCCCGTATAATATAACCATATACGAAACAAAAACTATTAATAGAGACTTCAGTCAACAAATCTCAGCAGGTATTGTAGTTTCCACCATCACTTATTATCTCCGTCACGGCTCATTGCACACAACAATGACAGAGTAATGCTTATCATAACGCGGTTTTGTTGTCTTAATGGAGCCTTATATTATGGCGACGCGATTATGATTGACATTATTCCAACAAATTAAATAAATATGTGTATTGTTCGCTATGAGCTTGAAAGTAAGGGATGTTAGTAGAATTAATATTAATAACTAATAGAAGAGGATGTTTATTGTTTACATTGTTTAAGTCATGAATAAGCCACAAAATATGATGATCATGAACCACTTTTGACACTATCAATAAGTTGTCATCTATTTTTAGGGTTCCGTACCCAAAGGGTAAAAACGGGACCCTATTACTGAGACTTCGATGTCTGTCCGTCTGTCCGTCTGTCTCCAGGCTGTAACTCAAGAACGGTAATAGCTAGAGAGTTGAAATTTTTACAGATTATGTATTTCTGTTGCCGCTATAACATCAAATACTAAAAACAAAATAAATTTAATATTAAAGGGGGGCTCTCATACAACAAACGTGATTTTTCAAACATTTTTTGCTCGGTATCAATGATGACAACAAATAGGCACTTGAAAAGCCTTAGGTTATATGTGTACTTTAATAATTAATAATAATATTTAAATAAAATAAAAATTTAAGGGGGGCTCCCATACAAAAAACACAATTTTTGGCCTATTTTTGCTCTATAACGGTACGGAACCCTTCGTGCGCGAGTCCGACTCGCACTTGGCCGATTATTATTTGGTATTTGTCGCTTAATATCCATCGAATCATTCTTGGCTTTGGGATATAACCCATACAAACTTATTGGGAACAAGCATCTCAGTTCTCACATTTTATTATTTTATAATGTGTAATGATATCCACACTCCATTGTTATGGTAGGATATGTAATAACTGTTGTACCCTCTGTTACCATCTTCACTACATATCTGTAAACAAATGATCTTGTTTGTTGAAAAAAAAATGTCTTCCTATAGCCTTTTCTTACTTCCAGTCGTCGCCGCGGCTCGGAGTGGGAGGTGCTTGAGGGTCTGAAGGACGGCCAGCGGTTTGACAAGCGGCCGGAAGTGTTCAACGGGTACCTGCATAAGAAGAGGAAATGGCCGCTCAAGGGGTGGCACAAGGTGACATATTTTTTTTATTTTATTTTTTTTATTTTATTTATTTGACACACCAACAAGGAAATACATCAGAAAAGATCTTGACATAGAAAACATACAATTGTAGAATAAAGATTAATGTATCCTAAATTACAGGTGTAGTTCTACATGCACAAATCTTACACACATTATCTTAAGATTTAATAACTATGATGAATCTAAAATGGCAACAAATAAACAATAATTTCATATTTAAAAACAAACCACAATGTGAGAGAGAAACGAACAGAGAAGGGTTAACACAAAAACAAAACAAAAATTGTATGTAGCTTAAAAAGTGAAACATCAGCAGCACCTAACGCGACAAACCAACAATTAATTTTTTAAACTTAGCCAATTTATTTGAGAAGATACAAGCATCCTTAGTATTTGACAAACTGTTATAAGACCTGCACATCCTTTTAATCGGCGAGAATTGGCCCAAATTTGTTTTGGCTGATTTAATGTAAAAAGGTTTGTATTTATTTTTTCTTGGTAAACGATTTGGTACATTTAATTTTATTCTTTTCAGGAGTTCTTTACTATCAATAGTGCCGTTTACAAGTTTGTGCAGGAAAATTAGATCGAAGTACTGTCTACGATCATGAAGCGAAACCATCCGAAAGTAATCTAGTCTGTCTTTATAATGTGGCAATTTTTTGGCCAAGCCCTGCTTAAAGGATAAATACCATAAAAAGCGTTTTTGTACTCGTTCAATACGATTGGAATAGACAGCGTAATGGGGGTTCCATGCAGGACTACAGTACTCTAGTTTGCTGCGAACTAATGCGTAGTATAAAGTGATTATTGTGAGTGGATTATGAGAGCCAGCAGCATTACGTTTAATAAATCCTAGGGTTTTCAAGCTATGGGAGACAATGTTATCAACGTGTCTATTCATTTGCAGTTTTGAATCCAAAGTTATACCAAGGTCCCGTATTTCTCGAACTTGAGAAAGAGGATAATCATTAATTTTGTAAATAGTTGGATGTAGGACCTTAATTTTACGGGAAAAGCGCATGTGATAACATTTACTAGAATTTAAGCTCATTAGATTATTTTTACACCAGATGGATAAGTTATCTAAATCACTTTGGAGTTGAAGCGTATCTTGAAGTGAGGTAATAGTTTTGACAATTTTAAGATCGTCTGCAAAGAGGTAAAAGTTGGTATAAATAAAACACATACATATATCGTTTATAAAAATATTGAAAAGCAGGGGACCCAGCCGAGAACCTTGTGGAACACCGGATTTTGTTGGAAAAGGGATCGATTTATATCCATTGACAATTACAGTTGAGGTTCTACCTCGTAAGTAAGATCTAAGCCAGCGCAACATAGGGCCTCCAAATCCAAATCTGTGCAACTTAATCAAGAGCACATCGTGGGGAACTCTGTCGAATGCTTTGCTGAAATCCGTGTAGATTACATCTACACAATTTTCAGCATCGACAGAATCCATCAGACTGTCAACAAAAGATACCATATTAGTTGTCGTAGACCTATCATTGAAAAAGCCGTGCTGATGATCAGAGATGTAGGGTTTCACATGCCAGAAAAGCGCAGGGTAAACTAATTTTTCAAAGACCATAGCGAAAGTCGGCAGAATAGAGATAGGTCTATAGTTTTTTATATTGCACCTGTCACCATCTTTGTAAAGTGGCAAAACGTGGGCCTGCTTCCATACTTTTGGAAAGTTGCCACTTTTTAAAGAAGAGTTGAAAATATGAAAAAGTGGTGCCGAGAGATACTTAGCACAGCGTTTAATAAAAATTGGTGGAATACCGTCGGCACCCGAGCCTTTTTTTGTATCCAATTTGTTTAGAGCTTTGTGAATTTCAGAATGGGTAATAGATACTAGATTTAAGCAATTTGTATTAATTTGATCAAATTCTTTGTCTGGATCCGAGTCACTCGGTGTGATGGTGTTATAGGAATTAGAAAAATTGTTTGCAAACAAATTACAGATGTCGTGGCCATTTGAGGCTGTGCTATCAGCCAAGAACATAGAAGAGGGGATACCAGTAGTTGATTGTTTTTTCGACTTAACGTAAGCCCAGAAGGTTTTAGGGTTTGATTGTATAGACGTCTCCATACTCTCCATATATCGTTTATATTGTAAAGTTTGTAGATTCTTGCATCGATCCCTCAGCAGTTCAAAAGATAACCGATCTCGAGGGTTTTGGTATTTTTTAAAGCGAATTCTAAATTTGTTTTTTTCCTTGAGAAGTCGAATTAGATCGTGGCCGAACCAAATAGGATATGAATTCTTTTTATTATTAAAATTATATTTCGGTACATGTTTTTCGATTAAGTTGTTTAATTTGAAGTAAAAAATTTCGGTCATAGAATCTACATCAGTAATATTCTTAAAAACATTATCCCAGTCAATATCAGATAACCTTTCATTTATGGTTTTATAATTGGCTTTAAAATAATTGAATTTACGCGTATTGTTTTTATTTAGAAATTTATCAGCTTCTACACTGATATTAAATTCTAGTGCTGGATGGGCCGGATCAATATTGCCAATAACGGCATTATTGCTGACTTGTACGCTTTTAACAGTAGAGCTAGACAATATTAGATCCAAGATATTACCTTTATAGTTAAGAACATGGTTATACTGTTTTAGTCCATTAAAATTTATGAAATCGGTTAGCTCCGTTCCTTTAGTGTAGTTAGAACAATTATTGGGATGTAGATGATTAGTATCCGTGCTAGGGGACCACGTTATCTGTGGCATGTTGAAATCTCCCACTATCAAAGTTTGAGGCGAATCACACATCGCTCTGTTAGCATGATTCAGAAATTCGTTGAGAGCATCTGTTTGAATCGGTGGAGGTAAGTACAAAACACATAATAGTAAGCGCGATTTCGAGTCTTTATTTGGTTCTATGCATAACCATAGATCCTCGCATTCGCTATCATATTTGTACATTCTTTCGGATGGTATGCTTTTTTTAACGGCCACAAGTACTCCGCCTCCAAATCTCTTTAAGTTAAATCTAGTGCGGCTGCGATCTCTCCTGTATACTACATAACGATCGTCAAAGAGCTCAGAATCGTATACATGAGAGTCCAGCCAAGTTTCTGTGATAATAATAATGTCATAATCATTCAGGGTGACGTTATGAAAAAATTCACTCGTTTTTGTGTTCAAGCCGCGTACATTTTGATAGTATAACTTTAAATCTAAGAACATTATGGACGACAATTATAGTTAACGCAAGCATTAAGTACAATTGAAAGAAAAAAATAAATAAATAACGAAACAAAAACATTGAGTCAGCTAGTATTACCCCTTCTTAATCCTATTTAAAGATTCCATATTCTTAACAAAAATATACTCAGACGTGTCTGATTTTCTAACATAAATGCGGCCATTACGAATCCAGACAAATTTATAATGACATTCCTTGGCTTTTGCCCTAACAGCTGCATGTAAGGATTTCATTTCAGGCGTGAGATGTTCCGTTATGAATATTGGAGATTTCATTGAGCCACCGTATCCCAAGAGTCCAGAGTGTAGTTTTTCGTTAGGGTTGGTCTTATTATACTGGATACACGCCGCCAGAAGATTGTCTCTCAAACGGGGGCTGCTTAGTTTAACGACTATGGAGCGTGGTCGAGAGCTTTCAGTATTCATTTTTGCCGTGCGTGCGCAATACAGAATATTATCATCATTCAAAGGATGTTTCACAACTTCTCCTAACTTCTTTACCACGTTGAGCAGATTCTCGGACTTCGATTCCGGTAGACACTGCAACTCAATATTGCTTGAACGTGTTTGTTGTTCCATTTGGCTGATGCGCTGGGTTAGACTGGCAACTTGGCTTTTAAGGTGGGAGTTTTCCTTGGATAGGGTGCTAAATGTCTCAGCATGGTTGTTGTGCCACGACTGAAAATCTTCAAGTTTTTCGCTAAAATATTCAATGGATTTCTTGTATTCCGCAATTTCGTCACGAATATCTTTCAGTTGGGGGCACAAGTAAGTATTTAGACTATGAGTAACAGCTTTTTGGACTTCTGCCTGGATTATATCGCGAAATTGGTTTAAGTTGATCGTTGGAGATGCATAGTCGATTGCGCTTCCTGCCTTTACTCCGCATTCGGGACTTGACGTGCTGGTTTTAGAAGCAGTGTCCTTGCGCCTTAAGGTAATATTTTTATCTGTATTCTCATCGTTTTCGACCGTAGAGAGGTGTTTGTTGCTGCCGCTACTAGATGGAGCATTCCTGATCGGTGTATTGGTGTTGTCAGCCTTCGGTCGCGAGCAGGCAGGACAGAGCCAATCCTTTTTATAAGTGTCTGACAGATCCTTATATGATGTCGCACAGACACTGACACATAGATAGTGATAGTTCTTCTTACAATTTTGGCATCTAAGTAATTCGATCGATTGTAATGATTTCTGACAACATTCGAATCTTAGCTTCTGCGGAGGAGCCATAGTAAATTCCCACAAGTTAAATAGTTTTCAATCAAATTAAACTTCAAACTTCCAAGGCACCACTAGGATACGAACACTCGACCTCTTAGTTGATAGGCGGGGCAGCCGAACCACAGGACCAGCAAGACTATTACGTAGCAATCCAAAGTTATCGAAGTATTGTCAGTGACGAGAGTATACGTTGTGACGTTGATAAAAGTTTTTTCGGATACCGCTTTATTATTTTTAATTATAAATTGTTCGAAATATCATATAAAAACGTTTTATTGCACTTTTTGCATTAAAAACACTTTTATCACAGTTTTGGATTACGCATAGTGATGTTGAAATTAGTGTAAATAGTTTTAACACACACAGGATTTACGTAGAATACTCGTAGCACTTGGTTTACAGTCACTTATGCACCCGATGCTATTTTCGTGTATTGTCCGTTTTACGCTTGGATAACACTTCCAGTTATGTATCGAACTATTTCAACTGTCTTTGGCCACTTTACGACACAAAATAGGTAAGATTTATATTTTTACGAAATTAAAAACACGGAGCTTGTGTGTACTGTATTTTGACTTTGACACTTATCATTATATTGAGTACTATGCATCATAATGATAGAGTAGGGTTTTAGTACAGGATAATTAGTCATTTTTAACCGACTTCCAAAAAGGAGGAGGTTATACGTTCGTCTGTTTATATATATATATATATATATATATATATATATATATATATATATATATATATATATATATATATATATATATATATATATATATATATATATTTGGATGGTCAACCATAACTTCGCCGTTTATGGACCGATTTTCATGATTCTTTTGTTGTTGTACAGGGTTGAATCCGAAGTTAGTACCATGTTCACAAAAGTAGTGATCTGATGATGGGATCCATGAGGAATCGAGGGGACTCCTTGAAATTTATATGGGAACATATGGTGATTTCGATTTTTTCTGAAGTATTTCAGGCATATACTACCAAAAAGTAAGATTTTGCACCAGGATATACCCTGGTTCTGAAGGTACCCAACAGAACTTTTGAATCCTTATAGATACAATTTTGAGGATTTTGGCTTTATTTAAACTACTCCAAGCAAATCCTACATTATTCGTGCTGAACATAGGCTAAATTTTATTTTTAAAAAAATAGGGTTTCGTAAGATATTTGTGTTTTTCGGACGCCAGGTGAAAAAATCAACCAGAAAAGTTACTTATTTTGCGTACGCTGGCGAAACTACAAAAGATAGAACCATAAAATGTTCTAAGTATTGTAGATCTTATAATATCTACAAAAAAGTCCGCGACACACTATACTTATCTATGTCGGGTGAGGCACAATAACCATTTTTTTATTTAAAATCTTGAATTTTTTTGGACAACATTTAAACGCATTTATTTTACTCATGCCATTAATCCTTATAAAAATAAATTATTTCATCACTAAGTACAGTTTATATAGTTAAAATTTGGTCTTTGAATGATTAAAATTGGACGTTTGGTTTTGAAATTATGGCGAAAATAAAATATTACGACAGTGGGCGTCACCAAGCGGGATACGCTTGCTCCCAGGAAGACTATCTGTGCAGTGTGCACTGTACACCCTTCGGATAATGACTGCGTCCGCGTCGTCGATGTCAGTGTCGGAGTCTTTGAATTGACCTGGGAATCATTTTGCTGACCGAGTCTTTCCTGGGTAGGCTTTTTGCAGCCGGTTACGGCTATCCACGCGGGTAGAGCCGCAGGCGACCGCTAGTAATATGTACAACTCGACAACAAGCTATAATATTCTGTGATTATAGCCTTGTCGTCTCATATTATGTAACTAAAAAGGGTAAAATTATTATTTTGTAACAAAAAATTAAAACCGACTTCCAAGGTAAAAACAAAAGTACTTAATTACCTATTCTTAATCTAAAAAGAATCAAATATTCATTATTATAGTGGCGTCTTCAGACTTCGCCTAAACCTCAACTATTTCTGTACTCAATCTTCATGCTTCTGAAGTCGGTACCAGCTTACCTTAGCGTAATTGCTATGTCAAGGATCTCAGAACTTTTCCGGGCTGGTACCGACTTCAAAAGTACGAAGATTGAGTACAGAAATAGTTGAGGTTTAGGCGAAGTCTGAAGACGCCACTATAATAAGGAATAAGAATTATTTGATTCTTTTTAGATTAAGAATAGGTAAGTATTAAGTACTTTTGTTTTTACCTTGGAAGTCGGTTTTATTTTTTGTTAAAAAATAATAATTATGCGGTACTGATCAAGCGCAGGAAAACAAAGAAACTGGCGCCCGATACTGTAAAGATGAAGTTGATCTTGGATCGTGTCGTAAGAGACAAATTGAGATATCAAAATTTACCACTTCCTGTGGCTATGCGAATTATACTGTTAGCGTATTCACTAGGATTCATTTCTTCTTTCTTTTGCTAACCCCTTGTTAACATTTTCAGCGTTTCTTCGTCGTGGACGGCGGTATACTGGTATACGCGCGGTCCGCCGGTGACGTGGCGCGCGGCCGGCTGCACGGCTCCGTCGACGTCGGCCTGTCGGTGCTGTCGGCCAAGCCACGCCGACGCCGCATCGACATAGACGCCGACGAGTTCATATACCACCTCCGGGCCAAGACGCACGATGCGTTCCGCACGTGGCTGCACGTGCTGAAGACGCATAGGTACGTACGCGTACACGCACGCACTCTTGAACTCAAAACATAAATTATATTTTATATTTTGAGTTCGAGCGTGAGTGCGTGTATTTATTATTATGCGTGTAGTAATTATTATTATTTAATTATTAAAAAACCGCGCCGGAGCACTACAACTTCATAAAGTAAGGACACGCACGCTTCACGTGCTAAAGACGCATATAAGTATGTAAGCGTGTACGCAGGCACACGATTGGTGTACGCATTTATTACATTCGTAATATTTAAGGTACTACATAAATTACTGGACATTTTATAGTTTATAACTTATTTCAATATATACATATAAGAATTTGAATTCTTTTGCAGGTTATACCGTCAACACCTGCTGACGTTCGGCGCCCGAGAGTCCGTCCCCAAGATACATGCACCCCTCGACGACATACCTCCTAATGAGAACTCCTCCCGTGAGTACTTTACCCTCAATATTCACTACTTTAACGTTAACACACAAAAAGTGAATAACATATCCACTTTCTCATACTTTAGATCGGTATAACCTCAAAAGGTAATCGGTTACAATGCAACGCGCTCTATCGCTCTGTCGCGGACCTCGTTGTGCTGTGTTGTGTGTCTTATTTCTTTCTTCCAAATCAACTATAACCTTAAACATAATACTATATGTGCATATGTATGACAATAATTAGTTATGTCAATTTGATACTTTTTTTTTTTAATTTTCATGAATTTAGTTGTCTTTCTAGTATTGAGAATAAAGCAGTACTATTTTCAATCAGGTATGATGACGAGCAAAAAGCATAAAGAAGTTCCTTTACATGCTTCAAATAAATACCCTGAATCCAAACTTTCATCATCAAAGACAAAGAAAAAATCAAGAATAAGGCCCTATAATTTCCACTCTAAAGTTTCTTCCAAAGAAAAGCCATATTTTGTTTCACTATGCTCATGGAGTGCTGGAAAAGAAAAAGCGAAACTAGATTTTAGTAATCAAATTGCTTTTATCAAGTCATCAATACGCAAACATAGCCCTAATTTTTCCCTTGCCAAGAATAAGAAAGAGAAAAGTAAAAGGCACAGAGGAAAAACAAAAAATAAGCAAATAAAGAAAGCTTCCGAAGGAAGTAATAAAACTATTTCAAAAAATATTATCAAAGATTCCACTGTATCGCGACTTATAGATACTAATAAATCTGATAACCAAAAAATAAGGAGAATAAAAAAATCTACGAACGTTATAAAGTATCAGAATAAATTCTATGAACCGGTTCTCACCAATGCTTATAATTTTGTAGCGTTAAAGAATTCCAAAAGAATTGTATCTAGATCTCCTTCTTATTCTTTAAGCTTTAATGAGAAGAAGGTTTTGAATTGGAATTCACGAGTCAGAAATATAGATAATCTCAATAAATTAGAATATGACATGATGTTCAAAAAGGTAGTACAGTTACTATCTGATGAAATAAATGAAGAAAAAGAAATATCTACCGCAAGGGCTTATTTTAATGAAGTTTTTGAAGAAATTTATGGCACCAAACTTAATTCAAACAATGAAAATTCATTGAAGGAATTGTTTAAATATTTACTTCAATTTTGGCTTAAGACCACTACAACGTTAACTGATGCTGATATTAAGAGGCATAATGACATAAAAGCAAATAAATTCACATCGAACACTCATGTTTCTAGTTGCTCTATCGCAACACAAGCATATGAATACGAAAACGTACTAATTAAATGTGATACTTTTATAAAAGAAAATCATGATTCAGATCTTGAAAAACTCCTCAATAATATTGTTTATAAATGCGAATCAATAAATACTCTCTTTGATGCAAAGTGTATTTCAAATAACAATTTACGAAGAGAACAGAAAATTACACAGACGATGGATAGATTGGAGTCCATTAAAATATCAAAATTTAAAAAGACACTAAGCAGGTTGTTGAGTAAAATACCGATATCGACTGAAACAGCTTTAGCTATACTACAATTATATCTAGAAATTGTTGATGATGATAGTGAAAACAATGACTTTAATAACGCTACGATAAAAAATGGTAAATCCAAGTCTAAACCACTTAATATCATAGATGATTTTGATAATGAAAATACATCCGAAGTTAACTTATCAAAAGTTTGTAACACAGAATATGAGAATAATAGCTTTAATGTATTCGATTCAAGAAAAGAACTAGAAAAGAATGATACTGATTTAAATAATGGAACTAATGAAAACTTATTCAAATCAATTAATGTGCTTGATATGAAAAAGACTGCACCTAACAATGATATTGGATTTAGCATCTTAGTATACACAAATTTATTGAAAACAGTCTACAATAATCCCAAAAAGCCTGTAGACGAACATGTTATGCTGTTACTTCTTGACAATCTACTGCCACTCTCAAAGAGCACAACCATACATAAAGATATAAACAACCTGTGTATGAAATTAAGGAGAAAGTTTGGAAAGAATACTGAGGAGCAAGGGTTGAGTCTCTTGGGGAAAATCTATACTGATGTCTTAAAAAATTCTACCGTTGACCAATATACTAGTACAAATACAGATCTAAGTGAGGAAAGTAACAATGATTTGCTAGAACTACAGTATCACCATAAATGTACACAATATATTTTTAACGAAGAGAAACTTTAAAATAGTCTCCAGCGCAGGAAAATACATATTTAGTTTTAGACTGTAATATTTATTTGATAACTTATTTAAATAGACAAGTAACGAAAACGTTGTAAGTTTTATTTATTCTTGTGGATAAAGAAAGTTATTAAAATATAGCAAGGTAAGAATAACTTGTAGAATGTGTAGAAGAATAAACTATTATGTAAAACTTTTGAACCAGTAGAGTGTTTACATTGAGTAAGTAGTGTATTAGTAAAGTTGACAAAGGAAAAATGTTATAAAATTTAGCTATTAATGTAAGTAAGTACTAATATTACTACAAAATTCTAAGTACGTTTATGTAGTCAGTACGGTACCTTGTATTGTACCCTTGAGAAAACTTATTGAATAAACAAGACTATCATCATGTTTCAGGCTTGGTGAGCCCCACTTCGCCCCCTCTCCGTGGGCCTCAGGCTGGCTTCGTGTCTGGTACACCAGGGGGACGACTCGCCAGTTGGATCATAGGTAAGTTCTATTTACTTCCCGTTCGCTTACTTTTAACAAGTAATTTATCAAGTTAAAGTTTTTTTTGAAAAAATAAGATAACATTTGGGCTGGTTTTAGGACACTAAAACCAGCCCAAATGTTAGCTTTTTTTTCAAAACAACGGTCCGCGTGACAACGCAGACCGTTGGTACAAATCGCTCTGTATAGACCGATTTGTATTAAGCTTTAAGAACCGTTTTTTAAATCCTTAAAAGTCCATACAGATTGGTCCATACGGAGCGATCCGTACCGACGGTCCGTGTGACGCTAAAACCAGCCTTGGTATTGTATATGTAATTGCTGTTTTTCTTGTGTATCCTATAACTCCACTAAAGCACAGAATTTGGTTTCCCACTAATGAAACCCGTTTAAAGAATTAACGACTCATGCTACGATACTATAAAGTTCAAATTCCGACCGCGCAGTGCTAGGTGCCTACAATTATATTTGCCTACATCTCCGCTCTCTTTCTATCGCATAACGCGTACCTTTTCTTAAGAAATCAAGGTTTTCGCCTTTTAGAAAACAAAATATTTTTTTAAAATTACTATTGGTGTGAATAGCAAACCTTTTTATAGTTATATCAAATTTCAGTAAAACAACCTATATTTTATAGTAGTTCTATATTGGATTATGATATTGCAGGAAACTTTTACAATTTAAACATAGTAACTTGTGTTTATTTCTGTGTAGTTTGTGTGTTTCTTTGTATGAAATTGGTTTATTTGCTATGTTTGTATAGTTTTTATCTACTATTTGTATTTAAATACCTTATTCAAATATAGTAGGTACATATTTCATTGGCTTTTTTAATTGTTCATTTTTATAAGATTTATAACGATTTTGTCACAGCGGTTAAATCAGTATCATATTGTATTAAATTCCTCTATGATCAGTACGTACTACGAGTACGAGATACGCGACGAAAAATCTTGCGCGTGCGTCACCGCTCGCTTGTGAGTCCCTTATGATTTGCCACCCGCGGGTGGTACTTACAGTTCGATGCCTATACGCGCGAGTGGGACAGGCCTGACTAAAGCAAATAAAATCTAATCGTCCTTTCAACAGAATCAGGCTCCGGTCTGGAAAGCGCCACACGTTCCCTCAGCGAGGCGCAGCAAGGCGTGGCCGCGCTGCAGCGACTTGCAGCAGCACTGCAGGCGGCGGCCGCGCCCGACACCGACGCGTCGCTCGACGGCGCGTCCCCCGGCGTCAAGACCACGCGCCGCAAGTTCGGCCTGCGCAAGAAGAAGAGCTCCACGAAATGCTCGTCCGTAGACCTGCACGCCGCCGCGCACGCTGCTGGCGTACACCTTGACCCGTCCGGCTCACACACGGTCAGTACACACATACACACACACACAGCTCTGCTAAGTGCTCGTCCGTAGACATACTATGCAATGCAATGTGATCGTTCGATGTAGGGCTTCATCATCATCATCATATCAGTCTATATTCGTCAACTGCTGGCCTCTCTCAATGAACGCCAAGATGACCGATCTCCTGCTACTCGCATCCAACATGGATGTAGGGCTTACTTACCCGTAATATTCTGAATTTGCATCATGGTTATTGGCCAACTGAGGCCTCCTATTATCACTTGTCATGATAAGTATTACTTGTTGTAAGTCGGTTTGCAATTTTTTTTTAATTATTAATTATTTTTTCGTATTCAGGCGCTGTCTGCTTTAACCGCACCCCCTTCGCCCGGCGGTGGCGCGTCCTCCATGCCCAACTCTGCCGCATCTCTGCCTATCGGTAAGTACCATAGACAAGTATGGCATGAAAAATGGTGGACTTAATAATCTATAATATACATTGTTTACTAGATAATAGAAAGAAATAGGAGCTTAGTTCAAACTAAATAGATGCACTAAAGTTTTACAACACAATTTAGGATTTATAAAGCACAGTTTAATAAATAGATGTTAGTTACGTTGAAGTTATGCATAGGTTTTAGCTTTTATTCATATACGATTTTAATAATATGTCTTCGCAAGGATTCTACGAAATTGGTAAGTCGGCCATCTTGTAGTGATCACAAAATGGCGCCCAATTTCCCTCGCACGACGATAATAGAGCTAACCGCTTGATTGACATTAAAAAAAAATCCACTTAAAAGTTGCTATGTCCTTATTTAAAACATGTCATTCTAAACAAAATAAATTAATCCCTAACGACATGTAATAGAAGCTATTTTCTTTCAGCGTTTCTTTCCTCCTATCTGGCTTCCACTACTATAGTTCGTAAGGTTTTTTGTTATTATTTCTCATTCCCCCTCCCCCATGTATCATGCGCATTCCATGTGCATGTGTAGATTCTTAATAGAATACAGACATATATCTACGTCTCGTTCACACACATCGGCTGCGGCCATTGTACAAAGGACCGCTATATCCCTATCAACCGCGTGTGATTTTTAAAGAACAAAATGCATGTGAATTTAACATGGTCATTGGCATAATGTTTGAAAGACGAGAAGAGAGTATGAGAATACAGCAAATACTCGTAAAAAAGGGTATCCAATATCATTGTGAAATTGTGGAAAATTTAGAAAAACAAAACAAAATTAAATTAATTCGGACTGTCGGTTCGTCTATGAGCCATATAGACTATGGCCACTATAATCCTATAGCCATAGTTGAATGGTCATGAATCTACCTATAATATTACTTATGTTATTAAGAAAACAAGCGACACTTATCAATAAACAAATATCTTCATCTCGAACAACCTTGATCACGTAGATAGTCTTATCAGAGATTATCTCATTCTAAAACGTAGAGAGCATGTCAAACTAAACTCCACCGCAACTCAATGTAGAAGAGTTGAAAATACCGTACTTAGACTGTGTTATGGGAATTGATTTTGACTTTGACGAATTTAGTGTAATTTCTTCCGTGAAACCGAGTAAATTGTTTTTAATGTTATATAAAAATATTGTGCAGTGAGATATATTTTATAAAATGTCTAGCGACAGTGGAGGGTATATAGTTGCGTTGGGCAAATGGCTGGTAATGTTAGCTGTCAATATGTTAAGAGACTGCGAGAGGACGCTTCGTAAGTATTGAGTAATGAGCAAGCCTCAGCTACTTTTTAAAATTTAGTTATACTTTACTCTGTAAAGTTAAAAATATACTTTTGTTCAACAACTCAGATACACTTTGTATTTTGTGCAAAAAATCTAAGGTGTATAAAATTTTGTTACTTTAATAAGCGTGCGTTTAATAAAAAAGAATTTTAAACGCACGCTGTATAGTGTATACACGTGCTAAAGTATTTCTTACGTACGATGCACGAGCATACTTAACCTCTCACACTATTTCTTGACGTAGCGTATGCCTACGTACTCGCTAAGCTACGGTTAGTTGTACGTTACCCTCACGTTTATACGAAAAAGCGTATCCCTCTATTGATGTCTAGTTGTAACATGTAAATTCAACAGCTCCTTTGAACCGAGCAAACGTACACATGTGTCAAAATACAGCCACGTCTCCTACTATCACGTTATTGAAATACATTTAAAAGATCTTAATGAAAACGTCGATATTTGTAACTTACATATCAAAAATTTTGTACGTATACGCACATACTCCTTGCGTACGCACTCACATGTACGTCGTACGTACGCCAAACATATACGCACATAGGTACGCCACACGTTCACCTCCTCCCATTTACGTATACGTATACGTTGCAGCGTGCGCGGCCGCTCGCCCGCAATCCCTGCCGGGGGCGGAGGCTCTCAACGCGCCCGCGAGCCTCACCAGCCTCAACCAAGAACACCAGCTGAGAGACGACTTCAATGTCCTGGCTAAGGACCTGGTGACCACGCTCAAGGATGTTGTGGCTACTCTGGTTAGTGTAATTTGGGATATTATATTGTGTTTGTGCGTTTGACGTGTATATATAATAATGTGCTTAAAATGCAACTTAAACTTTAACCGAAATCGGTATCATGAGCTGATTTACAGTTGACGTTTCGTGATATAATAATAATAACAAACTGACTTGCTACTTGACTGCTGTTATTATAATAAGTTGCATTGATAAGTGTAGGGGCTACCCCTACAACGTTGGGAAAAGGATTGAGAAGAGGAATGGGGAAATACCTGTTGATGACGTATGCTGGCAGATGGGCTGAGATGAAATATTGAGCTGATGTTGTGGTCACGACACTGTCACCTTTGTTTTCGCTGAGCTAAGTTAGGATTTATCACGATTCACGGGAACGGCTAGCTGCGAGCGGGCCGGACTCACTCGTACTGTGTGATGTGTCACTTGTCAAAGGACGTATGTCATCTGACAGCAACACGCGTCATTTTCGTCGCGTCAAAGTTTGGCGCGAACAATAAGATATCATGAATTCATGACATTATTTTGTATTTCTTAAATGTCCTAAAATCCTTATTTATTAACCTAATTATATTATTATACATACTTAATAGGGTTAGTGGCAAATAAGAAATAATAATGTGGGCTCAACTAAAGAAACTTAATTTCTCAGGTGATGGAGCGTGGTCGCCTTCGCGCGGCGATGGAAACGGGCGACGGTCCGACTGGCAGCGTGCTCAACGCGCTACGGAACAATCTGTCAACCGCCCTACATCAGAACGAAGGTAAGAAATGGTGGATCAGTGTAATCCATAATAATATTGTAAATGCAAAAGGGATTAGTCTGTCTATAATTATTATGTTATATAGAGAACTACTTTTGAAGCTACTTACTAAATTGTAGTTGTAATTACTAAATTTTAACTTGCTACTAAATTTTGTGTTTTAACAAGCAATTAACAAGTTAAAATTTAGTTAACTACTTATCTACTTATTACGTGTAAACCAGCCAGTGCGAAGAAGTCACAATTAGATCCTTATGGGTCGCTGTGACGTCAGGGCTACCTGCCGTCTTTAACAAAAAAAAAAGAAAAGAAAACTGTATGAATTATATCGCTCCCGAAGTATTTGGGCAGGTGTAATGAATCGTGAAGTGTCCTCCACAGAGCTGCGCGCGCGCCTCTCGCGCATACACGACGCCTCCGACCTCGCCGACGTCACCGCGCCGCCCCACAACGCCGAACAGGTAATTGTCACACTAACCCATTTAGACCCAAATGAAACTGAGGTCTATATAGGTTAATCTCCAATGCCATAATATGTCAACGAAAATATGTACCCTCATTAGATATTATAATATCATTAACCATAATATATTATGTCACACGCTAAATAGGTATGTCACATATTAAGCCACCAGCCCACCAGTCATGATATTGTTACGTGCTAGGGGTTCGAAGACTCGGAGAGAATGAAAACCTGGTGACTCTCTTGAAGACTTTATTCACAAACACTAGCTCACACTAATCACTGAGTCCAAACACTAAGCACTAGATCCAAATCACTGAGCACTATCACTGTCCTAGGTCGTAGCCGAGTCACTATCACAATCACAATCACTCACTATTGATCACTTGTTTTCGCTCCGAAGTTGCCTCGAAGAACGCTTAGATAAAACTGAATTGCCGGCCGGACTGTCTGCGACTATTTATACGGGCCGGATCGAATCTCAGAAAATTCCGGAACATCCCAGAATAAAACCGATATGCGTAAACAAATATGAGATATTTCTAGAAAGTACTCGTAGGTACATACACCTAGCGTCATCTAGTAGCGAGTAGGGGATTTACGTTGCCTGTGTTCCCTTGGTAGGTTCGCTGGTCCGACGCTAGATGGCACCACGTGTCTGTATCCGTAACACTACTCCCCTCTTAGAGATGCTCGTCCCGAGCATCGTTGTTACTGCCATGGTAACGCACCAGACGGTCTATGTGTACCACTTTGAATGTCCCTCTTGGTTGCTTTTGGATCCTGTAAGTCACATCATTCAATCGGGTAACCACTTTGTATGGGCCGTCCCACTTGGTCTGTAACTTTGGAGATTTCCCTTTTCGGCGAGTTGGGTTATGCAGCCACACCAGTGACCCTTCTTCGAAGCCGCTCGTGTTCGCTTTCCGGTCGTATCTGGTCTTCATCTTCTCACTTGACTGTAACCCATTTTCCCGAACCGTGGCGTGTATATAGCGCATCTTTTCCCTTAAATCGCAGACATAGTCTGGTAAGGTCTTTGGTTCCTCCGGTGACCCTCCTGTCAAGAGGTCTACTGGTACTCGTAGTTCTCTACCGTAATTGACATACGCCGGGGTGGCTTTTATGCCCTCATGCTCGGCGGTGCGGTACGACAGAAGGAAGAGCGGTATATACTTGTCCCAATCCTTTTGTTTGTCATCTACCAATTTCGCCAAATGCCTCTCAAGGGTCTGGTTAAATCTCTCAACCATTCCATCAGACTGTGGATGGTACGCGGTGGTCCTCGTCTTATGCATTCCCAAAATTCTGCATACTTCCTGGAAGACCTGCGATTCGAAATTCCTGCCCTGATCGGAATGGATTTCTAGAGGCACACCAAAGCGAGATATCACTTCTTCGACTAGCTTAGAAGCAACTGTTGTAGCTTCCTGATTTGGTATGGCGAACACTTCGGGCCATTTTGTGAAGTAATCCATGACCACCATAAAATACTTGTTTCCCGATTCCGTTACAGGAAATGGCCCGGCTACGTCAACTGCAATTCGTTCCCACGGTGCGCCAACGTTATACAAGCGCAGGTTCCCACGGCTCCTTGTCTGTGGTCCCTTCACTGCAGCGCAAGTAGTACATTTGCGGCACCAATCCTGCACATCATCTCGACAATGCAACCAGTAGAATCGTTCTCGCACTTTTGTTAACGTCCTCTTGACACCTAGATGACCTCCTGATACGCCATCGTGTATTTCGCGGAGAATATCTGGTACTCTCGTCCTTGGGACAACTATCTGAAGATGGAACTCTCTGCCGTTAGTCTTCTCCCATTTCCGGTAAAGTATTCCATTTTGAAGTATCAGACTGTCCCATTGCGCCCAGTACGCCTTAGTGGCAGCGCCAGTGGGTGCAACCTCACTCCAGATCGGTTTTACGTCACCCCGTTTCTTCCATGTGATGATGTGCCGAAGGTCGTCATCTCTTTCTTGAGCCTCCCTCATAGCATCATTCTCCCATGGACCCAAAGGACTTGTTTTCGTTAACTTTAATGTAATTTCATTAGATTCCTGCTTAACACAATGTTTGCAGTCTTCTGAACACGGCCTTCGTGAAAGTGCGTCGGCATTCCCATGCGCCTTTCCGCTGCGGTGTTCCGTCTTGAAGTCATACTCCTGGAGTTGTTCAATCCATCGAGCTACTTGGCCTTCTGGGTTCTTGAATTGTAGTAACCACTTCAAGGCTGCGTGATCAGTTCGCAATAAAAACTGTCTCCCGATGAGATATTTGCTGAAATGTTGTAGCGTCTTTACGACAGCCAAGAGTTCTCTTCTTGTCACACAGTAGTTTCTCTCTGGCTTAGATAAAGATTTGCTGAAATATGCAATTACAACTTCTCTTTCACCCTGTTTTTGAGATAACACCCCTCCAATGGCCGTGTTGCTTGCGTCCGTGTCGACTATAAACTGACCTTCAGGTTGTGGATACCCCAAGATTGGTGTTTCACACAGATGTTTCTTCAGTTTCTGAAAAGAATCTTCAGAAGTCTTGTCCCAAATAAACTGTCGTTTATCTTCTGTCAGCTGATGTAATGGCTTGGCTATCTCTGAGAATCCCTTAACAAAACGCCTGTAGTAGGAGCATAGGCCGAGAAATGCCCGCACTTCGGTTTTGTTTTTAGGGGTTGGCCAATTTTGAACTGCTTCCAGTTTCTCCGGGTCCGTCTGGATTCCATCACTGGAGATAATATGGCCGAGATAATTGACCTTACTCCTGAACAAACGACACTTTTTCGGATTCAACTTTAACTTGGCCCCCTCTATTTTGGCGAAAACTCGTTCTAAGTTTCGCAAATGGTCCTCGAAGTCGCGGCCAACAATGATGACGTCATCCAAGTAGACTAAGCAAGCCTCTCCAACTAAGCCTGCCAGTACACACTCCATGAGTCGCTCAAATGTGGCAGGTGCGTTACACAATCCAAAGGGCATGACGTTAAACTGCCATAAACCTTTACCGGTGGAGAAAGCTGTCTTCTCCTTGTCTTTTGGATGAATTTCCACCTGCCAGTATCCAGATTTCAGGTCCAGGGTCGAGAACCATTTCATGCCACTCAAGGTATCCAGAGTGTCATCGATTCGAGGTAATGGATAGCTGTCCTTCTTAGTGACATCATTGAGACGCCTGTAGTCCACACAAAATCTTGTGCTGCCATCTTTCTTCTTCACTAACACAACAGGTGAGCACCACGGACTTGCAGACGGTTCAATTATCTTATGCCTTCTCATGTCCTCCAAAAGGCCTTCAACTTCTTTTTCCTTTGCAATGGGTATCCGTCTTGCTCGTTGACGAATTGGGTTCTCACTTCCGGTATCTATCTTGTGCTGAACCATCGACGTTCTTCCAAGGTCGCCTTCCTGACTGGAGAAGATATTCGCGTGGCGTTGTAAAAACTTCTTAGCTTTCATGCTCTGCGAATAAGTCAGATTACTCTTGCAGTCATCGAGTAGCTCAGTCACTATTCCATAGTTGCTGCTGTTTGCTGAGTCTGAGCCTGTGATCGAACTACACTTTCTCATCCAGACAACTTCCTCGCACTTTCCAATGACGTCACCTTTGTTCAAGCAGATCTCGCGATCGCCAAGATTCAAAACCCTGACCACAGCGTTACTGCTTCCACTAACAAGGGTTCTCGCCGTCATCAGTTTTTGCGCTGATGTCTTGGTAGGCGTGTCTTCGATCAACACGCATCTGTTTGACTTTTTCTTTCCAGCTGGCGGTAGTTTCACCAGCACCCGAGCTGCTGCACGTCCAGGTATAATGACTTTCCTTACACATTCAACTTTCCCGCAGGCGCCTCCAAGGATGAAAATTTCCTCTTCACCGCACTTGAAAACTCCGTCAGCGACATTAATCCTGCACTTATGCTTCTTCATGAAATCCAACCCCAAGATGCAATCATCCATAATCTCAGCCACGATAACGTCGTGAGGGTATGAGGACCCCCCTACATTAATCGTAACTGACATTTCTCCCAGGACGGGTATTGGCTGACCGGAGGCAGTAAGAAGCCGACAGTTAATTCTCCTCTTATGTCTCCTTGCGGCTTTTACTAGATTTGGGTTCACTATCGTTCTAGAGGCTCCTGTGTCTAGAGTCATTTTGCAATCCGTCCTGTTAATAGTCCCCTGAATCACAAGACTATTCCCGCTGCATGCTTGGGAGATAACAGTTATCGGGGCTTCCTCCGCGTCAGCCAGTACTCGCCCCGTAGTCCTGGCTTTTATTCGTTTCCCTGATCGTGGGCAGGGGACGAAGCCCCTTGCTTCTTCAGCTCCTCCATTTGTTCCTCGAGCCTTTTCATTCTTGCCAACTGGGTCTCCTTCTGCGGGCAGTTAAGCTGAAGATGGCCCCTCTCGCCACACTTGTAGCACATGGCTCCAAAACTTTTCTTCGTGGGAGCCCTCATCTCCTTGACTTCCTCGTAGACCTCGTGGATCTTATGGGTCTGTCGTATGTCACGGCGAACAGCCTCGACTTCTAAAGCATGCGCCAATGCTTCCTTAAGCGAGGTGTGGTGACGAAGCCTCACTGCAGCTCTGACCTCCAGATCCCTGATTCCGTCGACAAATGCTTGCACAATATTTGTGTCGACCATTTTGGAATCGGCTCCTGGGTGTGCCTTCTTGACCAGTTTTTCAATTTCCAACGCCCATTGTTGTAGTCCCTCTCCTGAGCGTTGGACTCTGTCGCGCAGTTGAGCGCGGAACACGTGCTCCAGGTGTCGCTCCCCATATCTGGATTCCAGTGCCTCCATCAAATCTTGGAATCCATTCCCTGTATGTGCTTCCAGGACCGACAAAGCTTGCCCTCTGAGCGCAACTGTGAGAGCGGTCAGGCATTGTTCATCAGTCCATCCGTTGGCAGAAGCAACAGTCTGGAATTGCTGACGGTAAGCGTTCCAAGAAGTAGTGCCGTCGTATGGCGGTACTTTTACTCTTGGTCCCTGTACCACTATAGTGTTTCCACTAGATACCGCAGCTCCCGTGGTTTCAAGGCGCACTACTTTCTTCTGTAGTTCAGTGAGGCCGGTTTTCACATTTTCCACATCCAATCCTAACCCCGTAACTCGTTCGTCCATTATGTCGACATCTTTTCGGAGCTTAACCACCGTGTCACTTACATCCTTTATAGCTCCAAGTGCTTTTTCTTGGAGGTCTTTTTGTTGATCTTGTGATTCTCGAATCGCTCTGATTTCAGCCTTCTGAAATTCCTGCAAAGCGCCGAGCTTGCGGTCTTGTGACTCTTGCAAAGCGCCGAGCTTACGGTCCTGTGACTCTTGCAAAGCGCCGAGCTTGCGGTCTTGTGACTCTTGCAAAGCGCCGAGCTTGCGGTCTTGTGACTCCTGCAAAGCCTGAATTAACTCAATTATGCTTTCCAATTGAGCCATTTGAGGGGCCGTAGAAACTACGGGCGTGACAGGATGGATGGAGCTAGTCGACGGGGCCTGAGCAGGTGGGGCCCAGTGGGCGGAGCCAGTGGGCGTGGCCTGAGTGGGCGTGGCCTGGTGGGCGGAGCCAGTGGGCGTGGCTATGTCCAGAGTGGGCGGGGCCTGAGGGGCGTGGTCAGTGGGCGGGTCCCGGTGGGCGGAGCCAGTGGGCGTGGCTTCACCCGAAGTGGGTGGAGCCTGGGGGGCGTGGTCAGTGGGCGGAGCCTGGTGGGCGGGGCCAGCGGGTAGGGCCTGCCCCGCAGTGGGCGGAGCTTGTTCTCCAGTGGGTGTGGCCTCCGCAGCTCCACCGCCAACTCCTCTCTCGGAGTCAATGGCAGCAGCTCGCTGCGCCCTTGTCCTGACACTCCCCTTGAAGTCCTCTCTCGGAGTCAATGGCATCTCCAAATCTCACTTCCGACACCAGTTGTTACGTGCTAGGGGTTCGAAGACTCGGAGAGAATGAAAACCTGGTGACTCTCTTGAAGACTTTATTCACAAACACTAGCTCACACTAATCACTGAGTCCAAACACTAAGCACTAGATCCAAATCACTGAGCACTATCACTGTCCTAGGTCGTAGCCGAGTCACTATCACAATCACAATCACTCACTATTGATCACTTGTTTTCGCTCCGAAGTTGCCTCGAAGAACGCTTAGATAAAACTGAATTGCCGGCCGGACTGTCTGCGACTATTTATACGGGCCGGATCGAATCTCAGAAAATTCCGGAACATCCCAGAATAAAACCGATATGCGTAAACAAATATGAGATATTTCTAGAAAGTACTCGTAGGTACATACACCTAGCGTCATCTAGTAGCGAGTAGGGGATTTACGTTGCCTGTGTTCCCTTGGTAGGTTCGCTGGTCCGACGCTAGATGGCACCACGTGTCTGTATCCGTAACAATATGTCAATGAGTGTAATATATATTATTGTCAATTCAGGCTATGTTGCACCGACGCACATACGGCAAAATGACCAATTTAGGACGACAAAAATAGATTTTTCTACTTTAATATAAGGTCTTAAATTGCTTGTATTCTTCAAGTCAGGTATAGTTCTTGCAATCTACGAGTGCGCGTCGCCTTTATTTGTGGTAGGAAATGTGAATAGACATTTTCGTTAGTGTGCGTACCCGACGGAGCAGTCAGTAGCGAGCGAGCCATGTACGCGTGTATAGATATGGTCACTCACACAAGTAAGGGCGACGCGCACTCGTAGATTGCAAGAACTACAGTTGCTCCATAGCACTGGCCATAAAAACCCTTCGTTATGTTTATAACAAAAGCACACGAGGCCCTGACAAGTAAGCGCTGTGCAGTGTACGGCTAGTGCCTGGAAAACCCGAAAACATTAAGATATTGTGTTATTTTCGTTCACCTCGTGCAGAAGTCTGGATATTAATTATGGAGATGGAAGCCATAGGCATGTTTACTATATAACACTATATATTATTCTTACTTTAAGCCCGTGTTAATAATTAATAATAATTTCATTCCACTCGTTTTTTAAAACAAAAAAATGTGTTTCCTTAGTCTTCCAAAAAAAGTTCCGCTTAGTACCGCTTTCTGTCCTCAATATTTACATTTATGCGTTTGTTGTCTGTTAGTATTGCGAATTCTAGGAACTCGAAACCAACTCATTGTGACAGTAGACCCTTTTTCACAGGTAAAGTCGGAGTAGACCAAGTCACGGAAAAATGTACGGTTCCCGCGCGATAAACTAATTTTGACGCAACGGAGTTGCGGGTGTCATCTAATTAGTTAATATATGAATGATCGATAGTTTGTATTTTTAAAAAATATACTCAATTTCATTTTTAATACAATTTTGATTCTATATAAAATACCTTTTAGATTAAAAATTTTTTCAAGTCTCAACATAAGTAGTATTAGTAGCCTTTATAGCTCAGAAACGTTTCCAAGCATAAATACACATATGATTTACATCTTTGATATTTGTCGCCATAAAGTAGTGATTTTGCCGTATGTGCGACGCCTCGAACACCAAAAATGCACTGCATCTTACTGTATCGCTTTTTCATGGTTCACAAGCTTGGTGTACTCTTAGCGTGACCTACACGTACCATAACCACAGCACACCGTCGTGACTCGCGACTCGCGAAATGTGGTCATCTGTATCATACACGCTGTCGACTGCAAAATGTAGTACATGTGAATAGGCCTATTCATTTTCCATTATACGGCCTTTCCAAGTGTGGGCCGACGTGGTGTCGTTGTGGTCGTGGTGTTGTTGTAAGTGTGAAACAGCCCTAACTAATAAAGATTAATATGCACCGTATAACAATTTAAGGTCCGCTGTCTATGACTTTCATACAGTAATTTTCTAAACAAATGTGCCAGACACGGAAGCTGCAGTGGTTTAAATTAAAGTGTACGGTTCCAGAACCGTCGGTTCCCGCACTCGCTGAGCTACAGCTCGTCGTGTGTGTCCGCGTCCGAGTTCTTCGACGCCGAAGAACACGACGACAACAAAACCGACGAGATGTTGGACGCCGACGAGGTAACACTAAGCACGTATTAATACCTCGATCGTGGGAATAGCAGACATATTAGATATTCAATTGTTATGCGGCAGCCGGGTGCCGCTTGGGAGTTGATGGGTTACACCGACTAAAATGTAATACGTTGTGTTTTCCTATCCCCATTCTAACAATGACGTACAAGCTACACGATGTTTTGTCAGCACACAGCTTGAGGTAGTCCTTCAAGCTGTGTGCTGACAAAACATCGTGTATCAAGTTGTTTTTCTTAAATATTTTATAGGAACAAAACCTTTTATAGCGCATCCATTGCTCAAAGTTTATTATACACTATCTCACTCGCTAGTTCTGAGGCTGAATTTATTGTGGACACCAAATGTAGCAAATTAGATTTTTATTTTTCTATACATAATATTGTAAGTTCGGATTTCAAAGCTGAACATAGTGATAGGTTAATAAGTTTTGTTATACATCCCCTATATTTAAGAGAATTAAATAATGATGTTTGTTAAATTTTTGTTAAGGCCGGCTTAATCTAAATGATGTATGGTCTTTATAAAATAAAGATTTAAAAAAAAAGGGTCAATTCAGACCGCAACGCGACGCGTAGATGCATTTTTAAATTTGTATTGAATTGACAGACTTTAATTGCGTGAGACGTCAGACAAATCTGTCAAGTCAATACAAATTTAGAAATGCATCTACGCGTGAATTGACCCTAAGAGTAGACTTGACGTATCTACTTACTCGGACTTGGAATATCTACCCGAAGGCACAGAACATATTACATAAGTTGTACCAACAGAATTCCCACTAACGAAACCCGTTCAAAGAATTAACGACTCATGCTACGATACTATAAAGTTCAAATTCCGACCGCGCAGTGCTAGGTGCCTACAATTATATTTGCCTACATCTCCGCTCTCTTTCTATCGCATAACTCGTACCTTTTCTGAAGAAATTAGGGTTGTTTCTTTTTGAAAATAATATTATAATCTTTATATTTAATTAACTACATTTTATTTAACTAGAAATAATCAAAGATAGTATGTTTTAGTACTACGTAGATTTAATTATCATAAATTCGCGTGTAACTAGTTACGCGTACTAAGATTCGATAAGTACCTTTACTTATTTTTAATCTTATTATTCTTAATAATTGAAACCGGTTTTATATTACCTACTTAAAGTGTTTGTATAACTTAGTTATTTTTGTAAATAAATGAGGTTTCGAATAGTACGCATCGCGCAATATTTCTTTGCCCTTTTCTTTTTATTGTCCATTGTGAGATTAATATCAATTCTATGATAGCGATCGAATAACTTACGCAATACGCAGGTATGCAACGAACATCTCGTGCGCGTGCGTCACCGCTCGACGCTCGCTTGTGAGTCCCTACTGATTTGCCACTCGCGGGTAGTACTTACAGTTCGATGCCTATTCGCGCGAGTGGGACAGGCCTGCCGAAGGTGGGCTCCAACTGCCTTACAGAAATGAAAGAGAGTGCTCTAATGCCCTGCTCGCATACGTAAGCACTATAAAATAATATTCATACAACAGTCTAACGTTGCGTCGAAGCATCCCCCGGGCTATATGGGAGGGATCATTAAAACTTAAATAAAACCGTGATATAATAATACGATTGGTAATAACAGGCGGGTGTGATCGAGCTAGACGGCGACTCGTCGTCAGAGGCGGGCTCGCTGAGCAGCGACGACGCCTCCGCCAGCACCGACAACTCGGACGCCGTGGGTGAGTACTCACATTATGTAGTCATTGGTATGTCAGGAGAACCCCCCTTAATATATAACTTTGATGAACATAAACTTCATTGCTTATGGTCACCATTTTGATGCTTAAACTTTTTAAGAGTTGATTTCAAAAGTATAACCGTCAAAATATTGACGTCACTTTTTAAAATGTGTTTTAAAAAGTTCAATCGTCAAAATTGTGACCATAAGCACTTGCTTATGGTCACAATTTTGACGATTGAAACATGAACTTTCATGTTCATCAAAAATAGAAAATATGGAGGGTGTTCAAATCGAAACGTGTCGACAGGTTTTTCCAAAAGATACAGATTTTGCAAGACGCTGTGCGAAAACTGTTGTCAAACTCTTGTTATGTATGAATTTTGCGTTGTAAATAAAGTTTAATTTGGCAGTATCTTCGTCTCGGTTCTGCATTGGGGGATTACTGACGATAATCTCGAATGTTGCGACCTTGTTGAATGTTACGAAGAAATACTTACGACTCTTGTAATAAAAAAAGAAAAACCCAATGTGGCCTTATCGCTTTAGTACAAGTTATTTGCTTTTATATGATTTATTAGCTTTATGCGATTATGTTATTGACACTGTGGCAAATACGTAGCTAGGCTTGGGGCCCCAAAAAAAAGGTCAACGCGCCGCAGGCTAAGTACATCCGGTAACGAGTCTAATAGATCTAAACGCAAGCATTCCAAACAGAAACGTGAGTTGCCTGCATTCAGCTATCCCTCTCTTTTTGATACAGCTATCCCTTTTCAAAACATTGTGTGCTTTTCGTCCTTACATCTGCATAATGGTGTACGCGTACGCACAAGTATACGCAAATTGCGTACGTATACGCAAATTTCACATTGCAAGCTCTATGTTTGATATTTATGAAGCTATAAAGTGTTTGTGTGCTACTGTGTTTTGTTGTTTATTCGTATTTTCGTATACACAATCACACTATACACATTTTATATTCTGTCGTAAGTTTTAAATTTTCAATTTATGTCAACTTTTAGTCGGTTTATACAAACTTACGCTAGATATTTTGTAAATATAATACAAGTTTTTAAATGTTCCTTATTTGATTAATTGTCATTATGTTTACATTAATTCTTCTTTCTACAGTATTCTACAACATTGCATTGCTAGTATTTGCTAGTAAATCCTATGTACCTGCTACATTTTTGCCATTTTTTGATAGTCTAGTTATGTATTTTGTTCAATTTTCTTTTAGCTTTACGTTTAAATGTAGATTGTAGTTTAAGTTCAAAGCATCGTGAGAGTGGTTTATTATCTAGAAAAGGAAGGGATCCATAAAATCCAAAAAACAAAATATAAGAATGATGATCAGTTGAGATATGTTCCAAAAACGAGATATTATGTATATATCGATATGACAAAATTGTCAGATGAATGATGATGCAATGTCAACTTGTTATAATAATCAATACAATAAAGTAATCTAAATTAAAAAGAAAAAACCCATACGACGTTTTAGAATCATATGTTTTTGGTCACTCTTAAACTAGTTTCTATATACGTTCTAACGAATTTATGACATGAGTTTGATTCATTGTAAAACCCACCTAGTACGTACCAAATCCACACGACTCTAAAAATACATAATATGGATGTTTGTCGGACTTTGTTTGTCACAAATCACAATATTATGACGTCACAGTTCGCCGGGAGACGTCGACGACGGTGAACGGGCGTGCGGAGGAGCGTGCTGTGAGCGCCGGCGAGGAGGGAGCGGAGTGGACGCGGCGCACACGCCTCCCGCACCCGCGCCCCTCCCCCGCCCCGCCCAGCCTGTGGAACCTCCTCTACAAGAATATCGGCAAGGATCTCTCGCAAATCTCCATGCCGGTCACCATCAACGAGCCGCTCAATATGCTGCAGGTAAGTTTGTTTGGTATGCTTAAGATCATATGTCTGCACTACAATTGTATTGTTATTTTCTGTAACAACGTATCGGTACAATACTCTACGAATACTCATCCACAGAGGTAATTCGTGGCACCAACCCCAACAATATCGTTCAATTTATGAGCAGTATTGGGTTGGTGATGAACTCTAATGCGAAGGAATCACAATAGATCCTCATAGGTCGCAGTGACGTCAGGGCTATAGTAACCTGCCTTCTTAAAAATAATTTTAAAAAATCGGTATGTACAATATGTAAGGCCATAGCAATACATTTGAGGGAAAGAAAAGTGACTCATCATCATAGCGCCACCGTCACATATCATGTGCTTACGAGCAACAATCTTCACTTAATTAAATCCCAAGCAATAATAATCATTAAGCATTTTACAGAGGCTGTGTGAAGAACTCGAATACTCGGAACTCCTCGACGCGGCCGCAGTGTGTACGGGCGCGGCGGAGCGGTGCGCGCTGATTGGTGCGTTCGCTGTGAGCGCGTACGCCGCGACCGCGCACCGCGCCGCCAGCAAACCCTTCAACCCACTGCTGGGAGAGACGTATGAGTGTGTGCGTGCTGATAGAGGCTTCAGTTTTCTGGCTGAGCAGGTAATTATAAAATATTGATATATTTTGCTTATTCTGTGTACACTGTACGTGTTGTAAGTTGCTTTGAGCGTTTGCTGTGAGCGCGTAATTGTTTTTTTTTTTTAAATAATACTACGCACTTCAACGCAACGCACCCGTTCATGCGTACACGTTATATATTTAAAGTTGTATTTCGAGACATACGCTGAAAACCATGAGCTGTTGAAGCGTATGCGCGCCAAACGCGTATTCATACTTAACTTATTGATACCTATTGAACTAAATCTACAAGTTACTTTTTTGTTAAAATATTTTAGCGAGGCAGCCTGATAAATGATAATACTCAATCTTTGAGATACGAGAATAATTGTGCCAAGTTCTTTACCTGTGTAGTAAAATAACAATCTGTTCTCCAGGTTTCTCACCACCCGCCCGTGTCGGCGTGCCATGCGGAGTCGCCTCGCTGGGTGTTCTGGCAGGAGGCGCGCATCAAGACCAAGTTCTGGGGCAAGTCCATGGAGTTCCAGCCGGCGGGCAAGGTGCACGTACGCCTGCTCACCACCGGCGACCACTACAGCTGGAACAAGGTGCGTGTGTGTGTGTGTGCTATAGTCCGCGCGAAACTAGTTGGCCGCGCCTTAGGTAGGGACGGGGGTGACGGGGCGGGTTGCTTGCTGCTCGCAATGCACATGAGATTAGACAAATCTCAAGATATCGTGAACAATAATATTATTAAATTATTGAAAAGAATAAATAAAAGACAATTGATCAGTTTTATATTCTAAACTATTGACATCGGCTTTCCGTTTTTTAAAAACGTATGCACTTTAAATATTATTTCCTTAGATTATCTTTTTAACGGCGGACTCATCTTGCTATTGCAATCTCTTGTGCTTTTTGTCTTCTTAACTAGGCAGAACTGTCAAAACCAAGCGCCCACGCCTCTCCGTCCCACCGCTCACATTCCTAAGGCGCGGCCAACTAGTTCCGCGCGGACTATAGTTTGGTGACAATACATACATACTGAGCTTATCCTAACCAAACATGGAAATAACTAGTCAACAACTAAGCCACTAAAGCGCGGATGCCTCGGGGCAAGTGCATAGGATATTGTCATTAAAATATATTGTTGTTGATACGTATACGTCAGATTTTAAGAACTAGGAGCATTACAACGCTTACGTCGTCTTTGAAGCTAAATACGCATTCTCAAAGCGCGCGATGAAAACGACCATTGATGTAGACTAGATCACAATCTACAGAACTACTCGTACAAAGCTTGTGTGTTTTTCATATACCATTACGTCCCGTAGGTGACGACGTGCGTGCACAATCTGTTCGGCGGGCAGCGCTGGGTGGACCAGTACGGCGAGATGACTGTCACGTGTCACGGCACCGACATCACGTGCAAACTCAACTTCATCAAGGTACGAATGCGGAAAAAGGGGATTGAGTTAATGAAGAGGAAATAGTGTAGTTTGTTCGCTGTGAAAATTCGTACATCAGGAGGTGAGGACGTACGTACGTGCGTATACACTGGAAACCCAAAGTCACCTCCGTTGCTACTTGCTTAGTACTTGATTTCAAAACTCGTCTAGATGATATTGTAAGCGACCCCGTTAACGACATCCGCTTACAGTAGCAACTACAATAGCCGAAAGGGGTACTATTTTAACCATATAGGGTAACCATATTAGTTACTATGCTTTATATTATGGTTTAGTCGTATAGTCAATAATAATATTTTTACTATCCAGGCTAGTTCATGGTCGAACAGCCGGCACGAGGTGCGCGGCGCGGTGAGCGGCGGCGGCGCGCGGCTGCGGCTGCAGGGACGCTGGACCGAGGCGCTGCACGCCGGCGAGCCGCCCGCCGCCAAGTGTCTGTGGAGGCCCGGTGAGTGGGGTCGTGATGAATTTAATTAAAATTGATCTTTGTTTATTAAGCAGGAAGATACAGGGGCCGTACCACAAAACCGTTTTGAGACTCAAACAATCGTACGAGAATGCGGCGTTCTACTCTAACAAACGAGAAATGATGTTGTTAGAGCAAGACGCGGTATTCTCATCCGATTGTTTGAGTCCCAAAACGGTTTCGTAGTATGCCTACAGATTTCGGAGGTCGGATCTACAATACACGCCACATCGTCTCGAGATAACTCGCGGTTAATGTTGAGATGTCGTGCTGTCGTTTGTCTACGGTATATTTTAGAGTTTATGATTCTCTGCATCTCTTCTGTAGCTTATGACATCACAAGTCACTATTTAACTAGCAAAAGGTGTATATTTACAAATGTAGTCTTGATAAACAATATAAAATAATTTTAATTTTTTTTTTTTCTAAAATTATTTGTGTTTGCAGGCGCGATGCCGGCGGAGCACGAGCTGTACTACGGGTTCACGCGGTTCGCGATGGAGCTCAACGAGCTGGAGCCCGGCATGCGGGACCGCCTGCCGCACACTGACACGCGTCTCAGGTATACACATACACACAAGCGTATGTACGCTTACGCCCACACGTGCCTTACGTATACGCAGACACGCGTGCTCACACACACACACTCAAGCGCACGCCCGTACACGCGGTGCGCTTACACCCACACATTCCTCGCGTATGTCTTGCAGCACAGTCCAGTCGCAGAGCGGGAGCAGAGAAAGCAATTCATCCATTGACTTACTTGTCTCTTTCACTCGCGCTCGAAGATGTCGCTATCGTGTATCTGTGGAAAGGCATAGCAAGCATCCTTACCTGCAGCGACTGTTCTTTAGCAACAGTCCCTGTTGCAATGGCTAATTTAGCCAAACAATGAGGGTGTTTGAAATTATATTTGCCACCAGGTGCCCCTAAGTAGCCTAAGTGCCTTGTCAAATAGGCTTATTATCGTGTCACATGACAGCTATATCGTGGCATATGACAGCGGGTTGAGACTGTAGAGCCTAAGGCTACATAGCGGTACCTGTACCTGGTGGCAAACGGTATATTAAAAAACCCTCATTGGGTCGACGCAATATTACCTTGTATACCGTAGGTATTTATGTCAAATGTCTCGCAAACTGTCTGTCTATGTTTGGTAAAACTATTTATGTCACACGCATAATATATATTTCGTAAACTGTCTGTCTGTGTTTGCTAAAACTCTTGACATTAATTACAGGCCCGACCAGCGCGCGCTAGAGGAGGGCGACGTGGAGAGCGCAGAGACGCTCAAGCTGCAGCTGGAGCAGTCGCAGCGGGACCGCCGCCGCGACCGCCCCGACCACCGCCCGCAGTGGTTCCGGTGAGTGACGACGACCGACAGATGGACATTGGAGGCAGATACAGTCCGTACAGTGTAAAGCTGGAAACAAATTATTATCGGACGAACGCCCGCGGACGTGTTCATCGGATGCAGTTTGTTTCTATCTGATCAATACAAAATACACTAAACTGTGCACATTGTCTGACATAAGTCCCGGACGCGACCTTGAGCGTTCGGACGTCCGAACAGAATCTGGCAGGCCGGATGTTTTTGCATCCGCGGACGTCTGCTATTGACATATAGATTATGTCTTTGACATCCGCGGATGAACCGTTCACATTGTTAAGTCGCATCCATCAGCCGCGACTTATGGATGCGTCCGATAATTTGTTTCTGATAAGTTTTATTTGTGATGATAGTTTCGGGGAAAAGCGAAACGAATGACATTTAACTACCGCCCACACGCGAAGGAATCACAATAGATCCTTATGGGGCGCAGTGACGTCAGGGCTACAGTGACCTGCCTTCTTTAACAAAAAACCGCCCATACGCCTGGCCACACTGTCGAAGTGTCATAATGGTAAAAAAGAACGTATTCTGGTTTATATAAGTTGTCACAAGTATGTTATATCTTTATCACGTTCGTTTTACGTTCTATAGTTTGATTTGCATTTGGTGGTTAATCTTGCATCTCCCTCACTACCTTCAACTGTTTCTCGCTCTAATCTCTCCCTCTCTCTCAGGCGGTCTGGCGAGGGCGAGGGCGGCGAGGATGAGACGTGGGTGTTCAGCGGGGAGTACTGGCGCGCGCGTGAGCGGGGTTTCCCCGATCTGCGCGCGCCGCGTCTGTGGTGACCGCGCCCCGACACGGTGAGTGCGCCTGTCATGTTGACAGCTGTCACAGTGATGTGTGTGACAGATGACAGACGGCGATCACTCTGACAGCTGTCAGAATTGACAGCAAGCATCCATAGGGGGCGCAATTTTACAATGTTGAAAAGAAGACTTTACTGCAATATTGATAAGTTATCTTTTAAGTTGGTAGGAATTGTAATTTTTTGGGACAACTTTGGAAAAGCGAAGAGGCAAAGATATATATTTTTCTTTCATTCTTTGCCTCAGTTGTCTTGAGAAGCGGAAGCTATTTGCTTCTCAAGATAGTTTAGTGGTATAATTTATACTGACAGCGATCAAACACATATTAAACACAATATTTTCTGCTATTAAAATGCTATATTTTTCAACAGATTGTTCAGCGTGAGGTGCTCTGCTAGTGGTTGTGTTCGCTTGCTTCGCCCCTACGGTTGGGGTGCTTCGGCCCGCTTCGGTCGGTTTTCGCCCCGGGGCTCGTCTCGACTTCGCTCCAGTTAGAGTATTTGTTACTAGTTGACAGCTAAGTACGCGCGTACGCCGAGTTATGGTTATATAGATATATTATGTAACATGGTCGTATACATAGTTATACAGATACGTTATACGAATTATATCTCTTGAAAATGTGAATAAAATATATTACAAATGAAATCAATTACGGATATTTTAGCGATATTACTGCTAATATTCAAGCATAAAAAATTACAATTGTATTCTAAATATTATATTACGCTATTTATAGCGCGTTTAAGGCCATTCAAGCGGGAAAGAGACGAAATGGTAGTGCTGTCTCTTTCGATTCAATTCTAATTGGTATAAGTCACATGCTTGCATTACGCTTTCACTAATAATTACAATGATGTTACCTACACTATAGTTTCGTCTCTTTCTAAATGCAAGCCCAGAGTTGAGACAGATGTTACGGCCATGTTAGGAATTGGTTATACTAGTTTTTAATTTAACAAAACGTATATGTGATATGATAATCTTAGCTGTGAAGTGTGTTGTATAAGTGAGTACAAATTGTTTTGCCCGTGTATATAGAGTATGTGATTTGTGTAGTTTTTTTTTTTGTATGTTGACAGTCACATGACAGTGATTTGACAGTTTTAAGATATGGTACGGGATGAAATTTGAAAACGGTCTAAAAAATTGTTGATAATATACTGCAAAAAACTTTATTCGTTTTCAGAAACTTTATGAAATTGAATGAATCATTTAACTGTCAAAATTGAAACACTAGACTGTCAATGTACAAGTATCGGATTCATTTAAAATTATTTATTGAATTGCGTATAATTGCGCTTTATGAAACGTAATAAAAGGGAAATGTTTAATATTTGTTATTTTATACATATTAAGTTGATAAGATGGAGGCAATAAAATGGTCCGTACAAGATAAGAAATGGACTACTCGAAATACATTATTCCTATAAGCGGTTGTTATCATCAAAACACCATACCTACCTTTTTAAATGTATTTAAAAATCTATTTTTAAAGATTATTGGATATGAAGCTGTATGCACACGGCGCAGGAAACCAGTATAGAAATTTAAAAAAAATGTCCGTATAGCTAAAAATTAAAAAAGTTATTCTTTTTAGAGCGAGTTACAACATAACCGAATAAATAAATGAATGTCCGTTTGACGTGTGCAACAGTAGATTTGTTAGAACTAAGCGTGGTTTGGCGGCATCAGTGTTGACAAAAGATAGACTTGTCGCTCCATCTGACCATCTCTCTCTTAGACCTTTTGAAGTATTTAACTCCATTTGTATCACTGGGCAGTGAGAATCTTGGCAAGTCGTAAAGGATCTCCTAGTAAAGTACATAAAGACAACAATTTAGGCAAATGAATTAAAAGACGATATACTATATTGTAAGATGTTAAAGTATTATAATATGATAAAAAAGTCAATTTTCTTATATAACGCTTTGTGTTTAGCAATAGCTAATTTATTTTTACCGAATGAACTATTGATAATTCTCCTTACTAATGAAAATATTTATACAATTAATTAAGCTATAAAAAGTCATTGTATAGCTCTAATACTGTATTACTTTTTTATTAGGAAGGACTAAGGAGGCTTGTATTTTATAACAAAACAGCGAATGTTTTATTCCTCATACAGATGTTGCTGTTAGATTATTTTTATTTTTTTGCAATAAGAACATGCAAACAACATTTTTTGTACTAATTTTAAAGCTTCCTTGAATACTTATGGCTAAATAAAAAAACAGTCTACACTAAGGCATTTTTCAAATTTTCATTGAAACATTTAACTGCTTCCAAAATACCTTTCCGTTTTTAAAGATTTTTTCCTCCAAGCTCTGCCACAGATTGTGTATAAAAATGACAGTTTATAAATTTTACGCGATTCCAAATAATTCTACCTCGTTTTTGTCCGTAAATAATAATAATTTATTATTGTTATTTGCCAAATTATAAGCTTCCCGAATTCCCAGACATAATAAAGCATCGCCAAATTGCTGAATATTAATGAAATTTCATTTCTTTTTGCTACATTCAATATTGAGCATTCTCAATGCAAATTTATCATTGCACAGATAAATCATGAATTACTTTAAAAATTACCGATCAATTATATTGGCAATATGCCAGTAAAAATATGTTTTATTATTATTTTTAAAACCTGTAGAGTATTGACGCAAGTCCATCCAGTTAAAATTGTGTTGCCATATTGTACAGAGTATGTGTTCAAGTCAGGGTCAGTTCGCACAGAAACGTTAGGCAGGGCAACGAACCCCGAAATTATATACTTAACTTAAAAATGCAGTACCGCGTTTTTCTTGGTATGAACTGATCCTGAAACATAAACCATAAGTTCCTACAGGCTACGGAACCATAGACAATCTTTATTTGTATTTAAATATAACAAATTATATTGTAAATAAGCTTGTAGGATTAGATTTCAATGATTTGATTTGTCGTCGCCTTATAGATGTAATCGTATTTGCACATGAGCGTTTGTGTCGCTGCGATTGAAGCATTGTTAGTCAATTTCAAGCAAGTATTTGTTGTTTTTTTATTCACTTTAAGAATTTATTTGTATTATATTCTTTTTGTAATATTCCGTCGTATAAGTCATCAGGAAAGTTTTGTCAAAGGCTAAGTAAAAGGCCTTCGATAGAAATACAGATGTCATTGGTGGTAATAAAATATAAATATTAACTTAAATTATTATTACATTTTTAACATCTGAGTCATCTAATATTTCTTAAATTAGGTAATTCAGATATCATCTAAAAACGAATGCTTAATCTATTATTGTCTTATTATTTGAACAACTTTGGCCGCAAAGAAGTAGAATAATATGTTGCTATGAAACACTCGTATCCTCTGGCAAATGAAATAAAGAGAGCTTTCCGAAACAAAAGTTGAGGCTGATTTTCAGTGCATGTAGCACGCTATACCTCACTCTCATAACCTCAACTTACTTATTCTCTTTGCTCTAAAAATAATAAAAATGTATTAAAAACGAATTTACCGAAACTTTTAATTGTATAAGCCTGAGGTTATAAATCGGTTATTGTTATAAATTTGACAATAAAGTAGTCATGTATGTTGCAGATGTGTTTGTTGAAATAAACGAATTAGGTCTTTCTTGTATTGTCCAGGGTAAAATCTATGTAATAGGTAACTCCGCACTGAAACAAAACAGTCCACAAATAGATGTTGCCAATAATGATATCGATAATTCTAACATTTTTACTGTTTCAATTATGTATTTCTACTACGACTGGACTTCCCTGGATTTCAAATACTTACATCGCGTTTGCAGGGCAGCAATCTAGAAGCCTACTGTTAAGTTACTCGAGTTATATCTGTGTGGTTGATTTTATCGAGTACGATGAGTTGTTACCATTCCTTTGATGGCTTTCGTGTTTATGAAATGTAAATTTTAGTAGTAAGTTTCATTAATATAAATTATGAGCTAGATTATTTTGTAAGTGAATAATTTTATAATGTTTTTCAATGTGAAACTGCGGCTAGTGATGTTAGATTAGAAACGGAATGTTTAGAAAGCCATAATGAGCCAGACGTTCAGAATTTCAGCTCGTAGATTTAGAATATATTTAATCGAAAGTTGACAAATAAAAAAAATGTATAAGATAATGAAAATTTAGACGAATTAACGTTCAATTGTTTGATCAAATATCATACTTATCTAAATATTATAGCAATTGTTTTGACAAAATGTGTGCACGCAAAATTGATGAATGTACGCAGGACATCCGTCCATTTTGCGTGCATTTAAATCAAATCTGTCGTTAAATTGGCCAGTTAATTAGACGTCTAGACCCATCGAAAACTTTGTAAAGTTTTTTTGTTGCTCACTTTTTCGAAAATTAAATACGAAGGTGAATAATTCTTGATCTTGAATTCTAGAGATTCATGATTTTTTAAAATATTTATGTAAAAACGCATGAACGGCTTATTCGTCAAGTTAGCTGGCAAATTTAACGCTATGGCTGCGAATTGGGACAGATTATGACATTGCGTACATAGTGTACGTATTTTCACAGCCTAAGTATTACCTATTGAACATAACTACCTCCTTGGAGTATTGTTATGTAGCAACTAAAATATTAATTCATCAATTCTTATAGCTTTTCGTAGTTACAAGATAAAAAATATTAAAAGAACATTAAAAAGTTTGCTTTCGTTTTGCAAAAAATATCGAGCTTGAGTTTTGTGTGGTTTTGATAAAAATTGTGCTTATTAGGTTTTGCGCTTTTGAAGATACATAAACAGATTTTTCTTGGATTCTAATTATTTGATATATTTGATACAATTTTACAGTACTGCACAAAATCTTAACAGTGTTGATGCCCGCTAATTAATATGTACCGATCAAATTCCTTTATAAAACAGTTTTAAATAAGTAAATGCTAAAAGTAATGGAAACTTTTTGTAAACCACATTAATTGTTACTATATGCTTGCGCGATTTTGTTGCATTCAGAAATGTTGTAATTTTATTACACGAATATTTACAAACATTGTGATAATTTAGATTTAAATTGCACTTTGGTAAGGGTTGATTTTAAGTTGTAATATGTTTACCGAGATCTTTATATAGACACCTTATATGGAATAATAATATAAAAAAAAGACAACCATTTAACTACTTATACGATTTTTTATTTTTCTGGCTAA
The DNA here is from genome assembly GCA_937595015.1 of Polyommatus icarus. Classification (NCBI taxonomy): domain Eukaryota; kingdom Metazoa; phylum Arthropoda; class Insecta; order Lepidoptera; family Lycaenidae; genus Polyommatus; species Polyommatus icarus. The sequence continues at coordinate 28,588,706 of OW569321.1, read as the reverse complement.
TTCCTAGTACGGAAATGTTATGTAATATTATTTGCATCTTTTTGTTACATGACAATATTGTTTTGAACATGCGTTTACCGCGTGCGTAAGCGTCAATATGCTACAACCCTAATAGGTACCTAGTCAAAACTTCAGACCGAATGAGACAGTGAAGATGGAGAATGGTTGGTTATGGAACTTTGTCTTCACTTCTTTATTTGGACTCAGGTGCCGACAGTTGTTATTGTATTACTACTGTACTTAATTATGTTTTGTTTACAATTTTTATTTGTTATCTACTAAATTATGAAATTATGTTTATATATTTTTATTCACAATTCCAGTTTATTGTCATTTAAATAATATATCGTACTAACAATTTAGAAAGTTGTATAATTTTACCTTCATAAAGCTACATAGAAATTTATTTCTTAAGGCGCTATATTGAAAAAATGACCTTTTTGAAGACCCTCAGAAATGGTACAAATCTGGTAATGAGATATACATACATTATACATATCTTCATAGCCCAATCTAGGTTTGAAAAGTACTAGAAACACGATTAATGTATTTTGCCTCGATACATATAATTTTCGAAATGACCTCTTAAAAATACGGAAGATTATTGAAGTGAAAACTTCTATAGCGGCGTTGAGCAATTTTGTGGGATTGGTAAAAACTGTGAAACTCGCGTCAGATTTTCGTGTTGATCGAAAAACCATAGAAAACGCGTAAGACGGTTGGAGAGTAGTGTTTTGTGTCGAACTCGAACTCGAACTTGAAAACTCGACAACTCAAAAGCTCGAAAACTCGACGATTTTTTAAAAATCGATTTTCATAAAAAATTGGTTAAAAATTAAATCGATTGTAAGGGTTTAGATTAATTAAAAAAAAACGATTTTTTTTAAAAATCGGTTTTCATAAAAAATGGGTTAAAAATTTAATCGATTGTAAGGGTTTCGATTAATTAAAAAAATCGACTTTTTAACACTTTTTTAAACGAAAATTGATGTATTGTAGGAAATTAGTATAATTGATAGGCACCTTTGCAACTCAATTTCGTATAGAAGCATTTATCTTAAATGCTCCTAGTTATTTTTTAAATAATTATAATTACGTTTTGTCGCATGTTTTCCGAGCGAGCCGATAGCTTCTGGCCGCGGCGTATTCACGACTTTAAATTCATACAAATTATGTATAAAATTGCCCTTGCGGTAAAATTACTTTCGATATAGCGCCTTAAGAATAAATGTATAATTTACCACAAGACGCCCGCAACTCCAGTCTCCGTTGCGCTAAAATTATTGTATAGCGCGGTAACCGTACATTTACAGGGATAAAAAAAGTATCCTATGTGTCTGTATCATGTGGTTTTAGTCACTAGTCAAATTTTCAGGGGTAGACAATAAACTATTAATTTAGGTCTTAGTTCAGTGGTCCCCAACCTTTTTTTATCTGGGCCACAAACATGTTTTGGTCTTGGTGTCGCGGGCCGCACCAAAAATTTTTTAGGGTTCTTGCAATCTAAGAGTGCGCGTCGCCTTTATTTGTAGTTGGAAATGTGAATAGACATTTTCGTTAGTGTGCGTACCCGACGGAGCAGTCAGTAGCGAGCGAGCCATGTACGCGTGTATAGATATTATGGTCACTCACACAACTAAGGGCGACGCGCACTCTTAGATTGCAAGAACTATAACAAAATAACATTCTTCAAAATTAACGATTCAAAAGTGAAAAAAATTTAACGACTATCACGTAGGCTTTACGTTATTTTGCCGGTGGGCGTGAATTTCAAAATTGTTTAACATCACGCGGGCCACAAAGAAAGTTCGGGCGGCGGGCCGCGGGTTGGGGATAGCGGTCTTAGTTCATAGGCTAAGATTTGCCACCATACTGCATTTTTAATTTACCCCTGAAAATTTGACTAAAAACGCATAATATAACTATATAGGATTTGGCAGGCGGCAGGCGCAACGACGCTATGTCCTTTCCCAGAACAGAGAACTCATAGTATCTCCATCTAAGACCGCATGCGGCCCGCCGGGACTTAATTTGTGGCCCGCGTGATGTTAAACAATTTTGAAATTCATGCCCACCGGCAAAATAACGTAAAGTGTATGTGATAGTCGTTAAATTTTTTCCACTTTATAATCGTTCATTTTGAAGAATGTTATTTTTTAACTCCAATGACCAAAGAAACAAGTGTTTCTTTAATTACTGTTTAACAAACAAATGTTTCTTTAATCATTGTTTAACCCTAAAAAAAATTGTTGCGGCCCGCGACACTGAGACCAAAACATGCTTGTGGCCCGCATGAAAAAAAGGCTGGGGACCACTGATCTAAGGCCATACAAAATTTCAGGAAGATCGGTTCAGCGGTTTGGCCGTTAAGAGGTAACAGACAGATACACTTTCGCATTTATAATAATATTAGTATGGATAAATGACTACAGATTAAGTTCAGACTAGAAATAGAACTATTACAGTATGGCAAATTTAAGGCATTGGGCTAAAACCTTGCATCTAGTTTTTAAAAAATTTTGACACACTTTTGACATCAGTCATTGCTTCTGTCATATTTTTACGTGACTTGGCAAGTATTTTACAAAACAAATTATTTATAAATTTTAAATAAAGTTAAGTGCAGACAAAGATAAAATCTAGTTTCAATTGATATTTGCGTTTGTAAATTAGTTCTTTACTTCTCTCAAATGTCGCCAGCCGTAGTGTTATAGTTTTTATCGATTAAAAAAATTTGCGTTATAAACGGTAAGTCATTCGAAAGTTAGCGGGCGGTTTTGGCTTTTTTGTTTGTTTAGTTGCCTGTTAAACCTCTAGCTTACGTAACGTTCTTGAATTCATGTAAACTATAAATAAATGTCAACATGACAATACGCGGTATATTACTATGTCGAACAAACCAACGAAATATATTTTGCCGTGTGTCCTTATTTTCAGGTAATTAGAGCTTGTTTATTTTGCAAAGTAACCTAAAACACGCAGAAATTAACTCGGCACTTACTTGTATTAAGTTTCCTTAGAACGAGGTGCTTATTTAACTTCTAGGTGTTATGCCCGCTGTACACTCTCGCCGAGAGCTCTCGGGCGAGAGTCTCGTGCGAGAGCCCCTTGCCCGATTGTGATCATACTGTACATTCTCGCTTAGTTCAATCGCAGTTAAGAACTTAGAGAAGATGGATGAAAACGACCATTCACCATTCACCATGCATCAAAAGATATCATTGTAATCCAAAGAAATTTTATAATCATATTTAATTTTATTTCTCACAGACAATGACTGATAATGACGTTTATTATTGTTATTTTTCTGTTTTACACTGTCCAACGGCGGGACTAGTACTGAAAGACGCGAAAGTGTACAGTAGTGCGCTCGTTTTCCTCTCGTTCTTTTTGTCTCGGGTGCAAAATACCGACAACGGACCGAGAGGGTCCGAGACGAGGCGAGCGCACCCATTTACACTCTTGCACTCGGGCCGCCTCGCTGTGTCTTGGCGAGAGTGTACAACCGGCTTTATACATTTATGCAGAGTGCAACACTTTGATAATAAATTGTATACTAGTGCCCCTAGTTAAGTTAAGGGTGAGGCCTCCAATTTTTGCTGATATGACGCAGAAAAACTTTGCAAGAGAAAGAAAATCTAAGCTGCTTGTGACGGAGCACCTAAATTGTAGGGAATTTATTCCTCTACGCTATCATAGCGTTGAGAAATATGCCGTTGGAGCACCAAAATTATAGCGTAGAGGCTATCATAGCGTAGAGAAAATCAAACTTATCTCTGTAAATAATACACAATGCGGTTTGTATTATACCATGTTTGGGCCCTTTTGACTACTCACATGATGCATTGAGTTTTATGTGGAACAGTAATATGTACTTACATTTGTGTCACAAAAATCTTCCTTTGAAAAAACTGTGTACACAGCCCAACTGAGGTTCAAATGTGAACTGTCGAGAAATGGCGAATATTACGAGATTTTCCATAAAATACGTAATAACTCGGCATTGCCACTTCCCGATTTTACCTTCCCTAACACCCAACAATAACAATAAATTGGTATTATTGATGACATTTAAAATGTGGGGTAGAATTTATGTTTCTAATGATTCATTTGATTTGAAAAAGTTTATAAAATTAGTTATCTTAAAATACTATAAGAATCAGATGAGGTAATAGCCATTTATATTAGTATTCATAACATATCAGATTTATTTTCAAATCTGTCATACTTACTGCTACAGCGACAGTTAAAGTGCACCTTTTCCACGGCGGATTGTATATTTTAAGCTATTTTCTTACCTTTTTTATGTTTAATTGTAAATATATTTTTAGACTATTATTGGAACTCAAATAAAATTCATGCTTGAGTACTTTGTTTTCTTCATTAGAATCCCACCAAAACATGAAATGTAAAAGGAGCCAAGCAAAATATTGCATAGCTATTCAATACTTCTGTCGTAAAACGTTTTCAGATCACATTCAAGCCTTCTTTATTTTATTATTATTATACTGGCTTGGCAATGAGCACTAGAGAAATAATAAGCAACTAATTGGATTTATTGGGTACCATCGGCCACATGCGTCGTTAGTTCGTTACTCGTTACATAGTACATACTAAAACACTTTAAGCTTGCCGTCTGTGTAAGTACGAACTCCTCCAAAAATGCAGTTTTATAATTATTTGTTTCTCTTGTGCTCATTGCCAAGCCAGTATAATAATAATAATAAAATAAAGAAATATATTGATACATTTACTGAATGTTGATTTAAATTACAAAATAAGTTCATGGCTTGGCTTGAATGTGATCTGAAAACTTTTTTACGACAGAAGTATTGAATAGATATGCAATATTTTGCTTGGCTCCTTTTACATTTTATGTTTTGGTGGGATTTCAATTCTTTTTTGAAAGTTTTTTAGATTTATTTTCTGGTTACGTTATAACTTTTCTGTACATAGCTAAGTACCAATTCTCTATCTCCTTTATATTTATTCTTTGAGACTTCGTTAGTTCTATAGGTGGACAACCTAACGTAAATACTTCTGAGTTCTAAGTCGATTATTATATTCATATTATATAATTGACTCTTAAGCTAATACTTGAAGGTGGTCATTTTTAGCATTACCGTTGAATACATAGCAGCACTGTTGTAAGAGTCTCGACGTTCCTCGCAGGAAAGGAGCACATCTTATTTCATGTGATAATTTAAAACTCCCATATTATATCGAGCAAGTAAGGAGTGTATATTATCTCTGTAGTACTGATTAGTGATTACATTTATATTTAAATCGAATTTAATTATTGATTCATTATTAACGTTGTTAATATTATTTTTTATTAGAATTAGTTAATATTAATACCATTTTATTAAGTTCATAACTAACTTAAAGCCTTTTGTACGTCAAACAAATATGCAGTCGAAACTCATTACAAACATAAAAATCTTTTATTTTATTTAATAACTAGCGACCCGCCCCGGCGTCGCACAGGTATAAAATATATAACCATTGAAAAAATGATTAAAATGATAGCCTATGACCCTTCACGTGGTCTACTTCTTATCTGTGCCAAATGACATAAAAATTGCTCCAGTAGTTTGCGAGATAAGCCCTTTCAAATATTTTCCCCGTTTTTTCCATGTTCTCCTATTAGTCTAAGCGTGATAAAATATAGCCTATAGCCTGCCTCAATAAATGGGCTAACTAACACTGAAATATTTTTTCAAATCGGTTCCTGAGATTAGCGCGTTCAAGTTAGCCCTTTCAAATAATTTTCCCCGTTTCTTCCACATTTTCCTCTATTTCTTCGCTCCTGTTAGTCTTAGCGTGATAAAATATAGCCTATAGCCTTCCTCGATAAATGGGCTATCTAACACTGAAAGAATCATCAAAATCCGTTGCGTAGTTTTAAAGATTAAAGGGAACAAATGAGGGAAAAAAGCGACTTTGTTTTATAATAAGTATAGAAGTATTATATTATTTTTCAATTTCAGTTTTTAGGTTTCCTTGCCCAAAGGATGAAAACGGGGCCCTATTATTAATAAGTCTTCGCTGTCTGTCCGTCGTCCATCCGTATGCCACCATGCTGAATCTCGAGAACCACAATAGCTAGATAGTTGTGATTTTCACAAATTATGTATTTCTGGTGTCGTTATAAAAGCAAATAGTCCAATCAAAAAAAAAACAATTATTAAAGGGGGGCCTCATACAACAAACACGATTTTTTCTCTTCTTTTGCTCTATATCCATAATGGTCACACTAAGGGTTTTGAAAATTTTAGAAAACGCTCAAATAGACTTATCATTTAAGGGGGGCTCCCATACAAATTTACGGTACGGTACCCTGTGTACGCCAATCCGACTCGCACTTGGCCGGTTTCATAATTTTTCCTTTTCATTGTGAATAAAGATCTATCCGGGTACAAAATTTCAAGGTTCTAAGTCTGCTAGATAGAAGTACCTTGGAATTTTGATGATCTGTCAGTCAGTGACAAAATGTAGTAGTTTTGACCATCCATAACTACTAAACTATTTATCGAAATTTCATGTAATTTGTAGGTTAAGCTAGTTTTAATACTTGCTCCTAGTGACCGAAATTTTAAATCCCTAGCTTTGTTAACATCGAAGATAAAGGGGGTGTGAAATAGCCGCGAACCGCTTCGAGAAAAGTATGGTACGGCCGTGCCTTTGCTCAAAAGCTTGGCTGGGGCACTGCCGTGCCCCCAGATTTAGAATCAGTTTTCGAGCGTAAGACAAATGTAATACTTTTTAAAATACAAAGGGCGGAGAAAATTAATTGCAAAATCAGCAAAAATTGGCGGCCTCGCCCATAAGATAAGCCTTTATTCACAACAAATATTTTACATTTACAAATCAAAACTAAATTTTATTTCAATGTTGGTTGTCTTAAGACATAGGCCTCCTCCAGATTCCACATCGTCCTGTCTCTGCTATCTCTTTTCCAATTCTTGGGTAGGTCATCTTCGCACCGTTTACATTGCCTTCTTGGGTAGGTCATCTTCCCACCGTTTACATTGCCTTCCTTGTTTTCTTTTTCCATTCCTTGGGTACCATTCGGTTAGGTCTTTTGCTCACCTTGTTCGACCTCATCATATGGCATCCATTAGACGGTAGGTTTTGCTGTCAGTTTTACCACAGTCATGACTGTGACTGATGGGTAACCTACCGTGTAAGAGCGTGACTGACGGTGCTTGACGAAAATCTGGATACATTCGTCAGTCCATCAGTCAAACATAATTCATGATTGATGGAATTGACTGACGAGGAAACTACCGTGTAATGGATGCCTATGTCCAGTCCAGCGCCATTTAAGGGTTTTGACTTTTTCCATTACATCTGTTACTTTAGTTACATTGCGTAGTTTCCATCGGTTAGTTTCCATCTATCTTTTAGTTTTATGACTGACGAGGAACCTACCGTGTAATGGATGCCTATGTCCAGTCCAGCGCCATTTAAGGGTTTTGACTTTTTCCATTACATCTGTTACTTTAATTACATTGCGTAGTTTCCATCGGTTAGTTTCCATCTATCTTTTAGTTTTACGAATTACGCCTAACATACTTATTTCCATACTTTGTTGACATACCTTCAATTTATGGATGTTTCTTTCTGTCCTATTCCAAGTTTGGCATCCATCCAAGTTTGGCATCCAGTCAGCACTGGAAGGATGCACGCAATGATATTGTATGTTACTAAAAATGTTTTTGCTTTTTGTCTTTTTGGTATTTTATCGTTTTTCATTACCTCTTTTAGCCTGGCCGCACATTGTCCGAAATTTCTGATACGAAACATTTGAACGTCGGCCGGACCGCCACACCACACACTATCCGAAGCCTTATTCCTTCCGGCGAGTTTGAGCTCACTCGGCTCAGTACCAAATGTAAGACAGAGTAAGAGAGAGCGCGATCATAAAGTTAATATACCTATCGGAATAGAGAAACAATCCCGAGCTGTCAAGCTTAACCAAAATTTGATTTACATCTGTGTATACAATTATGTTTACGTGTGCGTGTAAGTGATGTACAAACATCTTGTAATTCGACAAAATATCGATCATGGAATAATAATTGTAAGATTGTAAACAAAATAAAATGGGATAAAATAAAACTGCATAGATATATAATAAAATTGTAATTTTGAAGTAAAATGTGACTTTTCTTCAAAATGCTTGCTGCATAATTGCATGAAGTTTTCTTCGGAGTCCAGTTTGGACGGTTAATTATTTAAAGCCATGAATTTCTGGTATCCAGGTCAGCAGGAAATCTGAAAAATTGGCCAAGTGTAAGTCGGACTCGCGCATGAAGGGTGACCGGTTTCAACCGGGCATTTTCTAAAACCCGACAGGATACGACACGACATGACGTCATGACACGATTCGACACGACAGGTTACGTCACGTGACAATATCAGTACACGACACGACACGACTTCACTAGACCCTATTAATTTTCAATTCACTCTCAATGAGCCCTTTTATTTGATGCCCATCTTGCAGAAGTGCTTTCAACTATTCCCCTATCTTGGATGAGCAGCCATATTGGATGTAGAATGACATTACATCTGTGGAAATTTCAGAAGTCTATTACTATTATAGTGGTTCTTGTTATACAGCCTGGACACAGAGAGACGGACGGACGGATGGACAGACGGACAGGCAACGAAGTCTTAGTAGTAGAGCGGGCTGCGGGACCTAGGACTTTGGGTGCGGAATCTTAAAAACGATGAATTATGTATGATAGTATATCAATATACTTAAACTAATTATAAACTACGGATGAGTATGTTATCATTTCAACATTCCTAGATAATTAGTATACTTAACTAAAAAATATTTTCATATCGATACAACTTATCGATAAATTGATGCAGCCCTAGTGTAAAATATATGAAAATTGTTTACACAAAATATCCTTAAATTGTGCACCAAGGCTAGTCAAGTTATGTTTTCCATATAATGAACCCTTTAAAGAAGTGAGTTATCAAAATCAATACCAATAACTCGTAGGGAATTGGCAAAAATAAACTTAAAACTAGACCCTGTCGATGTAGAATAATTCACCTGTGAAATGAATATTTGTCCGGGTTTTTTCGATGTGTGGATCCAGAATCATTCCACAAACAATAAACCATGTTTCTAGAGCAGTATTTCTAAAAACTATTCATTATTTAACTTAAAATCACAATTTTTCTGAGAGCCCAAATTGACAACGATCGGCCCAGGGGCAGACAGACTGTCAAACAGATGAAAAAAAAGCTATGCAACCTCAAATCACGCTTCTCTTTCTACCACGCAGTGTTACTGATAGTGGCATCTCGCTTGCTCAGGCCTTTGTTTCTCTATTCCGATAGGTATATTAACTTTATGAGCGCGATCCGATTTTCTGATCAGAAACATTTGAACTGCTATCGATCGACGTCATCTGACATAAAATTTCTGACGCCCGCCGGAACGCAATTATAAATTTCTGCCATCCGATAGACGGTATCTGACAACTCATCCGGACCGGACGTCAGACACAAAATATATGAGCAGATTGCGTTTCGGCGGGCGTCTGATATTATGTGTCAAATGACGTCGATCGGATGAGTACTCTGGTGTTTCGTCCCAAGGTTTTTATGCCCAGTGGGCCCAATGACCAGATTTGAATTATTAACATTTTTTTCATCTGGCGATTGGTCCCACTTTTACGATCCATTGTTTTCTGGCAAGAAATTTTGAAGTAGGGTTGGCACAAAAATAATCAGTTATAACGATAATATTGTTTTGTACATTTAATCCTTCGATCGCGGATTCTTGGAAATATATTGTTATTTTATTGTTGTCGCGGTCGCCGGTGTCCTTATGGGGGTTGATAGGTTAAAAGTCCAAAAGTCATAAAAAATAATTAGGTACTCGGGACTAATCGCCAACTAAAATAAAAATTCATATCTGGTCATTGGGCCCACTGGGCCCAAAAACTTTGGGACGAAACACCAGAGTACTCTGGCAGTTCAAATGTTTGTGATCAGAAATTTCTGACAATGTGCGGCCGGGCTTAGAGACCATCTCGACCAACTGTTTGTTACCCTTCTATCGATCTCTTTTGTCATTAATTTCGTGGGTGATATAATGTGGCCCAGATACACATATTCATCAACATATTCAATAGGCTACTTGGCCTATTTTTTTTCTTCATTCTAATCGCTTTTTAGTAATACATTTTCACCAAAAAACTAATACTTTAATAATTTAAACAGTAGAAACCCATAAAAATGTTGATTGAAAAATATGCCTTTTATATGGCGCCGAAAACACTGTCCGCCATTGTACCGCCATAGTGTGACGTCATGTTTTTTTGTATTTTATACTTTCTTTATTGAAAAAAGTTTTATTGTGCTAAGCGTACGAGTCTAACAGTGCCAAAAAACAAGAAAAGAATTTAGAAATCATTTGTAATATTAAACACTTTTGTAGAAAAGTTTTGGCCATTTCATTTCCCAACTACAATAAATGGAGATAATATATAAAACTGATGTTTTATTTCAATTATTCAAGAAAATATATATTATAAATTTTTCTAGGCTTATTCATATTATTTATGTACAAATAAACTTACATATAACGAGCGCGATAAATAAAAGATATTAAATTACAAATGGGATGACGTCACATCCAAGTCGGAAGTACCGTAAAAGCGTTTTCGTCAGTACAATTCCTATTTTCATAAAATCATATTTTCAAATCGACTTTATTTATCAATCATAAGCTTTTATTTGATAATAAGGTGAAATACGGTTTCCTAGGCCAAGTTCTACTAGAAATATGCACTTTTTCCATGAAATTAAATATATGTCAAGTAGCCTATTGATTGGTTTGCTACTACTATTGCATCTTTATTTCTGTTGGTCATGACTTTCGTTTTACTTGCATTCATGGACAGCCCAGCTTTTAGGCTTTCAGTAGATAACTCACTGAGCATTTTTTGTAGTTCTGCAGGTGTTTTTGCAAATAGTACTAAATCATCAGCAAACCTAAGGTTTGTTATGTTTTGTCAATTTATACTGATGCCATTGTTTTCCTAGTCTAGTCGTCTAAAACTGTCTTCTAGAACAGCCGTGAACAGTTTTGGGGACAAAGGGTCTCCTTGCCTTACTCCGTTATAGATTTTAAACTCTTCGCCAATTCCTTCTAGTTGTATTCTTGCTGTGTTGTCGTTGTAAATTTTTTATATTATGTTTATGTATTTTTGTTGTATACCTTGCTTTTGTAGGGCTTTAAAGATAGAAGTGTGAATTATCGAGTCAAAGGCTTTATTATTGTCCACGAAACCGATATTTTATTTTTATTTTTATTTATTGTGAAAACCAACAGCTTGTATACTTATAAAATTAACAAAGAGCGAGAGAGATATAATAATATGGTTGTCCGTATTCGTTTTGTTTTTCTATTAGTTGCTTTAAAGAATGAATATGATCAACTCTCGAGAAATCGTTACGGAATCCTGCCTGTTCTTTTGGTTGTTGTTCATCTAGGCTTTTGGTTAGACGGTCTAGGATTATTTTGCTGAAGATTTTATAAGTGTTTGCCATTAGACTGATGGGCTTGTGGTTATCGATTTTATTTTTGTCCCCCTTTTTGTGGATGAGTATTATAGTTGATTTTGTCCATTGTTGAGGTATTGTTTCTGTTGTAGTGATCATGTTAAAGAGCTCTGTTAGTGGCTGCACTAAAACATCTGCTAACCCTTTTAGAAGTTCATTTGTTATCATGTCCTTGCCGGTTGCTTTATTTTTTTTCTGGGACATAATGGCTTTTTTAGTTTCTGCAGGGAGTATGTCTGGGAGTTTTTCCTCGTTTATAGTGCAGTGGATTAAATCCTCGTTGTCTGTTCCTGTTTCCGGTAAGTTATATACGTTTCGATAAAAATCTGTGGCTGTTTTATTTATTATTTCTCTTTGTTTAGTTAAAATTTTAGCACCATTTCTGTTTTTTTTTATTTCAGGAATCCATTCTTTGTATTCTTTTAGAGTTTTAAGTGCTTTCTGTATTCCTGCCGTTTTTTCTATTTCGTGTCTAATATGTGTCAATCTTGATTCTTTCTTATGTTTCCTTATATTTATATTAATTTTTTTGATGATATCTTCTATTTGTTTCAGGTTGTTTTTTCCATCTTTTACTAGCCCTATTCTTATTTCCATAAGTTTTTTGGCTTCTTGTCCTAGCTTGTCTTTTGCTTTATATTGGATTCTTATTTTGTTTGCTATGGATGCAACGGACTTTTCTAATACTAGTGCCCCTAAATTATTAAAACTTATATAACCTAACTTTTTTACAGCAAGAAAGATGTCTAACACATCTGTTAGCATAAAGTTCAAGTCTGGGCTGACTGAGTCTGACCCGGAGCAGAAGCCTGTTCTGTTCATTGGACAGCCCGCCCACCTCTCTGCTCTGTCGTGGCAGGATGTCAAGTGCAAGTTGGAGCCACGAGTGACAGAAGAGGTAAGATGTTTATTAAGCCTTCAAGAATAGAGTGTATTCCCTCTTAAAAGGCCGGCAACGCAACCTGCAGCTCCATTAATGTTGCGAATCTCCATAGGCGACGGTAGTGGCTTTCCATCAGGAAACTCGTTTGCTCGTTTGCCCCCTTATTTCATTAAAAAAATGTTCAAGTCCATACTATCTATTTTGTCTAATACTATAAGAGTATGCTGTATGACTAAAAAAGAAAAATAATTGTGTGGAAGTTACATTCATACAAATAGTTTTTATACAGGGTTGAGATATACCAACTATGGACACCTTAGACATATAAACTTTGCTAACTTATGTAATTTTTACAGGCCTGGAAACGTGGGCTCTCCGTGGCTAGTGCAGGGGATACAGTAGAGCTATGGCCAAAAGCCGCTACAGTCGGGATCCTGCCACCCAAGGTGTCTCGTCATGCAACTCCGGCTCGGTCTCACGTCATCAGCAAGCTGGTGCGCAGCGCACTTCGCAGTGCTGATGATGAGTACATTGTGGTGAGTCATTTGTAAATTACTTGTACCATCGAGGAAGTTGATTCCTATGCAATTGACAGACCAACGTTATTTGGTCGAATATGTCAATTCAATGTTAATTATGATCTGTCGGCTGGGTTTGATGTAACGCAAACTACTTAGGCACAATAGACATAACTACCAGTAGTTCGACTGCAAAGAAACGGACAGGCTTCAATAACTGTCAAATTCGTCGGGTTTCACTCGGATTATGAATTGAATGTGCCTCGCGCTGGCTGATATAATTTATTTTTAAATATTTAAAAAAAAACTTTCAAAATTGGATTCTGTCAATTTTAATCGCATGTGCCAAAATACAAACAACAATACGACAAAAGAGGAATACGTCCAGCGAATATGTCATAGATTTAAATTCGTAGGTAACAAGTTAACAACCCTAGCGACGATTTTCGTCAAAATACGTCAACTTTAAAAATTTCAACATCAGTTCTAAGTCGGTGTACTCTATAATTCTGTCTACTCTGACTTAGGTCCCCGATTTGCATAGGAATCAACTTCTCTGACAGTACAGTATCATAATATCTTATTGTGTGCTTTGTATGAAAATAAATCTAGCAAATTCTATTATTGCAATTATTGTTCATTACTATTCATACTTTACTATATACTTCATATCTACTATCTATCCATTATTTATTTATTTTCATACAGAAAGAAAATATATCAAGTTAAATTGTTGCAATTGCTAAATACAATGTGTTGAAATTAAAGCAAACAGTTTATTTGTATTCTGTGTGAAGTGATAAATAAATATGAATGTTATCACTTATCACACTCATGACTCACAAGTAGGCTATAACAACACACACATAAAACTGATAAGCTAAAAAAACAGACCCTTTCCAATAATTATGTACTATATATTGTTTATAAATACATCTTGATTATAATATACCTTAGTTCTGTAATAATTGAAATGATTTTAAATTGTTTTGCAGCTGGTATGTCGCAAGAGAGACTTGTTGGCCAGCGCAGTTGCTATTGCACGCTGCGTGCCACTGTACTCTGCTCGCTCAGCACTCGGGCCCCTGCCCACCGATGGACCCACCAGCCCAGTCACTCCTACCAAGAGAAACCTGACGGTGGAAATACAATTGGCAAAGCCTGGTAAACAAATCACATTAATATTATAGTATATACTTAATGCCATGCTCTTACATAATAACATGCTACCTAACTTCTTGGTGGTCCCTAAAAGAAAATACTAATGCCTGAACAATTAATTACAGATTACTCCCAAGAGGGTGACTGTGAGGATGTGGAACTGATGGACCCTGTACTTCTGGAGACGACCCTGGCATCAGACGAGCTGAGCACCGTGCAGGATGTGGTCAACTCTGTCCGTCTAGCGGCCATGATCACAGACATGCCGGCTAATATCATGACCATTGACGCATTTATTGAGGTAATGTATTGTCAAGAGGTTACATAGAACTTTAAGACATAAAGATGAAATAGAAATGAAGTTATGTGCAACATTCGCGCAAAAACTATCCATTGTCCTTTCCCAGAAAATAATAAAATGTATGAATGTTTGTTGGTTTGAGTGTAAAGAGGTTACAGACAAACAATTTTAAATTATATATTAAAATTGTATTCAATTAAGTAGTTTATTTGTGTCTTCAATCATTTATCCCTAAATGATTTGAGTACACAAAATACCAGTCTTAAAAATAAATTAATAAATAAGTCTTAAAAAATCTCTTCTTAAAGTCTTAAATATAGTTACTAAGGGCCTGCTTCAGCACTTCCTGATAAGTGCCGAATAGGCTATTCACAAATTTTTTGACAGATTCTCCATACTTCGTCTGTCAAGTTAAGTGGTAGATAGCCTATTCGGCACTTATCAAGAAGTGGTGAAACAGGCCCTAAGCATTGTAATCTAAAAATCTATGATGCCATTCTATTTCTCATTACATGACATATTTGCACAACACATTGTTCAGTATTTGACCTTTCATTCCTTTCAGGAAGCGCACAAAGTGGCCAAGGAGCTGGACCTGGCTCCGCCCACCGTCATCCGAGGTGAGGAGCTGAAGGCGCGCGGCATGGGCGGTATCTATGGTGTGGGGAAGGCCGCGGAGCAGCCGCCCGCCCTAGTGGTGCTGTCTCACCGCCCGCCTTCGGCCACCGAGAGCGTGGCCTGGGTCGGCAAGGGCATCATATATGATACCGGTGGCCTGAGCATGAAGTCCCCGGTATGTGGATAGTTTTATTTAAACCAACTTTGATGAGATATGGAGATATTTTGACACATAGTATATTTTGAAACATTAGGATACGGGCGCTTTCGTGTGGACCAGTACCACTCGCAGGCGATGACACGCATGCTGTCATGCTACCTAAAAAGCGACCTGAGGTCATCTCAGCATCGCTGGGTGGCACATTAATTTTCTACCCTTGTGACAAATCCTTAAGATTATGTAGATTGTTGACAATAATTAAGATATATATTATGTAGATTGTCCACACAACCTAATCTAACATTGGTATTCCAGTCGTCGATGCTGGGTATGAAGGGCGACTGCGGCGGCGCGGCGGGCGTGCTGGGCGCGTTCCGGTCCGCCGTGCGCGCCGGCTGCCACGCCCAGCTCCACGCCGTGCTCTGCCTCGCCGAGAACAGCGTCGGCCCGCGCGCCACCAGGTACACACAGACACACACACACACACACACATGAAGGGCGACTGCGGCGGCGCGGCGGGCGTGCTGGGCGCGTTCCGGTCCGCCGTGTGCGCCGGCTGCCGCGCCCAGCTCCACGCCGTGCTCTGCCTCGCCGAGAACAGCGTCGGCCCGCGCGCCACCAGGTACACACAGACACACACACACACATGAAGGGCGACTGCGGCGGCGCGGCGGGCGTGCTGGGCGCGTTCCGGTCCGCCGTGTGCGCCGGCTGCCGCGCCCAGCTCCACGCCGTGCTCTGCCTCGCCGAGAACAGCGTCGGCCCGCGCGCCACCAGGTACACACAGACACACACACACACACACACACATGAAGGGCGACTGCGGCGGCGCGGCGGGCGTGCTGGGCGCGTTCCGGTCCGCCGTGTGCGCCGGCTGCCGCGCCCAGCTCCACGCCGTGCTCTGCCTCGCCGAGAACAGCGTCGGCCCGCGCGCCACCAGGTACACACACACACAAATAGAAAAGGGAATGACCAAAAATGGATGGAATTTGGTCCAAATGTCTACCACTAACGAGATGTATACAGGGTGTAAGAAAAATAAGAGATAATATGGTACTTTACTGCTACTTCTAACAGTCAATTCTATATACGTTACGCATACACACTAAACTATTATCACTTTATTTTGTTACACCCTGTATGCATGGAAAAAAACATTTAAACATGCTAACATAATGAGTGACTGGACTGACTGGCCTACGCCAGTTGGCAAATTTTATAATATGCAGAGAGTTTATTAACGAAAAATTTTAATTTTACAGGCCTGATGATATCCACCAGCTGTATTCAGGAAGGACTGTGGAGATCAACAACACTGACGCTGAAGGTAAATCATAATTTTTACTGCTTTAAAAATTATTACTGATTGTTATAGGCACTAGATGCCGATAAACATAATGATAATACACTAGTTGACGCCCGCAACACTGTTGCGACAAAGTTCGTTTATTTCGCGTGAACCTTAAATTTTTCCGGTATAAAAATATTATGTCATTTCCCGGGACTCAAAGTATCGCCATACAAAATTTCAGAAAATAGGTTCAGTGGTTTGGGCGTGAAGAGGTAACACACAGTCACACTTGCGCATGTATAATTTCTTGTGATGATAATCTAAATTTCACTTGAAGGGCGTCTGGTGCTGGCGGACGGCGTGACGTACGCGCACCGCGACCTCAAAGCCACAACCATCGTCGACATGGCCACGCTCACCGGGGCACAGGTAAAGAAAAACGTTTATTGTTTTAGTACAGCGCTTGTAGTACCCGTTTGCAAGTTAGTAAAAGCCTTAAACTTAAACTTATATCGATCATGAATGACATCTATAATATGTGAATTATACCTTGAGTCTTGAGCACACCTTTTTATTGTCATAGCATTAGTTTCTATAGAAAAATAGACAAAAAGGTTCACGTAGGCCCATTATGTTTCAAAGTTTTTCTGTTCTCTTGCGTTCCTACTGCCGTCATGGGTAAGGACTAAAGTGGAAACGGTGCAGAAAAATTCTTATAAAATATCTAAAAAGCTTATAAAATGTGCCTTGTTTAACTTGGCACTTAGTTTAGTTGCCTAGTGCCCACCTATCCTATTTTCTAGTTTCAAATCATAAATATCAAAACATTATCAGGGTGAGCGAAGCGAGACCTAGTATATCCCACAAACTGTACATTTTGTGGTACACTTTACGGAAAAACTATCACACCTATTGATTTGTTCTTTAACATAGTATTTTTTATTTATATTTAGATGTGTTATCATCAGTCAGCCAAGGTTTTTTATATTATGTAGATTTGTCACACTCAATGAAGGTGTGACGACACGAGCCCTCACAAAGCTCGGCTTTTAGCTATAGTTATTACTAACAAGAAAAGTTTAAAGATTTCATCTTCCCTCAGGGCACAGCGACGGGCAAACATCACGCGGCAATTCTCAGTAACCGCGACGCACTGGAGGCGCGGTGCGTGCGCGCCGGCCGCGCGGCGGGCGACCTTGCGCACGCGCTGCCCTTCGCCCCCGACCTGCACTTCCGAGAGTTCAGCAGCTCCATGGCCGATATGAAGAACAGTGTTGCTGTATGTTGAACTCAGATACTCATTAGTCATTATACTAGCGCCTAAGGGTTTATTCAGACCGCAACGCGACGCGACAGATGCATTTCTAAATAATTATATGGATTTGACAGATTCACAAGACGTCCCACGCAATTGAAATCTGTCAAATCATATAAATTTATGCCGCGCCGCGCCACGCCTCGCCTCGTCGCGTTGCGGTCTGAATTGACCCTTAAGTACCCCGCAAATGATCAAATTTGTTTGACATGTTTGACGTAATTTACGTTTTCATCAAACAGCAACGCAGACGAACAAACAAGTTTGTCAAGCAATTAGCTAGAATCGGTTTGAGATCATAAGATCTTGTTTGACAAATACAGCAGAACACGTTCAAACACGTTTGTCAAACGCTACGCCAGTGAAAATTTTCCTCAAACAGGTCAAACACGTAGTTTGTTTGACAAACGCTTCAAACAAAGCTGTACACTATCAAACTGTTTGACAAACACGTAAAATTTGACAAACAATTTGATCGTTTGCGGGATACTTTAGAGCGTTACACGGCGCGTTGCGTCAGCGTATAATCGACGCAGCGCTGCCGTTTGACGCATAGCCGGCCACACGGGCGCTGCGTCATCGCAGCGTTATTGCGAAGCAGTCTTAACGTCAACACCCTCTCCCGCTTCGTCTCGGGGGCTGCTGTCCGTCATGTGTGCGTTGGCGTTGCGACGACGCAGCACGCCGTGTGGACTGGCTCTTAGGGTCAGTTCAGACCGCAACGCGACGCGCAGATGCATTTCTAAATCTGTACTGAATTGACAGATTTCAAGTGCGTGAGACGTCTTGCGAATCTGTCAAATCCATGCTTTAGAAATTCATCTGTACGTCGCGTCGCGGTCTGAATTGACCCTAAGGTTTTAGTGATCCAGTGATTCAGAGTGTGGCTCTTGATTTATCGTGGATTCGATTCCCGCGTTGCTGATAGACACCACGGAAATACAAATTATATGTGTCTTCAAAAACACTGCCTAACCTTTAAATAGCCACTATCCTTTCATACCCTTTATTAGGCTTCCGGTTACTTTCACTGAGCGAAAAAAACAATATTTCACGCTGGTTTTCTGTCAGACCCTGGCGAGTCGGCCCATTCGCTCCGAAGTCGAGTTTTTTGCGAGCATGTCCCCCTTCACAGGATCGCGGCAACGCGCAGCCGTCGTGTGCCGGCCTATTCGTGCTGTCGCATCTCGGGTTCGACTACCCCGGCGACTGGCTCCACGTCGACATGGCCTCGCCCGCGCACATCGTGAGTATAACACATGACACTGGCATTTATACCAGAGTAGACAGAACTAAGGAATACACATAAAGTTAGTATATCTAGCGGAATAGAGAAACAAAGGCCTGAGCAAGCGAGATGTCACTATAAGCAGCTATCAGTAACACTGCCTGGTAAAAAGAGACTGACTGCTTCTCTACTGGAACAAGCAGTACGGTACGCTAGCGCCGCGTGTGCGGGACATATTATACGCCGCGTTACCGGTGAAACGGGGTGTATAGAATTTGCGGGGTGAATAGTAAAAACGTTG
This sequence comes from Polyommatus icarus, assembly GCA_937595015.1. Classification (NCBI taxonomy): domain Eukaryota; kingdom Metazoa; phylum Arthropoda; class Insecta; order Lepidoptera; family Lycaenidae; genus Polyommatus; species Polyommatus icarus. The sequence continues at coordinate 28,569,332 of OW569321.1, read as the reverse complement.
GGGTAAATACTATAGTATGGGGAAATGGGAATAGCAACGAATGAGGGGCGAATAGAGATAAATTAATGGGGTTGTCAAAAACTGTCAACTGAACTAAATAAATACTTTCATAGTTGCAAAAAAATATGGTATACACAAATCGGCATTGTATCGTCACAGTTCCCGGGATATGAAGAGACATGGAAGCCAAAGAGCTTTATCCGATGATACTGAAATGTTCCTAATAACGAGATAACATAAACAAATGTGCAGAATGGGGCTATCCTTATATATAAAAAATAAAAATTGGAATAAATATGTTGTTTGATTGATTGAATTCAGATCATAACATTCTGTACAAATGAAATCAGTTTAAATAATTGTTTAATACAATTTTTTTAAATAAAAAATATCATATTTTATATACCTATTAAAACAAGTTTAAAATACACAACCTTACGTTTTGCATGTTGGTCAAGTATTTTTGGCAGCCCTTACAGTTTTTCCATTCACCCCTTTACATGTTTCTATTGACCCCTGTTGCTGGGTAAATAGAAATGGTACATATTTTTTTTGTAAATCTAGTAAATCGTTTCATATGGTTAAAAAATATTGTAACAGCTCTTTCTCTTTATTACCGGACATGAAATGAAGTCATTTTAGACTTTAAAAATAAGTTACAGGCTACACATTCTTGGGACAAAGTTGAAAATCATTGCTATTCACCCCGTTTTACGGTACTGCGGTGTCATGTATGTACAATCATTTCGATGTCAAAAGTACTTTCTGTTGTTGAACTCATTTTACGTCGTATTACTTCGGGCGCTTGTCTAAGAATGAAAGAATCAACGCGTGCACAGGGGTACATTACATAAAACCGCAGTAACACGGCGTATACGTCGCGCACACGCGGCGCTAGCGCAGCGTACTGATTGTTCAAGTAGAGAAGCGGCGACAACGCGACGTAAGCGCCGCGTTGTCGCTGCGTCTGTTTCGATTCTACAAAATGTGACCCGAATACATGCATACTTTGTGCAAAAAGAGACCCGAATATGCAAGAATTTTGTGTAATAAATAATAATTGTAGAAGTGGCAATCATTTTCAACGGCTTTATTTTGTCAATTTGAATAGTGTTTCGTAGCTATTGTGATATTATTTTAGTGTGCGAAAAGAACCTTGACAACCAAATTCAAAACGATTGAAGTATGGCAGTTATGTTTCCTTAGATTTTATTATTCGTGGGGTGTAAGTTGTAATACATCCATTTATGCTGTGTAAAAGATTGATAGATCAAATAACAGGTTAAATTCTTCAAGGTATAAAATTTAAATTTTTCAGTTTTTATATTATAACCACTTGCCTGGACTTTGCCACAGGAACAATGTATTCTGGAATCGAAAGTGTTTTAGAACGATAAGCTACTTTAACCTAAAGCAACTTCCATTCCCATTAAAAAGCGTGTAGTCATTTTCGTATGAAAGAGTAACAAAAATCGATCCATATTTACAAAGTTTTTGTAATACTGTGTATCCTAAAGGAGTTTGTGATATATTATTTCTAACACCTAATTTGTATTCTTTACAGGGTGAGCGTGCCACGGGGTACGGAGTAGCGCTACTGAATGTGCTGTTTGGTGGATACTCCAACAGCCGTCTACTGAAGGCGCTCAGCCCGCCGCAGTAAACTAGCAAGCCAACCAGTAAGCTAGCCAGACAACCAGTGAGTTAACTAGCCAACCAGCAAGTTAATTAGCCAACCAACTAGTTACTAGCCAACCAGCAAGTGAACCACCAGATATTCATCAAGAAAACTAGCCAACTAGCAAGTTAACAAATCAATAAAAAAATTACAAAGCAACCAGCAAGGAAACTAGCTGACCAGCGAGATAAGCCAACTATCAATACAAACCAACTAAAGAACCACCAAGTTATGTCATCATTCAGATCTAGATCAGCATTTTTTTAAATAATGGATCTGGTAAATGAAGGGAATACCTACCTAGTACCTACCTAACAAAGTTCACCTTTGAACCAATGAACCAGACTGTGTCAAGAGTCAAGACTCAAGAATAGAAACAAGCTAGTTAAAAGATAGTGGATAAAATAAAAATGTATTTGTAATATGGTGCCACTAAAGAATCTTATCATTTATATTTTATGCATTTTAATATGTCTTTATTTTTATAAACATAAGTAAAATAATATAAACTGTATTTTAACAACACTAACATACCTCAGATAGACTTTTAATAAAATGTGAGGCTTATGAGATGTAAGTTAAATTAAGATTTAGCATTTGTCACAACTAAACCATACATCTTTTTTAATTTTCATGATTATTTTTTAATAATAGGTTTCAAACATAATGCAAATATTGCTATACAAATAAAATCCAAATGTGTCAGTTTTATAAGCTTAATATACAAAATGTTAAAACTTAATAGACTGTACCAGTTAGATTATTCTTACAATAAAGACAATAATGTATACAGAAAGTCCTAATTAATATCCAATAAATATTTGATAATATTTGTAATAGTCGCTAGGCAATATTTCGTTGTTACCCAATCAATTAGACCCATAGTGGCAAAAAATACCATCTACTATGGTTGTATAATAAATCATTTTTATGATTATTATTAATATAACTTACGCCTTTAGTACACCGACGTTGCGAACGCGAAACAGCGGCGAACCGATTTGCTGTCTCACTCGCCACACGGCAATGCGTTATATGGCATCTCACTCTATAGCTATGTCCACATTATGCACTTTCATGTTACGGGCATGCCTCACGTTTGCTGGTGACTGCGCTATAACGCATGCCCTTGATGAACAGAAAAAGGCACAGTGTAGACAAAGCTTATTCCTGTTTCGCAGATATTTCGCGTTTAGCAGCGTCGGTGTACTAGAGGCGTTGTTGTTGTTTATGACGGTAGATTTTTCAAAGAACTACCAAGTGTGCCGTTTTCATACCATTCATTCAAGATATACAAACCATTTAATTTGTAGTAAAACTATACATTGTCATGTGTTCACCATTAAATAGGATTGTATTAAAGGTTTTCAAATATTTTCTGTTTTATTTTAATCAAGAAAATATTCTAGTTCCACAGCTTGCCATCAGATGTCAATGTTTTTCGGGGCAGACCGGTTTGAGTAAAAGACAACGAGCAATTTATTTTCTTTAATTACCATCGTTAATATTTTAATATTACGTCACAATTTATTTACTTCAATTAAACAATGCAACTACTCAGTACAAATAAAAAGTAAATGCACATTGTTATCAAAAAATGCGACTTAAGAATAAAAAATCAGACTTAAATTTGTTTAAACACATTGAAGTTTACTCAACAACAAGTATTATGCTTTTATTTATTGCAATAATTCCCATTTCATTTAAAGTTCCAAAGTATCACTTAATAAGAAGATACTTACTTAAATTAAAAAATAATAAGATGAATTTTTGAATTAAGTATTTTATTATTTTTTATTTTATCTTAGTTTCATTTTTCTCATAATATTCTGAATAAAATACATAAATTCAAATACGTAATAAAAAAAAGTACATACTCAAGCTATTCTATTAATTATTATTATATAATATCTAAATAAAATATTGAATGGCAAGGTATACCGTATATTATAAAAAATATCAAAAGTTTTTTTGATTAGCCTAAAATGTTTGGCAAGTATATTTAAATAACAAAATACAATTGTACACTATACCATGTACAATTTTAAGCTAAAATTGATAAATTTTCAAAAATTCGCAAAATTTGTCCCGTTTATACAAATGCAATATTTCAAGCAGTACTTTGAGTAATACAAATATTTTTCAGTAGCGCTTGGACTATAAAATCTGGAATAATTCGGAAGGCCGAGACATTGAGAACACTGAAAATAACTTCCATCTTTCATTTCAATATTCTCGCGTTCCAGATATCCGATTTCATAGCTCCAGGCTAGTCGGTGTGTTATGAATTTGGTAAATTCAGCATAATATTAGTTAAAGAATGAATTAATCTCTGGTGCCAGTTCCGTAGTTGGCACCACCAGCTCTGTTCAGCGCGTCCCTGAATTGGTCGATGTCTATTTCAGCTTGACTCTCAAGTTGGAGTTCCACAGCAAAATTCTGAAAAAGAGACCGCACATTTCATTAATATTTTTGTGTTTCTGTGTTGTGGAGTGAGCTGAGGCAGTATTAGGCCGTGTTCCACTGACGCGGAGCGGAGCTTAGCGGTGCCGAATTGACCAATCACCATGCTCGAAATCTTCGCTCCGCTTCGCTGTCATTCCGCTGGAATAGCACGATTGGTCAATTCGGGCACCGCTAAGCTCCGCTCCGCTTCAGTGGAAACACACCCTTAGGTATCCAAAATCTTCCCAGCCGCAAAAAATAATTATGCACGAGAAATTCTAGTTTTTAAATGAAATAGCCGAGTCACGAGCCGAATGTACTATACAATATAAAAATAAATTACATAACTTGACGATTAATTATTTTTATATTGGTAAATGACTAGTAGATTGGACAGTACCAGTCATTGGAAAAAGCACAAAAACACAATATTTATGTTGCTTTAAAAATTTCCTGTTTTTAAAGTAAAAGAACGCCTGTTTTTAAAGAAAAACAGTCAGTTTTTAAAGCATGATTAATAAATAAGGTGTTTTTGTGCTTTATCCAATGACTAGTACTGTCCAATCTACTAGTTATTTACCCTTTTTTTTTTTGATATCGCAGGGGAAACCCATCATGGGTGCCCTGGGTTGGGTACCCCGGGGGTATGTGAGACTCTTACTCACTAAAACCACCTGCGGTTCGCCTTCAGCCGTATAACGGAGGGAAATCCCGGATCTGTCTAACACAGGACTCCCTCCACGACTGGCCGGTCTATAATCTCGGACCGGACTGCCACCAAAGTAAGGGAACGCTTAGGCGAACTAAAGCGTTCCCCTCGGCGCCGGGACTGACAAAGCCGGGCAGGTTCCCATCCTGACCCGGAGCCCCGTTAGACGAGAGATTGGAGGTTCGCGTAGCGACGCCTCCGCACTCCCGTCCTACGCCGGCGGAGCGGCAGAGAGGTGGGATCATCCTCTCTGTTCCGCTCTGCGGCCTCTTTCTGTGAAAGGACGGTTTCACAGAAAGAAACCGCCGCCTGCCAGGCCTCATCACTCTCGAGCATGCAGCGTACCATGCTCGGGAGTGACAGGTCTCCACCTAGCACTGCCACGAGATCGTGGCGCTGCACGGCCCAACGATCGCAATTCGCATACCTCAAGAGTATGCTGGGCCGTGTCCTCCGCAGCACCACATTCATGGCAGGCTGGCGTTGGCTCTCTCCTGGCAACCCTACACAGGTACTCACCGAAGCACCCGTGTCCGGTGAGTACCTGTGTAAGGCGGAAGGTGAGGGGTTTCTTCTTGCGGCGCATCCACGCCACAAGAACTGGACGCAGAGACTCAGCGGTACGTTTACCGTACCGGGTCTGCGCCAGATCCTCACCCCACCTTCGTAGCAACCACTCTTGCCCCTGCTTTCGCACCCGCGAGAGCTCCTCCCAATTCGGTGACTCACCGAAAAGTGACCTCCTTTGAAAACAAAGAGGCGCACCTCGGCGAGCACCACTAGTTATTTACCCAGTAGCTTTTTCTTATCTAAAGCCGGCTGTACACTCTCGCCGAGACACAGCGAGGCGGCCCGAGTGCGAGAGTGTAAATGGGTGCGCTCGCCTCGTCTCGCCTGTCTCGGACCCTCTCGGTCCGTTGTCGGTATTTTGCGCCCGAGACAAAGGATCTCGCGAGGAAAACGAGCGCACTACTGTACACTCTCGCGTCTAAATAATAATGACCATTTCTTTGATCCCGATAAAGGCATTAAATATCTACACGTTTTACCAAAAAGCAGGAAGATGGATGCATTAGAAGCGCTGGAAATAAATAGACACAAGAAATATGGGAATCTTCTTAACGATCAGACATGCCTCTCAAATTCTATATTATTACAGGATACTTAACATTTTATTAGACATAATTTTATTTTAAGTTTGACATTTAATTTAGTATTAGAAATTTTACATAATATTGACATTGGCATTACTTTGACATGATTTATATGAATTTATTATTTTATGACATTATTTATTTAACAATTGACATTTTATGAATTATTATTATAATATAATTATTTAGTAATTTTAGTTATAGGACATTTAAATCGAATTGTTGATCTATTTAATGTAATTATTGTTTTTTAATTGAATCTTTTGACTCAGTTTATATTAATTATGTTGCTATTTGAGTACAACTCCTATTTTAGTCATTAATTTATTAATATCAAAGGTTTATACTTTATATCAAAGGCTATAAGTACATTTAAAATTTAGTTTGTAATTTTTTGGTAGAAGAAATTGTTTTTGGTCGAAAATTGTACTAAATGGTAGAAAGTTTTTCATGATGCTGACAACCCTATTTTTGTTTACCAATTTTTTAAAAATTTTAAAATTACCTGCACTACACCTGATGATGATTTTATCGAAACCGGTCGTGTAAAACAAAATTGTAATAAAATAAATTAATAAAAGTGGAAAAAGTGTATAAAAAGTGTAAGTTATTACTGTGAAAATTAAATATGATTATAAATCTTTGGATTACAATGATATCTTTCGATGCATGGTGAATGGTGAATGGTCGTTTTCGTCCATCTTGTCTGAGTTCTTAACTGCGATTAGAGAATGTAGCGAGAATGTACATGATCGCACTCGGGCAAGGGGCTCTCGCACGAGACTCTCGCCCGAGAGCTCTCGGCGAGAGTGTACAGCGGGCTTAGCTTTGTGTTTCTTCTTCTTCTTTAAAAATGGCCTCCCATAAGGAATAGCCAGTGTCAGTAATTAGCTTTGTATTTAAACACTAATAAAAAAAAACGTCACATTGACAAATGACATTCGACACTTGACAATGACAGTTTTAAATTTTATGACAAAGTCTAAACAGAATTTGCGGGAACGGAAATAATTGTCCCGATTATTATTGTTCTAAAGTGCAATAATGGATGGAATATTAGCTAAAGTGCCCGGGCGAGATAGCCACATTAATGAATTGATTGAATTACTCGGCGAAGATGACGAACCCTTGCCGGTTTCGTTGTTCATCAGCGGAAGCATGGCGACCGGCAAAAGTTTGTGTGTGACGACTGTGCTTCAACATTTAAGACTTAAATTTGTTGTAATTGACTGCATAGAGTGCTACTCCCCGAGGATAATATTCGAGGCGATATTAACGGAACTGGATGAAGACGATTTGGAGGTTAAATGTGATTCGCTATCTGAATTTATAAACGTTTTCAAAACACTAACATCAGAGAAATTTCAAAACAAACCTATTGTTTTAGTATTCGATAGAGCAGAGAGACTGCGTTGCATGGATAGTAACATCATCAGTACATTTTTAAGACTCCGAGAGTTCTGCAATGTGAATGTTTGTACTATTTTTATAACTCACCTGGTTTATGATAACTTTTACTTCAAAATGGGTGTGCGTGAGCCGATAAAAATCTATTTTCCCAATTACAATAAAGAGGATTTGTTTAAAATCATATTCGAAAGCCACAAAGTGTATTTACACCATGTTTTTAATATATATCAAGTTGATGATGATCTCGTAGATGAATTGAGCAAACCAGAGTTGTTTGCTAATTTTCTGAATGCGTTCTTGAGTGTGTTCTATAGACCCTGTCGGGACCTAATCGAGCTTAGGTACATGGCAAAAACGAATTTCATTAAATATTGTGAGCCAATAATAAAACATGAAATCAAACCCACGGACTTGGCCAAACTGTGGCGCCATATCGCCCCCATTCTTAAATCCAACTTGGAGCTTTTGTATCTTAGAATAAACAACACAAAAAGTCTGACACAATCACCGGGAAAAGAAAATAGTGATGTGGAGTGTCACAGTTACAATTATGAGAAAACCCTAAAAGAGGAATTGATGTCCACGAAAACATTCGCACAGAGTTTTGAGTTGCCATATTATGCTAAGTTTCTTCTGGTCGCTGCTTACCTGGCAAGCTATAACCCACCAAAAGAGGACAAGAGACTGTTTATGAAGAACCACGGCAAGCAACGCAAGAGACTTCAACAGATTAAAGCAAAGGCAAAAATCAATGAGAAGCTAAACACGCAGCTTGGGCCAAAAGTGTTCACTTTGGATAGGTTGCTAGCAATATTCTATGCTATTCTAGAAGAGAGAATAGGTTTAACGAGCAATTTACTGGCTCAGATAGCCACTCTAGTGGAGTTGAAGCTCATCGCTGGCACCAAGGAGATTGATTTAGATTCAGCTAAATATAAATGCATTGTAGGATATGACTTCATATCCGCCGTAGCCCAGACCATCGGATTCAATGTCAAAAAGTACCTGTATGACTTTATCTAGTTCTAAAAACTATCAAGTGATTGTGTAGAGATTGGTGAACCTTCATAAGTGATAAAACTGATAAACTAAATCACAATTTGGAGAGATGTTGCTAAGTAAAACTCGTTTGCAGTTTTAGTAAAGTAAGTCAAAAGTATTTTTCTACTGTCTAAGTTGTAAGCTATTTATTTGTTTGTATTGTTATATTATTTATTTTAAATAAAAAACGAATAATGAACTATTGTTTTTTAATGATAATATTTTTTTATTAGATAATGAATATTATTTTTATATGGGAATAATAATTTTATATTGTTGTATTTTATTGCATACAATCAAGATAAATTATATAACTCGTGCTAAGATATAAAAAAGGCACTTACTGATATGATATCTTTGATGATAGCTTTGTCGGTGGACATTTTGGCTCGGTTGATCACAGACACGTTGGGACCCACCCAAGTCACAAACAGAAACTTCTTCCGTTTCGACAACTCATCGCCCATTTGTAACCTGAAATAATACTTAAAATTAATTATAATTAATATTAGCAAAGTCAAAGTAATGCAATATTAGGGTCAGCTTCAACTCACACCAAACACGATGCAGCATGCATTGTCGAGAGTTCTTTTTGGCAGCGGATTCAAATAAATGTTTATTCATTGCATACTGTATAAAAAGTCAGAAAAAAGCAGGAACCGCTTTTAGAGCGCCTTCACATTACGTCGCAACTCGCAAGCAGTGCGGCAGCAGCGCTGCAGCCGCGCGACTTCATACAAAAAAGTCGTGCGGCTGCCGCACCACTGGCGCCGGCGACGTAATGTGAAGGCAGCCTTACGTCTGAACACAGTTTAAAAGAGTGCAAATAGTAATAAAACTCACCTAAGGTATCCGAACGCGCGCTCATCATCAGCAAAATGCGTCCTGAATTCCGTGAAGTCGCTGCCTCGTCCAGAACACACTATCCGTGCTCCTTCGAATTTGAACACCGCCCTGAAAAGATAAAAGAAATTGTTAAATCGCAGGACGATTGAGTATCTTGGCAGATGTTTTGCAAACAGTAGGCGGCCTCGCAGTTTTCGCGAAATCGGCTACTAATCACTTCAAAAAAGTCCTAAAAATACGGCGACAAATAAGTACCTAGATGCACAACCAAGCTTATCTCTTCTTCAAGAAGTTAGGACGATAATAACTTTTCCAGAATATCGGACACAAAAACGTTTATCAAGTCTGCCAGTTGTTCCTAGACCATTGGGTTATACCAGTGGTCTCCAACCTTTTTTTCATGCGGGCCACAAACATGTTTTGGTCTTGGTGACCCGGGCCGCAACTAAATTTTTTTAGGGTTCAAAAATAACATTCTAAATTGACGATTTAAAAGTGGAAAAAATTTCACGACTATCACGACGACTACATTATTTTGTCGGTGGTCGTGAATTTCAAAATGGTTTAACATCACGCGGGCCACAATTACTAAAGCCCGCGGGCCGCGGGTTGGGAATAGCGGGGTTATACGGTATACCGTATACCGTTTTTTTAACGCCAAGAAATGCATTTGTACGCATTCCGCGGGGGATGAGGGAGATACTGCCGCGGATATTATGTGGGAATCGCTCGAAAGCCCTACCCACTGAAACTGACGGTGCGCGACCGCAACTCCACCAGCAATTCAGGGTTGGTTCTTGATTCTTGCTGCACGTAAAGCCTTTCAGAGTTATTTTACTTGTTTCTATGGGTATCGTTGTATTAAAAGTGCTCTTAGCAAGGTAATTCACAATTATTCGCGTTCGACTTAGATTCGAAAACGATAGGTGTGAAAAGCGTCTATTGGGTGTTAATTCAGGAAATTCGCATTCTGAAGAGGAAGTATGATAACTCTGAAGTCACTTTACTCTTTAGGCAAAAAGACCCCTCTGTGGTACTCTGAAAGCAATGATTACCACTCCGTGGGTGAGCTGTCGGCTCTGACGTCCTCGTACGCGGCCCGCACCGTTTCCCGGTCAAGTCCCGTCGTCATCGTCACCTGCAACAAACAAATATCTTTAACAGAGACCAATAACCAATAACGCCTTTTAAAAATAAACCAGCACGTAGGTGGTCCGTCGGATTACGCTTGCACGATCAAAGGGATGTAATTTTCTATAGAGAATCTCGAAAACGTCGTCTTAAGGGTGTGTTTCCACTGACGCTGAGCGGGGCGGGAAGGAGCTTAGCGGTGCCCGAATTGACCAATCGTGCTATTCCAGCGGAAGCGAAGCGGAGATTTCGAGCATGGTGATTGGTCAATTCGGCACCGCTAAGCTCCGCTCCGCGTCAGTGGAAACACATCTTGCTTTAATAGTCTACAGTTTGGAGTAGTCACTTGCAATTATGGAAGACTATGGTACTGGTTTTTACAATAATTGTAATAGCCGCAAAAACGATTATGGGTACAAAGTAAAAAGCTCGTATTTCCAGTTTCCCAGACTGATGTAGAAGTTTTTGTGAAAAAATGCTGTGAACTGTTATTTGGTCTTAAGCTTTTGCTACCGAGAGCATAATTATATTCAATCCTTCGATCGCGGATTCTTGGAAATGCTATTGTATTATATTGTTGTCGCGAATCGCGCTGCTGCTCTTCCCATAAGAGCATCTTGGAAGGATTAATTACTTGGATAAGTCGATGCAAATGTTTTTTTTAATCGTCAGTTGGTTTTAGTTGAAGTCATCGAAAGTCTTATCTGCTTATTATATCCAAGTAGAAACAAGTAGACACGTATTATAATAATATATCTGTGGACTGTGTGGCAGAGGTACAGCAGCAAAATGTTGGGATCACAATAATTATTTACCTTAGAAGAAATAGATAATCTGGATATGACTGAGTGGCAGGAATTTATTTCACTGAAATCATCGGGATCTTCTCTGTCAATGTTTATTTCATTTATTTGTTGTGGTTTCGCGCAAGTCTCAATTTTATCTGTGATTTTGTACAAAATGTTTTTCAGTTCGTCGACGCTTTTGGAGAGCAGTTCAAACTTGTGTATCATTTTTTTCTGATTGATCGTTAGTGTTTCGATGCGCTGCATGAGATAATCATCCATTTTGTAAATATTTTGCTTTAATTGCGGTATGGTTTTGAAAGATAATATGACAAAATTACGCGGCAGCCGGCAGGTGTCAGATGTTGTTTTTGTTTAGGTATTTTTTATGACTTTAATTATTGGCAAAGCAATGATGAGTAAAAAAGTTCGAAAACAAAGATTGCGCGTGCAGCAAAAATAATTTACATAATATTGTGTAATGTAATTATTTATAATTACACAGGTGTTATTAAGAGCACTAATTATCAATTTCACTTGACTTTCTATTTACACATGTTACAAAATTACTACGTCTTAACTAGAGGCAATATTTAAAAGACTGTATGATTTGTAAATTGTACGCAAAGAGAAACTAATTTCTCGTTTGCCAGCTACTGGCACGAGCCTGATCATGTTTACGATTATTGTACCTACCTACTTTGGTTTGATTTAAACGGTTTATATTGACTGGTCCCGTATCTCTACAAGTCCCCTACTTCTAGGAGGGCTCTGCTCAGAAGCGGTGCGTGCCTTGATAGAAAATTAGTTTGGGGCCTTCAGAAAAGGTAACTTTCGTACGTCGCGTTGATCGCCGCAGTAGCCCGGGGATATGGCAGATACGACGGTAGCTACGATATTGGCTCTACACTCTTTCTAGGTGCAAAGTAACACCCTTAAGTCCCACTTGCGCAGATCTGGTTTATAGTTAACCCTGTCGTCACTTAACTCTAAGTATAAAGAGGTTAACAGAAGGTATTTAACACGGTGTTACCTTTTACTAAGAACTTAAGCAGTTCTAAAGTTTTAACGCGTTGTGTAATAATTAAATAGTCTAAAATACTTTGAGCGGTCTCACTGATTTCGCATGATTCTTACTGGAACATTGGCAAGTGAGTGGCATCTAACAATGTTGTGAGATGCGAAATTACTACGGCTTTGCTAAAAAACATTCACGGCTCGTTGGCATCAGCACGCAGCGAGAAGAATTCCTACTTAGCCATTAAAATCACTTTCTTTTCAAGGAAAACGAACAGTAGATCAGTGGAACGAGGGTGTAACCTTGATATCACTTTTAACATAACTCCTACCGGACCTCAGCGTAATTAATCCTTCGATCGCAGATTCTTGGAAATGCTATTGTATTCTATTGTTGTCGCGATCACCGGCGCTCTTATGGGGCTTGAAAAATTAAATTAGGTTAGTGCTGAATGATGATATTTATTTGCGTAATAATTATTATAAATTGCATTCCTTTTTATTAGCTACTAAATTACGCCCGCAACTTCGTTAATCGCGCAGAAACAGTCCATGTGAAGAATATAATAAAATTCACTCAGCATCACAATCACTTTATTCAGACTTGGCAAAGCTTCTCCCTTACAAAATCGTTCAGTCACCCCCGTGTCGGTTTTCCCAAGTACCGCCATTTTTCTACCACTTTAAAAAACAATAATCAACCGTCACTTTCAAATATTACAATAACATCCGGAATTACAAACAAATACAAATCAGCAGTATAAATTCAAATTAAAGTACAGTTTATAAATATTATATGAATATTAAATTATCATGTACTGTTTTAATTATATCAACTAAATTATATTCTCAACAATATATTTTGTCTTGTGCCGTGTTTGTTGCTTCCACCTCGACTTTACGAGGTTTATGTATTGATGATGTTAATTCCTATCTGTTTAATCCTTCGATCGCGGATTCTTGATGACATGACACCATGAACCACCATTAGGGTTGTAGACAGATCCAGTGAACCTAGCGGCCATAGAGTACCTATTAGATAATGTTATAAGACCATACTTAAATCATAACATCTGCCGCATAATACGGAAACAACAAGTCTTTGTTAGAATGTGTGGCAGTAGTGAAGTGTACCAAGTGTCCTGTGTCCTAGTCAGTTATTAAGGCCAGACTATCATACAAATTCAACATCCGGCATTTTGTTTATTACCCATTTGGTTTATGAGCGGAAGTGTATAGTTTAGAGATTGCTTTCTTTAGCCAACACCAGTACTCGTGCCATTTAACTTAGCCGTTGAGGGTCTTTTAATGAAACAAAAAAGGGTTAGGTATTTAAATGAATCTATTGTGATTTGTTAAGAAAATTCTTCTATAACTACACTATGCTTACTTACTAACTTTAACTATGCTTACAGCGTAATTTAGATTCTATAAGCATGATCAATTTAGAAAATATTCGAACTTCGAATCACCTTTTCCTCCTGGCTTCTTCAAAATAATATGTTCGTGGGAAAAAATCGGAATATCAGCTTAAATATAGTAACCAAAACACTTAATATTAGGTTATTGACCTCAATGTGTGCTCCTTGTTTTGATCAGCTCAAGCTTGTCAGAGTTAACAACGGCTGCTGTGTTACTCATAAGTCATAACATCTCAATTTTGCCGTTTGCGATTTTCTTGTAATTATAAGTAGGTTCCTATTTAAATCATAGCTTCTTTTTTGCACTTTAAGACTCCAGGAAATACTTTTCTCCAAAGATTTTGGACTAAATGAAAGCGTCTAAAGTTGGTATGTATTGTTCTACAATCTATATCTATTCTATACTTATTATAAAACAAAGTCGCTTTTTTCCCTCATGTCCCTTTGTTCCCTTTATTCTTTAAAACTACGCAACGGATTTTGATGATTATTTCAGTGTTAGATGGCCCATTTATCGAGGAAGGTTATAGGCTATATTTTATCACGCTAAGACTAATAGGAGCGAAGAAATAGAGGAAAATGTGGAAAAAACGGGGAAAATTATTTGAAAGGGCTAACTTGAATACGCTAATCTCAAGAACTACAGGTCCGATTAGAAAAATTCTTTCAGTGTTAGGTAGCCCATTTATTGAGGAAGGCTATAGGCATAATTTTTTTCAGTGGCTATATATTTTATACCCGTGCGACGTCGGGGCGGGTCGCTAGTTTATCTAAAAACAATACAAAACCCAAGTAGTTATTCGTTTACAGTAAAATTATGTTTGCTTTTCATGAAAAAGAGACTTAAAATAAAGCTACAGGCTGCCTTTGTCATGAAGGGGATCCGGAAGTATCCTACACAATGCGTCTTTATACGGGTTCACTGACCTCTGTTAAACCATTTAACTAATCGTTAAAGTGATTTGTTGGTTCCGCAATCAATTAATTGAATTCGATTTGTAAGAAAACAAGATTATTGAGCTATGGCTAATACATTTATATGATTTTATAAAAAAGCAAAAAAATCGATTTAGAACCATTAGTACTTTATGATTTTCATGGCTATAACTGGAGTCCTTTTTTAACGAAGATCAAATAATTAAAGAAATAGAACAATTATTGTCAGGATAATTAATGTTGCTAAAGCTCTTATTCCTGCATCTGTAAACACCGAATTTTAACTAAACAAACTGAAAACAGACCTCCTAAGTCAAGTTTAAGTATTATTAAGTACTTATTTAAACCTTATTAGGATATTTTTAAAATATGCACGAACACAAAATAAGTGAAGTTCTAAATATTATGGTGGAACACCGAAATAGTCTGGCGACGTGCCCGGTGCACTCCTGTCGAGGTCACGGCTATACATAGGCCCCGCGCTGTTGCTATATGGCAACATGTTCTTACTAATTCGAAATGAGCAACATCAACTATCTTCAAATAGCTAACCAACTAATTAGGTTAGTTAACCTAACGGACGAATTATTAAAATTCAGCAAAAAATATCGTATCCTGTAAATGTTAACGATACTTGAAATGAAATGCACTCAATTTATTAATGTTCTCTACAGTTTTTTTTATTTCATTTCATAAATAGTAGATATCTGCAAATATATCAGCGTGGCAAATATTATTAAAATCATTACTATCTTATTTCTTTCATAATAATTACATATTATTTAGGTTTGTAGTTTAGTGTAGGTACATTCAGTGGGTCAGAAACATCGAAAGTACTTATAAAGTCTACAAAAATTTCCATCTTGTTTTCATTGACATGAATAAAGCCTTTGACCATACAATGCATATATGGTAAGTTTACTTGATTACTCGTGCGATAATTTACAGTATTTTACATATTTGCAACGATATATTAATTGTAATTCAAGGTTCAATAACTAAAATATTTGAGTTTCATTTAAGGGTTTGGTCTGGTGTACTCCAAGGTCCATTTTTTCACCGTTCTCCCAATCATTATTTAGATTAGACATAATATTTTGACGTATATATTTTAGGCTCTTTGTAAACAATGGTTTGCGCAATTTTTTAGAAAAAAGTAAGATATTATCAAAGGATTGTTGTACCCCATACTTGAGTGAAGAGTGTAGATCTCGAAGAGACGACTCTTACCGCCCCTGACGAAACAGATGGGGTTTCACTTTGAGACATACCACTCGACACTCGACAGTCAAATAAAATTTACAATCCTGTAAAGTTAGTCTAAGATATAAAGATACACAATATTATTGTTAAATTGTAAAAATACCTTATTTGGTCGTGAGTCGTGACTCGTGTTATAATACATAATAATTAAGTCAATAATTGTTAAATTGTAAAAATGCATAAATTGTAAAAAAATGTAAAAAAGCGGACCAACCTCATTTGGTCGTGTTATATATCAA
This sequence comes from Polyommatus icarus, assembly GCA_937595015.1. Classification (NCBI taxonomy): domain Eukaryota; kingdom Metazoa; phylum Arthropoda; class Insecta; order Lepidoptera; family Lycaenidae; genus Polyommatus; species Polyommatus icarus. The sequence goes on along the minus strand of OW569321.1, from coordinate 28,553,257 downwards.
TTCAATGTTAGTCGTGATCTATCGCCTGGTTTTGACTAAGGGTCTACACAGACGGACTGCATTTCAACTGCAATCCAACTGCAAATTGCAGTTGGATTGCAGTTTGAATGCAGTTGACACGACTGCAATAGAACTGCAAGCCAAACACGCAGTCGGATTGCAGTTCAGTTGCAGTCGGCGTGCAGTCGTGTGAACTGTTTGGTTTGCAGTTCTATTGCAGTCGTATTGCAGTCGTGTCAACTGCATTCAAACTGCAATCCAACTGCAACTTGCAGTTGGATTGCAGTTGAAATGCAGTCCGTCTGTGTAGACCCTTAAAGTAACCAAATAACGTAGGTCTGCCAACTGCCTATGAATCAATTTCCTTAATTATAGTACATTATATTTTAACTAACCAATACAAGTACTGCATAAATGTTATGTAATGAATTTCTATTGTAAACTCAAGAAAGAGCGTCATTCAATCAGATCTTGACTTGGATTCAAGGCGCGTTAAATAGCGATCAAGTTCATACCACACGTGCGGATTGTGAACAAAAACAAAAATAACATCTAATAATACCCCGGCACGGAGCCGGCAGGATCTGACTCACGTCACGCAGGAATCACGGTATTATTGGAACTTAGATGATATTTCTTGCTTTCTATAACAATAAGGTTCTTGTAAGGCCTGAAAAGCATCCGCCATTTCTTACAAAAAATATATTTTAATAAAAGTAAATAATCTCAGGAATGATTAATTATAATACAAAGTTAAAGTTAAAAGAAGTAAAAAAAAATCAACAAACATGTACCAAATTGCCGTTGTTTTAGGAAATGCCAAAATAAATTTTCATGTGGATATAAAATAATTACACTACGTCGATGATTCAGTAGTGTTATCCTGTTTTGCTCGCATTTCGTATTCGAGGCGTCAGGCGACAGAAATAAACACATTCCCTGGTATTTAGTAATGCAGCTACTAACATGAATATTACGGTAGTTAGCTTACCGGAAAGCGTCGTTTAGTGTGGTAAGTAAAAAATTATATTATGATTTATGTGTGATGCCCAAAATTCAAATACATCCTAGATGAACTTCACTCGCTAGGTTTTAAAACACAGGTTCGAGAATCGAGACCAACTAACATGACAAGACCTGAATATTGTCTCTTAGGTCCTTAGATTCTTAAATTCCATTTCTTAAGAGACACAATATGTATTAAAAATAAACTGTTGGGCGGATTTAATTCCATAGAAACTAAGAATTTCAATGTCGCCCTTGAAATATAATGTAAGTTAGCAATATTTTCTTAGACGCCTTATAAACGCTACCAGAATGTCCAAACTTAATCCGATTAAGTCCATAGATCAATCAGTAACTGTTGCCTATACCAACCGCAGACGAAGTAACAGGCAAATTAAATTAGGCACACATTTCACATGTTTGATGTTTGTAAAACTCACTTGAATAGCTGAACTGAATATTGGAACATAACGGGCGCGAGTCTGGGCCGCGCCATTGTCTAAGATTTAGAATTACTGTTAGCTAACGTCGTGAGAAGTGTATACATATTGATTAAATCACATAATTATGTATATTGTATGCTTAAGCTTGTGACGTACCAGCTTTTGCGACTTTCTCAAGAGATTAATTAGAATATCTACTAGGCATGTCCATCTTTGTGCTGCTTTTCTCAATAATTGGGTTTTTCTAAGAGCTACGTAAACGTTGCTTAGTGCCTGTGATAGATAGATTCCTCGGATGCTTACGGGACCCGTTAATATTGGAGTTTTTCCGAAATCGACCGCACTAGCTATATACTATATAGCTTCAGCACTTTTCATTTTGCAGTTGAAGTTATTGCCAGAGCTCCTGTAGCTTGCCTTCGAAATAGCCCCATTATAGTGAATGATGTTACAGTCTGCCAAAAACCATCTGCTTCATATCATACCTACATAGAAAGATCATTATTAGATGAGTCAGTTGAAACTTTTGATGTAGACTATACCTAATATTTCTGAGAAGGACTCGATGAAAACTTCATTAAGGAAACTGTTCTCCATAAGCTTAAATCCTATTTATTAAGTTATAAGTCCCCGTGCCAATAAATGTCATTAAACCGTATGATTGATCTTCAAACAATACCTTAGAATTTAGATAATACAGCATAGCATACACCTAGGGTTGCGGTCGCCAAATCTACGAATTGCGATGGTAGGTGTAACTATAGCAAGCTTTATAGCCGGACATATTTTGTATAAAATGCCGGACACCTTGCTATTGAGGACTTAGCATTTCATTTTCAACTTACTTTGGCATCACGTGTTAAAATTTTCTGTTTTATATAAGACGCCAAACCGTCTAAAATTAGTGGGATGTTCATAGAAGATTAAAGATGACCTTAGTTCTACAAAGCCTATTAATTTTGGTGGACAAGCATTCAAAAGGCCTGACTATGCCTGGCTTTATCTGGACTCCTGGCAACCCTACACCTATCTGCCATACTGGTAACTGTGATAAAGTACCTATCGATGAGTAAGACAGCGTTAAGTGCTGATAACGTATCGGTAACTTACATCTATCCTCATTGTTAACCTTTCTGTGGAATTACGGGATTACGGTCCCTTGTGTTTGTACTGTGGCCGTGGGTATTATATTATTACTAGCGACCCGCCCCGGCGTCGCACAGGTATTAAATATATAGCCACTGAAAAAATGATTAAAACATCGATAGCCTAATATGATCCTTCACGTGATCTACTTCTTATCTGAGCCAAATAACATAAAAATTGCTCCAGTAGTTCGCGAGATAAGCCCTTTCAAATAATTTCCCCCGTTTTTTCCACATTCTCCTATTAGTCTTAGCGTGATAAAATATAGCCTATAGCCTTCCTCAATAAATGGGCTATCTAACACTGAAATAATTTTTCAAATCAGACCAGTAGTTCCTGAGATTAGCGCGTTCAAGTTAGCCCTTTCAAATAATTTTCCCCGTTTTTTCCACAGTTTCCTCTATTTCTTCGCTTCTATTAATCGTGATAAAATATAGCCTATAAACTTCCTCGATAAATGGGCTATCTAACACTGAAAGAATCATCAAAATCCGTTGCGTAGTTTTAAAGATTAAAGGGAACAAAGGGACATGAGGGAAAAAAGCGACTTTGTTTTATAATAAGTATATATATAGATTACGGTTAAAACATTAATAATTATTGTTGGTGTAGGCCTAAAGATAAAGTTTGATGTTATAGTATCCACTGTGAAAGCTCTCTAATCTTTTGAGATGAAAAATGGATCGAATATCCGAATGTACCATCGAGGAAATTGATTCATAGACAGATGGCGGACCAACGTAATTTAGGCGCGTTATGTCAAATCAATATTAGGTATTCGTAATCTATTGACTGCAGACTGGGTTTGACATAACGCAACCAAATTATGAAGGTCCGCAATATAAACAGGCAGAAAGGCAGACACACTTTCACATTTATTATATTAGTATAGACTATAGATACATGTCTTCCTGTAATTTCTCTGTGCAGTTGATCACATTCGGCCTTTAAAACATGTTTCCCAATGTCAGCTGTTTGCCAAAAGTAACCGGTTCAAAGACATCGGCTTGTTTCCAACATTGGATCACATGCAATAATTTATATTGGGAGAAGAAAATAATTATAATGATCAGAATTACCTCCGAAAATCAATAAACACGAATCACAGATGCTGTTCTGGAGGTACAAAGATGTAAGTACCAGGTAGGTACTTACATCTTTGTACCTCCAGAAAGTGAATAGACATAATACATATTATTATAGTAACCGATATGAATTAATAGAAAAACAGCTGAATACCCCGATTTTCTTCTTTGCAGTATTTACTTCTCGTAAAATAAATGAAATTATTTGCCGACAGGGCATTGTATAATATTCTTGTGAACAAAAAAATCTAGGAAGGTCCAAAGTAATATTAAATTGAAAATAAGACACTCAGTTTAAACCGTAGTTGCATCCAGACAGATACAGTGCATCCTACATAAACTGCACCCAGACGTATAGCACACCGGCCCCCATCAATACGAACATAACCCCACCGACCAAACTTTCCGTCTGCTACTTATTATTCCAAATTAACGCAAATAATTTCATTAATTTAAATAAATGAACCTAAAACGATAGTTAAATAATACTTACTTAACGTCACTATATGACATTAAAAATATATTTACTCGCACCAAAAATAAATTCGAAACCATCTAAACATTTGAAATTTAAAATTTAAAAACTTACTTTTTTCGGTCCGTTTTGGACTATGTTTTCATATTCTAATCCCTCCACGGACATTTTGCCACAACACTAAACACAATTTATTAACTACAATAAAAGCGTTCAGTAACGTCTAAATCGATATCACAAATGACGAATCACTGTATAAATAACATTTATTAGGATAAATGGTTTTAGAACGCGCGGGTGCATCAACCGCACACGCCTACTCAGCCTCCCGAGCTACAGCGAATGAGAACCACGCGATCGTCATACACGTATAGAAACTAGAAAGTATATACTATCAGTGTATCAGAACGGCTACCACGCCCGCAGAAATGTCTGGGACAGAATTCAATGAAATCTTTTGCCTTTGCGAAAATGTGTACCTGTTTGTCTGTGTATCTGTCTGCAGTCTGTAGAGTGTAGATGATACTTACCTAAAGTCTGCTGTCTGCTGAACGGATATTGATGAAATTTGGTATTGAGAAACTTAAGTTCCGGGAAAGACCAAAATATTTGCGATATCGATAAAGAAATTGCGGGCAATAAAGTGCAGTTTAACAAAAAGTGTAGAACACGAAAAGCATTACTCCGACAAAAAATTATCTCTAGTAGCAAAACCGTTAGCCGATAAAGTTCTGTAACTATTTTAACCTATTGTTATTAAAGTTAAACTCATAAGTCATAAGCAAAGTCTACCATTGATGGACCTCAATAGTAACATTTTTTGTCCTGCTGCCTGCGCCAATGTTGTCACTCTACATGGGTGCTCGATTCTTCTTGCACTTTGTCACTGAAAGTTCTCGTGAGTGTGTAAAAGTGGAAGGTGGCTGTCTGGAGCAATGCAAAACACTTATAACACGTTCTATGATAAGCCAAGTAACATACTATCGAAAGTTATATTTTTGCTTTAAATTAAATTTTATGACTTCTGATAGAGCTTCTGATATTTTGTGCTTCCTCCAAAACTCCATCGAAATTCGAAAGTTTTGACTATTGAAATTACGGTACTGAGTAGTGACTTTTAAGTAAGTACAGATTTTAATACCCACCACTTTACTAAATGCACTGACAGTCTAAACTGCAGTGTCTGATTGACGATTTATTCACAATTTTGAGCGAATTTGGACTTGTTGATAGTCTGGCTAGCGAAAGATGAGATTGGAAAAAGGCGGCAAATTAAAAAAAATTGCACTCCGGGAGTGCCGGCAGAAGGAAAAACTTGTTGTGCATTTTTTTAAACCCATTTTTATGAAAATCGATTTTTAAAAAATCGTTTTTTTTTAATTACTTAATCGAAACCCGTATGCCCGCTGTACACTCTCGCCGAGACACAGCGAGGCGGCCCGAGTGCGAGAGTGTAAATGCGTGCGCTCGCCTCGTCTCGCCTGTCTCGGACCCTCTCGGTCCGTTGTCGGTATTTTGCGCCCGAGACAAAGGGTCTCGCGAGGAAAACGAGCGCACTACTGTACACTCTCGCGTCTTTCAGTACTAGTCCCGCCGTTAGACAGTTTAGAACCGAAAAATAACAATAATAAACGTCATTATTAGTTATTATCTGTGAGAAATAAAATTAAATATGTTAATAAATCTTTGGATTACAATGATATCTTTCGATGCATGGTGAATGGTTAATGGTCGTTTTCGTCCATCTTCTCGGAGTTCTTAACTGCGATTGAACTAAGCGAGAATGTACATGATCGCACTCGGGCAAGGGGCTCTCGCACGAGACTCTCGCCCGAGAGCTCTCGGCGAGAGTGTACAGCGGGCATTACAATTCGAGTTCGAGTTTTCGAGTTCGTGTTTTCGAGTTCGAGTTTTCGAGTTTTCGAGTTTAAGTTCGAGTTCGGCACAAAACACGGGCGTATATATAGCTCTGATAAGGGGGGGTAATGTAAAATGTAAAAAAGCGGCCAAGTGCGAGTTGGCTCCGCCCATGAAGGGTTCCGCAGCAGCAAATAGGTAATGTGTTTAGGAAAACAAAAGTATTTTTAGGGTTTCGTACCCAAAGGGTAAAAACGGAACCCTATTACTAAGACTTAGATGTCTGTCCGCCTGTCTCCAAGCTGTATCTAAATAGCCCATTTATCGAGGAAGGTTAAAGGCTATATTTTATCACGCTAAGACTAATAGGAGCGAAGAAATAGAAGAAAATGTGTAAAAAACGGGGGAAATTATTTAAAATCACTTTCTTTTTAACCGACTTCCAAAAAACGAGGAGGTTATATGTTCGGCTGTGGATATATTTTTTTTTGTATGTTCAACGATTACTCCGCCGTTTGTGAACCGATTTTCGAAATTTTTGTTTTGTTGTATTAGGTTTCACTCCAATTTGGTACCATGTTCACAAAAGTGGTGACCTGATGATGGGATCCATGAGTAATCGAGGGAACTCTTTGAAATTTATATGGAAACATATGGTGATTTTGGTTTCATGAGAAGCATCCTAAGCATATGCTACCAAAACGCAAGATTTTGCACCAAGGTATACTATGGCTCCGAAGATACTAAGAGAACTTCGGATTCCGTATAGATACAAGTTTGGGAGTTTAGGCGCTGTTTTAAGAACTGAAAGCATATGCTACTATGCAAATTACATTCATCATCATCATCATCATTATCATCATCATTATAATCATCATTACCAAGTCAGGGTCACCAATGTCACCAAATTCAACCTTATCTCCAGAGCATAAGGCACATATTAACTGACATTACTTCTGAGAAGTTAAAGTTGCTTCGACCATGTAACATTCTGTCTCACTTCGCCGAGATATTCTGGAAAACAACCTAATTTCAACCTTTTGCATCGCGCTTAGTCGCGAGAGCCGCGGCTCGGCGGCGCGGAGGCGCGGCGCAACCTACCGTACTATGTAACACTATACAGTGCGAGGCGTCCGCGTGTGCGACAAGTCGAGCGAGTGCCAGCCTATTGAACTACTACTATAGTTCTTGGCGCGTCGCCCTTAGTTGTGTGAGTGACCATATCTATACACGCGTACATGGCTCGCTCGCTACTGACTGCTCCGTCGGGTACGCACACTAACGAAAATGTCTATTCACATTTCCAACCACAAATAAAGGCGACGCGCACTCTTAGATTGCAAGAACTATACTAGTCCGGTGACCGGCTACTTAGCACGTCACACGTGTTCACTTCGATTTTTTTTAATATATTGTTTAAAATTATCTGCAGGCTGCAGCTGATATTATATTTTGTAAGTGTGACTGTAATAAGATACCTACGTAGAATAATACAGGTGTATTATTCTACGTATAGTACGCGATGGCTTACTAGGTAACTAAAAAGAGTGAAATTATTATTTTTAACAAAAAATTAAAACCGACTTCCAAGGTAAAAACAATAATAGCATCCTTATAATATGAACTAAAAAGTATTAAATAATAATTATTCCTATCTAATAGTGCCTTTTTCCGAATTCGGCTAAAACTCAACTATTTCTGTACTCAATCTTCATAATTTTGAAGTCGGTGCCAGTTCCAAAAGTTTCAAATATTCTGTCAGAGAACTGAAGATTCATCTTGTACCGACTTCAAAATGATGAAGATTGAGAACCACGCGATCGTCATACACGTATAGAAACTAGAAAGTATATACTATCAGTGTATCAGAATTCAGAAATAGTTGAGTTTTAGCCGAATTCGGAAAAAGGCACTATTAGATAGGAATAATTATTATTTAATACTTTTTAGTTCATATTATAAGGATGCTATTATTGTTTTTACCTTGGAAGTCGGTTTTTCTACGTAGGTATCTTATTACAGTCGCACTTACAAAATATAATATCAGCTGCAGCCTGCAGATAATTTTAAACAATATATTACAAAAATCGAAGTGAACACGTGTGAAGTGCTAAGTAGCCGGTCACCGGACTAGTTTCAATAGGCTGGCACTCGCTCGACTTGTCGCACACGCCTCGCACTGTATAGTCATATAGTGTTACATAGTACGGTAGGTACCCGGCCCGCGCCGCCGAGCCGCGGCTCTCGCGACTAAACGCGATGCAAAAGGTTGAAATTAAGTTGTTTTCCAGAATATCTCGGCGAAGTGAGACAGAATGTTACATGGTCGAAGCAACTTTAACTTCTCAGAAGTAATGTCAGTTAATGTGTGCCTTATGCTCTGGAGATAAGGTTGAATTTGGTGACATTGGTGACCCTGACTTGGTAATGATGATTATAATGATGATGATAATGATGATGATGAATGTAATTTGCATAGTAGCATATGCTTTCAGTTCTTAAAACAGCGCCAAAACTCCCAAACTTGTATCTATAAGGAATCCGGAATTCTCTTAGTATCTTCGGAACCATAGTATACCTTGGTGCAAAATCTTGCGTTTTGGTAGCATATGCTTAGGATGCTTCTTATGAAACCAAAATCACCATATGTTTCAAATGTTTAATTAACTGCTTAACCCTGTTCCTAAGCTTTGGGTTAAGTGTGCGCAGAAGACTTTTCCCTTATGTGGCGAACAGTATTCTGAACCACCGACTGAAGATTGGGTTGAAAGAAGCCTTTGTGGAGTCTGGTGGCAAAAACAGTGCACCACTCCGCACACGGCACTTTTTTTTTGTATTACAATTTAGATGTATGACGAAGTAACTAAATATTTCTAAGTGAAAATGATTGTTCTCATATTTTGAAGTTTTTGTTGATTACTTTAAGTAACTATAAGTAGTTACAAATTAATATAAAATAATAATAAATATTCTTTATGTTCTAAAATATACATTTTTTGTTGTTGCGTACACTTACCCAAAGTGCTGCGCATACATACCCCAATACTGGGGTAAAAGTGTGCAAATAGAAGGGTTATTGTTTAAATATAAGCTTTTGAAAAATACTATTTTTGTGTTTAAGTTGGTGACAAATAAACAGTCTTACAAATGAACACAGTTTTGTTTCATTGTACTAATAATATTTGAGTTTTTAAAGCATCAAAGTTTAAATGCGCACACTTGACCCGTATGACTCTGTGTGTATTGTAATAAAGGATATTGTTTTCCTGCCATAATAATATACTCGACACTGGCCATAGTTTTAATATTGTAACTAATTTTTTGATAAGTTATTTAAATATTTGAGATGTTATTATAATCAGTTGAAAAAAATATTGAGCAGTTATTTAATTTTCTGGCGGTTGATCAATTATTGTGACTGTAAAACATGGACAGTAATAAAAAACTATTGAGCGGTAAAAATGATAGAATGAGCGGTAAAAATGATGGAATGAGCAGTTCGATAAATGAATGAGCGGTAAAAATGATGGAACGAGCTGTTCGATAGCGACTTAACAGAAGGCCTACTTAACCACGGATACCGAAGCGGGGGACGGGGGGCCGCAGCCCCCCAGAAAGGGAAAAAACAAAAACAAACACAATCCAGAAAGTCCAAGAGTAGGTTAGGTTAGGTTAGAATTTAGACCATAACGGCAGAGGGAGCCGAGCGAGCGCAGCGAGCGTGCTGCGGTAGCAGCCGGCGACCGTCTTATACTTTCGCTTTATAACAGCACGGAACCCTTCATGGGTGAGTTCGACTCGCACTTGGCCGATTTTATTATATTTTACCGCCTCATTGTTTAAAGAACTTCTTAGAATGAGATTTCTTACTGACAAATTCCGATTTGTTACTGCCCACACGTAACCGCTCATTCATTAATTTTTACTGACCATTTAATTATTTTACTGTTCAATAATGATTTCAATTATCCATTTCATTATTTTTTACTACTCATTTTTGTTTACTTTACTGCGTAGTTTTAACTGCTAAACTAGTTATTAAACGTGCCATTTATAATTTTGAATTTACCAAAACTGCAATTTACAACTGCTCCTTTAAATCAGTGCCTTTTAATATAGTCGAAGTGCCAAAGAAAAAAAAATCAAAACTGTGTCAAATGTCAATGTCAAATTGACAAAGCAGCCGTGTTTTGGGGTACCTAGGTATTTTGTGGAAATTTTGTAAATAGCAAAAAACGAATATTAAAATATAATTTGGTAAAAAGAATAATTCCTACATTTGAAAATTTAATTACTTACTATTCAACTTGGAAAAGAATTCTATCGAAAAGCCGTATCCTATAATATTTCCTTGTATTTTAAGGTTATAAAGATGTGTGATGAACTAAAACTGTACAAACAAGGCGCCGAAGCTAGGTTGTATGAGTGCGTATACCTGGGTAAACCAACGATAATTAAAGAAAGATTCCAGAAGAAATACCGGCATCCCGACTTGGACACCACAATTACAAAAGAGAGGATAAAAAATGAAGCCAGGTCCATAGTTAGATGCAAAGCTGCCGGCGTAAGGACTCCTACATTATATTTAGTGGATTTTGATCGTCGGAGAATATACATGGAACATTTCACGAACAGTATCACAGCTAAAGACTTACTAATATACTACAAAAAAGCAAACATAGATGAATCCGCTCCAAATACTGTAGCTAAAAAAATAGGTGAAACAGTGAGAAAAATTCATGATAACAATATTATCCATGGAGATTTGACCACATCAAATATATTACTAATAGAAAATAGTCCAAGTGAGGTAACAGACCACTCTAAATGGCTGAAATATGATAATTTAAACATAATTCTAATAGATTTTGGGCTGTCTTTTATTGACTCCAGCACTGAGGACAAGGGTGTTGATCTGTATGTTTTAGAAAGAGCAGTGATAAGTACACATAATGATTATCCAGATTTATTTCATAAAATTCTAGATTCTTATAAAAAATCTGGTAAATCTAATATTAAAGAAGTTATGAGTAAATTTGAAGATGTCCGAGCTAGAGGCAGAAAGAGGACCATGGTTGGATAATATGTTTATTTTCAAAATAATTTTCTACTAACTTATCAAGCCCTATAAGATCACCGGTGATCGCGTCAAGAATAGATTTCCAAGAATCCACAATTGAAGGATTAAATATTATATGTATTTGATTTTTAAACATGTTGCTTTTTATTAAAAAATCCTTTACTATATAATAGAATATGATTAAATATCATGAACTAGATATCCTGTGTGGCTTCGCGTAAATTAGGAATTGTACTGAAACTACGGTAGGTATGGATCGGACAGGTAGTTTCTGAGATTAGCGCGTTTAACAAAGAAAGAAACTTCAGCTTTATAATATTAGTGCCTATAGATTTAATCATTGAGATATATTAATGCTTATCTTAGGATTTATCTAGTTTCCATTCATGGTTGAAAGCTATAACTTCATTTAACAACAGTATACTTTATTCTTTATGTTGCAGGCGGATTGTAGAATACGCCGTTTTACATTACGGCTAGCCATTTTAAAAAACAGAGCCGTTTTGTAATACGGCGGTTTAACGATTTGCCGGATTACGGTCTCTCTGTGGCGTCTCACGTCTGTGCCTTCAGCTGAGTTCAGCCCTAGGTACATATAACCCAGTATTATAGTACTCTGTGATATAACTAATCTGTGGTTCAGCCTCACGAGCTGCTACAAAATGTATGCCGTATGCGATACGGTTAACGGTAATAATAATAATATCTAAGGACGCTTCACACCACGTCAGTCTAGCCCCGTGATAAGTACCTGAAGGACTTGTGTTACGGGTAGCAGACAATGGAAATATATTATACTTTTATTATTATTATAAGCCTTTATTCAGAAAAAAATACACTTATTTTACATACATTGCAAAATATTCAAATTAATTATTATTCGGTAGTGCGGTCTCTGTTTCTGTGTGCCTTTTGGCAAAGGCCTCCTCCAACAGCTTCCACTCACTTCTCTGACATGCCACTCTGGTCCACATTTTGCCAGCCATTTGTACTATTTCATCTTCCCATCTTATTAGAGGTCTGCCCTTTTTTCTTTTTGCCCCTCTGGGATACCAAGACGTTATTATTTTTGTCCATTTGTCTGGCCCTCTCAAAACATGCCCGGCCCACTTCCATTTCAATTTTTTAGTTTTATATGTTACATCAGTTACACCTGTCATTTTTCTCAACTCCTTGTTTTCTATTTTGTCTATCCTTTTCTTTCCAAATCTCCTCTCCACAGCCCTCTGCCCGACTTCCAGCATACTTGTATGAGCTTTTGTTAGTGCCCAAGTTTGGCGCCCATATGTTAGGATGGGTAGAATGCATGTATTGAATAGTTTTCTTTTGGTGCCCATGTTTATACTTTTGCATTTTACTATTTCTTTAAAGGACCTGATTCTTTTTCAGGCATTGCCAATTCTTTTTTGTATTTCTTTGGTTGTTGTATCATATATTGAGATGAGTTGTCCTAGGTATACATATTCTAGTCCCGTGTTTGTTAGATCCGGGATATCCCTCCGTTATACGGCTGAAGGCGAACCGCAGGTGGTTTTAGTGAGTAAGAGTCTCACATACCCCCGGGTCACCCAACCCGGGGCACCCATGATGGGTTTCCCCTGCGATATCAAAAAAAAAAAAAGGTATACATATTCTGTAACATATTTGATCACATTGTTATCTATAGTAATTATGTTAGTTATACTTCCATTGGTCATAACTTTTGTTTTTTGGAGGTTTATTGTCAGTCTGACTTCTTTACTTACTGTGTTGAGTTCTTCAAGCATGCGTTGCATTTGACTATGAGATGTGGCAAAGATTACAATGTCATCTGCAAACCTTAGATGTGTCAGTTTTTCGCCAGTAATATTGAGGCCCAAGTCATTCCAGTCGAGTTTTCGGAACGCTTCTTCGAGCACAGCCGAAAACAATTTAGGCGATAGTGGGTCTCCTTGCCTCACTCCTCTCTGTATTTTTGTTTCTTCTCCTTCTTTTTCTAGTTTTATTTTTGCAGTAGTTCCTGTGTATATATTTTTAATAAGTCTAATATATTTATGCTCTACACCTTGGTTTTTCAATGCCTCCCAGATTTTTGTATGATCTATAGAGTCGAACGCTTTGCAATAATCCACAAAGCAGAAATAGTAGGTCATGTTGTATTCCTTGCATCTTTCTGCTACCTGATTGACCACATGTATGTGATCTTTATCTGATACTTTTATACTATACATAATATATTTAAGATTTTTATTATATGATACACATATTTAATACACATCCATGACCCAGGAACTTTGAAAACTTTTTGTTCCGTCGGCGGGATTCGAACCCGCGACCCCCGGCTTGAGCTACCAACAGCCCACCAACTGAGCCACAGAGGTCGTCAAACGGTATACAATGATATTCTATGTTACTATCGTGATCAGCTGTCTTCCGCTGAGATTGGTCGCTTGTCTAACGCTCTCTTGCGCGTACGTGCCGCGCGCCGCGCTGACGCAGCAGACAACGCGATGACCCAGATACCGATAGTGAATCACGCAAATTTGTGTTGTTCAAGCAATGTAAACAATTGTTAAGGAGTAGTTACATTAGTATATTATAATGGCTACCCACGAGCTAAAGATTGAAACAGCAAAAGAGAAATTCATATACAACCATTATCTAGAAGAGAAGGCGGCACGTGAAAAACTACAGTGCCTAGTAAACGATCTCCAGGATCAAATAGAAAAACTTCAGGACCAACTGAAAAAAGTACAAGAGGAAAAAGACAAATCTCCAAGCCAACGTCGTGTTATCAAGGCTCCTCCTGTCGATGTCGATTATGAGACGGATGAAGAGGAGCTAGCTAAAGAAACTGAGTGGGTCCGACAAAAAAGTAGGAAGAAGCGAAAGCTTAACGTTTCACTCTCCCAACTGCAACAGCTAGAATCTGAGTCTAGTAAAGAGACAAAAGAAGAGAAAGTTAAGAAGGTGCCCCAACCACCACCTATAATTATCGAAAATGTCAAGAGCTACCAAGAATTCTATGACTTACTCACGACGAGCATACCTACCGCTACTTTTACTGCAAAAATGCTGAATGGCGAAAGCCTGAAAGTAAATGCCAATAATGAAGACTCATATAGAGCTATTACTAAGTTGCTTCGGCAAAATGGGCTCTTATGGTACTCATACGAGAATAAGCAAGACAGACCAATAAGAGTCGTTGCAAAAAACTTACATTCTTCATGTTTGCCAGAGAGAATAGTGGAGGACCTAAAATCAAAAGGTTATAAGATCCAGGAAGCGGTTAATAAACTGAGCTGGAGAAATAAATTACCATTAAATATGTTCGTACTTTCATTTGAGAAGGACGAGGACATAAATAAAATATATCACATAAAATCAGTGCTAGGTTGCAAAGTGGATATCCAACCATTGAAGACCACAAAACTGATACCACAATGCAAGAGATGTCAGGCTTATGGCCACACACAAAAATACTGCTCAAAAGAACCCAGATGCGTAAAGTGCACGGGTAAACACTTAACTAAGGATTGCCAGAAACCAGCTGAGGCAAAACCAAAATGCGTTCACTGTGGCGAAGCTCATCCAGCTAACTACAGGGGCTGTGTTGTGGCTAAAGAGCTTCAAAACATGAAATTAAAAGCAATGAAGAAAAAAGGGCCGACAACCATTACAACTTCTACTCCGTCAGCAGGTAAAATTACTGATACTTCAAAATTTATTAAAAATAATAGTAACAAAGTCGTTAAAAATATTACTTTTGCGCAAATGGCTAAAGCAAATAAAAATCATCAACCACAGCCTGAGGTTATCTCAAATACGGATGAAAAAATAAACAAAATTCTCGATTTAATGACCTCATTTGATAACAGACTGAAAAAACTAGAAAGTAGCGCTAACATAGCTACTCACTCGCAGAAATCAAAATGATCAACTCATTAAAGATTATGACCTGGAATGCAAATGGACTACAGAAACATCAAACTGAGTTGCAAGTAGTCCTAAGCACAGAGAATATCGACGTGTGTCTTATATCTGAGACTCATTTCACAACAGAAACATACATTCAAATAAAGGGCTACAAAACATACCATGCCTTACACCCTGATAATACTGCCAGAGGTGGCAGTGCTGTCATCATAAAAGAAAATATTTGTCACTATGAAGTATACAAATATGAGCAACAAGAAATACAGGCAGTGGCTGTATGTGTCAAAACAAAATCATTTCCGGTAACTCTAGCCTCTATATACTCTCCACCGAGGTATTCTATAAAATCAGATATGTACATGAACTTTTTAGAAAATCTTGGCAATAGATTTATACTTGGTGGTGATTTTAACGCTAAAAACACCTACTGGGGATCCAGACTTACTACTACAAAAGGAAAAGAGCTATTGAACGCTATAAACGAGACAAATTGCAAAGTTATATCAACAGGAAAGCCTACATACTGGCCCACAGATTCCAATAAAATTCCTGACTTAATTGACTTCTTCATATACAAAAATATATCATCCAGTTTTCTACAAATCGAGGAAGGCTTTGATATGAGCTCGGATCACTCATCCATAATTCTGACATTTAGTGAGAAAATCATAATGAGAGAGCGCCCTCTCACGCTTGTAAATAAAAACACGGACTGGGAGAGCTTTAAGCTAGATTTAGAATCTATCATAAACCTGAAGGTTCCTCTCAAAACTCCAGAACAACTGGATCTAGATATAAGAGAATTTGTAAAAAACATCCAAAATTGTGCGTGGAACAATACACCAATCACTAGCAGAAAAGTAAAAGGTAATTGTTACCCAATAGAAATAAGGCAACTTATAGCAGAGAAAAGGAAAACGCGAAGGAAGTGGCAAGTGTCCAGATGCCCTAATATAAAAAAAGAGCTTAATAATCTCACGAAAAAACTCAGGCGGGAAATTGTAAAGTTCAACGAAAACAGTATGAGCACATATCTCTCTAATCTGACTAACGACCGTTCAACAGAATACTCATTATGGAAAGCAACAAAAGGACTTAAAAAGCCCATCGCCCAAATACCTCCCATCAAAACAGCAAATGGGAACTGGGCTATAAGCAGTGAACATAAAGCAGCTACGTTTGCAGATCATCTAGAAAAAATCTTCCAACCAAATATAGAAGTAGAGCAACATTCTAGCTTAGAAGAAAATTTTGAAGATTTATCGTCAGACGAGCCTAATATAAAACTTGCCACCCCAAGGGAAGTTAAAAGTGAGATAAAAAAGCTAAGCTTGAAAAAAACCCCTGGATTCGATCTTATTACAGGAGAAGTTTTGCGAAACTTGCCACCAAAGGCAATAGTAAAACTAACTACGCACATAAATGCCGCGTTAAGACTCAAATACGTACCTGATATGTGGAAAGTAGCAGAAGTCATAATGCTGCCAAAACCTGGGAAACCACCACACGAAACAAAATCTTACAGGCCAATCTCTCTATTGCCTATTATATCTAAATTGTTTGAGAAGCTCCTTCTTAAACGCTTAAAACCTGTACTAGACGAAAGAAAATTGATACCAGACTACCAATTTGGCTTTAGAGAAAAACATTCTACGACTGACCAAGTCCACAGAATAACTGCAGTAATAGAAAAAGCACTAGAGGAAAATAAAGTCTGCACAACAGTTTTTTTGGACGTCGCGCAGGCTTTTGATAAGGTTTGGCATGAGGGACTAATTAAAAAAATTCGGAAACTCCTCCCAAAACAGTTTGCTGATATCCTAGAGTCTTACCTAGTGCGAAGAATGTTTAGGGTGAGACAAGATGAAGCATACTCAGAGCTGAAACATATAAATGCTGGAGTACCTCAAGGAAGTGTCCTAGGCCCGGTCCTGTACCTACTCTACACTTCAGATATTCCAAAAATAGAAAACAGCACCATTGCGACCTTTGCAGATGACACAGCAATAATGGCTACAGGTGACACTCAAGCAGAATCAGTGAAAAAAGTTCAGAAAGCTATTAACACTATATATGACTGGACGAAAAAGTGGCGAATAAAGCTAAACGAAGCAAAATCAGTTCATGTTGACTTTACGAATAAAAGACCAAAATATAACCCGGTATACATTAACAATACTGCTATACCGCACGAAAACACCGCCAAATACCTCGGCATGACACTGGACTCAAAGCTTCGCTGGAAAGCTCATGTCAAAAAGAAGCGCGAAGAGTTGGAGCTTCGCTACAGGAAAATGTACTGGCTGATTGGGAAAGAGTCATCCCTATCAATCAGTAACAAAATACTCTTGTACAAACAAGTCCTTATGCCCGTATGGACTTATGGTATTCAGCTATGGGGCTGTACCAAAAAGACTAATACCATGATAATACAAAGATTCCAAAACAAAGTACTCAGAGGAATTGTGAATGCACCCTGGTACATTAGAAATGAAGACCTACATCGGGACCTTAATGTGGACATGGTCTCTACAGTTATAAAAAGATACGCCGAAGCCCATGAAAAGAGGCTTCACCATCACGTGAATGTCGAGGCCATCCAGCTCCTCGACAACACGGACCTAGTTAGAAGACTGAAAAGGACAAAACCTTTCGAGTTAGTGTATTAAGTGTTAAAAAACGTAAAGTGACTGTGACGAACACAAATAATAGTGTGTATTCTCCTTTATAGAGACTTTAAGAAAGTGTTAATGGACACAATCTTAGTTAACTCTACCTAGCAGATTAAGTTAATGTAAAATTACTTATTAGTCTTAATTAGGCTAGATTGTAATAATTATAAAATACTTATAGAAGTATTTTATATATAAAAAAAAAAAAAAAAAAAAAAACTATCGTATTTTAAAGCCATAGTGTTTCAAACAGCTTGGACCCCTTGGTCTTGGAATTACGCCGAGATGTAGCTTCACTCTGCATCCTCTATCGGTTGTATCACGGTTGTGCTCTGAGCAATTGTTCGGAATCTTACCACCTGCAACTTTTCGCCATCGTCCCACGCGAAAAACATACCATCCTCATCACCTTGATGAGTGGAAGTCTTCCACAGTGCGTTTTTCGCGTAACTTTCTGCCGCGCACTGTAAAACTCTGGAACGAACTGTCACCAGCAGTTTTTCCGGACCTATACGACCTGCACGGGCTGCAAACCTTCAAGAAAAGAGCGTATTCCCTCTTAAAAGGCCGGCAACGCACCTGCAGCTCTTCTGATGTTGCGAGTATCCATGGGCGACGGTAGTTGCTTACCATCAGGTGACCCGTTTGCTCGTTTGCCCCCTTATTCAATAATAAAAAAATAAAAAAAGCCCGTTTACACGATCGGTTCCAACCACCAACATAGCTGGTCACCTTTGTTGGGTCGACAAAGTTGAATCTCTATCTACCATGGAATTAATATGCATATATCGCTCGTTCATTCAAAAATCGAAATAACTCAAAATTCCCGTTTTCCGAGTTTTACGAGTCCGTAATAAAGTGAACTAACATCGTCCGAACAATACTATCAGTGCAACAGCCAACTTCATCCGTCGAAAATGAAAGAGACAGGTGACTCTCGTTCTCTTTTTGATTCACCCGCATGAACATGTTGATTCCGGTAAAGTGATCGAACTCAGTCAGTGATGCGCCGGCTCTGCTCGAGGTAAGACAAAGGAAGATTGTTGTAAAAGTGAAATAAAACGAAATAGATCAGTTTTTTACTACCAGGTAATTATTTTATTTACTTTGGTTCATTTAAACAGGGATTTTTTTCAGATTTAATTAGTTTTATGAGGAATCAGTGCTTTTATTTTGTAGGTATAATTTTAACTTAATTCACTTTTTTATAGATTTTAATGTACTCTATAGATATATTATTTTAGTTAATGCAGTATTAAAATAAATTATATAAACAAAAAAATTATGATTAAGTATTATTTCATTATTGCAGTACAATTTATTTTAAACTAAGTAATTGCTTGTAATCCTTCTATTTACTTTTCAATAACACCAAAAATATATTTTTAATGTCAGAGTTATTTCTCTTTCGTAATAAAAATATGAATTTAATATTAGTATATTTGTTGAAACTAGACAATAATTTCAATGAAGTTTTAAACTATTTTTTACCTATTATGTACTTACCTACTTTTGTCTTATTTAGAATGACGTCGTCATCAAGGGCAAGAAAAATATTGGGTTTAGTTGTGGATAATTCTAATAACTCTGCGGTAACTAATTATGAATACAGTACCAATAACCCTTCTAAGCATGAGGTAAGTACCTACCTAATTTAAAATTTTAATGTTATTTATATTATTATATTGACTTAAAGACAGAATCTTAGGATATTATAATATGGGATGTAACTACCTAAATTTGTAGGCATATAGTTACGGCCTTTAGTTGTGCTTTAGTTAAACAGCTACCTTATTCCCCCTGTCTCGTGTGTGGCGACCTACACTAGATTGAATTACTATGATGAATTACCTATCTACATTACTTATCTACTTATGTATTTTTAGCTACAAAATGAGAATTGTTTCCTTACTGAAACAGAATCTTCTGATGACTTCGATAAAATAAAGGAAGAAGCTTGTAGAACAGTAAGTACCTAAACATTATAATATTTTGTCGACCTCTGTGGCCTAGTGGCTGAGCGTGTTGGTGCTCGAGCCGGAGGTCGCGGGTTCGATTCCCGCCAAAGGAACAAAAAATTTTGCAATGTTCCTAGGTCATGGATGTGTTTATAATGTAATAAAAATCTTAAATATATTCTGTAGAAGTAGTATAAAAGTATTCAAAATATCCCGTTGTCTGGCACCTGTAACACAAGTTCTTCGAATGCTTATCACGGGGCTAGACTGACGTGGTGTGAAACGTTCGTCATAGAGATTATTATTACTTGAATAACAATACCTAATTAAATTTTTCATTAAAGATAAATTTTAGTAAGTTTGGTAGACCTAACTAACTTACTAAGATTTGAATAAACTGTAGTAGGTACCTTTCTACTCATAAATACTTACCTATTTTTCTTTTATATTAATTGCAGAAGACACAATATCTGTGTGAAATTTCTCAATCTAACAAAACTTTGGTACCTTATGAGGATAGTGATATTACCTCATCTGACACTGAAAACAATATTAAAATGCCTCATAATCTAACTACCACGGTAGAAAATGCAGAGGATAGGGCTCGCCAATCTTCATCAAGTAGTAGTTCATCCTCTTCGTCATCTTCGGGCTCCTCTAGCAGCTCATCGTCATCAAGTTCAGAGTCAGATGATTCAATGGAACAAACTAATATTCAGGCACTTACTACTAACCATGTTACTATTGAAGAGACAGAGTCTGATGACGATGGTGTTATTGAAAATACTCCTCCACGTGGACAGTCTCTTGAAAATAGAAGTATTGTAAGTTATAACTTATTATTGCACTATAAATTATCGTAGTAAGCCGTCCTTCCTTATATTATTATTATGTAAATATAATATTGGAACTTTTTTTTTCAGGCATTAAATGATCACCCCAGGATATTAAATAAACCAAATTATTATATACTTACCTCCTATGTACACTGATGAGAGTGAGATTGACTTAAGTGACTCAGACCCGACTTTTGTAAATACTGAGCCTAGAAAAAAGAAAAACTATGTTTTTAATACCTACATCAAGCTCTGCTTCCACCAGTTCCTCAACTTCTAGACCCAGTCCTGTTTTAAAAAGAGGGCGAAAATGTACTAAAAATCCATCCCAGTGGAAACAAAATAAAATTAAATGTATGCGTAGTAAAGGAAAGTCATATCAATCCATGTCAAAAACTAAGATCATTCCAGCTCGGTGTCTTAAAGAACCCTGTAACGAAAAATGCAGGCTTAAATGCACTTCAAAAATAAATACAAATGACCGGTATGAACTTTTTCGGAATTTCTTTGGAGTTTGGCAAATTTAGCAGAACAAAGAGCATACATAGGAGCAAGTATGATTGATGTACAACCTAAGTATAGATACACAAATGCAGAAAGACCAAGACACAGCAATAAAGCATTTCATTTTAGGGTGCAGGACAGCATTATTAGAGTTTGTAAAACTTTTTATAAGGCCACTTTAGATATATCCGATCGCATGATATTTACAGTACAAAATAGAATAACAAACAACGATTCACTTACTGACAACACAGTAACCACAAAAGAATGGCTCCAGAATTAAAAACAGCAATTATGGAGCACATCAATTCAATTCCAAAAATCGAGTCACATTATCAACGGGCTTCTACAACAAGACAATACATAGATGGTAGCAAAACTATAAAAGATTTATACAACGATTTTAAAGTTCAGCAGCAAAAAGATAACAGAGAGACAGGTACTTATAAATCATACTATAATATATTGTTACGTGCTAGGGTTCTTTGGATTCAGAGAGAAAGACCTGGTGACTCTCTTGAAGACTTTATTCACAAACACTAGCTCACACTAATCACTGAGTCCAAACACTAAGCACTAGATCCAAATCACTGAGCACTATCACTGTCCTAGGTCGTAGCCGAGTCACTATCACAATCACAATCACTCACTATTGATCACTTGTTTTCGCTCCGAAGTCACCTCGAAGATAGCTCAGATCAAACTGAATTGCCGGCTCGACTGTCTGCGACTATTTATACGGGCCGGATCGAATCTCAGAAAATTCCGGAACATCCCAGAATAAACCCGATATGCGTAAACAAGTATCAGATATTTCTAGAAAGTACTCGTAGGTACATACACCTAGCGTCATCTAGTAGCGAGTAGGGGATTTACGTTGCCTGTGTTCCCTTGGTAGGTTCGCTGGCCTGACGCTAGATGGCACCACGTGTCCGTATCCGTAACACTACTCCCCTCTTAGAGATGCTCGTCCCGAGCATCATTGTTACTGCCGCGCCACGCTGTCCTGGTCTGCGGCCCCTTCACGTCAGCGCAAGAAGTACATTCGTGGCACCAATTCTGCACATCATCTCGCCAATGCAACCAGAAGAATCGTTCTCGCACTTTCCTCAGCATCCTCTTGACACCTAGATGACTCCCTGATACACCCTCATGTATCTCGCAGAGAACATCTGGTACTCTCGCCCTTGGGACAATTATCTGGAAATAGAACTCTCTACCGTTAGCCCATTTCCGGTAGAGTATTCCGTTTTGAAGTATCAGACTGTCCCATTGCTCCCAGTACGCCTTAGTGACAGCGCCAGTGGGTGCAACCTCACTCCAGTTTGGTTTTACGTCACCGCGTTTCTTCCATGTGATGATGTGCCGAAGGTCGTCATCTCTTTCCTGAGCCTTCCTCATAGCATCATTTTCCAAGAGACCCAAAGTATTTGACTTTGTTCTTCCGCTCCGTGCCTGGGAAGTAACAGTTATTGGGGCTCTCTCCACATTGTCCAATACTCGCCACCTAGTCCTGGATTCTATTCGTTTCTCCTTATCCCGGGCAGGGAACGAAACTGCTTGCTTCCTCAGCTCCTCTATCTGTTCCTCGATCCTTTCCATCCTTGCCATCTGGGTCTTCTTCTGCGGGCAGTTGAGCTGAAGATGGCCCCTCTCACCGCACTTATAGCACATGGCTTCAAATCTTTTCCTCGTAGAAGCCTTGATTTCCTCGGAGACCTCGCGGATCTTATAGGTCTGCCGTATGTCACGCCGAACAGCCTCGACCTCTAAAGCATGCGCCAATGCTTCCTTTAGCGATGTATGGTGACCAAGTCTTACTGCAGCTCTGACCTCCAGGTCTTTGATTCCGTCGACAAATCCTTGAACAATATTTGTGTCGACCATCTTGGTGTCAGCTCCGGGGTACGCCTTCCTGACGAGTTTTTCAATTTCCAACGCCCATTGTTGAAGCCCTTCTTCTGAGCGTTGGACTCTATCACGCAGTTGGGCACGGAACACGTGCTCCAGGTGTCGCTCCCCGTATCTGGATTCCAGTGCCTCCATCAGGTTTTGGAACCCATTTCCCGTATGTGGCAGTGCCTCCAGGACCGACAAAGCTTGCCCTCTGAGTGCCACAATGAGAGCGGTCAGGCATTGCTCTTCCGTCCATCCGTTTACGGTAGCAACAGTCTGAAATTGCCGACGATAAGCGTTCCAAGAAGTAATGCCATCGTACGGCGGCACCTTTACTCTTGGCCCTTGCATCACTCCAGTGGCTCCACTAGACACTGTAACTCCCGTAGTTTCAAGGCGCACTACTCTCTTCTGCAGTTCAGTGAATCCGGTTTTCAAATTTTCCACAACTGATTCTAACCCGGTAACTCGTTCTTTCATTACATCGACATCTTTTCGGAGCTTAACCACCGTGTCACTTACATCCTTTATAGCTCCAAGTGCTTTCTCTTGGAGGTCTTTTTGTTGCTCTTGTGATTCCCGAATCGCTCTGATTTCTGCCTTCTGAAATTCCTGCAAAGCGCCGAGCTTGCAGTCTTGTGATTCTTGCAAAGCGCCGAGCTTGCGGTCTTGTGCCTCTTGCAAAGCCTGAATATCAGCTCTTTGCAGCTCCATTAATTTAATTAAACTTTCCAATTGAAGAGCCATTTGAGGGGCCGTAGAAACTACGGACGTGGCAGGATGGATGGAGCTAGTCGACGGAGCCTGAGCAGGCAGGGCCCAATGGGCGGGGCCAGTGGGCGTGGCCTGGGTGGGCGTGGCCTGGTGGGCGGAGCCGGTGGGCGTGGCCATGTCCAGAGTGGGCGGGGCCTGGGGGGCGTGGTCAGTGGGCGGGTCCCGGTGGGCGGAGCCAGTGGGCGTGGCTTCACCCGAAGTGGGTGGAGCCTGGGGGCGTGGTCAGTGGGCGGAGCCTGGTGGGCGGGGCCAGCGGGTAGGGCCTGCCCCGCAGTGGGCGGAGCTTGGTCCCCAGTGGTTATGGCCTCCGCAGCTCCACCGCCAACTCCTCTCTCGAAGTCAATGGCAGCAGCTCGCTGCGCCCTTGTCCTGACACTCCCCTTGAAGTCCTCTCTCGGAGTCAATGGCATCTCCAAATCCCACTTCTGACACCAGTTGTTACGTGCTAGGGTTCTTTGGATTCAGAGAGAAAGACCTGGTGACTCTCTTGAAGACTTTATTCACAGACACTAGCTCACACTAATCACTGAGTCCAAACACTAAGCACTAGATCCAAATCACTGAGCACTATCACTGTCCTAGGTCGTAGCCGAGTCACTATCACAATCACAATCACTCACTATTGATCACTTGTTTTCGCTCCGAAGTCACCTCGAAGATAGCTCAGATCAAACTGAATTGCCGGCTCGACTGTCTGCGACTATTTATACGGGCCGGATCGAATCTCAGAAAATTCCGGAACATCCCAGAATAAACCCGATATGCGTAAACAAGTATCAGATATTTCTAGAAAGTACTCGTAGGTACATACACCTAGCGTCATCTAGTAGCGAGTATTTACGTTGCCTGTGTTCCCTTGGTAGGTTCGCTGGCCTGACGCTAGATGGCACCACGTGTCCGTATCCGTAACAATATTTACAACGGATTTTAATCTGTCCTTTTTCCAACCCAAAAAAGATCAATGTGATCTCTGCAACTCATACCATAATTCTAACCCTGATCAAAAGAAAGATTTAGAAGAAAAATACCAATCACATATAGAAGAGAAGAATTTGAGTAGAGCTGAGAAAGAAAATGATCGCAAACAGATTAAAAAGAATTTACGAGTAGCTGTGTATGACTTAGAGGCGGTGTTGCAATGCCCAAAAGGTGACACATCCTCCTTTTATTATAAGTCGAAGCTTAATTGCTATAATCTAACCATAACCGAGTTAACGCCAAAAGAATCTAAGGTAGCCTACAAGAACGTACATTGCTATTTTTGGTCAGAGCGTGATGCTAAACGTGGTGCTACAGAGATAGGTTCATGTGTATGGTCATATCTAAAGGGTTTAAGCGATGAAGACGATGATGATAAGGAAGTTATATTCTACTCCGACAATTGTTGTGGACAAAACAAAAATAAATATATAACATCCCTATACTTATTTGCTGTAAAAACATTAAACATTAAAAGCATAACGCATAAGTTTTTGATAAGGGGCTATACGCAAAACGAGGCAGACAGTGTTCATAGCCTTATAGAGAGAGAAGTAAGGAAAAATTTAAAATCGGGTCCTATATATACACCTGACCAATATACTACTTTAATAAAGAATGCAAAAAAATCAAAACCCCCATTAAAAGTTCATGAAATGAGTTTCAGCTCATTTTTTGATTTAAAAAGGCTGCAAGAAGAATGGGGTTATAATTTTACAACTAATACCCAGGGAGTTACTGTTAACTGGAATGATATCAAAGTTTTAAAAATAAACAAGGAAGACCCTACTACTTTTTTTTATAAAAACTCATATAAAGTTGAAAACTACCAGGAAGTTAATGTAAGAAATAAAAGAAAAAAAATGAGACCAACTGCTGAAATAACCCTTCAAGCAGCTTACTCCAGTAAACAAGAAATAAGTGAAAATAAGAAAAAAGATTTAAAAGAACTTATCACAAGAGCACTAATTCCATCATATTATTCAGGGTTTTATAATTCATTTCTATAATTAAGTTACAATTTTTTTATAGATCTCATCTCATGAAAGTCACAAACGAGATTCATAACGTCTCGTTCCGCAGCGCGCAGCGAACGTGTTAAATATTCTGCTGTCTATTTTGTTTATTTACAAAATAAAAGAATAAAAATTAAGAAGCACTATTTTATTGCTAAACTTATTTACAAATTAAATTAAATGCAATTAATTAGGCACTAGCTGCAACACTGTCCCTAGTATCTTCGTATTTACTGAGTGGAGATCTTGCAGAGTTCTGCAACAAACAAAAGGTTATCTTCTTTCTTTTATATAAAATTCTCGTGTCACAATGTTAGTCCACGAACTCCTCCGAAATGGCTTTACTGATTTTTACCAAATTTTATATGCATATTATTCAGTAGGTCTGAGAATCGGCTACTGGGTACTTTATAATATATTGATAAGTGCATTTGTTGAATAAATAATAGTAAATTATTACAACCTGAGACAGACGGCGACCATTGTTTGTGCGACGAGATAGCGATCGACGTTGCCATGGCGACATACTTATTTAGTCACTTCAATAAAATAATACGGGCGAAATACTTTATATTATGGCAAAGCAACGTTTGCCGGGACAGCTAGTATTTTATAAATGTCTTCAGTTCCTGTTTCTTATGTCAATGGTACAGCTGAATCAGTCACAGGTTACACGGTCAAATTTTCATCAATCTGATTGACGCAATATTGACGGTTATAAAAAGTTCATATTAAAAGCACGATCAATCCATCAATCCGTGGGTTAGACGATCAAATTTTCGTTAATCTTTACAGGATTGATGGATCAGATTGATGAAAATTTGACCGTCTAACCTGTGTCTTACAAAAAAGGCTTTTTGAAATGAACACACGATTGAGCTAGATATTTTACCTCTGACAGTTCATATACAGAATATTTGACAGACTGTAAAAAACATTTGTAAAGTACTATCAGAGAAGTTGATTCCTATGCAAATGGGGGACCTACGTAGTTTGGTCGCATTACGTCAAATCCAGCCGACAGATCACAATTAACATTGAACAAATGACGTTGGTCTCTCAAATGCATAGGAATCAATTTCCACGATGGTACACTAATTAGTAATTACCAATTTTTTGGCGCGTTCTTGGAGTATGGAGAAACTGAAATGGTTTAATATGATTCCAGTGGGGAGAGCAACTCCTTGGAATCGGTACAGCCGCTTCAAATTGCCGTCTTCTGAACCTGAAGATTTAAAGATAAATTGTTAAAATTAACATAAATCTTATCACTATAATATAACAAATATGCATTAAATATAAGATAGATAATATTATGTTATCTATCTCACTCTATCGTTTCTCTCTTATTTTTCTTTCCTCAGCGGGCCCATGGACGACCAATTTTATTGCGCAATATCACGTATTGCGTAATATTATTGACGATCTAGGGTTAATTTGACCATCGCGCGTCTGCCAAATAAACTGTTCAATATTATTTAAGCGTGATATTGCAAAATACAATTGATCGTCTAGGGGTCGGCTAGACATTTTTATTTCCGTCTTCTTTTTAACAAGATTTTGTCAACAAAAATCTTACCAGGTATCTGATGTACAGAGGCGATGGTGAGTTTACCGATGAGCCCCGTGTGGCTGATCATGGGGCCTTTCGATATATCCACGTGATTGTCCACCTTGTATAATGTCACCTTGCCTAAAACATAAAGTATGGATTACCTACATCATATTTTTGTATCTTTCTTACCAAGAAATAAGTGCTCGTCTGGATGATTGTTAGTAGTTTCTCGAAATATCAACACTCTATCCAAAATATAACGATTGAGATATAACTTATTTACACCCTTAGGCCCGTATTTTTGGTCAGTACTCAAGATGCATCTCGGTCTCAAGACACGGTTAAGGCTCTATGATTGGTTGGCTGTCAAAATTTGGACCAATCACTGAGCCGAACCGCGTCTTTAGACCGGGTCGCATCTTAAGTACTGACCAAAAATACGGGCCTAAGTAATAAAACTATTAGTAATTATTTTTATGATTGCTATCTTTGTCTCTCATGTTTCCAGCATGCCTGAAAAGGACAAGCGGCGCTGCGTTCCACCTCAACTCCCAAGTCCCAACAGACTGCAGCCGAACAGAGTACGCGCGAACCTTAGTCCTTACCCTTGTCTTATCGTGCAGTAAATATTTTATATTATTAGTAGATGACGCCCGCAACGGAGTTGCGCCAAAATTCGTTTATCACGCAAAACCGTACATTTTTCAGGGTAAAAAATGTCCTTTCCTGGGACTCAAAGTATCTCAATACCTTTCAGCAAAATCCGTTCAGCGGTATACTTTCATTTTCTATTATGTATAAATCTCCTGTCACGATGTTTGTCCGCGATGGATTCCTAAACTACTTAACCGATTTTAATGTTTCTTTTTTTTAAATGTGTGCTTTTTTCCAACTTGAGAGATAGGATAGCTTAGATCTTTAATTATAGTCGCAATTTTATTTTATTGCAAATTATTTGTCTATAAGGAGCGACCATTGTTTATGCGACGCGAGGCACGGGATAGCGATGGACGTTGCCATGGTGACATACTTATTTAGTCACTAATTCAATAAAATAATACAGGCGATATACTTTATCTAATATGGCCTACGAATATGGCAAAGAAACGTTTGCCGGGACAGCTAGTAGTTTATAATAATATTAGTATCTACAAATAATAAAAACTAAGGAAACTTTTGTAGATTTATGGACAAAATTTTTGACACAGTTACTCTTCCTTCGTTTGTATTATTCGTAGATTAATATGGATTAAATATGTAGAGTAAAAATTACCATTAGCCCTTGCAATGCTGGGTATCTGTCCAGCCTTGTGCTCGTTGTCCTTAAACATCTCAAGTGCCAGTTCCTCTGATACGTCCAGTCTCTCAATCGGCAGACATTTTCTACTCAGCAACACATACTCCGCACTGAGGGTTTGCAGCTCTTGGGCAGTGGGCACCCAGTTGTCCAGCGTGGGCAGGTCTATGTCGTAGATGAATGAGCCACTGCGGACTGAAAAGAAAATGGATATTTAGTATTTAGAATATTACGTTGTGTTATAGTTAAAAAAACCTTATTTTGAAATAAGTTTATTACAACATTTTATATAAAAACTACATAAATAATTTAACAAGTGATAACAAAACCATGTTTTGTTAATTTAGATACTTTTTGGTACCTACTCTCAAGTCTCAACGGTGAAGGTTAGGGTATAAGGGCCGGGACACAAAAACACGGCAGGACGTCGTAAGGCGCCGTGTCGTGGGAATTCACGGCGCGCGTCGTAAAAAACCACGGCACGGCGTCGTACGACGCTACGTCGCGTCGTAGAAACTCATATTGAATTTCTATGTGAGTGTGTCCTGGCTCTTACAAACATTTTTTAATTACAAGTACAAAACCTACAAATAATAAAAACTAAGGAAACGTAACTCCCATACTATTACCGTTTAAAATTTGGTTCCTTGCAAACTGTCATGTAACGTCAGCCTTTATACCGCTCAAGGCCACCTAAATATTGAAAATGTATTGAAATGTGTACCTAAGGTACACTTTTTTGACAAGTATTTTGGAACATGTTTTTTGACGGAGTTACTCTTCCTTAGTTTTTATTATTCGTAGTACAAAACTTATTTTATTTTACCCACAGTTAACTTTGACCCTAACTGTTGGAAATTGCTTTTATCACATCAAAATTAAATAAAAGATACATACTATCTGGTCCAGGGAAACTGTGTAATTTGACGGGTACTGTATCTTTAAAGGCAACAGACGCACAAGCGCCCAGTAATAGTGAGCATGTACGCCAGAAAGCCTTGTTCACTTGCTGTGGTTCCGGCACAGTGAAGTTTTGAAACTGAAATGACAAATAGGTATTATCAATGTTTACTCTTGAATTGTTCAATATTAAATATTGAAATTGTTGTTGTATTGAATATTAAAGATGATATTGCCCTTAGCTTAATATTGTGTCCTTGTATATATGTTACGCTCAAAGGCTCAGTGAGCGGAAAAGAGCTCACAACGCGTTGTGGTCATAGTGAAACAGCCACGACGCGAAATTCGCGTCGTGGCCCTAATGAAAACGGCCACGACGCGTTCTGGCAATCACAAAAAGACCACAAAGCGAAATTGATGTCGTGGCTGATTTGTTATTTGTTTTTCTTGATTGATTAATCGTCCATAGGTATGGAAGATTATATATTTGGATTACCACGCGTACTATAAAATATATTTTCTTTTACTAAATCACTGCATAATGTATTTATCAGCATTATTTAGAAAATATGCATAATTCTATACTAATTACTATCCGTACTTAATATTATTAGTTATTACTGTCTGTCGACTGTCTGTCTAGCGCAAGTCGCAACGGAGTTGCGGGCATCAACTATTAGTATTATATTTAAATTATATAAATTAAAATCTATATCTTCTTCTTATCTATAAAAATGGATTTTCAAATGTGTTAGTCGTGCTAAAACTCGAAAACGGCTGAACGGATTGGGCTGATTTTAGTCTTAAAATATTCGTAGAAGTCCAGGGAAGGTTTTAAAGTGACACAAAGTTCACTGGGACAGCTAGTAAAACTATATTTTTATTATTTATTGAGATCAGATTACTTTATTATATTAAAAAAAAACAACATTAAGCATATGAAGTAAGTAACAAATTACTGAACACAAAATAATATTGTTAATATTTTGTCAATAATACTTATAATTCACATAAAACGTTTAGGGATTTTAAATTAAGCTATTGCATTTATGATAATATTATTATGGTAAGAACGGAGGTAAAATGTTCAGAACGCGTTATGGTATTTTTGTAATGGGGATTGTCCATTTTTTTTAAATTTTGCTCATTACAAAAACATTTCGAGGAATAAGGTCAGTGATCGCTTTTCTGTATATAAACGAAAAAAATACCCATTAGTTACTTATATTTTTGAACAAATATGTTTAACCTTAGTTTGACCTTCAATGGCGTTAAATTAGCAATAAATTCGACCAACATTACGTTTCGAACTTTTGGTAAGCTTCTCGTATTAACTTTCACATAATAATAAATTGCATTTAAGGAACCAGCCATTATAAATAAGATTGTAAGGAAAAAAAACATACTGCAGAGGTCAATTGGCCGCCGATGATGACGTCAGAGCGAAACTTTAAAAATTTATTGAGAAAAAACTAGCCAATGAATTTCAAAATTATTTAATTTATATTCTTAAAATACCCTATTTTAACGAAAAAAAATATAAAAAGTACATGTGATTTTTTTTGGACAATGCCCATTGCCAGAACGCGTTGTGGCCATTTTCATTAGAGCCACAACGCGAATTTCGCGTCGTGGCTGTTGTACTGTAACCACAACGCGTTGTGGGCTATTTTTTCGCTCACTGAGCGATTTCGGTCTTTGAGCGTAACATATACATAGTGTCAAAAGACCGCTTCCGATAACTTCGTGGGGTTATTATAGGGCATGAGATATATCCATTGGTGCAAGTAATTTTCTTTAAATCGACAGTTTTTAAAATAGTCAAAATTTTCAACACACAATGTATAATGCTGATGTAAATGCGCGATAGTATCGCGCGTCAGTGGAGCCCCGCCAGCCCGGGGGCTGCGCCAGCCCCCCCCGCGCCGCCCGCGCCAAGTCCCGCGCGCGCGGCCCTGCGCTAGACAAAACAGCTGATCGTGGTGTGCTCTAGACCCTAGCCCGTAGGTAGTGAATAAACCATCAATATTGTAATAATTATTAAATAACATAATGTTAGAATTTATTAATTACCGTTTCTTAGGTTATTAGTTTATTACTCAAAAATACTCAGTTTTTACTTCCGGCCAAAAAGGAAAAGAAATCATAATTCACATCCGAATCAGGTTGTAAAAATACAATACACAGTTACTTACACCTATCTATGGAAAAAATACTTGATAACATGTTCACTGACCTGTGATCAGCTGTCTGCTTTTATGAAATGCAGTTCGAGCTGTGCTCCATCTAACTCAATGTAGATTGCAGAGTTTTTCAACACGAAACAAAATTAAACAGGAGACATTCCAATTCTTTAAACACTTTTTACTCACACTTTTTAAACTGCACTATTGTCTATCGACGACGACGCGATGTTCACCCCGTTCCATAAAGGTTTACGAGTATTAAAAGTTCATTCACATTTCATCGCACATTTATCGGACACGTATCATGTCACGACACGTTATTAATTACAAACAGAAAAAATAGAACTTAACAATACACAAAAAACTTAAACAAAAACGTCACAGTACACAGCGCGGCGCGTGTTTACAGCCGACTGAACAAAATTGAATAAAAAACTTTGTAAAATAAATAGGGATGTATCCCTGTGCATATTTTGAGTTATCGCTAATTTTTATCGATAAATCGTATTGTTTTACATACGAGTACGTTTTGATTTGTAGTCAAACTAAAAATAAGCAAATACCTACTCAATGTTAAGAATAGCGACAATAATTAAAAGTTATTTAATTAATTAGGTATTATTAAACTTTTTCATTGCGTACGTAGACGCGCATAACGCGTGCCATGACTTATCAATCACTTTATCACGGTAATGTCGGTATCGAAATTATCTTGCAACTTGATCTATGTATCCCGATAAAAACTTTCTGAATTTATAACCTCTTAATAGAGTTAATTTTAAAAATGAGAATAGTAGATCTACTAAATAATAGTTATAATTTTTATTATTTAATGGTAATTTAAATATCGACTACATCGTTTTGAATTTATAAGGTACAACACTTATGGCCTGTTTCACCGCTTCCTGATAAGGTGCCCGATAGGGTTATTTGACAGATTTTCCATACTCCATCTGTCAAATTAAGTGGTGGATAGCCTTATCAGGAAGCGGTGAAACAGGCCCTTAGACAGAGCGGCCGGCGCGGCGGCGGCGTCTTTGACAAGCGGTCTGGCCGTCCCGTCGCGTCGGTATCTTTGAATTTACCGAAAGTCGATACATGTTTTTAAAGACGATTTTCGCATAATTAGACTTTAGTTCCAATTTGCATCTTGAGGTTGAAGGTTGTCCGTTGAGTTATGTTTAATTAATAAGCGTATTACGATCTTTTTAAAACGTATTATTGTGTTAACTAAATGTGTAAAATGTAAATTAATTAACTATTATTTCTTATTTGTTTGCGTTAAAAAACTAAGACGTGTCGTGTAAGATATCGTGTAAAAAGAGATGTGTTGTTATTGGTGGTGTTATTGATTGGTGATAATATGGACTATTTTCAAAATGCATAGAGAGCACATTAAAAAATCAGAATTCAACATTTTTCACGTAAGTAATTAATTGCTAGTTTTTTCATACTGTATCGTCTGTAGATAAAAAGCGATAATTGCAGATCTAGGTATTGTCCATCCACAATCATCATTCTGCATAACACGGAAAATGTGTTATTATTTTTTTGCATGCATTTTGGTGCATCCGCATATCACACAATATCGGTTTTGTTCCTTACGAATAACTTTTTAACTAATCGATAAATAAGTTGTTACTCATGCTCAGAAAGTTACTTACAGTTTTGTACATGAGTTAGGATTAAAGTTTTAACCCATTAAGGCCCATACGAGACAACTCTAGAATACAATAGCATTTCCAAGAATCCGCGATCGAAGGATTAAATTAGCCTAGGTAAGAGATCATAGGTCAAAGTTCTGAGTTACTTGAGAGAGTTGAATGTCATGGCTCTTGATAGGTTGGAAAGAGCATAAGGTTGAAAACTGCCGCGACCGTACAGTATGGTCGTTTACGACCTTATGTTATTAAGCGCGCTACAGTTGATATCAATGACTCGCGTCTTCTAGATTACGTATCGGGATAAAAAAAATAAAAGTAAAAAAAAATATTTTAAATATTTTTTGTAAATGGTTTATCGTTTTGTCTAAAGGTTATTTATTATAAAAAATATAATAAAAAAAAAATTTCTTTTGAAAAAAAAAATAAAAAAAAAAATACATTTTTGTAATCAGAAAATGTAGTATAATAATACCCCAAAGTTATCGGAAGCGGTCTTTTGACACCCTGTATATAATTATGAACTAAAAAAAGATGCAATTTTTTTATCTTCAATTATAAGCTGTTGTGATTCCAATTTTAATTGACATCATCCCAGGACCCAGTAGTTGTGAAGTCTATTCAACGTAAATTGAATTAATTTTATTGGTTTTTACAGTTTTAATAAAGTACTATAATGCTTACTTGTAATGTGCAGTTTTCTGTCAAAGGTCTGTGCATATCCCAGTATAGTGAATCATTGATAACGGCCAATGCACTGCTTTCTGCATGCCACTCACTTAAATCTGTAAATAAATAAATCAAATCACTTTGCTTTGCACAAAAAATGGGCATTGTCCAAAAAAAATCACATGTACTTTTTATATTTTTTTTCGTTAAAATAGGGTATTTTAAGAATATAAATTAAATAATTTTGAAATTCATTGGCTAGTTTTTTCTCAATAAATTTTTAAAGTTTCGCTCTGACGTCATCATCGGCGCCCAATTGACCTCTGTAGTATGTTTTTTTTCCCTTTCAATCTTATTTTTAATGGCTGGTTCGTCTAATGCAAGTTATCATTATGTGAAAGCTGATACGAGAAACTTACCAAAGTTCGAAACGTAATGTTGATCGAATTTATTGCTAATTTAACGCCATTGAAGGTCAAACTAAGGTTAAACATATTTGTTCAAAAATATAAGTAACTAATGGGTATTTTTTTCGTTTATATACAGAAAAACGATCACTGACCTTATTCCTCGAAATGTTTTTGTAATGAGCAAAATTAAAAAAAAATGGACAATCCCCATTGTGCTTCTATAATTATTAATTAAACGTTCCCTGCTACTTTTCATGCAGAAATCACAGTTTGCCAGATAAACTATAGCCTGTGTCCTATCCTTCGATCTTGGAGATCGAAGGATTAAGGAATTCAGACCGTACAACAGTTTCAAGCTTTAACACACAAAATATATTTTCTTCGAAAAATTTGTAAGTAAGTAGGTACTTACACAAAAAATTAACAGCTTAGGTATATCCAGTACTTTTGAAGCTCATTCAATGGAAACAAACTTCCTTCTAATCATGGTAGTATGGAAATAATATTAGTACAACTTACGTCTAGCACAATCATAAGGTGTGGAAATATCCTTGTTCATAACAAGTGTGCAGTCATTTGGTATACCCTTGTAGTTAACTTCTATTTTCTCTATTCTACCCACTTTATCAAGTTGCCGCTTCTTCTCTAATGTGAATAAATGATGTCTACGTTCAATAGCTTCCTTTGTGTTTAAACAGCCTGTAAACAGAAAAATCAAAATTGTAAAGTTCATTTCTATGAAAGTCGCAAGATATAATAAGAATAGTCTACTCACGAATTGACACTATGGATGAAGCATTATTTGATTTTAATAATATCCTTGATACACATACAGCGTGTCTTTTCATTTTGGCAAGCAAATGGAATAAGTTGTAACGTAGTTTTATCCTCTTTGGAATACCTAATTATTAACCTTTAACAACCAAATGAAAACAAAAAATTAGGTTATAATCTTCTTCTTCTTCTTCTTTTTTTTTCTTGTTATGGCTCTCGGCTTTTCAACCATGGCCAGTGTCAAGTAAAGTTTTGGCGGGAAAAAAAAATTTCGTAAAAAATTTACAAAATTTTCAAGTTGTTTTTCCAGATTATCGTCAAGTCGAAAATCTAGTCAACGTCTAAAAAGTAGTCGGTAAAGTCAACGAGTCAAGTCAGATGTTTTAGTAAAGTGGTAGAGTAGACCCTTTATTAAAACTTTCGATGGAGTTTTGGAGGGAACACAAAATGGCACGTTTCTTGAAGTTGTATCACTTGCCCACACTTGTGCACGACAACAAATATTTAATGGATAATATTCTATCAACATTACACATTAAAAACCGAAATAACACAATTTTAGGAAAATAATACAAAAACACAACGTCACTTTTTCGTATTCCCGGCAAAACTCCTTCTTCTTCTTTTGGCGTAAACAAAACCCACCTAGCGCCGCGGTGGTGAGCGCTGAAGTAATTCAATCAAACGGCGGTGGCTTGAATCAGCTGTAGTGTTGAACGTTTCGAGCGACTGAAATATTCAATTAAAAAGCTAGCCGTGAGATTGAATGGCGTTGTTCAGTCAAAGAGCTAGCTGTTTGATTGAACGGCTATTTTAACCAGTTGGCTGCGACATAATAATAATAATATATATCCTTAATCTGTGATGTCGCACACGGCACATCTCTATCAAATGTCACTGTCAAATGTCAATTGTCAAATTTAAAAACAAAAACTTAACGTCATTCTGATTTTGTTCCGTTGGCGGACGCACGTTCAGAATGTTAAAATTATTAATATTTTTTGTTTGCTGCGGGATATCTTTGGCTTATATTAACAAAGGTAATCACATTTCCTTTTTATTCGCAATAAAAAGTATACTATGTATGTATTTACCGTAAATATTGTATCTTGTTATTTGCGGTAAGTCAGCGCAATTATTTAATTAAAATGTTTTGATTGGAATTCCTGCAAAAAACAAGAAGAAATATTTAAGAAATGCACGTAAACAATATACAAAGGTAACTGCTGAAGTTGCACAAATGTACAAAAAAAATATTGATGTTTGTAAATTGTATACAGTAGCAGTTTTCTTTTTATTATTTTTACCGACAAACAAAAAATGTGTGACGCGCTGAGTGCTGACAAAGAAAAAAAATGTAGATTAGGTAGCCAAAAAGCCTTTTAGATTCACCAAAAAATGTTTAAAGTTTGCAATTAAAATATGTAGGTAGGCAATGGTTTAATATACTTAGTCAATATTTTTTTAGATTCACCCCCGCAATGGAACGAAGTTTACACAGTAAAGGGGCTGCTAAACATACCTTATGCTGAACTTCACGAGCCTTTCTACGCTTGGTAAGTGTATTAAATATATATTTTACAATTTTTAAAACTATATCCATTAAATCCTTACCTCATACTAAGAACTAGTAACTAGAAGTAAGTAAAATCTCATAAATTTTATAATGCGACATACTTTGTTGCATGAAAAATTGTGAGAGTCTGTTCTATTTATAAAAGTATTGGAAAAAATGAGTAAAACAATGGCTCATGTCATTCTGCATTTGTATTAACCCATATTAACCCATCAATCCCCAAGTGGCACCTGTTCGCTGCATAACAATTGAAAATCTAGTGTGTCTGAAATTCCCACGATCGAGGTATTAAATATATCATGTATATGTTCAAATCTTAAAACTATTGATCAAACCCTTTCCTCATACTAAGAACTCTGAGTAAGATCTTTTAAATTCATAATGCGATATACTTTTATTTTATTGTAAGTTTTGTGAATATGAACTTTAATTTGCATCTTAGTTATTATGTTATACAAAACTATTGAAAAATTCAGTAAAACAGTCTGCGAGATATATTTTTTTTCTATGCAAAGGGACCTAGTTTACAATATTATGTTATTAGTTTTCATTGTATAAAAACCATACTTATAATAGTATATAACAGTATTTCCCAAAGTGTGGGTCGTGACCCACTGGTGGGTCGCGAGTAGATTTTGAGTGGGCCCTAGAACTATAGGACGATTGTCCTACTCTTTCGATTGCCATTTAAGTAATTTGTTCATTGTGGTGGGTGCGTGCGGGACGGGGGCGGGGCATTCGAACGCAAACATAATTGTAAGTAAGTAAGGCTGACGATGATGCTATGGTGGTGAACTACGATAAGAATTAACGGGTAAATGCTGCGGCAACAACATACCGCTGCTTTTTATTTGTCTTCATGACACAAGGTGGGCCGCGAACTTTGAACTTTCTTGTAGATGGGTCGCGGTCCCGACAAGTTTGGGAAACACTGGTATATCAGATAAAATAATCCTGTCTGATAAAAACAAGGAAACATGTTAAATTACCTTGTTAATATGATTATAAATAGGGTAACATACAACAAAACAAGTATATCAAAGAAAGAAAACATGTTATTTTTCCTCATGGTTCATTGTTACTCAACTGTTGTATTTAGAAACATTTTGTGTGAATTTGTGTATCCAAGTGTTTCATGTAAAACAATACCTTGATAGTATATTTTTAGAGAAAGGATTACCTATTTAGAGTTCATATACATTAAAGTCAATGAACTTTACCTATAATCATTTTCATATTATTAAACAACATTAAAAAAATATATTTTTCCTAGGTTTTAAGTTTCAATGGGTTAAAAGATATGATTTAAATCAGTTCATACGATAAAATAACTAGCTTTTGCCCGCGGCTTCGCTCGCGTTAAAAAGTATTATTATTAATTAGGTATCAAAGCCTCAACCCGATCGGTTTAAAATTGATAACGTTTTATACAACCTTTCATCCGCTATTTTATCGCCTTGCGGGTAGAATTGATCAAAATCCTTACTTAGCGAATACCTACGTCATAACATCTACCTGCATGCCAAATTTCAGCCCGATCCGTCCAGTGGTTTGGGCTCTGTGTTGATTGATCACTATGTCAGTCAGTCAGTCACCTTTGAGTTATATATTATATATTTAGATTACAGAATATAAGTCAGTAGAGTTACCTCTCTAGTCTCTTCCATAG
Organism: Polyommatus icarus; assembly: GCA_937595015.1. NCBI lineage: Eukaryota > Metazoa > Arthropoda > Insecta > Lepidoptera > Lycaenidae > Polyommatus > Polyommatus icarus. The sequence goes on along the minus strand of OW569321.1, from coordinate 28,514,920 downwards.
TTTTGTTATTGATTTAAAACATTTAATATTTCCGTGTCAATACAACAATAACATAATCAGCAATACTCAGTTAAATAATTTCTAAGAATGGTGTAAACTGTAAAGCATATCAAATATTGTTTATAATAGCAATATGTTGACCTGATTTCAAACTGTCTTGTAGATATGAATTATTGCAATCTCACACTTAGCTATGGCCTAGTAAAATTTTGTTGATAAAGCTTCAAATAAGCAGAATTATTAGGGGCATTATATTTGAACTAGCTTTTGCTCATGTCTTTGCAAGCGAGAGAAGGTTATGATCCCTAGCTATGTAACTATGAAAAGTAAATTAAAAATTATTTCTTATTTGGTGCCTAAGTTTATCTATAGCTTGAGTTTGGTCTCTGTGTTATCCGTTAATCAATCAGCATTGTCTTTAATTTATATTCTTTTTATAACAAGGTGAAATAGTACAAATACAAGAGTTGATAGTTTTATTACAAGTCTTATTTATTATCAATGTAAGAGGTCATGTCTTTAACCTATAGAGATAAGCCAGCAGTAGCATTATATACGTAAACATAATAATGTTTACGTATATAATGCTATGTACTAGTTTTACAATTAAGTATTAAATACTATAATAATTTTAAAGTAATTAAATGAATCTCTTTTATATGTTGTAGCATTTTAGCACAGAATACATATTAGTTTAACAAATTTTAGGAAACAAAAAAACGAATGACTCGCATCTATTACATAAGTATTGAACAAAGAATCCAAAGCAATCTTAAGTTAAATACGGTATCCATAATATAATATTTCAGCGTTTTTTAAAATAATATAATATTACGTGTTATTCAGTCTTTTTCGCTTTTGTTTAGGTTTGACAGCAAGAATGGCAAATCCAGGATTGACTACTACGGCGCCATGGTTAAAACCTATCAGCTGTCTTCTGCCGTGTTCCCTAAATATGGATCTTCCTTCAAGGTATACTATTAATCCGAATTTCTGATAAGAAAAATTCGGACGCCCGGCCCCGCTCATATATTTTGACATGTCAGAATTCAGATAGTATCAATGATATTCTACTTATTATACAGATCTGTTACGTTCATACTATTTGCCGGTGAAACAGGCCCTTAATCTCGCAAAGCCAATGACTCCGGAACTTCCCCAGTTATTGACTCGGGGCTAATTACCGATGCCTGGCTAGTGACCCATGACCCTAAGGGCCCCCGCGCATTAGGCGGCCAGGTCGCGCGGCCAAGTCGCTGCGGCCACCCCGCGCACTTTGCGGCCACGTCTGCGACCACACTAGTCTGTTTTGAATTCCTCAAATGAAACGTTCAGTATCAAACGCCATTCTGTACACAAAAGTGCACGCACACTGAGTAATTTTTCGTTGGCCGCGCGACCAGAGCGTGACAGCTGGCCGCTGGTCGCGTAATGCGCGCACCTACATATATAATAGAAGAATTAGTTGGCCGCGCGACCTGGCCGCCTAATGCGCGGGGGGTCTAAAGCTAAAGCGTAAAATGTTAAGATCGCTCCGTGAATCTGAAAGGGGCGATCGGCGCATGTGTTCAATGCCTCCCAATAACGTGTTACGGTCGCGGTCTAGCGATGACGACCCACCTGATCACTCGCCCTCGCTCAAATTTATGTCCTACCAAAGATCTAATAATCGCACATGAGTCTTCCCGTTTTTGCCGAAAAATCTTATAGTTTTGATTCTCATATAACTTAGCTAAATATAGGTTTGACGACGACCTCTGTGGCACAGTTGGTAGCTCAAGCCGGGGGTCGCGGGTTCGAATCCCGCCGACGGAACAAACATTTTTCAAAGTTCCTGGGTCATGGATATGTATTAAATATGTGTATTATATAATAAAAATCTTAAATATATTATGTATATTGTATAGTATAAAAGTATTAAATGTTTCCGTTGTCTGGTACCCGTAACACAAGTCCTTTAGGTACCTAGCACAGGGCCAGACTGACGTGGTGTGAAGCGTCCATATAATATATTATTATAGTTGACCCTTTTGTGCGGCCTACGGCTTAGCTGATATCGGTCAATGATCTCACGGCTGTTTACAGATAGCGCCTGTGACGACGGAGCGTGTGCTGAACCAGCAGACCTGTCTGCAGGTGAACGGCAGCGCTGACGGGCCGGTCGCCCCGCAGACAGTGCTGCCCGACATGACGGACTTCAAATACGTCGGTTAGTACACACGAGACATGATAATATAATAGATAATCTAATATATATAAATCTCCTGTCACGATGTTTGTCCGCGATGGATGGAAAACTACTTAACCGATTTTAATGTTTCTTTTTTTTAAATGTGTGCTTTTTTCCAACTTGAGAGATAGGATAGCTTAGATCTTTAATTATAGTCGCAATTTTTTTTTATTGCAAATTATTTGTCTATAAAGAGCGACCATTGTTTATGCGACGCGGGTCACGGGATAGCGATGGACGTTGCCATGGTGACATACTTATTTAGTCACTAATTCAATAAAATAATACGGGCGATATACTTTATATAATATGGTAAAGAAACGTTTGCCGGGACAGCTAGTCTTATATATATAAAAATGGATTTTCAAATGTGTTAGTCGCGCTAAAACTCGAAAACGGCTGAACGGATTGAACTGATTTTAGTCTTAAAATATTCGTAGAGGTCGGGAAGGTTTGAAAGTGACCTGTGACACGAAGTTCACCGGGACAGCTAGTTTATTATAAAGCGTTGTAAAACTAGACTAGGGATCTATTACGAAATGAACAAACCCTAGTAAACCGTAAAAGCTCTTGGGGATTCCTAAAAGAGAGCTCCTTTGCGTTACGGTGCGTCGCCGCATGTGGCAAGCATTTTTGTTAAGTTGCGACGATGGGGCTGAGCAAAGTAGCTCTGCTCCTACGATAACTCGCGAGTGTTGAAAGATTCCTGCGATGTACAGTCTGCACCGCATTCAGTATCGATTTATAAACAATAAACACATCCAACATGCATTTGTTGTAGACATTTTGCAAGACATTCCAGCACCCCCACCCACGTGCTATCAGGACGCACCCATAAGCTCTGCACGTCCACTGACGCATAAAATATGCTACTCCTCAAGTCAGCAGATGCAGATAACGTCTTCGTATGCGTCTGTCTTTAGATTAAAAGTCAAAGTTTACTTTCCAGGCACGGAGACAATGCAGGACTCCGACACTAGCAAGTGGCGCATGGTGATGAACGTGGGTGACAAGATCAACAAGTACACCATGTGGGTCAAGTACCGCCGCACGCTGCGCGGGGACAACATACCGATACCCGTCAGGTGAGGATGATGATGAAAGGAGATGGAGATATAAAAGAAAGAGACGAAAGATTAGATTAATATCTTGGTCAAAAGTTGTATGTCTGTAGATTCTCTTCTGCAGCATATAATACCACGATAAAGAAATACATGTCTTTATGTCCTTTATCAACGTTTGTGCTTACTGTGCAATGTGCATGGCCCAACGTGAAGACGGGCCCTGTAGGATGTGTCGGCGCATCTATGTCATCATAGTCTTTGGTCAAATTATCTGTCAGTAAAATGGAAAAGCAAAATGTATGGAAATATGCAGACTATTATATTCACAGGCCTGTTGACGGACCTATATCATTTGGTCGGATTATGTCAAATTAATGTAAGTTATCATCTGTCGGGTTTGACAAAATGCGAACAAAATATGTATGTACGCTATCTGCCCATGAATCAACTCCTCTGATAATATTGTCAGAGAAGTTAATTCCTAGGCAGATGAGGGATCTTAGTTGTTTGGTCGCGTTACGTCATTTCAAACCCAGCCGAAAGATCACAACTAACAATTGAAAATCTATTGTGTCTGCGATACTCAAGATGGAGGTGTTATCATTTAATTTATATGGTCTGACCAAATGACGTTGGTCTGTCAACTGCCTAGTAATCAATTTCCTTGATGGTGCAAAGCACATGTTATTATTATTATCTTAAAAACCGCACATGTAACTTTTCTACTATTATGGCCTGTTTCACCGCTTCCTGATAAGGTGCCCGATAGGGTTATTTGACAGATTTTCCATACTCCATCTGTCAAATTAAGTGGTGGATAGCCTAATCAGGAAGCGGTGAAACAGGCCCTTAATCTCGCTAACCGCTAAAGCTATTCTGCTATTATCCTATACCTCAAATAAAACCATAACATTCCAGGTACGAGATGAAGGGGTTCAACTCTCTGCTGGGATCTCACTATGACCACTACTACATCGATTACTCTGACTACAACATCGACCAGATTGACCCCGACGTCTTTAAAATTGACCCCGGTATGTTCTTAACTCTTTGAAATTCTTAAATTGATGTCTTGTTGGTACCGGGAAGGATTTTCTTAAAAATCTTGACCGTACAGGTCCAATCAACATGGTTGTACAGTATAAGTGATTGGGAAAATAAATTCTATTGACCGGTTTATAGCACTATAAAGTCATTGACCTTACACCAGGTCAATGACTTTATAGTGCTATAAATTCGTTTTATAAATAATAATAACTGTTACTTAAACATATTGTACTAGAATTTAGATGAAAATATGCTCCAAATATCCATACATATACTAATTCACATGATATTGTAGAAGGTTTTTTCACTGGGTTCCGACGCTAGACTAGCAGAGTCACAGAATATATATTAGTTGTACCAACAGAATTCCCACTGGCGAAACCCGTTTAAAGAATTAACGACTCATGCCACGATACTATAAAGTTCAAATTCCGACCGCGCAGTGCTAGGTGCCTACGATTATATTTGCCTACATCTCCGCTCTTTTTCTATCGCATAACTCGTACCTTTTCTGAAAAAATCAGGGTTGTCTGTTTCTAAAAATAATATTATACACTTTATATTTAATTAACTACATTTTATTTAACTCGAAATAATCGAAGATATTATGTCTTAGTACTATGTAGATTTAATTATCACAAATTCGCGTGTAAATAGTTACGCGTACTTAGATTCGATAGGTACCGTATTTTAATTATTGAAACCGGTCTTATATTACCTACTTAAAGTGTTTGTATAACTTAGTTAATCGATCGAATCGATTGAATCAATATGTTTAAATGCCAGTTTTTGAATAATATTTAGATCAAATATAGTAAAAATAAAATAAAATAAAAATTTACAATATGATTTTCAACCAACGAAAACGCTGTTGACAGGGCTTCTATATCTATACTTATTATAAAACAAAGTCGCTTTTTTCCCTCATGTCCCTTTGTTCCCTTTAATCTTTGAAACTACGCAACGGATTTTGATGATTCTTTCAGTGTTAGATAGCCCATTTATCGAGGATGGCTGACTTATACTAAGATTAGCGCGTTTAAATAATGCTTCTTCTTCTTCTTCTTTTTACGTTGTTTAACATCTTTATCATGCAAATTTGAGTCCTAAAATGAATTTAGCATTCTTAAGTCATCCGAATATGGTACCGAACTTGGAATAGTACTATAATTAATACCTCTATACAGATTGAGACTCTATTTTCCTCCAGAGCAGAAGCTGCTAAAATTAAAATAAACTAACATCAAAAATCGCGGTGGCTCCACATCTTAAATCTATCCTTGGAGCATAAGGACCAATCCTACCAAAGGAAATCTTTGGTTCATTAATAGCCGTATAATTCACCGTACACACGCAACAATAGGAAGCTTAAAGAAAGTTAAATTTAGTTCACATTCCGTGTTAAGACAGTTAAACACTTCGCAATATTTCTTTGCCCTTTTTTTATTGTCCATTATGATCTAATTTATCAATTCTGTGACAGCGAATGAATAAGTACGCAGGTAGGCATGCAACGATCAACTAACTAAAAACTCGTGTGTGAGTCCCTACTGAAGTGCCCCCCTAGAGGGGTACTTACAGTTCGATGCTTACAGGCGCGAGTGGGACAGGCCTGGCATAGTTATTAGTTACAAAATATCCTATGTTCTTTTACCGTGTACATATAATAAAATTAGCAGAACTAATATTATGGTCTTAAGATAAACATTTTGTACCTTGTGAGGCTAGTGAGTACAATAATATCTAACTAGTGTGTTGTTCCAGCGTTCCAGTGCTCGTCGTTCCCCGGCCCGGGCGCCCGCCACCGCGCCACCTTCAACCCCATGATGGAGTTCGTCCACCCCGCCACTGAAGACCACGTGCACCACGAGTTCGACAGGTGATCATGATGATGACACTTGATATGATGACGTATCCCGCCAACACTGATACTGGCTATTTCTCAAGGGAGGCCATTTCTAAAAGAAGAAGATATGATGACATGGTCGTTTAGTCGATACACGATCTGTTCTGGGACTGTTCCTCAAAGAATAGTTTTGACGTGATCACGATATGGCTGCGTTTCCACTGAAGCGGAGCGGAGCTTAGCGGTGCCCGAATCGACCAATCGTGCTATTCCAGCGGAATGACAGTGAAGATTTCGAGCATGGTGATAGGTCAATTCGGCCCCGCTAAGCTCCGCTCCGCTTCAGTGGAAACGCAGCCTATAGTCGTGGTCGCGTTACGTCTGCTAGTTTATATTGTGGCTGATATGAAAAACGCACAAATTTTACTACATAATATAATTGAAAAACGCATCTAGAAAAGGTATTTTGATAATGCCTTGATACTCCTGTGCTTGGAACACAGGATATGTTTGTTAGAAACCACCCTAAATATGAATATATTTATATATTTATATATAATAAATATATTTATATTTAGTATATTTAGGGTCGTTTTTTTGTTAGAAACCTAACTAACGTGAATTTGCTCGGGAATATTATAATTTTTTAAAAGTTAATGATGTTGAAAAGGTTGAATCCATAACAAAAGTTACGTTTTTCTACTATCTATAATAACCGAAGTATTGTTTCTACATTTCAGATTCAAACAGAAGCACAACAAGCAGTACTCCAGCGAAATTGAACACGCCAAGAGAATGAACATCTTCAGACAGAACCTAAGGTTTATTGTTAATTTACAGATATATTCCGAAAATCAAACCCTAAAAGAGTAATCGTGGTTAAAATGATTACGTAAAAGAAAAACGCCATCTATAGGCAAGTTAAGGCTGCGTTTCCACCAGAGATGTGTTGCGAGGATTGTGTTTTTAAGATCCAATAGCATCGCTGCGCTGAGCGATGTCATGTCAAGCTCACGTCATGGGTTCTCAAAAACACATTCCTCGCAACACATCTCTGGTGGAACGCAGCCTAATTCGCTTACCTATAGCAAATGCGATCGTGTTATTGCAAAATAAGTTAAATTGATCCATACAATATAGCGTAGAGCTTGTCTAACTTAAAATGACGCGCCCCTCCCTCGTATTCACAGTACAAAAATGTTTCATTTATATCAACTTTGAAGTGGTGGGGCGCGTCATTTCAAATTAGACAAGCTCTAATAAACTAATAGGTAATCGTAATGGTGCGCACCTTTAACATAGCAATTCCAACTCTACGCAGCATACAATAAAGTTTACAATCGCAGGTACATCCACTCGACGAACCGCGCGCACCGCGGGTTCTCTGTGGCGGTGAACCACCTCGCCGACCGTACTGATGACGAGCTCGCCGCGCTGCGTGGACGCACCTACAGCGGACCGAATGAGGGTACACAATGCACAATATTATGCAGGTCCCCGTGGTCTAGTGGTATAGAGCGCGGCTCTTGACTCGGAGGTCGTGGGTTCGATTCCCGCGTTGGAAACATGAAATTTCCAAGTTTGGTTAGGACAATGCAGGCTGATTGTCTGACAAGTAAGATGATCCATGCGTCGTTTGCGCATGTAAAAAGTCGGTCCTGCGCCTGATCTCTCGCCAGTTGTGTCGGTCTGCCGTCCCACTGGGTTATGAGAGTAAAAGGAATAGAGAGTGCTCTTGTGTACTGCGCACACACTTGGGCACTATAAAATTACTCCTGCGTAGCTGGCCTGGTTTCAATGAAACCGGCCACCGTCACCGAGACCGGTATGGGAGCTATTATTATTATATGCAGGCACTTCATATGGCTATTTGTATTTGCGTATTTGATGTATTCGCCAAACAATCACCATGTGTAGACGGTATGTTTGACAAGTATTGACCTTATTTGCCTATTTGACAAATATGACCAATACCAAATACACGTATCCGTACCTTTGTCGGTTTTTGACGCACATCAAAAGACTCAAATAGGCAAGTACAGTACAATAAGCCACAGACTATAGTCCGTGCGCAACTAGTTGGCCGCTCTGCCCATACACTCTTATACCGGCAGAGCGGCCAACTAGTTGCGCACGGACTATAATAAGAGATACTACGGATAGTACAGCTCGACAAGGCTTTAAATGAACGTGGCGAAAAAAGGAACTAACGCTGCCATCATACAAATACGTCATTTTTGACAGTTCTCCTTTACGAGCAGCGCCACCACCCACGTTCATTTAAAACCTTGTCGCACTGTAAACAAAATCAAGAGTAAAAGTTTGGTATTTGACGTCCATGTGTGGAAGGCCGTATTTGCCTTTATTTGCTTGTTTGTGTATACGTCAATAATTTTGCCAAATGCAACAAATAGCCAATAGCAAATACAAATAGCCATATGAAGTGCCTCCATTATACATGTACAGCTCCACATTGATAAATAATAATCTTTAATTTGGAAATTTAGAAACAACATTCGAAAATCTAACGGCCGCACTCAAAATAATTAAATTAAATTACTTAACTTTAATTTAATCAAGAATTTGTCTGAAAGTGTATACTTTTACGTCAAAATCTTCATTAAAGCCGATCGCACATTTGCACCGTGCGCGCCGTATGCGTCGAACGCACCGCATAAAATACACGAAACGCAGCGTAAAATATTGAACGGATTTTAAGTCGAACCGAATAGAAAATTTAGTTCTGCCGCACTTTCTTGCCAGTCTGTAGCTTCAATAACATTTATTTCTGTCGATGATTCATTTTAAATAGAGATGAAACGGATATCCGGCAACTATCCGGTATCTGGCCTATCCGGCGGCCTTAATACTAATTAATAATCCTGTCATATGGTTGGCCAAATATCCGGTATCTGGTATCCGGCCAAGCTACTATCCGTTTCATCTCTAATTTTAAACTATCTTCGAATTAATCGATATATTCTAATATATATAAATCTCCTGTCACGATGTTTGTCCGCGATGGATTCCTAAACTACTTAACCGATTTTAATGTTTCTTTATTTTTAATGTGTGCTTTTTTCCAACTTCAGAGATAGGATAGCTTAGATCTTTAATTATAGTCGCAATTTTATTTTATTGCAAATTATTTGTCTATAAAGAGCGACCATTGTTTATGCGACGCGGGTCATGGGATAGCGATGGACGTTGCCATGGTGACATACTTATTTAATCACTAATTTAATAAAATAATACGGGCGATATACTTTATATAATATGGCAAAGAAAGTTTGCCGGGACAGCTAGTAATAATACATATTGTGATGTGATCTGTAGGTCTGCCTTTCCCTTACGGCGCTGAGGACGTGGCTGAGATGAGCGTGAAGCTACCGCCAGAGTTCGACTGGCGACTGTTCGGAGCCGTCACTCCAGTTAAAGGTAAACAAAAAATGCTGATGCAATCTTACTAGCTATATGACCGAGCTGCGCTCGGTATTCAAAAAATTTAAAAAATAAACATAAAAGGACATTAACATTAACAAAATGGCGTCAAATCCTTAAAACATTAAGACATCATGAAAACATTAACAATACCGGTAAGTTCCCCATTTTCTTATCATTTTATAACAGTTTAAATTTCACACACGATACGTCAATAAATTACAGAGATATGTCAGTTTTTCTTTTCTATAAGAAATCACAACTTTAAACGACTCTCCTGAATAGGGATATTTTTGGCACATAATATGCCGTATTTCCGTTTAACCTTCGATATAGGTATAACATACATAATGAATAATGATATTCTTTATTTGCAAAAATAGGTATGGTACACATAAGGTGATACAATTCTCTCCTAAATTATCTACAAAATACCTAACTCAAGCCTTTTGGTCTGACACTGTAAATTCTTAAACAAAACATCTTTGTAAAGCAGGACAGTCTTTGATAAAAGCTCAGATCCACTGGCACTGGGGACTCATTCAATAAAGGAGTTTGTTGATTTACACAGGACTGATCATGTGTCCATGGGAAACTCGGGAAGGCTTCAGAACAAAAGTGTGGATAATATGTTCTATCTTCTGTTACACTTATTTTGTAATACTTGTTGGCTTCTTGTCGTATTTTACGATCTAGTGAGCAGGGTGCCGCGATATAAAATCTATACTTCTTATTATTTTTATGCAAATTCATCTCGGAGTCTGTCAAAATAATGTCTACTTTTCTAAACAGTTCCTCCATTGGCAAAGATCCATATCTGTACAATAAGGTCGTCGGCATTAGTCTATAGTTATGCCCTGTTTTTGTACTCTCCAGTTGAAGGAGAAATCTAGGCATACTGTAGCTGTGAGTGGTGATGACGTGGGTCGTAACACCATGTGTATTCGTTATTTCACTATGCAAGTCCTTTGCAAATGGATAAATGCCTCCCTGGTGTATAAAGCCAAAGAATACTGCTAGGACTATATTGCTTACGTACCAAATGCATCGGAATAGATTTTTAGATCTTTTTAGTGCTAGACCATCACATTCATTTGGATAAAGATAATTCCCATATAGATAAACCAGTGGCACTAAAACAGGTATAATAAATCTGGGTTCCTGATGAGGAAACAGTGATAGTACAGCCACGGGGGTGATCAGAGAGAATACCATTAGGCCAGTTATGCTCTGTATTCTTGGTAGCTTACTATACTGGCCACATATGAACCTGAAAGTAGATACAAAAACAATTAGTATATTCTTGCTCTTTAAAGTTAATAGTTTCATTAATCAATGACAGAAACAGTACAATCCAGGCAATTATTGCAAGACAGCACACTGCAATCTTGTTAGTAATAATCAAACTTGTTAGTCTGTTTAAACATAAATATTGTTTCCTACAACTTCATGCATACAGAAAGAAACCTTGCTGGCTATATATGTATATATATATAATATATCTAATATCTATACCTACTTAGCCTACTTTTTAACATCTGTTATCATACGAAATTATTCATTTAATTAGTTTTAATTATTTTATTGTTTATTGCAAACAAACATAAACTGTTTCTACTTTAATTATAATTATTGTTGATGAACAATATATAACTTACCTGTATAAATGTATGATTAGTACCACATAAGCCATTAGTGCTAGCACATTGAATAGCAGGGGCATGTTAACAACGAGATGCAGCCAATGTGGATGCAGACCGTGCTGTTGTAGGTTGCCCGTGTCAGAGTTATACCGAAGAAAATTCAGCGGTGTCACTACCCAGTTGTCCAAGGACATAGCTAAGGAGTCTACATCGGCCATAGTCAAGTATCCATAGTAACCTGAATCCACCAATATCAGGAATAGCACAATAGGCACACCACACAAGACCAGAGTAATGATACGAATATGAAAATCCTTGAAGCCTACAACCTTAGAACCTAGCCCCCTGTGCAACCAAAAGAATACTGGTGCAAAGGCAAAACCTAAGAATGTTGGACGATTAAAAATACCTATTGCTATGATTGTAGATATAACAACTACATGATTTAAAGAGTGGTCAGGTAGGTGGGTCTTTAATTTAAATATTTTTACCTTTTCGACTGGTGTTTTAGCTTTGATATACTTCTCTTGTAAAAACTCATTGTGGTAGATAACTTTGTCTGATTTGTACATACATTGGGCTACTAGGCCTAGCAGAATTGAGGAAAAGATCATTTCAAACGAATTAGAGAAGCTTCTACAGCAGTAAACGAGAACAACATAGGAGCTGGCGAAAATTGTTAATATGTTTCTGAAATTTTGACCATACAGAACACAAATCTTGTAGAGGCAGTAGTCATTGATCAATGACAGATAACAAATAAAGATTCTTGGAATAGTTAGTAGAAAGTAGGGTGTTTTCAAGTCTAGACCGAAATAGTATTTTGTGTATGGGTTAGCTATTCTGATAAAATGAAATGGGGGGCCAAATATCATTTTTGCCACAAATATATTCCTGATTGGAAATTTGGGGTTGAATTCCCAAGTTCTGTCCACATCGACTCCGAATATGTCTCCTGAAAATAAAATATGAGGGAGGTGTTTTATTTATAAATAAACTTCAGCTAACAGTTGATAGTCCGACTTACCTGCAATAATTTCTACATTCTGAAAGAACTCGTCCGGATGAATATAGCCCGTCTGCGGTAGGAGTGTTAGCCCAAACCTAAGAAATACTAGCAGCCAGTATGATAATGGTAATTTAACAGGGCTCGTTATAGTAATAGCTTTGAGTATATTGGTCTTCAAAAACATTTTAGTTTGCAGGTATGTTGGTTCCTTTTTCTTACAGTAATTCAAATTATACTATTTACACGATTTACATATTATATAAAATCTGCATTTTCACATAAATAACTATTGAACATTCCTGCTACCCACGTACAAAGCATAGATGATAATACAATATATTATCAGTTATCGACTTATCACTTATCAAGTTATCAGTTACTGTGATATATTATTAGGAGAAACTGGGGATATGTACTTGATAACCCACTTTGATTTTATGATCTCACGTGTACAATTCTTGAGAAATATAACACCTGCTTAGACTAAACGATGCATAATTTAACCAAGTACTGTGTATTGGTAAGGTAAATGACTAGTAGATTGGACAGTACCAGTCATTGGAAAAATCACAAAAACACAATATTTATTAATGTTTCCTACCATCGTAGAAAAATACTCATGAAATTAGTTTTTTTTCTTCTAATTGTGGGAAAAATCCCTACGATGGTATCCCTAAGATCGTAATTTTCTCTTAATTGTGGGAAAAATCCCTAAATTAGTATCCCTGATCGCGCTTATGTCAAGGTCTGACCACACTCGAGAATTAGCCACTCAAGCAACAGTTTGACAGTACAGCTGAGTGCAAGATTTGGTTTATTAATACGTTGCCCACTCACTTGATCAAAGGCACTTAAAAGCTGTACCCAAGTGAATAAGGATAGCAGCTTAAAACACATTTTAAGCGAGCTCTTACTGATGAGAGCCAACTATTTATACGGGCCCTAGTTCCAGTCCTTACCGCAATCACTTTTTCGAGGGAGTGAGAAAGTGAACTTGGGCTTATCTTTTTCTAATTTCAATCTATTAGTTTTGTGGTTTTTACTTAGGCATTTTGTGTCTAATAATCGTGACTCGCCCCCAAAGTTTCGAGACCTCTCTATTTTTGTTGGTATCTAGCCCTGCGTGTATGAGTATAAGTGTTTCATGTTTTCAGACCAGTCAGTGTGCGGGTCGTGCTGGTCGTTCGGCACGGTGGGCGCGGTGGAGGGCGCGCTGTTCCTGCACAACGGCGGACACCTCGTGCGGCTCAGCCAGCAGGCGCTCGTCGACTGCTCATGGGGGGAGAGACTGTGTAGTGATAAGATTAAGGCTGCCTTCACATTAAGTCGCGAGTAGTGCGGCAGCCGCGCGACTCTCTTTTGTATAGAAGTCGCGCGGCTGCAGCGCTGCTGCCGCACTGCTTGCGACGAAATGTGAAGGCGCTCTACATGGGCAGCGTTTGCCGCGCGGTAGACGCTCCCCCTTCGCAGGCGCTTTGGTCGCGATGGCTTGGCCGAAGCTTTAGAGGCCGTTGGGTCATCCAGTTTGATAGTACTCCTCTCTCTCCGAGTCGAAACCACTAAAGGATTCAGTGTCTGGAATAGATGTTACGTAAATTCGAGCTAAAAATACAAACCATGCTCGTGTGCTCGTGCATGCATGTACGCTCGCATGTACGGATACATCTGCATATACATTAAGTGCTCAAGTAGGTATACTCAAAAGTGGTTTCAGATACATAAACCTATCGATCCGTTATTGGCAATTACTAATTAGTGTTGTTTTTCTCATGAACTTGCCAAGAGACCAGCTTGACGTGATAAGTCGTTCTATAGATCAATACTAACATTACAAATGCGAAAATGTGTCTGTTTCTCTGTTACCTCTTCACGCCCAAACCGCTGAACCGATTTTGCTGAAATTTGGCATGGATATATGTCCCGGGAAAGGACATAGGATACTTTTTATCCCGAAAAAATGTACGGTTTCGTGATAAATGAATTTTTGCGCAACGGAGTTGCGGGCGTAATCTAGTGTTATTACTTATTATATAGAAAAATTTGCTGAGTGTGGCGCATGAATGTTGTCACTGACTTGGACCCATTTTGAATCAGGCCTCTAAAACAACTGTTCACGCATGTAACGAATTGGTTCTTGCTTTTATTTATTTAAAAATATATAGATAACGTTATTTATGTTTCAGTTTCGGTAACAACGGCTGCGACGGCGGCGAGGACTACCGCGCGTATAAGTGGATCATGAAGCACGGCCTGCCCACTGAGGAGGACTATGGCGGGTACCTCGGACAGGTGGGGTATACGCAGCGAGGCCACATGGCTCTGCGTAGCGATATGTCGCGTTTTTAGAACTTTATATTGCATTCTTCGATATTGCATTATAATCATACATGCCATGTATATCTAATGACGTTGTGGTGAGTCGATGAAACGGAAAAACGCATTGCAAATCACGTAGACGTGCGTTGCTGCAGTGCAACACAGTACAAGACATTTTATCTCGTTTTTATCTGTCGACACAACGTGTCGGTGTTGTATATCACAAAATTTGTGTTTCCCGACGCAACGCGCCTTCCAATATTCTTCGTTCTTAGACCACTCGATACTCTCCCATGACTGTGTAATCAAAAGAGCGCTAAGATCGCCGTGTGTTTCGTGTGTATCGCGTATGGTCTAGTGAACATCATTTATATGGCGTTTTTTTTTTTAATTTAATCCAATAATCTTTGCTCAGTTCAAATAAGCGCCATCTATCGGCCTCATTAGGAAGTTATGTACGCGCGTCATCTAGTGGTACATTCTCTAACGATTACTTCTGTTTCAGGACGGGTACTGTCACATCGACAACGTGACGCTAGTCACCACCATCAAGGGCTGGGTTAACGTCACGGCCAAGAATGAGAGCGCGCTCAGGGTATGGAACAAATAACTTTTTAACTGGCTTCTATAATTAGGGGTTTGAGTTTGACTTTACTTGTGTTATAGAAGCCTAGTAGTTATAGAAGCATACGATAGGAGCGATAAAAGAATGTAGATAAATTAGAAAACCACAGAAACAACGCTGCTAATGACTCCCAGGAGAATTCGAACACGCGATTCGCCAAATATTTTGTTTCTGTACTTTGACATCAATGTATCTTGTATCACAATAAAAAGTTTACGTATTCTATTTGCTATTCAGGAATAATTTAGAAAAAAAAAGAAATAAAAAACTGGATTTTTAAGAATAAATTGCTCTACGATTAGTATCTCTTTGTAGAATATTTTATGATATTTATTATTGGTGTATGTCTAGCTGGCGATCTTCAAGCACGGTCCGATATCAGTGGCGATCGACGCCTCACACCGCAGCTTCAGCTTCTACGCTAACGGCGTCTACTACGAACCTAAATGGTAAACTATTTCTAATATTTGCTATTGAAAGACAAGTAATGAACGCTCCACTGTATTGAATTGTGTAAGGCCGTGTTTCCACCTGCAAGACAGCTGTCACGAGAAGTGTCTGACAGTCTGTCTGACAGCAGCCGTAGTAAACCCCGTAAGGGTGCGTCCACATTTGTATCATTTGTGCGATCAGATCGCCGATCAGATCTCCGTCGCGTATCATCGAAGCGTGTCAAAATGATACGCGTATCATGATACGCCCCGATCGCTATTAAGCGCGTATCTAATACATGCCGTATCAAATACTCGCATGATCGGCAGAATGATCTAATAGGCGTCCACACTATGACACGCATACTTGATACGGCGCGATGATCGCGACGGAGATCTGATCGGAAAACTGATCGCGCAAATGATACAAATGTGGACGCACCGTAGCAAGTGCTGTCACGGCAATTTGTCAAGCGCGTCCTGCGAGTAGTTGCGACAGCATGTCTAAACATGTCTGCGAGGACTCGCGACAGATCTCGCTGCGGGTCACCGCAGATATACGGTCTAGTTTCGTACAGTATTATCCGCGAGCTTCTCGCATGACATTTATTGCAGCAATAAATTGCAGGAATTAGTACGACATGTAAATAATATTGCAAGAAACTCACGCAAGACTTCCGCGAGTTTTCTTGCAGGTGGAAACACGGCCTAACACGTACGCAGCATTTTTCGTAGTCACTTTTCTATGTTCAGATCCAATTCACTTCCATGAAATTCTATTCAGAAAAATTTGCGCGACAAATATCCATATTTAAAAACTTTTCATATTCAATTCTTTTGCGTGGACTTTAGTACCTAGAATTTATGAGACATTAAGCATAATGTCCCTAAAAATCATGAAGCTTTTGGGAATTCTTATCTCAAAAGGCAGAATACTTGTATCTAAGTTTGACAATAACTTGTATTTTATCCACATACCAAAAGAATCAAGGAGATTTGAGAGAGAACGTGTGTTTTACGTACTATCAAAGAAGTTGATTTATATGCAGATGGCGGACTTAATTGTTTGTATGTATGTTCGTTTTATTAAAGTATTTGTTTTATATTAATATGTATGTTAGATTTAAAATATTTGTTTGAAATAAAGATGATTTAATTTAATTTCTCCGATGGTACTATCAGAGAAGTTGATTCCTATGCAAATCAGGGACCTAAAGGTACAATTCCGTGCATCGCGATCGATCGCGGTCGCGCACGACCTACGACTGTCGTCGGCCGCTCGCGACCATAGTCAGCGTATGAAAATGTATGGCACCGCACTTTGACACGGTCGCGCGGGGCCTACGACAGATGCGCGCGACCGACGACAGTCGTAGGCTCCGCGCGACCGACGACAGTCGTAGGCCCCGCGCGACCGGCGACAGTCGTAGGCCCCGCGCGACCGACGACAGTCGTAGGCCCCGCGCGACCGTGTCAAAGTTATATGGCGGCTTACGACAGTCGTAGGCCGCGCGCGTCAGTCGCGGGCCTCGGAAGCGGTGCCATACATTTTCATACGCTGACTATGGTCGCGAGCGGCCGACGACAGTCGTAGGTCGTGCGCGACCGCGATCGATCGCGATGCACGGAATTGTACCTTTAGTAGTTTGCGTTACGTCAAACCCAGCCGACAGATCACAATTAACATTGAATTGACATATTCGACCAAATAACGTTGGTCTGTCAATTGCATAGGAATCAACTTCCTCGATGGTACATTCTGAGTTTGATAATAATTGAATTTTACCCACATTCCAGCAAGAACCAAGTGGACGAGCTCGACCACGCTGTCCTGGCCGTGGGTTACGGCGTCCTCAACGGCAAGAAGTACTGGCTGATCAAGAACAGCTGGTCTAACATGTGGGGCAACGACGGCTACGTACTGATGGCGGCGCGCGACGACAACTGCGGCGTCATGGCCGCGCCCACATACGTGCTCATGTAGAGGGTGGGAGGGGGGTTGCACCTGGGTAGAGGGGGGATAGATCTGATCTAGAGGATGATTATTATTATCGATCAATAAGCATTTGGGCTTGGAACCTACCGCACGGCTGTTAATCAACGTTTAGCGCGAGAGTGACAAAATTACTTTCCTTTTTACGAGATGCCTGAACATCGGAGTGATTTGAGAATTCGATCGAAATTAAATCACGGTGGTTACTAATAGCATGAATTTGTTTTATAGCGAAAATACTGTACCTCTAGAATTACTCAGGTATACTAAAGCGAAAGTCTTTCCCCTAACACCAAACTAACACAAATGATTACCTACAACCTATTTAAAGGCTGCACGTGTCAGAGAGACAAATACAGCGCATCTTAAATATCTAATTATTTGTATTAGGAAGGAGTAAGAGTCTAAGGCTGCGTTTCCACTGAAGCGGAGCGGAGCTTAGCGGTGCCCGAATTGACCAATCGTGCTATTCCAGCGGAATGACAGCAAAGATTTCGAGCATGGTGATTGGTCAATTCGGCACCGCTAAGCTCCGCTCCGCTTCAGTGGAAAAACAGCCTAAGGAGGGCTTAAGATTACGATTAGGAATTAGTACTTACTACTTACGTTATTAATATCCACTACCCAGGTGTATTCGTATTGTGATATAAAGATATTTCATTGAGGCATTACAGAATATTAATATAGGAAGGTAGTTTTTTAGGAAGGTAGTATTTTAGCTCTCTTTTTGATCTTTAATGTAAGATGTGTCGAAGCATGTATCTTTTTTTGTAAAGAATACCTGTCCTATAATATTTTCGTCACCAAATACGTTTTAATAGATCTGCATATAATTAATAACTTGATTATTATGGTAGTAATAAGTTCAACCGCACTTTATGATATTTTGATGCTCACGTTTCGAATAGTAACCAGTTTACGTTAAGTTTCAATCTAGAATAAGTTTTTATTTTTTTAGCAGGCGGAATAAAGTTTTTATAAAATTAAAATAACAAGTGTTTCATTTATATTATTGCTAGAGTTTCCTTATCTGTCATTATAATATTATATTAATTATTGTAGCTTCTAGTGTTTACCAAAATTACAGTTCTGTAATCCTTTGTTTCGAAAATGTTAACAAAATAATATTATGTTTATTATAGTATAATAAATATATCAACATTGAACTTACATTTATACAATGTTTTGTCCTTGTAAAGTAAAATTTTTAACGGATCGAACATTTCAAGGACAAAACACTACATAACCAAAACGTCTAACGTCTAAAAACTTACGTATACGTATATTCAAATTCAAATGTCTTTATTGCTAGAATGTTGTATGTACCATCGAGGAAATTGATTCCTATGCAGTTAAGAGACTAACGTCATTTGGTCGATTATGTAAATTCAATATTCATTGTGATCTGTCGGCTGAGTTTGACGTAATGCGACCAAACTACGTAGGTCCCCCATCTGCATAGGAATCAACTTCTCTGATAGTACATAAACAGGTCTTATAATTAACTACTTATAGTTCTAACATTCTGCCATAACAATGGCGTGCAATTAAATTAAATTTATGTAAAATTAATAAGTACATCATATAGTCAATACTCTATAGTCTATACAGTAGATCTTTTATTAGTAAGGGCTTGACGTCATATAAATATGAGATTTGGTGCTTCTGATTTTCATGTTTTATTTTGTTGATTAAAATTTTCTTGTATATTAATGTGTGTAAAATAATATACGCAATTTTTGTCTGTAGGCGCAAACAATAGAAAATAATATCGTACCTACAATAAATTCGCTTCTAGACATTGTTGACTCAAAACAAACACAGAAGACGGAATCGGTAGCGTCGTGGTAATGACACACTCCCGAAGCGAAATGTAATCTGAAATTCGAGGAAAATTAATTTGTACAATATAATTGGGTGTATCATCGCCACGAGGCCGCAGGAGATTGTTTTCTCATTTTTCCGCATGTTTACCACAGTAATAATATTGATGCGCATCATTATATATCGCATCAATATTATTACTGTGGTAAACATGCGGAAAAATGAGAAAACAATATATATATATATATATATATATATATATATATATATATATATATATATATATATATATATAGCTCACCCCCGCGTGCCCATTGATATCTCAATTCTCAAATGTTTTACATTTCCGATTACTATTTAGGAAATGTATAGATTTCCTAGAAAATATGTCTAATGTAATTTAATTCTAGCATTAGGGCAGTCTCATATAGGATACTGTATTTTAGTTTGGGGTGCCGTACACAAGACTACAATGCTTAGAGTTGAGCGTGGACAAAGGGCAGTTCTGAAGGTTCTTGCTAAAAAGCCGCTGTTCTTCCCAACTGTAGATCTTTTTAGGATGTGTCAAGTATTATCAGCGAGACAGTTGTATATTCTTCGTACTATACAAAAGAAACACAAACTTCTCATATACGACCCAAACTCTTACAAAAATAAACGCCGTTTCTATAAAGTCTGTGAGGTGCTGCCTTGTAATACAGATGCAGCCAGAAGACATTTTAAATACATCAGCTCTATACTCTATAATAAAGCAAATAAAATACTAAATATATTTTCCTTAACAAGATACAAACTAAAAAAGTGTTTAAATAAATGGCTAAAAGAATTAAATTACGAAGAAACAGAAAAACTCGTTACCATTTAATGAATCTAAAATATTCAAGCCCATCCTAGTACACAATCCCCCAACCCCTAAACACATACATAGCATCTCAATAATACGGCAATCACATGTCATATTTATCATATTTTGTAATTCGTAATTAGCCTAGCCTTGTTATTGTAATTATAATACATTATATTATTTTAAGATACTGTTTTTGTAACAACTGTAAGAGGCATTGGTAGCTGCGCTGCAGTTTAACACTTTTGTAGCTACCGATGACTTATTGTAATTAAGCCATAATATTTGTAATGCATGTTATTTTGTATGTAAATTTGTTTTGTTTAAGTAAATAAATAAATAAATAAATAAATAAATAAATTTTTCGTAAATACACAAAAAAAAAAAAAAATCGTAAATACACAAAAAAAAAAAAAAAAAATAATTTTACACGTTTCCGTACGATTTAAGGAATTGTAGACAATGGCGGATTACATATCTATACATTTCCTAAATAGTAATCGGAAATGTAAAACATTTGAGATATCAATGGGCACGCGGGGATGGCGGGGCGAGACGGCCGGGGTCTGATCAGGCAATCGCGCTAGTACCGCGTAAACGGTTGTGTTTATGTTCAAAAAATTTATAGTGCTAGATTAAATCGTCAAAGTTTTAAGAAAAACCTACAACAATTACAGACTGAAAAAATGACGAAATCGAGCGAAAAGAAGTTTGTCGGCCCTTTACGTATTGGCACTTTTGTACGAATTGCAGTTCCAGAGGTTGATAGAGGACGTGGAGAATGGTGATGCCCGAAATAGTATAGGTGTAGTTTTGGATAAAACTGATAATGAGCTCTATAAAATTGGTACCAAGAACGAAATCTTAAATTAATTATATTCTCAGTCTCAGATTAATTTGTGTCCATATTGAGTTCTCCTTGATGCATAGAATGTACCGAATACGGAGATAGCACTACGGTCAGTTGCGGCCAAGGATTTAAGAAGTGCCTTTGCAAGAAAAACTGTAATATAGAAAGATGTCTGTGCTATAAAAAATTATTGTACCATTCCAGCATACCCTGCAAAAATAAATAGTCATATTATGGCAGTCTATGTGGCTATGTTAAATGTCATACCAAACGAAAGTTTGAATATATAACAATATTCACGTTGGTACATATTATAATATACTTTATAATATGTACCAACGTGATTTATTACAGAAAGCATTGTTTTTATACATTTCCTAATACGATGCTGGAATTATATACAATTCCTAGGAATTGTACACATTTCCTAGGACATTTATGTATTAAATAGTTTTTGAAACAATATTTTATACATTTCCTAAATAGTTTCGGAATTGTATACATTTCCTAGGATTTGTATACAATTCCTGGATTTCACACATTTCCGGTAACATATATATATAAAACTCAAAGGTTGAGGACTGACGTACATCGTCGATCTATCAACGCACAGCCCAAACCACTGGACGGATCGGGCTGAAATTTGGCATGCAGGTAGATGTTATGACGTAGGCATCCGCTAAGAAAGGATTTTGATAAATTCCAACCCCAATGGGTTAAAATAGGGGATGAAAGTTTGTATATAAAAATACTTCTTAATGCGAGCGAAGCCGGGGGCAAAATATAATATAGGCATGTTTATTTAATTGCATGTCAACTAAAAATATTATTTGAACGAAGTTCCTTATGGCGCGTTGCGAAAGGGGGCTAGAGCTACACGAAAAGTTGTAACGACACGAAAGTGTTGTGTGTCGCGTCACGTAAAAAACACGTGACGTGACACACAACACTCTTTCTTTCTCTCTCTATCTCGCATTGAACAGTGTGGTAAAGCGATGATTTTTTTGTTGACTATATAGGTATACTTACAGGTTTTTGTACATAAGAAATAACTTCGTTCCATCCGGGTGTCCCTTGTTCTCTATTTAATATTGGAGAGTGTTATGTTCGTAGAACATTTAAAATATTTTTTATTTTAAAAATCTAAAAAATAACAAAGACACAAGCAATAAGAATATTATAGGCGTGTCACGTCGTGGTATGAGCAACTGGAGAACGGAGATGTTAATTTGTAAATGCAGATACTCGTAGCACATAATATAAAATCTAAAATAACTAAAAATACTTTAATAGCTTAGGATTCCTTAGATAAGATAATATGGCATTCGTTGGTCCAGTGGTTAAGGCTGTATTTCCACCAGAGATGTACTGCGAGGAATGTGGCATCGCCGCGCTGAGCGATGTCATGTCAAGCTCACGTCAATGAAGCGATTCTATCGGTTCTCAAAAACACATTCCTCGCAACACATCTCTGGTGGAAACGCTGCCTTAGAAGTTAGAGCGAGGCTCTTGACTCGGGAGTTCGTGGGTTCGATTCCCCTTTTGGAAACATATTATTTCCATGTTTGGTTCTAAGGAGTTAGGACAATGCAGGCTGATAACCTGATTGTTTGACAATAGTAAGATGATCCATGCGTCCGATGGGCATGTAAAAAGTCGGTCCTGCGCCTGATCTCTCGCCAGTCGTGTCGGTCTGCCGTCCCACTGGGTTATGAGAGTAAAAGGAATAGAGAGTGCTCTTGTGTACTGCGCACATACTTAGTCACTATAAAACTACTCCTGCGTAACAGGCCTGGTTTCAATAAAACCGGCCGCCATCACCGAAACCGGTCGGTGTGGGAGTTATTTATATTTAGAAATATTAAAGAAAACTGACGCTCTAGGTATTCTCGCACTCGTTATGTCTATCTCCTTTTATAGTGAGTTGAGTGGCGACACTGGCCGCGGCCGAGCACATTGCATCCGTACAAAACATACCGAGTGCTTGGCCGAGTGCACTGTCTCTCCACTCTTCTCGGTAAGTGTAACAAGTCCCTTAGACCTTAGCATTAGGAGATTGATATTATATCAGTATTCAGTTACCTTTAGATTTATCCTTCGATCGGGGATTCTTGAAAATGCTATTATATTCTATTATTGTCGCGATCACCGGTGCGAGTACAAGGTTTGATGGGTTATCTTAGTCTAAAAAATCTAAAAATAAGGTTGTCACTTTTTTGAGGTACAAATTACTATATTATTTTTTGTGCCTTAATATTATTATCTTTAACTCTATATATAAAGTGCTTTCTCCTAAAACGTTTACTGCCAAAACACTTACTAATATAGACTAAGCACTTTACCTGTATTGTGTAAACGTGGAATTAACTCTAAAAGCTTCTTTATTCGACCAAATTGAGTTTAGCTCACGTGCGGGGGCCGGGGGCTTACTCGGAACCTCGCACCGCGGTTAGGGGCCGTCAATAAATTACATAAGACTTTTTTGAATATTTTTTTGATTCCATACCTTTGTGGTAAGATATCGGGAGATTCTCGTTGACTCTCTCTCACCCCAATCTAATCTCATGAGATTGAGCCGAATCAGCCCCGGATTTATAAATAGGCCGTATAGGCCGCGGCAGCGTCTAAGGGGCCGTTAGATTTCGTACATGGGACAGCGGAAATACAGTGACCTACTCTCATAAAAAACATACATTCGGCACTGAACAGAATAAATTAGTATTAAAAATAATAGCACATTACAAATCAAGTCTTCTGTGTTGCAATTTCAATCAATATCAATGTCACACTAATATATTGATCTATGCAAACTACGCAAATAACGCAAATTATCGAAAAACTACTTGAATTTTTTTAACACCTGCACCTCTCCTTCAAATATGACATTTGTTGAGAATTAAGTTTTAACTAAAGTCCAAGGACTTACCGCTCGTAGTTTCTGGACGCCCCTTACCTCGAAATATTAAAACTTTTCCCTTTAAAATTTTCCCTAAAATGTTTATGATGTTTGAATGTAATGAATTGTGTTACAGCCCCTTCGTTAGGTCTAACTAGAGGGCGCCCGCAACTGCGTTGCGCCAAAATTTGTTTATCACGCCGAAACCGTACATTTTCCAGGATGAAAACTATCCTTTGTCCTTTTCCGGGTCTCCATGCCAAATTTCAGCAAAATCGATTCAGCGGTTCGAGCGTGAAGAGGTAACAGACAGACAGACAGACAGACAGACAGACAGACGGACAGACACACTTTCGCATTTATAATATTAGTATGGATATGGGATAAATGTACGCTACATGTTTTAATTTCGCGGTCTGACACTGAAACGCTACTCCACGCGGCGCTGCCTTTATTTAGCGATTTAGAATTATTGAACTAAGTATATATATTTTTCTAAAGAAGGATAAAAGAGCAGCCCGAAGCAAAATATGGAACTTAGAACTGTTACAATAGCAATAGTAGTTATTTCATCCTATGTTACGGTACCTACTAAAGCGGGCTCCACACTCGCGGCGCGAATTGCGGCCGCGATTTACGGATGGAACGCGCCGTGAACACGACGCGAACAAATACGGCCCTCTACAGCTACACAGGTAATCTTCGCATTTACGTTCGCACATTTGAGCAAAATGGACGTTGAAGTCACTGTTGCTGCTGCTCTAACATTGTGTGCGACAGCGAATAAAAGCAAGTGTGGATGATGTTCGCGTTCGCCCTTCGCGAGCCCTTTACCGCGGGCCAAAAAACCGACACCGTACCGGGAAAGCCGCGAAGCCCGAACGCGATGCCGCGAAACCCTCCACACTCGCGGTTCGCGGCCTTCGCTAGCTTTTGCGCCGCGAGTGTGGAGCCCGCTTTAGTAGGTACCGTAGGTACGTCTACGTGCATAAAGTTTAATAATTGTATAATGTGGCTCACCTCCCTTCGATATACCTAAGGTTACATTAAGTACCTACTGTAGTTCATAGGTCAGTTAATAAAGATTTCACGAATACAGGAGCTCTGAAGCCTACACATTGCACAATTTTGATAACTCAAAATGCATCAAGCTGTGTAACGTAATATTTTTCGGAGCATTTTATTTGAATTTGGAACCAAGTTTCTTATACAACTTAGAAACCCTTAGAAAACGCACATTTTCCAATATTTTTTACTCCGAACTCCAAGAAAAGCTCAAGCTCCTTATCTTAGTACGCAAAATACTGAGTTTATCTACGACAACATCTGCACAAAACATTAAAGTACAATATAACAAAGAAAGCATCACGTCAGGAGTCAGGATATATCGAGCAGGTGAGTGGCCGTTACCGCCATTAATACACCCTCCGTAGCGCCACAGTATACATATAGGTACAGACTACAGTAGAGTAACTCAGTCCCAAATTTGCCTAGCACATAGCGGCTAAACTTCTAGTCCGGTTTCAACAAATGAGGTACCGTAAGTAATAAATAAGTAGGTAAAGCAGTTCACACACGGCAGCTATAATTGCTACATATTATGCCGCTGATGACATAGACGATTCACGATATATTTTTTAAATTTTGTATTTTTACGTAGTGTAGTTTTCTTTAACTTGTTTCTTAATTTGCAGTTTCTTCATGTTATCTTGTGTGCGTGCGCTCTATTATTCGAAGACAGTCAAGATAAAAAAAAAGCATCTATTTGAACCTCCAACTAAGAAAAAATGAAGATAGTAAATTAGACTCAACAACCATAACGAAAAGTCTTATTTATAAAAGCTCGCTCTAATTTAGTGAACATCGATAATTTTTTTTCGCTGTGTGTAAGGCTACAGCCTGTAAGCGAATAGTGCCTTATTTGGTTGGTCTAGTGCGAAAACGTCAGACGGTCTACTGTATATCAGTTATATTGTGTAAGGTAAGGGCTCCGTAGGGCTCCAGGGCCGAGGGCTAAAGCAGCGTCAATGGCCCTTGTCGCCCTCCCATATTACAGTCCGTGTTTTGCTACTGTAATTATTCCGTGAAAGGAAATCTCGGAGTTGTGATTTCAGCTTGTACAGCGCGAATCTTCTGGGCAAATATCAATGAAAAAGGCAATGACTGCTTACTATTATTTTACTTACGAGTAATATAAAATAAAATTATAAAGATTTGTTGTGTTATTAAAAGCACTAAAAACTATAAACAAGTCTACGAATAATAAAAAACTAAGGAAGAGTAACTCCGTCAAAAAACATGCTCCAAAATACTTGTCAAAAAAGTGTACCTTAGGTTCACTTTTCATACATTTGGTGACCTTGAGCGGTATAAAGGCTGACGTTACATGACAGTTCGAATGGAACCAAATTTTAAACTGTATTAGTATGGGAGTTACGTTTCCTGGTGTTATTATTCGTAGAAACAAGTATAAGTATAGTTCTTGCAATCTACGAGTGCGCGTCGCCGTTTTTTTGTAGTTGGAAATGTGAATAGACATTTTCGTTAGTGTGCGTACCCGACGGAGCAGTCAGTAGCGAGCGAGCCATGTACGCGTGTATAGATATGGGCACTCACACAACTAAGGGCGACGCGCACTCGTAGATTGCAAGAACTATAATGGTAATAGTAAGATACCGAATAATTAAGTTTGATGGTCTCACTTAGATTTTATGATTGTTTAACATTAATTTTATGAAGATTTTGACAAACACGTCTTATTACAAATACAATTATTTCTGTCAAATTCTTCATAAGATTAAACTTTAGTAGTAACCCCGGAAAATTAAACATTCGACCTCGGAATAATTCGCATAGAGCTGAAAATTGGCAGAGACGTTAAATACACCATTACAAATAAAACCTCAAAAATCCCCGGCGATCCTCCTTGTGCAAAAAATTTTATTCATGGTCAAAAGTATAAAAATTAGGTTTTTCTTGTTTTCTTTCCAAACTGTACATTTTATCACAAAAATAGGTAGGGCAAGAGCGTAGATCATAGAATTCTCTACAAAAAATATTCAGACACTTTTTTCATACGACTTAATATTCCTTATAAATGGCGGGCCTAAAGTTTGGGAAAATCATATCTAATACTTATATTATAAAGCTAAAGAATTTGTGGAGTTACTGCTTAGAAATGAATAATTCGTTTTTTGTTGGATAGTCTTATTTATCGAGGAAGACTTGAGCTATATAACATCCCGTTGCCACCAATAGGAGCAAAGAAACAGAGGAAAATGGGGAAAAACGGGGAAAATTATTTGAAGGAACTTATCTCACAAACGGCTAAAGCAATTTTTATGTTATTTGGCACAAATATAGAATAGGCCACGTGGAGGGACATAGGCTATTTTGTTTTTCAGGAAAATTTACGGTTTGCGTGAAATTTATAATTAACGCTGCCGGGCGGAGCCACGCTAAACATCTAATACTACATACTAGGGTTGTTTGAAAAAATTGAAATGTTCTCGGCCTGACATGCTTCTGAGAGACTTGTACTGTTGCTCTACGTGACTCGAAAAGTTTAGATTTGGTAACGGTAATAAGTCACACTGAAGTATGTTTGGCTGTGAACAGCCCTCGTATGCTGTAGTACAAGAATAGTTCCGCTCCGCCCTGTTAATTATGTATTTCACGGAAACCGTACATTTTCCCAAGAAACAAAATAGCTTATGTCCTACCTCGTGGTCTACTTTATATCTGTGCCAAATAACATAAAAAATGCTTCAGCCGTTTGTGAGATAAGCTCTTTCAAATAATTTTCCCCGTTTTTCTCCATTTTCCTCTGTTTCTTTGCTCCTATTGGTGGCAACGTGATGTTATATAGCTCAAGTCTTCCTCGATAAACAAGACTATCCAACAAAAAACGAATTTTTCAATTCAAAGCAGTAGCTCCACAAATTGTTTAGCTTTATAATATAAGTATTAGATATGATTTTCCCAAACTTTAGGCCCGCCATTTATAAGGAATATTAAGTCGTATGAGAAAAGTGTCTAAATATTTTTTGTAGAGAATTCTATGATCTACACGAGATCTACACTCTTGCCCTACCTATTTTTGTGATAAAATGTACAGTTTGAAAAAAAAAAAACAGGAAAATCCTCATTTTCATACCTTTAACCTTGAATAAAAATTTTTTGCACAAGGAGGATCACCGGGGACTTTTGACGTTTTATTTGTAATGGACAATGGTGTATTTAACGTCTCTACCAATTTTCAGCTCTATGCGATTTTTTTCGAGATTACGATTTTTTTGCGTCTAATTAGACCAAGCTATAGGTATTATTTAAATATTTGACACAACCATATTTTAATCAAATTCTTTTAGATCGAAATTTTTACTTAAAATGTAAATGAAAGAAGCGTCAAGGGATCGCAGGTAGGCAGGCTGCTTTAAAAGGCTGTTATTATTGGTGCTGAGTAGTTAGTGCCTTCGAAGCTATAATGTCTATATTCTATAATATTTTTAAAAGAGTAGTAAAGGATAAGGTCCAAATTGGGCTAATTTTAAAAGTGCCGGCCAACGCAAATAAACCCATTATTTAAATAGAGCATTATCTAAGGAATAATTTTTATTATTACGCCAAATGCAAAATTACGCCAAGTGTAATAATAAAAATTATTCCTTAGATGATGTTCTATTTAAATAATGGGTTTATTTGCGTTGGCCGGCATTTTTAAAATTAGCCCAAAATTGTATGGACGTTGGATCTTGTCCTTTATTATCTAATAATTAATGTTTAACTTGATTTAATTATTAATTTCTATAAATATATATTAAAAATATTAGTCAAACCTGTTCTCATAATATTACCTAGCTGTCGCATAACTCTAGACTAGAGCGAGCTAGAGTGTTTAATATTTTAGTAACTGCATAATTTAATTTTACAGTCGAAACTTCTATTTTCAATACTACTTCAAATAGTTAGAGCAAAAGCAACTGAAAGCTCGAATTTAACCCAAAATAATCTATTTAGTTTATAAACTGAGCACTATTCGGTACTCATTGTTAATGGAAGACTTTGCATATTGCATTTGACAATGAGCATAAGCGAGCTAGGGTCCGATTCTTGTACTATCAGAGAAGTTGATTCCTATGCAGATGGGGGACCTTCATAGTTTGGTCGCATTACGTCAAATCCAGCCGACAGATCACAAATAACATTGAATTGACATGAGGGGGATTCTATCGCCACGGGTGGGACACTTGCACCTTAATTTCAGTATGTGTGACTAATTTATGCGAATTGTATCAATGATATCAAATTGGTTTATATAAAGAATAACAGAATATTTTATATACTTTTATAATTATATTGGAGGCGGGGATAACACCGTGTAAAATTAAATCAAAATGACAGTAAATGTTTGCCACTGGTGGGACAAAAAATGGACATGCTGTTACACATGAATCATATTCAACAAAACTCTGCTTTCTTATTAAACTTTTTAATGCAAACTACAATATTTGTTTGAAACAATAAACTGAACGTAACATTTCAATAAAAAACAATGCCCTATTATTAAAACATATTTTACAAAAATTAAATAAAGAGTGTCACGGGTGGGACTAACAATGTCACCGGTGGGACACGTACGACTTATTAGGCAAAATACGCGCCTTATAAGCTTTTTTAGGGTTCCGTGCCCAAAGGGTAAAAACGGGACCCTATTACTAAGACTTCGATGTCTGTCTGTCCCTCTATCAGTCCGTTTGTCTGTCTGCCCGTCTGTCTGTCACCAGGCTGTATCTCAAGAACGGCTATAATAGAAGTCTAGCACTTCTGAAATTTTCACAGATTGTGTATATCTGTTGCCGCTATAACAACAAATACTAAAAACATATATTTTTGGCTATTTTTTGCTCAATATCAATAATGGCAATAGGTAGGCACTTGAAATGTTGACAAAATACTTAGTCGTATTTATACTTTGATAATTAATAATAAAATTGAAACAATTTTTCGCATATTTACGTAAAGTTCGATCTAAGTCTATGTTTGCGAGTATATAAAAAAATTAAAAAATCAAAATATGCTAATAAAGTAATAAGTATTATGCTACCGTGATATTTGAAGTATTTTGTATCGAAATATATAATAATTTATAGCATAAAAACAACTTGAAAAAAATTCGTTCCAAAATTTCAAGGTTTACTTTCTCATAGAATCCCCCATGATCGACCAAATGACGTTGGTCTCTCAGATGCATAGGAATCAATTTCTTCGATGGTACATCAAAAATGTTAATTCGGTTGTCACTTGTTAGTCTGTCCTCACACCCGTGAAGTTTGACGCTCATACAAAAGAGTCAGCTTTATCCGAACCGAGATTACCTACCTTATTCTCTTACCTTCGATATTCGTTCGATTGTGTATCAATTCGAGGTCTGAGAATAGGGCCCGTAAAGTGTTTCGGGCTCCCTTGAAACTGAGTCGAGTGTTGCAACTTCAATTATTGGTCTTATCAGGTAATTGCTGCAGAACAACTCACAAGGGATTAGAATAACAATTAACATACCTACCTAATATTATTTAATTGTAAATTCTGTTTTTCGTCTAAATCTTGTTTAGCTTATTAACTTATATGACGACCTCTGTGACTCAGTGGTGAGCGCGTTGGTAGCTCAAGCCGGGGGTCGCGGGTTCGAATCCCGCCGACGGAACAAAAAAAAAGTTTTTTAATGTTCCCGGGTCTGGATGTGTATTAAATATGTGTATTATATAATAAAAATCTTAAATATATGTATAGTATAAAAAGTATTAAATATATTTCCGTTGTCTGGTACCTGTAACACAAGTCCTTTAGGTACTTAGCACGGGGCCAGACTGACGTGGTGTGAAGCGTCCATAGATATTATTATTATTATTATAGTTATTTGTTTATAATCTAAAAATATTCTGAGACTAGCTGTCCCGGTGAACTTTGTGTCACAGCCCACAGGTCACATTAAAACCTTCCCTGGACTTTTACGAATATTTTAAGACTAAAATCAGCCCAATCCGTTCAGCCGTTTTCGAGTTTTAGCGCGACTAACACATTTGAAAATCCATTTTTATATATAAGATTAGTTAGGGGGAGGGTATTTTAGAAACGACTAGCGGTCGCCCGCGGCTCCACCCGCGTGAAAAATGATTTTCCATATTTTCCTGCTTTTCTCTTGAAGTTTTTTTTATTTTTTTCCAAAAACCTCACGGAGCCCGAGACCTTTCCAACGAATGCAAAACCGTGGAAATTGGTTCGTGCGTTCTGGAGTTATAGCGTCAGGAAGGAAAACCCGACTTATTATATATTAGATGACGAAAATCTTAATCGAAATGTACATGCGGTTTGACGTATCTCATCGCTAAATGACATTTCGCTTGCGAATAATAATGTTAAATCCCATACATTTTGATAACGAATTTCGTCATCGTTTTTAACGAAAGGGACTTTGGATACGGCCTCTGTACTTTACGTTCTACGTTAGTCTACTATTACCTTCTCTTAAACTTTATTTTTGAATAACAACATACATAGTGTTAATAAATAATCAGGCGAGCGAAGCGCGAGACCTAGTATATCCTACAAGCTGTACATTTTGTGATACACTTTACGGAAAAACTGTCAGTCTTTCCGTAAAGTTCAAGGTAATTTTTATTTATATTATGTAGACGTGTTATCAGTTATCATTTATCATCAGTCAGTCAAGGTTTTTTATATGTAGATGTGTTATCGACATTAAGTTCACAGATCTTATATATATAAAAGAAAGTTGTGTTAGTTACACTACTTATAACTCAAGAACGGATGAACCGATTTGGCTGAAAATTGGTGGAGAGGTAGCTTAGAACCAGGATTAGGACATAGAATATATTTTGTCCCGGAAAAATGTACGGTTACTGCACAATATACTTTTATGATTTGCGCGTAAACTATTCAATCGATTTTGATGAATTTTGGTATGGAGATACTTTGAGTCTCGGGAAAGGACAAGTGATACTTTTTGTCCCGGAAAATGTACGGTTTCCGCACAATAAACTTTTATGATTTTCGCTTAAACTATTTAATCTATTTTGATGAAATTTGGCATGGAGATACTAATTTTAATCTATTGTTTTCTTAAACCAATTCGAATTAAATACTCATCGTTAAGACAGGACAACGTCTGTCGGGTCAGCTAGTCTATATATATATATATATAAAAGAAAGTTGTGTTAGTTACACTACTTATAACTCAAGAACGGATGAACCGATTTGGCTGAAAATTGGTGGAGAGGTAGCTTAGAACCAGGAATAGGACATAGGATACATTTTGTCCCGGAAAAATGTACGGTTACTGCACAATAAACTTTTATGATTTTCACCTAAACTATTCAATCGATTTTGATGAATTTTGGTTTGGAGATACTTTGAGTCTCGAGAAAAGACAAGGGATACTTTTTGTCTCGGAAAATGTACGGCTCCCGCACAATAAACTTTTATGATTTTTGCTGAAACTATTTAATCTATTTGAAATTTGGCATGAATATACTAATTTTAATCTATTGTTTTCTTAATTATACCAATTCGAATTAAATAATCATTAATAAGACAGGACAACGTCTGTCGGGTCAGCTAGTAATATATAAAAGAAAGTTGTGTTAGTTACGCCACTTATAACTCAAGAACGGATGAACCGATTTGGTTGAAAATTGGTGGAGAGGTAGCTTAGAAACAGGAATAGGACATAGGATACATTTTGTCCCGGAAAAATGTACGGTTCCTGCACAATATACTTTTATGATTTGCACGTAAACTATTCAATCGATTTTGATGAATTTTGGTATGGAGATACTTTGAGTCTCGGGAAAGGACAAGGGATACTTTTGGTCTCAGAAAATGTACGGTTCCCGCACAAAAAACTTTTATGATTTTCGCCTAAACTATTCAGTCTATTTTTATGAAATTCGGTATGTATATATACTTTGAGTCTCGGGAAAGGACAAGGGATACTTTTTGTCCTGGAAAATGTACGGTTCCTGCACAATAAACTTTTATGATTTTTGCATAAACTATTTAATCTATTTTGGAAGAGATCGCTTATAGCGATAAGGCCGCCCTTGCCCACATTAATGTTTTAGTTTTTAAGTATTTTAAGTCTTTCTGTATACCCATTTATATGTGAGCAATAAAGTATTTATCTATCTATCTATTTTGATGAAATTTGGCATGATGATACTAATTTTAATCTATTGTTTTCTTAATTATACAAATTCGAATTAAATCGTTAAGACAGGACAACGTATGTCGGGTCAGGTAGTAGATAATAATCATTAGTTAGTCAAGGTGTGACGACGCGAGCCCTCACAAAGCTCGGGTTTTAGCTAGTATTAAATTACAAAAAAAAAAACCGGCAAAGTGCGTGTCGGGCCACACACAATATAGGGTTCCGTAGTACCGCTAGTTTTTCACAATTTTTTATGGTCATTGAACGTACATTTATAACGTGTTTTACACTACTAACAACATCATCTCAGTTACTTTCAAAGGAATTTGAACGAAATGTTCTTTTATACCTGTACTTCACCGAATACATTTTTTTTAGTTGATCGACTATTACTCAATAACTTATGAAGTCTTCTTAGCCGTGATAGTTTTCCTTTTAAATTCAGCATATTTCCTACTCCCGTGAATTTTTTCACATTTCCAGAACCAACCATTTAGCTTGTAGAAGGGGACACTGGACTCTAACGATTTTTTCCACTTCAAAACTGAATATTTCTCAAACGGATCTCTAAATCGGAAAATGATCTATGAATACTCGCAATATTTTTAAAAAACCTATTCAACGACACCCCACACGATGGGGTGGGCGCAAAAAAAAATATTCATCCCCGCTTGATGTGTAGGGGAGGTACCATAAAAAAATATTTTTTTACGATTTCACGTACCATTTAGTTGCCATCATTAATATGTGTATTCATGCCAAATTACAGCTTTGTAGGTCCTATAGTCTCTGAGTAAAACCGCGGACAGACAGACAGACAGACAGACGGACAGACGGATGGACAGACCAAAACTATAAGGGTTCCTTGTTGACTACGGAACCCTAATGAACATTTTAAACCATTTTTTTTTATACCGCAGGGGAAACCCATCATGGGTGCCCCGGGTTGGGTGACCCGGGGGTATGTGAGACTCTTACTCACTAAAACCACCTGCGGTTCGCCTTCAGCCGTATAGATGAGGGATATCCCGGATCTAATAAACACGGGACTCCCTCCACGACCGGCCGGTCTACCTCGGACCGAACTTCCACCAAAGTAAGGGAACGCTTAGGGGAACATTTTAAACCAAGATTATTGCTGTCTTATGTACCATCGAGGAAATTGATTGATTCACCCATACCTAATATTTTTAATCGTTTCCTTACGATTTCCTCCACTCGACTTAAACCTCAATCCTCAAAAATTCCTCTCTTCTTCCTCGACGGACCTACGTCATGTCACGTCATGTTATCATGTCAATTCAATTTAACTATTAACGCCACCCAAATTACTTAGGTCCGCCATCTGCTTAGAAATCAACTTCTCTGATAGGTAGTACCTACCTACATTTTATTAAATACAAGCGACCCGCCCCGGCGTCGCACGGGTATAAAATATATAGCCACTGAAAAAATTATGCCTATAGCCTTCCTCAACAATGGGGTATCTAACACTGAAATAATTTTTCAAATCGGACCTGTTAGTTCCTGAGATTAGCGTATTCAAGTTAGCCCTTTCAAATAATTTTCCCCGTTTTTTTCCACATTTTCCTCTATTTCTTCGCTCCTATTAGTCTTAGCGTGATAAAATATAGCCTATAACCTTCCTCGATAAATGAGCTATCTAACACTGAAAGAATCATCAAATTCCGTTGCGTAGTTTTAAAGATTAAAGGGAACAAAGGGACATGAGGGGAAAAAGCGACTTTGTTTTATAATAGTAACTAGCTGTCCCGGCAAACGTTTCTTTGCTATATTATATAAAGTATATCGGCCATATTATTTTATTGAATTAGTGACTACAATTAAGTATTTTGTGAAGATTTCAATTGCCTAGGTTAAGTAGTTTAGGAATCCATCGCGGACAAACATCGTGACAGGAGTTTTATATATATTAGATTATAATTATATAATAAGTATAGAAGTTCTACGAATGACGAATTCGCGATACCATAATAATATGCAACTTATATAATCTTGCACGTAATATTATGATGTAGATTTAAAACGACCGCGACATCCCGGTACCAACGATAATCCGCTTTTCACATTGACTGCATCCGACTTCGACTCAGCTCAATATGATAGAAGTTTTTACTCAGTTCAGGAAAAGACGTGAGTTTTGGCGGGCATGTGAAAGATCGGCTTTCTCTAAAATTAAATTAAATGGGTTTTTACTTTTTAGTGTGTAATATTGGTTAGTAACGTGTAGTTTGAGCACTTATGTGCAGATGTTGCTGTGTCCAGACTCCAGAGACCGCCGACAATCGTCCTGACTTCTGAGTGTAACTGTAGATAGCTCGTAGTTAAACATCATAATGTTATTACACTTTACTGCTACCATTACTATTTACTATGTTTGTGAACTAAAGTATCTATAAATGAAACATGGAATTAAGGCCGATTTATATTTTTATGAGTAACTAGGCCACTTTAATTTTGCCGCTCCTATGTACGAGTTCTGCCGCCATCCTAGGACGCTGCCGCCCATAGATCATGGCCTATACTGCCTGTACATAAAACCAGAGCTGCATGGAATGGAGTCCAACAAAATAAGATTGAAAATGTTTAGGGCTTAGAGCTACCGCACACCTGAGACACGACTGTCTTAAGACAGACTATCGCTTAATAAAATGCACTAGATGCGCACATTTGAGACAAGACGTCTAATAGACAAAGTTGTCTAATGCGCCCCGCGACAAGTCTGATTAACGACTGTCGGCTTCCCTTTGAAGTGTATGCGAGCGCGCACATCTACGACAAAACTGTCTAGCCACAATAGACGTAACTACCAGTAGTTCAACTGCAAAGAGACGAACAGGATTCAATATATTATTTTGTCAAATTCGTCGGGTTTCACTAAGATTATGACTGGAATGTGCCTCGCACTGGCTGATATAATTTATTTTTAAATAATTATAGATTTCAAAATTAGATTCTGACAATTTTAATCACATGTGTCAAAACAAAAACAATAATACGACCAAAAAGAGAAACACGTCCAACGATCCAAATACTATCTTTCCCGTCTAGTCTTTCCCGTTTATTTTTGAAGTTATTTTTATCCGAATGAGAACTTTTCTATCTATAACTATAAAATCATTCAGAACTGCTCGCAATAGACGTAAAATATATTTTTCAGTAACGTAATACAACATTTTTTGTGCTTTTTAACCAACTTAAAAAAAAAAAGATTTCAATTTGAGCCTTACGTATGAATAATATTTCTGACTGACTGTGTCGTAAGACTGACTTGTCTAACGGCCGTTCCCAATATTTGATCTATCTCTGGTTTTGCCCTACTAGAGATAGGAATAGCTCTCATTAGACATTAGAGACATAATATATTTTATGTCAATTCAATGTTAGCGCGATCGGTCGTATGTCAAACCAGAGATAGATTGAATATTGGGAACGGCCGTAAGTGAGACAAGACTGTCTAACTACAGTCGTGTCTCCAATGTGCGGTCGCACTTAGATAAATGATTGAAGAATCGCGCTACGGCTTAGCTAGTACTACGACGCTCGTAGCGCGAGCGCGAGACGTCAAATCTCGCCGAGACCAATCATTTATATAAGGTTTAGGGCCTGTTTCACCACTTCCTGATAATTGCCGAATAGGAACTTGACAGATCGAGTATGGAGAATCTGTCAAAAAGTTGTTAACCCCTCACCAGTGGCGAATCCCGCTAGGGGGCGCACTTCAAAATTTCGATACTGTGCGCAATCCCTTTCCGGGGCGATGGGTACCCTCACATGTTTAATGTGCAAACACAGCGATAAAACTTCTTTTGTATTTGTCTATCCTATTAAAACGCGTCTAAGTAGAACAAGACAGCTAGCAAGCGTCATTTGAGTTCTCGGTAGACAAGGACGGAATGCGAAATCTCACTTCAAAAAACGGCCGCGACGAGTAAGGACAGCGAAGTTTAAAAGAGTGTTAAAAAGTTATAAAAACAGAGTTAATAGCTGAAAAGAACTGGGAAGTGCATATTATGTAAGTAATCTTTCAGTTTTTATTAGAATGAAGTGTGTGTTTAACAAATAGAAGTAAAATAAAAGACTTGAAACGGCAATCTAACCCGTGCATGGCCCTTACTCGCACAATGATTTTGGCTTTTAAAGCATTAAATAACATATTTATGCAGTTCATATTACTTTACTGCAATGATAATTTAACGTAGTTTCGTTTAACTAAACTCTAACACTAATAAAACGTTCTTTAATTTCTAAATAATGACGAAAACTAGTACCGTCCGATTAGAGCCCCGAATAGGGTTTTGTCACAGACAGGTGACATCCCGTATCGGGGGGCCTCACAGACGCCTCCTCTGAGTTTTAATGGCCGCTAGTAGAATGTTCGCATAACATGGAATAGCCGAATCATTTTGTTGTTGGAGTTCACTGTGAAAGTAGAAGCGCTGAAAGATCAAAATTTTTTTTCACTTTTGGATGGGGAAACTTGTGATGCTCATTCCCTTGCCCATACAAAAGTGAAAAAGAATTTCGTCTTTCAGCGCTGCTACTTTCACAGTGAACTCTCTACAAGGAACACGTATACACCCTAAAATATTATCACTTATTTTTGTTGATATTATTTAGATTTTGATTTATAAAATTTTCTTTTTTGTCTGCGATGGTCAAACGCTTGCACAATGCATCCAAGTACTGGATGAAAAAGGTCTTATCCATACTAATCTTACACTCATTTATGAAAATTTTAGCATTTTTGCAAGTTTTCTTTTCATGTTTCTACTCAGTTTTCCTTTAATTCATGTAATTTTGAGGATTTTATTTTGTACTTTGTTAATTATAATTATAAGAAAATCAAACTTCTGTGGATAAAAGTTACTACTTATTTTGTAAATTGCATTAGTATCAAAGTAGGTTTTTTCATGAACAAAACAGATATCTTTTTGTGTAACTCCTACATATTATTTACTGAACCTACAATATTGATACTCTTGTACCACCCAGATAATAACCTTAATTTATTGTTTATGTAGTATTGTAACGCCTAGAGTATGAAATTACTTTAAGATATCAT
The DNA here is from genome assembly GCA_937595015.1 of Polyommatus icarus. Lineage (NCBI taxonomy): Eukaryota > Metazoa > Arthropoda > Insecta > Lepidoptera > Lycaenidae > Polyommatus > Polyommatus icarus. Next base: position 28,476,546 of record OW569321.1, on the reverse strand, counting down.
GTAATACACAGCCTACTTGAAGCTGTTTGAAAGGCAGCCTCCATTTTTGTTCTGTACTTAAATCTTTGATTTTATAAAATATTTGTATGAGAGTCATGACTTGAGTGATGTTATTTTGTAAGTAGTACTATAAGGTTATAAATAAATACTCTTGGTTCGCTACATAGTGGTTTATTATTAAATTATGACCCAAAATCTACTGAACATTTTGGTACCCAGTAATTATACCAGCTGTATAACATTATTGCCGTCAAATATAACATAAAAGTACTATTTTCTAGGTAGAAAATTTAATTAAAAAATGATTTAGATCCTTTTATGGGCTCCTGCAAGACCAAGGAACAAGAAATTGCAGTTTTAGTGTATGCTGGTCGTGTAGGAACCTCGGACTGTGCGGAACCCCCCTCAGGGTGCCACAGATGTGCCAAAATCTGCCATTTTGCATGCCACTGGTGAGGGGTTAATAGCCTATTCGGCACTTTATTAGAATGTGGTGAAACAGGCCCTTAGGCCGGTATAAATAGTCAGTACTCAAGATGCATCTCTGTCTCAAGACGCGGTTAGGCTCTGTGATTGGTCCAAATTTTGACAGCCAACCAATCACAGAGCCTGAACCGTATCTTGAGACCGAGATGCATCTTGAGTAGGTACTGACTATTTATACGGGCCTTAGTATCCTTCTCAAAGTTCTCAAATCTCAATTAGATATTATAATATTCCTTTCCTAGCCTTCTGTAATCTGAACTCTGCGAATATTCCTTCTCAGAGTTCAGATTAGTAGAGAAGGTAATAGGTATAAAAAATAACAAAGCACAGATTTTTCTTTACAATTTTCAAGATTCGTCGTTTGAACTATAGATAATAGAATTACTTTTAAACATGACCCCTAATAAAAAGGTAATTATTATGGTGACTTTAGCGCAGCCTAAAGTGATTTTAAATAAGAGATGATTTTTTACCGTAGTAGTATTTTACCGTAGCACCTATAGCTGGTTTACTTGGGATATTTTTATTATATAAAAATTCGTTAAAAAACAATTTTCCTGCTACGAGCGCTTACAGACGAACGGCACTTGTCGACGGCACTTGTCGACGGCAGTCGGCACAAGTCGACTAAAAATCAATGAAAAAAATTCGGCGACTGCCGTCGACGCGTGCCGCCGACTGCCGTCGACAACAGTTCGTCTTTAAGCGCCCTAACCTCTAGTTACTAGTAAGATAAATATAACTTTAACAGTTTACGTCTGTGTTACAAAAGTTCCCGTCTTGCTGCATTGACCCCAAACTTATCATCACAGGTTGTCGAATCTGTGTCAATTGTCACCCCCTTCTCATCCACACACATAAATATTGATACCGCTTCAGTGTCAGGACACCGGTGTCCCAAGTCTAGAGATTGAGGTCGGGACCTTTGTCATGTAAATGTAGACGATTTCCAAGGGACATATAAAAACGTTTTCTTTCAAATGCCAGTAACTTGACGAGTTTCTCGCTCGGGAACAGTACATTTATCCGGGATAGAAACTATTCTATGTCCTTTCTCGAGTTTCAAAATATCTCCAATACATCATCTAATTCGGTTAGGCAATTTAAGCGTAAAGAGGTAACAGATACGCAGACAGAATGTCTTTAATAATAATACGGATCTAAAATCCGATGTATTGGAATTAATATTTAAGGTGTAGGTACTTCGCACATTACTTTTACTTCAGACTTTTTAAAATTCATACTTCTAGAACAGTTTTGACTGAGTTTAGGCATCCAGATATATCCATAGAAGTATACCCCATTAGTAAAAAGAACTACACTGTATAAATTGACGTTATGGACAGTTAAGGTTATCTGCTCCGCAATATTTTGTACTTGTTTCATACTTTACAAAATTACTTGATAGGCAAGGATATTAATAAATGATTGTATAACCCTGTCATTAGTCATTATAAAATGAAATGGTTGTAACTTATAAGTTATAACAAAATAAAGTACTAGTAGGTGTAACGTGTATAATTATTTATTAATTATACAATATAGGTACAGTTTATGTGTCTCTTAGCTGAGTTTTTTTTTCATTTTTGTATGGGCATAGATACAAAGAAGTCAAAAGTCTTTCAGTGTTGCTAATGGCCTGTTTCACCACTTCCTGATAAGTGCTGGACAGGCTATCCACAATTTAACTTGACAGATAGAGTATGGATCATCTGTCAAATAAGTTGTGGATAGCACATCCGGCACCTTATCAGGAAGTGGTGAAACAGGCCCTAATATTTATTTTGTAGTTAAGCGCAATACACACTGAGCCCGCCGGGCCGCCGACTTTTGTCGGCGGCTCAACCCGTCGGCCTGTATGAAAAGAATGACGTCGGCAACATGCGCCCGCGCGTGTTACCCGCCGACATGTTGGCGGCTTCGGAACGCCTGCGCTCAGTTGCCCGGCGACACAACCCACAGACACGCGGCAATCACTGACCAATTACTGACTGCCAATTAAATTTCTCATCTCAAGCCGCCGACATGCCGCCGGCAAAATTTTTCGACTTGTAATAAGTGAAGCCGCCAACTAGGCCGCCGACAAAAAGTTGCCGACATATGTCGGCGGCCCGGCGGAATCAGTGTGTGTTGCGCTTAATGATGGCATCTGAGTGTTAGGGTCACGCCACACTGTCGGTACCTGTATTAGTCTGTCGTCGGCAGACGGGTTCCGTCTCGGCCGATTGGATTTTAATTAACGTGATATCGGCGGGACTAGCCTGGTCTGCCTGCTCCACAAACGACTACTGACTACGCCATTTCTAGTAGTCGTTAATTCTGCCTGATTATAAAACGATGAATTATACTCACTGTCGGTTTTAGCACTATCTGCGCCCTGGGCGTCTTTGGTGCCCAGGGAGCTGGTAGTGCTAAAAAGGCGGCGTCCCCTTTGTTTGCGTTCGGCGCCCTTTTTATCTGACGCCCTGGGCGGTCGCCTAGCGTCGTATAAATAAAAAATTTGCTCTTCCATCGCTGCTACTTTTATAGTGAACTCTATACAAGGAGCACATACACACCCTAAAGCCGCTATCCCCAACCCGCGGCCCGCCGGGACTTTATTTGTGGCCCGCGTGATGTTAAACAATTTTGAAGTTCACGCCCCTAACGTAAAGTCTACGTAATAGTCGTTAATTTTTTTCCACTTTTCAATCGTTAATTTTAAAGAAAGTTATTTTATAACCCTAAAAAATATTTGTTGCGGTCCACAACATCAAGACCAAAACATGTTTGTGGCCCGCATGAAAAAATGGTTGGGGACCACTGCCCTAAAGTATTATCATTTATCACCTTGTTTTGATGCACACTGTAGAATTAGCTTAGTTAAAGCTGATAATGATGGTATATCTTCTTTGTCCGTGAAGAGCACAAGTCATTATGTTGCGCTCTGCATTGCGGTGCCGCTACGGAGGAGTAACAAATATTGCGCTTTAGTTTTTATTAATATAAATAGAGGCCAATGAGCATATGGGACACCTGATGGTAGATTAGGTACAATCTACAATCAGGTGCACTTATACACCCGCAACACTGGACGACTTGCAAGTGCGATGGGCTTTTTTAAGATTAGCCAGCCGCCAGCCAGCCAGAAAACTCGTAGAATAAAAAATATTTTTGAAGCGAAAATTTTGGGCGCTGTCCAAGCTTTAGACGGAAGAATAATTTAAAAGTTAGTAATTATACCTTTCAGTGATCACTGATCAGGTACAACCAAACTGAATGCTATTTTATCCAGACATAATAGCAATTTTAGATTTAAACTAGCCATAACAAACTTCCAAATAATCTAGCTGTTCGTGGTAGATTCTTTGGACAACACCTTAGCCGAAAACCACAAATAGAACTGTAAACTTGATTATTTTGAGAAAACGAGATATAACTATTATACTAGTTAATGCTCGCAACTCCGTCCTCCTAAGTCCTTTCCCGGAACTCAAAGTATCTCCATACCAAACAGCAAAATCGATTCAGTGATTTGAGCGTGTCCTCAGACAGAAAGACACAGTTTCGCATTTATAATATTAGTATGGAGTATGGACACAAAAATCGACATTAAAATAAGATCATATAGTAATAAAGACAGACAGACAGTAATAATATTGGTACGGATAGTATGGAACTATGGATATTAAATAAATAATAATGATAAACACGAGCAGTGGTTTAGTAAAAGAAAAAATATTTTGTAGTACGCGTGGTAATTCAAATAATCTTCCATACCTATGGACGATTAATCAATCAAGAGCAAATCAAGATCATCGGCCAAGTGCGAGTCGGACTCGCGCACGAAGGGCTCCGTACCGTTAGAGAGCAAAAATAGGCCAAATATGTGTTTTTGTATGGGAGCTCCCCTTAAATATTAATTTTATTTTGTTTTAAGTACTTGCTGTTATAGTGGCAAACAAAATACACAATCTGTGAAAATTTCAGAAGTCTAGCAATAGCGGTTCTTGAGTTACAGCCTGGACAGACGGACGGACGGACGGACAGACGGACAAACGGACGGACATCGAAGTCTTAGTAATAGGGTCCCGTTTTTACCCTTTGGGTACGGAATCCTAAAAAACGAATAGCATATCAGCCACGAGTCACGACACGAATTTCGCGTCATGGTCTTTTTGTCCAGAACGCGTCGTGGCCGTTTTCATTAGAGCCACAACGCGAATTTCGCGTCGTGGCTGTTTCACTGTGACCACAACGCGTTGTGAGCTATTTTTCCGCTCACTGAGCGTTTTTGGTCTTTGAGCGTAACAGCAATATAGCTTAAATTCCACTCCAAATCCAAAACTGGCACAACTTATAGAGAAAACTAGGAAAAGAGGCAAATTTTCGCATCTCTCTCAAGCCAATGTTTACCTTTGGGTTTTTACCTTCGATATTATGTGTACCAATGTGTTTTTACCTATGATATTTTGTGTAAGAAATAGCTTACGGTACTCGTATTCCGTTTTTATCCTTCATAGTTCAATCAATGAATCTCAGAAAACATCGCGTATCCATACTTCATACGGGTGCTTTAAAGTTACAGCGTAGTTCTGTTTTTATAAGTTTCATTGTATTAGTGTTACGTATTAAGTATTGTTTTTGGAGATACCATACAGTGCCATGTAATAGCTAATAGGCCATAATATTTTGATTTTTGTAACCTTGTAAAGCACAGATATTTTGTAAAGATGACACTGACATGTTAATATCTTTTTTTATCTTTTTTCTTCTTCTTCGTCTTATATGGTTTGTTTTTAATTAGACGATTAATTTGTATTGTACGCATTGCTAATTTTAAGATTTTAAGATTTTATGAATTGACATGTTATACAATACGATAATATATGACTAAATTACTTATAAATTCGATTAATAATGGTGTAATGATTATGACAATGTAATGATTATTATGAAATGAATGTTACTAACTTGAGTCTCGACCAATGTTCATATTTTAATGTTTGCATGTCGAGAAAATCGACCAAAATATGTGAGACACTGTAAAATTTGTACCATCTTATGACCATATTTTTGCAAATAAAGATTATTATTATTATTATTATTATTATTACTAAAATTATAAATGCGAAAGTGTGTCTGTCTGTCAACCACCTCTTTATGCCCAAACCGCTGAACTGATTTTGCTGATCGAAGGATTAAGAGCCAATGACATGCAATGATTTGTTAAAAAAAAACTTGTTATTTAGTTTTTTTAATGATTATTTACTATTCCGGTAAAATGTAAGGTTCCCGCGCGATAAACGAATTTTGGCGCAGCGGGGACCGGGGTTGCGGGCGTCATGTAACGTCCGCGCGGAACTAGTTGGCCGCTCTGCCCGTATACTCACATACCGGCAGAGCGGCCAACTAGTTCCGCGCGGCCTATAGTCAGAAGATGCGCCGCCAAATCGGTACTTATTGGAATTTTCACGAGTAAAGTGTCGATTTCGCAGACGTGCTCGAGTTATCATACAACTATTCCCGCGCCCCGTGGAAATGCATCTTACAATGTGGCTTATTCTGATCCACATTGTATTTAGAAATCTATACTATAAAGCTGAAGAGTTTGTTTGTTTGTTTGAACGAGCTAATCTTAGGAACTACTGATCTGATTTGAAAAATTACTTCAGTGTGAGATAGCCCATTTATCGAGGAAGGCTATAGGCTATATTTTATCACGCTCAGACTAATAGGAGCGAAGAAATAGATAAGAAGTAGACCACGTGAAGGATCATAGGCTATTTTTTGTGGACTAATTTGTCTGTGAAATATCTAATTACGTGGGCAAAGCCACGCGCAACGTCTAGTCTTTATAATATACTATTATGTGCAAAGGAAAGTACAGCTAGGTCCTTTGCCTATAGGATGTGATTTGTAAAGGATAGTCATCCGCAAGGATCTTGCGACAGTTGGCTTATAATATGAAAGCCTATGTATTTGATGAGAAAAGCAGGTACTTAAATTTTTATAGGGTCATTAAAGTCAAGTCGCATGTGGTCTTTTTCAGACAGAGACAGACATATAAATTGCTACATTACGCCCGCAACTCCGCTGCGCCAAAATTCGTTTTCGCACGGGAATTTTCCGGGATAATAACTATCCTATGTCCTTTCCCGGGACTCAAAGTATCTCCATACCGAATTTCAGCAAAATCGGTGCAATAGTTTGGGCGTGAAGAGGCAACAAACAGACAGACGCATAAGATTAATTGAACTACTTTAGCTTTGTGGTGTTCGCTGAACCGAACTCTCATGTCCCAATCACAAAGAGCTGTGTAACAAATAGTGTAATATGCTAAAAGCCGGTGACTGACGAGGATGGGCGGATTGACGCCGCCAAATGTACCGGAACACTTGGGCGACATTGTACAGGTAATGTAGATGCGGTAAAGCCTTGCGCGGCAGACCTAATGTGTCTGCTGTCTACATAACTACCCAGGTTTTAACCATCATCACCATAGACAAGATTTGACTTATAATAATAACTAGCGATCCGCCCCGGCGTTGCGCGGGTATAAAATATATAGCCACTGGTAAAATTATGCCTATACCCTTTCTCAATAAATGGGCTATCTAAAACTGAAAGAATTTTTCAAATCGGACCAGTAGTTCCTGAGATTAGCGCATTCAAGTTAGCCCTTTCAAATAATTTCCCCCGTTTTTTCCACATTTTCCTCTATTTCTCCGCTCCTATTAGTCTTTGCGTGATAAAATATAGCCTATAACCTTCCTCGATAAATGGGCTATCTAACACTGAAAGAATCATCAAAATCCGTTGCGTAGTTTTAAAGATTAAAGGGAACAAAGGGACATGAGGGAAAAAAAGCGACTTTGTTTTATAATAAGTATAGATATAGCTTAATAATATATAGCTTTATGTAGTCGCGATCATGTGAATTGTTATTATTATAAAGTAAACAGTCCAATATTACATCCCAAGCAGCAAATGGACGTGGTATAATGGTGGAGAGCACGTTCTTGTTTTCGCTTTAAGTTCTATAAAAGTTCTTAAAACAGTCGAGTAAAAGTGCTGTAAACGTTTACTCGACGCGAAAAAGGCGCAAATTATTCAGACTAAAGTCCTATTAAAGTGGAATAAGCGCTGAGTAAGCAACAAAAAGATGCTGTAAGATTTGAGTAAAAGTGGTAGAAAACACTAAGAGTGTTTTAAGAGCAACCAAAATGCGTATATAGGATATTTAGTTCAATAAACGCAATTGATTTGCTATTATACAGATAAAGTGTGCTATAATAGCAGACGAATTGCTTTTATTCTCCTTTTTAGTTCTATAACAGCGAACAGAATGCTTTTACTCGACAAATAAGTGCTGTAAAGAGTGCTACATATATAAATTTGTAAAACAATTAGACTACATCTCAAAGGTAATTATAATCCTTATTATAGTATCAAGTTTTTGAGAAATCAATATGTGATTATTTTTACTGTTCGTGTAGCTACTCCAAAACATCATGCGCAACAAGCTTTATTGATAAACCCAAAGGCATTTTTACATAAACATTCATGCGCTGCCTATTTTCTTAAATTTGAAGACTAATTTATATAATTAAATATACTTAAAATATATTTTTTTACTGCCATTGTCCATATTGATAATCTAGCTGCAGTTACAGCTAACTTATTCCATTAAAAGTCGAGTACGAGTGCTGGTCACCACATTTATAGCACAAGGTGCTATAAATGTGATAACAGGATTTAGGGTTCGCTTCGTAAGAGACCAAAAAACCCAATTTCATTATGATTATTTTTATTTTTTTATTTTATTTAAAATAGTTGCCAGATGTCTAAATGCAGCATGAGATATATTAAATTGAAGAGCCCATTCTCTTAAATTCATCTGAAAATTACTATCGTCGTCACTGTCTTTGTCAGAACTAATTTCAGTACTGTCAATATCTGAACTTATTACAACATCACTTGCATGACTCGGCCCTGGTTCCAAATGTCATCCGTCGTCGTTCACATTGTTACTTATTGTGTTACTTGAGTCTACGGAACCACTTAAAATAATCGGACTCGCGCTTGGAAATTCACTAGCGTTACTTGTAGAAATTAAGTTTTGCTGAATCAGTTTTGCAGAGCATTTCATCTGCTCCAAGGTTTTTTTTTAACTTTTTTACGAAAATGGCCGCTTCCTTTCAATTTCTTTCATTTGTTCTTATCCATTGTGATAGCAAAATACTCGGGAAAACGTCTTCAAGTTATCGCGATCGACAAAATGGACGGACTTGTGCTGTTACTGTTTCCCAGAACCCTACAATACTACTTTAAGCTGAGTAAATATCGTATAACAGCTCTTAATTACACTACAGCTCCTATACGAACGTTTTTAATTCTACTATAAGAGTTAGTCTATAAGCGTGCAGTAACAGCAGCAATGTTGCCATAAGCAATTCGATTACGTTTATAGAGCTTTTATAGACATAAAAGATAGCTGAGTAACGGCTGTATAAAAGCACCCAATTCAGCGAATCATCTATTCTACAGCTATTATACGACTGTTATAGATGAAACGAGTATTTTAGCCATATTAATTCAGCATCTGCTAAAAGGTGGAGTAAAAGGGCTAAAATATAGTGCTGTAAACGTTTATTCGACGTCCTTAAAGCACACATTAGCAAATATTGCCAAATAGTCGAGATAACAGCTATTATACGATAAATGGGTGTTTTATGAACGGTTACCCGGCTCTTATACGATTAAAGGCTGAGTAAAAAATCCTTATTCGACTGTTTTGCTGCTTGGGATGATAGCCAATTATCTTGTTCATTAAAAGCTATATAAAATTGCGTTATACAGTGTTTTTATATGTATAACTGTCATTTAAAAGCTTCTAATATAGCATTTTCATGACATTTTTGCTACAAAAATACTGAGTAACTTGCTTTTACATAGCCTTAAGTGCATTTAAAAGTCATGATGACAGCGGTTACAACTTATAAAGTCTTTTTATACCTGGTTTATACGAATATATTGTGTGGACTTTTATTATTAAGGCGGTTTAACGTAACGTACCTGTACGGGGGTGTTGGCAGTTAGCTAGTCCCATAACGACCACTGGTTGACATTTGGCACCACAATGACGCCATTGAGAGGCCATTGGGCGGCCTACTTCGACCTCGATAACATCCTGTCGATTTCTAAACTACCGATATGGAATTAAGGTATCAACTATACAAATATATAGGGTACAAAACAAAGAGGGGATATATTTTAGTACTTATATAGACGTACTATGATACTCATGGCCAAATCATGACGTTATAATATACAGGATGTTAGGTTTAACACCGTTATCCTTAAAACCATCAAATGAGCCCGTCAAGATGAACAACTTTTTCTATGAGAAAAATGCTGGTTTCAAGGATAACGGTGTTAAACCTAACAACTTGTATACTCCATATTTCATAGCAGCATTGAATTCATTTTGTTAGTAATAGTAAGTAAATTCCAGACATTTCTTGTTACAGTTTGCTTTAAAATACTGAAGACACAGTGAGTAGTTTTTAAGTAACCTATAGAATAGTATTTTATTTTAATGTAGAGACATATTTTAATAAGCACTTAAGTCTTAAGTAATCTTTAAGGCTCTAAAGTGCATCTGTAATGGCCTGTTTCACCGCTTCCTGATAAGGTGCCCGATAGGGTTATTTGACAGATTTTCCATACTCCATCTGTCAAATTAAGTGGTGGATAGCCTTATCAGGAAGCGGTGAAACAGGCCCTAAGAGTTTTATTTTACCTAGTCTATCAGAGTGATGATTTCATATACATGTAATGCATCTAAGTTATACTACTTTAGGGTGTATATGTAAAAAAAATTGTCTTTCAGCGCTGCTACTTCCACAGTAAACTCCCTATAAGGAACACATACACACCCTAAAGTAGTATCAGTTAGTTTGGTTACAGCGTGTTTATTTATTCTTAGGTTTATCTTTCCACATCCGTTTTTCGCACGTGGATGTAACGTTTGACAAATAGGAGCCTATTATTGGGGGTTTGGGTTACCACTTTAAATATTAACTAAGCGTTTTGTTGCAGGTGAAGAAGACAGGTGACGTCGTGTTGCCCTTGCCGCACAAGGACCAAAAAGGGTATGTTATATTTTAAATCCCAGCAGGCCATACACGCAAGGTTATACCTGACAGGTTTGCCTGAACAGATTAACTGTTCAGGTAAATCGGAGCGTATAATATGTTACGTCATAACTGTGCAGGTTTTGCCTCAACTTTGTCTGACAGGCGTAACTGCACAGCTAAACATGTCAGGTACACCCTTGCGTTTTTTTTTATTGAATAAGAGGGCAAACGAGCAAACGGGTCACTTTATGGTAAGCAACTACCGTCGCCCATGGACACTCGCAACATCAGAAGAGCTGCAGGTGCGTTGCCGTTAAGAGGGAATACGCTCTTTTCTTGAAGGTTTGCAGGTCGTATAGGTCCGGAAAAACTGCTGGTGACAGTTCGTTCTAGAGTTTTACAGTGCGCGACAGAAAGTTACGCGAAAAACGCACTGTGGAAGCCTGCCACTCAAGGTGATGAGGATGGTATGTTTTTCGCGTGGGACGATGGCGAAAAGTTGCAGGTGGTATGATTCCGAACAATTCCTCAGAGCACTCCCCGTGATACAACCGATACAGGATGCAGAGTGAAGCTACATCTCGGCGTAATTCCAAGGGGTTCAAGCTGTTTGAAACACTATGTCAGTCAACAATTCGAGCGGCCCTTCGTTGGATACGATCCAGAGGGAGCAGTTGGTATTTTGGCGCCCCTGCCCAGAGATGAGAACAATATTCCATATGAGGCCGATCCTGCGCCTTGTAGAGTTGTAGGCGTTGGTCCGGACTGAAGTATTGTTTCGTTGTTTATAACCGGTTTTAGTAATAAAACATGATTTTTTCGATAATGATCTAAATTGATTGTCATACAGTAATAGACAGTTTCGCCATTACAATAGTAAGTAATCATGTTTATCCTTCATAGCCCAAATCCAGATGGACCGATAAGAATCCTTAAGTACTTCAGACTTCAAAAGGAATTATTGCCATGAATGACCAACCTAAGCGCGTTATAGACGGCATTTAAAGTAATTACGTTAAAAAGTAAAAACCTTTGACAAAACCTTCTTCCACCTTTTAGCTTTATCTCAGCTTGATAAACGATTCCAACGCACTTTTGCACAAATCCGAGAGTTAAGACTGAAATGCAGTCGTATCCGGTTGAAAAATGGACGCACACGCCGGGAAATGAAATATCGCCCCAGATCGCTCCGAATTCATTATTCTCGTTATACCTGAAGTAGGGCGGAATGCGGGTGCTTGGGTGCTTTTGTAAATGTAATACAATCTGTATCACTTTAATGCAGCGTCGTTTCTTGCCCGATAGAGTCCATTTCAAACATCTAAATAGTATTCTAAACCCAGAATCATTGCAACTGTTTAGTGTTCTCGTCGAATGAACTTTAGATCAGTGTTCCGCAAACTTTTTGTATTTAAGGTTTAAGGAAAATAAAAATATTTGGAGGTACCACAAATTAATCAGCACTGTGTGTTATGATAATTATTGTGTCTTTAGATTTTATGTGTATTGAAAATTATTTTTTTCTTTCTTTCTTCTTTCTATCTTTCTATGGGCCGTATAGGGCTTACTCTGAGCTTCCACCTCTTCGTCGATCGTCCTGAGATGTCCCTTTATTGGTACATAGCCCTGGAACTAAGTACGATGACCTTTTCCAAGGCACACCGCGAATCGCGATATGCCTCGTCGGAGTACTATTATACAAGGTGGAACAAAAGTAACTGATATTAATACTTTAGGGTGTGTATGTGTTCCTGACATAGAGTTCACTTTGAAAGTAGCAGCGCTGAAAGACCAATTTTTTTTTGTGATTTGTATGGGCAAGCGCCCGCGCGTCATGAATTTTTTATACAAAGGTGAAAAAAATTTTGGTCTTTCAGCGCTGCTACTTTCAAAGTGAACTCTATGTCAGGAACACGTACACACCCTAAAGTATTATCACTTATTTTTGTTACAACCTGTACTTATATGTATATTCTGTGGCCTCGTGAACAAAGTGTGCCGCGGCACACACTTTGCGGTTCACTGCTAGATTAAGCAGTGAACAGCAATATTACGTTTATTCTTCAAATAAAATTTATAAAAAAATGTTTTGTCATGTTCGTTTATTGATACCAACTTATTGATACCGAATAAATTTTTCTTTAAAAACATTAAAACAACTTAATTCCTTGCGTTATATTTTGTGACGTTATACTTAGAATATAAAATATTCTATGAATCGAGTTGGCCACAGATGACGTCACCAAATCTTCTTGATATGAGAGAAAGAGATGGCGATATTTTGTATGGAAATAGAGCGAGACAGTTAAAGTTTAATATGAACAGCAACCATGTGCTAACGTGCCATGAAGAAAGGGCATGAAGGGAGTAAGCACTTATGGCTGGTTTACACGTATTAAGTAGATAAGTATTTAACTAAATTTTAACTAAATTTTAAGTTACTTATTGCACGTAAACACAAAATTTAGTAGCAAGTAGTAAGTTAAAATTTAGTTAAGTACTAAACGAGGAAATTAGAATTTTGACTATTTTCTGTAAGGTTGGCAGGCGGGGCTTGTCACTTGACACATTTCTGACAGGCACTTCAAATTAAGTTAAAATTTTGTTACTACTTATCTACTTAATACGTGTAAACCAGCCCTTAGGTTTAATAGGCTCTAGATTATGGCACACCTAAACTAATGTCCTATTTGAGAGTGCTATCGATTGCGCGCAATACATTATTCATGTCTACGCCCTAATACTACTCGTGCCGTGTCTCGGAATTAAATAGCTCTGCAATCTAGCTTGAGTGGTATTTTGATGGTGGATCAAATATTTGAGTATCTCCTGAAAACAAGCAGGATAGGCAGTAGGCTTAGGCCTTAGTCGGTGTAAAAACAGATGCTGAAGATAGATAAAGATTGAACTTTTTTTAACTACACAAAAATATTATTACGTAAAAAAACTGATACAAAACTAAATGTAAGTACTCACATACGGTTTTGCTCGATCGAGCAATCACGTAGAGTAAAAACCACGGCTCGGGCTTTCGTCCACACATTCAGCATTGCTCGATAGTTTTACTCCAGTTCGAAGGAAATTAGCTACGAATAATAAAAACTAGTGTCAAAAACTTTGTCAAGTCGGCTCGATTCGAGCCTTCAAACTGGCTCGATGCGAGCCTTCGAGCCGTGAGTTTTGCGGTCCACACGGTGGTTTTTGATCGATTTCGAGTAAAACTATCGAGCAAAATTACTGTATGTGAGTACTTACCATCATAATGAGTGTCATGCTATCATGATGAAGAAGAAATATTTCTGAGAACACTATCGATCATGTTAATTTGCAAAAAAAATAAAATACAAAACACTTTGAAATCGGTCAATCTGTTCGGCTACGATGCTACGGACGGACAGACATGTCAAACTGTAAGTGTTTAAAGTTTAAACACTATGCCGAATCCGCGGCGGAAGTTCGGCTTGATTCCACCTGCAATATATTTTAAACTACCGATGACACACTATGTCGAAATTCCGTCGCGTTATATTGTGTGCGCTTGACATTGCTGGCGTAATCGTGCGGAATTTCCGCCGTTAGACACTTACACCCCATTTTTGTCGGGGAGTTAAAAAATGCAGCGTTGCATCTTCAGACAAATCAACAAAGCGATATGCTCAGTTTAGCTCGCACATAGCTATTTCCAGCTTATATAATATGAATAAGTTAATAAGCTCATATCTCCTCAGCACGTTTGGGCGTGCGCCAGCGAGCGCATTCGCTGCATTAGGATTTAGGATCAACTGAATTATATTAAATTCTTAAGGCGGGTTCGCGTTAAAAACGAACTATTACGGCCATTTTCACAACTAAGTCTTCTGTGTACGATAGTCGTGTTTAAATCATAATCACCGCAGATTTTATTAGAGTCGTCATGAATTTTCATCCCATAATATGAATGCTAGCCCGAAATTGTAAAGCAGTTTACTAAACAATTAAAAGTAGGTGATTGTTTTAAAATTGATGAAATTTACGAGCCTGTCGATATCGTACATCCGATAGTAATCCATACTAATATTATAAATGCGAAAGTGTGTCTGTCTGTCTGTCTGTCGACTTTGCGAAAAGAGGTAACTCTTTTCGCTCGAACCGCTGAACCGATTTTGCTGAAATTTGGCATGGAGATTCTTTGAGTCCCGAGAAAGGACATAGGATAGTTTTTATCCCGGAAAAATGTACGGTTCCCGCGCCATAAACGAATTTTGGCGCAACGAAGTTGCGGGCATCATCTAGTTATACCTAAATGCGAAAGTTTTGTCAGTCTGTGTTACCTCTTCACGCCCAAACCGCTGAACTGGTAATGGTAAAATTGGGTATTAATATACTTTGAGTCCCGGAAAAGGATATAGGATATTTTTTATCCCGGAAAATTGTACAGTTTCCGCGCGATAAACGAATTTTGGCGCTACGCTGCTTGCTGCCAATTAGTACCTAATGAAAGACATTCAAGCTCTATAGAGCTCATATAGAGCTATTAGTGATAATGTGAGCTATATTATGTGAGCTAACTGTCACACATGTGACACGAACACGACGCGCGTTAGTTAACGGAGCTGTCAATTTAACTGTGCCACCAACTCCAGTCAACGGGCTAAGGCGGTTGTAGATGTAGCAAGGGAATAGAGGTGGCAAATCTGTAATATATAAGATTGGGGTGCAACTTAACTAAATGATAATACTTTAAGATGTGTATACGTGTCCTGTGGAACTTTATGTAACTTTTAGTAACTTTATTTTAAATTTTTGTTTACAAACATTCATCCTGCCTAGCATACACCAACGAGATATCTCACACTCGAGATAATTAAAAAGTACTCGTCTCATAATGTCCAAATCTCGACAAAACTCTATAAAAATGTGTTCTTCGATGATAGATCTACACGAGAAAAAATTGTTTGTCATGCTAGGGTCAATAGAGATGAAGATACAAACTATCAAACATCGAGAAACATGTAGAGAGAGATATCTCGTTGGCGTATACTAGGCAGGCACAACGTTTGACTTTCTCTGTATGAACTCTATTTCACCACCAACACGTTAAATATAATTATCACTTTGCTTTGTGAAACCCCGTAGGTATGGAATAATAACATCTACGTGATCCAGTGGTTTAGAGCGTAACACTGGAGTCTCGGCGTACCGTAGTTTCAATTCCTGCGTTGGAACAACGCTGTTTCCTAGTTGGGGTGAGGCAATGCAGGCCGCTCACCTGATTGTCTGATTATTACTAGGTGACGCCCGCAACTCCGTTTCGCTAAAATCGCGCGGGAACCGTACATTTTTCGGGGATAAAAAGTATCCTATGTCCTTTCCCGGGACTCAAAGTATCTCCATGCCAAATTTCAGCAAAATTGGTTCAGCGGTTTGAGCGTGTAGATGTAACAGACAGACAGACTTTCGCATTTACATATTAGTATGTGAGAATGGATATTATCGGCACACATAATCATCGGCAAAATAATGTTTGCCGGGTCAGCAAACATGATTTTGCCGTTATTTTTTGATTTCTATTGCATCTATTACATTGGTACTTAATTTCACTTCGCCATATTATGCCATTGCCATATCTATTCATCCCTTCTCTGGCTCCTAGATAGAAACTTTACAATAAAGTTCAGTGTTATGCCAGCCGCACTCAGCACGTAAAATGGAATGTATAATACCACCCACACCAGCCCCCACTTCCCACTCCCAGCCCCACATCCCCACAGTTACCGACACGTGGTATACAATAGTCGAAACATACTTAGAAATATTGCTTTAAAGGATAAGGAACCCGTTACTTTTTGAGCTGCAAATGTTTTCTCCCGATTGTGTCAGAAGGATGGATATAATATTTTAGCCCGAGTCGAAATATAGTGGAAGTGTTATAAGACTTACAAGTTATAAATATAATTATGTCCGTCTATATGTGTGACCGTGTGTTTATGTGTGTGTCCGACTGTCCGTGGCATCGTATAAACGGGTGGACGATTTTGTTCTTAAAATCGCTTCTTCTTCTTCGCGCTAATCTCACGAACTGCAAAACCGACTTTTATAATATAACAAGCTGTTGCCCGCGACTTCGTCCGCGTGTGCTTCAGCTTACCTATAGCGCGCGGTACTTCCGGTTTCCATGTAGGTTACATTACTGCAAAAAGCTTTTTAAAACCCTGACCAGGGTACAAGTGCCCTTAAATCAAAATACTTACTCCAAAACAGCTGAGCAGTGTGCACATAATATTTTATTTTTAACCAACTTCCAAAAAGGAGGAGGTTGTAATATGTTCGGCTGTGGTTTTTTTTTAATTAAACTTTATTTATACCGAAAGCTTATTTAGCCCCCCATTACACAGCTTTAGCTTTACCCCTAAACTATTTATCATTGCCTTGGTAGGTTTAAGGTTACGTCACTCATCAGTCATCAGTCATCAGTCATCACTGCGTAGATAAAGTACTGAGTAGTGAGTTATTCATTATCAACGTGTAAAACAATCGAAAGAATCCTTCTCGAAAGATCTTTAATTCAACATGGTACCACCTCTTATAGAAAGACGCATGAGCAAGCGATAGCGCGATGTAGGAGACGCACGGCGCCATCTATTATGAATTTTGGGAACTAACTTAATTTGAACAAATTTACGCATTTTCACCCACCTTACAACCCATTTTTCCAGTTAAAAAGTATGTCCTTTCTCAGAAATTAGACTATCTGTGTACAAAATTTCATTACAATCGGTTCAGTTGTTTTGACGTGAAAGCGAGACAGACAAACAGACAGAGATACTTTCGCATTTATAATATTAGTATAGAATTATAGATAGTATAGATTTGGCACACATAATATAGAACGTGGACTACCTTTTTTGTTTGAATCCTTGATTAAGACAGAGCCGCGCGGAATAAATAGGTGACAGAGACTCGTCAAACTTCAAAGTACTATCAGAGAAGTTGATTCCTATGCAAATCGGGGACTTAAGTAATTTGGTTGCCTTACGTCAAACCCAGCCGACAGATCACAATTAACATTGAATTGACATATTCGACCAAATAACGTTGGTCTATCAACTGCATAGGAATCAATTTCCTCGATGGTACATCTTGCCTTATAAAATTGCAGCTATCTATAGACATCTTCACAATCATGGCCTTCCATTATGGCCTAACGCAAAGAGGCACCTTGCGACATAAAACTATAATAATAATAAAATTAAAATAATAATAATATGTGTAAACTAGCTGTTCCGCGCGGCTTCGTCCGCGTAATTTAGGAATTTCACGCAACCGTACATTTTCCCGCAAAAATAGCCTATGTCCCTTCACGTGGTCTATTCTTCAAGTTTGCCAAATAACATAAAAATAGCTCCAGTAGTTAAGACAATTTAAATAAGTATCTTTTTTAAAACCACTAGGTGACAAGATGACGCCCGCAACTCCGTTGCGCCAAAACTCGTTTATCGCGCGGGAACCGTACATTTTTCCGGGACAAAAAGTATCCTATGTCCTTTCCCGGGACTGAAAGTATATCCATACTAAATTTCAGCCAAATCGGTTCAGTGGTTCGAGCGTGAAGAGGTAACAGACAGACAGACAGACAGACAGACAGACAGACAAACTTTCGCATTTACCTATAATATTGGTATGGATTGAGATGTTTACAATGGTACTATAAGTAGCGTTTCAGACCGTAGGCTGGCTAATATTCTGATTGGCACTTTGATCAGCTCCTATTTTGAAAAAACCTTAAGATTAAAAAAAATCTTTTATTAAGGATGCCTGTCATACAATTTATATACTTACTTCCAGGTTTAGTGCGTTGATCTTGATCAAAACTTCTTTGTCGACGTATGTTATATTTATTTAAAAAAATGGGCACTGCTTTCGTTTACGCGCCTCACACGTTTCGAGCGACTGAAATATTCAATTAAAAAGCTAGCCGTGAGATTGAATGCCGTTGTTCAGTCAAAGGGCTAGCTGTTTGATTGAACGGCTATTTTAACTAGTCGGCTGCGACATATATATACTCACTAGATGACGCCCGCAACCGTTGCGCCAAAATTAGATTATCGCGCGGGAACTGTAGATTTTTCTGGGATAAAAAGTACTTATCCTATCCGAGACTCAAAGCATACTAAATTTCAGCAAAACAGGTTGAGCGTTTTGGGCGTGAAAGACTAACAGACAGACGGACAAACTTTCGCATTTATAATAATAATATGGATAAACGAACAATTGAAACAACTAAAGCAAATCTTAATATATCTTTATTTGCTCAGTAATTTCCAAAATTCAGCGGCGAAAGTACTTTTTAGGATGAAAGTGAGATCGTGTAAAACGTCCCCCGAGAAATACCAGCTCGTGAATAATTCCGACGTCTGTAGCTCGGGCACAGACTCTGATTACTGAGATAATACCTAGACTTGGTGCCTACACGGGTCACGGGTGTCAGCACTTACAGTTTTATTAGATAGTAGAATTCTAAGATCGAAACCACATTGCTTCGTTGCGTTGAGGTCTGAGGGCTGTTTGTTTTGCTTTGTGACTTAGCTGCGACGTTTTATATTGTATACTAGTTGATGCCCGCGCAACTCCGTTGCGCCAAAACTCGTTTATCGCACGGGAACCGTACATTTATCCGGGATAAAAAGTAGCCTATGTCCTTTTCCGGGACTCAAAGTATCTCCATACCAAATTTCAGCAAAATCGGTTCAGCGATTTAGGCGTGAAGAGATAACAGACAGACAGACAGACAGACACACTTTCGCATTTATAATATTAGTATGGATATCGCAGCCAACTATATAATAGCCGTTCAATCAAACAGCTAGCCTTTTGACTGAACAACGCCACTAGTCCACACAGAGCGAGCAGCATTGCGAGGCATTCACCGCGCTAAGCAGCTCGGTTCGTGCTCGCCCGAGGCGACACAATGAACGGCTATTTTAACCACTTGGCGGCGACATCCATACTTCCATACTAATATTATAAATGTGAAAGTGTGTCTGTCTGTCTGTCTGTCTGTTACCTCTTCACGCCCCAACCGCTAAACCGATCTTGCTGAAATTTGGCACGGAGATACTTTAGGTCCTGGGAAAGGAC